>CM049997.1:0-1457500 GCA_016630955.3 Didymella arachidicola | reverse complement strand
AAGCAGAAAGGAGTCGCCGAGCCCCGTGTAGACACGCCCACCAGAGTAAACATAGTGTGCCGCTACGTAGGAAACAAGGCTTGCTGGTAAGATACCGAGGCCGAAGCCCAAACTTCAGGCAGTCGCCGCCCGGAAATCGTGCCCGAAGACAAGAGGACTAGGAAGTAACCGCTAAAGCTGTGAGAATTGCTAACTGCAGCCGCCGAGGCAGGAGTAGTTGAGCTGAGTAGATCTGCCGTGAGGCTCACCTGCTCTTCTCATATAAGCTCCGAGCAGCTTGGGGGACGATTTTCGCGTCGCGGGGTTCGTGCGGCGGAAAAAATCTCGGAGGTCGGTTTTCTGTATGGGAATCCGGGGAGACATGCGCAGCCTCATACAAACGATAAACGTCCATTCCACTCCGCTAATACTTTCCAACTAAGGGTACTTTTGAATCCTAAGTAGGTGTGGCAAGTGCTTCTCATATAATTAACCTAGGTAGTAGGTAGCGGGCGTTAGTAAGTTCTGCCTAGCTTAAATATCGCACTAGTAGTAAAATCAGCCTCTAGCAAAAGTAGCTCTATAGGTATACTATATGTACTTTCTTCTCTATCTCTTACTATTGTATTAGAAGAAACTAGGTCTGCTATATAGAATTAAAAAAAAAAAAAAAAAAAAAAAAAAAATTTCAAAAGAAAAATAAAGCTAGAAGAGTTCTTATCTATATAGTATACATAGAGAACCTATACTTCTCTGTATACTAGTTATATAGATAGAAGAATATTTTTTATAGTAATACTACTAGAGTAAGATCGTACTAGTAGAGTCCTGGATACTGGAGTATCTAGGATCGCTTCTGCCTGAGATACCTAGGACAATACTAACAGCCCCCTACTACTCGCCTGGCTGCCAAACAGACCCAACGATGGGCGTAGACAAAGAGACCGCAGCGAAGGCCTTGAAAGAATGCTGGGCCGACCTCCCACCCTCAGACGTGACTATCTTCTCAGATGGCTCTGAGCAGTACACAAAGGAGAAAAGCGGGTCACCTACGGCTTTGCCGTGTATTAGGACGGAAAACAACTTCATACTGGACGCGGGTCGCTTCACCCTACCTCACACATCTTTGACGCTGAAGCAGTAGGCGCATGGAGGGGCCTCCAGCACACCATAAGACAACCAGCGCTCCGCACTCGCCGAATCTGGCTGTGCATAGACAGCACCTCCGTTATATGGTGCCTGAAGGGCAGCGCATCCCCTCCCTCTCAATGGGCCTTCCTGGAGTGTCACGGCGCTATGGAGACCCACGACATCGCTATCAAATGTGCCCCGGGGCACCTGGGCATTGAAGGAAACGAAGCGGCAGATAGGCTGGCAGACCTAGAAGCCCACTATCCATCGCTCCCCACCGGAAAGGCTGCTATGCCTACACTAGCAGGCATCAAATCCATCGCTCGAAAAGCACTGCGCGACACACAGCAGACCTGGTGGTCTGAGAAGAAAGAAAGCCTCTCTACCTGGTACAAAAGATGGGAGCTAGGCTATTCACTACACAGCAAACTACCTGAACTAGATCTACCAAGAGCCATCTTGGCGAAACTGCTTGCAATCCGATCTATGCACAGCGACTTTGCCTGGTACCACCGAAAGTTCAGTCACAACGACGCAACACTCACTTGCTCATGCGGGCGTGACAAGACGCCAGAGCACCTCGTCCTCTGCTGTAAGACCTAAGGATCTTTCAGCCGATGGCCACTTCGACCATCTATACCACCATGCAACCGGAGCGACAGCCTAGCGTATACTGCTGTGCTGATTGGGGATCCACAGGCTTTCGAAGCCTCTGTCCAACTCACACAGTACTACGCCAAGGTCTGCCCCCGGTAGCTCACCTTAGGCTGCAACGGCAGCAAACAACCCTACTCTTCCCTATCTTCTCTCTCTCCCCTCCCTTCTCCCTCTCTCCCACTCTTGCGGCAAGTAACTGCCTCTGAACACACACAAAGGACTCACCCTAATGTACACACACTATTCAGTCTCCCTATCCTCATCAACTAGACGTAAAATCAATACCGTGTCCGTGCACTCAATGCACGCCGTCAGTCAATGCACGCGCATCACCAAAACGGGCTACAGAGACTTGAGGCTGTAGAGCCACACACAACAGCTTGTATTACAGGATAACTTAG
This sequence comes from Didymella arachidicola, assembly GCA_016630955.3. NCBI lineage: Eukaryota > Fungi > Ascomycota > Dothideomycetes > Pleosporales > Didymellaceae > Didymella > Didymella arachidicola. The sequence continues at coordinate 1,455,332 of CM049997.1, read as the reverse complement.
TGGAGCATTCTATCAACCTATAGAACAAACTTTCTTACCAAAACTTTCTTGGCCGAAGGATTTTGCGGCCGCGAGTGTTGGTTTGGTGTGGAGGTGTTGGCGTACGCGCTATGCGCGAGGCACCAGCTACATCATCCCCAGCACTACGTTTCTGCTTCTTCTTTGGTGCTTCTTTCTCCAGAGCCTTGCGCTTGCCTATAGAGGGCTTTCGTATAGCTTTTTGAGAGTTGCGAGCTTGCCTTTGACGCTCTCTCTCAGCCTTGCGTTCAGCGACTTCCTTAGCCTTCCTAGCCTTCTGCTGGTCACGCTCTTCCTTCTCCCTTGCGCGCGCATCACGCTTCTCCTGCGCAATCTTCTCATTGTATAGCTTATTAGCCTTAGCAAGCTCCCTCATGTCAGCTTTCTCCTTCTCGTCTGCCTCTCGCTCCTCCCTTGCAAGCCTCATGCGGGTCTTGGCTTCCCTGAATAACCGAGGAGTCCACATCATTGAAGGCCCCCAGTACTCATAGTGTTGCAGCAGGTCTAGAGACTTGCCCTTCATCTTTCTCCTTTTCTTAACAGTAAGAGCGTCAAGCAGGCCCTCATTTTCGCTCTGTAGAAGGGTGTTCTGTATGGCCATGTGGTGGAGCGATTGCCGAACAATAGATGCGTCCTTCTCTGAGGCACTACTCAACGCGCGTTTTATGACTGTATTCAGTTTCTGCCATGCCTCGCCGCCGTATGTAGGAGCTTCCTCTGAAGCGTTGCTAGAGGTGTCTGAGTCGTCGTTGGTGAAGCGATCGAGTATAACATTGGGGTTAAATGGGTGTACACCTGTCGCCTTGAACGAGCTAAAGATATTCTTTGCAGTGAAGCTGCTTGCCCAAGCATCCCAGAACAGGCCAAAGAAGTCAGCTTTAGTTACAGGCACTAGGCCTTGATGCTTGTGAAGGCGTGTTGCCAGCTTCTTTGAGTATGCTGTGCTGAGAGGCTTAAACATTACCACATCAAGCGGCTGCAGCGTGTGCGTGCTGTGAGGTGGATAGATACCTAACAGTATCTTATGCCTGTGGCAATACTCCAGAAACTCTTCTGTTAGGTGGCTCCCGTGGCCATCCACAAGCAACAGGCGGTACTTTCTCCGAGCTTTGGCTGTTGTGAAGCGCTCAAACACCTGCTGGAGCCAGGCAAGACCAAGCCCATCGTTTGACCAGCCACTGCCTGATACTCCAAAGAAGGCCATATGTTCTCCTACCTTCACATCCTCTACCCATGTGTTTTGTATGTTCTTTGAGTCAGCTGCGTAAATGAGAGCTGGCGGCAACGCTGTGCCGTCAGCGCATACACACGCTAACAAGCTTATCCATTCACGATTACCATCCTGCAGCATCTGCTTAAACTGCTTCTTCTTAAACAGCCTCCTGCTAAAGATCCTCTTCTGTCTGCCAACGGCTCCAACCATGAAGCCTTTCTCATCCATATTGTACGTATGCTCAGGCTCCACTTCGTAGAAGTTGATTTTGCTGCCTAGCTGTTCAAAGTACACCTTGTACTTATCACTAGAGTCAGCAGCGTGGCGTTGTCGATCCATAGAAGTGCTCCATTGGGATGTAAGCTCATCTTGGTGTCGGTGGAGGAAGCGTGTGACCCAGCTCTCGGAGACAGGGTGTCCAGCGATATCAGACGCGTAATTCTGCACCATCTCTCTTGTAGGAGGTAACTTTTGCTCTGTCAATCCCTCCAGATACGTCACAAGCTCTGCCTCCTGTTCTGGTTGAAGATTGCGACGTGCTAAACCTGCCTCTGCACGCGACCCGCTGACACCTCGGTGCTTGCGCGACAACGTTGAGCGATTAACACTATGCTTTTTAGCTATTGTCGCGTAGCAAACTTCTTCGCTAGAGTTAAGAGCATCTAGCTCTGCAAGGGCTTCTTCCATAGTCATCGTGGCGTTGAGTTATGGGGGGTGCGAAGTTGGGACGAAATCGCGATCGCGTGCATTGACTGACGGCGTGCATTGAGTGCACGGACACGGTACCAACCAACCAACCAACCCCTTCAGCCCCACCCCGAACATCAACTTTTCCAGGTCAGCGAAAGGTCGATTTCCATCGATTTTTCGTTCAAACACAACTCAAATACCTTCGTAAATCTGTTTCCCAACGTCCTCTCTCCGCTGCAGGCGTTGTGGCAGGCGCGCCGCCCTGTTTTGTCTTTTAGCTCTTCGCTGAGCTGAAATCTTTTCAAAATGGCCCGTGCGCTACTCAGTTTTACATGTTCAGTCGAAGGCCACAACCACCGTTAAGACAAGGAGACAGCTTTGCCACTCCCTGTTCTTACAAGATATGGGCACCTGCCAGGCCTAAACACAAAGGCTCTCTACGCGAAGAGCCACGGCACGTTTCGACAGAGCACCGGCTCTCAACACGCAAACAAGGCAGCCAGCACGGCCTTACATCTCACGACTTCTGAGAGATAAAGAAGAAGGACAGGCCTGGCTCTGCCTTCCTACTACACCTATCTCCTTCGACACAGGCATGGCCAAGCCTAGCACAAAAGCTCTCCTCGCGCAGAGCTACGGCCACGATTCGACAGAGCAGCGGCTCTTTACACCCACTCTCTCATCCCTACTCTCTTACGGCACTTTACTGCCTTTGAACACACAAGGGATCCACCCTAATGTACACAAATTGCTCAGTCTCCCCAACTGGACGGGGAGCTGTAGTTCTGACATAGTAGCAATACCCGCGTACGCAAGAAATGCTTTCTAAGGTAGTGTGTTAGCACAGTAATTCCATAGCTTAGCACGTCGTATATGCCCTTCGGGAGGCGAGATGGTAGACTTAGTCTCCATCAACCAGACGTAAAATGAATACCAATCAACCCCCCCCCCCTCCCCCCCAACCCCCACAGAGTGCTCGATAGATTCGCCCCAGACGACTCCGACGCCTCAGGGTCCTCAGGATCCTCTAATTCTATATACTCTGGCAAGGATTGGCTCAAAATCCAGAGCCTAATCCGTGAGATAGCCAAGGATGAGAGTACTAGAGAGGTGCGGAAGCTCCGACGTTCACTACACCACTTAGCAGCCACCAATGAGATCCTCAGCCACGAGATGGCTGGACTCACAGAGGCGATGAAGGTCAAGGCAAAATACGGGAAGAAGAGGAAGGTATTGCCTCTCCACCAACCTACAAAGGGGGGGGGGGTGCTATATTTTCCCCCCCCCCATAGTAAAGCAAGGGCAGAGCAACTTCTAAGGGATAGAGAGCATAAGGAGGAGGAGCATCAACACCAAAAACAGGAGAGGCAGAGAATCCGAGCTGATAACAAGCTACTCAAAGAGCGGCTCGCAGAGGAGAGACGTGTAGCTCGAGAGGCAGCCAAGATTGTGAGAGAGAAGAAGGCTGAACAGGCATCTGAGAGAGAGCGTCAAAAACAAGCCCGCGACGCTGCCAAAGCTATACAATTATCCCAAAAGGGTAAGAGGCAAGCCTCACGTCCTCTTACACAAAAGAGCAAGCGTCAGAAACGTGTAGTTAATGTGGCTAATATGCGTGAAGCTGCGGAGGCTCTGCCAGCTGCCCCATCTGTCACCACACGCCGCGGCCGCAACGTCACCCTTCCAAGTAAATATAAATAGCACACGTTAATCGCAAGCATTATCTTACTACTACACCACAAGTTCTTATAATAATAGTCATTGTGGGTGGCTGTATAGCCTCATTTTTGGTTGAGCGCTGCGTTGATTTTGCGGGCATCACGCGAATCCGGGCATCACGCGCACGGACACGGTAGCCCACCTTGGGCCAACAGGGGCCAAACCGCGCTCTTTTCGTAGAGAATTGGCCATATCAGCCACAACTTCAAGCCGGGGGGACTCTCCTCGCGTAACCAGCTCAAGTATGCGTATAACAATCACCTGCTCCTCAGCGCTGGTTAAATTCTGTGAGTTAGCCATAGTATCAACGCGTGAAGGTCGTCCAGCGCGTCGTTGGTGCAGTGTACTTTTAGGCACGTTGTAGATAGCTACAGCGCGTCGCACTAAGAGGTTCGCGTCTTATTTGAGAGCTTGAAGCGCAAGCTGTATCTGACACTCTTTTAACGCGTTAAACTGCATTTGTTGGGGAGGCATTAGTGTAGGAAGGGAGTTTTGGTGTGGTCTTGGCAAAAGTGGCCCGCTCGCTGTGCTGGCCCGCTCGCTGTACATCTAACGTACATGTACAGCGAACGGAACGGTCAACGAACGGAACACTTTTGCCAAGACCCCATCAACACACCCTTCCTCTACTAATGTCTCAACAACAACTACATTTCAACGCGTTTAAAGAGCGTCAGGTACAGCTTGCGCTTCAAGCTCTTCAACAAGACCCTAAACTCTCCTTGCGACGCGCTGCAGTTATCTACAACGTGCCCTTAACCACACTACATCATCGACGCGCCGGACGACCTTCACGCGGTGATACTATGGCCAACTTACAGAACTTAACCAGCGCTGAGGAGCAGGTAATTGTTATGCGCATACTTGAGCTGGTTACGCGAGGAGAGTCCCCCCGGCTTGAAATTGTGGCTGATATGGCCAATTCTCTGCGAAGAGAGCGCGGTTTGGCCCCTGTTGGCCCAAGGTGGGCCAGCAGGTTTGTTTCGCGTCAGGAGGAGCTCAAAACAGTTTTCAATCGCAAGTACGACTACAAGCGAGCCCTCTGCGAGGATCCTGAGGTGATCCTGGGTTGGTTCAGCCTAGTAGCTAATACCAAAGCCAAGTACGGTATCTTAGACGATGACACGTACAACTTCGACGAGACAGGCTTCATGATGGGCCAGATATCCAGCGGAGTAGTTGTCACGGATGCAGAGAAGCCAGGGCGAGCGAAGCAGGTCTAGCCAGGCAACCGGGAGTGGGTAACAGTCATTGAGGGCATTAATGCCACCGGATGGGCCATTCCGCCATATATTATCTTTAAAGCGCGCCAACACCAGTCTAGCTGGTATAAGGACGACAACCTGCCCCAGGATTGGACTAATGCCATCTCTGAGAACGGCTGGACCACCAACCAGCTTGGTATTGACTGGTTGAAGCACTTTGACAGGCATACAAAGGCGCGCACTGTTGGCAGCCACCGATTGCTGATTATTGACGGTCATGGGAGCCACAGCACTGCAGAATTCACGCAATACTGCAAGGATCACAAGATTGTGATCCTATGTATGCCTGCGCACTCGTCGCACCTCCTGCAGCCACTTGACGTGGGTTGTTTTAGCCCTCTGAAGAAGGCGTACAGTGTTGAGGTCAATGAGCTCATGCGCAGCCGGATTAACCACGTCACAAAGCAGGAGTTCCTGCCATGCTTCAAAGCAGCTCACAAGAAAGCCGTTACTGTCAGTAATATCCAGGGAGGGTTCCGAGGCGCTGGACTGGTCCCTTTTGACCTAGAACGGGTCATATCGACCCTTGATGTGAAGCTGCGCACTCCATCACCACCACTCCCCACAAACAACGAGCCCTGGCAGTCGCAAACCCCAAGCAATACCCTAGAACTTCAGTCGCAATCAACTCTAATTCGAGACAAGTATAAGAGGCAGCAGGGCAGCTCCCCAAATTCTGTGCTGAGCGCGCTTGAGCACTACGCAAAGGGGGCAGCAATTGTTGCGCACAAGCTGGTTTTAGCACAACAGGAGATAGCTAAGCTTCAAGCAGCTAATGAAGCCGCTACGCGACGTAAATCGCACAAAAGAAAGCGTATTCATGCTGAGGGAAGCCTTACAGTTGAAGAAGGCCAGCGGTTAACTACTCTGCAGGAGTTTGGGGCGCGTGGTGATGGTAAGAAGGCAAAGAAGCGGGTGCGCGCTGAAGGAGGTGAACCATCCCAACGACGCTGTGGACGGTGCGGAGAGGGTGGGCACAACGCGCGAACGTGCAAGAATGCTGTAAAAGAGGGCTCTGAGTGATAATATAGCTTCTTTTAACCTATGCAGGGCCAAAGTGTGGTATTATGGGCCATAATGGGGGGAGTTTTGGTGGGGTCTTGGCAAAAGTGTTCCGTTCGTTGACCGTTCCGTTCGCTGTACATGTACGTTACGTTAATTCTTTATAAATTTAAATTATATTTCTACTTTGTTAGTAATCAAAGATTATGCTAAATATTTTAGTTTTTAATTCTATATCTTAGACACTCTGCTGCAATGCAAACTAGCGCGAGTAAGGTGTACCTTGCGTGGGGGAGCTGTGGGTCTTACGGTGAGCGCGTCGGCGCTAGTAGCGGCGGCCCCACACTGCAACTTTCTGTTTCTTGAAGCTCTCCACACGACAGCTCGACCGACCGTTTCCGTGCACCATCACGCACCGCACCCACATGTCCGAGGCACCGAGCAAGCGCATGCGATTGACGGTCGTGGTCGAGGCGCTGGCGGAGGAAAATGCACATGGCGTTTATCGAAACGTGGCGCTTGCGGACTTCAAGGAGCGCAAGTTCGCCATGCCTGTGCAGCTGGACATGACCTTCGAGGCTGTGTGGGCCGATATCGAGCAGCGATACAAGACCAATTACCTTGATCCCCAGCAAGCGGCGACGTTCAGCATCAAAAAACTCCAGGACGCCTACGACTGCGACCTCGACATGACGGATACCGTGGGCGACATCTTCGCGGGCGAGGCAGACGTCAAGATGCGTGTGATCAAGGTCATTCCGCATTTTATATACCGTGACATCTCAGTCGTTCCAGGGTCCATGCTGCGGCCAAAGGGCGCCCAGAAGCGTGGTGGAGAGGAAGTCGAGGACGGAGCCAACAAAAGGCGCCGCGTCGTGTCGCAACAGCGGCAGAGCACCCACGACGCTCGCCAGTTCTCGCCCAATCGACCGATCCCTTCCACCGAGTCACAGCAAGCTGTAGCGACTGGCCCGATTGATACACAGGCTGTGCCCCGCTCGACCAGGTCAAAGACAGGCGCCTCGCTCATCGAGCTGAGCCGCACCGAGACCGGCCACGCGCCGTTCAGCAAGGCTGTGATCAAACAGGAGGAAACTGCACCGATACAGTCCCCTCATCTCAACGGCATGGAGGCTGCGTCACCGGACGAGCTCACCACCCACATCCCCGACTCCACCATTGGAGAACAATCCCACGATGGGCGCCCCTCGCAAGAACGAACACACACCACGCGCGAAGACTCACCAGACGCACCGCAGCAGCTGACAGATGTGGAGGTGCCAATAGTGGAGGAAACAACAGGAGACGAGCTCGCAGATGCACCGCTCCAGGCACAATCACCCCGACTTGACCCGCGCGAAGTCGCCATACAACAATCGCCCATATCATCAATCGAGCCCGAGGCTGAATCTGCACCGGCGATACGACAGCGCGAGGACATCTACGATGTGCCTCATTCGCCCGAATTTATGCACGCGACGATCACTCCGGGCAAGCGTGGTAGAACATACGGTCATTCGCCCAGGACAGGTGTCACCCTCTTGAACAGCACTCGAGAGTACGACGGCTTCGCTGAGAACGGAACGCCGGCTTCTGTGGCAAACACTCATGCAACCCGGCGTCCGCAGGAGGCTGCAATACATGCAACACAACCAACCAGCTACACCGCAAGCAACGGAGTAGATCTTGAAGACGTGGATATGACAGCCTCTTTTCTCGACGAAGCTGCAGCTCCTAGCGATCCGCAAACTCCCGCCAGGGGTTTCAACATTAAGTCCGCAAAGCCTGGCAGTCTGAAGAAGCCATCGCGAACTACCCTGATGAGTACACCTGCCAGCGCGAGGCGCGGTACGGCTTCCAAGACCGCTACGACGCCAGCTATGGTACCACACTCAAGTCAGTCTCGGCTTACCTTTCGGTCATCCCCAAAGCAGTCAACGTCATTGAAAACCCCCATGGGACGGCCTTCAAGCCCAGGAATTCGATCGTCGGTCGGTTCGGCAGCTTCACAAAGCGTCACCAAGTCGTCAAAAAGCAAGCGAGCTGCGGCATTCAAGACTCCGGCACGTAAGACAGGAACACCGCTAAGCACACAATCTCCTACAGGTTCAGCACAAGCGCAGCCCTATGAATGTCCTATATGTCGGAAACGTTTTGCGCGTAAAGACAATGTGACAAGACACAAAAGGACGCATACCGACGACCGCGGGCATGCGTGTTACAACTGCGGCAAGAACTTCACCCGCGCTGATCTTCTCAGCCGACATCAGAAGAACGAACATGGATGGGGCGGTCGACACTCAAGCTTCGACACTGGAAATGTGAACGATGGGACCCAGGACGCTATCAGGTCGAAAGTCAACCGGGGCAATTCTACGCAAAGCCGCCGCGAGGACGTTACTTCGTACCTACAAAACGTCAACAATATCAACACTGAGCCGGATAACGCACCTTCAGTATCGGATACTGGTAATTCTCGAGGTGGCAGAAGTGCTGAGCCCTCGTCGGCTCTGACTGGTGATCACGGCCCAAGCATAAACATTCCCAGTGTTACGGCCAGGACATCAGCAGGACCAAACAGCGCTGCGCCCGATTCCGTTCCCAAATCCAACCGTGGTGAGCCTGAGCAGGTACATATCACGACGTCGAACTCAAAGCCAGTAAATGGTACTATCGAGACCTCGACCGCGGTAGCGTCTTCCTTGGACTCCCTGAGCGCGGAAAACCATCTTGATGAGCACAACGCGGTAGTAGTGGATGGAGCACATGAGGCTCAGGAATCTCCAGCCAGGGGACAACCTCCACACGTCCCTGACAGCAGTGAAAGACAATATGGTGAAATTACGACCCCAGCAGAGGAACAGCTCCCATATGGGGGGCCGGGGAAGCATACTGATAGACCTCTGACCCAAGACAAGCCGCCTTCTGGGCAAGAAGCAGCAGGAGCTGCGCGTTGGTCAACCCAGTCTTGGGGATTCGGTCGTTTGAACCAGGAGGATAACACGAACCACAAATCGCCCCAACATCAAGCGCCAGCGCCCGTAGGAGCAGTCATGACACCGCTGACGGAGGATGAAGGATTTGCCGAACAGGATCCCAATATCACACCTCTCGAGAGCAACAACCTCAGGTCGCGATCCGCCAGTGCAGCTGCATCCGTACGATCTTCTCCAGCGGTTTCCCGGCGTCCTGCCCGCTTTCTTAGTCACTCCCCAACGCCGGATGCGTCAGAGAGTGAGGATAATGCAGAGGAGGCGACGAATGCTAAGATTCCATCGCCACATGTCAACAGCAAGCAGGACAGCGAGAGCGAGATCGACTCGTCATCGGATAGCTCTGAAGATGAAAATGCTGAGCTGACTGATCTTCCGAACGGACGAGTCACTGCTGCTGACGCCCAGGCTGATATTCCTTCCTCACCTCCCCTAGGGGCAGTACTGACCCCCGGCCCCAGTGTCCCACACAGCAACCAGTCTACCCCTTCTCAGTCTCGTCGTCCCGTCCAACAGACACCAATACTTCCGCCAACGGTGCAGTCATCCCAGGCTGCTCGCTCCAGCCAATCAATCTCTGGACAAGCAGTCGATCGCCGCCGATACACTGGTTTCCGAACCCTACGAGAGCAACTGGCTGACACCAAGGCTGCCCAAGCTACGACACAGAAGAAGCCATTCGATCCACGAAATATGAATCTTGGCAAGCTGGTGAAGAGCACAACGCTTGCTGGTCTTGGAGGCGGTGATGAGAGTAGCGACGATGAAAGCAGTAGCAGTAGCGATAGTGATTAAGGCGAAAAGGTCACCGCATTTCAATGTATATCTACCAAGTCCTTCCAGATCTTGGACCAATGGTTGGTGTGGCCGGGCATTCCGCTGTCGAATATTTGCACTACACCATCAGATTCCAATCTCAGCGTGACAAGCTCCGAACACGACCTCATTTTCACGCTTGCGCATTGTTGCTGCTCGCCACAGAAATAATCCTGCTGTCTCCTTGCGTGCTGCGGGCAGCATCGAACCTGTAACGTCTGAAGTTTCGTTGTTCAGCCACACCTCAGCCGCCAACATTTTCAGGTAAAACAATCAACGTCGGCGCCTTACTTCTTCAAACATGACAGAAACGGTCAGCGCACTGAGGCAGACATTCAAAGCGTGCAGCTTGGCGGCTACGACTCGAGGTTCATGTTGATTGGCGCATGAGCTCTTTCTACAACCTCACCTGTTGTTGAGTCTACAGTCATCGTCTTGGGTGGATGTCACGGATGCTATCTTTGGAGGATGATTCGTGCTGCAGTGCAAATATCAAACATATCGTGAGCACCATGTTTTGATGTCTTCGGGGGTCGAAGGATCTTCCCAAGCTTTGTCGTTGTCATTCTTTCCTTGTGCTTCTGATATAAAAGCTTGCTTGTGACACCACCAGACTGGCAGCTGCGAAATTCATCATCACAGTCATCCAAAGATTGAATCGGAATTGAACGACGAAAGATCGCGATCTCACCTTACCATAACATATTCCTGATACCACTTGAGCCTCCAACACCATGACCAGGCTCCTGCAATTCGCTGTTTTCTGCATATGTAAGTGCCTTCATAACTTGGATTTTACACACTGACATCGCGCAGTCTCCCTGCAGGCCGCTGCCCAGGGCACTCAATTCATCACGGGTACCTGCACCGCAGACGCCGACTGCGCATCCGCATGCTGCGGTTTCACGAGCGGCAAATGTGCCGGACCTGTTGTAGCACAAGAGAGAGACGGTGGTTGCGGGTTCGGCAACGCCCAGCCGAATAACGATGCGGTTCTTGCACTGACTGGCGCCGCGTCCACGACTGCTCAGGCGGAGGCGTCGCCAGTCGCTATCCAGATCCCACCCAGTGGCGCTAGTTCGGCGCCATCGAAGGGAACGCAATTCATTACCGGAGCCTGTACGAAGGATGCCGATTGCGCAAGTGCATGCTGTGGGTTCAAGAGCGGCAAATGTGCTGGCCCTGCAGTTGCGCAGGAAAGAGATGGTGGGTGTGGATTTGGGGAGAGCGAGCCCAACGACAATGCCTTGACAGCGTTGCAGAGAAGGGTTGTTGTATGGTAGACACTGCTTGATGAGCTGAAGAATGCTTCTTTAGACAAGCTGCAGCTGCATTTTCGTCAGCGGGAGAAAACTATATCAAGCCACAGAACCTCGGCTTGACACATTCGCCTCAGGTGAATTATGGGAAACCTAGCTGATTGCACCTAACCTGTTCGTTGTCAGATCCTCCGCTGCACTAATCAATGGGCGTTCAAAAGCTCAACTTTGGAATACTGGCATCACTTGAACAGCTCTTACGTCTGAGGTCTATTAGTGCCAGGTGACGGCATCATTTCCTGTTATGCTGCTAGGAACTGTCATGACTGATACCTGCTACTCAGATAGTACGTTCCAAACAAGCTCCGAGTACTTCGGACGGTGGAGGTGAAAGCAGCTGGACTAAGCGAGCTGGCCGCAGAGTCGCAGAGGTTTTCGTAGAAGACTCCTTCACTATCGTAAGCCACCTCGAATTTCAGTCATGGCGGATCATATCTCTAGATTGCCTGATGAGCTTTTGCTCGGAATCTCATATGCTCTTGATCGCAAAGACCGACTGAACTTTGCCTGCACCAACCGTCGCACTTGTGGAACGGCAATTGAAGCTCTAGTCTGCGACATCGGTCTCCTTCCTCAGCACCTCATTACCTGGTACATCTCTCGCATCAGCCAGAACCGCGAATGGGCCCGAAAGGTTCGTCACTTAAGCCTCAAACAATCGAGACACGATGCTATATGCCATCTCTCAGACAAAACAGTCAAAGGCTGCGGACTAGCGCTCGACTACGTCCTTGACGAATACCCCAGCTCACAAGCACTGATGGAAGAAGTCGAAAACGTCTTCAGCACCGACATCCCACATACAACCGCCAAGGACACTTCATCCCTGAGCCTCCTTCTACTCTCGGTACTTGGAAACGTGGAGCAGCTGACGCTCATGCTACATGCAGACCCTGTCCATCATCAAGAAGAACCCATCCTTGAGTGGGACGACTACGTCAACGACCTCCAACACCTTAGGCTGCAGTCGCTGAGCATCTTCTGTGCTGGGAAGTACACAGGGCTCAAGTATAACGACACACTCCGACTCCAGCACATCAACTCGGTCAGACATGTGGAGATTGGCACGGGTGTTCTTACGACGATGGAGCCAGCTAATTTCCCTCCTCATGCGAGCACTCTGGATATCTTCGAGAGAACGTCTGTCTGCGATCTCCCATTTGACCGATTGGAGAAGGTGGTCCATCGTCTGCGGCAGATTCGTATTTACTTTGTTTGTCCCGATATCCGCAAGGTGGAGATGAAAGATGTGTATGTGTCACTGGCAAGGATGGAAGATGTCGTGGCATCGTCGACGACGATCTGTCGTATGTTTTACACAGTGAAAGAACTGAAGGACCGTGATCAGTTCAACGCAGCATCCTACCCAAAGGAGCTGCCTCGCGACTTCAAGGAACGGCTCATGGCGCTGAGAGCTGCAGTACATGAGAAGTCGGTGGGAGGAGAGGATGAGAAGAGCCTGGTTCGACGTCAAGACGACCCACGGGTAACTGTGGGTGTTGACTGCAGTGCTCGAGCAGAGGTCCAGCCAGATGCTCCTTCCTTAAACAACGTCGTCGCAAATAAGCGCAAGCTTGAGTCCTTCTCAGACGGTGCAACCTCGCCCGCTGCAGCGCATTCGCTGCTCGCGCCTTCCAACTCAGCCAGTCCCGATCATTTTTCGTCAACGGCAAGTTCCCCTGTGCCGGAGTCAAGAGCCCCTCCGTCACCCCAGTCGTCAAGCGAGAGGCCTCCGATGCAAAAGGCAGCGGCGTCAAGAAGCGCAGCACGCAAAGTCGCCACCGTCCACCTTCCGTCTACCGACTCCAACGGAGAGGCTCCCAAGTGACGATGAGGGACATAAGAGCGCACCCGCCCGCGTAATGTTAGAGATGAGAAGGTAAGATGATCAGGATGGATTTGGATGATTTGCAACGAAAAGACAAAGTGTTGGGTAAAAGGGAAAATGTCGATAGATTCAAGAAGACGCTAGAGGTAACGCAAGAACGAATTTAGAACCTTGACGGGATGAAGCAGACAATAATGCTAGCCGGTATACAGGTGATAGTATGAGAACAAAATGCAGGGGTTCAACAAACTGCTGTCGTTCAAGCTGGGTTCCCTTCTCATTTCCACGGAGCCGCGCGCTCCTTCCCTCTCCATCATAGGTGAGAGACTCTTACAAGCGCGACATTCCTTCGCATGGTCAACTGCAATCAGTGCCATTCTCTGTGGTGTACTTGGCTGTGCGCGTGTGTTTAGTTTGATTGTCGTGTGCATGTCGTAGAGAAGCTAGCATCAAGTTCACAACTGTCAGCAAATGTCAAGGATCGTTGCGGTCAGGTCAGGTTAGTTAGTAGCAGCGGGCTGAAACGAAGAAGGTCTTGTGTTATGGCTCGCAGATGGGGCATGGACACAGAAGTCGGGCCAGAAGTTGGAGCGGTCCCTGCTGAGAGCCAGCATGCCCTGCCACCCCTAAATACGAGCTCAAAGTCGCGCCGACTGACGTTGAGAAGGGACCTCCCTCTTTATTCAATCGACTCTGGCATTTGAGCAACACATTTGGATTGCAGTGGTTGTGGCTGGGTCCTGCGTGCGTACCAGGGACCAGCCATTTCCCACTATACGGTGAGCAATCGAACAGCGCAGCAGCGCATTGGGCCCACGCCTCGTTACCCACACTGGAGCTGGGACGTTGGCCCAGTTTGGAAACTAGAAGAGGCGGGCAGGAGTCGATGGAATTGTTAGCAGAAGGCGGCAGAAGCAGACAAGGAGAAAGGACATGTCACGATGTTGAGGGGCATGGGTGTCGAGTTGGATTGGCCGCGGGGTTGCCGTTGCAGGTGTTGGTGGCTGCGGCAGCCGTGGCCCAACTCGCAACTCTCGACCTGACGCACCACGGCTGGCATCGCCTAACGTGACACCTGTGCCCCGACGCTGCTGCTCGAAACGCAGATGGCCATAGCTCCCCCGGTCTGATAGGCGCCAGGCCCAGTGCCACGCACGTCCTGCGCTCCAATCGAACGACTCCAGCAGGCGGTTGCTGTGCCACGGTCGAGCTTCGAGCCCGACCCTTGCAGCACGCCGCGCCGCAGCTACTCCACCTCTCTCGACCGCAGAAGATGCTCAGCGCATCCGACTCCCATCGCCGCCGCAAGAAGGACAAGGACAAGGACGACGACGGCAGCAAGAACAGGGACAGGGACAGGGACAGAGACAAGGACAAGGACAAGCACAGCGACCCGCTCCGCCGCCACAAGAGCAGCCGCCCGCACAAGAGCCGCTCGTCAGGCTCCAAGGAGGACGTCGCTGTGCGCGAGCGTCTGTCCAAGGAGCGCATCACGCGGACGTCGTCCTCGTCCCACAAGATGGCCGCTCCCGCCATCCCCGAGCTGGGCCGCCGCAGCAGCATCGACAGCGGCAACGGCTCGCGCATCAGCCTGCCCTACCCCGCCGTCAACAAGACGTACAGCAAGGAGAGCATCTACGTGCGCGACGGCCCGGACCGCCCCAAGCCAGCCGCTACGACGCCCGACCTGGCCGACGGCGACTCTGCGACGGTGCCGCCCACGCCCACACGCGCGCCGCCCCCTCCACCGCGCGCACCGCCCAGCCCGCCGCCGACCGCCGCCGCCGCCGCCGCCGCCGCCGCCGCAGATCTGAGGAAGACGGCGAGCGCCAACAGCTCGCGGCGCACGTCCGAAGCGCTGCACCGCGAAATGGAGGCGGGCAGACGCAGCGTCGACAACTCGACCCGCGTCTCGACGCCCTCGGGCCAGCGGCACACGGCCTCGCGCTCGAGCGTCCGCGAGCAAGACTCGATGACCGACCTGACCTCGACAACAGGCTCCCAGCCCAGCACCGTCCGCGCAAAGTCGCCCCGCGCGAAATCACCCTCGGCACTGCCCACGCGCACCAAGACGGCCAGTCCAGCAGGCGGCCGCTCCAGGACGACCAGCTCCAAGACATACCGCGCAAAGACCAAGCCCAGAGGCTCGTCCGAACTGACCCTCGACTCCGAGACCACCTCCGTGCCCCTCTACCGCGCCCGTCGCACCCGGTCGCCGGCCTATTCGGACGCCTCGCCTGCCTCGGTAGTCGACTCGTCTCCACGCACGCCCACACAACACTCGGTGCTCCCCTCGGTCATCTTCGACGACAAGGACCGGCCAGCCACTGTCGAAATCCTCGACCCCATCTCGCGCGAGTCGTCGGTCAATCCCAGTTATGGCTCGCCCATGCCACCACCTCCCCCGCCACCACCACCACCGCCGCCGCCGGCCATGTCGGGCGACCCCCCACGCGTAGATTATCTATTGCAGAACGGCGGCCTGCCTCGCCCGATCCCCCGAAGCCTGCTGGGAGCCATAGAGGGCGCATCCGTCCCAGCTTACTCGTCGTACATGTCACCTGCGACAAGCGGTGCGCAGGGCCACGATGTACGAACCTTGTTCCGCCCACTTGAAAATGTCCTGAACCAGTACAACACGGTCATCGACACAAACGGATCGCTAGCAGTTGCGACGGGCTATCGATCGGTGGCTCGCCGGCTGCTCGATCGCCTCGAGAACGTCTTTGCAAGGAACATCTCTTCTGAGCACTGCAAGTGTCTGATGTGCTTCGAGCAGCCCATCCCAGAGGAGAGTCCAGGTGTGAACTGGGGCGAAGTCCTCGAGCTCGTGTCTGGACGCTGCGAGCTGCCATCCTGGCCACCTTACAACGACCCCGTGGCGCCCGGGCTGGGCATCTCAGAACTCGGAGAACCCTGTCAGCAGATCGATGTTGACGTTCCAGACCAGTATCGAGCTCACTACGAGAAGCAGGCGAAGAAGACCAAATCGTCTGTCCAGTCGTGGCTGACCGACCAACAAGACAACTCGCCCGAGGAGGCTGACGACGAGACCTTGTCTTTCATCATGCTGACACGCCTTGATCAGCCACAGCGGCCTCTCTTCTATGCCTTGCTGTGGGGCCTGGACAAGTTGCCCAACCCCCGTACACAGAAACCTGAAGCAGGCACTCCACCATACCTGGCGAAAGCTGGCCTCGCTTTGCAGCGCCTCTACCGCCTAGGCAAGGAACCCCGCGATCAGCTCACTGTCATGTATCTGATCCGCAATCCTGATATGCATAACATTCTCGCCACGCTGGCAGCAGTCACGAAGCATGAGTGGGAAATTCTCGTGTCTGGGCGCTTTGACGGCTTTCTTTGGTCTGGTGCAGAAGACTTGATGCCTGGTCAGATCCCCCCAACCGACGGACCCCAGCGCTTCGCATCACCCAGTCCTGGTCAGGTCTTCCAACCCTTCAGTCCCGGGCCACAATCTCGCCCTGGCTCTGTGCGTCCAGGGTCGGTTCGTCCAGGGTCGGTGCGCCCTGGCGCTGGAGGGCCTGCGCCGGTACAGATTGACGAGGAGACGGAAGTCGCTGTGCTCGCCGAGATTGAGCGCGAGATCTACCTCGGCATGGAGGCCATGGAAGACGCATTTGAGCATCTGCACAATCAAGCCGAGCAGGTTCGTAGACGACTTCGAGAGCGTGCCGCGGCGCTGTCCATGGTGGCGCAGCAGCGCCGCGGCTCAGAGATGGACGACATTGAAGTGAGAATGAACACACCCGCTGGCTTCCGAGAGCAGGACGACAGCCTGGACGATCTGAGAAGCGAAATCGGGCCTGACGATTCGGCGAGCAACGTCAGTCACAACAGGAGGAGGAAGGCGCACCGGGCCCGCGAGAGGAGGACGCCAGCGCCCGTCGAGGAAGAGAGCGAGGAAGAGAGCACGCTTGCAGACCGGATTCGCAGACGATTCTAGCATGACAAAGGACAGGCATTTACTGGCGCGTAGGATTTTGGTATTTGCTTCACCTTGACACGTTGATCAACGAGACCATCCACAAAGGATATGATTATGGCTCATAACGGCAGTAGATACCCAATGAATTGTAGTATGCTGTTGACATGTGGTGGATGAGACATGTGTGGCATGAGTGATGTTGATGCTCACGAAACACGCATCAGCATAAGCCGAGGTGCGAGCCAATATTGAGGCTCTGAGAGCCAATCATGGCGTGCAAGGCGTGAAATGGCGAGACGATAGCGACGGCAACTAGGTGTTCTACCGCGACGCGCCTGGTAGCTGTCGCGTCGGCGGGCAAGCAATTTCACAGCCACTGGCTCGCTGGTTCCAATATTGCGTCCGTGAGGAGGCTCCCCGCATTGCTGCTGCCCGCAGCGCTTCCTTGCTGCAGCACTCACTGCACACGTCCAAACCGCGGCCCACGCGTGCTACGCCGGCGCTCTTCCGTCTTCACCAAGGCTGCGCGCTCGCTCGCTTGCCCCTCCTGCCGTCCGTGGCTGTTGCCTGCGCAATCAGTCCAGTGGCTGTATTTACCAAACACCGCGTAGTGCGCGTAGTCGCGTCGTCACCCACGGTCCGCCCCAACACAGCCGCCCTGGACCGACTCGACCCTTTTTGGCTGTCGCGGTTGCGCATTGCAGCGCATTTAGGCACACGCACACAAGGCACAGGCGCCAGTCCTGCCTCCTCGAACCACGCGCCACACGCTCTCTCCAACGCCCACGACTCGCACCCAGCCGCCCGCGCCACGCCTCGTCGACGACCGCGACCATGGAGGAATCGGTCGACCCTACCACGCTGTTCACCAAGCAGGAATGTATCGGCGGCGGCAGCTTCGGCAAGGTCTACAAGGGCCTGGACCGCAGGACGGGCCAGACGGTTGCGATCAAGGTCATCGATGTCGAGAACGCCGAAGACGAGGTCGAGGACATCATGGGCGAGATCATGATCTTGTCTGGCCTCAAGTCGCCCTACGTCACAAAGTACCACGGCTCATACCTGCACGGCTCCGACCTCTGGATCGTCATGGAATTCTGCGCCGGCGGGAGCTGTGCCGACCTCATGAAGCCGGGGCCCCTGGCTGAAGCTGAAATCGCCGTCATGCTGAAAGAGCTGCTGATGGGCCTGACGTATCTGCACGACGACCACAAGCTGCACCGGGACATCAAAGGTGAGTGGCTAGCCGCTCTTCAGCTTCTGTTCAGAGAGTTCTGGCACACTGACTAGCACAGCTGCGAACATTCTTGTCACTGCGAGTGGCCAAGTCAAGCTCGCAGATTTCGGGGTATCTGGCCAGCTGTCTGCGACCATGACCAAGAAGAACACATTCGTCGGCACGCCCTTTTGGATGGCACCCGAGGTTATCAAACAGTCTGGCTATGACGGCAAGGCGGACATCTGGTCCCTCGGTATCACAGCACTCGAACTGGCCAACGGCGAGCCTCCGTACTCTGACATCCATCCTATGAAGGTCCTCTTTCTGATTCCCAAGAACCCACCGCCCATTCTGGAGGGCAACTTCTCGTCATCTTTCAAGGAATTCGTTCAGCTCTGCCTGCGCAAAGACCCGAAAGAGCGTCCTACGGCCAAAGAGTTGCTAAACACAGCGTTCATGAGGAAGGCCGGCAAGCCCGCCCGTCTGCAGGAGCTGATCACAAGATACCAAGACTGGAGGCTCAGACATCCAAAGGAGGCCGCTGAAGATGACGATGAGGATCAACCGATTCGTAGGGAGCCCGTAAATGAGGATCTGTGGGATTTCGGTACCGTCCGACCAGCTGCCGGCGGGAGGGGTCCAGCTCTTGCGCCCTTGAACAATGCTGGCGCGAATGCGCGGAACATGTCGCCTCATCGAAAACCGGTACCACTACAGCGTGGCGATGAAAACGACGACACGATTCGGGCAAGTCCACCACCATCGCCAACGAAACGCTTGGCACCTCTCTGGACAGGCGCGTCGCCCACCACCTCACTCAACGCCGCTTCGAGAGTGCCGCTGCCACCCTCACCTGACAAGAAAAACGCGCCTGTGTTCCCACCACCAAGACAGGAGCCTCTTCGGACATCACCTGTACCAAATGTCTTTTCGCCGCCCCTTAACCGTGGCTTGGTAACACCGACGACACCGTCGAAGCCTCAGGGGCCACGTCGGCAGACTCCACTCGCACACGCATACGAAGAATACATGCAGAAGTCTGTCGCTGATGACATGGCGGGTCTGGACATTACACCGCAGCAGCGCAATCTTACACCAAGGGGTGTCATCCCAATGTCAATTCCAGAGATACCACCATTTCGAGGACCTAACTCGCGAGGGAGCACACCAACATCCGCGCACTCGAAGCCACTACCAAGCCCTGCACTTTACACAAGTCACCAATTGCCCACTCTCCAGGCACAAAAACCATTGCCGCCACTGACAGGTCAGCAACGGCTACCCTCACTTGCTGACCAAAAGCCTTTGCCATCACCACACCAACAATTCCCGCCGTCAATCTCGCGACCTGACTCTGGTTCTTCCAACGACCTCTTCGGTGGTCCTCTACCTAGAAGCAGACAGCAGCAGCAGCCTTCACTGCCATCTCATCAAAATGGGAATCAGTCGCCCTTGAACGCGACTTTGTCACCTCCCCCAAGGCCAAATCAGGCCCGCAACTCATTTGGCCGGATCAAGCCTCAGCCCACAGATCTTGCATTTTTGAATCCACCAGCAGCGACTCAGGGAGCTGAAATCACAGCTCTTACCGGTGTCGTTGTTCCAGCGCTCGAGGCAGCATTATCGCGGAGAACCTACCATCTGAATCTCATCAACAAGCAAGACGCCGCATCCGTGTCGACGATGCGTGATCCCGACTCGTATTTGCGTCGCAAAAAAGAGCGACAGGAATGTCACGACCATGTCAAGAACTTGGTTGGTCGCATCGCAGACCACTTTCAGGAGCTAGATCAGTGGGACGAGAGGGGCGAGGTGGGCATGGGCGGCGAGGTCGCAGGTTTCTTGGAGGGATTTCTGGAAGAAATCCTGGTCCGGGTGGAGCCGGCTGATGATTAAGGCGTTGGGAGGATACGATACATGATGGATATGATACATGATGGCATTGCACTGTTTGGAGTAAGTGGCTTATTTGCTCGGCAGAGTGGTGTTTGGCATTAGCCTGGCGTTGTGGGTAAGAACCATACGGGATATTGAATGCATGCTATTTCGCACATGGAGCATTCGATTGTTTGGCCGTATCAAGCACATACAGTGATGGACAGGCTCAGCTTACTCGCCAGCGTCATGTCAGCAGGGTTGGTGCCGTAAACGCGGGGGAGCTACCGCACCTCGGGAAGCAGGGACAAGCGACCGTTACCAAGACATGGCAAACGGGAAATGCTCGTCGTGACATCCGGTGTTCGACATACTTGAATACGAAATCCAGCGTTCGACAACTACCGAGTCACTTCACCATTCTTTACGAATTTAAAGATGGCTGACCAGATTCTTCAGCCACATTGGTCCCGCTTTCTGGGACCCAATGCTCCGGACCCTCACACATACAAGTACAAGCCTCATGATGAACCGCTCTTCTCGAGCCCATTCGGTCCGTTCCCACCGTCTCCGGACGATCTCAACATACACGAACTCTGTTTTCCGCCCAACAATCCGCTCCCAGAAGACTATCCACTCATTATCAACGCCGTAACTGAGGAAGTCGTGACCCTGCACCAATTCTACGAGCATACATGTGCTCTGGCACGAGTTTTGAGAAACGATGGCCCAAACCCGCTCAAACTGTCCCAGAGCCCTGTCGATGATAAAGCAGAGGGCGAGATCCTGGGCCTGTTCTCAAGGAACCACATCCACTACCCCATGGTTGTGCACGCCTGTTGGCGGTCTGAGCTGGTGTTTGGAGGCATCAGTCCTGCGAGTACGCCATACGAGCTGTGGTGGGTACTGAGAAAGATGCAGATCACCTCCATCATGATCCACGAGACACTGCTGCCGGTGTTGAAGGAAGCCATGAAACTCGGCACAGGGAGTAATGATAATCTACCGTTGAAGATGAAATTGGACTTGAACAAAGTCATCGTGCTCAGTGAGCACCCGCACCTCGACACAGTCTCCGGCCATCGCACCGTCGAGAGCTTAGTCCGAGAAGGCGCCAATCTACCAGAATCAGGGAAGAAATTGCGCGGTGGCAACAGACTTGCATACCTATTCCAATCCTCAGGAACCTCAGGTCTCCCCAAAGCCATGATGATCACGCACAGGAACGGCTACCACTCCGGCATCCAAACACTCACCACCGCCGTCCAAGGCGCCCGCTTCATGCGCATGGAGCCCTTCGCCACGCACTCCGTAACCCTAGGCGTGATACCCATGTACCACTCCTACGGCATGATACTCTGGAACCTGCGCGTGAACCTCGTCCGCAACACAACCATCCTCCTGCCAAAATGGGACATGGAGCTCGCACTCCGCTCCATCCAAAAATACAAAATCACCGCCCTCCCACTCGTACCCCCGCTCATCCGGCAGCTCGCTCAGAGCCCGCTGACGGAAAAGTACGATCTAACCAGCGTCATCGCCGCCGTCTCTGGCGCAGCGTATCTCCCGCCAGACGTCGCGTACCAGCTTGCGAGGAAACTGCCCCAAGGCAAAGACGCGCCCATCCCGTCAGGCTACGGGCTAAGCGAAGCTGCATCCATAGCATCACCAGCACCACCGGGCATCTTCGGGCTTGCGACCGCGCCACCGGGCACGATTGGCTATCTCCTACCGGGGATGGAAGGGCGAGTCGTGGATCCCGAGACGTTGCAGGACGTGAAGAAGGGTGAGAAGGGCGAGTTGTGGGCGCGCGGCGCGGTGGTGACACCGGGGTATTTCAAGGACGCGGAAGCAACCGCGGAGATATTTGCAGAGCCGGGCTGGCTGCGCACGGGGGATTTGGTGGTGAGAGACGAGTTGGAT
Source organism: Didymella arachidicola (assembly GCA_016630955.3). Classification (NCBI taxonomy): domain Eukaryota; kingdom Fungi; phylum Ascomycota; class Dothideomycetes; order Pleosporales; family Didymellaceae; genus Didymella; species Didymella arachidicola. The sequence continues at coordinate 1,433,506 of CM049997.1, read as the reverse complement.
AGAATTCTTTATCTGGATCGGTTGAAGGAGATGATCAAGGTGAAGGGGCTGCAGGTCGCGGCTACGGAGGTCGAGGACACGCTGCTGAATCACCCTGAGGGTCTGGTGCGGGATGCATGTGTGGCGGGCGTTGATAATGGGCGGGGGGATGGGAGTCTGTTTGTGCGGGCGTGGGTTGTGTTGACTGAACGGGGTAAAAGTTTGGGTGAGGACCGGGTGGCGCAGGAGCTGGACGTTTGGGTCAAGGGGAGGTTGAGTAGACACAAGTGGCTCACAGGGGGTTTGGAGGTTGTCGACGAGGTAAGAATTTAATTACGTGAAAAAGTTGGCAAGATACTGACCCGCATAGATTCCGAGGACACCGTCAGGCAAGATGCTGAGACGAGAGATGAGGGACAGGTACCACGCAATGGTGAAAGCGCAAGGGAAGGCTAGACTATGAACGAGCCTATCACCCCCACCTTGGATGTTTTTTCATTTCTCAATCAAAACGGCTCGGTCGACTGGCTGGGAGTGCGGCTCTCAGGTCTGGCGACTAAATTCACTTAAGCAGCAACATGGCCGTATAGCGTCACTGTTTGACTTGTTAAGACTTTCCCCCCATTTACCTTCACCAGCGTCGGTCGGCTCATGAAGGCTTCCCACGGCTCTAAGCTAGAGCCACATCCCTGCGTGAGTCAACGTGCGAAGTCACAACAATCTCTGAACAGCATGCGGTCTTTAGTTCCCATACTAAGCCTCACTGCTCAGCGCGTTGCATCAATCAAATGTCATCGATGCGATTCCCCGTCGTATTTCACAAGTATCTATACTAAACGCATTCCTACATTTCCAACGGCACGATTCGACGCTCGCGTGGCGGAAATGCTCGCATACCTGATATATGCACTCTTTGCCTTTACGATAATACACGATACACAGAATCACCATCATGGGTGTCAATCTCCTTGTCGACACTCTTCTCTTCGATTCTCTCAGGACGCTTTCGAATCGTGGCCCTCGCGACACACGTAAGTAGCGGTGTCCTAATCAGTTCGCGACTGACGAGTACGCCTGCGTTTGCCGTGAATATGCATGGTCATCCGCATGCACACTGCTATGGCTGTGTACGTAACTCCTTGCTAATTATCAGTGCTTTGGCGTGGGAGGAGCTACTATTAACAGTGCTGCACAGAGAAGCCAGACTCGAAGGATACAGTAGACTTCCAATTACTTGCACAGGTGCCTGAACTCAGACCGAGACTCTGGCCATTTTCCTAGTCCCTCGCTACTGAAAACAGTGGGTGCGCTCATGTGGTCGGCAAGTCTTGCGGTTCGAGATGTTGAAGAATTGCAGAAGACTGACTCTGAAAAGGCTCCAAAGTCGACAGTTTGAATACGTTTGAGGAGTGAAGCGGCGACGCCGATGATGACATCGACGACTATTTCTCGAGTGCCCGGAGTAGGATGCGAGCTGGACGGTATTGCTGCGCGGGCAAATCGCTACGAAGCTGACGTATCGGTTGTCAAATGCCGATTTAGTAAGAACCTGATGCTGATGGATGGTCTCTTGATCCACAGATGGCTGGCGGCTTCACTGGTCACTAAATAGTTACAAGGCGGGATTGCCAAATGTGGATTTCACGATAGAAACTGCAATCGTATGATAATATTATAAAAATGCAGAGAGTAAGTAAATCATTCAGGAACTGGCCCCAGGCTTACCGTAGTTTGACAATCATCCTTGTCTTGTCAATTGGCTTGCTTGTCACGCTCATAGTCTGTCCCCCCGTCAACTAATCATACTATCACGGAAGGGTGTAGCAAACTTACACTGAGCAGCTCGGACTTTGTTCTATACCTTCCGCTGTCATCCGCAATAGGTTTGCCGGTCTCGTCTGTGTCCACCTCTCCAACACCGACCTTGACGAAATCATATCGTCGCATTACACACGCTAGGATCACCCTGGCTTCGAGATTGGCCAACTCTTGACCGATACAATTCCTCGGTCCGCGTTCGAATGGTCTCCAAGCGCTAGCTGGGACCTTTCCAGTTGGTGTAGCCGTGCTGCCCACATCGGCGTTGGTAGCCGTGCTGGTGTCGCTGTTATCCGTCCATCTCTCAGGGATAAAGTCGTTCGCAGTTGGTCCGTAAACATCAGGATCGCGGTGAATGAGGTGCTGCATGGGATAGATCACGCAGTTGTCCACCAGCACGTCGTCCCCTTCCTTTGTTCGGATCCTGAAGTTATCGTGAGTCATGCGCGCTGTTGCTGCGGGTGGCCATAGTCTCAACGCTTCTTTGATGCAGGCACTTGTATAAGTAAGCCCTTGCAGAGTTTCATCGAATTTGGCGAGGAAAATGGTCTGCGGGTCTTCGGAACCGAACAGCGAATCATGCTCCTCGCGTATCTTCGCTAGGCGAAGCGGGTCGATTGATAAGGCGTAAAAGAGACGTTGAAGTAAGATAGAGGTCGTGTCGTGTCCAGCGAAAAGGAATGTCTTGCACTGGTCGGCGATGAGCTGACTGACATCTGGGGTAAGGACTTCCACATCTCTGAGTGCAAGTGCGAGCACAGAGCGGTCTTTACTGCTGGCTCTATCCTCCGAGTTGCGGGACAGCTGAATGTCGTCGAATTTCTCCTTGATGATCTTGAACAGTGCAGCATCCATACGACGGCTGTAGTAGTACCGCTTGAGTTGTATGTACGGGTTCAATGCCGCAAATCCCAGCCCAGTGCCCGAGATGTAGGTGTCTAAGAGTAAACGGAAGCTGACGATCAGTTCATGAGCGAGGGCCTCCTCTTGCGCATGGACATTCACGTTGGTGATGACTTGGCAGATGATGTCGAAGGTGAGGTTGACGGAGTAGCTGTCCAGTTCAGTGATCGCACCTGACCGTGCAATGGCGTCCATCTTTGTAATGAAGATATCCGTCTTATCAATCAGGACAGGAAGCAATGATGCGATGTGCTGGGGCGCAAACCCTGCATTGAAAAGTTTCCGCAGCGTCTTCCAATTCTCGCCTTCTTCCGTCAAGATGGACCTCTTCCCTACCAGTCTACCATATTCTCCTTGTATGGTTGGTGACTTGGGGATACTGTACGGATGCGACTTCGTGGTTCTTGTCAATTGCTCAGCGATCTCATGGCTGGTGACGAGTACCAGGGGATATTGCACTGGCCTGAAATCCATATACATGAAATCAGGTCGACCATGCTCGTTCCAGATATCCTCGAGGATGTAGTCTGCCCAAATCAGCGTCTTTCCTTTCATCCTTGGTCTTGTCTGGTGGTACCTGGGTGGACCTTTGAGTTGCCACGTCGCTGGAAGCCTTTCGCCATGTATCCAAGGTGACCAAGGAGGAGATTGGGTTCCAGTGGGGTTGGAATATGGGCATAGGTCTTGTATCGGTATTGCCGCAGCTGAAAATACAGGAAGCAAACAGCCAAAGGTACCAAAGCCAGCACAGTATACAATATCTCTGCCATTTTGGGGTTTCCACCGTCCAAGACAGGGGCGCTTGCTCTGACACGATGGGCAAGCCGAATACGTTGACTGCAATGTATTCGCAGATCAGAAGCGTTAATTGCTGCTGCTGTTCCAATAGTAGATCAAATGTCGATGTAGCCTCAACGCACCCGATACTCCCGTTTCGCTCCTCTTAGTAAAGAGTGTACAACGCGTTCGACGCGGTCATGACGTCTGGCTCGTCTCAGCCCGCCGGCGAGCCGCGCTCTTAGCGCATTATCTCGTCCTTTCCTTTTTGCCGCCAGGTCGCTGTACAACGTGGTGAACATTCAGCTCTACAAGGCAGCGCTTTATTTGTATTGGCTAGTGCGTAGTAAAACTAGTCTCGCTGTCTTTACATCGTTTCCCATCTCTTTGATGTGCGCAACAGACTGTTGTAATCAAAAAAAAATTAATTGATTGCATCATAGCGCACGCTAACCCGTTCCTAGCGAGATATTGCGAACGATTGCGAGCACTTTAAGGTCTTGCGAATGCCTGGTCTTCTATATATGAGCAGACGCATGTTCTGCGGGTTGTTCTCACTGCCTTGTCTCCGTTTCTCCACGCATAGCCAAAAGTGTTGAGGCTGGGGCTCCGCGCTCCCCAACTTTTCTTCTATGCTCCATACCACTCCGCCCTCGATGCGTACTCCAATGTTTTCTGCAGGGGCCCCATTCTTTCTTGACGTATCCTGATTCCGATCGACGCGTTCAGAAACCTTGAAAGGTCGCCAGCACTATGGGGCCAAAAATTCTCGAAGCTTGGCACCGGATGACGAAGGCCGAAACTACCCCGTCTAGCATCCTGAGTTTGAGCTAGAACGGCAAATGCGCGGTTCATATTGCACACCATTTGCCAGCAACTCGACGAGAATCCTTCCTGGAGAGCCGCATGTGGGGATCATGCGAGTCAGTCTTCAGCCGCAATGCGGGATTAAAGAGCCGGAGTTGGATTGATGTGGAGATGCGTCGCAGAGCCTCATTAGAAGCTTGGAAGTGTTGAGAATGGGCACAGACGGTGGATCCAAACTTATCCTCACTCACTTGCTGCACTCCACTCCATCAAGGGGACCGTCTCGTGGCAGTAACTGGGGAACTTGACTCGAGCAAAGTCACACGACCACCACGGAAAACGCGGCTCAACGGTGTGTCTACGGTCGCGGCACGTTGGCAATTGACTAGTTTGCGGGGAAAAGGACATCAGTGGCGTGCAGCCAGCGATCTCGAGATGCCGTGCTAAGCAACATCGAAGCCGGTAGGAAGCCGTAAATCGCAACTGACATGTGCAAACCCACAGCGGTGGGGATTGGGGCATGTCGGATATCCATTGCTTGTCCTGGTCACACCGCGTGTGGTTTCCCCACAACACTTCCGCTTGGAGCAACCCCGGTGTCACAAATCAAGACACGCTACGTGCTCTGTAGAAGTTTTCGAGATTGCTGTTGGTTGCAGCAACAGACCAGCCAAGATTGCTTCTGTTCACGGGTGACGGTAGTGGCGCGTATGACGTTATTCGCCAAAGTTATGTCTCGGCATAGTCTGGGCGTCTGGGCATGATCGCACGGGTCCGTACATGATGGCATTTGTACTTAATGCTCGCGAAAGAACCAGGAGACAGTCCTCGTTGAAGACGGTCTCAATTCGCACTCGAACAGTCGGAAAAGCCACAGGCTCACTGCAAGCATGGGTCTCGGCAAAACATCTATCAAGTTGCGTGGTGCAGAGGTTGGCATCGAGGCCATCATGTTGGGCGTTGTCACATCGATAGGTGGTTTTCTGTTCGGTAAGTTGTGGTTGTCGGCATGCTCTACGAGTCAATTGCTAATAGTTGAACAGGCTACGATACCGGTCAGATCTCGAGCATGTTGCTTTTCCGGGACTTCAGACGTCGTTTCGGACAGTACCAGAACCCTGACGGCACCTGGGAATTTGACACCGAGATTCAGTCTCTAGTTGTTTCCACGATGTCCCTTGGTACGCTCGTCGGTGCACTTGCAGGTGCCTACACTGCCGATTGGTTTGGTCGCCGACGCAGTCTTTCTATCGGTGTCGCTATCTTCGTCGTCGGAAATATTATTCAGATCACCGCGATGTATTCCTGGGTCCACTTGATGATCGGTCGAATTGTCGCTGGCCTAGGTGTTGGCATCCTATCGATCGGTGTACCGATGTTCCAGTCCGAATGCTGTCCTCGCGAGATTCGAGGTGCAGTCGTCGCTTCGTACCAGCTCATGATCACCATCGGCATCTTGATCTCGAACATCATCAACTTCGGCGTACGCGATAGCCCTGGCCAGGATGGCGATGCTTCATGGAGAATTGTCGTTGGGCTAGGAATCTTCTTCTCTCTCCCTCTTGGCATCGGCATCCTATTCTCACCTGAAGTAAGTGTTCACCTGTTCAAAAATCAGAACACCACTGACTTACGAATTAGTCCCCAAGATGGCTGGCAGGCAAGGGTCGTTGGGAGGAAGCTCGCATGTCCCTAGCGCGTCTCCGTGGCAAGAAGGATGACCCTAACGACGAGTTCGTCAATGATGACTTCAAGGAGATGCAGGAGTCAATTGCAGAGCAGTCTAAAGCCGGTGAGGGAACATGGGCCGAGTGTTTTACCGGTCAACCGTCCAACATTCCTCGCCTCGTATACCGTACCTTCTTGGGCTGTGCGCTCCAATTCCTGCAGCAATGTAAGTATCTAGATCTCTATATCACAAACATTGTTGACATCTCGCAGGGACTGGTGTCAACTACTTCTTCTACTATGGCGCCACGATCTTCGAGTCCGCTGGCATCGATGATCCTATCCAGACACAGTTGATTCTCGGCGCTGTCAACGTCGCGATGACTGTCCCTGGTCTCTGGATGATCGAGCGCTTCGGACGTCGCATGCCTCTGGTCTTCGGTGGTCTCTGGCAGGCAGCTTGGTTGCTCATCTTTGCCGTCATTGGCATTGTCCGTCCACCGACAGAGTACACCTCTTCTGGAATCGTCATGATCGTGTGCGCCTGCATGTTCATTGCGTCTTTCGCGTCGACCTGGGGTCCTTTCGTTTGGGTTGTCATTGGCGAAACCTTCCCACTGCGCACACGTGCTAAGCAGGCTTCGCTCGCGACTGCGTTCAATTGGCTGGGCAACTTCTTGATCGGTTTCCTGACACCCTATGCCAACGAAGGTATCAGTTACGCTTTCGGTTTCGTCTTCTTCGGCTGCAACTTTGCCGCCGCCGCTATAGTCTACTTCTTCGTCTTCGAGACCAAGTCTTTGAGCCTCGAAAGCGTCAACGACATGTACATGGATATCGACGTCAAGGCTATCAGCAGCAAGAGCTGGGTTCCCGCCGGCTACATCGACCGCAACACACGCGACGAGTCTTACTGGCACCGTCGCCCTTCGATCTTGGACGAGCGCGCAGGTGCTGCCCACGTCCCTAGATCTTTCGATGAGAAAATTGATGAGAAGGATTCTGACGGCACTCCTCGCAACAGGTCCATGCACCGCGAGACTCTCGGTGACGATAGGGTAGTGTAAGTTGCAGCGAGGACTTGATTATCTACATTTGTTCAGCTTCTTAGCGATACTTGTACATACATCCTGATCGCAACTTCTTGAATCCTTGCGTATAGTACAATCTCTCAGAACGCGGAGTCAGATGTTCGTGGTTCACGTTTTGTTGTTGTGCATTCCATTTAGTGGCTCCAATGCAACGGTATCGGAAGATCGGCGCTTGCTCAGCCACGTTCGTTTTAGAACAAACGTGGCGCGTACGTACGCGTGTCGACGGTCAAACCACCTCAGCCGGCCCAATGTCAAATGCAACTTAAACAGCACTACCGTTCTCTCATGTAAACACCGTCGAGAATCCGCATACACTCACTGTCTTCGACTTGCAGAAAGACATGCCTCCAACCTTGGGCAAGCTAGCGCGCCGCGCTCTCATTACAACGGGGCCAGCGCTGGCCCAGCCACACCTTCACGCCTTTGCGCGACGCGGCCTAGGCGTTAATCATACGCAGGGCGTCACGTTAGGGGTTTTGATAGCATATATCGTAATAATCGCCCTTCTCTGGAACCTTCCTTATGTTCGCTGGGTTTTGTGGCCCTTCAAGGTGAGTTCAAAGTTCTCAACTGCACTTCCAGCTGAACTCCCGAGGTCGTCCTCTTCACAGACGCACGTGACTGATCAAAATCGCAGATGCTTGTGATCGCTTTCCATGAGTTTGGTCATGCAATCACGGCCTGCTGTACGGGTGGGCGCGTCGAGTCCATCAGCCTAGATCCGCACGAAGGCGGCGTTACGCACATGCGCGGTGGCAAGCAGTTCATCACACTACCTGCTGGGTACCTTGGATCGAGCTTGATCGGTGCGCTGCTGACGTTTTGCGGGTTTAACATCGTGGCGAGTAAAGTCGCCAGTATCGTACTCGGTGTATGCTTTTTGTTGACATTGTGGTGGGCGAGGAAGGATTGGTTGACAATTGTTACAATATTGTTGGCGGTGGGGTTGCTGGTCGGTTGTTGGTTCATCGAGCACGCAGAAGCGTTGAGATTCGTTGTGGTAAGCTGAAGGACCAACGACAGTTGCTCAGTCACTAACTTACATCCAGCTCTTCATCGGTGTCATGTCAAGTCTCTACAGTGTCTGGGACATCTGTGACGACTTGATACTTCGAAAAGTCAACTCATCGGACGCCAGTGTCTTTGCAAAGAGGTACGGCGGCTCCTCGCAATGCTGGGGTGTCATCTGGTCAGTCGTGTCTTTGATCTTGATGATATGTGGTATCATTGCTGCCCTGGCTGCCTTCCCGCAGGATTGGGACCAGCAACAAAAAGACAGTCAGGATTTTATCCCTACTGTTCGCATGCTGATGAGGGTGTAAGTGGAAGGAGACCGATGGGGAGAATCGATAGCTGCATATGCTCAATGTTATCAAGCGCAGTACTGCCATGCACTAGAGAATTTCCAGACATCCGTGGAGTTACCAACAGATCATATCCACCTATGAAGCCAGTGAGTAGGCAGTCCTCTGCAACCCTTGCACAATAAAACGTACGCCAATGGCAGCGACGCAGTCGGTATCTATACTCGACATCTACATGACTGAATACCCGGCAGAACGTACACACACCTGGCAAGGTATCGACTTCGCAGATGATAGGTCCCTGCTGTCGCGAGTTCAACGGTCAACTGTCACTGCTGCAGCATATCATACAGCTGACAATGGTGACTTGAGGATGATGTGATGTTTGGTGGACCCCTTGAGGGGAGATGACGCTTGACGATTACATGTAAAGTACAGAAGCTTGTCATTCGACGTTGGACGTTTTTGTAAACAATATGAAAATGGCTGTCAACGCGCCGTAATGCCATCGCTAGCGACAGGTCAAATCACTGCCGCTCACTTACTGTGCACTGAAGAAATGCTGGGCGCTCTCGCCAGTATATGTACCTGCTTTGCTACTCGTCACAGGGCCTAAATCTGCCCACGCTGGTGTCGGCCGGTCTTCAGGTTGAAGGCACGCTGGTCCTTCAGCCATCGCCTGTAGCCAGCGACGCTACCGATTTTCTCACCGTAGTAGTCTGGCGGGGGGTTGGCGAGCGAGGAGACGGAAGGATCGACGCGGTGACGCTTTATGCGGTTGAAAAAGGCGGAGTCTTTCTACTCTAGTGTCAGTGTCGTGCTGCCAACGACGCCCAGGATTAACGTACTGCTGTAAATTCCTTCAGCACGCCTCGGTACGCGAGATTGAAGATCTGATTGCCGAAGATGGGCCCAATCAGCCATCCTGCAGCCAGCATGCCCAGCGTGCTCAGTCCCATCAGCATCATGGGGTCGAAGCCGCCCAATTGTTCAGACAGCACAGCGTCGTAACCGTTGTTGATCATAAATGTCAGGCCGTAGTACGTCACGCCGATAGCACTGGCGCCCGAGCACGCCTGTCCAATGCGCCGGCGCGTTCGGCGCAGTGCGAAAAAGTCGTTCCATGTGAGAGCTGCGTTCCTCGGTGTGGTCTTGGCGTCTGCTGCGGGAGGCGTTGTCGAGGCATTGCGGACGGCGGGCCTGTGCAGAGGGGTGCGTTGTTGTGTGAAGAAGCGTGGTTGCGACTGCTGCGGGAGCTTTGCTGGTCGTGTGCATGTGGAGAAGGAGGCAGCTCCAGTCGCACATGGAGAAAAAATGGCGGGCGGATAGCGGCGAGCGAACGCCCTCGCGGGGCACAGGGCGCTTCGAGCAAGCATGTTGCGGGTGTTGTCGATGGACGCGTGGTGGTCGTAGCCCGTGGATAAACTCCGTCACTTTTGGAAGCTGCGAGCTAAGCTCGGTCTTGGCGGCGCATATGCAAGACACCGCGCGCACGCGACTTGCAATGCTGGCACTTGAAGTCAATCGGTCTAGAACGGCCTGCATGTTTTCTGAGCCTCAGCACTTTGATTCTAGCTCGCTTTCGAGGACACTGTAGAAGTGATCACCACCACCACGACGTCATACCTCGCCTACTTAATCAGCATCGTGAAGCTCGGATCAGAAGATCCGCAGATGGGCAGGACCACCTGACCTCTTACATCTCACCCAGTCCTAATTCCACTGGCAATTCAAATTTATAGAGATCTACTCCATCACCGACCTAGCCACATTCACCAGTCAGTTTAGCGAATCGCTACCATGTGCGGGCCCTTGCGCATCATCAAAGAGAAGTAGCCCTCCGCAGCCGCAGCGCCAGCAGGCAATATGTGGGCAGGCTCGAGAGGTGCCGAGCAGCGAGCACCGATGGACAAGGGCAAAGGCCCTGCACAGCAGCAACAATCGCTCAATGCCATCGACACGGCCTTGAAGCCGCAGGTGACGAACCACTACTCACGGAGAAGGGTAGAAGACTGGCTAGATTCTTGAACTACGCTTCTCACTCTTTGCGTGATACTAAACACTACCGGTTTATCCCTATCGAAAAGTCTATTTCCTATAGATGTCACCAGTCCTCCGAATCTCATCTTCAGCGTCCTTGCCGCGACCCTCCGCCTCGAGCTTCCTCACCAGCGGCAGTACCTCCTTACCATACGCCTCGATATCATCCTCGTAGTGCAAAAAGGCCGATAGGATTAGGTTGACACCCAGGCTCTTCAGCAACAGAATGCGATCAGCAATCTGCTCCTTCGTTCCAATCAGTTTCGTCTTGAAGCCATCGTTGTACTGCACCAAATCCTCCACCTTGGAGTCCGCCCACATGCCCTTCTTGTTGCCCGTACTAGCGCCTGCTTGCTGGACTGCGTCTCGAAAGGCCTCCACCGCCTCTGTGTCCGCCTTGCCCTGGATCTCCCGGAGGACCTGGATAGCCTCCTCTTCGGTTTCTCTGAGGATGACGAAGCTGTTGACCGCAAATCGCACATGCTGCTCTCTTCCAACCTTCCTGGCTCTTTCCTTTACGTCCTGGATCTGTGTCCTGAACCCTTCCAGATCGTTTCCGTTCATGAAGTACCAGTCGCTGACTTGTGCGCCGTTGTCGCGCGCGTCATCACTGTTTCCGCCCTGGAAGATTTCTGGATGCTCACGTCCCTCCCACTTCAGCGGTTTAGGACTCAAGTTGTAACCTCGGTATTGGTAAAAGTCACCGCCGTACGTGAAACCTTTCTCGCCCGCAGTCCAGATGCCCTTCAGCGCCTCTATAAATTCTCGACTGCGACGGTACCGCTCTGCGTGCTCGAGCCACCACTGGCCAACGGCCGTGAACTCACCCTTGAACCACCCAGAGACGATGTTCACGGCAATGCGCCCATTCGTATAGTTATCAATACTGGCGATTTGCTTTGCAGCAATAGTCGGATTCCACGGACCCGGGAGGATCGCAGCAATCAGCTTGAGGCGCTCGGTCTGATGCAGCAGCGCCTGCGAGAATGTCACGGACTCGTGCTGGTTGGCTGCGCCGTAAGAGGCCGTGAAGCGGATCTGTGTCAGCGCATATTCGAAGCCTACACGCTCGGCGGTCTGAGCATAACGCGCATTTGACTTAAGGTCCCAGGAGGTGCGTTGTGGAATCTTGGAGATGACGAGGCCACCGGAGACGTTGGGGACCCAGTAGCTGGAAACTGTTAAAAAGGACAGAGAATTGGATTGGAAGTGCGCACGCGAAGAGAACACGATCTGGGTCTGTGTTCAGTTCATGGGGTTGGATAGGTGTGTAGCCGTTCGACTCGTTTGTACCATTTGGTGCGGCCATCTTGAATTGCGTATTACACTGTCGGTTGGCTTAATGAAGAGCACGGTCCGTTACATCCCTCTACTTATGAGCTTTTGCAAGCTCCTCTAATTCATTGCACATACATCAATCAAACGTTCTCGGAGGCCTTCCGTACCGTGATGGTCGATGGTGAGCGATCACACAAGGATACCGGCCACAGCCGTAGGGCTCGCAACATTCGAGGACGTGATTGCGTGCTGCGAGCATGCTGCGTCAACGACTTGCGGGGTCGACGCGTGGTGGAGTACACTTAGGGCCGAGCAGATATGAGAGATCTGCACAAACTACCCCAAACTACCCCAATGTGTGTCGCATCCGTGGATTCCATGGTGTTCGACGGATCGGAGCCAGTCGGCCAATTGCGCCATTCCGGCAGTGAATAGCGAATCGCGCCCACGTGCTTGCAGACATCACGGCGGGGACTCCAACATGAGTCCTGGAAAAGTATTGACGGGATGGAGAGCGGGAGAAAGAAAGGGTGGTTTCTGGTCATATCTGTTTACTTGGCAGCTCAAATGAACCACGTGGTGTCTTTCTCTCCCTTCAAGTCTTCTTCTTCTCCAATGGCTTGCCGTCCGGACGCTTCAATGGAGTTGTTTCCGACACTTTTTCCTGGCTCAGGATACTTTTTGATGTTGTCATATGCCCATCTTTGCTCTGGTGTCAACTGCGGTGGGTATCTGCCTTTGCCATCCAGTCCTGGCAGGCCTGCAAGTTCATACAAATACCTGAACCATTCCATCGTCTCACCGTCGTCCCAAAGAATCGTGTGAAATTGCCGACCCTCTTTTTTACACTGCGCTAATCTCTTTTCCTCCCAATCTCGCATTTCCTTATTACTCGGCAAAGGCTTTGCTTCGCGGCCACAGAACAACCTTGCCAGGGCGATGGCTTGATATTCGAAGCTGCGAAAGGTCAAAACGCGGGGGACGCCAATGATACCCAGGCTTCTCTGCCACTTCTCGCTGAACGTATGTTGGTAGAACCCCTCTAGCCTGCTTTCTTTGTAATTATACAACGGCGCACCGTTGGCAGCAGTGTTCCAGAACGGGAAAGACGGCTTGTAGCCCGTGCAGTAGATCACCATATCGATATCTTCCAGGACACTTCCATCAGCGAAGTGTATGGCTCCAGATGAAGAGTATTTCGTAATGACCGGTTTCCAAGCGACGCCAGATGGCGGTGTCGAGCCATCCCACCGCGAACGTGAGCGCCGCGACTGGTAGATCGGGAGCGTGACGACTTCGGATTGAGCGAGCAGCGTCGTAATGTCGTGGCCAGATGCAGAATTTCCAATGATGAGAACTTTCTTACCGGCGTAGTGTGTTGGGCTGCGGTAGAATTTCGAGTGCGTCACCCTGCCAGGATATACGCTCAGATACTCGTCAAGGCCATCGACTCTGGGAATCTGTAACTCGTCAGTATGTGCCGGAATTGAACGGACAAAGCATACATATGGCACAGAGTAGTGTCCGTTGGCGATGACCAGAGCATCAAAGCGCTCAGTCCACCATATGTCCACTTTTGGTACGGGATCGTAGCGCCGCAAGGTTAATCTCCAGCCACCATGATCTTCAGTAACATCCTCGACGGTGGTGCTTAGGACGAGGTAATGATCAAGGTGGTGTGAGTTAAAATAGTCCTGAATGTATTGCCTCGGCACCCAATGCGGTGCGAACGGTCCGTAGGCGAATCGTTCGTCTGACAACGACATGATGATCTCAGGGACATTTGTACTTGAGTCCAATTAGTCATGTTAGTGGTTCCACATCTGCAACAAGCAACTTACGTAAGGCCTTCGTATATAGGCGTTGTGTCGAATCTGGTCTGCTTTGTGGGGGCTACGGCTGTTGGTAGGTTTTGGGGCACTTTCAAGGGAGGATCGATGTCTGGGGGATTCTGCCCGGGCTGCAATCGAGGCGGCGGTCCCGGATCTCGGTCGTATATCCTACACCAAAATGAGAAACCGAAATCGAAAAACTATTCGGTGGTGTAGTACCATGTCCCTCCTGGTGTTTCCCTGCGCTCAAACACTTGTATCACGTCGAAAGCATCTTCGGCATCGAAGGCTGCAGCTGCGGCAGCGCCTGGCAGTATGTGAGAAGGTAGAATTCGGGGGTTTCGAAAGCATTGGCACGTACCGGCTGCACCAGCACCAATTATAGCTACTGATCTAGCAGTCATTTCTAGCTTTCACGAAATATCCACTACAGGTCCCGGACATTGATACATTAATACTTCGGCTGTCAGCCGCTGACCAATGCCGGTGGGTTATCGCAGGCGGATGGCGTGCTCGGCTGTGGCATTGGCGTAATAGGGCCATGCTGTTGTTGGCTCAAATAGACATGTAAAACCAACATCGGAATGACCGACTCAACAAAACGAGCGAAGGATCGTACAACCTTGAAATCAGGAGCAGCAATGTGTGATAGCATTGCAAATCAACATCTCAAGCGACGATACCGCTCGGTCACAGCTGCTCAATACCCTCAATGACCTTGTCAAGACTCTCCTCCGAACCAGAGCTCATCAGACTGTTTATCATACGCGACCTGATGGAAGTCAGCATGTTTGTCCATAAAAAGGTCAAGAAACCTACAGATTGCCAATTTTGCACGCTGCCATGCTGTCTTCCAACTCAGCACTCTTAACACCAGCAACGTCAATGACCTTCTCGGGTACCCTGGCTAACCGCGCAACATTGAGTCCGTAGGATCTGTGACTGGTACCTTCAGCCACCTCGTAGAGGAATACGACTTCCTTGCCACCATCACGCTCCTCGAAAGACATGTGCACATTCTTTAGCTCGCCGTTGGTGAATCGCGAGTGAAGCTGGGAAAGGTGCTGGTAGTGGGTGATGAACAGAGTCAGACTCTGGAGGTTGCGAACAACGAAGTCGAGTACTGCTTCGGCGATGGCAACGCCATCAAACGTACTGGTGCCGCGACCCAGCTCATCGAGGATGACGAGCGAACGAGGCGTTGCAGATTTTAGGATGTCAGATGTCTCGTTGAGCTCCACCATGAATGTGGATTCGCCCTTCAGCATGTTGTCGAACGCCCCCATGCGCGTAAACACAGCGTCAAGCATACCAAGCCGTGCTTCCGTTGCAGGCACGTATGACCCGATTTGACCCATGATGGCGATCAAAGCAGCAGATCGGACGTATGAAGACTTGCCACCCATATTGGGTCCGGTGACTAGCAACGCACGTGTACTGGTGTGCGAGAGGTTGAGATCATTCGGCACGTAGTTGTCAAGGAGCAGCTGCTCGACCATGGGATGTCGACCACCGGTGATGTTGAGTTCGATGTCGTCTGTGAAGGTGGGCTTGACGTAACCAGGCTGATTTGCGAGTAGAGCCAAAGAGAAGAGCGCATCGAGGGTAGCAATCGAGTGGACACAGTCTCGGAGCTCTTGGTATTTGGAAGATATTTCGTCCAACAAGCGCTTGAATGCAACGTCACAGGCCGCAGCAAGAGACTCCTTGTACTGATCACGCTCTTGACACATACGTTTGACTTCGGTCGTGTGGAAGCGCAGAGTAGCCTTAGTCGCTGAGATCTGTTGCCACGAAGCGGGAACCTTCTTCTCTTGCGGAGACTTCCGCTTGACCTCAATGAGGTACTCGATGCCAGCAACGGTAACATAATCGACCTTTGTTACACCAAGCTTTGCAGCGGCGTCCTTACGATACGTGTTGAGATCGTCTTCGACTGAGGCAATGTTCAACTTGAGGTCATTGATATCCTCTGCTTCGTGTGCCTCTTGAAAGAAGTTGTATTTGTCGTCAGCCTTGGCAGCACTGGCATTAATTTGCTCCAGGAACGTCACAATGTCGTTGTATATCCTCGGGATGTTTGCAATTGCTTCGCTGAGTAGTGTCGATGAGAAACCACTTTGTTCCGGTGACTTGACCTGCAGATATTGACCAGAGATGTCCTGAAGTGCTTGTAAAGCGGCTAGAAGCTCCGGTCGAGTGCACTTCTTGTAGTAGATCCTGATAAGTACCTTCTCAAGATCGGTCCGGATCCGGCTCAACAGAAACTTCAACTTGTCGAACGGGATAGTGTTCTCCCCGTTCTTTAGCTCCTCAACTGCCGTGATGCGCTCCTCTAAGCGCTCCTTGTCAATCAGTGGTCGACCGACCCATTTTCGTAGTAGTCGTTGCCCAAAACGAGTCTTCGTTCTGTCCATGGTCCAGAACAGGCTACCTTTGGCTGTATAGTCGGTCTGATTCTGGTAAATCTCAAGGCTGGAAAGCGTATTGCCGTTCAGCAGCATATAGGATCGGGCACTGAAGGGTTGAAAGTACTTCGTCAGATCGAAGACGTGCTCCAACCCGTACTCACTCAAGTACGTGATCATTGCTGACAGACAAATGGTGACGTGTTCGGACAATTGATGAACTTTGTCGAGAATAGCAGTCTGGCTGGACGATGGCCCGTCCTGATTGGTTTTCATCTTCCCAGCGTAAAAGTTAGAAATGTGACCATACGCCTGAGCAGCCATGGTCTTGGGCTTTTCTACTCGCTCAACACGCGAGCGATCTCCGAACACATTGGTCTTGCTGGCTGAAAGATGCTGTATGAGTTTGTCGGTAGCCCTGGAGAGGTCACCAACAACCAGGAATTCAGCTGGGGCGATATGGAGTAGGCGTGTCTCGATCTCGCTCCGCATGAAGCCATCCTCAAAATCGTCGTAGATGACATCTCCAGTCGCAGGTTGTACAGCTACTAAGCCAACCTGCACCTTCTCGTCGTTGCCCCAACCATTCGCGTTAGTTTCCGTGATACACAGCAGGTAGCCTGTTGCTTGCGCGCCAGGATCTTGTCCCTCAGGGCCCGTCTCTAAGCCTTCGACATCATCAACATACGTGCCCTTGGTGTACAGATTCGTAAGCTTGCGCACGAACGGCGCGTTCCGGTTGTCACCAGCCGCCTTCAGCGCTGCGGTTTCGATTTGTCTGACCACCCCAACCTTGTGATTTGCTTTTACAAGACGTTTGACATGGACCTGGAGACGATGTACTGGAAAACTTGCGGAGGCAAACCTGTCGAGGTGTGCCTCGGATGAGTGCTCATCGTACCTCATCTTGCCTGGTATGCACACGATTCCCAGCTCTTTTGACGCTGTCCTGGCATCCTCACCGAAGAACTTGAATTTGTAACCAACCTCCATAACGATGATTGTATCGAGGTGTTTCCGCTTGATATCCAGGTACTGCTTCTCCATTGGCGTCAGTTTCGAGGCCGTCTTCTTTGTGGCCGCTCCCTTCTTCCCTTTCACGGGAGGCTTGGGCGCATCGTCCTCGTCGTCCTCGTCAGCCTCACCTTCTCCGTTAGCCTCCTCTTCAACAATGATCTTGTTCCTCCTGCGCAGCTCGGCGAAACTGTCTGGCCGCCCGAGCTTCTTGACGAATTTCTCATGCAGCTGTTCTTTCTGTCGCTGGGTTGCTGCAGCATCGGTCTCTTCGGCTGTCGCCTCATTCTCGTCGCGCTGCGAAGGAGATGAGGAGAAAATGAACCTCGATGTCTTCCCCGTGAGCCTGGTAGGCTTGTGCGTATTCAGACTCGCTGCAGTCGCCTGACCGAGCGACGCGTGAGCGTCTTCACTGTCTGGGACTCGCAGGCGCTTAGGAGCCGCGCCATCTTCGCCCGATGCAGGTTTTGTGCGCTTTCGACCTAGTATCGAGTTTCCCAGAGGCAGAGTTTCTCCTGCGTCGTCATCGCGGGTCGTGACGCTGGCGACAGGAGGCGCAGGCTGCGGATGTGGTTTGGATGAGGGTTGCGGAATTTGTGACGGTTTTGGAGCCTGCGACTGTCTCGGCGTAAAGAAGCTTGAGATCGACCGCTGCTTCGTCTTCTGTGAAGCACTTGGTGGTGGCTGACTGCTTTTGGGAGCCATTGGGTGGGTATGGACGGTTGGTGGGCACAGAGCGCGCGGAACGCGTTGGGCGAGTCGTGTCGCGCTTCGAAATCACGGTGTCACATGCGTTATCACTTTCACACCTCCACTCCGGCGTATTGGAGTGCATTGAAGAAGCTGGCTCTGCCTGCAGCAGGCGAATTGATAACGCAGCACACCTGTCGGCTCGATAAAGATTCAAGTCGGCCTTTCCTGCGCTCCTCGTCATTTCCCTTCTGCTGAACGATAGAGACAGCTGTACTACATAGTTCAGTTGCGCAGTACCTTTTCTGAACACCAGCAAGAAAAAGCTTCAATACGATCACTGGCTATGGCGCTTGGGTGCGGGCTCTACTGTGAGGAGCATTTTGCTTAGTCCAATGCTATACAATTGAGCGGTCAACGCGCAGCCTCGCCTATCTGTCTTATCGACAGACATGCACATCCGCTATCTCAAGCACGGTAGCCTCTCCTACACGCGCTACATAACAACGGCGCAGGCCTACGCGGCCGCAATGCCGCAATTTCTTATACGGTTGCGTATGTGGTACTCGCTCCACTACCTCCGGACTCGGACGTCTTTCGCAGCTGCCTCATCCGTATAGCTTCTTACCACAACGGACAAGGCAGTGATCGTCATTGTCGTACGCCGGGCGGCAAGTACTAGGGTCAGCCGCTGCGACGGGCTCTAAAAGTCTAAAGGCGAGCCCAACCATGCCTCCCGTTCTTGCTGAGCTTGTTTCCTACTTCTGCCGCGAGAACCTCAATATGGCGCGCGGTACAATGCTGTCGCGGTGCTTGACCGGGCTGCTGACGCTGCAGTCAGTGCTTGCAAATCCACTTTCCTCAGGCTATCCTACGCCGCCAGTGATCAAACATGGCGAGCTGGGCGCTGTGGCTTCGGAGAGCGACATTTGCAGTCACATTGGGGTGGATCTGCTGAAGCAGGGTGGCAATGCTGCAGACGCTCTGGTCGGTACCGTGGCATGTGTCGGCGTTATTGGCATGTATCATTCCGGTATACCTCCGTCCTGCAAAATCCCATGTCATGTCTTCGAAAGCTGATGTCCTTTAGGTATTGGTGGCGGCGGCTTCATGCTCGTAAGAGCACCTAATGGCAGCTACGAATTCATCGATTTCCGCGAGACCGCGCCTGCTGCTGCTTTTGAGGATATGTACAAGGACAACGAGGATGCCAGCATCAACGGCGGCCTGGCTTCTGGCGTACCCGGTGAGCTCCGCGGCCTGCAGTACCTTCATGAGAATTATGGCAAGCTGCCTTGGGCGTCAGTCCTCACACCGGCAGTAAAGGTTGCACGCGAAGGATGGCGAGTGAACGAGGACTTGGTCAGCTATATCCAGTCTGCGACCGCCAGCCAGAATGCTTCGACCAACTTCTTGCTCAACGATCCCGAGTGGGCCATTGACTTTGCACCAAAGGGCCACGTTGTGCAGCTGAATGAGACCATAACCAGGAAGCGCTACGCCGATACACTCGAGACCATCGCCAACGAAGGCCCCGATGCGTTCTACGAGGGGCCTTTAGCAAAGGCAACGATCAATGCTCTCCAAGCTAAGAACGGCACCATGACACTGGAAGATCTCAAGAACTATACCGTCGCCATCCGCAAGCCATCTACCATCACGTACCACGATTACAAGCTCACGGCCTGTAGCGCTCCCAGCGGTGGCGAAGTTGCTCTTTCGGTGCTGAAGATCGTGGAGGGATACTCTGGGTTTGGCGATCCAGCGGCCATCAACCTCACCACCCATCGCCTAGATGAGGCCATGAAGTTTGCTTACGGCATGCGCGCTGAGCTTGGCGATCCACTGTATCTTGAGGGCATCGACGAATATCAGGAAGACATGGTATTGGCTGCCACCGCAGCAGAAGTCCGCGCCAAGATTAGCGACACCCAGACCTTCAACGTCTCGTACTACGATCCCAAAGGCCTTGAATCACTTGAGACGCCTGGTACGTCACACATTGTAGCTGCCGACAAGGACGGCCTTGCTATCACTCTGACAACGACCGTCAATTTGCTTTTCGGCAGCAAGGTCGTTGTTCCTGAGACAGGAGTGATCATGAACAACGAGATGAACGACTTCTCGATTCCCAACACAACCAACGCGTTTGGCTATATTCCCAGTGCAGCCAACTTCATCCGTCCCGGCAAGCGCCCTCTGTCATCTATCTCACCTGTCATTGTCGAGCATTTAAACTCTACCCTTGCCAATGCTTTCTACGTAGCCATAGGAGCGGCTGGAGGCAGTCGTATCATCACTTCCACCATCCAGAACCTAATTCACATCCTGGACGGCAACCTAACAACTGCCGAAGCTCTTGCTCAACCCCGCATTCACGACCAACTAGTGCCAGCACAGGTCAGCTTCGAGCCCACGTTCAACAATGGGACCACGGCTTTTCTTAAGTCTCTGGGCGCCAATGTCACATGGGCAGCCGCGGGGAGCACAGCGCAGGGTCTCAGGAGGCTGGGGAACGGCACATTTGAAGCTGCAGGCGAGCCGCGACAGAAGAACAGCGGTGGATTTGTAGTCTAGGGGTTACCACTGCTGTCTCCATGGACAAGTACGATGGCAGATGGATTGAAATATTAGACAAATCACAAAAACCATCAATACGAAGAAGCTCTTTCTTTTGAGCGATCACTCGCAGGAACATCAACTAACTTACTGTATCACACGCGCTGTAATAACAACACATTTATTTACAATTGTAAGAAAACTATCCAGACAGATAGGAAATTATTCCTTCTACGTTACTATATAGTTCTAATTGAATAAATGCGTCGTGGCGTTAAGCAGCCACAAGCATGAGTAGAAAGTCTGTTGTAGTGTTCCTACGAGTGCTCGCTTAAAAAACGAGCTTCTTCGTAGTGCAATGAAGACTCGGTCACCAGCGATGCAGTAGCCATGGAGATCAGGCAACAGTGAAGCACAAATCACGTGGAGTCTCGGAAGGCGCTAGAGCGCGACTCTCAGAGTGGGGCCGCCAGCTCCGCTTTCGAGCTCTCAATCCTTGGTTCATCGCAGTCTCGCCTGCCTCTGCATCCACCACGGCCTCTCACCTGCCCGCACAATCTCACCCAATCCCCCCTCGCAATTGAGATCACATACTTGACACTGACACCGGGTCATCAACACGCGCTAAAGTATGTTGCCTAACGGGCGCGGCGCCGTTGCGCATATCGAGTACACGGGCGAGGAGGCTGCACCTGAGATCAGAAAGCTTCTCGGCGCAGTGGTAAGCTGAGCGCAACACAATACTCTGACAACGCGAACTGACAATGCACAGGTCGAGAATGAGGACGAATTTGACCGATGGGAGGTGCTCGTCACGCGCGCTTCCGAGCTCGAGGGCGGCGTCACCCGCAACTCGAGTCCTTCAGCCATTGAGCTGGTGCGCAACGTCTACGACTGCTTTCTGCAAAAGTTTCCATTGTTCTTTGGATATTGGAAGAAGTATGCCGACCTGGAGTTCGCGATAGGAGGCACAGAGACCGCCGAGATGGTCTACGAGCGCGGTGTATGCGCTGTTACCACCTCTGTCGACCTCTGGGCCAACTACTGCACCTTCAAGATGGACACATGTCACGACAACGACATCATTCGAGAGTAGGTTCTGCCTTTCATCCTCGGTTCTGCGACTCAAATCAGCCCATAGCCAGCCGCACGCTCTTTGCGCGTTGGCAATCCGTGTTCAAGTCTGATCCACTGCCAACCCCTGCCGCTATTTGCGCCGCCTCGTTTCCACCATACGCATTGCATCGCATCAGGTTCTTGCGCGCATTTTCGAGACACGTAGAGGTCCACGGCGCGAGTTTCACGGCGATTTGCTGCCCTCTTCGCAAGCTCGTTCCCTCTCACTTCCCCTTCCTCGACTCATCAAAAGATGCTAACAGTACAGACTCTTCGAACGCGGCGCTCACTTCGTTGGCCTTGACTTCCAAAGCCACCCCTTCTGGGACAAGTACATCGAGTTCGAGGAGCGTGTTCAAGAACCAGGCAACGCGACGAGAATCTACAGTCGTGTCCTACTCCTTCCCATCTACCAATTCTCGCGTTACTACGAAAAGTTTACCGCGCTCATCGGCACACGGCCAATCGAAGACCTCGCCGCGCCGGACGTACTCGAAGACATCAAGAACGCAATGCAGCTAGAGAATCAAGGGTTTGCGGAGAAAGCCCCCCTGGAGCTCGAACGACAACTGCGCGAAAAGATTCACGCGTACTACTACGAGTCCTACTCCCGCACACAGCAAGACGTCCAGAATCGCTGGGCTTACGAGCAGGCGATCAAGCGCGCGTACTTCCACGTCACGGAGCTTGAAGACGCGGAACTGGACAACTGGCGCAAATACCTCGATTACGAGGAGAAGCAGGGCGATTTCGAGCGCACCTCGTTTCTCTATGAGCGTTGTCTGGTTGCGTGTGCTCTCTACGACGAGTTCTGGCTTCGATACGCCCGCTGGATGATTTCACAGGGCAAGGAAGAAAACACGCGCATCATATACATGCGCGCCAGCTGCACTTTCGTGCCGATTGAAGCCCCTGCGATTCGTCTCAACTGGGCGCGCCTTGAAGAAAAGCTCGGCCGCATCATGGTGGCTCGCGAGATCCACGTATCAATGCTCGAGCAAGCACCAGACCATATCGAGACAATCATCTCCTTGGCTGGCGTCGTGCGAAGGCACGAGGGCAACGACGAGGCTGTCAAGGTCCTTGAGGAATACATCGGTCAGCGCAGCAGCCAGATTGGCGGTGCATTGGTCGCAGAGCAGGCGCGCATCTTGCTGCAATGTAAGGGCGCGGTCGCCGAAGCCCGCCAGGCCTTCCAAGATAAGCACCAGAAGTTCGCAGATTCAAAAGACTACTGGTACAAGTACCTGCAGTTCGAAATCGAACAGCCTGCCATTGATGCCGAGGAGGCTCACAAGAGAGTCAAGGAGGTGCACGACATGGTCCGTACAAAGGGGCGACTCTCCCAAGAGGCATCTAAGAAGCTCTCCCAGCTCTATATGGACTTCTTGCTGAACCGAGGGGGCAAGGATGCGGCGGAGGAGTATATTAAGCTGGACAAGGAGGTCAACGGGTATGTATCATCTGCTTCAAGCGAACCCTCCCAAACCCACCCCTCGAAACGAAAGAAGCAGCCTCACAACGCAGCAAACAAGCGTCAACGCAAGTGATTGCTGGGACCAGACGACAGATAGCCTGAAACGTCCTGTGTTGTCAATCGAGTCAGCACTGCCCTAGAGACATCCTTACTTCATTTGTTCGTAACATCCGCCTTTGCTCGTTGCTAGCGAAATGTAATACACCTCGATTCTCATCCCGCTTTTACTTTGCTGACCTGGCTCCTCCGCTCTAGAACCCAACCGCCTGAGGAAACAGCTACCTCAAGCCACGCTACGAAGCCACCGCATCGCACACGCTTCTAGAGTCTGCGTATTCATCTCGGAATCGCGTCTGCTTGGGCACATCCCAGTACGCCAACGACGATTCGTGGTTCTGTGCAAACCTCTTTGGCAAACGTGTCACACATGCTAGTCATCCACACCTGCGCAACTGCTGGTTTTCAATCCGAGGCAAGAATGTGCAAGGTTGGACAATGACTTGACCACGATAAGTACACTGAGCCAGGTTTGGATTGCCCCCCCCCCCCTCTTTACTGCCGAGTGTTTTGCATACACACATTTCCACAGCAAGCTCTTGCTTGCAGGCGTTGTTTTCCCCACTACCTGCCAATGACCACCTCCACGGTGAACATGAGTGTAGGGCTAGTTTACACCTTTGCAGTAATACCCCTGCCATGGCAATTTCGTGTCAATGAGTAGGCTTCATACGTCGGTATAGAAAAGCATCATAGAAATACACTTTCTCAAGACACTGTTCCAGGCATGACTTCGCTTTGTTCACGCTCATCTCATTCTATCTAGTCTCACCTCCCAGACCCGACGTTGTGTGTTGCCGATGCGTGACATCGTTGGCTCTCGAAGTAACGCCTCTTTCACCGCGACATCTGATTGTACAACAGATGGTCCATTTAGCACGACTAATGGGTCTTAAATCCGTTGAACAACTCCATAGTCCTTTACAACGAGCAACTCCAACCGAACAAAACACTAGACACGTCGAAATGGGTATTTTCAAGAAAGACAAATCAAAGACGGCCATGCTTGCTTTGACGCGGCGTGAGGTCAATGATATGCTCCTAGACACCCAACTTGCTGAGCAACCCGGTATCCCACAACCCTATCTGAACGCTGGCGTCCCAGCGACTGACTACCCAAACCTGGCGAAGAATGCAACCGAAGACGGTTCCTGGGCGTGCTGCTCTTGTCTCCGTGAGACGCTCCTCGTACACGTCAAGGGCCCGCATCCATTCAAGCACCTCGACTGCTTCGACTGCGGACACATCATGTGCCAA
This sequence comes from Didymella arachidicola, assembly GCA_016630955.3. Taxonomy (NCBI): domain Eukaryota; kingdom Fungi; phylum Ascomycota; class Dothideomycetes; order Pleosporales; family Didymellaceae; genus Didymella; species Didymella arachidicola. Next base: position 1,409,428 of record CM049997.1, on the reverse strand, counting down.
GCCTGCGAGACGACCGACATCATCGTTCCATGGGACGAGAACCGCATTGACCGGCCGCTGAGTCGGACAAGCGAGCTCCGATTATTTCAAGTCTGCCCGGGGTGTGGCCTGTCTCACCGCGCCGCAACAGCTGCGAATAGACTCGAAAAGGGTCTTCGTTGGCTACCACTAGCATCGCACTTTGCCTCGTGTCTCTGCGCTGAGCCTGCAGGCTCGGCGTGGCTGAAGTACATGATCGGCCAGCCGTATACGTTTCGTGTGGATGCCGAGCGCGCGAATCACGCGTGTCAGGAGAGGCTGGCCCGGAAGAAGGCAGAGATGTTGTGGGAGCGGTTCGGGAAGCAGGATGAGATGACTCGGGAAGCGTATTGATTCTGTTTGTCCGGCTGCTTCGATGGTGTCTTCTGAGGGGACGAGTGAGCGGCGTTCAGATGTGTGTGTTGATGGTGGCTCTGATGTGTCTTCCTACTTGCACCGCGATGCGATCTATAGCAGTTCTCATAATTCGCCGGATGGACTGCCATCCACCCCGTTGCGCTCCGCTCCTTTTTGTCGAGGGAGGATCTCAGAGACCACCGAGTCCAGTGCTGCCAAGAGCTCTGCGCGACGTGACTTCTCGTTTCACGAGGGCGATGATAAGATCCTGTATTCCGAGCGCATTAACGCAGACCTCGATTGGCGTACTCTACATGCTCCATACCACACCTCCCATCTCTCGAAGCCAGCAGACATCTCGCCAAAGTCCCCTCCGTCCCCACCAGCGCCCGCGACGAACGATATCCGTTCTAATGTCACAGTCCCTGCACAAACAAACCTCTCATCACCAGCCCCGAACGAAGAGTGGGAAGCCCTGTATCTCCTCGCTGACCAGAAGATGAAGTTGACTGAGAAGGCAAAGCCGTATCAGAAGACGAAGCAGGTGGAAGACGACCCGTTTGTGTCGTTGAAGTGGTTGGATAAGGAGTACGATTCTGGGAAATGAATGGAGATGATATGTGGAGTCTGATTAGACACGTCTTGAATATACGGTTGCTCGAGGGACGGGTGTTGGACGTGAGATGTCACAGGTACGAAGGACGGAGTACGCGAATACAATACCATGTTTGGCAGGACACAATCTTTACTTGCATGCAGCGTGAAACGAATCACCGATCGTAGAAGGAACTATTGGTGCTTCGCAGGAACGAAAGTGATTTCCTTGCAATCGCTGATGCAGCGCTGCTTCCTGGGTTGTTGAGCTAGACGTCGGATCCGCCCCTTCCTGTTCCAAAAGTGTTGGCCTTGCTATGACGGTGCCTCCGGATTCTTCACAACACAGGAACAAAAGCATCATCGCAGATGGCGACAGGATAGCGAATGAATTGGGTATCTGCAGACTCTAGCATCCATCCTGCCACGCCACTCCATCCTGAGGTATCATGCTTAACTCGACGCAGCACACGCGGCGTAAGCCATGGCAATTTCCCACACTATACGCACCAACAGTGAAAAACGACGAGATAATGTACAAATGTTGCCAACCAATCTTGCCCCATGAATGAGAAAAAAACAAAAGGAAGAAACTTTTCAGATTCCTTCCACCACGCTCCAGACGCCAGGGTCGTCATGTCTTCGCCCGTAGGTCGAGAGACGCGTTCCTGATCGCGAGAACAGGATTGATATATACTGTTGAACGACACGTTTCTATGCCAGACCGGGTCGTGATAGTAATCGCATGCAGTTCTGCCGAGGTGATCAGATCTGCAGGTTCCCCATTTCTCATTGCTGTATCTGAGTGTTGACATGTTGCTGAGCCAACTGAGCACGCAGTGTCGTGATTTCGGTCTGCAGTGTCGCGATCTTCTCGTTGTGCTCCTTCTCCATTCGTGCCATGCGAGCCTCGATCTCGCGGACATAGCTCCAGACGTCCATGTTGTTGCCCATGACCTCGCGCATGCTGCTTCCACTGCCACCATGACTGGATATGCTTCCAGGCTGAGACATGCTTCCTGGCGCGGGCATTTGCTGGTGCTGGAGCATGCTTGGGCCCTTGCTGCTCTGCGAACCCGGCTTGTTCATACCGGCTAAGCCAGCCAGGGATGGAAGGTGAGGTCCGTTGCTCATGTTTGGGGGCTGCAGCGTTGGCGGTGTGGCCCGCGCGGTGTTCGCGCCACGAGCATAGTTCTGGAGGTGCATTTGGTGCGATATGCTTGGGGATCTTGGGTGGCTACCTTCGTGCGCACCCAAGCGATAATGATCTTGCTGGCTCGGCGAGATGGGCTTGGGGCTCTCCGTCATGCCTCCCTGAGCATATGCGCTAGGCTGATTAGCATTGTGGAGGGAGGAGATACTTGAAGGAGCTAGTTTTGGCGAGATGTTAGTGGACTGAGATGCTTGCGCCGGGTAGTATGGGCGAATATTATTCTGGCTGTTCGACCCTTGGTTCGAAGGGTTGATTGGCGGGTAGGTGCTTCGGTGGTGACTATACGAACCTTGCGTAGAGTTTCCTGTGTTCTGCCTCTTACGCGCAGGCTCGCTGATGCGGCGGCCTTCGTCGTCTTCGTCGCCCTCTCCGTCAGGCTCGTTAGTATAGACGACACCGTCCATACCATCATCGCCCTTGGCGTCACCCATATCTTCATCGATGCCAAAGCTCGACCGACGGCCGGCACAGCCACCCTGACCCTTATTGTGTCGCGCAAGTGCATCGCCACGAGCAAACCTGCGGCCACACTTGAAGCAGGTGTGCGGACGTTCGCCAGTGTGTAGTTTCGTGTGTCGTTTCAAGTCGTGCAGTCGCCGGAAACGTGCTTGGCAGGTGGGGCACTCGTAGGGCTTTTCTTGACTGTGCGTCAACAAGTGGCTCTTGAGGTTGTGGTGACGCGTAAAGTCGGTAGAGCAGTAAGGGCATTTGTGGCGTTTTGTCGAGGGGGACTTGGGGTTGTTCTGCCCGTATCCCGGGAGGCTCATCTGGCGGGCAGGGGCACGGGGATCGTCCGGTGGCATTGGTCCAGGGAAGGTGAAGGCGCGATTCCCTGGATTCTCAGGGTTGGGTGCAATGAGCTGGTGCTGATGGTGGTGCGGCTGGTGCTGGTGTCGCTGATGCGCACCATCGTGTTGTCCCGCATGTCCCGTGGGCCCTGCGGATGCTTCAACGGCAGACGCGGACGGCGCAGCGGTGCCTTCCCCATCGCCAAAACTAGAGAGGCTGACGGGGCTCGTCTGCATGTTGTCGCCCGTAACTCCTGTGAGTTCCGGAATGATGATCGGTGGCTTCGTGGCCTTGTCTCCCTGAGTTGCGTGGGACTGCGGCGCGTCCGAGGGACGACTCTGGCTGTTGCCCTGCAGACTCTGGAGCGCAGTCACAGCTGGGTTGGGGCTCGTCTGGCGAGCGTTGTGCTCTCGATAGCGGCGTTCGTCGGCCAGCGCGGCTGCGCCTGTGAGGGGTGCTGGCGACAGCCTTGGTGACAACCCCCGCGGAGACTTGACAAGATGTGTGCCGAATGTCGCGCCTCCATTGCTGTTGTGCGAGGTAGAGCCTGGTGTCGTCGGCCTGTTGGGCGCAGAGAAGGGCCCGTTCAGAGTAGGCGTGATGGCGCGAGTGGTCGCGGCCATGGCTGCGGATGCTTCACGGACGCGATCTTGAGGGCTGGTCAGCACGGGATGCAGCAACGACAGTAGATGGGACAGGCTCTGGCACTTGCGCGTACATTGCAGAAGCAGCAGCAGCAGCAGCAGCAGAACGGAGCGATGTGATGGTGTGGCTGTGACGAACCTTTTGTTCTGCAAGGCGGCCGTTTCCGTGCGCGCTATGCTCCTTGATGCCGAATGGGCCGTGACGCGCTGGCTGCCAACAGACTGGCAAGACCGTTGACGCTGCAATTGGGCCGGCGAGTGCAGAGCTGGAGGTGCGCGCTGCTGCGAATCGCGGATGCGGCCGTGGCCAAGGTGATCTGCCTCTAGTGGCCCGTCTGAATCTCCGCCGACGCGCAGAGCGTAGACGGCGAGATGGACTGCGGCTGCAGGGGACCGCAGCGAGCAGCGAGCAGCTGACGGGCTGGCGGCGGCAGTGGTGGTCGCTGGACACGCGCGTTGCGACAGGAGCGTGGCAGCCGGTGGGTCGGCCGAGGTGTGGTGGAATGCGGCGCCTCAGCGGGCGACGAAGTGCCAGTGGGCGAGGCTGCAGCAACAGAGACGCCGAGCGGCGCAGGCGGCAGATGCGAGCTGGCGGCGGCGGTGGCGGTGGCGGCAGCAGCACAAGGCGTGCAGTGGGCGGCGCTGCGACAAAAGGGCCTGTGAGTCGGCAGCGTCTCCAGAGGCCGGCAGCGCGCGCAAAAGTGCAGGTCTGGTGGTGAGCGGGTGCTGCGCAGCGCGGAGCAGTTTCAAAGGCTGGTGGGAAGTGACGAGTTGTGGCTGAACCTAGGGCCTAGGGCAGGTGCGATGCGCTCACGGACCACGAGGTGCGGAAGGTGCGGTAGCTGCAGCTGGCCGGCTCGTTCTCTCTTTGAAGTCTGCAGAGCGCACTCGGGAGATCGCTGCGAGAGATGGCGGGGGGCAAATGGATCGACAGCTGAGGCCAGAGGGAGCGCAGAGGAGACTCGCGCGCCGAAATTGACTTGTGCTGGCTGGCGGAGTGGGAGCTTTGCGTCTGCCGCGCGAGAGTTGAAGGAGGCTGTGTCGGCCGGTGGGCCCCCCGAACAGCGACCAATGGCCGGCTCCGAGTGCGCCCCCCAGCAGACCAGGCGCTGACCAGAGGACGCTGACGTGACGCCACAGCTCCAGCCATGACAGCCTCAGCCTGCCAGCCAAGAGCGCGATGGCCCTGTATTCGCGCGATGGCCCAGTTTCACCTCGGAGAACGCCACTGCAGAAGAATCTGCGACGACGAAAGCGGCCGTCCTGCACCCATCCTGCCAGACCTGCGCGCGAAAATCAGGACCGGCCAGTAACCAGGATCGCGATGATGCGCTGCGCCACCGCCATCCGCATAGCCGTCTGCCGGAGTCGAGAGCAGCAGCAACAGCAGTGCTTGACGAGCACCGTCTGCAGCTGCACGAAGCCTCAACGAATAACCTTGAAAGGTGTAGCTGACCAACACCAGGCACCTCCATCGGCTTTTTTCTTCGAGAAAACAGCATCCAGAGCCAGAAACATGACTGAATCAGTTAACCAATTCGACGTCGCGTTGCGCTGTCCCAGGTTGCCGAGATATAGCCACACACTAGCCCAGCCTGGTAGTACTGTTTTAGGGCAGTGATCGGCATGCCCGAGTCGACTTGCCTGCGACCGGTCTGCGATGAACATCACACAGCCAACAGCCACTGTTTGGAGTGGATCTTGATCTTTCTTCTCTTTGACCTGGCGAGCAGAACCACAGCTACGCAACGCCTCTGGCTGGGCGCACGCCGCTGCCTACTCGCTCGGTGCAGCTACCCAGGGTTTATGATAGTCGCAACAGGGACAGAGCCATGTTGATCGTCAGGCACGCTGAGCCCAACAGACAACGTCCAAGGCAGTGGCGAAGCGTGGCAGTATTCCGCGTCTCATTTCGACTCGAGGCAACATCGATCATCTTGTCTGGACGATGTTTGTGGACGCGCAACCAGGAGGATCTGGCACAGACTGACTAACGGTCCTGCATAACGCCTCCCGAAAGACGACTCTTTCTATGGGTCCAGGTGTTCTCCATGCGAGACGCCACGCAACGACTGAATCGACTACGCCACATTCAAGTCCCCCTTGACATGTGCTCAATGGCTTGCATATTAGGCTGCTCGCCCACCAGGCAACACCCACGTCTTAACATTCCTCCACCGTGCCGGCACGTCGCTGCTGATCAGACGACAACGCCATGTCTATAAAGTCTCGCCCGTGTGGACTCTTGTTGTGATACTCCTGATGTGTGTTCTGTCGATAGCAAGAAAGGGCCTAAGCCTCATGCCCGACAAAGTCAGTAGGTAGGAATAGTCGCGATAACTCATCGACGAAGCAAAGGGAGGTATTAGGTTTCAACAGCAGTGATCTAGTCCCATCCTAAGCTACCAGTTCTTGTCTACTCGACATACACCGAGATAACACAGCGAGCAGAGCAGCACACATCGAAGCAAGTATGGAACGCGCACCGGCTTTTGTGGAATAGATCAAGTAGCGTATCATGTCCCAGAACTAGACGTTTCGTCTTACAAGGACTTTGCTACTCCCCAGCTGATGATGCGTGAGCAAGTAGAATCAGCAAGAACCTCATTGTTCATTGTGCATCACAATACATCGAAGTACACACATCAGACAAGAAGCAGCTTTGCACAACAGTTAAGTCTGTGATTAAAAAGGTGCTGCCTCCGAAGCTTCCTTGACCTGCTTTACGCCCTAGTATAGTCCTGCTCATGCTCCCAGATCGCCCTAGCTACAAGACAGTCAACCTAAACCTTCTCTACAAATCAGCCACAAACAGTTTCAAATCCCTGCCCGGCCGCCCTCTTACTTTTTACTCGAATCAGCCTTTGACATACTCATCAATCATCTCTCGGATGAAGAAGGGCAACACGAGGCTCAAGAATCCAGAGGGATCGATGGCAGTCAAGGAACAGCGGCGAATGTGAAGGTCCTTGATGGTGCTGGCAGATACATCTCTCACCCAAATTAGGCAGATCTCACATGTGAACACACCTCGGATGGAGGCATAGCGCAGCAACTATCAGATTTGAGTGATCGACCATTGGAAACTATGCTTACCTCTTCTGATTGTCGCACCCACAAACTTTATCCTGCCACGTTGACAGCTGACCTCAGATCCTAGTAGTACCCAACCACAGCTCTTCTTTCAGCAACGCATCCTACACCGCTCAGTCGCTCCAACTTCAGGAGTTCGGATGTCATGCCGAAACTAAAGCAGCAGCTCGTGAACCGTACATCTGAAGCTCAGCGGTTCGAGTGCGAGTCGGCGTCGTGCCGTGGATGGAGGGTGGGCTCTGCCTTATTGCTTCCCCGCCATATCCCCATAACAGAGTTGGCAGGGCAAATGAGCACCCCGCCTGGAGACGATAAAGCTGGATACAGTGGACACCGTGTGTGCATCAACCGCCGCTATTGCTTGAAATGTCTTGATAGCGGTGTCGCGAGTTGCGGCGAAAGTCCGGCCATGACGAAAACCACCGGACATTGGGTAGAAAATTTGGGGCGGTGGATCCAACCAGCTGCAAGAGCCGCAACGGGGCGTTACACCGGTGCAAAATCTTTTGCCTAGGGTCTCCGATACGTCATTCTCATATATGGATCATTTGCTGATAAGGATGGCGTGGGAGGACACCCGCGTGCGTGTCGACACATTTTGGAAGAGAAGGAAACAGTTTACCACCAACACCGGACGACTTTGACGCTCACGCTACTGTGAACCTCCACCCACCGTCATTATCGACACGTATTCAGGACATTGCAATTCAGCCGCCAACATGATTCCAAGCCGCCAGAACTCAGTCAACTCGACACTCTCGAGATCGAGCTCGGGAATCATCGTACCCAACATGAACAAGACCGTTCGACCAGGAATGGAGCGCGCACCCACAAGCATGGCCCTGAACAAGCCCCTTTCCAGGTTGCGACTCGACGGCCAGGTCGCTATCATCTTCGGTGGAGGCGGCAAGATCGGTATTGAAACCGCCGGGCGATTGCTTGTAGAGGGCGCGACCGTCGCCATTGTCGACATTGACCAGCCTGCGCTTGAAGCCGCTATTCCCGTACTGAGAGCGGCCTTGCCAACTGGTGTACCGATCGAGTCGCGGCTCCTCACCATTGCTGCTGATGCAACAATAGAAGAGGATGTTGAGGCTTGCGTCAAAAAGACCCTGCAAAGATTCGATCGTCTGGACATTGCTCTTCTCAACGCTGGCGTGCGAGACGAGGCCAAGAGCTTGTTCGACCAGACAGAGGAAGACTATCTACACGTCATGGATGTCAACGTCAAGTCAGGTAAGATTCGAGTCGTGAGCTTTCACATCGCAATTCGCTAACAAACATTCAGCTTTCTTCTGCGTGAAGCACGTTGCAGCAGCTATGCGCGTCCTTGGAAACGGCGGGTCGATCATTTTCAGGTCTTCTATTGCCGGACTCCGAGGATTCCCTGATCAGGCCATTTACTCAACATCGCGATTTGCTGTCCGCGGTCTTGCGCTATCAGCTGCCGAGGAGCTTGGCCAGTTCAACATCCGTGTCAACACCATCCACACCAGCATCATCGCCACGCCAGGCTACAAGGAAGGCTGGAGCCCTGAGAACCTCGCGGAAGTCAGGGAAGATACCAACCTCCCCCGCCTTGGGCAGCCCGACGATGTTGCGAGTGTAGTCGCTTTCCTTGCCAGTGACGACTCAAGATTCATGACTGGAGGCTGCCTGAAGATTGATGGAGGCTGCGTAAGCTACTAGGTGATTCGTGGTTTGCAAGATTTATTTTCCTCACGCATTGATGGAGTTTGGGACATGCATTGCATGGGGTCCGCATCTGGCAACACTGCAGATTGCTATGGACCATAGAATTAGACGATAGACACGACACGCTCTAGCATGCATTCAACGATTGACACCCAGGTGGTGTCGCACCAAACAGCCTCACGTTTTCTCATCCTCAGCGCGTCTGCCCCTCGTCGCGTGTAGATCCTGCGGTGATGAATGAGTGATGTCATATCATGATCATTCGGCCCGCCACCCCACCATACTGTCGAAAACCATGATCTTCTCGGTCAGAGCTTCCAAGAACAGCAAGGCTTACCGATCGACTGCTAAGCATTGGGAAATCATCCAGGCGCTGTAGCTCCCGTGCTAAGCTTTCGGCCACGCGCGTGTGCAAGCACATCTTCGGATGCTCATCAAGAACCGTCATGCTTATCAGAAGCTAGATCATGCCACATCTAAGCAGAGAGCCAATTCACGAATTCGACACAATGTCTAGCGTAAACCCTGACGTGACGCTCCTGTCGAACGTCATGGCGCTCGACCAGCTCCGAACCTTCCGCCTATTCTCGATTTTGACAAACATAATCTGCCTTCAAAGACCTGCCCTTCCACGATCAAGTCTGGTCTAGCAACGTATTTCCAACATGCCTGAGACTCACTTCCACCCCAAGTTTGCAGACCACCGCCCTGAGCAGGATGGCTACCAGTACGAGATGGAAATCTACAACAAAGGCCTCTCCTTCGAACGTCCACCGCTCACGTTTCAGGCCGATAAGTGGGAAGAACTAGCAAATGCACGCCTCTCATCGGAAGCACAAGGTTACGTCTACGGCAGTGCGGGAACGCGGGAGACCACAAACAAGAACCGCGCTGCTTTCAAAAAATGGTCCATCGTGCCCCGGCGCCTTGTCAAAACAAATGACTTCCCAGACCTAACCACCGAAATCCTAGGCGAGAAATTGCAGTTCCCAATCGCAATGGCACCCGTGGGCGTGCTCAAAATCTTCAACCCGGACGGCGAGATCGCGGCAACCAAAGCCGCAGCGAAGGAAGCAATACCCTACATCTTCAGCAGCGCAGCAGCTGCCACCATCGAGGACGTTGCCAAGGCCAACGGCGAAGACGGGCAGCGTTGGTACCAGCTCTACTGGCCGAGTCGCGAACACGACGACATCACCATTTCTCTCCTGAACCGCGCAAAAAAGGCAGGCTACACCATGCTCTTCGTGACCCTGGACACGTACATCCTCGGCTGGCGACCCAGCGACATGGACAACGGCTACAATCCCTTCATGCGCTCCGACCGCATTGGCTTGGCGTCCGGGCTCACAGACCCCGCGTTCAGGACGCAATTCAGAGAGCGCCATGGCGTCGGGGTCGAGGAGAAAATGGACACCGCGGCGCCGGAGTGGATGCGTACCATCTTTCCTGGGATGAGCAAGGGGTGGGAAGATATCAAGTTCCTGCAGGAGCACTGGGATGGGCCCATTGTGCTCAAGGGAATCCAGACAGTTGCTGATGCCAAGAAAGCAGTCGAGGTGGGCGTGCAGGGTATTGTCGTCAGTAACCATGGCGGACGACAGCAGGATGGCGGGAACAGCAGTTTGGGCATGCTGCCGCATATCAAGGATGCAGTTGGCGATGCGCTTAGCATTTTCTTTGACAGCGGAGTGGGGTCGGGTGCCGATATTGCAAAGGCGTTGGCGCTGGGAGCAGATTGCGTTCTCATCGGGAGACCTTATGTTTATGGTCTCGCTCTTGAGGGTGAACAGGGTGTTGCGCACGTGCTAAAGAGTCTGGTGGGCGAGCTGGAGTTGACGTTGCATCTGTCGGGCATTCCTAGCGTGAGCAAGAAGGATTTGAATCGGAGCGTGCTGGTCAGGGAGGACGATTTGTTCAGCAGTGTCAAGGCTATTGGGATACATTGAACTTCGGCGAGTTGAACGACCTTGTCATGCAGGATGCAGACCCAAGAGTTAGATGGAAGGAATGGCCTAGACGGAGTTGGACAACCATAGCTTCACACACTTGTTTAGTACACATTATATTCGCGGAGAAATTGCAACTGTACGACGCCTTGATGCCCTCAGCGGCCTCGTCCTTACTGCTGCTTGGCATCCAGCACGATGTCGGTACGAGCACTGTATCAAAGACAGGGTCACACTGAGCGAACTTCTGGTCGGTGTTCCGCAAACCACGGTACTAGACTTTCGATTCACACAGAAAGTCGGCAATAAGAATGCAGCGTTAGGAATTACAGGGGTTAGTCAGAGGCCAATCACGCACCTCTGGCATGTTTTAATCGTTTCCAAGGCTACATCAATTTTGTTGTCGTTGTTGATTTGGCGCACAAGACATCAGTGCTCACAAAAGTTGAACCGTTGATCCTTGAGCATCTCATATTCAACAGCCTCATTCATCCTCCCTCGCTCAGCCATGAGCTCCTCACGAAGCCTCTTCGCATCATCCAAGCCAATGGGAAAGTCCGTCACGCCTTCAGCAATCATATCAACCAGCTCCGCAGGCAGCTGCCCGACCCTACTCTCGTCCAGCTTGACTTCTCGCGCCCACCAGTCGCGCTGCTGCGGCGGCACATTCGCAGTCGAGATGATTGGAATCGTGGGCGCAACCAGGAACAACGCTAGAATCTTGCGGTGTCCTGGCTTCGTGGGATCGACGAGTTTGAAATCCCCAACGCGGTGCTGGAATCCATTGGGAAACGCGATCAGGCGATCTTCACGTGTCAGTACGCTGCCCAAGACTTGCTGGCCGTCCGCGTCGTTCTCGATGCCCCAGATTGTTCGGAAGCCAACGTTGTCGCTTTGCTCGTACTTGATGTCGTCCGCGAAGTAGGTTCCGTCGACCTTGGTCCGGAAGTGCAGTCTCGAGTCGGTGATGTTGTCGTTGTCGTAATAGTATAATGCAGTGGCGACAATGTGTTCGTTGAGTTGGCCTTCGATGTGCCAAGCGCCGCCTTTGTACTCTGGCTTCTCAGGTGTTAGGTGGATGTTGGCTAATTTGACAATGACCTGTAGCTTCTTGCCATTGGGCTGTTCCTCTTTGGCAGTGTCAAGGAGATCGAGGAACCCCCATTTTGACTCTACATCATCAATGGTGATGTCGTGCCCCGACCATGGTTTGGGCTCTGGCAGACTGTAGATCCTTTGGGTTTCGTTGTACTCCCAGAGTTCGTCCTCGTCCTCGTCGAATCCTTCGGGTCCGTCTTCATTATAGCCATCTGGATACGTGTAGCTGATTGTATCGCACTGGATGCGTAAACTAGTTGCCAGCATCCCCTGATCGTGGACGCTTTGGTAAACAACGTTCCAAAAAGGAACGGCCATGGTGATGATTCTCTCGAGTACATGATACAGGCCTTGGTAATCCTGAGGATGCAGATTGTTGATGTACGAATCTATCTGTGCATTCTCTCCATCGGGGAACGAGACGTTGCAAGGAAGCCACTGGAAGCGATGTGACCAAAGCGATGTGGAGTCTTGACTTGCCTCATCATTGGAACATCCCTCGGGTACTGGCACAACGACACCTTTGCCTATGCTGGCGAGGCTGTTGTCAAGGGTCATTGTCGAATCCGGTAGTATACGTGAGCGTCCGTATACAAGTGGAAATAGTGAAGGATGCACTAGGTCCAGGACCGTACCGTCAGACCCTGGATGCCAATCTTTTTGGTTCTCAGGGACTGCTTCGAGTGGTGCGATCGCCTTGCGTAATGCCTCTTTCAGGTCCACGGGCACTGCCACATCAGACTTCAAGACACAGGAAGAAGCATCGAATACGGGCATCACGCCGGTTTTTTCGAGTATTTTGGCCTTGTAGCGCAGTTCCTCAATGCACTACAAATCGTGAGTTTGGAACCCGGTTTCGGTGTCTGCGACTTACGTATGCGAACATCTTGTCCGAGAAGTCACCGCCCTCGACACACTGATCCCAGTCGAGCTCCTTAGCCTCTTGCTTCCACCTAGAGACGATGTTTTCGTCGTGTACTTTGCGTGCCCAGTCTGGTTTGTCCGATATGCTATCAATGAAGAACAGCATGCACCTCTCTCGTATTGTCGTAACATCGTGAGCCCAGTTCATCACGGCTGAGATTGACTGCGCATATTCTGCAGGATCCTCGCCCCAGTCATCATATGGGAGGCCGAATCCCGGGAGCTGGGGAAGATCAGTATCTCTCCTGTATTGGTGGCTGAGCCGTTGCGCTGGCATACTATGATAGGGGCAGTGGCATCGTGTTCAGTCGTCATGGTTGTAAGCTGCTCATCCAAGTCCGCAATCGGTCTCTTATATCTTCGGTCACAGAGACGCTCGGGAGTCAGGCGACATCTACCAACTAAGATATGGGCAAAGAGTGCCTCTTCGTTGCCTTCAATGCGCCGATAGTGAGGGCTGGCGCCTATGAAAGTGGGGAATATGGCAGGCGGCAGCCGCCAGACTAAGGTCAAGATCTCAGCAGTCGTTCATAGCAAATGCAGAGCAGTGTGTCGGCCTTCGGAAATCTGGATGCAGAACCTAACATGTTCGCGACGATCGAAGTCACGGCGTTGTTGAGGGATGAGACGTGCCCACGCTAAGGCGCGGTTCGTGAGGCGGACAAAAACGCTAACCCGATCGGTAGCTCTTAACGCGTCGCGACTTCGAGTTTCGCGTTCGTGCCGTGCAGCGCCTTCCTCTCTCATCCAATCTCAGGTGCACCTGCCTCCACCACGCATTGCACCTTCCACATATCCAAGATGCCCTCTACAGTGCTCGGCAAGAGAACGCGCAGTGCTGCTCGCACAGCGAAGCTAGGTAAGTGCCATTGACGCTCCCCCTTCTCTCTCCACAGAACACGCGAAGCTCACGCGTTCAGCAGACGTCACTCCCACCTCGAAACGCGCGACACGGCAGACGGCCTTTGTTATTCTTGATGAGGCAGAGACAGAGAACCCATTCGTCACACCGAAAAAGCAGGATGCGCACGTTGAGCCATGTTTGGACGTGGAGATGGGCGTGGAGATGGGCGAGGAGGTGGAGGAAGAGCCGCGCTCGAAACGCGGAAAGAGGACCTGCGCAACACCAGCAAAGACGGCCCTATCGCGCCTGCCACTATCAGCTGCGAAAGAGAACTCGCCAGCCAAAGTCTCTGCTCGAACAGAAACAACCGCCTATACGCCCTCCACACCGCGGCACCGCGACGCGCTTTCTAGCAAGGTCGCAGTTACCCCTTCACGGCGCTTCATCATTGCTGGTCGACCATTGACGCCTCGTACACCGCACACATCCGGCACACCGCGAAGTACGGCGCCCACGATCTACAATGAAGCCCGCCAAGTCTTCGCACGCGGGTCTGCACCCACGGTGCTGTTTGGACGCGACGCCGAGCGTGCTGAACTGCACGACTTCATCTCCACCCGGACGAAAAGCAAGAAGTCTGGATGCATCTACGTGTCAGGTCCGCCGGGTACTGGCAAGAGCGCGTTCGTCAACGATGTGTGCCGGACGGTTGCGGCTGATGGATCTGCAAAGACGGGCTACATCAACTGCATGAGCATCAAGAACGCCGTGGACCTATACAGAACGCTTCTTGAAGAGTTCGTGGACATCACCGAGATAACCGAGGGCGACGAGATGGAAGAACTCAGGCGACTGTTCGTACAGCGCAAGACGCCCTATGTTGTCACATTCGACGAGGTCGACCACCTGCTCGAGTTGGATATTGATCTGCTGTACAACATCTTCGAATGGTCTTTGCAGAAGTCCTCGGGCTTAGTCCTTGTTGGTATTGCGAACGCCCTCGATTTCACGGACCGCTTCCTCCCTCGGCTGAAAGCGCGTGGCTTGAAACCTCATCTTCTTCCGTTCCTGCCATACACCGCACAGCAAATCTCCTCGGTCATCACATCAAAGTTGAAGGCGCTGCAACCAGCTGGATCTGATCAGCTGCCCTTCGTCCACCCGACTGCTATTATGTTCCTGTCCAAGAAGGTCGCTGCACAATCAGGCGATCTGCGCAAAGCTCTGGATATATGCCGAAGAGCCATCGATCTGATCGAGGCCGATACAAGGAGTCAGCATGCCATCAAAGCAGCTGAAATCACACCGTCTCCTACGCCTTCCCCCTCCAAGACGCCTTTGGTCGAGAACCCCAACCTCTCACCAGTTGCTGTCAGATCGCCATCTAAGCAAACAGCGCAGGACGCGCTTGCAGCCTCTCTGGCGCAGCTCACTGTAGAGACCGCCCCTCGGGCGACTATCGCCCATATGGCAAAGATTACCGCCGCAGTCTTCAGTAATGGTACCACTCAGCGCCTGCAAAACCTCAATCTTCAACAGAAGGCTGTCCTATGCTCTCTGGCAGCTATCGAGCGGAAGAAGCGCACCTCGGCGGGCGACAGTGTTCTGAGCACACCATCGAGATCTCACGGCACTGCCCCGACTATTAAGGAGTTATTCGAAGCCTACACGCTGCTCTGCAAGCGCGAGAACATTCTTCATCCCCTCACCAGCACTGAGTTCCGAGACATCGTGGGCAGCCTGGAGACGCTCTCGCTTATATCGGCTGTCGAGGGCAAGACTGGCTCGCTGGTCGCTGATGCTGGTACGCCTAGTAGAAGAGGCAGGAAGACAAGTGGATTCCCTGGTGTTGTTGTCGAGGATCGCAGGGTTGCAAGTGCTGTAGGCACTGCCGAGCTTGACAACGCTCTTACTGGTGCTGGCAGCAGTATTCTGAAGGGCATTCTGCACGACCACTGAGATTCGGAGGGAAATGTACTGTTGGGTTTCACATGGGTTGTAAGCTTTGGCCCCACCAATTTTGATTCGTATGGCGTTGATTATTCGCCCTATATTTGGCTTTAGCACAGCGAAGCGTAGCATAGTACAGCAGTCTTTCTCATCACCTTTAATTGCCATGCATTATCTTTCGCAACAGCGGACGCTACCACAATCTTGACTACTGTTTGTCATTATAGTCATCCTGAGGGTAACAATGCTAAAGCCAACGCTAAAGGGAACACATTTGACTTTCAGACGATCACTGCGCTACGGCATTTCTAGACTATGGCGCGAGATTTGCTCGGTCACGGCTCCACGCCGTTTTTGACTCTTTGAGGCAGTCATGGCCGAGCTCAACCGGTGACATGCTTGACATGTACGCAGTCAGAACGCGGCTGCTAAAGGTGTGCAGACTTTTAATGGCGTCGTTTCGGATGCGAGAACATTCTGTGGAGATTATGCATATGACCGTTCACCTGGTTTTGCCTGCATCCAGTCGCGCATGTGTTCACCATGTGGTCGACGGGAAGGCGCCATGCTCAGCTGCTGCATATTCCAAGGTTCGTTAGAATTGCCCCCTCAGAGATCATGCCCGTTCGTACATACACCGCACCCCTGCTTCCATGCATCATTCTAGTACCTGCCTCCTGCACGTGTCTGCATGTCAATATGGAAATGGAGACTACTGAGCGAATTAGGAGAGTCGAGGGTAGGCCGAAAAAGCACTAGCTCTCCGGTTTCTCCGCACTCCACAATCTGACCTTCCCGCACCTCAGCGCTCGCACCCCATGGGTCTTTACAAGAGCATTTCCCTGCAGACCATGATCCGTTACCATGGATTCATCCACTCAGAAAAGAGTCTCCAAGGCATGCGATGCATGCAAGCGTCGTAAGGTAAAGTGCAATGGCCAGGAGCGATGTCAACAATGCAGTCACCTCGGGCTGAGATGCGTGTACTCGGCTACAGGCAAACTCAGAAGTCAAGGCAAGAGAGGACATATCATCTCTGAGTTCAGGAATCAAATGAACAATCTCAATGCGACCTCACCACCAACGATACTGCCGGCACATGGACAGCACATTCAACCGTTCAGCGGGTTCACGTATGCTTTCGACCGCAATGGTTTCGGCTCAGGTACGTCACTGCCAACTTACTCCAAGGCTCAGTGTATGAGTATACTTATTTCGATCAGCTTCACCCGAGTCTCCTATTGCACCCCAGTATAGCAAAGCCTTCTTCTTGGACCTCATACCGGACTACATGGAAGGAGTCTACCCTGTGCAGCCAGTCATTGCTGAAAATGAGCTGCGACATTACATCGACTCAATGGATCATGACCAAGAGATGCGGTCCTTCATATATTCCTTCGGTGGCTGTACCCTCAACTTGACGCGATATGGAGATCGAAGGACAGACGAGGTGGTGCAGACCATCGAAAACCTTATGGACTTATCGATCGATACAATGAAGCCACCACATAAGCAGCATCACTCATCTGTCATACGAGCGATGCAGTCAATATTTATACACAACTGCCTTATGAGTTTACAGGGCAGCGACGCAGCGTTCCACTGGATGAGGGATGCAATCAGCGCCATTCAGCTCCTCCGTATTGACAATCCGGAGCACGTCACAAATCTGACAGTCCCTGAGAGATCGAGACGCCAGCGTTTGTATTGGCAAGCGTACATTCATGAGCGCTTCCTCGCAATTTTGGACTACCGTCAGGCCATCATGTTACCACTTTATACTCTACCTGAAGATGATCCCACTATCCCTGTGCAGGTTCACGAGGGTTTTATTCAGATTATCAAGCTTTTTCGTCTGCTCGACACCGAGTTTCTCAGCAGCTGGCTTGGTGCGGCTGGCCAAACCGGCCCCGTCACAAGTACCTGGGTCGAGGCCAAATCGCGCGAGCTCGAGGGCGACCCGGAAGCCGATGCGCTCGAGCTAGCAAACCTTTCCATGATGCAGCGCGCAGACCTGACTATCACACGCGAATGGCTCCGCACACTAGTTTGGCGGCTCGCCATGGGCCAGACACTGCTTTCGTCGCGATCGTCAAAGGAGTGCTTGTCCCTCCTCTTTCCTGTCCGATTATCGCAGTCTCTGCGCCACCAGCTGTCCAGTATGTCTCGAAGGGACATTGAGGTACACGGGAGCTCGATCACACAGAAGCTTTTCGAAATCACTGACACCATCGCGGATGTGTTGATCCACATTCCTGCAGCTACACTGGAAGAGACAGCGCTGCGCATAGACGACTTCCTCTTTATCCTTGACTTCGTGCTGCTACTGCCCCAACTCGATGCTACGCGCAGGAGTATTCTACTGGAGAAGCTTGAGCGCTTGCAAACCATGTTCCCGGAGGCAGTCAGCAACGCGAGCTCGCCGAATTTGCCGCTGGATCTGCAAAGCCCTTGCGCAAACGATCCCTGGTATCAAGTGGCGCAGTCTAAAACGGCTGCGGGGCTCGAGGAGATGGCAGACGAACAAGCTTTGGGACAAGTGCAGACTGGGGGTGTGGGCATCTCGAGAGAGGTCAGGGTTGGTCAACTCGCTACCTGGAATCACATATCGAGAAGGTTATCTACGGCACATTTCCACTCCTCCTAGGTCGTTTCGATCGGCAAGGGTCAGACTTTTTGGCTGGAAGAATTTGTCGCAAGAATCGTGTATATACCTGCGGTGCACGATGCATTCTATCTAGCGCAAACGGATGCTCCAATCCACAGACCACTAGTTTGCAAGCAAGTAAATCCTGCCCTCCCAGGCCGCCAACTCTTCTTCTACTGGCTCGTTGACGCTGCTGATAAGTAGATCCCTTTTAATGTTATTGACCTGCGTTGGCACGTACAGTCCCTGCTTCTTGTCTGTGAAGTTACAGATGACAAACGCCTTCTTGCCCTTCCACGTCTTCGTAAAAACAAAGAAGTCACCGTTCGCGACGTCAAGATCGTCGTACTCTCCGTGCACGAGCAGATCATTGTACTGCTTTCGCACTCCCAGCATGCGCTTCCAGTATGCCAGCACAGAGTTCTTGTCACCCTGCTGCTGTTTTGCGTTGCAGACGTCTGCGTCCTCGAGCGGCCGCATCCATGGCTTCTCCTTTGCGTCAGGGGGCGAGAACCCGTTTGTAGGTCCTGTGCTCCAGCTCAGGGGAACTCGCGCGTGGTCACGCGCCAAGTGCTGAAGAGAGGTATGCGCGGCTTCCAGCGCGTCTGGGTCGTTGTTGGTGCGGCGCGCAACCATCTTATAGTAGTTCGAGCTGTCCACGTCTTTGTACTCGTCCATACTCCATGTCTTGGGGAAGTTGGTCATGCCCAGTTCCTGGCCTTGGTAGATGAACAGTGTGCCCGACAGAGCGCACATCATCAGACTTAGCATCTTGCCGCCAGCGACACGGTGCTCAGGCGCATCTGAAGTGAAGCGTGTGATGGAGCGCGATTGATCGTGATTCTCGAGGAAGACGGTCGTCCAGCCGTCGTTTCCACGGATAAGATCTTGAGTCCGCGCGATGGCCTCCTTGAATTGAGGGAGAATCCAGTTGCGTGGCGTAGTTTGGAACTTGTACGGTCCTTGACCAACGTCGACAACGTCGAACTGGAAAACCATATTCAACTGCTTCTCCTTGGCCGAGACGTACTCCAGCACACGCGCCATGTCTTTGGTGTGGGGACATTCGCCCACGGTCATGGCATCGTACCTGTCGAGGACCTCATTCATCTCACCAAGAAACTCACGCATGCGCGGGCCATTGCAGTACTCGTAGCCTGCAAACTGCCACTCTGAGCCTGGATCTGTGATTGGAGCATCGAGCATCTCGCCCTTGCTGTACATGTTGACTGTGTCAACGCGGAAGCCATCGACGCCGCGGTCGAGCCAAAACTCCATGGCGGACTTGTAAATGGCCTTGCGGGTCTCTTCGTTCTCCCAGTTCAAGTCAGGTTGCTCAGGACAGAACAGGTGCAGGTAGTACTCCTGTGTGTGCTCGTCCCATTCCCACACGCTGCCTGTGAAGTTCGAAACCCAGTTGTTAGGAGGCTTGCGCTCGCCATCCACATAGCGGGCGGGGCGCCAGATATACCAGTCACGCTTGGGATTGTCTTTCGATGAGCGAGACTCAAGGAACCACTCATGCTGAAGTCCATTAGTTGCTTCCTTCTCGACGAACGGGGCCCAGACTTACCAGGTTTGATGTGTGATTGACGACCAGGTCGAGGATGATACGCATACCGTGTGCATGTGTCTCGTCGATCAACCTCTGCATATCGTCGAGCGTGCCGTATGGCGCGTACACGTCTTCATAGTTGCGGATGTCATAACCCATATCAACTTGGGGGCTGTCGTACATGGGGCAGATCCAGATGATATCAACACCAATCGAGCGGATGTAGTCCAATTCAGATATGATACCTTGGAAGTCACCTACGCCATCGCCGTTGGAGTCCTTGAAGGAGGCGGGGTAGATCTGGTAGACGACGCCGTCCTTCCACCAAGGTTTCTGTGTGACAGTCATGTCAGTTATGTGCTCAAAACGTACGTCGCAAGTAGGTCAAGTGATGTAAAGGAACTGCAAAGACTTGATCGAAACTTGAGTGTTTACGATGGGCAAAGTCAAGCGATTCAAGGCTTTGCTCTTGATAGTCAAGTGGCTTGCGAGACTGGCCCTTATAGCAACAAATCGGCCCCAACAGTGTGTGAAGCGGAGCAGATTGCGAGGTTTGGATTGATGCTCACCTGTAGTTGAGGATCCATTCTGATATTGAGTTCTCTGCACGTGAGGTACGGGATGATTATCGGGGGGATTGTAATTGGTCACAGCTCGGGCCGCTGATATTGGCAGTCAAGCTGAGGAGGCTAGATGCCGTTCGGTGCAGTATCACGAAACGCTATGCTTCTCCATGGGGTGTCGAGATGGGGTGCATGCCTGTTGTTCTCCACACCCCTCAGGAAGTTAAGCGAAGCGTTAAAGGCTTGGGAGCTAGGAGCGGGGAAGGCACACCAATGACAAGAACGCCTTAAGATCAGCGTGCCGACAATGTGCGAATCACATGCCTTGCATCATTCGTTTTCTAGCTCAGAAGTTCGATGAGCTGGGAACTGGGGCAGCAGCTAGGGGGTGGACTAGCATCTTGCAGCCCACGTGATGTTAATTTACAGCTACTACGGCAGCATTGGGAAAGTCGGGCCGACCTTGGGCGAATCGAAACCTTCCCTCCCGCCAACCCTTTTCTGCTGGGCTGGACCGTCGGCGCCTCTCCCCCAGACTAAGAATCAGGCTATCCCCGGATGGAGATCAGGTTGTGCAGAATTGCAGCGGGCGTGGCTTCGACGCCCCCAGTCCTCGCCTGTCTCCCCGCGTCATTCTCCTCACGACACCATTGGTATTCACTCACTTGGCGGGAGCATGGACATGGCATGAGACACGCGTGCTACAGCTCGAGCAATTCTATAAGACAACCTCAAGGCCACCCGAACAGAGGATCATCATCAAGCTCTGAACACAAGAGGTCTTAGTTGACCTTGAAGTCCTCCTTCTTCTTTCTTGGACAAGCCTCGAACGACCCCATCAACACCGCCGCCACCATGTCTCGTCGCAACAGCAGCGTCGTCGCTGTCGATGTCGATCAGCAGCGCAAACTGTCTGTGGCCATGCCTGATCACAGGCAGGTCGCTTATGATGCTAGCAAGGCCACAGAAATGGAACAGAAGATGTCTCTGCGCGAGGGCATCCGCCTCTACCCCAAGGCCGTCGCCTGGTCCGTCTTGCTCTCCACCGCTATTATAATGGAGGGGTTCGACAAGGTCCTCATCAATTCTCTGTTCGCCGCTCCCGCCTTCAAGGAGCGCTATGGCTCTCAGCTCCCCAACGGAGACTGGGAAATCACCGCCGCGTGGCAATCCGGTCTTACCAACGGTGCCTTTGTTGGAGAGTTCTTCGGTCTTCTGCTTAACGGTTACATCGCGGATCGCTTCGGCTACAGGAAAACTATGATGGGTGCCCTCTTCGCCGTCAATCTCTTCATCTTCATCGTCTTCTTCGCGCAAAACATCGAGATGCTTCTTGTTGGTCTCATCTGTTGCGGTATTCCGTGGGGTGTATTCCAGACCCTTACCTGCACATATGCTGCTGAGGTCACTCCTGTTCCCCTGCGTCCGATCCTCACCACCTACGTCAATCTCTGCTGGGTCATGGGCCAGTTCCTCGCTTCCGGTGTCCTCAAGGGCGTTGCGCTTCGCCCCGACCAGTGGGCCTACCGTATTCCCTATGCTCTGCAGTGGCTCTGGCCGACTCCCATTTTCATTGGCATCTACTTCGCTCCTGAGTCGCCTTGGTGGTTGGTCCGCAAGGGCCGCGATGAGGCCGCGAAGTTCATGCTCAAACGCCTCACATCCGCCGACAAGCACCCCGACTTCAACGCCGATGAGACCATCGCCATGATGCGTCACACCAACGAACTTGAGAAGGCTGTCTCCGAGGGAACTTCTTACCTTGACTGCTTCCGCGGAACGGACCTTCGCCGCACTGAGATCGCTTGCATGACCTGGTTTACACAAGCTTTCTGTGGTGCTGCTCTCATCGGAAACTCTACCTACTTCTTCATCCAGGCCGGTCTCGATGCATCGAACTCCTTCTCCATGTCTCTTGGTCAGTACGCTATTGGCGCTGTTGGTGTCTTCATTGCCTGGACTCTCATTCCACGTGTCGGACGTCGCACACTCTACGTTTGCGGCGATTTGGCCATGGTGACTATTCTCGTTGTTATCGGAGCTTGTGGTACCGTTAACAGAGATAACTCTGGCGCTCAGTGGGCCATTGGTGCCCTTCTTCTTACATTTGCCTGCGTCTACAACGTCACTGTCGGGCCTGTTTGCTACGCCATTGTCGCCGAAATCCCCTCTACCCGCCTTCGCCAGAAGACTGTCGTCTTAGCTCGTAACTTCTACAACGTTGCTTCCTGCGTCGGCAACGTGTTGACTCCGCGCATGCTGAATCCTGGTGCATGGGTAAGTTATCTTTGCTTAAATTCGAAAATTGATTACTGACAATAGGCAGAACTGGGGTGCTAAGACTGGTTTCTTTTACGCTGGTACTTGCTTCCTCTGCTTCGTCTGGGCATTCTTCCGCCTGCCTGAGCCCAAGGGCCGCACATACGCCGAGCTCGACATCCTCTTTGAGAGGAAAGTGCCCGCTCGAAACTTCGCTTCTACCACTGTCGATAGCTTTCACAGTCAAGGCGATTCTGGTTCCGATTATGGCATGGAGAAGGGCGCACACACCCACCTCGAGGCCATCAGTTCCAAGGATATGGCATAGACGTAGTAATGATATTGAACTGCTGGGAACGAACCCTGGGCTGAATGCGATATTAGAACCACTTGTTACGCTTTACTCCACGCTGTACTTGATATTGATTGTATGCCCCATGCCCAACGAATATCACTTCACTTCTTAGTTTTATTATTGTTAACTCTTGGGGTCATGTCGCATCAAGGTTATCCCATCATGCGGCTCTTATGTAAGCTAAAGTATAAGGAGATCCCTGTCACGTTTCAAAGGCCGATCCAAAGGCCGAACGACAGCGCAGCTCTGGTTTCCCCTGCTCATCTCGCTTATATATCGAGCTTACTCATGACTTATCGAAGTGCTGACTCCATCTTCTCATCTGTCTTCCAAGGCACAAGTGGATAGCTTCTCAAAGCTTTGACTGGTCGCCAACCTTCGCAACACATTCAATCTCTACATCAGTACCGAGAGGCAATGCTTTGACGAAAACACATGTTCTCGCCTACCATTATTAGGCTTGATTTCGAAAAGAGTCTTGCCGCACATACCGGCTTAGGATCTTTGAAGAAAGTCTCGTAGATCTCATTCATCTGTGTGAAGTCGTTTGGTTCGACCAAGAAGATGTTGACTTTGTTCACTAGGTCGAGACTCGATCCTGCGCTCTCAAGAACAGCAGACAAGTTATTGAGGACTTGGCGCTGTGCAAGTTAACGCGTATTGCTTTGGATGGAGAACGTAGGCTGCGTACTGTTCGATCTTGTACTGTGCCAGACACTAGTGCACCAACAATCGGATCAACACCTATCTGACCCGAACAAAAGACAAGGTTTCCGTCACGAACGGCTTGTGATAAAAATGATGGCGGCGAAGGAGCATTTGAAGAGAGGATCGCGGTTCTTCTGTCGGACATTCTTGAAGCGAATTTAGGATGTCTGTTGGCGTCTCAACGAAGATGAATGGGGATGCCTATAATAATATACTGTGGGCAGATTTCAAGAT
Source organism: Didymella arachidicola (assembly GCA_016630955.3). Taxonomy (NCBI): domain Eukaryota; kingdom Fungi; phylum Ascomycota; class Dothideomycetes; order Pleosporales; family Didymellaceae; genus Didymella; species Didymella arachidicola. Next base: position 1,385,939 of record CM049997.1, on the reverse strand, counting down.
CTCCTACGCTCTACCTGTTTAGTGATTGCTAATCAGCTATAGTAAGACCTTAGATTATGAGAGTCAATACCCCGCATGCTCTGCGCCTTACGCTGGTCGCGCTAGTGCGATAAGATTCCGAAGTCGGTGGGAATGGCCAGGATTAACATGACTCTCACATACGCGCTGAATTAGCAAACTACGAAGGCACTTATCATGGCTGAGAAATTTGAGAAGAAGTGTGTTTCTGTATCAGAACCTGTACTTCTTAGCATTGATGATCTGAGAGATGCCGCTTCCGCTAAACTTCCCATTGGTGTTCGAGGTTCGTCAGTTCCTCCACGGACCCACTCCACTGAAGGTCCTACAGGGAAAGAAGGAACATTGCAGCTGACAAATCCAGAATTCTATAACTCAGGCTCCACAGATCAGATCACCGTTGCAGATAATTCTGAGGCATATAAGAAGTACAAGCTACGTCCTCGAGTTCTTCGAGATGTTTCAACAGTAGACACAAGCGTGGAAGTCCTTGGGAAGAGAATCGACTTCCCGCTATGCGTATCGCCGGCAGGGATTCAAGCTATGGCGCATGCAGACGGCGAGCTGGCCACTAGCCGGGCTTGCGCAAAAAGGAACGTCCACATGGGAATATCTTCCTTCGCAAATTACTCGGTCGAGCAGATCTGTGGCGCTTCGCGGGCCATCACCCCGATTGGTCATGCTATCCAAGTGTACTCGATGAAAGATCGCGCGAAGCAGGAGCGCATCATCAAGAGAGCAGAAAATGCCGGCTGTGCAGCGATCTTTCTTACGGCTGACAGTCCAGTACTCGGCGTAAGACACAACGAGCATCGCAACGATTTTCGCACCCCCGAAGGCCTGTCTTTTCCCATGCTAGAGAGGACTTCTGAGGAGATTCGTGCTGACACTCATGATGCCGGGTTCGTGGGTTTCAACAGTGACTATCACTCCTGGTCAAGGGAGATACCGTGGCTCAGGACCATCACCAATATGCAGATCTGGATTAAGGGTGTTCTGACTGCGGAGGATGTGCTCCTGGCCCGCGAATATGGCTGTGATGGAGTCATCGTTAGCAACCACGGCGGGAGACAGCTGGATGGAACACCAGCTACTATTGACGCGCTTCCTGAGTGCGTGGAGGCTGCCGCAGGTCAAATCCGTATTCACATTGACGGTGGGATTAGATCAGGTCAAGACGTATTCAAAGCATTGGCTCTCGGAGCAGAGTGCTGTTGGGTTGGTAGACCGGCCGTCTGGGGCTTGGCGGTAGGTCCTCATATGTTGACTGGTACTGCAGTCACTGACTCAGACCTGCAGCACGATGGTGAAGCCGGTGTCAGTAAGATGTTGGATATTCTATATACCGACTTCCGACGATGCATGCAGTTAACAGGATGCAACTCGGTCGCAGATATCGGCAAGTCAGCATTAGGCATTGCGAGAAAGGACGGCCCACTGGCTCGTTTGTGAAATCGGTCATACATGATCAGGATCTACTTCGATGAACTTAGGCTGTGCAAGGATCGTTTGTATTGTGTCTAAAGGCTGGCCGCCCTCTGTTGACAAGTCATAAACTCCGTAGTCTCCCACGGTCATCTTTCGCAGATGGCTTTGTGCTTCCTCCCATTCACTATCTACCAATCGAGAAAGTAGTCAACGCCATCACTAAATGCCGCACCGCCAACTGTCGCATGATAGCTGTTTGGGAACACATTGAGCTCCACATCGCGCAGTGCTGGACTCCCAGCAAGCTCGATGGCGAGTTTATTCGTCAAATCAGTCATTCTCTGCGGCACAAGAATACTCTTCCTGAACGCAAACTCGTCGTCTGTTTCCCTTCGTCTCTGCTTTGGAAATTGTTCGAGCCCGCCATAGCTGAGCTGCAACGCCGGCCTAGTGCCATTTCTTCTTGACGTAGTGTTGTTCTTGAGCGGCGCGAGAAACTGGGGCTGGTTGAAGACGTAGTCATCGTTCCAGTACAGAGCAGGTGAAGCAGAGAGGAACGTATCGAAAAGATCAGGTCGCACGGTCAGAGCATAGATAGTGAACAGCCCGGCGAAGGAATGGCCGTACAGCGCGTCTCTGTCGAAGGATGCTGCTTTGAAAACGATTTCCTGCACCCACGGGCGCAGTGCAGTGTCGATGAACGATATCAGACCATCCGCGTTGGACGGAACACCGGGAATGGCAGGGGTTGGGCAGGTTGAACACACAGGCGGTTGCATATCGCTATAGCGCTGTGCGCTGTAGGGCGAGTCTTCGATTGTTTCCGGGTAGCCAATCGACACCGTAATGATGTCTGGCTGACTGAACTCTACCGGTCTGCGACGGCGAATCGCTTCGGTCGCTGAAAGGCCTTGAGCGTTGCCATCCAGGACATAACTTTGAAAGTCAGCTGCTTATGCTCTGCAAGATGACCGTCTTAGCCGACAGTGTGGAAAGAACTGCCATACATCGTCTCGACGGTAGAGCTCTCTAGGTGCGATGTCCAATTCAAAGGCCATGATAGCTGGATATCGTAGTTCCACGTTCCATTGCTCACACTCCAAAATTCAACATTCGGAAGCACAGAGGCAGGGAAAACTGTCGCCAGAGGACTGAAGGTCCATGCGCCAATAGAAGCGGCCATGTCAGATAGAAGTCAATCCCTTTCAATTTGATTGAGACCTCTTTGTTGATTGATGACGGTGCTGTACAGTTTCAGAATATGATGGGTCATGAGAAAATTAAGGAGGCCGGAGGCAGGGATGTTGTTCAGGCCCCGAAGCGATCCAGGGATGAAGATCCTTGGCTATCCCAATCGGTTAGAAGTCATGCAGCAGCCCCAATGAGGCCAGAAGATTTCGAGGATTGATAGGGCTCGTGTGTATCCTCCACCAACGAAACGCATCGAATGTGTTCGCCTTCGAACCCGAAAGGGAAGTTGGTAATCTGACTTCGAAGTCACAGCAAGAACTGATTGTAATGTTGTTGTCCCTTACGCATGGAAAGACGTGAAATCTCCAGTACAAGTATAGGTGGTTTGTGCCGATCGACAGGTCTTCTGAGAAGCACAGTGTGTTACATGACCATGTCTTGCAAGACGAGAGCCTGAGTATGGCTTTAAGATGTGAGCTGACATAAGCATCTGATTCTTCACTCATGCTAAGGCTTAGTAGTCGTAACAACACGTATTGAAACAACCTGAAGACTGGTGAGCAAAGTGTATTCCGTGCGCCCGTCATTATTATAGTGACTATGGTACAGCGAGGTGACAACTCGCTCTAGAAAGCGCCCCGTCCTGGCAGAGGATCGTTGATCGCAGGGCAAGCTTTGTCGTACGTATTTGCCTCGAAGAACGTTGGCTTCGGGTTGTTGTTGTAAGCTAAACCAACAAGAGTTTTGCCTGTGACAGGATTAGCATTAATTTAGAGAAATTGGTATAGATCCTACCAGTCTCCCTGTAAGCAGGCCAGCCGTACTGTGTCAGGCCGTTCCTCGTATCTCGAGCAAATGCAGCGTAAGCGCCTTGAATGTACTTAATCGTAGCACCCTCTGCAGCAGAATTGAGAAGACCGGAGTTGTCTGTAGCGGTCCCGAAAACAATGTTCAGATCAACTCCATGGTAAGCGGCACTGCCCCTAGGGCTCAGACCAGCAGTCGAGTTGTACAAGCGAAGATTGTCAAAGTCGCCAAAGTAGCGGTAACGCCAGGTAGGTACACCAGACTGCACCCTGTACTTGGTCGACAGTGCTACCGGGCAGGTGAAACCACGTTCGGTGAAAAGGTTCCACTGTGCGTTGGTGAGGTTTAACTTAGCCGCCCAGCCTGAGATCCGGTACCATCCGTCTTCCTGATCAGCATTGCCAGCCAACAGAGGGATTTTGGCAAAGTTGCCAGATGTGGCCAAGCCTTGATAGTCTGCGAAGACGGTAACATTGTCTACAGTCGGGTGGAAGGTTGCTTGAGCAAGCACCTGGGTGGGGAGTGCGGGAACCTTTGCAGCAGCGGCCAGCAGAACCGAGTAGTCTTTGGCCCGAACACAGGAAAGTACAGTGGCAGCATTGTCGTTGGGTCCGCCACACCCGACTGTCTGTGAGACGTTGTACCACAATGTCTGAGCGTAATCTGGCGTGTTCGGCAAGAAACTGAGAGAGGTTCCTGACATAGGGATGAGTCCAGCGACAATGGGATCTTTCTTCCACGCGAACGACCAGTAGTCCACACTGGCACCTCCAGCACTCTGTCCGAATATGACGATACGCGATGGATCACCACCAAACGCCGCGATGTTATCGCGAACCCACTCGACAGCAGCACGGTGGTCTTTGAGTGCAGCGTTTGGCTCCACGCCAGGAGCACCCGAAAAGCCGAACACCCCGAGTCGGTAGCTGCATCTGTTAGACTAGAGTTACTGCATAACTTCTGAGCACATACTTTGGTGTGACTACAACTACGTCTTGGCTATCAGCCAGATACTGACCGTTGTACAGTGGGCTGTGGGGACCGGGGATCTGGAAGCCTGTACAACGCATCAGAGGACTGTTTTCTCCAATACCAGGCAACAAGATACGTACGTCCTCCGTGAAGGAAGACCAAGACTGGTTTCTTAGCCTTGATGTTACCTGCACTCTTCGTCCAGATATTGAGCTTCAAGCAGTCTTCGGACACGGGATTGCTGTTCTGAGCAGCGAAGTTCTTCCACACGCGGAGGCCAGCGGGTTGGGTGAAATTGGGAAACGCGCTGACTGGTGGCTTGTTCGATGGACAGTCGCTGTTTCGAAGTCAGATTGCGGATACATTGGACTGTATAAAAGTACGTACGGTGACTACATTTGTTAGTACGAGTCACAAAGGGAGCAGTGAAGGTACGTACCCACTCAGAGGCCTCGAAGACAGTGCCCGAAGGTGCTACATAGTTTTTAGGGGCTGAGAACCTCAGCTCGCCAACTGGTGCTTCAGCATATCTGATGCCCAAGAACTCTACAACGCTGGTCTTGTTCGATGCATCGTGGCCGACGATGGTTCCGCCAGTTCTGGTTTGCACCCTCGGTTGCACAGGCCCCGCAACGGCCGAACAGAGCAGCGTCGCCACGGCAGCAGCAGTCAGAATTAGAGGCTGCATCTTATCAAATTGAAACGGCGGGCAGTGGGAGTCTTGCACTTTTGAAGGGACGGCCCTTGAGCGACCTACCCGGCCACCAATACATGTTCTAGAAGACAGCGGGTGGAGCTGGGCTTTTCCAGGTTACTCGCCACTTGGCGGTGCCTGCGTCAGTCATTCCAGAGTGCGGTAGAGGCTAACGGGCGGCAGTGCTTCTATCGGCCACGGACGCTGTTGACTGCTAGCCAGGCACAACATCTCATCTCTGCTCATGTCACCAGCCCTGACATGCTAGCCTCGTTGTCATCTAATGTTCGTGAAGGCATTTGAGCCTCGGAAATAAGAGAAGTTGTGTTTCACAGCAAGCAGAACGTTCATCTCGCTTCCCGTCAAGACGGGTCGGCTGTTCCAAGGAGGCCGAAAAAGTCTGTGCACTGCGGAGGCTTTTCCTAGTTCTCTCCTTTCCACTGTCATGGAAACTTTCGCTTCCTTCGCCGGCGCGGCCCCCTCCCCCCACTCGACAGCTTTGACTGCGACTATTATTCCTGAGCACTCGAGTCAGGAACATGTAACGTTGATACGCAGTATTTGACTCGGCCTCGGTGAAATATGTGATGTGTCTAGCAACAGCAGTACAAGCAGCTTGCCATGCTTCTTCGTGAGGCGTGAGGCAGAGTTTTCAGTCGCCCACCTCTGATTCTGATCGACACGACTAAGGAGATCATGCCGTCTTCACATTCGGCGGTCATACCGATGCGCACCATGCTGAGCGTAGCCAGCGCGCTGCCGTGCTGCCGCCTTACGGCCTCCATCCGGGAACAGCAGTGATGATCAATGGAACACGAAGAAGCAATCTTAGGCACACCTGCTTATTCGCTACGCAGCTATCTTACTCCGACATACCGTATTACTTTTCCTTCGCTTCGACGCCTGCCAGTAATGATCTGGTTTTAACCTTGCTCGTACAGGGCTGAGGGAAAGGGTCTCTCGATCTTATGTGTGAGCTTATGCCCATGATACTCGAAGGATTCCCTTGCGTCGCTCATGTCTCCTTTGGATCTAACATCTACCATACCGCCGGTACCCCACAACGCCATTCTCAGAGTTCGAGGGATCCGTCTTCATGGCGCCAAACGTTGGCCTTGGTACTGATGGGCCTGTACAGCGAGGTTAGGGGCTATGGCTCACCTCTGTGCTTGCAGTCGTAATCGCAGCGGTCTTCGTCAGTGCGCGGTTGTTACAGAGGCTCGTCAAAAGAAGCGGTTTCGGAATGGACGATTATATGATTATCGCAGCGTTGGTCTCTTCAGGTTTGCTCTCCTTAACGGAGTGCCAAGGTATACTCAGTCCGGCGACCGGGAGGACCTATCTTATGTTTCTAACGTATTTCACAGCTGTCGTGTACGGCTATGGTCGACACTGGAACGTGCTTCAGCCCGCCACGCGTATGACCGCTCGCAAATGGTTCTACGGTGCCAATATCGTGTATAAGGTTGTCCTTATGTTCAACAAGATTTCGATCGCCTGTCTGTACTACAGGATTTTCGCAGTGTCCAGCAATTCGTTCCGGATCGCCTGCAATGTCATGAACGCCTGGATCGTGGCTTCCAGTCTCGCCTTCATCACTGCAACCATCTTCCAGTGCACACCGATTGCCGCTTTCTGGGACAGGAGCATCCCTGGCTTCCGATGCTTCAAAAATGAGCCATGGTGGATCTCCTACGCCTCGATACAAATCTCCACCGACTTCGCCTTGCTTCTCCTACCTATCCCAGAGATTATGAAACTGTCTATGGGCCGCGCGGAAAAGCTCGGTGTTTGTCTGGTGTTTGGCACCGGTGCTTTGTAAGTACAACTTTGTGAACGCTTTTATGTTGCATGATAAATCCAGTCACCGCACACGAAGGTTACCGTAGTTTCCAAAGCTTTATCGCATGGTATATGCTTGGCTGACTGCCACTGATTGCCTCTGATTTCCTCCTTCTCTTGCAAGAGGTCTACCCTTTCGCTTAATTTCTCTGCAACTCGAATTGCATGTTAGACGACATGACTAACAATAAACAGCGTCACGTTCGCATCCATCTACCGTGCGACTACCATTGCCGCGTCCGCATCTGATCCTGATCCCACCTGGGGCCCGATCCCAGCAACGATCTGGTCGGTCATCGAAGCCAACGCTGGCATTGTATGCGCTTGCCTTCCCATGCTCCGTGGCCCATTTGTCAGACTGTTCGGTCCCATTTTTGGCCGGTCACGAAAGGAGACGAGGCCCAGTGCTTCCTATCATCTTACATGGCGTAGTGACAAGCCGCATGCGCCCACCGCTGTCTCGAGTCGAAGAAGGGGTGCCGATGACACCATAATGAACCCCGAACGTGACAGTGAGGAGCGCTTTGCAACCAACGAGACGGAAGCCAGCATGCAGGCGAAAGAGAGCAGATTCATTGTACGTGGGCGTAGCCCCAGCGGCATCTTCGTCCAAAAGGAGTTCAGCGTAGACGACAGCCTCGCCAACACAGCCAGCGACGGTGACAGGAGCACTGTGGCAAGCGTCAGCGAGGACAGGTCCCACGGCAAAGTACCACATTCCCACATATGAGGTTTCAAGTCTTGAATGGACGGTGGAGCAGGCCGTGCACAAAACGGAATTACGCCTTTTACGATCGCAATGACTTTAAATCTATGGTCCATTTTTGTTTGTTTGCAGATACCCTTTTCCGTCCAATCAATTCTCTTGGCTCTTGCCGCACCAGATACGACGATTTAGAAAACCCACTGAACACTACAGTAGAATAGAAGCCGACATTCTTAACGTACATTCATGCGAGCTTCCTCGATACTCTCTCTGATCCAGCCGCGACGATTGTATGATTGCCAATCCTCCTTCAACTAAGGCTGGCCCCTCGCACGATGCCTGTTGTGTGCGCTTGGTAAACATGGGCAACTGTGAGAAGAATTTGCAGCACAAGGGTCTTAAGACATGCCTGCAATCCTTTACCAGCCTCCTCACATCCTCCCTGTAGCCATCAGCGAAGCGTCCATGATCGTCCATGTTTGCACGTGTCACGCCACAGCATATGGCGGTGACGAGTGACTCTGCACGCGCAATTAGGGTAGTGGAGCTTGCTTGGTATTGCAGCACCAGACTCACGAATTGTAGCGCTGCTAAAAAGCCTTTCCATGCTGATTGATCGGCTGCCCCGCATCTTCGCTTCTTGGGTGCAGTCTCTGCGCCACACTCAAACGCAGCCATTTACCAGGCTTGGAGCAGCTCCTCAGACGTCATGCGCACAGAAGCTCAACGGATACTGCTTTAGCCTCGTGAAGAGCCAAGATCTATCTGCCTGCGAACTGATTTTTTTTGTCTTATCCTGCGATACTTCAAGTTCTCACTGTTAGCTGCAAAGCTTCAGCTACCCCGCCCCACAATGAGCTCCAAAGCAACCACCGAAAGGATCGAGGGCGATGCGCCTGGGCCGACAAAAGCGCAGATCTTGGATAAAGTCTTCTCACTCGCTACACAGTTCAGTACCTGCGTCGAGGCCTTCAATCTCATTCATCCTTCGAAGGAGAGCGATCATGCACAGAGAGTCGCGCTAGCAAAACTTGGAGTGCAACAGAGCAGACTGCTCATCTTCGGGGATGCGGTGGGCATCTCCGCCCCACCAGCCACCATCGCCAGGCACATGATTCCAAGCCATCCTGGACTCACAAATCCCGACCCACATCTTCCTGTCAACTTTGGCGTCAGAGATGGCCGCCTTGACAACGATGTGATCCATGAGAAGGTCAGGCAAGCTCTGAACGAGATCGCTGGCCGACCAGGCCACTTGTCAAGGGATGAGTTGATGGAAAGGTATGGCCTGAAAAGCCCCAAGCGTTTCAACATGCTCGAACATCCGGCATTGGATACAAACCGTATGGAAGCTTTTCGCGAAAAGTATGGACTGTTGCAGGACCTCGTCAGACAGAGCGGCGCTCGTGCGAACATCAAACGAAGCATGAGCATGACTACAAACCACTGGACCGTTAAAGACACTACGAGGTTTGGAGTGTTTGTCAAGGCTGTTCGTGCTGAAGTAGATGGTCTGATCAACCTGCTCGGCGTTAATGAGCAAGTGGATCGCGGAATGAAGAGCGACATTCGGTCAATGGCCTGGCACCCTGAGCTATCTGGGCCTGTCGTGCAGCAGGACTGGGAGAAGCTGCGTCTCATTCGTGAGGCTTGTGAGGTAGACTATCCACAGTACCTTGAGGTTGCAGACAGGGCGCTACTGTACTTGAATGAAGAGTTGAGGGAGACGGTTGCTGTCAACCGGAGGGCGTCTCTTGGGATTGCACCCATCGGCGTTGCAGCGGGTTCACGGCGGAAGTCAGACTATGAATTGAGGGCTCATCCCGAGGTAGCACAGACTACGCAAAAGAGAGGCTCGACCGGGATAGAGGAGAAGACAGCCATTCAGTTAGCTGCCGAAGGTGTCTACGGCCCTCAAAGGCGCCCGAGCAACAGTAAAAAGAACAGCTACAACAGCCAGAAAGAGAAACGACCCGGATGGCTCAGCGCGTTCAAGTTTAAGTCCTGGTCCAAGAGCCACAAGCACGAGAAAGAGCGATCGAATAGTCTCCCGGAAAACCCGGTGCGCTCCCTGTCTGTCCCAGAAAACGAGGTGTTGGACAACACTGTCAAGGATGACGGCTTCCATAGTCTCGAGCCCGTACGATCCAAGAGCGTTGGGGAAGTCCCCAGTGGACCAGCGGCACTAGATCTGGACTCCAAGCTGCAGGATCTTTCTGTCAATGACAAAGGAAGCGTTGACCGACAGGAGCCGAAGATACCTGTGGATAGCCCGAATCTAGCAACATTTGACCAGAACGAGCTCGAGCAGGTCAAGACTGTCAGTAGTGATGGTATGCAGGATTATGTTGTGCCCGCCACGACGGTGAACAGCCTCATCGACCGCCACGACATGTACAAAGGAATGGGTCGTATTGAGACCAAAGACATTAGGAATATCGCTCACATCCCTAGGGGTGGTTATGAGTGATGGGTGAAGGGGTGGTGAGTGTTGGAGCGTTAAGAGTGTTACTTAAAGGTTCTGCGTGGATACCAAATCGTTGTGTTCTGTCTTCTTATCTTATGTAGCATCATCTAGCATTATAACAGAATCACGATAGTTACCTCTGAAGTCAACTGAGCTGCAATTCCTTGCGACATTGCTGTCAATGATTCTGGACCAGGTCTCAAGAGCTCTACGTCAATTAGCGCAACTGCAACATTTCATTGCCTTGCAAGCATCGGATTCCGTCAAGCGCAGATAACGCACGATAGCATAGCTGCTCGTACTAAGGGACCCCGCCGTCACACGCAATCAACATTATGCAAGGCATCTTGCACGGCAGGTGGAAGATCTCCGCTAGCGCGCAGTATTACCCGTCCGCTTGCGTGAGCCGCTTCTGCAATGCAAAGACGGGGCGAGGCAAAGTCCTTGTAAGTACCTGCCTTGTCGCGCAAAGTGCCGAGCTTTAACCCATGTTCCACTGCGTCAGCCAACGTCTTTCGAGCATGTCGAGATCGATGACCAACCTTGCAGGTCTGGAAGTTGAGGCAGCTGTTGATAAGGTCGAGGCAGCTCCTTCCTCTCCGAGCTTTCTATTGAGACTTGCGTCATCGGCACGTCCCCACGCGGAATGCGTCTTCCAGCCTGCTACAACGACCTCACACACCACGGCGCAACAGCTCAACACAGCAACGTTTTCAATTCGCAATCATCGATTCCCCAAGCAGCACATCCAGTGCGCATGAACCAACGCATGGAAAGTGGAGTTTCGATATTGCTGCACACACGATTGGGAAGCTCATTTCGCCACTCGGCGGAGGCTGCCCCGGCAAGCAACGACATGCTTGATCGAGCACCACACGAGAAGGACCGATATTGCTAACAATTGTCTCATTGTTCATATCCAGGGCTAATATGGGTAGCCTCTGAGACATCTACTCAATCCTGAAGGAAGGCCGCCGGCCGCTTCTCTAGAAACGCAGCGATTCCCTCTTGGCAATCCGTAAAAGAAAAGCTCCCGTAGTACGATGCCCGCTCAATCTCCAACCCCGCCTTCAATGTGGTGGTTTCGGCTTGTGCCTGTCAGCTGCGGATCCTGGACTGGATGTTCGACGTCTTCTCACCAGTTTTGACAGCGTGCTTAGCAAGTCTGAGCGCAGGTGCCGAACGTCCCGCGATGATGTGCGCAACACGGAGGGCTTCTGCAAGGACGTCCTGATCCGTTGAAACGACTTTGTTCACCACACCACGTTGTTCCATCTCTTGAGCTGTCACAGGCAACCCGGTTAATATCATCTCAAGGGCCTAGACATCGAGTCAGTCTAAGCGCTCGAATAGTGGATGCGAAGTCAGGGTTTCAGGGTTACGACAATGGGGCCGATCGCGTACTTTTTGCTTTCCAACGGTTCTGCTCAAGCGCTGGGTACCTCCCATGCCGGGAATGGTGCCTAAACTGATCTCCGGAAAGCCGAATCTGGCATCCGCTGCGGCGTAGATCATGTCGCACTGCAGAGTACATCTCTCAGTCAGCTATTGCTCAGCAATTTCTCACGACAAGGTCAGGCCTCACAAGCAGTGCAAGCTCGAAGCCGCCGCCAAACTACTTATTGTTAGTAGAAGTTCTGAATCCGCTGATGCCATCCTTACAGCAAAGCCTCGTACGGCCGCAACGATCGGTTTACGGAACCTCTCAAGGGAGTCGTTCAAATCCTTTAGCCACCCACGTTGGAACGCCTCGGCTGTTGAGATGTGAGCCAATTCGGCAAGGTCTGCGCCGGCTGCAGGAGCTTGTTAGCAAGCACGTTTCGACCCTGCAAACGACGTACCGGAAAAAGGCCCTTGTTCGATCCCTGTAAGAACAACGGCGCGCACCGTCACGTCCTTGTCCGATTCGGATAATACCTCGATCAGTTCATCTATCAGACCCTGTGACAACGCGTTGCGCTTCTCTGGTCGGTTTAGCTTCACTATGGCCACGCTACCGTCTCTGCTCGATACGATGAGGCCAGATTGTGTCATTGTGTTTGCGCCGATGAGCCGGGTAGTGTTGGTTGCTATGATCGTTTCACGAGCTGAGGAGAGCGTCTATTTATCCTCCTCGATCTTATGTTGAACCCCTACGGAAGTGCGGATCGAGTCGCGAGCCGGGGTCTGTTGACCTGCAGAAGACAATAGTCAGTGTACGGACACACGTGGTGCCGAGGCGCATGGAAGCATGGTTGCTAGTATATGCAACTTCTGAACTTCTTGTCTGGGTGCTCCGTACTGCACCCTGGCTGCGTCCAGGAATGGGGCTGTAAGTACTAGCTGTGAAAGCTGAGAGATACGGATCAGATTGAATAGTATTAAGCAGGAGATGCTGAGATTCCTCTAATGAACGGATCAGTTCGGAAACCTGATTATATACAAGTAGCGACCGAAACGTGGTCCGACTAATTACCGTCCACTCTTCGGACCACCACGGGTCCGGGGTACCTTGATCTTGTCGACACTGTAATTATTCTCCTCCGCGATACTAGTAAATACTATTTTATTAGATAGTATTTCCTAAACAAGATAGTATAATAGTAAATACTAATTAACGTACATATACAGCGAGCGGACTATATAGGTAAGCGAACTACCTAGTTTTACTAGTTAAATCTCTATTTTTACTTCTAAGTAACTACTCTAATACTAGGTATTAATTTCTAATTTTATTATAGTAGACCTACAAGTATATAAAGAAGTAAATTATATTTCTTATAGCTATTTAACTCTTACTATACTTTATAATAAATTCTAAAACTTTTATAATAGTACTATAAGTATCTAAAGAAGCTATTTCTATAGTTTAGAAGGTCTAGCTAAAATAGAAAAAAAGTTATTTAAGATATAATTAATTATAGAGATTAACGTACATATATAACAAGTAGGATAGTTAACAAGTAGAATACTAAGATTTACTAGTTAAATAATGTTTTTTGCAGCTTAATAACTCTTGCTATACTCTATAATAAATTCTAAAACTTCTATAATAGTGCTGTAAGTACCTAAAAAAGCTATTTCTAAAATAAAAAAGGTCTAGCTAGAATAGAAGAAAAATTATTAGAGAATAAGTAAATTGCAGAGATTATTTAGACCTACTTTTTTATATCTTAAGAAGTAGTATAGCTAGAGCTTATTTCTTTTAATATATTAAACCTTATATATTTAGGATATATATACTAAAATTTTAGAAAGTTCTACCTAATAAAGCTAGAGTTATTAAGCTTTAGATTATTAATTTTCTCTAGTAAATCTAGGTGTCCTACTTGTTAACTGTTCTGCTTATTATGCATGTATATTATTTAGACCTACTTTTCTATATCTATTAAGCTAGTATAGGTAGAGCTTAAATTCTTTTAATATATTAAAGCTTATATATATAGAAAATATATACTAAAATAATAAAAAATCCTATAGAATAGCGCTAGAGTTATTAAGCTTTAGATTATAAATTTTATTTAGTAAACCTAGATACGCTACTTAGTATACTACGCTGCTTACTATATATATATATTACTTTATTACTACTAATATCTTTAAATACTCTACTTTAGTAGTTATAAATTCTAAGTAATATTCTAGTATTTAGGTTATACTTAATATTTATAAAAAAAATCTAAAGGTAAATAAATAGCTTACTAAACTCTATAGTTAAAGTTTTTTAAAAAGTCTTAAAGTAGGTAGTAATAGTTATATATATACTAGTATTAGTATAATTAAAAATAGTAAAGTTTTAATATACCCTATAGGCAAGAAAATTAATACGCAAAAGAATTACTAAAATTAACTAGAGAAAATTAAAAATATAGAGGTTTATATCTTAGAATCTACCTAATAGAATATCCTATAAATTTAATACCTTAGCTGTATCTATATATATATAATTATTCTAGAGTCTTAGAAATCTAGGCCTAAAAGGGGAATAGTTATTAAAGTTTTAGAAAAGTATACTAAAATCCTCTAATAAAATAAAAAAAACTTCTACTATATTAGGCCTAGTACTCTAAGATTCTAAGATATTAATCTTTATATATATATTACCTAGCTGTAAAATTTTTAGAAGATTCTAATATATAGATCCTAAGATATAGACCCCTATATTTTTAATTTTCTCTAGTTAATTTTAGTAATTTTCTTGCCTATTATTTCTCTTACCTATAACGTACCTCACAAGCGAGCGAGCCAACGGGCAAGCGAGCTACTAGAATTAACTAGGGAAAATCTAAAATGCAGGGGTCTATATATCTAGATCTACTTAATAGAATCTTCTAAAAATTTTATAACTAGGCTGCACCTATATAAACATGTGTATTTTAGAATTTAGAGTGGCTAGGCCTAGAAGGGAAATAGTTATTAAGGTTTTTAAAAAGTACGCTAAAATCCTCTAGTAAAATAAAAAAACTTCTGCTCTATTAGGCCTAGTCCTCTAAAATTTTAAGATATTAATCTCTATATATATATTACCTAGCTATAAAACTTTTAGAAGATTTTACCTAGTAGATCTAGAGATATAGACCCCTACATCTTTGATTTTCCCTAGTTAATTCTAGTAGCTCGCTCGCCTGTTGGCTCGCTCGCTCGTAAGGTACGTTAGGGTACGTTAAATACTTTATAAAAACTTACTAGAACTAATATAATATTAGACTTTATCTAGGTATAACTTTAATATATAGTTAGGTATGTATAGTAATAATAAAAGAAAAGAATAAAGTAGATATATAGTAATAGAAGTAAAGTATTCTAATAATACTATAGCGAGTATAGAAAGAGTAGCTATAATATATAAATATAGAAAAATAAAGTAGAAGTAGTTTTTAAGTAATATTATAGCTTGTTTCACTCTATGCAGTACTAATTTATAGTGTTCTAGGCTATAACATGGTTAATTTTGGTGGGGTCTTGGCAAAAGTGATGCACTCGCTCGGTGATGCACTCGTTCGGTGATGCACTCGGTCGATGATGCACTCGCTCGGTTATGCACTCGCTCGGTGATGCACTCGGCCGGTGATGCATTCGCCCGTGAGGTACGTTATCCCTGACTGCGTCTAATTTAAATCCCAGCACTAGGAACACGACCAAGTTGTAACAGAATCAGCGATCATACACGGAGGCTGCGCATGCGGCATGCGTGGATACAGGCAAGAGCCTTACGGGACCTGCCTACGGTATCGAGGCTTTCATATAAAGAAAAGGGTGGCCGAGCTCATAGACTAAATATTTCAATCATCTGTTTTGACTTGTGCTTCTTTGCAGCAACTTCGCCATGTCGAACTTCACACTCCTTGAGGGTCTCTCTGACCTGCCCTACAAAGACCAAATAGCTCTTTCCCGATTCGGACAAGGTCCCCATCGATCAGTACCTCATTCAAACGTCCACACAGCCTTTGAGAGCAAGGTCGATGCTCACCCAAATGTTATTGCAGCGGTGTTTGAGGGCGCAACCGTCACATATCAGCAGCTGGATACTGCAGCAAATCGGTTAGCCAACTATCTTCTTAAATCTGGCTTGCAGCCAAAAGAACGAGTTTGCCTTGTTGCATCGAGGTCCCTGGAGATGCTTGTCGGTATCTTTGCTATTCTGAAAGCAGGCTGCCAGTATGTGCCCATCGACGGTGGCGTGGCATCGGACAAGCAACTGGATCACATTTTCCACGACACTGGTGTGAATCACATTCTATGCTTGCCCAAATTTAGGGATCGGGCCAGGCTGTTTGCGAAGGCAAGCGCTCGTATCACAATTCTTGCTCTGGACGCCTACTCTGAGCAGTCTTCGGAACGACCAGTGGTTGAGTGTGACCCAACACATGGATGCTACGCCATCTACACATCAGGTAAGTTGGCAATATCTTGAACTTAGACGACGTGCCAGCTAATATGATCAACAGGCAGTACAGGGACGCCGAAAGGAGTAGATGTTTCACATGGCAATGTCACCAATGCTCTGTTACTGGAGCCAGCCAATCTCGGCATCAGAACGGGCTCAAAAGTCGGCTCCGTATTGAGCATTGCCTTCGATATGGGGGCGTGGGAGATACTCGCATGTCTCATGAACGGTGGCACACTGTACATGAGAGGCTCGAAATGGGAGGCTACACTCGAGAAGGTGGGTTTTCAGCTCTGCCATCGATTCCGACCATGTCATGCTAAGAATACCTGCAGATTGACACGTTGATCTCGACGCCGTCCATTTTGGCAAAGTACCGGAAAGCAGACTATCCGAACATCACAACAATAGTGACTGGGGGCGAGCCATGCCCGCAAAGGTGCGAGACGCGACTGTGAGCTGAGAAGAGTCTGATGCTGATTTGCTGTAGTCTTGCAGACGAGTGGGCCAAGAACACTCGTTTCTACAACATCTGTGGTCCCACTGAGATCACCATCTTGAACACTGCGCACCAACACAGGCCCGGTACCGCACTATCGATCGGAAAGCCACTTCCCAATACGACATGTTATGTTTTAGATGAAGAAGAAAACCCAGTCGCGCTGGGCGCGAAAGGATCCGCGTGGGTCGGAGGTGCAGGAGTGACCAAGGGCTACATCAACTTGCCGAAACTGACGTCAGAGCGTTATAAGCCTGACAAGTTCAAAAACGATGGGTGAGTTCTATCCCCGCTTGCCGACAACGGTGCAATTCTAAACATGGTAGATCTATGATGTTCAATACGAACGACATTGTTCGATGGCGAGATGACGGGTCGCTGGAGACGTTTGGGCGAGGAGATGATCAGGTGAAGATTAAAGTAAGGAAGCTCTCACCTTCTTTTCAGCCTCACTGACCCAGTTCAGGGCTTCCGGGTGGAGCTGGATGGCGTGTCCGCTACAATCGAGAAATTCGACGGCATCTCAAGAGCTGCCGCTTTGAAGATTGACGACAGCCTCCACGCATTCTATGCATCCTCGAAACCAATCGTAGAGGAGGATCTGATCGTTGCCGTCACACGCGCGCTGCCGTACTACTCTGTTCCGACTCGCTGGCACTTTGTCCCTGCGATCGCGCTCACGGCCAACGGCAAAGTTGACAGGATTGCCCTTCGCAATTTGGCCGCAGAAGGTCGCGTCACAGCGGATGCTCTGGCAGCTCATACTATCAAAGTGTCGAGGATCGACACCGTCACTTCCAGCGTCGAGTTGTACCAGCACACACCGCCGTCCTCGGGCGGAAGAAGCGTGGATCTCGAGAAGAAGCCAGACTTTACCGAAACTGCGCTACTGTCACCATCTTCAGACTGTTCGAAGAGCATCATCGACATTGAAAAGGGACCAGTGATCATCGAACATGACCAATCCGACGTCCCAGACTTGCTTCCCGAGAAGCGTGGTTTCCACGGCCAGCGATGGCTCCGGCACAGGGCCTTCATCTTGTACCGCCGGTTCTTCTCGCTCGTGCTTCTGGTAAATATCGCTGTTGCTGGGTTCATCTTGTATCGTAAGATTGGCCTTGGCAAGCGGGTGCTTTCCGACCTTGCCACGGCTGCGGCCTCCAACCTCTGCATGGCGGTATTGATGCGTTCAGAGCCGGTGGTCAATCTGCTGTTCACTGTCTTCTGCTCGGTTCCAACGTGGTTCCCACTGGCGATTCGCCGGCACTGTGCGCGGATCTTCCACATTGGGGGGATTCATAGTGCATGCGCGATTGCGGCGACGGTGTTCTTCACAATCTTCACAGTCACTGCTAGTGTCGAGATAACCACGGAAGGTTCAGCGCAGAGCGTGTCCACAGCGGTCCTCGTCCTCTCCTACTTGATCATGGCTCTCCTCATCGCGATTGGGGGCATGTCGCACCCCAGCATCCGTGCCAAGCACCACGACATGTGGGAGATGAGCCACCGCTTCGGTGGCTGGACAGCGCTTCTCCTTCTTTGGATCCAGATCTTCCTCTCGACCAAGGACCTCAACCCCAACACGGCCCCATCGGCAGCCTTCCTCGTTTCGCCGCCCGTATGGCTGATCAGTATCGCCACCGCAGCCATCATCTTCCCTTGGCTACACCTCAAAAAGGTGCCTGTCCGGTCCGAAGTGCTCTCGAACCACGCCGTGCGCCTCTGGTTCGACTACACCACGCCCGTCGTCGGCACCGCTGTGCGTCTCACCGAGCGCCCTCTGGTCGACTGGCACGGGTTCGCCACCATCACGAACCCCAAGACGGCCGCGGACCCCAACGCAAAGGGCTTCTCGCTGATCGTAAGTCGCGCAGGGGACTTCACCGGGCGGCAGATCGAGCGCGCGCCCACGCACATCTGGGTGCGCGGGGTCCCCACGTGCGGCGTGCTGCGGATCGCGACGCTGTTCAGGTCGGTGGTGCTGGTCGCGACGGGGTCAGGCATCGGGCCCTGTCTCGCGGTGATCCTGGCGAAGAAGGTGCCTGCGCGGATCCTGTGGACGGCGCCGAACCCGGAGCAGACGTTTGGGAAGAAGATTGTGGACAGCGTGCTGGATACGGATCCGGATGCTGTTATTCACAACACGCGGACCATGGGGAAGCCGGATATGAGTCTGATGGCGTACAGGATGTGGAAGGAGAGCGGGGCGGAGGCGGTGTGCATCATCAGCAATAAGAAGTTTACGACCAAGGTGGTGTATGACCTGGAGGCGAGGGGGATTCCGGCGTATGGGGCCATTTTTGACAGTTAGCGTTGTTGGAGTTGGATGATGGGTTGTTAGCGGGTGTTGTCTGGTGTTTAGCGGGTGCTGTCTGGTGTTTAGCAGGTGCTGTCTGGTATTTAGCGGGTGCTGTTCTCTTTGCTAGATTGTCTGTCGATGGCATAAGTAAGACGTTCTTCATTGCGGTATCTCCTCATTGGTGTATCATGGGTGTATCATGGGTGTATCATGGGTGTATCATTGGTGTATCATGGGTGTATCATTGGTGTATCATGGGTGTATCATTGGTGTATCGTTGCTGTATCGTTGCTGTATCGTTGCTGTATCGTTGCTGTATCGTTGCTGTATCGTTGCTGTATCGTTGCTGTATCGTTGCTGTATCGTTGCTGTATCATTGTTGTATCATTGCTGTATTTCTCATTGCTGTTGTTCTTGACCCTGGCTGTATCCAGGCCGCCTGTGACGCCACGTCCGCCTAGCGCGCCCCCACAGCTAGCCGCCTACGGTCCGGAAACTGTCCTCAACTCGACCGCAGTGCTTCAACTCCTCGATACCTCACCCACGATGATCCAGGACTTGTTGCAGCGCCTGGCCCGCTGGCTGGACCGGCCGCTTTTCCCGTGGAAGAAGCTGGTCGTCGGCTTCTCGCTCGCCGAGTTTGCGCTCGAGAACTGGCTGCTGTTCCGCCAGTACCGCGTGCTGCAGCGCACGGCAGTGCCCAAGGCGCTGGACAAGGAGATTGACCAGCCCACGTTCGACAAGTCGCAGGTACGACAGCCTCTTCACATTACCGATGTCTCTCCACGGTACTGATTATCCTAATCCAGGCGTACGGCCGCGCAAAGGCAAAGTTCAGCTTCGTGTCGGCGCTCTTCAACCAGGCCAAGCACCTCGCTACCCTCTACTTCAACGTCTACCCGATCCTCTGGAGCGTCGCCGGCTCGCTCACCGTCCGCTATGCGCCTGCTAGTCTCTCGGGCGAGATCCCGCGCTCGCTGCTGTTCATCTACCTGATGACGTGGGCCGAGACCATTGTCGGTTTGCCCTTCTCGTACTACCACCACTTTGTCCTCGAGGAGCGGTACGGCTTCAACAAGATGACGGTCAGCACGTGGGTCGCAGACATGGTCAAGGGTCAGGCTCTCGGTCTCGCGTTCGGGATCCCCATCGGCAGCGCGTTCCTGGCCATTATCCGCAAGACGGGCCAGAGCTTCTTCTACTACCTCTGGGTGTTTATGCTCGGCGTGCAGATCCTCGGCATGACGCTCTACCCGATCCTCATTGTGCCGCTGTTCAACAAGCTCGAGCCGCTTCCGCCAGGCAAGCTCAAGGACTCGGTCGAGGCGCTCGCGTCCAAGCTCGACTTCCCCCTCGCGGAGCTGCAGGTCATCGACGGCAGCAAGCGCAGCGCGCACAGCAACGCGTATTTCACGGGCCTGCCGTGGATCGGCAAGAAGAAGATTGTCATCTTCGACACGCTGCTCGAGAAGAGCTCCGAGAAGGAGGTCGAGGCGGTCCTGGGCCACGAGCTGGGCCACTGGAAGATGAACCACACGTCGCGGCTGTTGTTTATCGCGCAGGCGCATTTGTTCTACACGTTTGCGCTGTTTTCCGTGTTTATCAACAATCGCTCGCTGTTTACCGATTTTGGCTTCTACGGGGAGCAGCCGAGCATGATTGGCTTTATCCTGTTCAACGAGATTTTGTCGCCGACCGACGCGCTGTTTAAGCTGGGCATGAATTTCTGGACGCGCAAGATGGAGTACGAGGCTGGTACGTGTCCCTATTTCATTTTTGAGGATTCACTATCTAACGTAAAATGTGTAGATGCCTTTGCCGTCAATCTCGGCTACCGCGTGGAGCTCGGCGCGTCGCTGCTCAAGCTGCAGATCCAGAACCTGTCGTCCATGGACGCCGACTGGTTCTACTCGTCGTTCCACCACTCGCACCCGATTCTGACCGAGCGGCTGCGCGCGATGAACTGGTCCAGCAGCGAGAAGGTTACTGAGAAAGTCAAGGACGAGGACAAGGCTGTCAAGGCCTCTGGTGCTGAGTTGTGAAACATGGCGTGGAGAGGACGGAGAGAGGGTTGCGCATTCGCTCTCGTTGCTGGCGTGCGTCGTGGCCACGGCTTCCTGTCGGTCCCATAGAAAGAATGCCAAACGCCATGCTGTGGTATATGCCTCACGTCGTGTTGTGTTGTATTGTCCTCAAGCTTCCTCAGCCTCCTTCCTCCTCCTCTCCTCAATCTCCCTCTTCCTCAACACATCCCTCTCCTTCTTCGCCCGTTTCCTCTCCTCCTTACTCTGCTCCCCCCCACGCTTCCCCCCCGTAACCTCGACCACAGGCTCCTCCCCTCCCTCGCCCACAACGTTACTCCGGTCGAAAATCTCGCCCACCTCCACCTCGCCCTGCTCCTGCTCATACACGGCCTTGTCCTGCCACTCCAGCGCCGTCTCGTCGATGACACTCGTCTTGCCCTTGTCGTTCCATGAGCGCTGTGTCTCCGGCTCGGGCGTAGGTTCGGGCTCGAGAAACTCGCCGCGCAGCCCCGCAAGCACGCGGCGCAGGTTGTGCATTACGACGCCTCCCGCGGGGCCGCCGTGCGAGCTGAATGTCACGCCGGTGGGCGTGATGAGCGCGTCGGGGTGCAGGTGCGGGTGTGTCTCGGAGTTGGACAGGTACGTGTCCAGCGTGGCTGCGGCGGTTGCGACGGGGACGGGCGTCGACGAGATGAGGCGGTGTGGCGGGGGCGCGTCGGGGACCATGGCGGAGTGTAGAGTGTGAGTGTAGAGTGTGAGTGTGGATTCAGGTGTGGGTGCAGATTGTGAATGCAACTCTGACTGTAGGCGGTGACTGCAACTGTAGACTTTGTGCTGAGGCGGAATTTGAGACGCGCCAACTTTTTCGCACGGCCCGTTTTCTTCTCCGCCGGAGGTCTCGCGCCGCCGCGCATCGACGTCGCATCACCAACACGCTCGCTGCACACACTCACTGCCCTGCTCGTCTTGGAGGCAATTGCGACGTCCCACCGCCGCCGCCGCAATGAACGCCCTCCGCTGCCTGCGCGCCGCCGCACTCCCAACCCTCAAGCCCTCCCTCGCCCAACCGTACGCTCCTCCACCCACCCAAAACCTCACCACTAACCCCCCCTCAGGGCACGCACCATCTCCCTCCTCAGCGCCCGGCGCCCGCTCCTCCCCCCGTCTTCCTCCCTCCTCGCCGCCCCCGGCACCCCCCCGTCCGCAACCGCAACCCTCGACATCCTCCCCAAAATCTCGGCCTCGCCCGCCTTGGCAGGCACGCAGATCCGCTGCGGACCGCGCGATACGTACAACCCTTCGCATATTGTGCGGAAGCGGCGACATGGGTTTTTGAGCAGGTTAAGGACGAAGAAGGGGCGCAAGTTGTTGATGAGGAGGTTGGTGAAGGGGAGGAGTAATCTCAGTCATTAGGAGTCGAAGAGGAAAAGGGAGGTGTGGATGATGTATGAATATGGGGTGGACAATGGGGATTGAAGGGATGAGGGTGGGGAGATGTGTATAACAGACTTTGAATCTATCGCGATGGCTTCGAGTCTGCATACCGCAGCAGGATCTGTGTCGCCTTGAGTGCATACTCTTGGATCGTCGCGGTATTGACTACAATTGCACTTTCGTGTGCTTCACTCCTGGCTCTGAGACTCTTTGGCTGGCAGTCAGACTGCAGACACCAGCCAGTTCCTCTACCAAGGCATTCAGCGCGAGTGGCGTGGTTCATCCGTGCCATTCGCCTGAGTGCGCCGACGGAGAGCAGAGGCCGGTCTAGTTGTGCACTCAATGCTGTCGACTCGTCAAACGCCCGTCTTGTATGACTCATCTGTTGTGTCTTGATACAAGGACATGTTCACCTCACTTGACTCCTTCCGTCGTCGATCTCTCTGCTTCTGACACCGCGACCACGGGCTCGTCATCGGACTCATGCACCTCGACGTGCTTGGGAGTTTCCTCATCCAACTCAACCGCTTCAGCGAGCTCGTCCAACTCATCCTCTTCAGCCAACTCCACTGCGTCAGCCAATTCTACCCCAGCCACCTCCAGCGCCTTCAGCTCCTCATCCACCCGGTCCATCTGCCCCAAAATCGCCGCAATCGTCGCATCCCGCGCCCGCTCCAGCCTCTTCAGCACATCGAGCCCCATCCCCCCATACTCCACCACCCTCAGCGGCGTCGCCGGCGCCACCTCCCCCCCGCCCACCTTTGCCTTCTTCTCCGCCAACAACCCCCTCAGCGCCACAATACTCTGATCTCTCTGCTTTAGCTCCCCTACCAACTCCTTTCTCTTCGCCTCGTCGTCCACCCTCTGCTTCTTGCCCTGCGCCTCCCCCTCCCCTGCCTCCACAGCAACCTTCCACTTCCAAATCGCCTCCTTGGCGCACTTCTCAATGCACGCAAACCGCACGGGGCCGATGTTGTGCCCGCCGTACCAGCGCGCCACAACGACAGTGCCCTCGGCCTGCGTGTCGTTTAGGACCCGCGCGAGCCGCCCGCCCGCCCACGACTCGCCGTCGTCATCGTGGTCCGTGTCGAAGAGGGGTTTGGACGGCGTCAGCGATTTCTGGCGTGAGGGTTTGCGCCATGCGGCTATGCGGTGCGTTGCTGTGCGGAATTCGGGGAGGCGTTGGAGTGCGGGCGCGCTGAGTGTGGGGGAGAAGACGCCGAGGAAGGAACTGGTTTGCTCGACGATTTTCTGAGAGTGGAAGGTTTCGGGGAGGGAGAATGGGTGGGCGCGCTTCTGGGCCATGGGTTGTGGGGTTTGTGTTGTGGGTGGTGATGACGATGGTGTGGGGAGGTAGACTGAGGAAGGTTTTGGCGGAGTTTAGGGCATGTCGAGCCGTGACGTTTCGAATGAAGGAATGGAAATACATTAAGCTGACCAATACACTACTTGAACTAAATATATCCATGTTGAGCTCGTCTGTGAGGTGAACATCTCTCCATCACTTCATTATTTCTGCGTCAAAGTGCATTCCTCTTGAAGAGAGTTTTTTTTGTTTTTTTTTTTTTTTTTCGAAATGTCTTTTCATCCGCTTGCACCGTCAAGTTGCATAGATAGCCCAGCGGTGATGGTCCATCTTTGCCTGCGAGAGCTGGATCGATTGATGCCTACTGGAAAACGCGCTTTAGCGTTACTTGAGGCAAAAGTACAGCCTGAGGTTTGATTGAGATCCATGCTTCACCATCCTCTCCAAACAGCATGTCTTCCTCAAATTAAGCAACATCACCTTGCCGAAGAACGATCACCGCGGTCTAGTAGCAGTCTATATGTTTGCTGAAACTTTTCTACGTTGTTGTGATGCATCTTCGCGAAATAATTAAACTCGTCGAACACGCAGCAGCCGTCAATACCTTCACTTGCTCCGGAAGGCGCGCCCCACCAGGCGTCAGGCAGTCTCACTGATAGGTTCGCAGTCTCACGCTAGCAACTTACAGGCTGTGTATATATCTCCAGCACTCCGGGAGGTCGCTTTTCTCTCTGCCATAACCGTCGTTAACCACTCTCAGGCTGATCGAGAAGGTAAGCGCGACCCTCTTCCCCAGCAGATCCCCCGCCTTCCAAGTCAAGCTCTCTTGCATCATCACAGATCCTCAGTTGATGCGTCTTGCTCATTCAAAGATAGATAATCCACATCGCCGCACTCTTCTCCACCCATCATGGGCCGCTTCGAGACACTCAACGCAGACACCCAGGATCTGGTGAACTGCCTCCTTCCTGTCCTCGCCTCTGACTTCCACGTGCAATCCGCCCTTGAGATAATCCCGCAGGATATCCGCATGCGAGCCTGGGACTGTGAGCGCCGCGACCACATCAAAGACCAGACTGAGAACGATCCTCGCAATTGGGGCGTCCAGTTTCTCAAGGATCTCAAGTCTAT
Source organism: Didymella arachidicola (assembly GCA_016630955.3). NCBI lineage: Eukaryota > Fungi > Ascomycota > Dothideomycetes > Pleosporales > Didymellaceae > Didymella > Didymella arachidicola. Next base: position 1,361,255 of record CM049997.1, on the reverse strand, counting down.
CGCACGCCTCAATGGTGGAAACCTCGAGGAATTTCACAAACGCCTGAGGGCCAAGATCGATGAGCACGAGGCAAAGCACCCATGGTGCCGACTCAACGACATCAAGGCTATCAAGGACGACTACGAGCATCCCGACCGGCCAGCGCCGCAGTCTGAATCCGAGTCAGTCGCGTCTTCTATCGATTCCTATCTCGAGGAGCTGCACGAACCAGAGCGACCCAAGGGCACCAAGGGCGGACGCAAGCGCAACCACGAAATCTACGAAACCCGCCTGCAACTTCCTCGCAAGCGTAAGTATTGTCGCCAGTCTCGTATTTGATCTAACAATCTGCAGAAGGTCGTCTCCGCCGCGCTGAGGACGGCACGCTGTACCGCAAGGAGAAGAACACAGACAAGCGCCGCAAGCTCAGCGAGTCAGTTGAGCGCAGCACTCCAAAGCGTCGCGTCAACATGGTCATCCAGTCGCATGAAGAAGACACCGCGGATCTCCACCCTGGTCCTGTGCGTGCCCGCCCCCAATCCACAGTCTCCGACATTGCAGAGTCAGTAAGCATGTCCAACGAGCCTCTCGAGGTTCAGAAGCTTCAGGCAGAACTTGAGGTTGCTGAAGCGGAGCTCAAGGCTGCTCGTCTGAAGTACCAGTATATTCAGGCCAAGGAGGCTGCAGAACGGAATGGGGCGTAGTGAATGGATGAGCGTGTTTTCAAAGACCTGACTCTTTTAAGCGGGCAAATAGCGAGAGGTCCTTGTTTCCAGCAAGGCGTGATTTCAATTTAGGTTCGATATCTCAGCGTTCTAGCCATATCAATTACATAGGCGTGGAGGGTTTTATATCTCTTATGTTAATTCTGACATGGAGGATTTTCGAGTGGAACCCATCAAAGTGAAAGGAGCAAGCGAGACGGACAGGATGGGTGATTGACAGCGCAGACGAATTTCTTTCGTCTCATTCATGAAACTGCGATGTTCACTTTCTTTACCGCGGAGTTCTACGCTGCGTTTGTCCCTCTTTCCTGCCTTGGCTGAGCTGGAGCCTTCTGCAGACGCTCCAGCCCCACAATACACCAAGCACCAAGCTATCTGGAGCGCGCTTTCACGGCTATCGTCATTTCTCGTGCAAACCAGAGGCTTGGCGACGCCTCTCGCACCTTCCTCCACCTACAACCACAACAAAGACCTCTCCCTCACCCCACTTTCCCACCCTTACACCGAGGAAGGATAGACGATGTCTGGCAACCAGGTACACTCTTCCAACAGCGATGTTGTCATTGACTCCTGACTGACACGCCGTAGTACACGAACGGCTTCCCAGGTCGCGCCCAGTTCCAAACCGCCAATCCCTATGCGGCTCTGGTTGCAACAGCAGGACCTGAACATGACAGAAGGAGCTCCTCATCAGGCTCACCACCATCGTCGGGCAGTCGTGATTCAAGGACGCCACAGCAGCATGTGAGAGCAATCACTATCGTAGCACTGACTACTTTCACGCTAAACAGCTGACACCTCCTGCAGTACTATGCGCCTGCCAACACTGGTTATGCCGCTCGCGCTGCTCATCGCGATTCCCTTCGCACTAATCGCGTCGATTCACTGAGCAACTCCCGGGCTCCTTTTCTGCATGGCCAGCCTTCTTCCCTAGCTGGTGTGCCCGAGAATGTCGCCGTCCAGGAGATGGCCTTCCGCCAGGGCCAGCGCGACAGTGCCAGCACCTTCGACGAGGTCCCTGCCAACCCGTTCGCGCAGCAGTTCAATCAGCTATGGGCTTCGTTCTACAAGCTCGGCAAGGAGTGCGAAGGACAGCGCGCACCTACTCCCGTCAACCCGTCCCAGCAGAACTTTGCCTGGACTGTACTCATCAATCCATACACGCAGTCTCTCAAGAACCCAAACGGCAGCGTCGACCCAGCCTGGACCAGGAAGATGATCATGGTTGCTCTCGACTGCATGCACGAGTTGATCCGTATCACTTGCCGCCGCAACAACGGTTGGGACAAAATCGTCGCTGACATTCCTCTCCCCGCTCAGGAAGCTCTGGCTGCCTTCCCCGACCTCGCCCACGAGTATGAGCAGCTCAAGCGCGATGCTCTAGAGGCCCGCGCAGGCGGCCGCCCTTATGGCTACTAGGTCACACCCCAGCTTTTGGTGTACGCTGGAGGTCATTGATGACGACTAAACGGTCTTTGGTCTTTCGGCGTTTCTCTAGGACGCAATATTGTCGGCAGCGGGAATGGGCGTTGTGAAGGCTAAGGCGTTAATGGCGGGCTTTTTGAAACGCGTCTCGACGATGTTTTACGATCATGTATGGGAAAGCCTGTACCAGACTACATGTGTACTGAGATGTTGCGAAATGTAGGTGTCAGCATGAATCTACCCATACACCCATCTCTTGCTATGTGCAAAGCATGTTTCAGATGATGTCGAAGTCTTGAGAACTACTGACCAGCTCTGGTCTTGTATATTATTGTAGCAACGGAAGGGTTTTTCGGTGTGCGAAAGATGCATTAGCAGACGCCAGATGCACACCAACTTAGCCAACTTTAGCCAGCGCACAGATCCGACGAGACCATGTAGTTTCTTACTCTAGCAAGCACGCTTGCGGCTCTGTGTTGCATCTCGTTCAGCCGCTTGGCTCCACTCCGCCGTCCAACGATCTCTGCTGGAGACTGCGCAGCCGAAGGTGCAGTCCGACGAACTATCGAATTGTCAACTTGCGCATGTCGACAATGCGGAGGGGAAAGATGCAGTGGGTCTGTGGCCTAGAATAAATTGGATCAGGCTCTGCGGGCGCTGATGCTTGTTCTTTTGTCTGCCGAAACGATGGTCTTGCGAAGAAGGCGCTGGACGACTGGCAACTGGCTGTGCGCGTGTCTAAAGTCTCGAACAATACACTAGCATACACTGACCCTAGCATAGAGGAAAGCCCGACGACAGTTTGATTTTGACATGAATACGCAGACATTATTTTCTCACTCCTCGAATTTTGATTCAGCCTATGTGCCTCGAAGTGTGCCGCGCAGCCGAATGTTACGACAATTACCACATGCGGCGATCCGTGATGCGCGCAAGGCTGATTCCAGGCTCACCGGCTCAAATGCACCAGCAAGACCCCTCAGGTGGCGTTCTTCAAAGCGCAAGGGGGCCTTACGATCAGCCCTTAGAAATGCACCCTCACTGCTACCCAAAGCGTTGGTGTGTGGTCGGAAGGTTCCTTCCGGAAGCCACTGCCGTCATGGCTGGGCGTAGTGCTTAGCAAAGCTTCTTCCGCCCAGGATGACGATCATGTAACACAATCTAGCAAAATCTGGGGATCTGACAGTCGTGTGCGCAGACGCTGCGACAAAGTCTACCTACAAAGCTGATGAGCGCAGATCTCCACGATTATCTGCCAGTACTCGCGCTTGTCTACCGGTATGACTTCTCCCGCTCCAAAGCTGCCCGCGCCTGCTCGAAATCAATGCGTGTTCGATGAAACCTCGACGTGCAACACGCCTCCAGCCCCACTCAAAACCGTTAGGTTGAAGGAGCTTGTGAGACGGCTGGCTTTTTGGGCGCAGCGGCCACCCCGGCGCTAGTGGATGCTGGGGTCATTCCCATGGAGAGGTCAGCACATGACAAGCCCACCTCCACACGCGCTAAGTCCAACCAAAAGCCAGCCGCTGAGGATAAGATGTCTCGGCGACAGGCTTGATTGCTTATTTCCAGTCATAAAAGCTCGGGTTTCACAATCGCTGCCATGCGCCATCAGGATTGCAGTTGAGCCTGCGGTTGTGGGAGAGGCTGGTAATGTGCAGACGGGCGTGATGCAAGTGCCCTCCAAAGATGTGTTGAGGCTCTGCTAGCCCAAAAAGTCTTCTAATGCACAGAGAGCACTTGCTGCTGATCCTTTCCTTTGCGGCCTAGCCTTCATCGTGGCCTACCTGACTAGCGTTTGCGCGGGCAGCGTTGCTAGACGCCTATATGCGCTCCGGGGTGAAGATCGGACTGCACAGTGCGGAGACCCCTCATATGATGGTCACATAAGTACTCCGCGCTTCCCCTTGCGTGGTGATCGACAAAGCCTCAGTGTTTCTGCTTCGAACCTCATCATGGCTGATAGCAGAAAGCTTCACACTGAGCGACAGGATGTGTGAGTCCTGTCTGCACACCATGATTTCAATGAAGTAGTACTAACACCTACAGTGTCTACGAGGAGAAAGGTGTGGTCAACACGGCCAACGCACAGAACGGGTCAGCGTCTGCGAAGTATGTCGCCGCTTGTCATCTCGTCCAGCAGTCTCTGACATTGCCACCAGGATCCAGAACCCACTCGTTCATATGAGCGAGGACGAGTGCCTTGCCGACGTCAACGGTTTCGCCAAGGAGTACGGATTTGAGGATATCCACCCCCTGCTTGTCAAAGGTGCACTCATTTCGCGTGACCCCTCGAATTTCGCCTCCGTACCCGGCATGACGGAAGTAGAAAAAGTTGCTGTTGCCAACGAGACGCTGCACAAGTGGCGACAGCCCCGAGTGCTTTACTTCACCATCATTCTCTGCTCTATCGGCGCTGCAGTGCAGGGATGGTAAGCACAGCATTACCATCGTCAGTTGAACGACTTGCTCACCATGACCACAGGGATCAGACCGGCTCGAACGGTGCTAATTTGTCTTTTCCCGACGCACTGGGTATCCCCACCAAGGATAACCCAAATGCCGAGCGCAACCAGTGGTTGCAAGGTTTGATCAACGCTGGTCCCTACATTGCCTCTGCCTTCTTCGGATGCTGGTGCTCGGATCCTCTGAACAACTATTTGGGGCGTCGTGGCTGCATTTTCGTGTCGGCCATCTTCTGCGCTCTGTCCCCTATCGGATCAGCCGTCTCTCAGAGTGAGTCTCAGAAGAAAACACGGTAACGACAGATCTAACAAAGACCAGCATGGGAGCAGCTTTTTGTTACTCGTCTCCTTCTCGGTATTGGTATGGGATGCAAGGGCGCCACAGTACCTATCTTCGCGGCTGAGAACGCTCCTGCTTCTATCCGAGGAGCTCTTGTTATGACGTGGCAATTGTGGACTGCGTTTGGCATCTTCCTTGGAACTGTTGCAAACTTGGCTGTGAAGGATACCGGCAAGATTGCTTGGAGACTGCAGTTTGGCTCTGCCCTGATCCCTGCTTTGCCTCTCCTGATCGGCGTGTTCTTTTGTCCTGAGGTATGTCGCATCTTTTATGATACGCATGACGACATAACTAATGAAGAATAGAGTCCAAGATGGTACATCAAGAAAGGCAAGATGCAGCAGGCCTATACGTCTCTCAAGCGCCTCCGCAATACCGAGCTTCAAGCTGCTCGCGATCTCTACTACATCCATGCCCAGCTTCGTGCCGAGGCCGGTGCCTACACAGTCAGGAACAACTACATCACCCGCTTCACCCAACTCTTCACTGTGCCTCGTCTCCGGAGAGGTACTGTCGCATCCGGCACCGTCATGCTCGCCCAGCAGATGTGCGGAAGTAAGTGACGCTATCACGCAAATTCATTCATATGCTGACATTGCAAAGTCAACATCATTGCCTTCTACTCCAGCACAATCTTCGAGCAGGCCGGTGCCAACAACACCGAGGCTCTGCTTGCGTCCATGGGATTCGGTCTGGTCAACTTCCTCTTCGCATGGCCAGCTATCTGGACCATCGATACCTTTGGTCGCCGCACCCTCCTCTTGTTCACGTTCCCCCAGATGGCCTGGACACTACTCGCCGCAGGGCTCTGCTATCTGATTCCCGAGACCAACAAGGCCCACCTCGGTCTCGTCGCTCTGTTCATCTACCTATTCGACGCCTGGTACTCACCCGGCGAGGGACCTGTCCCATTCACGTACTCGGCAGAAGTCTTCCCTCTGTCTCACCGCGAAGTCGGCATGTCATGGGCAGTCGCTACGTGTCTTTTCTGGGCGGCCGTGCTGTCCATCACCTTCCCTCGCATGCTGGCCGCGCTCACGCCCGTCGGCTCATTCGGCCTGTACGCCGGCTTCAACCTAATCGCCTTCGTCATGATTTTCCTCTTTGTTCCTGAGACCAAGCAGAGGACGCTCGAAGAGCTGGACTACATCTTTGCGATCCCGCAACGCACTTTTATGCGCCATCAGTGCTTTACTGTTCTGCCGTGGTGGATCAAGACGTGGGTTCTTCGGAAGAAGATTGGTCCTTGCCCGGCGCTTTGGAGCTTCGAGGGTCGCGATGAGAAGGAGCAGCAAGAGGCTGTGCGGAGGGCTAGTGTTGCTGCTGCTGGCGAGGACTCGGCGCAGAGGAGGCCGAGCATTACGGAGAAGATCTCTGGCAAGTTCTAGGCATGGTCTGAGTTGGGGAACGACTGAGATGCGGTTTGGGAGGAGGTTGGTCGCGAGATTACAGACCGCAAATTATACAGTTCTTCGTTTAATTTGCGAGCTAATACCTTCCAATACTTCGTTTCCCAACGCGAGCTACTCTTTCCTGTGGTTGTGCAGCACCACCTCTCGTAAAGAAGTACCTATGATCGAGTCTCACCGAATACATGGCAGCTCTGCAAAACCCCTGCGGAAGTGATGACCTCCGCGGTTCCCATTGTCCTCGACTTGCCCTAGGCGCCGTTGTTTGCCTTTGTTCCTGCCTGCATAGCTACCGAGACGTAATCATGACAGGCGGCGAGTCCAGATCCCTCTCAGCCTCCGTCACATCGACCACACTCGATCATCCGTCCTCCGGATGCGCGTCGAAGCAGTGACAGTCTGTGCTCTTGCCCTCTCCCTCAACCCAAGCCGCGCAACACTTACCCTCGCATCTCGTCTTGTCCTCCGCGCAAAGTCGACACGACGTCCCGCGATCGCAGCTCAGGTCACGGGCGCAGCACTCGGTGCATGGGATGCCGTTGCGCGGATGAGGCGTAACCGGATCCTCTGTCTTTGATTCTTTCGAGGGGGAGCACAAAGAGCGGAAGCAAGAGCTGGACGATGCTGTTAGTTGAAGCGTGCGCCACAGGCGAAGAACTCACGCGTCGTCCATTCCATTCGACGCATTGTATGGCACTGGGCCTGCATGTTTAGCGTCAAACTGGCGCAGCTGCGTGTTGTGATCTCGTTTCTGACGAATATTCCGCTGAGCCATCTTGAGCTTTGTACGTAGCATGCTGGCTGCTGCTACCGCCCACGTTCTATTATTCTCTTCTGCGACTTGCAGATGTTCTTGTTTTGCTAGTTGCTGAGACAGCTCCTGCACAGATTTTATGGTCGTGTCTAGCTCAGCCTGTATGTTGAGATTCTCGCTTGAAAGCTGCATGAGCTCGGCGTGCATTGCGCGGATGATGCGTGGGTAAGAGGTCACGGCATCTTGCGGGTTTTTTTCGAGCCGGCGAAGCTCGATGTTGAGCAGGCGAGTGCCTTGGTCCGAAGCGAAGCCGTCGGTGGCTGGTGGCATTTGCGCGTCTCTGCGGTGAGATGAATGGTTTGCTGTAGTCGATACTTGGTCGTGCGGTCGTGTAGAGGGCTGAGTATTGATGCGTCGTGACGGGGAAAGGGCCATGAATGTGAGAAGTTTTCGTTATGACATCGCCGGTCGCTTTCACTTCACCGTCATGGTACGCACGTGAAAGAAGTTCAGACGGCGGAACCAGCTACCAGCAGCCAGCTGAACAAGCGATCCCGGTAACATACGTTTTGGCCTGAGAACCCTTTCTTAAAAGATAGTTTCAAGGCCACAGTCGAAGAAAAGCAACAGATGACCAAAGTTGAGGACACGCTTCATGACCGGCCTGGTGCATGAGCTGCGAGCACTCGCTCTTTAGTTCTGGACATGAGCACCCTTTAAGCAAATGGAATCGTGCACAAATTTCGAGATCCTCGTACTTCATCAAGACCAGCAAGCTGACATTGACGTATTCAACATTATGGGCTGTGGCTTCGATTATCATAGTGTTCGTCTCAATCTGACATCGTTCATTTGAAAGTCACCAAGTCTTGGAAGGCTCCTGAATTACTCGGGGGGGTTGAGTAGTGGTCGCCCAGCGTACTGCCTCTTCTAGTCGCAAATCTTATGCCGGCGTTGGTTACAAGGCCTTGTTTTGCGCCATAGTGAATGACTGTCGTCTATTTATCATCTCAAAATGATATCTTGATTTCTTTTGTCCATCTACGCTCCTACTGCACCCCAGAAGCTCTTACTCTCGCTGCCTTGCTTGACCTTCGCAACGCTAAGCTCGTTAGCATCAGGCTGCATTCCCAAATACCTTTGCGAAACCTTCAACCACGATGCCCTTTCCGCACGACTGGCTCCGTTCCCCTCCCACACCCAGATACTCTTGCCTACATCCAGCAGAAATACATCGCCGCCGTCCAAATCTTCCCTCCCTATACAGTTACCCTCTTTGACCAGATCAAAGGTAAGCTCGCCATCAGCATCACTCAGTCTAAACAGCTTCTTGACATCGCGCTCAGTGGCAGCTGATACCGGTTGTGCGCACTCGAATCTCGTGCCAAAGTCCAAGTCGCGACCGCCGAGATAGTCGACAACGACCTTGCTTCTTGCCTCCTCTTGACTCAATACCTCGACATCGACACGTTTGGCGATTGTCAGGTCGTTGACAACTTGCGCAGCCTTCAGCTTCTCCATTGGGGCGCACTTCTTGCCCTGCCAGACCAGGATTTTGTCGCCCCTGTCAAGAATGAACACGTCACCTTCGTCCAAGCTCTGCCACGTAGGGTCGACTTCGTGCACGAGGACTGCATCACGGCCGGCGGTGGAGCTTGGATGTTTGAATACACGAAGCAGTGTATCCGTGTGCTGGCCTGTCTCGTTGATCTCGACGTGATCGAACCCAGAACGTACACCGCCACGCAGAATCTTCAAGCGCGGGAACAGCGCAGAGAAAGCGTCTGAAGGCGCGGTCTGTAACTCGCGATGCTGCGTCGCAGCACCGTGTAAGAACTCGTCAAGCTCCACAGTCTTGTACGCGGCCGTGCCAGCCTCGTCTTGTGTTGTAGCACGGCCTAGCCAGAAGAAGATGTCGTGGATGAGGTGTGTCTCCGTGTCACCCTTGATTTCCTCGGTAAATAGGACAATGTACGAGTCCCCCTCATGGAAGCTGCCGTACTTCTCACGGGGCCAGGGCACGACTTCAAAGTCTTCGATGCGCCAGATGAAGAGACCTGCTTTTGCGCCGATGATGCCATTATTCCATGCTGGCTCACTCGCCGCGGATTGGTATTTGACTTTGTGGTCGATGTCGGAGTTGATGAGGGCGACATTCGAATCCCGCCAATCATATTCCTGCTGGTGAACGAGACCTTCGTGCGGCGGCATATTGAAATGAGATACGATAGCAGAGTGTTAGCAGAGCGAAGAGTAGCGCTGTGATGGCAAGTGGAAGTTGAAGGTCTGAAGTCACTGGCTTTCAGGGTCTCGCTGATCGACAGGGCAGTGGGTCCTTCCGAAACGTGGAAGATGCCAACTTACGTCATTGCTCCTCTTGAGCTGCGCTTCGCGAGGCCATCGCGACTGTAGCCACAGGTGCAGCAGCGACGCCTCATAGCTGATTGGAATAGCGTTCGAAGCAACTAGAGCACCGTAGGGGACAGCTTTTTCAAACGCAGCATTAGGTCTGTATTGATTTAATGTCGACTTAGACGGCAACGAAGACTTCCTACTCGGTCTGCTTCTTGCGGCTCGTTGTTTTTCGTTCGTGCATCTCTAGGTCGCTCACTTCAACATGATATGACAGCCTGTGTTAATTCTTGCAAGAACCGTAGTGGCTTTGGTAAGATGATGTCGAGGGTATGCGCACGCAGCAGCGCAAGGCCTATCACGGCTGCACGCCGAAGTCGATGTCCCAATTAGCTTCACACCTAATTACTTGCGGAATCTGCTGAGATAATGAAGCTGATGCAAGTGTTGGAAGTCTTATGGCTAGCCTCGCGATACGGATGACAACAGAGTGCACAAGTCGTTCAACTTGAGACCACCGTCAAAGCTGTGCGAGGCGCCTAACCACTCCATTTGGTGGACGTTGCAGCGAACATCCCTATAATGTGAATCTCGGTATTATAACGGCGCGATATACTAGGCAGCAGCACATGCGCCTGCTGCAGTCGCTAGAACGACGAATGTACAGCTCAGGAAGGTGAACCGCGGGGCGAGGCCGCATATGCAGACTTCCAGACCACGTCCTTTGTCAGCTGCTATTGAAACACCAGGGCAGTAAAGAGTCATTTGTACGACGGGGCCATGAGGACAAACCAGGTTTTTGAAGTCGACCGTTCAGTGGATTTCGCGCGCAGAGCCAGGGTTCTCACAGGCCAGGATAGAGATCCGATAGAATGTGACAGCAGTTCAGAAGGAGAACGCTTAGCGGTACTACGCTGTGCGCTGCTTAGAAACGGAAAGTGTCGCGACTAAACGATGAGCTTTGGAGCAAATGCAGGCGCGTGAGAGCCCAGCCTGGAGGCAAGATGACAAAGTTAGATCCTCTGAAGGCGACCAATTTGGCGGCTAGGTCAGATCACAACCATGCAGCATGCGGCAACCAGATGGCCCACCACTGGACTCTTCTTGGTAATCCATGCATACATACACATGCAATGTTGACACTGCAGGCAAGGGACTACCAAAGCCGTTGTAAGGCGAGCACACTAGTACGGACAGATGTTGGCCCGTCTGCAGGAGCCCCAATGCCATGGCCTCACGCCATCAAGTTGGGGATCCCCGGATTGATGTTGTGCATGCGCGTCTAAGCGAGGCTTTAGAGTTGCAAATTATCACGGCCGTTACAGTGTGGGTGCAGACATGCTAGTTGTATTACTGTATATGTTTCTTGATTGGCGATGTGATGTTGAGCGTTGGGCCGTGGCTTTGGACTAGCGTAAGCTATACCCACATGGTAGCCGGGGAAGCACTCCCGGAAGAAGGGGGTGAGGGACTCGTTGTCTGGGCAGGGCTTAGCTCAAGCATCACATGGCAATCCATGCGGGCGGACTCGTCCTGTTGTGACGTGATCAGCTAGGTGGCACAAGGGGGCAACCGGTAAGGCGGCCTGAGACACGCGCTTATGATAAGGTGCACAGCCAGGAATCTTTTCCGTTGAAGAGCAGTGAACCGCACTGATCGAATTGCGTGTCAGACCACGTCCTGTACAAGGCGATATTGCCGAGCATGAATGCCGACCTGCATTTGCGTGATTGTATCAGGTACATTGCAGACCTTTATCGCTCCGCTTTAGAAAGCTCTTGTGTGACAATATGAGAGCTCTTGTGGAACTTTGCGAAAAGTAACTCGAGAAATGGTCGGATCTGCTGGTTCGGGCCGGGCGAATTTTTACTCCACGGAATGCCGCTGTAATGTCCTTCCGGCAAGTGGAGACATGGGAACAGTGAGTTTGTGGGGACATTCCGAAGCCACTGCTGGGATCGCAGATGCTGAAAACCCCTGCAAGCTCCCAGAAGTCAAATGTCGCTCATCACAGCGAGTGATGTGGTCATAACGCCGACGACCCAGAAGGCAGGCGCCGAATATGGTAATAACGACTGGACGACTAGGATGAACGGGCATAGTGCGTCGCTTATGCTCATCATTTTTGCATGAATTGGCGAAGCGAAGGGATCTCCGTTCGTGTTGCAGCAATTCACCATGCACCTGACCATACGAGGCAAGCAAAACGAATGAAGTTTGCCCATCACCTGCTGTTTCGTCCTTTGCCAGAGCTAGCCATGGGAGTTTCGGTAGTCGAAACAAGGATCGCAAGGCTCAGGCTGCATTCCAGAAGGCAGTGCACACCGCTCGATGTCTCGCAGCGTGGACGAGAGATGCTTCCTGGAGAGGATGAAGTGGAAGGCTACTACTGCGTTGTGATTGGACCGAGGGGTGAAGCTCAACCAATCAGAAGAGACTTGGTAAGCCGAAACGCAACGCTGGCCATGTCGGCACACGAGATAGAACGCAGGATGCAGCCGACCCGCGAGTCGACTTGGTGACCTTTTTGGGTGATCGGTGAAGGGTCAGGCAGCGCAATCTGAAGGCGGCTTACAGGATGTCAGACTCGTGTGTTGAGCGTTACCAAGTGGGCAGGCGCGCTAGCCGAGGGCGGTATGGCTAGGATCGAATCAGCACTGCGCAGCGTCCTGCAAACAGGGGATGTCTAGAAGGAGCTATAGTGGGAAACGGGGATACTCGCACGGCGATACTTGCAGCGTGCGAGGATTCATTGTTTTGATCAGTTCGCTGGCGTGGTTCCGACGCTACGGTGGACTGACTGCCTCTTACAGAAGTCCCTTCGACTCGGAGCGTCCCGTGGCATCAGTGAGTCGGCTGCTGCCGCGCGGAGGGGAGCCTCGCAGGCAGGGAAGGACCACTTTGGGGTCGAGTTTCAGGTGGCCGGGGGGAGGAAGGAGCGTGCCTGTTGCTGCATCTCGCAGCAGGACGAGGTTGGCCCCTGACGGGTGCAAACTGCGCGGGCGGTAGCTGCACGGCTGACGGGGACTGCACGAATTCGGTGCTCACAGAAGGGGAGGGACTCAGGGAGGCAATATGATGCGCGCGCGACCCGGAGGTGCATGAAGGTTGTTCAAAGAGCAGCGATGGGCAGCGGCAGCAGCAGCAGCTGGCAGCAGGGCTGGATGCTCACTGGCTGGTGGTTGGTGGTTGGTGGTTGGTGCTCCGTGTTCACTGCTCACTGCTCACTGCTCACTGCCAACTGCCACTGCTAATTAGTCGCCCACCACGAACTGCTCACTACCAGCTGCTCCCTGCCAACTTGCCCATTGCCAACTTGACTGCCACGTGACTGCCAACTGCTCACCAGTCGGTCTGCCTCTGGAACCGCGGGCTGCGAGCCGCGCCCAGCACAGCTCGTCTGCCGCACCGGTGCACGCCAGGCAGGAGTCGCAGGACTCGACGCTGGTGCGCTGGCGGGAACAGGCTCGGGGGCCAGCGTCCGCGAAGGGAAAGTTCGGTAAGGCCATCCGTGGGCCGCTGGGCGCGGTTGCAGTCTAGCGCGCCGCTGCCCCCAGCAAGGCAAAAGACTCCAAATGGCAAAAGACTGGCGCCGCTCCAACCCTGCGCGCGGCCAACCCACGCCATGCCCCTCACGGCCGCGCGGATGCGCTTCCAGTGCTCCCGCCGCCGCCGAGCCAGGCTAACCCGGCCTAAGGTATGCCTTGCATCGTCGTGGAATCACCTCGCAGCGGTGGATCCAGCACACGGCTCGCTCCACAAATGGGGGCGTTGGCGCAGCGCCAGCAGGCCTGTTTCGAGCCAGGTAAGAGCTAGCCAGCAGGGAGTTCATCCATGGTCGACGCTGCCGAGCGGAGACTCCAGAGCGACGGAATGGCAGGACCTTGGACCCTTCGCGCCTGCCCGTGGTAAGACTTGTACTCCTCCTCTTGTGCGACCGTCGTCCTTCACGCTGCCACGCTGCCCCCAGGCCCCATATCAACGCCGTCTTCGCTGCAGCAGCCAACTTGAAAGCACTCATGCCCGCTATGGCTGGCGACTGGCCTCGCGATCCCCGCGCCTACGGATCGCCCCAGCACACCGAGCCACGCGCTCCCGTGCGAACTCTTCCCAGCGTTGCTGAACTGCTGTCGACACGCCCCTCCGCAAACAGCACCATTCCTGCCTACCACCACCGCCCAGACGACTCTTATGCCCGCTCCACCCCGCCCTCTGCCTCTCTGCCACCGACTACTGCTCCCTTTGCGGCCTCGTCGTACTGGAGTCCCGTGAACCACCGCCAGACCAGCCCTCCGGTCAGGTGAGCAGAACCTACTCATTGGTGACGACCTCGTGTAAACTGACCCTGCTCTCCAGCCCTACAGAACAGCGCCCACCAACAGAAACGGTCAGGGTGTTCCAGCCGCCTGTTCTACGTCGCCAGCAACCGCCAAAGCCAGACGCAGCGGTTCAGCAGTCGTCGGTGTCGTCAGGTGTGCACGGCGCTTCTCATTCGACAGTGCAAGCGCGCCAAGATTCCGCCATTGACCAACACCGCTTCGAGACGGGCAGCGACGCCCATATGTCCAAGTGTAACGTTTCTTATTCGCACCAGAGCCCAAAGGATGACACACGTCACCTCAGTCCAACCCTCAATTCTTACCAACCCGCTTCATCTGCTCCGATTTACGCCCCATCTGCTGTCCCACTCCAGGGCGAGACCCATCCAAGCCAGGCAGGAGCCCATTTGCCAACTCGCCAGCACTCCAAATCTGTATCAACAGGCGCACCGTACTCGGCGGCATCCCAGAGGTCACATGAGCACAGCACAGAACGCACCATTCCTGTCGACATAAGGAACGGTTTCGACCCAAGACCTAACATCACTGGACCTTCCTCTCTCCCTGAACAGTTTTTTACTCAGCAAAACAACTTTGGCACGCGGCAACAGCGCTACAACGTCAGGTTTGCCGCAAACTACACCTCTGAAAACATGCCGCCTTCCCAGAAGCCCCGCAATGAACCACCGACACCGCCTTCTGCGCCTGCAGTTGCCGCTGAGCCTGAGCAGCCACAGAGTCCTCCCATCCCGGGGCCCGCTTCAGAGGAGCCACCAACGCCGGTATCCAATGGAAGCAACCGTGCAAATGAGTCTCAACCACCACGACCTGCCAGAGAATCCCGGGACCGCGGGGACCGCGAGCCTTCTGTTGAGCGTTACGTAGGATGTAATGAGGCTTGGCGACGGCCAATCCCTGACATGGACAATGGCCAACTTGCTCCTGCTCAAGACAACGCTGAGTACATGAGGCTCGCTGGCAATTTGATTGATCGACTACGTAACGAGAGGAAAAAGGCAGATGCCGCGTACGAAGAGTGGAAGTGGCGCCATAGTCATTGTTACCGCCAACCAAGCCCCTACTCCACAGGCTCTGCGGACGATGCACCGAAGGCAGCTGCGACGCCCCAAAACGATGGAGCCACCAACGGTCACACTGCCACAACCAGTGCCAGCAACAAGCGCAAGTCCGAAATTTCACACGAGCCGCATTCCGCATCGAAACAACAAAAACGGTTGAGCACAAGTCCGGCACCAGCGGTCCGAAAGCCCGACTCACCATAAGGCCTTGACATATTAGCAACATTGTTCTCCCATTGGCATACGACTCGCATCTGCATATTGACTTGGTGTTGGTAAAAGAAGGACATCTGTTATACCCCTTTGGTTTTTTTTGCGAGATCCGTTCTTGCATATGCGCCTTGTCGCTCTGCATGATCAAGAGAGGACCATGAGGAAGTGCCGTCGATCGGTAGCGTCATCGGCATATTGGCTTGCATCACTACTTAGCAGGCTTGTTGCAAAGCGCTACTAGGAGACCCCTCGAGCCTTCGATCTGTTCGTGTATCTGTCAACTCTCTCTTCATAACTACATATTCGCCTTCCACGACTCCTTTGTAACAGACGATGTACGCAGCCACACACTCCACTGTTCACCCTGCACTTTCTGCACTCCATCTGCGGCCAGCTCAAGGCTGAGATGATGCTCTATATACTGTATCACACCTATACCCGAATCCCATGGCATTTCCGACCCCAGTAACTTTGCTTGCGCTGCGTCTATTACAATTTCTGCTTTCGACAAGACTGTAAGGAACCCTGTCCACGCGTCGATGACATTGGGACCGAACGGTGAACCGAGCTCGGGTGCGGAAGGATGCTCGTGCGTCAGCGCCAGCGTCAAAGCGGCCCGTAAACGAAACTCTACAATCTACCAAGCGGGTCGATGCTAATTGCACAGAGTTCATCTATGGATCCCCTGAGCAATAGTTGACGTTCCTTGCGTACTGTTCACCGGAACAATCCCGAACCAGCTGTTGGACTTGTGCAGCAGATCAACAAGACACATGCACACACTGGGGGTGCAGCAGCTCTGCTCATACGGTAGCAAAATTATTCTTGCTGACCAGTCAGACCGCTCGGAGACAGTCTAAACGCACTATAGGATCACTTGCATGCAGCTGACCCGCCCTTACATACCCTTGACTTTAATGGGCCTAGCCATGGCGGTTGTCGAGCGGGGCTACCCGGAACGAGAACACTTGGAAACGTATCCGCAACGAATCACACAATTCGCACACGCTCCCTTTCCAGCTGGATGGAGAGTTTGGAGGTGCTGGGGGCATGGGACAATTGACTTCGAGAGCGAGATGGTGTCGCCCATAAGGTGCAGGGACAGCCGATGGTCTCCTGATTCCTGAATAAACATGTAGGGGTCATGGGCATACCTGTTCCATGCACGCCGATGCAGGAGGGTCAGCGGGCTGGGCCATCCAGGACATCCGGCACTTCGCTGCCATGATGCATCAGCTGTGTCAAGCTGTCAACAACGACAGCGATGACTCTCCACAGAGCAATGACTGTACTCTCAGCCTCGTTACCTTCACACGTCCCATCACAAGAGTTGCCTCACCTCGTTTCGGCAGATAGGTGTTTCATGCAATACCGACCGTCGGCATCTCGCTCGGCAACTTAGGCCGCTATGAGTAACCAGCTCGTCCAATTCGTTTCCAGCGGTATGGGTATTTGACATCAACAACACTGAATTGCTCCAGCCTGATGGATATTCATAATGTCGATCTCGGAGGAAGACCCGCTTCGGGTAAATCGGGGTGTCGATGAGTGACAAGCTTTGAACTGTATCGGTGGTTTAACGGTTTGCGTGCAGACCTGGATCTTGGTTGGGTGGGATGGTAGCGGCCGTCGAAACCCGCAAGCACGAATTTGGTCCGTAGAACGTGTCGTTGAGACTTTGAGGCTGTGAAAGGTTAGGGTGAGGTATGGACCACGCGTGAAATGGTGCTCATCACGGTCAAACGGCGTCGATGATATCAGCGACGCCTTTTGTAAGCACATTGTGAGCACAATCGCTGCTCAATACCGAAGATCAAATACCCCGAGCATTCGATGTCACTTCACGAAATCATCCACGAAGCCACGTCAGCCCTCGGCGCGGAAGCGGCCCGTACAAACACCTGTTTCATAGTCTAGGAATCTTTACAAGTATCAACATCCCAACCTCCCAATTCCCGGTGTGCATGAGCGTCCACAAATGCGGACATATCGGATGCCCAACGCTCATTTTCCAGTTTGGATTCTGGAACAAATGTGTCATACATGTGGTTGCAACGACGCATATGGGCTATCAAACCGCTTCCGCATCTTGGCGGAGCAGGTGCAGACTGCGCACAGACAACCTCGAAAAATCAGGCCATCATGCCATGCGCAAGTGTCTCTGCAGCAGGACAGGAAACGAAAAGATTGCCTGCTGATCTGACTTCGCCACCGTGAAAGCCACCACAAACTATTGCGTATGCAGGCGGATGGCGGGAGGAGGTGTGGCATCAGGTGGCTATCATGAGTCTAACTCGACAGGGAAAGGGCACCACTTGCTATTCTGAGTAAGCGCTGGAAGCGGATCCGTGAGACGACTCGGTGCGACGTCGGTGGGTTGAATCAGGATACGAGACGCAGGAGGCTGCGCAGGAATTAACTTGTGCTGTACCGTCACGCAACCCTGTTCAATAAGTCCTTAACAGAGCAGCAAGAGAAAGGCGAGGCGACGGAATGTGCGGACGCACAGGAGCATTTGCGAGATCTCTACTCGCTTTTGCTAACGGCTGAGCAGGTAGATGACTCCATTCGCCCACCGTTAACCTTTTGCAGCTCACCGATCAATCATGCTACTCACTTCTCGCCTTCCCCTGTTCAGTTCATCTCAATCTTGCTCGCATTGGACAGCTGACTCGATTTCTGCAGCGGAAGGCAGCATCCGTGCCTTGTCCCGATTTTAGATCCGCTCCGAACATGAAAAAGTTATTGCATGGTCATGGGTGCTACGGCACGGGAGAGAGCTTGAGACAGCGGTTCGTCCTTTGTAGTGTCATTGAAACATGCCTTTCTGCAAGGCTTCGAGAGCGTGGGCTTGCACAAAGACTCGAAACGTAAGGCGTGGTCTGGATGTTCCGGAGGCTATCACGGCAATCCTGCACGCAGGTCTGCTTCAGGAAAGAGTCGTGTTTATCCGCGGACGTAGCAAGGTGGGTCAGTAAAATATAGACGTGTCAGTTCACGCTTGACGTGCGGGATCGGGATGGAGATCAACACAGGGTAAATGTCGTTACCGCGGTACAAACCATGTGAAAGGGAAGGCACGTGAGGATTCTGAGTCGCATTGTCTCGATTGCGCTGATAATGCAACCTTGGAACCTGTGCATAGCAGGCGCGATCAGTGCAACAGTAGGTCCACCTCGCCGGCCAGGCACAACCCACAACCAGAGTACTTCAAATCATCGACACGCCGTTCGCTCGCTCACAGAAGCCGAAGCGCACAACCTCCTGGATCACATATTATTTACATTATGACATCCAGGCGGCCATCATGGATGTCTCCTCGTTCGCAACAGAGTACAGCAAGCTGCTGGCGTTGCATTGCATTTGTATGGAGCTTTTCCCAGCTCTCAAACAAGACCTTGTCAAGCTTCGATGGCGTCCAAGTCAGCGACCATGTCAATACTTGGGACACTAATAAGTCGTCAGTTTCGTTCAACGGCAGAGCCCCCTTCCCTTGCGATGCCACGATAAGCGCGTCTCGGAAGGTACGCGGTTGGCTTACGGCAAAAAGCAAATAAAAAATGCAGGCTCGGCAATGAAGGCCATTGGTTGGCAAATATCATTGGACGTTGTGAATTTCGCTGCACCTGCATAACAAGTGAGGTGTGGAGCTAGCCTTGCGCTCTTATCTTCTTCGAGGCAAGTCACGGTCGATGACGAGATGCTGATAGATTGGTGTGGCAAGGAGCTGAATCCCATCCATGGGCTTGTGGAGGTAGTCGCCATCGGGGCTGCATCTGTTGGGCTAATGCGGGACACAATGACACGTCTTGCTTCTCTAACGCTTGCGAAGTCTTGCGTAAGGGTGTGGAGCGGGAAGTTTGACATCTGACAAGCATGCAAGGGACTTTGCAACTGACAGGACCGAAAAACGGCAAACCTGGCCAAAGTGGAAGGGCCACAGCGATACTTGATTGGTCAGAATGTGCTAGCGGCTCCCCACTCTTGACCTGCACGGCAATGAGTAATCGAGGCCTATCTCATCGGGACTCAACTCACGTTGTCTCCCACTCTCCATCGGTGGTACACCATTGAACCCTGCTCGTGTGACGACCAGCTCCATGGAAACCCCAGATTCGAGTCCCCTGCCCAGTATTCCTCTCGGACCGGCGGTTCTCGCGCCATGTCGAAATTTGACCACTTTGTCGTCACCATTTGAACGGCCTTTCTAAATGTCTGGAATGTGCCTAATATTTTCCTCTGCTGCAGCCTCACAGGCTCGGTTTCACTCGCCGACCATGCATTTCCCAACTGTACTTGATGTCGTGGCGCGCGCTGAACCGTGGTATTTCGACAGCAACGTGGAGATCTCAATGTTCTTCGTGACCCCACAATGCGCGCGATCTTGCCTCTGGGCGATACGAGATCGAGAACGCTTGGCGATAGCTTCCGATCTTTGGTAGATGGCTTCTACTTTTGCTGACAACGCTGCGGAAGGGTGTCGAGGCGGGGCTTTTCTTCGTGCGGCCCAACGCGCCTACTATATCCTATTGGATGGCAGGCCTGCCCGAAGTTAAGAAGGCCATGCGCGCCAATGTTAGATAGATTGGGTAGGTGTGCTTGCTTTTGCTCGCCGTTCATGGTGACATGTCAGGGATCAAATCAGGGATACGTTGGGCACGGAGATGCAAGGTGTGGGGCGCTATGCTGCTGGACATGCATATTCCGGATCTAACATCGATGTTGGTACGCGACTCGGCAGCTGGTGGAGCTTGCGCAGGGCCGGATCGACGTGAGGGACACAGCCTGTAGAGATGTGACAGTTGTGGGTTCGAGACGTCGCTTGTGCAGTTGGGGGGTCATGATGGAAGAATTAAAGTTCTGTGACTCCACAATCCAGGGGAGAAGATCTAGGCTCACGCTGATGGTTGCCTTGTACTACCGCAAGAGGGCAAGGACCGGAGTTTGAAGAATGGACAGTGCTAGGAGAATGCCCTCCCGATCTTGCTTTTTCCAGCTCTCCATAGTATTCGCTCTGCCGCACAATCCACGTAGACCTGTGGAGAAGAAAAACGACCTAGCGAGGCGCTGCTCCCAAACGAGACTACACGTCGCGGCTGACGCGTCCTGGTAGGACATTATGCTCTGTACTGCCAGAATGTCAGGATCTTTGCAAGACTTTCTCAACTGTTCGCTACCCCGAGAGCGTTTGTGAGGGCGATGGTCAGCATTGCAAGCAGGATGTTGTAAGATTAGGCCGCTCTATCGACACTGACACTGCGACAATAACACACAAGATCGAACCAGACAACCATTGGGCCACAGCAAGCACGCCGGTAATAGGTCAGCACTGTGTTGCTTTCTTGAGCAACTTCATTCGCAAGGAGCGCAAGGGAGACGTGACATAGGTCCAGTTCTCGGTGTTGCAAATGCCGTCATATTAGCATGTGCAGTTTATTGCCCAACCCAGGATGTATCAGCCGTCATGATAAGAATGGTTGCTCACATTGCAAGCTAGTCATTAACATACCCTAGATGGTGCACATTTAGTCGTCTCAGGAGATGCCGACAACTTCAAATCCTCTTGAGCCATCATTTGATCCTTGCGTAAGAACGTTACCGTCAAACTTTGAACGTGGGAGTCAACAAAATACTGTACGTGTTTCATACCCCAGTGTGGACTTCTCTACACAATGTAGACAGTGTCCAAATGTCACTTGTCTCGAACGA
This sequence comes from Didymella arachidicola, assembly GCA_016630955.3. Taxonomy (NCBI): domain Eukaryota; kingdom Fungi; phylum Ascomycota; class Dothideomycetes; order Pleosporales; family Didymellaceae; genus Didymella; species Didymella arachidicola. The sequence goes on along the minus strand of CM049997.1, from coordinate 1,340,485 downwards.
TAATAGCAACGATGGCCTTATACTAGACATGTGCTACAAACTGGAACGGAATGTTACTGACACCACCTAGACAAAAAAGATCGGACACTCTTAGTCGCTGACCTCATCAAAAGTGTCCGAATTTTTTTGTCTAGGTGGTGCTGATATCTCTACAAACCACTGGAAAACATTACACCGTTTTGGGATTAGCTCAGCGCAAGTCCTTGATTATTCCCCGAATGTCTGCATTGATTGTTATTTCTCACGGTATCTTTTAGTTCGGGAAGGACGTTGCAACGTGGTGCCAACCTATCTTGGAAAATGAGGAGAGGAGAGGCTGGTGAAGACATTAATATTTAGGTTGTTTAAATTGAAAGAAACTTAACAGAGTATCATACTCGCAATTATATGTATGATTTGGTTGGATGCTTCCCCTGTCTACACTCTTGTATCTCAAATCACTACTGCCAAAAACCCACTTCCCAATTGCGCCTCGACTTCTCCTCTTCAGTGCTTGTCCTGTCATCTCAGGACACTGCAGAACCGGCTAGTGCTTCATTTAATGGCCAATGGCGACGTTGGCGGTAGGCTTGACCAGCGCACCTGCAGCCCTGCGCTCTTGTCTCCTCTTCTTGGCGAAGCTGACCATCTTGAACATCGACTGATCAAAGACTTGCGACGTCTCATCGATCGTAAGGCCAATGACATCTGGGTAGAAGAAGACGATGAGAACCCAGCCAATGAAGCAGATAGCCGCGTAGAATCCAAAGGTACCAGAAGACGTGAGTGAGTGCATCTGTGCGAGGAAGGTGGACGACACAATGACGTTGGATCCCCAGCATGAGCATGTGAGCCACATGGTACCCATGGCGCGAACATCTTGGCTGAAGAAGCCTGTACTCATCCACGCCGTGTTGCCAACGGATACACCGTACATGGCGAAGAAGAATACGATGAAGACTAGAACGACAATAGCAGCCGATGAGATCTCCTTCTGTTCTAGCTCGAGGGTCGTGGTGTTGACTGGAATTCAGTGGAAAGCAATGGCAACGGACATCAGACCGACACCCACTCCCCAAGCAATTGAGACAAGGATCTTACGGCGGTCCCAAGGATCGGCGAACATGGCATTGATGAACTTCATGACGAAGTTTGTGCCAGCAACGACGAGCCCAACAGCAGTGGGGTTCGAGAAGCCAACGAGAGCGAACAGAGTTGATGAGTAGTACCTGAAGATATTGTGAGCTTCGAAGGTTGCGATGGAGATGGCTGAATCTCCAAGGGGACTTACATGAGTGTGTTGAAGCCTGACATCGGAGAAATGACCATCAGACCACAAGCCACGACCAGAGCGCGGGAGTGTCTGGCGTTGGTGTGAAGCTCCTTGATGATCTGTCAACGCGCCTTGCCTTCAGTCGCGTGCTCGGCTTCAGCCATGGACATCTTGATAAACTTGGTTTTATTGGCGACTTGCTCTGGGGTGGTCTTGTAGAAGACTCGGTAGAAAACAGCAGCAGCTTCCCACTCATGGCCCTTGACAATAAGCTGACGCGGCGATTCTGGCATGAAGGGAAGCAGGCAAGCCAGTACGATCGAAGGAATACCGCCGAAGCCGATCATATACCTCCATCCTCCAGGAACGTAGGCAAACCCTGCACCAATTCCGTAGGATAGAACTTGTCCACCAGTAACACTCTTGTTGTTGAAACCCTACATTTATTAGTTCAACAGCGAGCGAGGGGGACCAGAAAAGCTTACAATCATACGGCCTCGATATTTGGTAGGAGCCTGCGTTGGTCAGTGACTGGCTTTACAAATAAAAGACAGGCAGTTCACAATCTCTGCGATGTAGAGGGGGGCGATCACAGCAGCGCTGCCGACTCCAAAACCGACGATCAAGCGACCAACGCACATCTGAGCGAACGAGTAGGAGACGGCCTGAATCAGGGCATCAACGGTGAAGAGAAAGCAACCAATGTAGATGCCGGTCTTGCGACCAAATCTATCCGCGTAGGCACCTGCCAGAATGGCACCAAAAAAAGCACCGCCAGAGCAGAGAGAGGTGATGGCTTCTTTCTCCTGGTTAGTCATCAATCGGCCACCAAGATCTTTGCCGAGGTAGACAAGGACTGCGGAGACTGGAGCTATCAGCATACGAAGGTTTGTAAATGACAATTGTAGCACATACTGATGCCGGTATCATAGCCGAAGAGAGTACCAGCAACTGAGCAGGTGATGGTGACAAGCCAGTGCTACCAGCGGACAGAGGCCTATCATCAAAGCTCAAGACTGTGACTGAGATCTGGATGAACTGGCCAGAGCACTAGTTCCCCATGCCGAGAAGTTCTACCCTACAGCTGTACGATGCCTGTGACAGCATACAAGGATCTCACAGTAGCGCTGTCGATGTGTTGTGTGGGGCGACCTCTCTGAGAATGCGGCGGTAGATCTGGGGTACAGCAGCGATACTCGACTCAAAGCAGCTGGTTTTGGCTTCGATTTCGGTTTGATTGTTGCGGAGTTGCAAATTCCACATACTAGCATGGGAAAGCTCAAAGTAGTGTGCCGACGCCGGTACATCCATGGATGTTTCCCGCACCGTGCGGAAACCCCAAGCTGAGGCAAGCCACGCGGAAAATTGCACCTCTTGCTCTTTGGGTCTGATAAAAATCACCAGGATGCACCATCAATGCTGCTAAAGACCAAATCTCTCCAAGATTGTCATCGTGAAGCGACGTCCACGTATGTATGCAGTGTTGGCATATGCGCATTACCCTTTGGTCGGGAGAGACACCAGCTGCTTTACATGCTGCTGCCATAGCACAACAAAATCGTTGCGATCAGCCTTACTTTTGAACTTGATCTCCAACTCATTGTACCCGAAACGGTTGAGATCGCCCGCTCGTTTGCAACCTGTTCGCTGCCCGAACATGGACCGAGTTGTAAGGTTCGACGTCGTCGATACAATCGATGACTGTGTATCTCTGCGAAGAAGTGCAGCGATGCCAGGCGATGCCGGCGGACTTCGCGCTGATTGGCCCGAGTCTCGTCTAGATGTTGGGGATGTATCTGCGACTGACGATATCGATACAGAGGACGACTTTCGCCGCTGAAAAAGCTTGTCCCTGTTCCACTTTCCCGGCTCCTTCGAGAATACCAGAGTTAGCCTGTCGCTGCTCTTCGCACATGCATCTTCGGTCAGCCACTGGAAAGCGTAGTGAGGTTCTTCCACCCAATGCGCTTGTTCATCTGGCAAAGCGCTCGTGTAGAAGAGCAGAACCAGTACGTCGGCAATCTTATCGTTGTGCTCCTCTGACTTCCTCCACAATCGAATGTTCTTCCCTCGACATTCTGGCTTGTTCAAATTCGATGACACTGTCAACACGCATCGATCGAACAATAGTTCTGCCGCTTCCATGCCGTTGTTTGTATAGAGTAGAGTCTGCAACTTGCTGCTTGTCTCTTGATTGGCGAATGTGTACTTAATATCAATACACCGCTTATCAAGGCGGCCATATGATCCCCTTGGGAAGTCTATTGAAACGTCCCCATCAGGGTAAGCTGTTGTGAGCGGGATGCTGGGGCCGGTTGCCGGAAAGGCCTGCACGGTCCAGACTTTCACCTTCTCGCTAGAGCGATAAACGGAGCGTATTGCTATTCCGGCGTCTTCGTTGTATCGCCAGTGGATATCGCATACACGACACTCTGGAGGACCAGAATGAGGCTTTCGCTCGACTTGAACCTTGCGACAAAGTGGCTTCCAGTCTAGAGCACTGTCGCCTAGAGCGATCGTGGCAAGTGATGCAATAGAGAGACGAGAGCTGAGCTCAGGCGTAGTCTTGGGAGACGTCGCAGGACTGAACAGGGCAGGATGCACAGACGTCTGCGAAACTGCAGATTGCGAATCACTATCGGTAGAAGCATTTCCAAAGTAGGACTGGTTTTGCCACCCTCCTTTTGGTGACTCTTTGGGTGAAGGTGTATTGTCGACAGGTCGTAGCGGCGTGCTCACTGATGTGTTTAGATCTGAGGCAGTGCCAAATCTCGAGAAGATTCCTGAGAACTCTGAATCGAGCGTATATGTCCGCATCGGTGCTGGCGGAAGGCTTCTGACCTCTTGTCGCACAGCATCGCTCGGCGCTAGGTGCGTCCGCTTCTCAACTGCTGCTCTTTTCGCTCGATTCTCTTCAATCACAATCGCATCCTCAAGCTCCCTTCTTAATCGATACAATGCAGCAGCAGTCTGCGGGTCTCCACTTGGCGCTGCTGCAGGAGTGTCTCCCAAGGACAAGGGTCTTGTGAGTCCGGTCTCTTGAGCGATGCGTTCATCTTCGCTCTTCAGCCAACGACTAAAGACCAGCCACTCCTGGTACAGCCCATCTGCATCATCTGCCGCTGGGAGAGCTCTTGGATCTGCGCGCGATGAGCTCGCGAAGGCATTCGAGGTATACCACTGCCCGCCGAGACTCATGGACCGGAAGGGAGCAGTGTCGAGAAGCCGTTGTGTCTGCTTCGTTGACTCGAGATGTAATCGGCTGACACGGACAGTCAGTCTAACTGTTGTATCCACGACAGATGTGGGTTGGAGGCACTCACAGTTGTAAGAAAGAGATACACATCTGCAAGGCTTGGTAATGCCCGGATATTTGTTTTCTTAATCCATCGATCTCTTTTTCCTTTCCCATGTACTTTATGGTGTACACCATTTTGCTTAAGTTCATCTTTTTGTCGATAAGGTTCTCAGCATATGGTTTGATACTCTTCTCGCACCTCTCGATTGTGTCTTTGAAGTCATCGAAGGGGAATGGCAGCGGCTTCCCGTACTCTCTCATCAACTCATCGAGCTCGATCAAGCACTGGTGGAAAGCCGTAAACTCGCGCACGAGACCTCCCACCTGAGCTTCAGAATTCTCATTTGCATCTTCGGAGATGGTGAGCAAGATATTACAGTGACCAGAAGGTGGGTGCAGGGTACCTTTGAAAGCCAGGTAGACTCGTGTGGACACCTCCACTAGCTTCACGACATCTGAAGGGCTGAAGCCGAAAGACATCACCGCCGATCACCAAAGCGCTCGAGCGCAACCCAGCTGTGCACAGCTTCTCATACGCTGATATTCGGGTGCAAAAGGTCAACCTAGCATGAGTAAAACTGGGCTCCCATGTGATGTGGGAAAGACAGGAGCAAATGTCATCTCGAAGACTTGCAGGTCTCCCCCTCAGGCAGATTGAAGCAGGCGCAGCAAGACGCACAGGACCCTGGCGCGGGCCAGGCACACGCCCGCTGTTAAGCTCATCGACAGTCGGGCCCGGGATTCATTTTCGAGGCTTAACAATACGGTTCAAGTCGTAGTATTGCTGAGAGGCGCAGCGCGCGTGATTAGCGTGTGCGGGTGCAGCCGAGCAATGAAATGGCTAGTGCTCAGCACGTGGGGCCTTGAACGGCAGTCCATGCCCTGTCGAACTCGAACACTGCAACTACCCCAAACGCCACAGAATGTGAGCAGTGAATCACTTGCTTCAGCAGCTCTGAGGATGGACGGCGAGGCAATCCAGATGGCAAGCTCGCAAAGGCTTCAAAGCGGCACTCGACATTTCGAAAGGTCGATGTGCATGGCATATGAAGAAAGACTGACAACGAAAACGAGACGCAAACAAAAGTGAAGCTTTTGGCTCACGCGATGATCAGGCCTGACGCCACCACGAGCTACTTGAGAAGCCATACCTAAGAACGGAACAGTCAGAGCGAAATGAATCGCCCTCGGAATAAGATGAACTCTTTCGCTCACCGGTAAGCGTTCTTACAAAGGAAGGCTGTGCAACAGGTGTGCCTGACTCAATAGCGCATGTGGGGGCTGAGGTGCGTTCGAAGTACAGCTGCATTATCTGAGCGATGATTTGATCTGTGGTTAGGCTCTCCTGCGTTGCACAAAAAGGCGATCATTATAGCAGATCATCATGATTCAAATGACCTTCATTAGTCTACGAAGCATCTACAAATATTCATTGAACATCTCCAGAATTCCAAGAGCACGCAACCTCACAAACGACAGGCTTTCGACACTGGATGCGCCGACAGATGCGCATCGACAACATATAATCCCAACACTTGACAACAACAAGTCCACCGATACTTGAGCGATTCCAAAATATCTTCAAATATGGGCGTCCGCAAATGGGTTAAACGTCCGACCGTCGGGGGCTACCAAGTTGGCGTTGAGGATTTGACAGAAGGCCAACAAGGAGTGCCAGTACGTGACTTCGTCGGGGAGATACAACCCTTGTTAATCAATCTAGGAATCAAAACGACGGAAATGGGCCTTACAGACCATCGATGCATCTCCTTTTCAGGTGTGGGTCGTCGTCGTAGCCGGCATTGGCTTCTTGACCGACTCATTTGGTCTATTTGCACTCAACGTTGTGACACCCATGATTGGCTACGTCTACTGGCCAAACAACTTGGACAATAATGGTGTTCCTCAGGTGCCCTCTTCCGTAAAGACTGCAATGATGTGTTCAACCCTAGCTGGGACGATGGTCGGCCAAGTTGCGTTTGGGTTTGCAGCAGACATCCTCGGGCGACGAAAGATGTACGGCCTGGAACTGGTAGTCATCATCGTCGGTACTATGTTGCTGTTGATGAGTTCTAGTGGTGAGAAGAATAGCATGAACGTAGCCGGTTGGCTCATCACTTGGCGTGCCGTCATGGGTAAGTGACGAGCGGTCTAAGACAGACCTGGCTCGATCCGAAGCTGTGAGCATCTTGGCTAATAGCATCAGGCATTGGTATAGGAGCAGATTACCCCCTCAGCGCTGTCATCACAGCTGAGTTTGCGCCACGCAAATTTCGTGCCAGGATGATGAGTTGGGTCTTCTTTGCTCAACCGATGGGCCAGCTTCTCGCCAACGTTCTGTCCTTAGCTGCTGTCGAAGCTTATCGACCGCACCTTACGAACACCGCTAGGTCATGCGCGACAAATGGCGTTGAGGATTTGGATTGTTTCCGCTCCATCGATCGCTTGTGGAGGCTAGTCATCGGGATTGGTATAATACCTGCGGTCTTGGCGCTCGGTTTCCGATTCACCATTCCAGAAAGTCCCCGTTACAAGCTTGACATCTTGCAGAACGTATCGAAAGTTTACGAGGATACCAAAAACTATTATGGAGCTCCAGAGCTGGACGCCGAGCATGGTGAGATGGAGGTGATGCCTGCACGGCAAGAGGCCCAGCGTAGACCGTCCGAATCTTCTGAGATCGCCCCGAACGACGTCGTCGATAGCGATAGCGATGATGAAGGGAGGTCAAGTGCCGCTTTTGCTAGACCGAACGTGCCTTCGAACGACCCGCTTCCACCAGGCGATCCAAACTATGTCCCGCCGTTAGCGTCCTGGGATGACGCCAAAACCTTCTTCATCGTCGAGGGTAACTGGCAATACCTTCTGGGGACCTCACTCTCATGGTTGATGTTGGACTTTGCATTCTATGGGCTCGGTATGTCCTCACCACAAATCGTGAGCCACATCTGGCAGGACCCCAAGGATGACAGTCCGAATGTCTTCGGCTCGTTGCGGGACAACAGCTTGCACACGCTCGTCATGGTCTCTATTGGTACCACAATCGGCGGCCTCCTGATGATCAAGATGGTCAAGTACGCTTCACCCAAAACCATTCAGTTCTGGGGTTTCCTTGTCCTGTGCGGGCTATTCCTTGTCACAGGAAGTGCGTGGACTAAGCTCTTGGATACCAGCAGATCTGGCTTGATCGTACTGTACGTCCTCAGCCACATCGCATTCAATCTTGGACCCAACACTACCACCTTCATCGTGAGTCCCACTCGATCCATGTCCATCATTCAAGCTTACGCTTCGTAGATACCAGCGGAGATCTTCCCGACGAGGTATAGATGTGGATGTCACGGCATTGCGGCTGCAGCTGGAAAGTTTGGTTCTTGGATCGTCCAGATCTTCTTGGCTTATGCCTTTCAGAATGATGACCAGGGCGAGCAGTATGACTGGGAGCGCGAGAACTTCGGTCATGTCTTGCAGGTCATGAGTGCTTTCATGCTTGCCGGAGCAGCAGTAACCTACTTCCTTGTGCCCGAGACGCGCGATCACGACAATAAGAGCCGGAGTCTGGAGGTGCTCGCATGTGGAAAGAAGCTCATCGACGAGCTGAATAAGCAGCGACGAAGAGACGATGAAGAAGACTGAGCAGCTAACAACTCGTGTTCGCAATGCGGTACGAACCTTCTTGAATTTATTGTGTTGTGCAGCTCTCCCCAGAATCAATACTTCCCGAATGCCGACCTTTCGACTTCGTGTTACTGACCCGGATCTTCTTGGCTGTTGACAAGACTGGCGCGTGCATCGTGATTGTCGTGATCAGAACGCACAGGCCGCCCAAATACGTCACTGCACTTTCCCCATCTCCCAGGGTCAAACCATGATCTCACAACCACCATCTTGACATCCGGCCGCCTGCAGCAATGATTCGGCGGCTCGGTACGACCCCCAACGCCATCAACGGTGCAAAACAAGGTCACATCCCTGCTACCTCGTGAAGTGTAGGGCGCTGTTGTACTTCGACGTGGATGTCCTCTCCGGTGGTTCTTCTCGTTCAATTCTTCGATTGCTAGCATCCTCTATACAGCTCAATTCCAAAATCGCCCCGAAGCTTACGGTTTACTCAGCATTCTTGCGTCGTTCTTTAGCTTGTCGGACAATCTGCAATATACCCCAAACTTCATTCCGCTATGTATATCCACTCAGCTGTGCTCGTGCTCGCCGCTTCCTTGGCTCTCGCAGGCCCTCAGTCTTCACAGGACTCCTCAGCATCTGCCGAGTACACATCAGACTCGGACTTTCAAAACACCATGCTCAACGTCACAAATCTCTACCGGGAACAACACAATGCCTCGCAATTAACTTGGAACGAGTCGCTCGCCGAGTATGCAGAAGACTGGAGCAAGGATTGCAAGTTCGAACATTCTGGTGGGCCGTCCGGGGAGAATCTGGCGTCGGGCTACCCGAATGTGACGGCGAGTGTGGACGCGTGGGCACACGAGAGGAAGGACTATGATTTCAAGAAGGGAGATTTTTCGTAAGTTCTTATGTGTTCTGGGCCTACCTAACTGCATCGCGTAGACTGACATGTGCAGCTCTGCCACTGGGCACTTCACACAACTCGTCTGGCGCAATACTACGACTGTGGGCTGTGCGCGCACTGAATGCAATGGAGGCCAGACGGGCGGCAATGGCGATGCGCCAGGATGGTACGTTCACATAGATGACCTCGTTTGAGCCAACTACACAGAACTAACAACGCGTAGGTATGTCGTTTGCGAGTATTACCCAGCCGGCAACGTGCTCGGCGAATTCAAAGATAATGTGATAGCGCAAGAGGGTGCGGCGAGTAGTACACATGTCAATCTGGCGGCGATGGGGATAGCGTTCGCTATTGCATTGGGTAGCATCGTGTGAGATTATTGTGATATCAGTGCATAGCCCGATCAGGTCAACATCTCGTCCACCTGAGTGATCACAAAGAGCCCATGAAAAGACGCGTGTGTGGGATGACTTCAAATGCCATTGATCGGGTTCGTGCAGAGAGGGAGTATACTGCGCTACGTGTCTTGAGAGAGCTTGGACCGTAGTTGATATTGTTCATGTGCATTTCTCAATCTACTTCGCATTGGCTGATCGCCCGCCCCACGACAGAGGCCGCCTGAGAGCAGGCAATGACACGATGGTGCCTAAAAAAATGTACTTCACCCGCGGCGACTTCTCATTTTGTCCATGGGTATGTCGCTCATGCTCATGCCCACACTCCCTTACGAGCTTCGCAACCTGATATATCGCTCCCTGTGGACTGATCAAGATGGAATTGCAGTATACTGACCCCACGGCACACCAGCATCGCAGCCTACTGCTCTGTCTCCATACTCGACGAAGGCCACTCCGTCACACCTAGTCCTTGATGCCACACAACTGTGTTGAATGGCAAATCCAGCTTACGGATTGCCAACGTGGTCACTGGCTTGCCGACAAGCCTCGCAAGAAGATCTTCAACAACTTTGACGACGCCCGACCGGCCAGTCTTCAGAAACGATGCATTTCGGCAGAACACCGAACGACCATGGCTCCAGCATTTGCGCGCCCCATCTCCTTCTGTAGTTTGGGCCTGATCAAGCCGTATTGGTCGTGGCGCGCAAGGCGGAAACAGGTGGGGATAAATAGTTCGTGGACCGTTATGGACGGGAAATAGCTCAGCAATTTTGCCACAGGTCGTTGGACAGGACAAAGTCAAAAGTATCAGAACTTTGACGGACACCTTCTTTGCAGAAGTTCAGCTCGCGCAATGGTGGCGGTCTTATTGATGTAGACTTTAGGCCCAGATACACGGTGCTGGAAGCTGGACTCAATCTGAGGATGTGACAGCTCGATGTCTATCGTTTGTGGTCCGTGAGCGTCGTGGGCGCGAAGCCGATAAGGATCTGGCATCCAGTGTCGCCGATGAGGTATGGGCCGTATAAAGGAGTCCACCGTGGGTAAGGGCTACTCGAATGTTGGCGAGTTCAATGAAAAGCAAACGCAATTCACACCATGCACCGCAAACACGCGTGAGCTGAACGGGGCTGAAGCCGTAGGTTTGCCGCAGATACTGAGCCCAGTTCTCTCGGAGCCGTTGTTTCTATCGGCGATGCTACTTTCACCCGATGTTATGTTTGTCCATCTCTTCATCGATCCAGCTACCCCTCGGCTTGCCGATCCGTGACCTCTTCCTCCATCGTTCCCTCTCTTCCTCAGTCGAGTTCTCCCAATCACTCAACCCTCCATTCCTAAAGAGCATATCAGCCCTTGCATGCGTGAAGTCTCCGGTGAAATGCCGTGGATCGACGAAGTCGGGAAAATTGCGCGTGTCCGCTCCCAGGGTGCTTAGGCCGCCATATGGGATTGCAAGAACATGTCCCGTACTCGTCGAGCGATTGCTTGTGCCCCTGCTTGTATCGCCACTCTTCGTCTTCTCGAGTGTGAGGTCTGTCACGCGTCGATCACCAGATCCTGTTGCACCTCCGTCCATGGGGCTGTGGCCATTGGAACCTGTGCGGTCCTTGACAATCTGGACGAGCTTTCCGAGGACGGCGAATTCAAGCTTGAGCTTGATGGAGTAGACGACGCCTTTGAGGGTGGTTTCGATCAAGTAAAGATTCGCAAATTCAGTCGCGAGGAGAGCAACATCCATAACAATGATGATCACGTTGATGGTAAGGATCTGGTACATGGTTTTGCGGACGCTCGATTTGCGTAGTTGGCCGGTGCAGTCGTCGAATGAACCGATGTCGTCCTTGACAGACTCGCCGAGGCGCAATAGGCGGATCGTTTCGCGGATATATATGATGGAGAGAATGCACTCTTGGACGAAGAAACCGGTCATCTGGATCTTCTCCATTATCGAATAGCCATGGACGAAACGTTCTAATATGGTCGGAGTAAAGTCATTTGCGTTCGAGGCGAATGTCAGGACCGTCGTGATCGAGTGAAGTAGGCCTCCGTTGATGATGATCATGTAGAGGGTCCAGCGAAGTATTCTCCGTGAGTTGGTGAGGAGATGCAGGCGAGACCAAAGTACCACTGATTGACCTAATCTACTGTCAGCGGATTGGATCCAAGTGGGTGATCATATCTACCTGAGACCATGGCCCACCAACCAATGGTGAGGAGTACGACGGCGACATAGCCAGGGTCCGAGTTAGAGTCCAGCAACTGGAAGAACTTGATCACGAACCCGAGTGAGTACGGCAGCACTCCAAACCCAGCGATGAGCAGGCTCCAGAAGTACAGCCCATGATAGCGCTGGAATGTAACAAGGACCAGGATGATGAGTTCGACAGCGTTGTACAGAGATAGACCAAGAAGTACAGAGATGGTGATCTTGAGACTGAGAGAATCGCCGGTGTAGCCTTGGAATGTTAAATCAACTTGAAATTTGGGGGATCATATGAAGAACACACCTCCAGTGATTCCGGCGCCTGCAGATAGCAGTACACCTTGAGCAGGCGTCGATTCCTGCGGGAATGCGGTTTCTGTTGAAGTTGGGTAGGCGCTCATCGATACTGATGACATGGCTTGATCCTTCTCCTTATAGTCGTTGATCCTACAACGCACCGACACATCGCACCACTGACCCTGTCGAAGTTCTTAGCCTGCTGGTATTTAACGCAGGTACGCAGCACCGTTCTTCCACGATCCGGATTATTTGCAGCGTAGCTGCCGTTGCACAGCAGGAGTGTGTCCGTGGAGTACAATTCGCAGTGGAGAAAACTCTGGTTAAGCATACTAACGGCTCCGAATGGTGCGCACGCTTGACCAACTTAATTACCGCGCACGCGCGCAAGCCCAACGTGTCGGAAAAACATGTTGGATGATCGTGGTTGGATGACGTTAGGGGCTCCACCTGCTAACGACTTTAGGGTTCGCTGAGCTGGGGAAATCGCCCGCTTCAACAAGGAGACCCTCGTTTTCGATCTGCGCTATTGCGGGCATTCTAATTCAGGCAACTTCTGCCACCGCTTCGAACAACACACTGAAGGGGCAAACCTACTCTCTGACCGACTTTGCATTTCTGTTTACTTTAGAGAGCCAATATCCTGGACTCTGAGAGTTGTGCGTGGATTAATGATGATGATGCCTAACCCCTTTTGCTGGTGAGCATGGGAGTGCCACCGAGACGAGTGCCAGCAGAATGAGGCCGGTTGGCAGCCGAAGCACGGTGAAAAGATAATCGGACCTATCCTCCCGCTGTCGAAGTCCTCGCAATCTTCGCATTATCACACCGTTGCGGGGTGTTCAACGTTTGTAGGCATGAATCGTGTAGCAATCGATGCTCCGCAGTAGCGAACACCTGGCTTGCGCTCTTCTTGCGCGGAGGGACTCGACTCGTCGCTTGCAACGGTCAGGCAAAGACTCGAGTCACGAAGTTCACCGCAGATCGACAACCTTCTTCAGCACGCGCCAAACACAGCACAGCGTGACCTTGGCTGACACCCAGAGTCGGCGCGCTGGGAAGGTTACGCTTGCCGGCTACCATTTCGAGATAAACCGTGGCTGTGTCTAACTGGGAATGAGTGATCGAGCTTTTACTGTGGTATGATTTTGAGCCTGCACGGCTGGTAGTGAGCTGTCCGGTGTACTATGCTTGTTGGCATGCACGATTAATGCGGCCGGAACCGGCGATCTCACGGCGGACGCGTATGTGTACAATTAAGCCAATACGGGGTACGAGAGTGCGGCCAGCCTGCTTGGAAGGCTGTGCAAGTAATGGTGAACAGTAGAGCGAGAAGGACGGCGATTGTGCTCTATACTTGGCGGTTGAACTTCACGCGGGGTCGCGCGGGTTCCTTCTGCTTCCTGAATCCTGACGACGCTAGCTTTCAATTGTACGTAGTAAGGAATGCTTAGCTATTGGGCAGGCGCGACCAGAGTCGCCATACCATCATTGAAGCTACGGTCCTTGTATAAGCATCAATGGAGACGAATCGAATGTGAGACGTAAAGGGCTAAATGCATGTTCGATCACCAGAAATCTTGGGTAATAATTCTAGAAGTTGAATCGCACAGCACATCGATAACACATGTCGCACAATCCGCCAATAATCGCAGCAAACAGACAACCACCATCATTAGCCATCTCATCGTCGCACCATGTCACATCTCTCATCAACCATAATAACGATACTCCCGCTGAACGCCACAAAATCAAAGGGGTAGTCCATAGCCAAACAACAACGCTCAATGCAAGGTGCCTGACAAATGGTATAATATCCAACTTTTCCTTCTCTTCTCCCGAGGTGGCCCAAAACATATCTCGTACTTCTCGAAAGGCTGTATGGGTATATGTGCAAGACGATAAGGATGCTCGTAGAAGCGAAAGGAAACAAAAAGAAGCACAGATAGATGGAGGAAGATACGAGCAACCCAGCCCTGTGGCAAACAACGCTGAAGAATGACTTGCGACGTGAGAGTAGCAATGTTGTTGACGAAACTTACAGCACTGAACCTGCAGGAAAGCCGAGCTCGGTAAGAATCCAACCAGTACGATCAGCATTCATCTGACGATACGGGGACGATGAACACCGGAGTAGTCTGACAGCTGACTTGAACCGTCAACCTGTCATCGGAAGTTCATCCTCCTGTACGTCGTCACAATGCGCACGTTCTCATCGCTGGCTGTATTCCGAGCGGGCTCGGTCCACTGCAAGGTGCGTACTGTAATAGACCAGTCAGCGGCAAGTTCTTGATCAAGAAATGATCGCCATGTTCATGACGACATGTACGCGGCTTCCTCGACGCGCTGCTGCCACGCAAGAATTCAGGCCTTCTTGCTGTTCTTCTTGACGGAACCAGATCGCCCGTTGCCGCCAGCTGCCCAGGCAAAGAAGCCACCCGGCGCGGGCTTCTTCTTGGGCTTGTGAGAAGACCCGCCAGAAGAGGGTGCAGGCATGACAACCACTGCTGGTGGGGAGGTACCGCCTCCTCCCGGGCCCATGGGAGGAGGCGGAGGTGGCGGAGGCATCACCACCATTGGATCAGGCATGACCTTTGAGATCTTGTGCTTACTACTTGATCCCTTTTTGGGCGGCTTGCCAGGTCGTGAGTGTCCCATGTAATGCACAGCATCCACAGGTATTGCCATTGGCGGTGGTGGCGGCGGCAGCTCCTCCTTTGGTTCGGGCATTGGCCACATGTGCATAGTGATGTTCCAGTCAGGCTGGATCATTGTCTCCCAGACCTGAGGCAAGATGATCTCACCGTCAGGTCCGACAAGATCGTAGTGGCCCTGATGAACATGAGGGCCAATGATGTCCACATGGAGGAAAGCCTGCTTAATGAGTTCTTCCATACCCTTGAGACTATTAGTCGTGTATCACGGGGTGGGTTTAAGGTGACATACCTTCCATGTCTTGCACAGATGCCATGGGAAGCTGAACTTGCGGCCAACAGCGTCCTTGAACTTGATAGGCGCTTTTGGCGCATCAGACGGCTTGAGCTTAGCGGCTTCTTCTTCAGCGGCCTTCTTAGCCTTCTCAAGCTCCTCTGCGGCAGCTTTAGCCTCTGCTAGCGCTTTGTCGTGCGCCGCTTTTGTCTCTTCGGCTTTTTTCGCCGCCTCCTTCTCGGCCTCCTCTCGAGCCTTCGTGGCAGCGTCCAGTAGGAGCTTGGCGGCTTCGGCTGCGGCTTTCTTCTCTTCTGCAATCTTCTTGGCCTCAGCATCAGCCGCTTCCGCTACTGCCTTACGCTCTGCTTCTGCCGCTGCCTCGCGCTTGAGCTGCTCATCCTTCTGAGCCAAGATGAGCTTCTCGAGGTTAGCGAGCTTGTCTTCATCGCCCTTCTTCTTCGCTTCCACAGCAGCCTTAGCAGCGTCAAGAGCAGCTTGCTGCTTTGCCTTATCCTTGGCAATTTGGGCTTCTTGCTGGGCGATGAGAAGATTCTCTAAGCGCTCGAACTTGGCCAGTTCAGCAGCTTTCCTAGCTTCTGCTTCCTTCCGTGCCTCCTCTTCGGCCTTGCCAAGAAGAAGATCGTTCAGCTTCTTGAGCATAGCATCCTCCTTCGATGTGTCTGGCGGCGGTGGGGGCGGTGGGGGAGGCAGTGGAGCGGCTACAACGACTTGTTGTGGGGGTGAGGCAGGGGTAGCTTGAGGGGAATCACCGTCAGAATGATCAAAATGAGAAGATTGCGGTCTCGGTGTACCTCGATGAGACTTAGATCGACGTCCGTGCGGTCGATCTTCTGGGGGCGGAGAGTGATGCTGCTGGTATGGGTTGAAGCCCGGCGGCACCATCGCGTAAGGAGGGTAGCCGTAGCCTTGTGGTGGTGGGTAGCCTGGATGACCGCCCATTGGATGCTGACTGTAGGGCATCATGGCATCAGAGGGAACGGATGGTGGGGGCGGAGGTGCGCCCATCGAGCGGCGGTTCGCACGAGTGCCTCCCTGTCCCTGGGCGCCTTGGAAGTAGTCAGGTCCCGCCGCGAATGGGTTGGGTCCTTGTGGACTGAAGCCATTCGCTCGGTTGGGTTCGTAACCGTGGAAACCTTGTCCGACTAGCGCGCCTGCTGGCGAGGCTCCGCCGTAGTAATGAGAGTCGTGGTACGACATCTGGCTGGGTGCATAGCCGGGAGCTGGCTGAATATGCGACCACTGTGAGGTTGGGTGACCCGGAGGTCCGCCGTGGGGCGGTGGTGCACCGTAAGGGTAGTCGTCGCCGGTTTCTTCCTCGCCCAAGCTGTCAGCAGGTGGCTGTTGGTGCGATTGCTGGCGACGGCGACGCGGCCGCTGTTCACGCGCCAGTTGAGGACCGCGGCTCCTGCTTCTGCTGCTGTGGTGAGCGGAGCGTGGGTCTGGCGCAGGAACTGCGTGACGGGATGAGGCGCGGCGCGATTGGCGAGGACGGTGCGCGTCTGGCGCAGATGGAACAGAGGGTGCTTGTGGAGCTGCACGATGCTGCTGTTGACGATGACCAGCGTGGTGCTGAGGTCTTGAGGCAGAGTCCGAGAGCTGGACTTCAGCGTCAATGAGGTCCCAGCTGTCCTCGTCCTCCGTCAGGTCCTCCTCGTCCTCGTCTGAGGTGTACTCCTCACTGACAAACCTCTCGTCCGAGAGCTCTTCGCTGTCGTCGAAGCTATCCTCAACGTAGTTGCCGGTGTGGTTGTCGACTCGGACTTCGATACGCTTGCCGCGGCGATCTTGTCTGAGAGTGATGTTAGTGTCGCGTTTCGTAGCAGTGTTGCTCTTAGTGCTGGTGCGCGCAGGAGAAGCAGAGACGCTCGAGGGGGCGGTCGAGCGGGTGGCAGTAGTGTGGGTGGCAGTCGAGGCCCTGCTGCGGGCGGAGCGGCCTGAGACCGACTGGCGCGACGACGCAGCAGAACTGACTTTGCGGGAACGGGGGGAGATATGAGAGTGCATGGCGGCGGCAGAGGGGCGGTCTGACTGAGGAAGGGCGATGACTAACGGCATGAGGCTGATGTGTGCTTGGGTATACCGTACTGGGCCCGTTCTACCAGAGACAGGCCGAGTGCGGATACCGGGAAAGTGCGGGAGATCGAGGGCGCAGGGCAGTTATCACTGAAGCAGGAAGGGCTCCTGGGTTGGGTTGCGCCTGGCTGGGCGGCTGACGATGCGTCTGGGGTGGGTCTGCCTGACCGGTCCAGTCGCCAATAGCAGGCCGAGGGGCGCGCTGCAAGAGCTGCAATAGCAGGTGTCGCTATGGGCGTAGCGTGCAAATGTGTAAACAAGCCCGTCCCTGAGTAAACAGGCGGGTTAAGTACTCGAGGGGTTGTAAGTACGTCGAGTCCGGGGAGCAAGGGGCAGCGAAACAAGTCCCCGCACAAAAGAATCCGCAGGGCTGATTCGCGGCTGTCGCAGATGTCCGGCTGAGGCAGTTCAGCGTCCAGCGTCCCTTGCCGCTGTTTGGCGTTGCGAGGTGCAGAGGTTTGATTGCTGTGCTAACACTAACCTGACGCGGGATGGGTAGCGGGAGAGGAGCAAGAAGAGGGACAACCTGGGCACGGGCAATCGATAAGAACTGCGATGCGTGCGATGCGTGCGATGCGTGCGATGCGTGCGATGCGACACCAGGTTGCGCGCCAGCAAATGGTGGGTGCGCTGCAGGCACACAGATGACGTCTGCTGGGGACGTCTGACGGTCTGGTGTGGCAGGTGTCAGGCCGCTGAGCGCTGCGGGGAGGTTGCACACAGCAAGAGGCCCGCAGGATCGGCAGAGGCGATATTGGTGAGAGGTGCTGCGGCCGATGGCCTGGTGCTGTTTGATATGTGGAAGAATGCGTGCGTGTGTTTACGCTGTATGGGCGTTTTCAGTGTTGGGCACTCAGGGCCTGCGCCGTACTCTCCGAATCAGATAGAAATGTGCAGTCTCCTGGGGTGATTCGGACATAGGTAATGCTGCAGCTGGTGAGTGGCTGGGTGCAGGTGGGCGAGCTGTGGGCGATGTCGATGCAGACAACAATGACGGCTGTGAGGGTATGCAGGTGCGGTTCTACTGCGCCTGCCTGCCTGATTCTCTCCTTATTTATTGCCTTGACCGGCGACTCTCCCTCGAGCAGCAAATGCAAGTCACGCTACGCACTCAAAACTATGACTCTGAGCATCCCAAAACCCGAATCGCGGCTACGTGGTGCGCTGCAATTGCTCTACGGTGGATCCACCAGGGCTGCTTTGGCGCCGCAGAGCCCAATGCATGCCAGAAGAGCCTCGAACGGGAGGCGTGCTGCAGCCCAACGATCCGGCCGCTGCCACGTTGAGCCCTCGCCTATGCCACCCCATTGGCCTTTGTGCGCCCTGGAAATTCCATGTCATTGTCAAAACCCGGTGTTGGACCCTTCTCCACGACGCTCAGGACGCTCCACGGCCGAGCTGTGGGCTCCTCACGTTCGCACTGTTCTACAAGGGTATCTATAATTGCTCCTCCCCATTTTGCACTCTTTGTGTGGTTGTCGCTTGAGCAGCAGCCCGTGTTGCCTGCCACGTGTGGGTGCTGCTGTTCATGGATTAGCCACTTGGAAAAGGCGGGTGGATGAAATGTGAGGCTCGCCAATTCTAGCTGCATGGGCCACTGCATAGCGGAAGTGGAGCCTCTTGTGTTGGGCTCACCGGTGAACCGCTATGTAGCGAAACGATGCCCACACGCCCGACTGAAGAATGAGAAATCAACACATGTATTTTGTGAAACGTCGACGCCGGTGTTTGAAGTGAAGCGTGGAGCATGGTGGGAAAGCATTGTTTCTGGCTTCACCATTGTCATGTGCGAATGCACAGAACACCGGTGAGGCCTGCGTGGCAGGGAGCGGGAGCTGCCTCCACAGCACATATGCCCAGGCTCCCAGCAGCTTTCAACCGCGGCGAAAAGAAGGCAGACAAGAGTAGGCACGGGTTTTGCAGATGCCGAGCGTGCCGAGATCGAAATGAACATGTGAAGTCGTGTGAGATTCGTATGCACATTGACAGTTCCAACCAGAGCCTTCCAGACCTAACAATGCGTCCACATATACCCTTGAACGCCGGCTATGGTATCAACGATCATAATAACAAAAAAGTTCCCCGTCAGCACGCCTAATGCCCGATGCTGAGGTCAGCGCTGAAGTCTTTCCTGATGGTCAGATTTTCGTAATTGGGCGTATTCTCGATGACCAGGCCTTGCTCGTTGGCAAGATGAAGCGTACAGATGAAGCAGTAGCTGGTCGAGATATCTGATAGGACCTTCTCTGGATAGACTTGCTTCAGGTTGTTGACCACATCGGTGAAGTTCAGCGTGCCATTGGAGTCTTTCATAGATGGGTCGTTGTCATCTTCCTGCCTAGGCGGGGCAGTGATCTATGCGTTGTTAGCCAAATAGTCATCATATCTTGAGTACGAACTAGCTCACCTTCTCAAGACCCATACTGCTCCACAGATTGTCCTTCAGCTTCTTTACATCAACCTTCTTTGCTGCGCGTGCATATTGGACGTATTCCGGTCTGAACCTTCGGCTTTGAGTAATGAGATCTGCGCCAAACGCGTTGGCTTGTGAGCCCGGCACCTGCGTAGCCTGAGTGCCGATTGGGATCTGTGACGGCACTGGCGAGAAGTGATCACGGGCGTCCGCGAAGTCATCGTCATCGTCCATGAAACCGCCGCCAGCAAATGGCAGTGCATCGTCATTGTAGAAATCGGCGTCGTAGTTGCCTGGTGCGGGGGCCTCGTCGTCTGCAGCAGCATTCTCATTTGCACGATTTGCCCAGAAGGCCTCGTTGATCTCGCCATTGGCTGCGTCATCCTTCGTTGTTAACTCTTGATGTCGCTTCTGTTGTTTACGTGAGCCGACACGGGCCTTTGGCTTGAGGAAGAGCCGCAGCAAGTTCTTGGAGTTGAAATGCTTGTCGTCTGGAAGCAGGTTTTTGCTCTTCGACTTCCACTGTGTCTTAGGGAGCAGAATTGTTGACGCTGATGTTGCGGGTGTGTACAGGGCGTTGGCCAACTCTTGCGACATAGGGGCCAAGAAATCTATCTCGAAAGGCTCTTTCTCTTTCCGCTTGGTCACTGGTGCCGCTTTCCCGGCTTCTTTGACACGCCTGATGCGCCAATGCTCAGGTCCCGCCCAATTCTTCTTCAGCGCTTGGTCGAAGTAGCTCAGGATATTCTCATGCTCTTGATCGCGTGCATGGTTCATGGTGAGCGCATACTGATGTTCGTCAGTGCCTGCCTGGCCCTCTACGCTGTCGATAGGCTCGTCGCCTTCAGCTTCTTCGTCGTTCTTGTGCACGCGATCGTTAGGGATCATCGCCAGCTCTTGCGCAAATGCCTCGCCGCCCTCGCCAAACCCAACATCATCAGCCATTTGAAATCCGCCCAAGTTGTCGTCATCGTCGTCGAAACCACCAGCGTTCTTTTCGTCGAGGAACACTCCCGTGACGTTTCCAGCTTCGTCTTCTTCCTCGTTCTTCTCGGTTTGCCGCCAGTCTTCGGGCGCCTTCAAGAAAGGTAGGTCCATGGAGCCGTTGACATCGCCGAGATCGAAGGTCTTCATTGACGGACAGACGTCCTGTTCGTCGAGAATCGCGAGATTGGGAAAGTACTTGGCTGCTAGTCCTGAAACGTCGATTTCAATGTCTTCGCTCGGAGCCTCTTCTGCTGCTTGATCTGGGGCTGGCGTTTCTCCTGACGCGAAATCGTCTGCCAGTTCTTTTGTCGTCTTGTCGCCCACATCGTCGCTGCTGTCGAATACGATTCTGCCGTTAGCATCGATTGCCAGGTGGTTCATGAGCAGGCCCTTGGCGCCGCCCTCGTCGAAATCCGCCGTAGCCTTCTTGAACAGCGGATCCTGTGCGAACTCCAGGTCCATCTTCTTGTTCTGCAGCTGCTCAAACGATGTTGCCAAAGTAGCCTCGGTCGATCGTGCCGCCCGCTTGCGCTTCTTCTTCTGACCATCTTCTCCCTCCTCGCCCTCTCCTTCCTCGCCATCCTCGTCTTCCTCGCCATCACCCCGGCGCTTCTTGTTGCCGTTCTCTGCAAGACCACTCAGAAGCTTGCCAGTGTCTGTTGCAACACTGTCCACTCTGCTGGTGTAGATCTTCACACATCCATCGAGCGTACAGCTGGCCTTCTGGAAGTTGACGCCGTCGCCTTCCTTCAACAGGGACATTTCGTGGAAATAGTCGATCAAGGCGAAGTTCCAGGAGTTGGTAGCATTGATCTTGTTGTCGGTCGCCATTTTGATCCAGTCTTCAAAGTTGGACGCGAGTGGCAGGACGCGCTTCATGGGAGTGACAGCATTTCCGGCAACATCGGGCATGTCATGGTCCTGAGTCGGCGTGGAGGGATCAATGACCTGCGCTGCGAGCGACCGGCGCCCTTTCTTCTTCGAGTTTGGCGTCGAAGAGTTTCTGAGCTCATTGCGCTGGCGCTCAGCAAAGAGACGGCGGCGACCGGCCCTCTCCTCGTCGTCGTCGTTGAGCGGGATCCTGGGGCCTGTCAGTACATGACGAAGGTGCATATAAGCTATTTCCTACTTCTGACCCTTTGCCGGTGTCGCCTGGGTCACAAGACTGTGTCGCGAGCGTGCCATGGCTGCTGGCGTTGTCGTCGATGGTTGTCGTTTGCAGCTTCGTGTTGACAAACAAAGGCACCGACGACGCGGCAGGAACGACTGCAGCACGCTAGAGTGGGCCCGCTACTCACTAGCCCCACATAGCCACAGTGGCTGGTGCCACCGCCACAGTATTCCATCACCAAGCTTCACAGCCGGTTCCAAGACATGCGCACCGAGCTTAAGAGCAGCAGTGCGCGGCGCGTGGCTGTCCTCACATTCTGGCTGTTCACTGTCCACTATTCTTAGTCGCGCCGTCCCGGCCGCCTGTTTGCAACCCCCTGCGCTTCACCCTCCGCGCTGTGACGCCAGCGCATCAGATCGCCGCGGCAGATCAGATAGCGACCAAGATACAAGACTGGGCGCTCCCCCTCAGGCACCCGCGCGCATGCAGCAGAATGTTATGACAATGAACGAGCGCTTCATCCTGGACACTGTGCAGCGATGGCGCCGCACCAAGTACTCGGCGCGACCCTTTGCGCTCACTCTAGTCGCTATCAGTCTGATTACGCTGCTCGCGTGGGCTCGAGAGCAGCGCAGCGCGGCACCTGACAACGGGCTGCTGCGCAAGAGAGATGTGACGATTCTTGACGAGGAGGTACAGCACCCCGCGACAGACCACCAGTCCACATGCTGATTGCTGCAGTGCCGCCTCGTGCACCACGCCCACGACCAATGCGCCTTCGTGCTCGCCAACTGCCCTGACGAGGAAGCTGGCGTCATATCGTACCTCACACTCTACTACTGCCGCCTGCCCCACGTGAAGCCGGTCGCCTTCGCTATGATGACCCTGTGGCTTGCCCTGCTGTTCAGCACTATTGGCATCGCTGCCAGCGACTTCTTCTGCGTCAACCTGAACACCATCGCCAGCATGCTGGGCATGAGCGAGAGTCTGGCTGGCGTTACGCTGCTGGCGTTCGGCAATGGCAGTCCAGACGTCTTCTCGACCTTTGCAGCATTCCGCACACACGCTGCCAGTCTGGCAGTGGGCGAGCTGATCGGTGCCGCAAGCTTCATCACTGCTGTGGTCTCGGGCTCCATGGCACTGATCCGTCCCTTTAATGTCGCCCGTAAGAGTTTCGTGCGTGATGTAGGCTTCTTTATTGTTGCTGCAGGGTTCAGCATGGGCTTCATCGTAGACGGTAAGCTCCACCTGTGGGAAGCAGTGTCGATGGTGGCTTTTTACCTGTTCTACGTTGTCTTCGTGGTAGCCTGGCACTGGTGGCTCAATCAGCGCAAAGCACGGCGACTCAAATATCTGAACAGCCGCAGCCACTTTGTCATGCCTGGAGGTGAGGAGGAGGAGATTCCGCAGTTCTTCGATGACGACGATGCGCCTCCTGCCAACACCAGAACCCCCTCACGTGGAGTTTCGATTGAGGACTTCAATGCGCTTGAGCGTGCCGGCGAAGACGACCGCATCGATGCAGATGAAAACGAGGAGGAGCGTGAGCGCTGGATGGGCGAGATGTCGAACAACATGCGTGTTAGTCGCCCACCGCTGGGACAACGTCGCACAACCCAGACCCCAATTCGACCCAGTCTGGTGGGAGCCTTAGAGTTTAGGGCCGTACTGTACTCTCTGCAGAAGTCTAGGAACATTCAGTCGATGCCCATCAGTCTGCGACGATACTCCGACGATCCAACGTATACGACAGTGCAGCAGCAGGACTTCATATCTACCATCTCGGATCCGGCGCCCCGGCCGCCGTTTGATATTGCGTCGGTCTCTTCAGGAAAGTCACCGAGCATAGTCAGGCCAGCATTAGAGGTCCAGCAGAACATGAGCCGCACGAGGGCTGTCTCCACAAACGATCTTGATAATGTTCGGCTCCAACCCAGCACTTTACAGGGCAATCTGCCGCATATCAGCTTCGCACCAGCGACTCCTGACATCCGCGACAACATGTTCCCTCGATCTGGCGAGGCACCTCCTTCGCCCACCATCTCGCTATCACCACCTCCTTCGCAATCGTCTCGCGCTCAGAGCCCTGCCCCTTCTCGGAACCGAGGCTACTCTGATCTTCTGGCCCCACCCGGTCTTGACTCACAAGGCCTTTCGCAGCGCTCAGGGCAATCAACTCCAAGCCCTTTATCCTCACCAGTAATCAACGCTGGCGATCGCCCTGCACCGCCGAATCTGAAGCTGAGTGTCCCTGGTGCTGCATCGCCGCCGATTCCGTTTCCAGCATACACAGATTTCCCGTGGTCAGCACATAGCTCGTCCCGAGCACCGAGTCTACGGCTGCCTTCCCCGAGTGCATCACCTGAGTCTGCCTTCCATAACGAGAGTCTGTTTGGCGTCTATGATGTAGCTCGTACACCAAGGTGGTGGCCGTCTTCGATCCTTCCTGCACCACATGTGTTCCTGTCGACCTTGTTCCCCACCCTGACCAGCTGGCGCGACAAGAACATTTGGGACAAGTTACTAGGTCTCGTTGCTGCATTGCCTGTTTTGCTCCTGACCATCACCTTGCCTGTCGTCGAGCCGGCCAGCAATGATGATGATCAACAACCTGGTCAAGGGCATCCAGACTTCGGTCTTCCACCTGCTTTGACACCCATCGGCGGAACTCTTGACCCTCAGTTCCGGCTCGATGGCTCCGCCCCCCAAAGTCGTGCCGGCACGGATCCTGCAAAGCTGCAGAAAGCATCAAACCCAAATGGAACCTCTTACCTGTCCAACAACACTACCGTCTCCGCGCCACCGCAGCTCCTTATCACTACCGAAAACAACGTCATGAACTCTCCCGAGGAGATGCCCGAGAACCCTCTCTCCGCTCACCCTCATCCTTCTACTGAGCCCAAAGAGTGGAACCGCTGGTTGGTCATCATGCAAGTGTTCACCGCGCCCTTCTTCATCATTCTTGTTATCTGGGCCAACGTCGAGCCCGAGAACCCACGTGCTCTTCTCCGGCAGACCATGTACTCGCTCATTGCTTCTTTGATCATGCTCGCCTTCATCCTACTTACGACAACGCCAAACCGGCCTCCGCGATGGCGCCAATTGCTCTGCTTTCTTGGCTTTGCTGTGGCGATTGCATGGATCAGCACGATTGCGAATGAAGTTGTCGGTGTCTTGCGCACTTTGGGTGTCATTCTCAACATGTCCGATGCCATCCTGGGCCTTACTATCTTCGCTGTAGGGAACTCCCTCGGTGACCTTGTTGCCGATATCACAGTTGCGCGCCTTGGGTTCCCAGTCATGGCGCTCAGTGCGTGCTTCGGCGGACCTATGCTGAACATTCTCCTTGGCATTGGCTTGTCAGGCACGTACATGATCCTCACAAAGGGAGAGCACAAGCACGAGAAACACCCCGACGAGCCGTTGCATTTCAAGCCCTATCATATCGCGGTATCAACGACGCTTGTGATTAGTGGGGCTAGCTTGCTCGTCACCCTCGCGGGCTTGCTGGTTGCGGTGCCAGTGAGGAAGTGGAGGATGGACAAGTGGATTGGTTGGGGTCTGGTTGCAACATGGATTGTCAGCACCGCAGTCAATGTTCTGGTCGAGGTTTTAGGTTTCAGCAGTGATGTTAGCTGACTGTAAATGGTTTCAGGAAAGCTTTTGTGCTTTGCATAGAACGGGAGGCATACCTCGCAGGCGTTTTTGGTTGCGTTCATATACCACTTTGCTTGTTGCGCTTTCTTTGCTTCTAGTTTAGTATACACATGTGCCCTAGAGCACCGCAGTCCATATCATCGCTGTACAATCATACACTTGGATACTGTGGGGTGCTCTTTGTGGCTTGTGCTTTGGCAGGCTCCTGCGGAGTATAGGAAATTGGATTCGAATACAAACCAATTGTGGCTAGCATGGTGTCTTCTCGTATCGAAAGGATGTGTGATAGCAGAATGATGTTCTTGCAGTGAGCTGTGAGCCAGACTTGCATGCATTTAGCCAGCTGAGTGTTCCATGGTCACAAGGCTGCAGGATCTCACCCAAAAACCCTTCTCTCCTAATGTGCTCCCCTTCTTGCCCCCGTATGCCGCAACACTTGCCTCGAACTTGGTAGATACATCTGGAGGGAAATCTCCAGTCCATAAGATTTCGACTCCGTGATTGTCTAAGCTTGGTCTTTCCCATATGCGTTCGATTATTCAAGGCGTTGAGGGCAAGCAAGCAGGCACCCGCGCTAGCCCCACCTCTGCTACACAGTTAACACCACCGTCCTCCCCTTCGCACTTTCGCCCTCACAAGCGTCATTGACTTCGATGTTGCGTCCATGGATTCAATGCCTCAATCGACCAACACCAGTGCAGAAAACGATCCATGCCACGCTCCACGCCCAACCTCGTTCTTCGATCTGCCGCGCGAGCTACGCGACATGGTGTATGAAGAACTGTGGAAGGTCAGCCAAAGACTGCAAGTTGCACGAGACCACATCAATCGAAGCACCTTCGAAGTCCATTATGCGATATTGCCAGCTTCTGGAGCAGCTGTCCGCTACGGACTACCGAAATGGCTACGTTGTGACAAGAGGTTTCTTGAGGAAGGCATCTGTCAGCTGATCAGGGTAGGCTCCTGGACTTGTCGCTGGTTTCCACCTGTGCAGAATCAAGCCACCTCACAGCAACGACACCAGAGCCAGGGTATCAATTCGCTGCTTATAGATCTACCTAAGATCACGAACCTCACCTTCGTCGTCAACATGATCAATACTGTGACGGAAGACGGCACCGGAATCAACTTCCCACCAGTTCGATCGCAGACCTCCTTCTCCATTTGGCGGTTTAGCCCAAAGATCAAGAACTTGACTCTGCAAGCATACCATGACCAGCTCGTTGACGGACAGCTTATGAGAGTCAATGAAAGCACGCCATGGGCTGTCGATCTCTCATGGCTCGATGCTTCCATGCTGCTCCTAGACTCGATCACTGTTCGTGGAACGATGTGGGGCCACGCAGGTCTACAGTTCGTCGCGAAAGGTTTGCAAGAGTCGTATATGGTAGAGCTCACTCGGCTTGGATCATTGCTTGTTGGCCAAGAGGGGCAGATTGAGACGGAGAAGGCGGTAACCAGCCTGAATGAGGGGAGCATGGTTCCGCCCACGCATGCTTATCGTCTCGATTTCGTAGTTCGCTTCTACAAGAAGCTTGCCTGAATGTTCTAAAAAGGAAGTGCCACTACGCGTGGACAGGCGCCATGCCTCCGGGCGCGCGGCAGGCGCTGGGGGATCAGAATTTCGAGCCTGATCTTGGTGATTTTCGGCAGCGTTTCAGAATGAGGATTTGCATCTGTGGAACGATATCAATGATGATTTTGGCGGGTGGTTCTCACTGGATGATATTCCTTCGTACTACCTCCGAACTACCTTCTTACTGTACATGGTCGCCCTCCTGGCCTTTGACTTCTGCAATGTGATGATATGGCCTCGTGCGATTTTTCAATTTCATTCAACACATAGGCTGAATAATGTTTGGTCTATCAGCGTGTGCCTGCTCGTATCGTAGGAGATCACCCTCCAAAAACCGTCAAGTTATCGAGCGGCTCCGCCCGCCGAGAGGTTTTGTGTCCAAACACCGTGAGAAAGGTTGTACTCTGACTTCATTGCTTCGTCTACCTTCTTCAATGTTTCGATAGCAATCATCCCACTGATCTCTTCTGTCGCTGCTCTTCGAATGCTCGGGTAGAAGCCAGTGAGATCTAGACAGGGATACGGTGTCACGACTCACGTGGAAAGCGTATCACGAGGAGAAATTTTGACGAGGAAAACACGTTCAGGCCTCAATAGGACCATCCCCTAACTCAATGCACAGTTTTAGCTCCCCAGGTCCTTCCAGTAGCTTCGCAGCCGGTCGAAATGAAGGAATGGCACGCTACCGCTTGACAAACCCCACACAAACTTCGTCGCCTTATCTTCTCCTTCCCAGCCAGTCTCATCGACCGAAATCTCTTACTCGATTCAACCATCACCCATCGACATGAGTCCGATGACCCTCCGCAAACGCAAGGCGACTGCAGATGATGCCAGTCGTCCACCGAAGCAGTCCGGTCACACGAAGAGTCGCCGAGCGACGAGTCACGCAAAAGTGACCGCACCTAACGATGGCATTGAAGGTAAGGAGACTGTTCGAGCTGGCTGGCATAGCCTTTCACGTGAGTTGCGAGATCTAGTGTACGAGTGCCTTTGGGAGCATACACCCTGTGTCCAGCCCTCACCCGATCGAAAGGCTCGAGGAACATTTGAGGTTCACTACCGTGCTGTCGACACCTCTGTCAAATATCCTCTTCCTAGACTGCCTCAATGGCTTTGGATAAGCAGGTGCTTTTTCTACGAGGGGATCGAGCCTATGCGCAAACGCGGTGTATGGGTCGTTTGGTGGGAGCGGTTCTCTGGTCAAGACGCTGCGTCTTCTTCAGTACTCAGCCCTTCCTCCACCACCGATGTCATTATCAAATCAATGAGAGGCTTATCAGCATTCCCAAAGCGTTACTACCTCTGCCTCAACCAACAACAACTCCCGAGCAGACTCCGCAACCCTGAGATACTATCATGGGTACCGTCAGAACACCCGCCTTACGAATATATCGGTCCTGAACTCTCTTCGAAGCTAGGTCCTGTTTTAAAGAGTCTCACAGTCGATCTGAAAATATGGACAGGTTGTCATCCAGGCTTTCTCCAGGATGAAGACATGAAGTGGAACCTCCACCTCAAGGCGCTGGGCGACTTGAAGGTGCGCGTCGAACGCCTCACAGTGTGCGGCACTCTTAACGTCGGCAGGATCCAAGGGGCTACACAGACGCGCTTTCTGACTGCTCTTCGTGGAGAGGTGATTCGGATTAGAAAGAGACTCGTTGCAAAAAATGGCTTCGTTGACATGGAGGAAGTGGACGGCAAGATTTTGAGTGAGGAGAGAGATCAATTTGACTTCCAGGTCAGGTTTCGCAAGAGAGTTCACTGGACACAACGCGTCCGGTCTGGTTTGGGGCGTTGTTAGTGCCTCGAGATCTTGAATCTCCTCAATGCAGATCGTCCAGAGCAGGATACACCCTTTGTTAGTAACAACTTTACCAAGTTGATCTCGAGCCACTGGTAAACATGAAGTGTCTTCATATGAGCTTTGTTTGTGACTGTCCTATGATCCGAGCCAGCTGACTAAACGACGATCATCGGCTCTGCTATACTTCTAGATGTTGTATGTTATGTCGAGTCGAAGACAGCTCAAACTTGAACGTCTAGTAGCTACTCCTTCGTGACTGGATGTATTGAACTGGAATCTATTCCTCCCAATACAAGGCAATTTGATTGCTAGTTTTGTATGTTTAATCAGATCATGAGTTTGGGTTAGCGCAGTGAAAAGAGGTGATATTCCATGAAGTTCAATGCAATGCGTTCTTAATTGCGATTGGAAGGCCCTCTCCGCTAGGCCTATATGCAAAGTAACCCCAGAACCTTTGGTCCGACACCAAACGATGTCGTAGACCTGGTTCCGTACTTTCAAGGACAGCTTGAGGAAAGGGAGCGTTGCAGTATTGATATAGGGAGTCACCGAAATCTCTAAACGCTCCATCGATTTGCAAACGTTGTACAGACCTTTTTTGAGAATCTCTATCCGCTCCGCAAAAACATGGCCGCGACTCTCGTGAGTTACCTTCCCTCGCTTTGATTGTTCCGCATTTGAGGAGGCATCTTTTGTCGATTGGCTGTGTACAGTAGGAGAACAGGCAAACAAGGACGACTGCGATACTCTTTAATAGACTGTAAGAGAGGATAGAAGAGCTGAGCAGTACTCGTTGTAGACGTGTGCTGTTTGGCGCTAGCACCCGAACGAGCAGTACGAGAGTGAAATGGCTCAGCGAAGATCAGCAAGACTGTATCCGATAAGCGGGCACAGTGTATGCGAGAGCTCTGACCTTTTTCAGAGTATTTGATGAGACTAGCCTCGCGATGGTTGGTCGCAAAGGATGGATTCCTGCTCGTCTATGCGTATATGTCGTCAATCTACCGCGGTGCCGCGCTTATCCTGCCCTGATGTAATGCTTGAATCATTAAGCGCTCGTCTTCACGGGAATCTGATCGGTAGCCTCGCCAAGTTCCTCAACCTCAGGAGGGAAGTCACCCTCAACAATACCGAATACACCAACATCGCTCCTTCCCATACCTCCGCCCTTCTTTTCAGTCTCCTCCCACTCCTTGAGGACAAATTTGCCCTGCTTCTTTGTCTCCTCCTCATCGTAGTCAAACACCCGCCAGTCGGCGTTGAAGAACATGCGGTTGCAGACTGCTGTTCGGAGGAAACCAGAGTGTGTGACGACTGCGATGACCTTCTCAGGCCTGTTGTACAGGTCCTTGAGACAAGTCTGGCCACGGGCAACAATGGCCTTCTGTGTGAAAGCGTACGGGTTGGCCTTCAGGTTACTGGTCTTGTCGGGGTACAACGGATCTACACCTGAGAAATCGTACTGTGGGTATTCCTTGGAGATGACGTCCATGGTGTTGCCAGTGTCGCAAGGCTTGTCGGCGTTCTCATGCCAGTTGGCATCAGGGTGAACAGGCACACCCTTCTTGATCAGAAAGTCCAATCCAATGGTCATGGTCTCGAGTGTCCGTCTCATAGGGCTGACCACGATGAGCTCGGCTTTGTTCGCCAGATCACTGGCCTTCAAACTCTCTTGGAGCTCGGCGCTTTGTTGGCGCCCCAAGTCTGTTAGTGGCGGATCGTGAATCGACTAATGGCTTGTCAGCACAGGTGGGTGTATGTCTGACACAGTCGTACCCAGTCGCTTGTAGCGTTATGAAGTGCCTGTGCATGGCGAACGAGGATGAGTGTCGGCGGCATGTTTTGTGAAGATTTAGGGTATCAAAGGTGAGGCTTTCAGACGTGATAGGTGACGCAGGAGTTTTAATAGCCACGAGGTGTTTGTCGGCGTTTGACTGGTGAATGACGCGCTTGCCCCACCAGGCTCCCGCTAGTCCAGGAACTTTCGGCAGGCGCGACGCTGGTGTGCATGGCATGCCTATTCTGGAATCAGTGGTGCTAGTATTTGCGAGCAATCCTGCTTGCTCTGTATGCCAGTAATATCTCGCAGGTTTGAATTTGTAGTACACGCAGACGTAGCAATGGGCGCCGTTGTTCGTCAACGTGCTTTGTGAGCATTTCGTTATCATGGAGACCGTCTATGGCGTGCCAGCGGTGTAGTGTGGAATACGCTTGATCGTGGCCTACTCCTGCATCTTCTCTTCCTCCTCCTCCTCGTCATCATCACCCTCCAGCGCCTTCTTCGCGAGCCTCTCAGCCTCTTCCCTAATCTCCTTCGGCACCTCCTCATGCCTGCCCTTGGTGGGTCCGTCTAGGTTGCTGATCCAGGTCAGCTCCAGCTCGAACTCCTTGTCCTTGTTGTCATCGTGTGCGACGTAGATGATGCGTGCGGCCTCCTTGACACCGTCTTGCAGCGACAGCTCGCCCTCGGCAAGGTTGAGCTTCTCGAGTTCGGACTTGGCGATTTGACGGCCCTTGCCAGTAGCAGCGCCGTAGTACCCCTGCGTCATGCATTAGCTTGGTCCTGACATCGCAACATGCCACAACGTACCCAGTACAAACCGCTCGGCTCGATCATGTACAGAGAAGGCCCCCCGTGCTTTGCGCCCTCCTTCTTGCCACCTGAGCCAGCCTTTGGCCCTGAGCCGACCTGTGCGTCGACAGGGAGCTCGGCCTCTGAATCCCAGCCTGCGATGATGGCTGTGATACCGAAGGGTCGTACACTGGAGTAGAGGGTGTATGCCTGAGCGTAGCTGCCCATACGATCGGCGAGCGAGGATACAGGGATGGGCGCCTTGTACAGCTGCCGCCATTGGGCTGCCTCGTCGCGGGCTCTGGAGACGAAGTGGCGGCCATCGGGGAGGAGACCTGAGGACACGATGCCCATGTTCCTGTCGACTGTTGCTATCCTCTTGTTTGCGCCTGCCTTGAGCAGCTTGCTGGTGACGAGCTTCTCGAGAGCCAGAACAACGCCATCCTTGCACCGGATGCCAACCGCTGTGCCACCATTCTCTACCGCCTTGACTGCATATTCGACCTGGAAGAGTGAGTTCCGGCGTTTGCAAGTTTCGTAGCAGGTGAGTCTACCTGAAAGTTGCGACCGTCAGGCGAGAAGACCGAGTTGGACAGGTCGTAGCCCGTGCCTATCGATGTCTACAGAGCTGTTAGCATGGATGATGATGCACAAACACGGCGGCGGAGGGGCTGACCATGGCGAGGGTGAGGAAGGTATGTGGACGAGTTTATGTAGATTCTACCGAGCGATACAGTGAAGCTGGCAATATACAGCAATCGAGTCGGTGGAGTCCAGTCGATCGGCGGAGCTCGATGATGGAGTTGGTGCAGGCAGTTGCGTTGCGTAGAGCTCACGGCGCCTTCGAGCTAGCGCGGTGGTCTGTGCTTTGTGGCGCCTTGTTCCTCAGGCATTAATGTTCTGCCCCTAACAGAACCCCGCCAAATGCAACGAGGGGCACCTTTGGCACTGTTCTTGCACTGATCTCACCAGGCGTTGCTGGTCACTAACGGATATCAAGACTGACACTGCTCGCCAGGGTGTCGGCAAGCTGCTTGTACACCGGCGCTCTCGTACGCCCCCAGCCCTAGCGATCCAATCGTGGTCCCAGGCGGTTCGAAGACTGGCTCCGCTCCAGCACGTTTGATGAGTTGTCGAACATAATTTGCAGGCACCAGCAGCGACTCATTGGCTCTCCACCTGCTAGACTGAACGTTTTGGTTTCAGTCTGCTGTTAACTGGACGTGGGCGACAAAATCATCCCGCCTTTTCTCTGATTTGGACCCAACCGCATGACCCATCACCTGCACGCTACACAGTACTTGAAGAACTACTGCTACGTCGCCCTCGAGCCCCTCCATCGACCATCCTCTCCGCTGTACCTGCCTCGTCACTACTGACACAGCTGACTCTTTGTCCGCTCGAGCGCTGAAAAGCCTAAACAAAGACGCCGTTGTTGCAATATTCAGTCAGCGCCCAACCGAGCTTGCCAAGCATCACCAGATCACGGTACTATATCAGGAGTTCTCACGAAGCCTTGACAAAAGTTCTGAGTTCAACTGCTCGAACTATTTGCCACGAAGAGTCCTGAAGTCTTCACTAACCCCTTGGTGCATCTGGCGGATCGACGTAACCGACTGCATACTGCGCCTCCAGTAACTGTTGACTCGCCCACAAATGCAGCCAATGCTTGTTCACTACTGCAACTGTACTTACAACACAGCTGTTGCCTACAGCCCGTCTGCTTTTTCTCAAAACATCGCCTGCTCACATGTAAGGGTCCTGACTATTTGATATGTTGACATGCTGATGGTTACGTCATAGTGCGGCTCTATATCAACCGGTATCAACGTCCGCTCCAAAGTCGAGGAACAAGCCAACATGCAGCAAGACGAGCTCGCGCAGCTGTTCGCGGCTAACATGCACCTGTCTCAGAATGTACAGCACTACCAACAGCCGCAGCCTGAGCCGGTGCCACAGAAAGAGCAGGAAACACCAAAGGCGATAGTGTATGCTTCGAGCCACTATACGCACTCACACCATGTTGTACCTACCCGCAGTGTCTCTGAGTCACCGGCTAGGACGCAGATTGAACTGTCTGAGCTAGGAGCGATCCTCCTTCGCAACAGCATCAACCCTGAGCTGTTGTTTCCCTCCCAGGTTGAACTATTCCAGAACGCAGATGACGATCAGCGGTTACGGCTGCTTGAGCTGTGGCGCATCTCACCGCCGCAGGGTCGACAGGGTTATCCAGAAGGCTCAGACTACAACATGTCGAGGCAGCTGTATGATTGGCCACCGACGAGTCTGGCGCAGGAGGAAGCCATGGCGAAGCTGCGGTATGAGAAAGCGCAGCAAGAAGAGCAGAAAGCTCGCGAACTCAGTGCTTCACCACAGGTCGCCGAGCCGTACATGATGTCTGGCTACGACATGCTGGCCAAGCGCGAGTACGAGCAGTCAGGCAAGGAACCGAGCTACCACCAGGCCACGGATCCCGTATATAACAGCAGCAACAGCAGCGGACTGTGGCAGAAGAATGTCGGCAGTATGTCGGACATGGAGAACAACTACGGGGCGTACGCGTATGCACGCGAGTACGGCTTCCAGCAGCCCATGTACGGTGATGAGGAGATGGTCATGTAGCGGTGTGGCGGGAGTTGACCGTCAACCTCGTTGAGGGTTTACTTTGTTGGCGTTTGTACCGTGCTGAGCATTCGAAGGCGTGAAGTCACAGGACAGTTGATTTACTCGATACCCCGTTCACAGAATAAATTGAGATGAAAGTGAATATGTTGTTGCTCGCTCTGCACTGTGTCGCACGCGTGCTGTCCTGATATGATACAAGCTCTGATGCAAGCCCTGATGATACAAGGCCATGATATGACAAAAGTAGAGGCCGGCCTGCCTGAACGCCGGCAATATGCTCTCCATCCAAATACACAAGTACACAGCCCAGAAGTGCAGTTCCAGACCCGGTCTTTCCACCCCTCTATTTCTTCGCCTTTCCGCTGGGCCACTTCTTCCACCCACGTCCATGTCCTTTCTGCAGTGGTGTCAGCACGCCCCAAAACACACTCATACACGCTGCTCACCTGCTTCCACTCCTGGATCAGGCGCGGCATATCCAGCATGGCCTGTCGCCGCATCTCCAGACGGCCCTTGAGGGTGCGCTCCCACAGCTTGCCCTTGACGCGCTGACCCTCGCCCGTGCCCTTGACCGTCAGGCCGCGCTCGATGCGCCGCGCTGCCTTCTCACCAGGCTTCTTGATGGTCCACGGCAGCAGGTCGACGACGCCGTGGGCATCGGCCAGCTTCACGAGGTCGGCTTGCTTGCGTAGACCGTAGACAGGGCCATGCCAGCGCCCGGTGGTGAAGTTCTTGGTGGGCTGGAAGGGATTGGGGAAAGAGACCTCTTCTGGTGTTATCGTGGCTTCTGTGGGCGTAGTCGCGTCCGCGGTCGCTGTGGTGGCAGGCGTGCTCGTTGTCTCGGCCGGTGTTGCGATCTGCTGTGTGATTGTGGGGAAGAGCTGCGGCGGGGGGTAGCGCTGGAAGAAGCGCAGCAGCCGCGGGGGCAGCGTCTTTGCGAGCTCGATCTGCGATGTCATAGTAGCGTTTGCGGGGGGAGTTGCTGTGTGGATGCTGGCTGCGCGCTGCGGGAATCTTTTAGACTGACTAAGCGTGCACGGGCGCGGTGATGGCGGCGGAGCTGCGTAGCTGCTGCTACCTGGGGTCGAGAGCATCACCACTGCAGCAATCAACTCTCCACCCTCGATTCACCGCATACGTCTCCCAGGACCTCTACTCGTACCGTCTGTAGCAGTCAATCACGTGCAGAGAGCTGAACAAGGAGGAGCCACATCATGGTAAGCTCACCGCCGCCGCTGGTATACATGGCTGACCACCGCAGTCGTCCCCGTTCTCGATAAGTACGACATAACTACCCCTCCACGCAAGCCATACTGACCCTTCCAGATGGCGGCGCCTGCGTGGCCATGGTCGGCAAGGACTGTGTCGCCATTGCGTGCGATCTGCGCCTCGGCATGCAGGCGCTCACCGTGTCGAACAACTTCCCCAAGATCTTCCAGTACGGCGATGTCTTCCTCGGCCTCACAGGGCTCGCCACCGACGTGTCGACCGTGTCGGACCTGTTCCGCTACAAAGTCAACATGTACCGCCTGCGCGAGGAGCGCAACATCTCGCCCCAGACCATGGCCAACCTCGTCTCGTCGTCGCTGTACGAGAAGCGCTTCGGCCCGTACTTTGTCAGCCCTGTGATTGCCGGCATCAACCAGACAACGGGGAAGCCGTTCATCTGTGGATTCGACAGTATTGGGTGCATCGATTTTGCAAAGGACTTTATCGTCAGCGGCACTGCGAGCGACCAGCTGTTTGGAACGTGCGAGGGGCTGTGGGAGCCGGATCTGGTATGAAGCGACACTTGGGCAATCAATGCTCTCTGGTACACGCACTGACCTTCACAGGGCCCGGAGGATCTCTTCGAGACGGTCTCGCAAGCACTGCTGAACGCCGTCGACCGCGACGCGCTGTCCGGCTGGGGCGCGCACGTCTACATCATCGAGAAGGACAAGGTCACCAAGCGGTTACTCAAGGGCAGACAGGATTAGGGTGTGGTGGTGTTACGACTACAATGAAGTGGAGAGCTTACAACGACGACACGACATGGCATCACGTAATTAGATGATGCTCACAAGCATGCAGGGCATGACGAGGGTAAAACCAATCGAACCTGAGCTACTACATAATACATGCCGCAGAGGAGTGATGATGTGTGCGCGTGGGCTGGTTATCGTAGGTAACTCTCACTCGCAGGCTTACACTTGAGGCGTGCTCATGTGGGTATAAGAGTGCGCCGCCGCCTCTGAACCTATGAGACCGAACCTACGACGACCTCTGGCGGAACAGCAAGCCCGTGACCATGTCCCAGCATCTGATTAAAATCGAAATCATGGCCTTTCGTGGGTATATCCCGACGACAGACGTGTCGCCTGCTGCGGTAGCTGCTGGTCAGCACTCTCTCCCTGTGAGCGGGGAAGGTACTGGCCTCACCGTGGAGGGCTTTATGAGAGTGTGAAGCAGGTGGTGAGGCAAGCGATGGGGGATGTTGGTATTAATAAATGGGATCTGGCGAGAGTTGGGGGTGGTGCTGATGTCAGGGTGAGGTATTGCAAGGTTGTCGCTGCGGGGGAGTGAGGATTGCTGAGGCTGTGTGGTGGCTGGAAGTGGGATTTGTGCTGGGGAATGCGGTGAGATTTCGGTTGATCGTTTTGGTGCACTTGGTCTGGTTGCGAGCCTAGAGAGATATGAGGTACGCCGTCTGAACGGAGAGTCGTGAGAGAGCATGGGCGGGAATGTATTTATTTGCCATACGACCAAGGCCAGAATGCGAATGTATAATGTGGCTGGTCATTGGAGTAGGATGCAATACACGATAACTGCCTTGCAGCAATATCACGTGGATCTGACGATGGACTCTTCGAGCACATGCAGCGAGCAAAGGTCTGTCTTTAGCGTGGTTTTGCAGGTGGCTACGTGTGCACGTGACAGCGTGCCACCTCCGCGGCAACTTTGACTTGATCATGCTCGAGTGCGCCGACACTACACCAAACCCTGACACCGACCTGGACTAATGTATTAATCTTATAGTGCCACCAAATTCTGTACACTCGCCAACTGTACACTCGGAAATTCTATACATCGGCGTCAGCCCAAAGGCAATCCGTTACCATGCTGGAAACGGACCTCCCACCACCTCCTCCTCCACCCAACGAACCACCACCGCCGCCGCCGCCCAGCACAAATGCGCCGCCCCCACCGCCGCCCGAGGACGAGGCGCTCGGACCGGCGCTGCTGCCGAAGAAAGCGAAGAAGGGATGGGCGTCGCAGCGAAAACAGCCGCCGAGCATAGACGACATCCTCAAGGCGAAGCGGGCGCAGGAGGCGGCGGCGGCCAAGCCCAAGTTCCTGTCCAAGGCTGAGCGCGAGCGGATCGCGCTGGAGAAGCGGCAGAGGGAGGTGGCGGCGCAGAGGCGCGCGAGCGGCGGGGAGGGGGCGGTGGACGGTGGGCGGGATGGGCCACGGGATGGGCCACGAAATGGGCCACGGGACGGGCTACGGAATGGGTCACAGAACGGCGCAGGTCCGTATAGTGGAGCGAGTGCAGTGCCAACGGGGCCGCGGTCGATGCGGCCGGACAGGCGAGAGAGCGGACGAGACATGGCGCCCCCGGCTGTGCCCGACAGGAGCGACAGGGACAGGACAGACAGAAAACCCAAGCGGCCGCCCCCCGAGGACGCAGAGGCGGCGCTGATCCGCACCCGCTACATGGGCGCCGAGCACAACCAGAGCACCTTCAGCGCCAAGAAGAAGCGCAAGCGCACGACGGAGAAGAAATTCAACTTCGAGTGGAACGAGGAGGAGGACACCAGCTACGACTACAACCCCATCTACCAGCAGCGCGCCGAGGCGCACTTCTTCGGCCGCGGCAGGCTGGGCGGCTTCACCGACGAGGCCGCCGAGCGCAGCACGCAGGCCTTCATCGCCGCCATGGTCGAGCGCGACCCGGACAGCGGCCGCGCGCGCGCCGAGGCCATCCTCGACATGGAGCGCCGCCGCCGCGACGAGGGCGGGCGCGCGCAGCTCGACAAGCACTGGAGCGACAAGAAGCTCGAGCACATGCGCGAGCGCGACTGGCGCATCTTCAAGGAGGACTTCAACATCGCCACCAAGGGCGGCGCCATCCCGAACCCCATGCGCTCGTGGGCCGAGGCGGGGCTGCCCGACGACCTCATGCGCATCGTCGACCGCGCCGGCTACAGCGAGCCCTCGGCCATCCAGCGCGCCGCCATCCCCATCGCCCTGCAGTGTCGCGACCTCATCGGCGTCGCCGTCACGGGGTCCGGCAAGACGGCCGCCTTCATCCTGCCGCTGCTCGTCTACATCAAGCAGCTGCCGCCCCTGGGCCCCACCAACCGCAGCGACGGGCCCTACGCCCTCGTCCTCGCGCCCACGCGTGAGCTCGCCCAGCAGATCGAGGTCGAGGCCAAGAAGTTCGCCGGGCCCCTCGGCTTCCGCACCGCCGTCATCGTCGGCGGCCACAGCATCGAGGAGCAGGCCTTCCAGATGCGCGACGGCGTCGAGATCGTCATCGCCACCCCCGGCCGCCTCGTCGACTGCATCGAGCGCCGCGTCCTCGTCCTCTCCCAGTGCGCCTACGTCATCATGGACGAGGCCGACCGCATGATCGACATGGGCTTCGAGGAGCCCGTCAACAAGATCCTCGACGCCCTGCCCGTCTCCAACGAGAAGCCCGACGACGACCGCGCCGAGGACCCCGCCGCCATGAAGCGCGGCCTGTACCGCCAGACCATGATGTACACGGCCACCATGCCCACCGCCGTCGAGCGCATCGCCCGCAAGTACCTGCGCCGCCCGGCCATCGTCACCATCGGCAACGCCGGCGAGGCCGTCGAGACGGTCGAGCAGCGCGTCGAGTTTGTCCCCGGCGAGGAGAAGCGCAAGAAGCGCCTCGCCGAGATCCTCAACTCGGGCGAGTTCGCCGCCCCCATCATCGTCTTCGTCAACATCAAGCGCAACTGCGACGCCATCGCCCGCGACATCAAGCACATGGGCTTCTCCTCCGTCACCCTGCACGGCTCCAAGACCCAGGAGCAGCGCGAGGCCGCCCTGCAGTCCCTGCGCGACGCCCGCACAGACGTCCTCGTCGCCACAGACCTCGCAGGCCGCGGTATCGACGTCCCAGACGTCAGCCTCGTCGTCAACTTCAACATGGCCACCAGCATCGAGAGCTACACGCATCGCATCGGCCGCACGGGTCGTGCGGGGAAGAGCGGTGTCGCGATTACGTTCCTGGGCAACGAGGATGCGGATGTAATGTATGATCTCAAGCAGATGCTGTCGAAGAGCCAGATCAGCAAGGTGCCCGAGGAGCTGAGGAAGCACGAGGCTGCGCAGCAAAAGGGGGGGCGGAAGAAGGAGGGGAAGAATATCACGTAGCGAGCGTGCGAATGAACGAGCGAACGAGTGAAGCGAGTATAGCAAGCGTAAAGCGTAGAGACTTGGTCGAGAACAAAGAGATACCCTCATCCACACCCTCTACACAGAAACTAACAAACCACTCACTCCCTCACTCAGGAATGAGTCCACCTCAGCCTACTACTTGATTGCTAGATATCCATTCTTATCCCAAACACAAATGCAGTCCTCGTCGCAGTTCACAACGGGGAGCTAGTGCGAGGAAACCGCATCCAGCACATCCGAGCAGCACGAGCGTGCGAATAGCAATGCCGCTCTATCAGTCTTATACACCACCATCCCATCTCACCCCTGCCTTCAAACACACTACCCCCCTCTTCTACCAACAACAACGACACTGCATCTCTGGCCTAATACCGCACCTCTACGTGGCCAGAAATCAAGCCTAAAGTTTCCAACACACTCCAGACACATCCGGATCGTACATTACAATCCGCGGCATATTCCTCGCCATTTGCTGTCAACGAAAATCTTGCTTTTTCGTGCCATAGAACCGCTTCGCGTACGTCACCGGCTGCAGCATCTTCCACCTGTGCTTCGTGAGCATAGCAACATGGTGTGGAAACCACCGGATCTGATGCACCGACCCGACGAGGAATTGCGGCCAGTTTGATCCAAAAGCATGGCCGCAACGGCACGTTGCTGGTGGATGCAGACTCGGCCCACGCTTCGCGGCTCGATACGACAGTGCGCATCGCGGACACACCATGCACCACCGCGCCACCTGCTCCTCGCGGATGTCCTTGTCGGTAGCGCGGTAGCTGCGGTGTCCACCTGGTAATGCTTCCACAAGCCCAGTCGCGGTGGTATGGCAGCGCTGACAAATCTTGTGGTCGCAGCGGTAGTACTCTATATACTTGAACGGGTGGGTGCCGGTGAAGTGCACCAATGTATTCTCGTGCCCAGCACAACAGTACCACACGCCATCTGCCCCTCCCAGCTCAGTTCGATAACTCTCGCAGTGTGGAATGCCCGCATTTTTCCTGTACACCCACGGATTCTCCTCAGCCCGCGTCGCAACTGCCAGTGTTCTCATGAGCCTGACCGGCGTCAGAGCAGGGAAGGGGTCAGTAACAGCGCGCCCCGATGCGGGCTGCTTCTTCCAGTCGGGATTTGCGCCAGCCGCCTCTGCCATGTCCAGTGCCTGCTGGATCTTGGTGGGCGAGTCAAACCGTCTCACCAAAGGCAGGATGCGAGACTTCGGTAGCTATCCGTCAACATCTCACATGGCAGTACCTTACTATGTGTAGCAATATGACTGAGGCTTCGAATAGTGCGCACTTGTGTTCGATGTCGTATGTTCCTGCTCAGAACAGCGCCAAACAATTGCAATCGCTCTCTGCTTTGTATCTACCCCACAAAAGAGTACGGGAACAAGCCTAGATGGCTAGAGATGTTGAATGCGGATGGGCCCCTGAAGGCTGCATCCGTCTGACTTTCTCTGCGTGGCTGAAGCTTACCCATCAAATGAGTAGCCGCTAAACATGACGGCCTAGGTTGGTTGGTTGGTTGGTTGGTATTCATTTTTCGTCTAGTTGATGTGGAATAAGTCCATCATCTCGCCTCCCGAAGGGCATGTACGACGTGCTAAGCTATGGAATTACAGTGCTGATACACTACCTTAGAAAGCATTTCCTGCCTGCGCGGGTATTGTTACCATTTCAGAACTACAGCTCCCCGTCCAGTTGGGGAGGCTAAGCGATGTATGTATATTAGGGTAATTTCCTTGCATTCTGAGGCATATATGTGCCGTAGGAGAGAGAGAAAGAGACATCGTGTGAGTGGAGGGGGTGAAGGGGTGGAGGGGTGGAGGGGTGGAGGGGTGAAGAGTGTTGC
Organism: Didymella arachidicola; assembly: GCA_016630955.3. Lineage (NCBI taxonomy): Eukaryota > Fungi > Ascomycota > Dothideomycetes > Pleosporales > Didymellaceae > Didymella > Didymella arachidicola. The sequence continues at coordinate 1,299,473 of CM049997.1, read as the reverse complement.
ATCGATTGTGCTGGACCTAGCAGAACTAGGTGCAGGTGTTTGCTGCTGTTGCAGGGCTGCAGGAGCTAGCGGGGGCAGATCTTGGTGAAGTACTGTGTAAGTTTGACAAAGGCGTCAAAGGCCTCTGGCTCCTTCACTAGTGCTGCAGTGTACGCTAGGCCATCAGCCTGGCTGGATGGTAGTATTAGTGGTCGCAGCGGCCATCTGCTAAAGCTCCCGCGGGTCTTGCGGCAGAGCACGAGGTGCTCTGGCGTCTTGTCGCGCCCGCATGAGCAGCTAAGGTTTGCATCCTTGTGATTGTACATTCGGTGATACCAGGCAAAGTCCCCATGCCTAGATTGGATGGAGAGGAGCCTGGCTAACGTGGCCCTTGGTAGGTCTAGTTCCCTTGGACTGCTGCGTGGTGCATAGTCCAAGTCCCAGCTCTTGTACCATTTCGAGAGCTTAGTCTTCTTGTCAGACCACCAGGTCTGTTGTGTGTGTCGCAGTGTCTTGCGGGCTATCGTCTTGATGCCTGAGAGTGTAGGCAGAGCGGCTTTTCCAGTCGGGGGTGAGGGGTGCTGGGCTTCTAGGTTGGCTAATCTGTCTGCTGCCTCGTTCCCCTCAATGTCTAGGTGTCCAGGGGCCCATTTGATAGAGACGTCGTGTGTCTCCATGGCGCCATGGCACTCCAGGAAAGCCCATTGAGAGGTAGGAGGTGCGTCGCCCCTGAGGCACCAGACCACTGAGGTGCTGTCTATGCACAGCCAGATTCGGCGGGTGCGGAGCTCTGGTTGCCTTACGGTATGCTGGAGGCCTCTCCATGCTCCTACTACTTCCGCGTCGAAGACGTGCGAGGTAGGGTTGAGTGACCCGCGTCCAGTGTGCAGTTGTTTTCCGTTCTGATACACTGCAAAGCCGTAGGTAACCCGCTTTTCTCCTTCCTTTGTGTACTGTTCAGAGCCATCTGAGAAGATAGTGACTTCTAGTGGTGAGAGCTGGGCCCACCATTCTTTAAAAGCCTTAGCTGCAGTCTTCTTGTCTAGGCTAAGCGTCGGGTCTGTTCGGCAGCCAGTCGAGTAGTGAGGGGCTGAGAGTGTAGTCCTGGGGGTCTCTGGTAGAAGAGATGCCATCTGTTGGACTTTCGTCTTGACTCGCTGGGGTTGTCCGGTTTTTACGCCCCTGTTTACGATAGGTACTGCTGTGCGCCTAGTGAGAGGGTGGTCTGCATCTGTAGTGCGCAGGTGGGTTGCAAATCTGAGTCTGGCTTCCTCGAGTGCCACTGCTGCCGGTAGCAGTCCGGCGTCTCGGAAGAGTGCAGCTATAGGGGTTGTTCTCCACGCTGGTAGGATGCCTCTTGCCGCTATGGCTAGTGTTTTGTCTATGGCAGCTATGTGCCACCCAATGTAAGCGCTGACCTCTTGTGGCCTGCCTGGTTTAAGTGTGTGTGGCTTTTTGGTGCGGCCTCTGTACCAGCATTCAGTTCCATACAGGAGTGATGGGTACACACAGGCAACAGTGGCCTTGCGGAGGGAGCTGGCTGGGGGTCCATAGGTAGTCCTAGCTAGGCTGCGAATGTGATAGGCTACCTTGGCAGCTTTTGCCGTGCGCGTAGCTACATGCCGTCGGAAGGTGAGTCTGCGGTCAAACCACACGCCTAACCAGCGCAGGGCTGGCTGACTGTGCTCTCCACCCGGGAGGATTGGATAGATCGTGAGCTGTTCATCTACGACGCAGGGAGGCGCATAGCTGCTCCGCTGTCTGGTCAGGTGGATCATTTCCTGCTTTTCTGGAGCAAAGGTAACCTTATTAGCCTCACCCCATGCTCTGATCTCCCTTAGGTCTTCTGCGAGGAGCTCGACGTTGTCGTCCATAGAGTGTGAGGCCTGGTATAGACATATGTCGTCTGCGTACCCAAACCTCCGTTCAGTGTCCATGGATAGTAGCTCTGCCAGGTACAGTGTGTACAGGACGGGTGAGAGAGGCGACCCCTGGGGTGTGCCGCAGGCAACTGCGTAGCTAGGAGTGGTGACCTGGCCAAGGCGGACTTGCACCCTCCGGTCAGTTAGGAATGAGTCTACAAAGAGGATCGTCCTTTGTGGCCAGCCCTGTTGGGCCATCCGATGCAACAGGCGGTTCTTCAGGAGAGCGTCAAACGCGCCTTGCACATCTAGGGTGACCATAGTGACGTGCTTTCCAAGCACCCATGCTGCTTCAGTGTCGTGGGTGAACGCTGCAGTGAGGTCTGCTGCAGAGCGTTTTGGAAGCGCGCCGCCATGCTGGGGGCTGAGGATCTTGTGTGTCATGGCAGTCCATGCAATACGTCTAGCCACAGTTCGTTCGAGTCCCTTTCCAATACAAGACAGAAGCGCTATCGGTCTCCAGGAGCGGGGCGATGTCCGGTCTGTTTTCCCCACTTTCGGTATCATGGCTACCTCTGCAAGCTTCCATTGCGCCGGGAAGTGGTTGAGTTCAAGACACCGCTGGAAGATCCTTCGTACGAGTTCCCCCACCTGAGTCCAGCAGGCGCGGAGTAGTCGCACTGTAGAGCGGTCAGTACCTGGTGATGTGCTTGACACCCCTATCGTGTTTCGCTCACACTCCTCAAGTGAGATGTGTGTGCTCCACGGGAGGGTGGCTGCAGCCTCCTGGTCTGGACGCTGTCCGAGGTCATCTTCTGCTGTGTAGCGGTTGAGAACTTCCTGTCTAAGTGCCTCTGCTTTCTCTAGGGGGTCTGATATCGTTCTGTTGTTCACTTCGAGGGGAGTGTCCTGGTTCTCTGGCGTGAGCTTGTGCCAGGCAATGATCTTGAACAGGTCCTTGTCGTCTCTAGCGTTATCGATGACGTGCCTCCAGTACTGCCTCTTGGCCTGTCGGACGGTAGTCTTGAAGGCCTGTCTCTCCTCTGGTAGACTGCCAGAGCAGAGCTGTCTAGCACGTTTGTAGGCCTGGTAGGCGGTCTTGCACTCCTCGGTCCACCATGGTGCAGCGCGGCCTTCCTTGCGGTTGAGCTTGCCTGCTGCCTGTACAGAGTGCTGTATAGCCTCTGTGAGCAGCGTGACGCATTCTTCTAGCTGTGCTGCATCCTGTGTTGCAAGCGGGTCTGCGATGTTTTGGGCACCCATTTCTACCAGCCCAGCGAACTTAGCTAGGCTCGCCTCTGGAACTCTGTAGTGGTACTGTTCTAGTTGCGGAGTGCCTGGTGTGGAGATGGGGACAGAGGTCACTATCGTCTCATGATCTGAGCCGCTGTGCATGCTAGCATCGACAGCAGACTGGGCAAACGGGATGTTAGAGAAGGTGAGGTCAAGAACGTGACCAGCGCAGTGTGTTGGCTGCCCTGGCACACCAATGTAGTCCATAGACGCGTTGGCAGCCCATCTAGCTAGCTCCACTCCTCCGTTGGCTGCAGTGATGGTAGGCTCAAAGGATTCGTGTCTGGCGTTAAAGTCGCCCCCGACAAGGCAGAGCTGAGGGGGTGTCAGATGTGTGACGTATTGAATGACGTCTGGGGTGTGTGGCTGTCTGTAGCAGTTGAGTATGGCGACTCCATTTACTACCGCCCATAGCATGTCTGGGTGGTTGAGACTCTCTCTAGCCTGGTACCGTAGGTGGCGGCCTCTGCGGATGTATGTCATCACTCTAGGGCGGACTGAGCCTGGTGTGTTGGGGCTGTCCCAGGTGCTGATAGGTGCTAGGTGCTTGAAACCAGGGTGAGTGGATGTTCTCGAGTTGGCACATGCGAAGGGCTCTTGAACACACACAACATCTATGCCCTTCTGGAAGGCCAGCTCTAGTGTTGTGATGTGCCAGGGCGAGCATCTGCCGACGTTGGCCCAGCATACACGGAGTTGTCTGCTTGGTAGACTGTGCTGTTGACGCCTGTTGTGGGCTGGTATGTTGTAGGGGTGTTCTAGCATGACGATGGCGGGTCATCGCTCATGCTGGTGTCTTCCCTCTCCGAGGTGGACGGGTCAGTGTGGATAGTCGATTGTGGGCGGATGCTGCCGGCAGACAGCTGTCCTACATTGAGGCTTCTCTGGCCTGTGGCGGCCCGCCTTGGTCTCTTTGCTCTGCCAGTGGAAGAGGAGGATGGATAGGAGTTAGTCGTTGTAGGAAGTGATGCGGAAGCCCTGCTATCTCCTTCTTGCCTCTGGGTGGGAGGCTGGGGAGGCGCTGTCTCCGATGCCTCTAGAGGAGTAGTCTCAGGCTGAAGCGTTGCCTGTCTGAGGGTCTCTTCGACTGTCCTGTAGAGGTGCTGCTGTGCTATCTTGCCTGCGCGTCGGATAGCCTTCAGCTCGGCTCTTGTAGGCTTGATGCTGTGTCCGTTGACCCGGCGAGGGGCTGCAGGGCAGTTGGCGTGGCTAGCTGGGTGTGGTCCGTGGCAGTTGGCGCACACGGCTTTGTGGGTGCAGTTGTCCCCGTACGGTCCTTGGTGTCTGTCTGTGCGGTCTCCACAGTGCACGCAGCGCGCTACCTGGGTGCATCGGGCAGCGTTACAGTAGCCCTGGCAGCCTGGGTTGTGGCGCTGGATGGTAGGGTGCTTGTTGATCACCTTGGAGTACTCGCTGATACCAAAAAGGCGGAACGAGCGGACTGGCTCCTTGTAAGAGATGATCCAGGTGGTAAGGCCACGGTGGTTGGCTCCATGTCGTGAGGCCCTGCAGCTGACCGGCTGCCTGCCTGTTTGCGAGCATACCTCTTCCTCCACTAGCTGGATAGTCGTGGGTAGTTCTGTGCCGTCGAGGGTTCGAAGGGAACTGGGTACTCCCTGTACTGCGTAGTTGATCCAGCGTTCTGGGACCCTTACCGCGTCTCCGTCTAGTGCTCTCGCTAGAAGTTCCTGGTTTTCTTGGGTTAGAAGCTGGTCCCGGATAGACTTATTAGCTGGGGTGATCGCCCAGCCTGTTTTGATTGGTGATGCGGCAGGTATGTCCCTCAGGGTGATTCCTCCTATGCTCTTGCAAACTGCCTGTCTTACCGCAAATGGTGAGGGTTGTTGCAGTCGCATTGTTGGGTTGGAGATGGCTATGAAGATTCGATCGTCTTCTTTGGGCTTAGCCGACGGACCAGGCCGGGGTTTAGCAGGGATCAGGGGTCGGTTGGCACCCCTATCTGAGATTTGGGGGTCTCTGGCTACGTCCGCCCAAGAGCGGCGTCCTGACTCTTGGCTCCCGGGGTTGCTGTGATTAGTGTCACTGCTCCAGCGAGAGCTAGGGGGAGAGTTGCTTGGGGAGAGGGAGGTCAGCGCGTGAACGACCCTCTGCTGCAGCTCCTGTGCGATCCTGGCTTCTTGCGGGTTAGTGTAGCCCTGTGCGTGTTGATCTACGGCTGCTGCGAAGGCAGTAGTGATGGTGTTCCATAGCTGGGTAATTTGCTGAGTCTCAGCGATGTGGCGTTGGACGGCATCAGAGACTCGAGGTTTGGGAGCGCCCCCACCGGGGTTCTGGCTGCTCAGAAGGGGCGCATGGTGCTGCATGTCCTCCTGGGGCCGTCTTGGAGCGCGTGTATACAACTGCTGGGGGATCTCGTAGTCTGGGGACCCTGTGTGCTGGGAAGAGGGAGACTCTGCCATCCTATTAAGCTCCTTGCGCGTCGCGCAGGGGGCCTAGGCGGACGTTAGAGGTACTCCCAGAGTGGCCGCAGTGAGCCGGATCGTTTGCTGTGATTTTTGGGGCTTCTGTGAAGGAAACCCAGAAATCAAAAGATTGGTGTTCGGTGATGACGGCCTAGGAGGACCCCTCTTGCTTTGACGAGCAACAGTATTACATTATCCTAATAGCATGAGTCTGTACTGAAATCTCGCTCGTCTTGTAAATGTAGCCACTCTGGCCTACCCCTCCCCCTCCGCTGGTCGCTGTTGCTGATCTATCGCTTTTTCCGCTAAGGCTGCGCGCATCTACACCGCTTCCAACTTCAGTGTATGGACCAGCAGCAATGGCAAGTGCTGCGTCATTGCTACGCTTGTGGGTTGTGCGTGAGCTGCCAATCGTTGTCCTCTTCCACCTAGATCCGAGCCCAAGTTCGATGCCGGTACTTCCTTCTCCCGTTCCTCGTGTGCGCGCTCTTGAGAGGGACGATCCAAGTATCTTGGGTAGGATCTTGACGATGACAGGTTTCACACCAGGTGCAGAAGCACACAACAAGCTGACGTAGATCTCCGTGGACGTCCAGATCGTCACATCGTATGCGTCCCAACTCGTTTCGAAGTTCTGCATCTTCAGCAACGCGCTCACCCGTACCATGCGGACTATGCCAGCGACAACAGCAAATGAGCCGAGCAGTACAATGCTGATCAATGCCCATTTCTGGCGCTTATGCAGCTTCAACTCCAGCACACGAGGCAGCACTATACCCATAAGCGCAACATCGACGAATATGTTAACACTTCCGCTGATTATAAAGGCAGGATAGTCTTGAAGACACTTCGCAGGTGGCCGTCCCTCGGTCCAATACACGTGAATCGGCTGGCACTGGAAAGCCACCTCGAACATGAACGGGAACGTCAGGAGCACGAGCAGTACCAGCAAGGCTTGAATCAAGTATCGCCCGCGCTTGTCCTGGTAGAAGATGCGCAGGTACGTGAGACATATGCTCATCTTCGAGAGTACAAGCGCCGGAAAGAGCAGGATTTGGGCCGCATAAGCGTACTTTTGCAATGTTACTGGAGCCTGCGGGTTCAGAATAGCTACGGCGGCTGCATGGCGGCCAGCGCCGTTGTCAATCTGGCCGTACTGGCATACACTGTAGCCGGTACAGGAGATCTGTCGAGTATAAGCATGGACATTTGCAGCTGGCATTCAATCAGTGACTCACCCACGCCAGCGTGAGGACGTAGTCCTCTGTGCGCCACGCTTTGATGATGGCTACTCGAGAGTATGCCCTTGCAATGAAGAAAAGAGAACCGACAGCCTGGGCGACAATGTTGCCAGTGATCATTTGCGGTTGGCGCGTTTGTGCCAGGAAGCTTGATGGGAACTGCAAATGTGTTAGGAAAGACTGTCTAACAGGTGATGAGGCTACAGTACCTCCTGGCTCCCATCATTCTGACGCACGACGTGGTGAATAAAACCCATCGGTCTTCGCGCATCTCTTGATCCGCAGATGAGGTTGATACAAGGTCTGTCTGTCAGAATCTGCGGGGGCCCGAAGAGGGTCTTTCGAGAAGGGTGCCTTCCCGTCGCCAGGGTTCATGCCAGATGCCAGACTTACCAACGTCGAATCAGCGTACCCCGGACGCTAGTAGTCCGATGTGAGTGCCAGTCGATCACTCCGGCAGTTTAAGGCCAACCGAGCTGGCAAATAGAGTTTCGGCGGTATCGCCGGGCACAGCCATTGCATCTGTACAGCAACGCTGATGCATGTAAGCAGCCAAGTAGTAGGGTTCTAGTTGTGATGTACTATGGTATTAGGCATAAGTTTTGTCGGTAAGTCGTGATGTGGCGCATGCGTAATGTAACTTTTATAGCTTTTAATTTGCAGAGACAGGACCAGTCAGCATACACTGTAGTCTTTATTGGCTCAGATAATGTATACGAATTCGGTCCTACTCCTGGCTGGCTTTCTCCACCGACAAAACTTAATATGCCAGATACCACAGTATACTCAGGATCTGAAGTAACGAGCATCAGTGAATGCCTGGTTCTGCAACGCAATGTGGAGGCGAAAGCGCACGGGGCCCAAGGCATCATGTCCCGGGTGCTGCAAAGAAGATCCGGTTCCTGCAACAATCCAACAATGTAGGGTTGATCGACACTGAAAACACCACACATAGCGAGAACTCGATTTTTGGAATTCACTCGTATTTTCGCGCTCAAACGGTCGCTCTTGACGCCAATTGACTAGCCAGCACCCAGCCGCAGCAGCCCACTGCGTCTGACGTGCCATGGCGACACCGTGGCCTCAGCAGCCCACGTGGCCCACCCCATTCCGCGAGCACGCTACACGCCTCAGCACCTACCTTCAGGACGCGCTGGCCTGTATCGATCGCACGCAAAGCCAGCCTGTGCCAGCAGACCTCGTCAAGGTCATTATACACGGCACGCTGACGTTTATACTGAAAGTGCAACACACGCCTGACCTCAGCACGGTGTGCGACGCGCTTAGCATCCTGCAAACTGAGGCCAAGGCGTCCTCCGACAACACCACGCGAATGCTTAATGCTGTCAAGCAGGAACTCAAGACCGAAATAAAGAACACCGCTAATACCGTCCACGCAATCGCCACAAACGTACAACAAAACATAAGGAACGGAGAGGAAGCTAGGACTGCAGCCAAGGAGGCGGTAGAGGTAGGTAAGGCCAATCTGCAGATGGCAAGACAGATCAAAAACGCAGGACCACAGACTGGTGGCGTGCTCAGCTACGCTGCGATGGCGGCGAGGGGCGCACCGCTAGCAAGTACAGCGAATACACAAGTTCCCAGAATGGCTCCTATGCAGACGCAGCGTGAAGTCGTTGTGACCATTAGAGACCCCAGTACAGTGCTCAGCCTGCGGGCGATGAACCCGCGCAACCTTAACGCGCATGTAGAGCGCGCCATCGCGCAAAGCAGAAACGAAAACATTAACAGCATCAAGGTGCTCTCTTCAAACCAGCTAAGAAGCGGCGACCTTAGCATCAGAACGGCGACCAACAAAGAAGTAGAAGCACTAAAGCAGTTCGCTGACGACTGGGTCCACCGCATCGGCAACAGGGCCACCTTGCGGATTACAACCTACGGCATCATCGCACACGGCATGCGCACCAGCACAATAGACATGGACAGGTTTGAGGAGACGAGGGATCAGCTACTGCTGGACAACAAGCCGTTCATCCCACAGGCAGAGATCAAGTACGTCGGGTGGCTGACACGCAACGCACCCACGAAAGCCGCCTCCAGCGTCATCATAGAGTTCAGCAAGGCAGAGGACGCTAACAAGATCATTGACGAGGGCCTCATCTGGCAGGGCGAGGTCTTCCAGTGCGAGCGATACGAGCGACAGTGCCGAGTGAAGCAGTGCTTCAAGTGCCAACACTACGGCCACATAGGAACCCAGTGCAAGGCAACAATCGCATGTGGCTACTGCGCGCAACAACATGAGAGCAGGGATTGTCCGTCCAAGCTCGACCGGAACGTACCCAGGAAGTGTGCCGCCTGCCGAGGCGAACACGAAGCGTGGAGCTACCAGTGCCCTACCAGGAAGGAGGAGAGGGCAAAAGCAAGGGCTGCATACGACGTACGCCCATACTACCACCCAGTCGCGGAGACACCAAGGAACAACATCCCACTGGAGGCGTCGGCCACCTCTGTCCGACGGAGTAGACTCGCCCAAGCTCCCGCATCGACGCAGCCAGCACCAATCACCAGGAACCGATCGCAAACTGGACGAGGACAGAAGAGGACTAATGCAGGAACTACCATTGACTCAGCAGAGCAGCACAACCAGCCAACACACGCGAACGGCAGCCAAAGGCCGCAGAGGCACGTCATACCTACCCGGAGGGCCATGGAAGCTACCGGGAACAGCACGCAGCAGACACAGAGCGGCACTAGCCAGCACATGGAAATCGACTCTGACAACGAAGCATGAATAGACACAACAGACTGAACATACTACAGTACAACGTAAGGAAGTCGAGAGACATGGTCATGGCGTCGCTGCTGCGCGATCAGGCGATCTACGACTTCGACATCATCGCCATCCAGGAGCCGTGGAGGAACCCGTACTCCGCCACCACTCATCACCCAGCCAAGGATAGGTTCCACCTTTGCTACCCAGCAGGAGACGCGGAAGGCCAAGCACGGGTCTGCTTCTTCATTAACAAGAGAATAGATCAGACAAAGTGGCGCTTTGAGGAGCGAACAAGAGACATTTGTTCTATTATTATTAACATAGACTTAACAGACGATCAGCAAAGCCAAGAGCAGCTTATTGTCCACAACGTCTACAACCCGCCAAAGACCTCAAACAACCGGCAGAGTGCAATACCGCAGGTGCGGGAGGCGCTAAGGCATTACCAGACAAACGAACAAGTGCTACTTGGTGACTTCAATCTGCACCACCCCTTATGGGGAGGACTAAACAGGGAGGTCACTAATCCTGAATCAGAAGACCTAATAGACATCATAGGGGACTTTGCGCTCCACAACACCCTCCCACCAGGCACAGTAACGTACGAAGAAGGCCGATCGCAGTCTACAATCGATCTTTGTCTTGTTACAACAGGGCTGATTGAGCAAGTCATCAAAAGCGAAGTAGACAGGAGCCTAGACCACGACTCAGATCATCTGCCTATAAGCACAACGCTAGATCTCACAGTGCAATGTCTTGAGAAGAAGCCGCGGAAAGACTGGAAAAGACTGAACGAGAAACTGTATACGAAAGCGCTGAGGCGCTCTCTGCCTCCTCTTCGAAGACCACTCACAAACACAGCGCTTGACTCCTACACGGCTGAGGTGACAGCAGCAATCCAGGACGCGATACACGAAGCAGTGCCCGAGACTCATCCCTCCACCTATACACGCGAGGGATGGACTGAGGAATGCAGAGCAGTGCTCGCTGAGACAAAACGACTGAAGAGAGCACACAGCCGACACCACACAGAAGAGACGTGGGAAGCATACCGCGCCGCAAGGAATCACAAAGCGAGGACGATTAGAAAGGCACTGCGTAAAGCACACAGAGACCGTATTGAGCGGGCATCTGAGTCGCCAGACGCGCTATGGAAGCTAGCGAAGTGGGCACGCACGAGGCACGACCAGTCCACCAGATCCATACCAACTATACATCACCCTGACACACAAGAAGAACTCATCGACCCTGCAGACAAAGCTGAGCTGTTTCGAGACGTCTTCTTTCCAACGCCACCTGAAGCAGACTTGGGAGACATAGAGCACGCTGCGTACAGCGGCCAGATTGACATGCCACTGATTGAGGAGAAGGAGGTGCGCACAGCGATACGAGCGGCATCGCCCCTCAAGGCTCCAGGGCCGGATGGCATCATAAACAAAGCGCTGCAAGCCGGCATCGATCTGATTGCAGCCCACCTGACGAGAATCTATAACCAAAGCCTACGGCTGGGCTACTGCCCGGTCTCGTTCCGAGCCTCTATCACAGCGGTCCTGCGCAAACCTGGTAAAGCCAACTACGCAGTACCTAAAGCATACCGGCCCATCGCACTGCTTAACACAATCGGCAAGGTCATGGATGCGGTAGTGGCACGGAGACTGAGCTACCTCGTTGAGACCCACCACGTGCTACCACCGACCCACATGGGTGGAAGGAAGCATCGATCTACCGAGCACGCACTACACGCTGTCACAGCGAAGATCTACGAACAGTGGAACAACGGCAAAGACGGCCAGGTGGCCAGCCTCCTGTTGCTGGACGTGTCCGGAGCCTTCGACAACGTATCTCACAAGCGGCTGCTTCACAACCTGCGAAAGCGGAAGGTCGACGAGAACACAGTGCGCTGGATAGCAAGCTTCTTGAGCGACAGGCACACCCATATCCGGGTCGACGGATTCAACTCCCAAGAATACGCAATTAACACGGGCATTCCGCAGGGCTCGCCCCTCTCCCCTCTGCTCTATATCCTCTACAACGCCGATTTGGTCGACCAGTGCAACGAGCAGACAGATACCATGTCTACAGGATACATTGACGACGTGGCCATCCTCGCTTGGGGCAAGACCACAGAACGAACGTGCGAGATACTGGGCACAACACTTGAGAAAGCACAGCGATGGGCAACCACACATGCCTCAGTGTTCGCTCCTGACAAGTTCCAGCTGACCCACTTCACAAGATCGCGCAAACGCATCAACGTCGACGCGGCCATCCAGACAGAGTGGGGCGAGATAAAGCCGTCACCAACGTGCAAGTACCTAGGCTTGACCCTTGACACCAAGCTGAAGTGGAGAGAACATGTAGAGACGGTCAGACAAAAGGCAACTCGCACAGTGCACACGCTGAGCAGCTTAGGCAGCTCCACCTGGGGCGTCCGACTGCAAGACATGCGCAGACTGTACGAAGCCATCGCGCTGCCACAGATGATGTACGCGTGTTCCATCTGGTCCAATGCCAACCTCAACGACAAGAAGCGCGGCTACACGCACAAGACGGTCGACGCCCTGCGCAGCATACAAGCAAGAGCAGCAAGAAGCATATGCGGCGCCTACAGAGCGACATCAAGGGTCGCACTGGATGTGGAGACATTCCTTCTTCCCATCGAGCAGCAGATCTGGAAGCACAACGCGGACGTCGTCACTCGACTGTCTTCGTCTAGGACCATCGCACAGACTGCGTGCTACGAGCCACGCGAACCGGTACCAGTGGTCATTGACAAGAACTACAGGGCACACAAGAGCCCCTGGCAAAAAGCTTACGAGGCACTAAGGAGCAAGCAGGTGCGCGATCTTGACAAGCAAGAGCCCATCCCTCCGTTCATCACACCGCCGTGGCAGCGAGGGCCACACACCTACATTGACAACGATGCGGAGGAGGCCCGTAAGCACCATGATCGAGAATGCGCAGCAAACAAGAGCCTCAGCATCTATACAGATGGCAGCGGCATCGAGGGCGAGATCGGCTCCGCAGCAGTGTGCCTGCTAACACAACAGACGCTATCCGTACATATGGGATCCGACACACTGTCGACAGTATACGCAGCGGAGCTGCAAGGCATCAGCCTCGCACTGCAGATCGCGCAGGAGTATGCAGACAGAGACGGCGAACGAAAACAAATTGCCATATACACGGACAACCAAGCCGCCATCTGGTCAATAGCCAAAGCCGAAGGGCGATCAGGCGCGTACATCCTCGCGGACATCGCGCAACAGGTTCTGGAGCTCCAGGACAAAGGATACTCAGTGGCTGTCCGATGGATCCCTGCCCACGTGGGCATACCTGGAAACGAGGCCGCCGACCAGGCTGCCAAGGAAGCCACCGGATGGAGAGAGAACGGCCGCAGACAACAGCCAGCAGACACGCCCGCACAGCTATACCCGCTCAGGACAACGCTCAGAAGATGGTGCAAGACGCAGGCAGAGAGAGCGTGGATCGGCGCGTGGAGGGAAGACAAGAAAGGCCGCGCGACGTACAGACACACGCCAGTGCCCACCAAGAAGGTGCTACAGCTCCACGAGAGGCTCAGCAAGCGGGAGAGCGCGCTGCTGGTGCAGCTGCGGACCGAGAAGATCGGTCTCAACGACTTCCTCTTCAATCGCCATGTTCCGGACATCACCAGCCCCCGTTGCAGCTGCGGAGAGAGGCGACAGACCGTCGCGCACGTCCTCCTCCGCTGCAGCAAGCACAAGGACCTCCGGAACCGCATCTTCGCCAACCTTTCCGGACGACACAGCCTCAGGACCATCCTGAGCACGCCGCAGCTAGCTACCAAAGCCGTCCAGTATATGAAGCAGACGCAGATCCTTGGGCATATGGGGATTAGAGATACGCAGACGACGCCGAGCGCTGGGGGGAGACTGTAGGTACAGCGGACGCGATAGACGAGGCAACGCGCCTCTAAGAGCCTAGAATCACGGCATACAGTCAGTAGAACCAGTATCTAGATGAGCTGCCAGGCAAATTGTAGATAGTGGTTGATGGAAAACGGCAGGTTACGGGGGCAGCTGGTCTCGTTCAAGGGATGAAGTGGGGCGGCGCGGATCAACGTCCGCACCGCGTCCGCTGTCTGCCACAGCCTGTCACTCCGGACATAGCTGCGCAGTACGCGGCTGAAACCGAGTAGGATGACTAAACTAAACTAAACTAAATGTAGGGTTGATCCTGGTGAATATCGATCTCAATGCCGAGATTGCGGTACACCTAGTGAGGTGAGAGTTGGGATTGAATACACACGTTTCTTAGAGACAGATTGTGATCAACCGTAGGGCAGAATCTTGAGTCCTGTCGTCGCTGCATCGCCGTCAGGTTCTAACTGAAACCACAAGCGCGACAGCCACGATGAGTCGCGAAATGAAGAGCAGGCCCGATGCATTGTTGGGGCAACTTTGCCGCTCTCGTCTCAGTCGTAGCGTGGAATGTTCGTAAGCCGGCTCATGATCGCGCTTCCGCCGGCACTCAGGAGGCTGGATTCTCCAACTCATTTGTTCAAAGGAGGTTGTCTCTTCGCCAGGCTGGTTAGATTGACAGCCACTGTCAGCCAGTGGCGATGTGGCGAGCTTCTTCAGGCGTGATCCTGGCTGCAAGCAGTGCGGCCTCAGGGATACTGATGCTGCGCATTTGCCGTTGGAGCTGAAGCGCGGGATTCGGGCTCGGCCAAATGTCAAGGGTATGACGTTTTGAGACGCGCCTCCATCAAGCAGGAATAGGTCACCACCCTGGACATTGCTTTCGGAGTGGCCGCTCCACGACTCGAGCATACTTCGACCCTGATGCGCATGTAGATCGCGACAAGTAGACGATAAGGATCGCCTGGATGCCGGGATGAGGTACTGAGGCTACTCGAGGACGCACAGGAGGGGTTGGAAGCCGTGGACTCGAGTGTAGTTGCTGCTAATGTTGCGTCAAAAGAGGCAGGTACCTTTCCGAATGCCGAACTCGGCGCTCATCATGCCGAAGCTTTAGCTTGAGCTTGAGCACCAACATCTCCAGCGTCCCAACTTCGAGCTTCCACCACTCAATTGAGGCGCCGCAGCCTCCACACTTCCAATATGCTTCTTCAGAATGTGCCCCTGCTGTTCTTGGCGGTAGGAAGCTTTGCAGCAAGCCTTCAGCCAGCTTCTTCAGACGTCACCACGCTTGACCGCTCTACTTCGAAAGAGCTGCTGTCATTGCACAAGAAGCTGGTCGAGATTGAGTCAATCAGCGACAATGAGCTCGAAATAGGCACGTGGCTCACATTGTACCTCGAAGATAATGGCTTTACTGTCGAGAAGCAGAAGGTCGCGAAAGACCGTTACAACCTGCTCGCGTATGGCAGCAAGCGCGACACCACCATCCTCCTCTCGTCGCACATCGATACTGTTCCCCCGTACTGGCCGTACTACTACAACAAGACCACCGATGTAATTGGTGGTCGCGGTAGTGTCGATGCAAAGGCTAGCGTCGCAGCGCAGATCCTTGCTGTGCAGGGTCTTCAAAAAGACGGGGAAGCGAAGTGGCTGCGAGACGATATCTCGTTGCTCTTCGTTGTAGGAGAGGAGACTGGTGGTGAGGGCATGAAGACATTCAACGCCTGGGAGGAGCGACCTCAGTATGATATTGTCATCTTTGGTGAGCCTACCGAGGGCAAGCTGGTCTGCGGACACAAGGGCATATTGGGCTTTGAGATCCATGCTACGGGCAAGGCGGCGCACTCAGGCTACCCGTGGCTCGGTGTGAGCGCCAACGACATTTTGGCGGAGACATTGAGTGCACTGCTCGAGCTCAGGCAGCACCTGCCCTGGAGCGAGAAGTACGGAAATACGACAATGAATTTTGGCCGCATCCAGGGCGGTGTCGCTGCAAATGTCGTTGCGGAGACAGCGAGCGCGAAGATTGCGACCCGCCTTGCGGCTGGTACACCGGAGATTGTGAAAGGCCTCATCGTCAACGCGACCAAAGAGATTAAGGCTCGCGCGAAAAAGCAGGGTGGTGATCTGGAGTTCGTTTGGAGCGGCAACGGCTACGCTCCCGTCCCGATTGACTGCGACATCGAGGGCTTTGAGAAGCTGACTGTCAACTATGGCACAGATGTGCCCAACCTCGAGGGTGACCACAGGCGGTATCTGTACGGACCAGGCACCATCTTCGTCGCGCATTCTGACCACGAGGCGCTGAAGAGGAAGGAGCTGGAGCAGGCTGTACTCGACTACAGGAGGCTGATTATTCAGGCCTCCAAGATGGAGCCGAAAGAAAAGACACTGTATACAAACGATGAGCAAGTCGAGTTGTAGATAAGCTTTGCACACCGTAGATATCTTCGCGAGCAAGTATAGATAGCCTCGCCTTTACGCAGACGTTGCTCCTGCTCGCGGTGATGGCAGCATAACAGACTTGCGTAGATGCGTCCCTTCGGCGTGCCTGCTGACAGACGGTGCGCAAAAGATTCTGCAATATATACTCTATAAATGTTCGAACTTACATCAAACCACAATACTTGGTTTTGTAGTGTAGCGGTTATCACTCCGGATTCTGATCGTCTCAGTGTCTTCCGGCAACCCCGGTTCGATTCCGGGCAAGACCTTTCTTTTTTTGCCGTTATCACGCAATCAGATCCTTGATCATGAAGAGTGGGAATGGGTGTTGCTTTTTGCGCAGCGGCTCGGCGGACGAGGGCGTTAGCTTGCGTGCAGCGCCAATCTTCCAGCACAGTGGAACCGCCGGGAAAGAAAACTTTTGGGATCGGTGCACGGCCGGCTTTATTGAACAAGGGTAACACCGATTGACCATCAATGTTGATAGCTACTTCATTATCATTTCAGTAGTGCTCGTCTGATCTCGCTATCTACACCTTCCTCGCTCTAGTAATAGCGTACAACAGAAAACGTGCAAAGGCTGCGCGATGCAAAAGCATGCCGCCTGGTATCAACTCGGGCCCCGAAAACGAAATGCGATGCGAGAACGCTGCAAGAACAGACTGCGCCAAAGCGCTGCGCGACACACCCGTCAGCACAAGAACTTGTAGACTTTCTTCCACCGTGGCCACTTCTTTCTCTCCTCGCGCTCTTCCTCGATCAGCGCCTCAATGTTCAGCTCTCGGATGCCCGTGTGCAGATCCATGTTGTGGCTGCGCACCACGCTCGTGCGGTAGTACAACTTGTACGGAATGTAAAACGCAACCGTGACTGGGAGCGCGAGGTACACGCTGAAGAATTTCTGCAGCCTGACGCTCGTAGACAGATCGCCGTACCCGCCGAGCGGTGCAAATGCGACCCAAAACTGCGCGATGAGTACGAGCAGGTTGAAGATGAGCCCGACATAGGATCCGATGAGTCCTGGTTGCGAGCGGAACGCGAGTTCGGACAGGCTGTGGCCTTGCACGCGCCAGCCCTTGCGGAAGCGGATATGCGCTAGGCAGATGGAAAGCCACGTGAATACAGCGGAGAGGGCGGAGAGGGCTAGGAGCCAGTTGAAAATGTCGTCGCGGAGGTTGTCGTCTGTGCCGGCGAGGTAGGCGAGGAGGCCGATGGCGAGCGCGAAAGCGATGGAGACGAGGGGCCGGCCTTGACGATCGATGTATGCAAAGATCTTGGGCGCTTGATGCTGTTCGGCCAGCGCGGCGAGGGTGCGCGAGGAGCCGTAAATCGAGGAGTTGCCGACGGAGAGGACGGCGATCATGATGACTGCGTTGAACACGGAGGGGAGACCCTCGATTCCGGCGTTCTGGATGGCAATGACGAATGGCGATGCGACCGCGTTCACACCATTTTCGTTTTGCAAAAGGTTCGGGTTGTCTTGGGACACGATCAGCCCAACAATGGTGAGCGAGACGATGTAGAACAGGGAGATTCGCCAGAAGACCTGTTTGACTGCAGTGGGTAAAGACTTGCGGGGGTTAGCGGTTTCTGCAGCTGCGAGACCGACCAGCTCAGTTCCGGAGAAGGCAAAAGCAGCGTTTACGAAGACACTGCAGACGCCTTTGAAGCCGTTTTGTTTGTTGAACGGCCCTGGGTCATGCCAGAATTTCCCGCCAATGTAGCTCCCGTCTGGCCCGCCACCAATGTTGATGATGATACCGAGGATGATGAACCCAATCACGGCCGTGATCTTGATGATGGCAAAGACAAACTCCGCTTCTCCGTACCCCTTGACACCAAACAGATTGATTACGACGATGAGGACGAGGAATATGGTGACGTAGACATTGTTGTCGACGATGTGTTTGTCCTTGGTCCAGTACTCGATGGTAAATGTTGCAGCAACGATCTCGAGTGGCAGCACAACGAGCCATTGCAGGGCGTAATTCCACCCCATGGCAAACCCCCATGCTGGATCGATGAAGCGAGTCGAGTAGGCCGAGAAGGAACCAGCCACAGGGAACAGCACTGCCATCTCACCCAGGGCGTGGACGGTGCAGTACAGCATGATGCCAACTAGGCAGTACGCTATCACTAGTGCTGCCGGCCCACCATTGGCCAGCGCTTGCCCGGAACCGACAAAGAGACCCGTACCTGACAGAAGTTTAATAGTGCATCGTGACTTGCAGTCAAGCAGCCTACCTATTGAGCCTCCAATTGCAATCATCTGCAGGTGACGGCCTTTGAGGCGCCGCGCGAGTGGTGAGTTTGCCGTGTTCGCCGCCGCCTGTTCGACATCGTACACGGTCCCGTCGGCGCCTGAGCCTCCCTTTGGCAGCATGGTCGAGTTGGGGTCCCTCTTGAAGCTCTCCAGCACCCTCATGGCTATGCCGTCGCGATGCACCGAGCTCTCGCCATAGTAGTCCGAGTTTTGCGATCCTCTGCCGAAGCTCTTCTCGGTGCCGTACATATCGTCGTCGACGACCATGGCGGCAGTGACAACAAGTGTCGAGTGCAGCAGGCGCTGCGGGCTCTGGTGGTGGTGCTGCAGTGCAGCGTGGGCCTCCTGCTCGTTCTCGTGGAAAAAGGGCCCTGGGAGATCAAGTCGTCTGTGGTGCTGACGCCAGATGGCAGGGCCCAGGCTTATTTCACACAGTTCGCGGCCGGTGAAATGACCGGGGTGAAGTGACCAGGGTCCGGGCAGACGGTAAGTGATCTCTTAGGGGCCGGGATGGGGAGAGCCTTTGGGTTAGAGCGGCGGGCTGATTCCCCTAGGCCTGGCACTTTGGGCTGCGTCCTGCTGTTATCTCAGGGCTGCATGTCACTGGCCGGCGATGCAACGGCAGCAGCAGACGCTGCGCCGTGGAGACATGCCTGCGAAAGGGGAGTGGATGGGCCTGTGACGCTTGCTGTGTCCCGTCTGCCACGAGGGCGCTGATCCCCCCCCTCCCCCAGCGGGTGCACGGAGGCGCAAGGTCGATGGCGACGGTTGGCCAATGTCTTGTAGGCATCGAGTGCTCGGTGCCACGGCCATGGGTGTCTCCATCCTCAGCAACGAGCGTCGCGCAGCGTGCGCCGACAGCGAACCATGGAACGTCAACTGTCACCCGCAGATTGCCTGCGGACTGGCGTCGTTCACGCGTGGCTCGCCCATCGCCGCCCTCTGTCGTGGCTGCCTCGGCGACCTGGTGGCGCCTGCCGTCCTCGACAGCGCCAGCCCGTGCGCGCCTGCCTTTGTTATCAACCGTATCAACCGAGCAATGGATGCGGCATGTGCTCGCAAGACCCACGCTTCATCATGATGCTCGGTCCATGATTCACGACGACGCCGACTCTCGCTTCATGCATATCTTGATAGCGAGAGCAGACTGTCATGCCATCACCGTGGCCTTGCATCTGGCGTCGTGCCTCGAGTCCTGAGTGACATATCACAACCCAACGCTCGCCCTTTGCGAACTATTGGCAGAGGGCCCCCGGAAGCCGGCGGCTGCTCCCTGAATACGACTTTTAATACCCATTGCCAAAGACACAATCAGACCCATCCCAGCAGGTCCCGTCTACCAAGTGTGACGCCGCGTAATGAACGCATTAACGGTCGTCTGCGGTCAGCTCACACCGCAATCTCTCCAACGTATCGACACCACGAACGCGTGAACAGCGCGTCAGACGAGATGTATTGGCAGCTGCCAACTTAATGCCAATCCAGCGGCTGTTCAGGCACCCTCCAACGGTATCATGCAGGTACAAATCTGACAATTCCAACACCAGACGTGAAGGGCAGAAAGATCATTTCTCGTGCCGCAATCCGTCAGCCACGAAATTCCTCTCCTGGGCAGCATGGCACCAGAGCTGTGTGACGCTCTGCGTCCTCGACTGCATCAGCAGCGCCCAAATGCGTCTGCGACCGCCTTGTACGACTCCTGAACTGGCGAGGTACATAACTCTGTCTCAGCAATGACCGTCCCTTGTATTTGTACAAAGTGGTCGCCATCACCGAGTCTTCCAAATCCCTTCGAAACTTTTGTCACAAGCAGCTGCGCGGGATGAATGCAGGTCCAGGACTTAGGATCATGCCTTGCGCTCGTGCCTTCCTGTCCCGGCTAAGCTGATGCACGCCACCACTCCCTGCACTTCTGCAACTGCAAGCGAGGCCATCTAACGTTTCTGCGTGCGTGAGGCATTTCTGGCGCAGGCGAGTCCCAATCGAGAACAATTGGCGAGTGCCCTGAGGCCGTAAGACGGTCCGAACAATGCATTCACAGCTGCCTTTTTGCTTCTGCCTTCCCGCCTTTTGTACGCGGTGCCGTTATCGATAACATGCAGGTCTTGGTCTTCCTGTCTGGCGCTGCAGCATTGCGATGTCGCTGTCAACACAGAACGACAAGTTGACAACCCTTGGACCAACACACGTTGTCTCGGCAGAATACGCCACCGACAACCAGCAAGCGCTACTGAGACATTATCAATGTCTCCCTACCCCTCACAAGTACCACTCCTACCGTGCACCGTGACGTGAGAATGCGACACGGTATCACGCTCCCTCGACAGGATGTTCGTAAGAGACCACTATATTACAGGCCGCGACCCGTACACTCGGCACTGGGCCTCGCACGTGCGCTCGCGTGGCCTTATCCTACCTGATCAGACCTCACCACGACCTGACCATTCGGTACTCGTCCTCCCTTGGCCACCACAACCCTGCGCAAGGTCATTGCGAAGACTCCGTTCTCCTTGCCTCGCCCAGCAACCGGGTCCCAGTGCAACTCCCGCAGGAGCGCGCAGATGCAAGCGTCGATGCCAGCGCACTACGATCTCGCAGCTGCTGATCATGGATATGCGGCAATAGCTGTAAACGACCTGGTTTGTGCTGTGCAATGTCGTACAGCAGCAGTACAGGGATTCTCTGCCATCAGCAAGCAATGCACTGATCTGTCAGGACGCCCCCGATTATCGTAGTACTGACCGCCATTTGGTGAAGTCGTTGCACCCAGCCATCTATCCACCTGGGATAAGGATCTTTACGTCAAACGGATTCGCGAATGCAATGATACACCCTTAGAATATGACAGCCGACGGGCTTACCGCGTGGCGACATCTCCAGACATGGCGGTGGTCAGGTCCTTCGATGTCGAAAGATCAACAGCGAGGTAACACCATTCGCTGAATGCGAGCATTGCTCAGCCCGTCGCCACTCTGCACATCACATACTCGCTCACATGTCGCCGATCACGCAGTGGCTTGCAATGTCCAGCAATGTACTGTTCTGTCGTGCATCACCTGCTGCCGGACGGTCGTCACATAAACAGCTAATTTTCTACTCATCGAGCAATCGATGGTGGTACGTCTGAATTCGTCTCGATGGACAATCTCATGGTTCGCCCGAATAGAGCCTCGCTAGCTTATCAGCGGATAGATTGTTGGCATCGTGCAAGCTCAAATTTGCTCACCACGCCTCACTGTTGAAATTTCTAGATATACATACAACTTAACAAGTGTACATCAGGAACACCACGGTTGTGTGTCTTATGATCTTTGCTAGGCTTCACTTGACTGTCTTGACATTGTAAACGAGCAGTACATATCGACGCATTCATGACCGTGATCGGCCCTCAGAGTGCAGCTCCTGACACTGTTGACGCGCAATAGGTAGTATTCTGCATTCTCAACACAAGACATACTCCCTGATTGATGTAGACTTCGACATGGCTTTCACCGAACCGTCCGATCCAATTTAGCATCGCCCGATTCGTACCATACAGAACCTCAGTATCCAGCTCGATCACCTCACACAACCACACAACCAACCTACCGCCAGACCAACACCTTTACCAACAATGGGGTTGTTTCCTTTCACACCGTCAAAGAAGATTCCCGAGGAGAAGATCCCGCCCCCCACGCCCGAACAACTCCAAGTCCTGCTCGACAATGCGCAACCTTCGGGTCGCCGAGACTCGGGCTTCCTCAGCGTTGGCGCTGCGGACTTCGAGACCGCGCATGCTATTGCCATCTCTCATGGGCATGGCATCTTCGTGTGCTGCTGTGGACACGATAATACGCTGAAGTACCATGATGGCGAGTACCCCTTTCTTGAACTAAAGTGTGGTAGGTGCCAACACGTCCTGTGCAAGAGCTGCTTTACCACCTCCATCATCACGCCTTTGAAGGCGGCAGAGCAAGCGGCACTCGTAGACATGGACGTGGCCAAGCAGCGTAAGCTCTTCAAGGACTTCTTCCAGGTCTGCCCAAACTGTGGGCTGTCGCGCCTGGCGCAGATGCGAAATCCAGACCATCACGGTGAGCGTTTCTGCTGGGTACCTGTGGCCTCACACTCGCACTCTGAGCTGTGCTCGTGTGGGACGTCGGCCAAGTCGGATTGGCTCAAGTTCGTCATCTGCGATCCGACTCCGTATCGCTTGGATCCGGCAAAGGCTCTGAATGATCTCAAGAATCGTTGGATTGAACGGGGCTTGATGCAGAAGTACGCTTTCGATCAAGAACAGGCTGATTAGAAGCCGCCTCAGGTCAAGTGGGAGGCTCTGAGCCACCGCCGAGCACAAGCTGACAATACTGCAGCGCCGCGTACTGACTCTGTTTCGGAGTTCAAGGCTAACCAATCCATTGATGCTCATCTGCATGGGCCTCCCTCACGAGAGGTCGCGGAGTCGCACTCGATCGGCCAGTCCGTGTAGGATATTCCGAAGCTGCACTCACCCTTCCGGCGACAACCAGAGTATTTGACCCTGGTCCAGCACTGCCCCCTCAAGCGACGTGGAGCGGTGCGCGGCAATCGTACGCCTCATTCTGGCTCTGCGCAGAGCTTTCGCACTGAGTTCGACCTTACCCCACGCACTGCATCGTCCCCGGACTTTCGAGCCATTGAACGCCCAGAAGTTCTTACCCGCGCTGGAACTTGGGCGACAGCTGAAGAGCATCGACGCCTCAATGAGCCCTCACGCTTCGATGGCTCTGACTGCACCCCATCGTTCGCTCAACGTCTTGTGCCAGAAGACGATGGCCCGTATACACCCACCGCGCGTAAGCCGTCGACGATGACTATGCATGCGCTCCAGCCTGAGCGTCAGCTCACAGCAGAAGCCACGCATAAGCCAAACACTGGCGACGAGCGCCAACAGCCTCTGGAGCGACGCCATACGATCATGTCTTCCTATGGTGTGATCGAAGAGGCCGATGATTCCGACGACGAGCCTACGCCACGGCAGTCTTCTTTCACACCGCTTCGTCCACACTCGAAGGCGCCATCCGAGAGGCAGCGAAGCGACGCATGGCAGTCGATGGCTGAGAACGATGGCGAGCACACTGTTGACCAGCACGCACTTGATCGAGTGAGTGATTTCTTGAACGGGACTCCGCTGTCAGCCGTTTTTGACTTTGATTCGATGCGAACGCTGACTTTGGCGGATCCCAAGACTCCCTAACCAATATAGACCTTTTCAGATGAAGACTATTGTCCAAAGTATACATGATGTATTATCGATGACAAGGGATTCTGCGGGTTAGTGATGTGTCCAGCGTATGGAGAGAGCCCTGGCCAAGTTGTCTAGGGTGTGGTGTGGATCTGCACGCACAAGCGCTGTGTACCGTCAATGTGCAGATGAACGTATACAATCAGATAGAATGCATCTCCCATCAAGCTGCCATCCCCGGCATTATAGACGGGAAACCGAGATCCGCCCAGTCTTCCTTGCCATCCACAAATGTCTCTTTGAAAGGCAGCGCATGCTCCAACAAGAACCGCACCGTCCATTTGTTCAGCACATACGCATCAGCAGCCGGCTCGCGCAGACAGCGGTTCTGAAACACTAGCAAGCGGTCCTTTATGGGCTCTACGGAAGGCCAATAGGTCGTTAGCTCTTCGAGAGCCTCGAAGTTAAGCGTCAGTAGCTTGCGGGCTTCCTCGACTTCTGCGACGTCCCCAAAGAGCAGCGAGTGAAGCAATACGGATGAGGATACGACCGTCAGATGCGCGACGACTAGGTAGACGACGTGGCAGTCCTTCTGGCTTCGCGCAGTGTGCAGCAGACGACTGAATGCTAGGGCGTGGTGCTTGGCTCTGTTGGCATATATCGCGGCCTTGTTGATTTCTTGGTGACTTGGGTTCAGGAACTGGAAATAAAGAATTATGGAGTAATAGTGATAGCCGAAGTACAATGCGACAAGACTGCCGCCGTGGCCTTTCGTTCTGTACGTGTTGAGGTTGGCGTCGTTCATGAGCATGGATGAGGGGATTGTATCGTGCCAATCCAGCAAACGCTGCGCGACCATATCGACGTGGCCAGTCATGGATCCATCAATGTCGTTCGCCACTAAGATGAAATTGATGTCCTGTATGAGCGCGAAAATGCTGGCCAGGGATGCATGATATGCCCATAAACCGTTTTCCCGATCGATTGGCTGAATTACATCGTCAGCGCTTATTTCCTGAAACAGCACTTCGTCCATCGGCAACTTGTTAGTTGAGTCAGCACGTAACATACGCGGCAGACCAAGGCTCGAGGGACTCCAATTGTCTGATATGACCAAAGACCACCATGTGCGTATCTTGATCTCTTGTAAGATGAACGGATCGTTTGGATCTGGTTCTTGGATCTTCATAAGAAGCGCGATGCGATTACCAATACCTATCCATAGTTAACAAGTGAATTGCACAAGGACGCCAGTCTTACCAAAATATGTCAACTGTAAGTCGGCATTTTGTACAGCAGTATACCAATTGCCCAACAAGACACATGTTTGCACGTTCTCGATTGACAAATGCTTAAGCTGCTGGTCGAGCAGTGCTCTTGATTGGTCCGCGAAGCCCGGTGCAAGGTCGCGCTTGCCCTGATGTGGTGCAAGGCGGCAGCCCAGGACGCACATGGCTCTCCAAAGATGTTCAGGTAGGGACCCGCGGCGCAGGGCTTCCCATATTGACTTTTCGTGGAAGAGACTGTGCGGCCGGTCGTGTATGTACCGAAAGTACAGGTCGATGAACTCAAACTCCTGGCTAGAGGGTCCAGTGGTTGCTTGCTGAATAGTGTTCGCTGAAGTTGTCAAAGAATTGGGGTGACCAGCTGAACCTCCCACTTGAGATGCAAGAGGTGGCTGTGGGACGGCAGTGTTCGAACAGTGAATCCTCCGTGACTTGCACACGAGGCATCGAAGCTGCTTGCCGGCTGGATCAGGAGTACACTTGCGTTTGCCGACCCTGCACTCTCGGCAGGACGTTGGGAGTCTCATTGCTCGCCACGCGCGACCACACTGGGTATTGCATAGATGTGGAGCATCTCTGGGCCGTCATTGGTGCTGATGAGTGGAGTGTTTGGTCGTCGAAGATGACGGCAAGAGGTGCCGAGGGCTTTTCTTCCGAGCCGAGGCACGTGGTGTATCATATTTGAGCATGTCCCAGGTCACGAACTCAAGATGGCCCGGGACGTACAAACGTTCTTAGGTTCCGTAAAACCTATGGAGCAAATCTCAGCTGTAATGGCTACACGGTGACAGCTTTTCGCGCTTGGAACTTATTTGGTTGAGAGAACTCAGTCCTTCAACATAAGTGTATAATAGATTGTGGCTTTCGACAAAGAACGCGTCACCAAATCTGCGGCGAAAAACTTGGTAGGTGCCTTGAGTGAGCAAGCTGGAGTCGATAACACATCTCAAGCGACAACTCCACGCTCTGCGTCTCGTCCTGCACCACCATCTTTGCGACTGCCCAACGTGGTGACCCTCGCCATAAGACTTGGCTCCTCCCTCTCCTTATCCATCTTCGCGTGCCAATCTGCCTCAGCCTTTGCAGCATTGCGTTTGACTCTTGCGGTATTCCAGCGCATGAAGTAGCAGCAAACTGGGAAAAGGATCGTATCGATGGCAACCCAAGCAAACAGGATGCCGAAATTGCGCCCAACGTGGGATTGCTGAAGATCGAAAAGCGTTGAACGGGTGAGCTCGACGACTGAAATGTTGTCAGCGACTTGACTTGCAAAAAGAGAAAAGAAGTCTGAGAACTTACTGTTGTGCATTGGCCACGCATAGCCCCATTTGTAGAAGCTAGGCGCGAGATCGAGCGCGTAGAAGCCGGTCGCAACGTTGCTGATGACCCAGAAGATAAGCCAGAGGGCAGTCCAAGGCGTTCCAAGAACCATAGCCATGTTCTCACTCGCCAGGCCGAACGCAATCATCCCGACCCAATTGCCCATCCAGTACACGACAAATGTCCCCCGTCCGTATGCGTTGGCATTCTTAGCGGGCCACACATGACTAGCCGGTTGGTTGGACATGGGCATTAAAAACGCGAGGCTGACGAAGCTGTAGACCAGAGAGAGGAAGAAGTAGCTCATGACAGTGGCGATGTAGCGCCAGGCGATGAGGTGGTGAAACAGTAGCGGCGGATGGCCTTTCGGGGATAGGTACTTCATATGTATCGGTAAGAAAAAGGTGAAGCTGAAAAAGGAGATGATGATCAAGTAGATTAGGCCAATGCTGACTGCTGGCGTGGCGATTGGGGGCCCGAACGGACGCAGATCGTAGGTCGTGAACTCGATGCCCGGGGACAATGCTTGAGGTGCGTCAGTGATGTGCAGGGTCTGTAAGTCATCCTGAAGATGGAGGATCCATGAGGCACCGAAAGTGGAGACGACGCGTCTCTGTAGTGCAGTCAGGCTTGGCACGATGTACGATGATGCTACAGTCTGATCGCGAGCTGTGTTGTAGATGATTTGACAGGCTCCGGCGGGATTGTAGCTAGAGTTACCCTGCCTGATAGCAGAGTCCAGGAGAGCAGTAGCGTTGGCGTTGATGACCACAGCAGCCCAGACCTGCATGTCGTACACGGCGTCACGGACTTTAAGTGGATCGTTGTTGAAGTCCTCTGGAGACTTGAAGAGGTAGGTAGGCACAATGCCGCCAGCCTTTGTCATGTTTTCAGTCGCCTCGACGACAAAGGGGCCAACGAATGGAGTCGTGCTTGTGTATGGCGCTATCTGACCGTCGAAGTCAACCACAAGGATGGTAAGGTTCTTTGCATTGTCGTTCTGCTTAAACAGAGCACCCCAGAAAAGGCACAGGAAAGCCATGATTGCGACTGCCAAGATGAGGTCTGGATGATGGTTAATCCTGGCTACCCCGAGCTTCGTGGGATGAACCTACTCGTTCGGAGCCAGAGCTTGAGCACATGAAGTCGCACACCGGCCTGACAGGTCAGCCTGACGTTCTTTAGAGCTGCGCATAGCTTACCATTTGCCAATGCCAAAAGCCAACTGGAGGTTGCGGGCCGAGATCGCTCTTGCGCCTTGATCTTTGAGTGTTCATGTTAGATAGAGCTGGGGTGATGCCACGTGAGTGTTGTGTCTCTGCCTTTTCGATAGCTAGTACATCGTTAAGTGCTCCTTGTTCGACCGGGCTCTCAGCCTCGCTCTCAGTGTCAGTAGAGTCGCTGTCGCTATTGTATGGCCACTGCTCGCGGTCATAGTTGGGAGCGATTTGGCAGCCGAGCGTGGGCTCAGGCATGTTGTGTGATACTGAACCAGAGCGAGCTGTGGTTGAGGATCGAACTGACGGTCGCCGTGAGAGCTGGGAAAGAGTAGATGTTCGAACCGCCTGCGTTCTGCGCTCCATCCCCTCTTCAGAGACGTGACTTGGGCGCGCCGCCATAGTGCTGACTGATGCTGCAGTGATGCAGCTAACGGGAGGAGAGAGCGGGGATTGGGCAGAGAGTGAGCGGCACAAATTGGTCAGACATGCAGGTGAATGCTAAGCTTTACACATCACCGGGCATCCGACGTCTATAAGGCACCGTCGGATGAGGATTTATGATCTGCTCAGGGGTCTAGAGCAAAAGTTGATGCCACGAGGTTGCTATGACACAGCAGCCGCACGGGGCCGGCCACCACCTAAACAAAAAGTCGGACACCTTTGATGAGGCCAGCGGCCAAAGGTGTCCGATATTTTTTGTCCAGGTACGAAGAATCCCGTTTCTTTTGAGGAATCATGTTCGGCGCCCTTGCACGCAGAGGTGATTCCTCAGAAAAAACGGGATTCTTCGTAGTGGGGCACAAAGAATGTTGTCATGCCAAGGACGATTTCGCCGATTCGGCATGACAAAGCAGTGTGAACATATACAGAGTCGCATCGGGTCAAATTGAAAGCTGTAATGACGTTCAGCTATCAAGGAGCCATTGTTGATGTTCGAAGAGAAGTAGTGGTGAAGTTGAAACGTAGGCGGCGGTCAGAGGGACAGGAGCGATTACGTCAGCGCGTGAAACATGCAGAGAGCGACTTCACGCGTGGTCAGTGTTCAACCAACATGATTCGCCATGACGCGTGCTAACAGCAATTGGTCGCTGTCAACGCGCCCGGTTGATTCTTGTCTGCTTGCGCCTTTGGATTTGCGCATTTTTCGCGGGCCAACATGTCCATAAGAGGCCCCCGTGGGCGTGGGCGTGGGCGTGGTCGCGGTCGCGGTCGTGGTCGTGGCAAGACCATGCTCGTAAGTATGCAATGCATGCACACGTACAACATGTATGCTGACCTCTGTAGTGGGAATGGGAGACATACACGCCCTCGCCCGCCGTCTACGACAATATCTGGCATGTGCGCCAGGCGCCGGTTGCAGTAACGCCCACGCCTCCCTCAGACTGTCCCATACTCAGTGCCAGCACAAAGATCCTCGAGCGCCGCCAGACCGAAGACGGCGTTGGGCGCAACTTCTACCTCGTCGAGGTCACCAAAGACGAAACACTCGTTCAGACGGTCGACGGGAGCCGCATCCTGCAGTATGTGAGCCCGAGCGAGCTGGAACGATTTGAGAACGAGCAGTTCCGCGTTGAGGCTGAGGCACAGGCAACCGCCGACAAGGAGGAACAACTCGAGCAGATCAGGCGCAGGATGGCAAAGAACGCGCGCGCAACCAGCAACGTGCGAGGAGGCGAGCATGGACGTGGGCGCGGCAGTCGCATGCTGAACGGGCTGGGCATTGGTTCTGAGCTGCCCACAAGGTCAAGAGGACAAGGCCAAGGACGAGTGAGAGGAAGGATTGGGCGGCGTGGGAGGGGCGGTCCAGGCGGTCCAGGCGGTCCAGGCGGTCCAGGCGGTCCAGGCGGGCTGGCCCTGTCTCGTGAGCTGCCCAACGAGGAGGCTCTGAATGGCGAAGCAATCCAGATCGTGGTGACCTCACACGAGCACACGACCGACATCAGCAGTAGAGAAGATGAAGAACCACAACGAATTGCGTCGCCGAACCTCATGCGCTCAGCCTTCGTCGCCAACAGCGCTCTGCCGCTGCCGCAGGTGCAGCCCACTCGACCCGTGCTACCGCCAGGACTACGGCGCGGCCATTCTGAAGTGCCAGACATTGGCGGCACCGACACCGGCGACACAGGATCCTCGTCTGAGGACTCTGAGCCAGGTGACTTGGAAGACGCAGACGGGCATCGAAGCAAGCGGCGCAGAACAGAGAGCATACCGCCACAGCGCCCACTCATAGCATCATCTTTATCCTTGTTGCAGGATGAGGAGTCTGACGGCGAAGAAATTTCCATTCCCACAGATGCACCTTCGACCATCAAATCACACAAAGTCCAGCAGGACGAGACTACACCTCGCGCCGGTCACTCAATGCTGCAAAAGCCAGCTGTCGACACAGACGAGGCAGAGGTCGACAGTGAGCACGATGAGGACGCAGAAGAATACGTTGTGGAGGCCATTATCGAGCATTATCACGACGACGAAGGACGAAAGCTCTATCTGGTCAAGTGGGAAGGGTACGCGGATAGCCATGATTGGCTCGCAGAAGAAGATCTCGATGGCGCTGCAGAGCTAGTACACGACTACAACGAGCGCGTCAAGCAAAAGGGGAAGAATGGATCGAGATGAGCTACCCATACACGATGCGCGCTTCTGCTGACATTCCTTGAAAGTAACATTCGCAAGAGAAGTCTTTACTCGTGGTAATCTCGTGCTTCCCTCATGGGCCCAATGGCACACATCGCCCGGCCATTCAGTACTTGGTGGTCTTCACAATCAACTGCCACCTTCCTTAGGTGCAGGTGTCGTGCTTCCTGAGTTTAATTGCAATGCAAACATGGAAGGATTCCTGCACATGAGCACAACATACCAAGGCAGACCGTGCTTGAAGTACCTTGCAAGGACTGGAACACAGCCGAAGTTAACCAGGGGCGCGCTTATTTCAGGCTAAAGGCCTTGTTAGCCGCCCGCAGACGAAATGTGGACTGTGTCAGCGCCATTCCTGCGCCAACCCCAAGCAAAATGCGCGTCTCCCCATCGGGAAGTCGTCCCACCGTTCCGAAAATGCTCGTATGATCCTTCAGCCGGCTCGCACGCGCAACCTGCGAGCAGCTCGTGTAGGACCGAACCCAACTCTCCCGTATTCGGGATGTACCTGGGTACGATGCGTGTCACACGTTTGAGTTCGCCCGTACCTGTGCAGGTCAGGAAGCACAGCATCCTAGGCCTCGTGTCCGAAGCGCACCTATCGAATCTTGTCCTCGGGCCTTCAACGAGTGGCCTCGCCCGCCATCTATGGGACAAAAGATGACATGTCTACAGAACGCCTGGCAGCCACGAATCTCGGTCTTCATCGCGTCAACCTCCTGTTCAAATCGCTTACAGTTGGAGGTCTGGTATGGCGCACAGCATACCTGCAGAAGTGGTCATTGTACGTACCTCCCTCGCTTGACGGCACTTCCACGTCGAACCAGCATACTGACGGGTTCTCCAGCCTGTTGAGGCTGTCCTGTTATCACTGGCGATTTTGCTGGCCTTAGGTCGCCTAGTCCCACGATTCCTGCAGCGACAGACCCCAACTATCAGTGACTGCTTCCTGATTGCTTCCATCCTCAATGCCCTCGCTCTCTTCATCACCGATGTCTTGACTTACAGCTGGGGTGGCATGGCGGGGGATGATGCAGATGTACCTGAGCCATCTGATGCTCAAAGAACCGCCCTGAAGAAGGTATATCGTAATCCGCAATGCAGACATGGATGCAACTAACTCTATTATCAGGTTCAATTCGCTGGCAATTATTTCTACGATACCGGAATCTATCTACCGAAGCTGGCGATTGTCGCGCTCTATTTTCGACTATTCCCTCCGACCATGCCAACGCTCAAAAAGTCGCTCTATGCTGTCGCGTTTTTTACCGCCTCCGCAATGGTCACAACGTGCTTCCTAGACACCTTCTGGTGTGGGCCTCAAGTGTCTGTCAACTGGTCGCTCGACGAGGAAGCTTGCAGCACATTCAACTCGAAAGTTGTCTTCCGGGTGGACTGGGTTATGAATGTCTTGACCGACGTCCTAAGTAAGTGCCGTCTCGCATGGCCTGGCTCGATTGCATACTGACGAATAAGCAGTCTGCATCCTGCCCTTCCCGTTGCTCTATCAGCTGCAACTCAATCGACGCCAAATCGTAGGCTTGGTCGTTACATTTTCATTAGGTGCCATTACTGTCGCCGTGAGCGTGGCTCGTTTTGCGACTATCGAAGTGATTCAAGCATGGACGAACGTTTGTAAGTGCTACTTTCAACAAGCATTCTCACACTCGACCTGTCTCAACTGACATATTTACAGTCGTGCTCTCCATGGCCGAGATGGCTGTCGCCATCATGGTCGTATCCTTGCCCTCAATGAGAGCATATCTTCGAAGAGGCGGCTTCTTCGCTGGATCCAAGCGCACATACGGATCCTCGTCATCCAATCCCCGTCATAGGACGCCAATTGACCGAGCTGCTCATTCTAAGCTGTCTTCCAACAGCAAAAGCAAGAACAGCTGCCGTATCAGCGCAGACGGTGACGACTCGGGGAGCGAAGTTGAGCTGAATGTCATGGCCAGGAAGGATGTCATCTATGCAACCCGAAGGATCAGTGTGCAGTTTTCGCCTTCGATCGAAGATTCGCCAGAGTGCAGTAAGCGTGTCTGAAGATGTAGGTTGTGTCCCTTACACAGGCCGCTACATCTGCTCTCGTGCATTATCCGGCTTGGCTCGCTAAAATTGGATGACAACAAACCCACAAATCAATACCGAGTCCAACTTCTGTTGAGAAGGACCAGTAACCATGCTTGGTTGCACTTTGGTTCTGTAATCCAACCTCGAGAAAGTTTTTCGCACTGCGCATGGAATTTACCTGGGAAGCAGAGCGATGACACGATTTGTGAATCGCGTCAGGCTTCTGGAAGGTCTGAATGAACACGATATTGCATCCGAGATGGCCGGTCCCGCTGGAGCGGTACATACGCACCAGGCGCTGAATCCTGACGTGCCGAAGCATACGTCTAGACATTACAAGACACAATTATTCCACCCATCATACACAGCTACCTTGCTAAGAAAGGATTTGGAAATCCGCCGAGAGAGCGCATCTTCTCGACCTTAATACAACTGCTCGACTGGACCCTTGGCTTGTGTGGCAGGCGCTTGTACGAGCCGTCCCGCCTAATTACCATACGAGCGCTCCACATTTCCAGATCCTTCGTGCGTCGCGTAACGGCAGCCGCACTACCGACCCGTTACGGGCGACCATGTCCTCCAACAATATGTAGCTTGAGCATTGGTTTCACATTTGCTTCCCAGAAGTTCGGACAACATTGAGGTCAAATTATGCTGTAAAGCGACTCGGCGACACGGCAATCCAGTATCTGATGCGATACCACGCTGGACGCAGTAGCCCTGAACACACGAAATGATGCTTGATCAGAGCAGGAAATGGCCACTCACGGTAGCGGAGCATCGTTGCTACTTCGGCGACGGCATCGAGCGTCAGCCATACAACACGCCACTGGAACTACGCCGCTCGTGAAGTACAAATTCTTCCACCGGCTAGCTGACACTGTGCTCCTGCAGGATCGGGAGCCTTGCATGGCGATTGAATCTCCTTGATTGGCATTTGTAACACCTTGTAAGATGGTGCGACTGGCTGACTGCCTTCTCTTTCTGTACCACATGGCCGGCCACTTGTCCCGTTCCAGTCACTTCCGCGTTGTTGGGGAGCAATTCCTACTCCTTCGACAAAAGCCTATTTGCTAAAAGTCGGCCTTCTCACTGCTCACTATAGTTCAATCACTGTTCAATGCGGTTACACGGAAAAGCAACACAACATGGCTTACTTTATTGACGGTAAAGATGTTATGGTAAGTCACCTCTGCGTCGAATGAGATTCACATGGCCGTCTCCGAAATTCTTACGCTTCTCACAGATCTCGGAATGGATCTTACTGGTTGTAGCATACGCCTTCGTCGCGGCACGAATCTATGCGCGCATTTTTCGTCTCCGCCAGAAGCTCGACTGGTCCGACTATCTGCTCATTGCATCAGCGCTTGACGCATTGGGTCTCATCATTTGCGATACGCTCACATACCGGATGGGCGTGCTGGACGACTATGAGACAAGCGTCAAGCTGTCCAAGGTGCGTTGCCCCATATACATTGTCGCTGAGACACCATGCTCACACGTATAGATCTCCTTCTCCTCAAACTACTTCTATGATGTTGGCATGGGCTTCCCCAAGCTCAGTATGCTCGCCTTCTACTGGGCGTACTTCAACCTTTCCTCCAACCCTGGCCTTCGCAAGACGCTGTACGGCATGACTGCTTTCGTGGTGGCGTGCTACCTGACCATCTTGTTCGACGACACATTCTTCTGCGGTTCCAACGTGTCGATTCAGTGGAGTCAGGAAGATGGTGCGTGCTCGGTGTTCTACGCGCCCGAGCCGTTCATCCTCAACTTCACCCTCAACTTGGCTTGCTACCTGGTTGTCTACGCGATCCCGGCCATTCTGCTGGCGCGCGGCGTGCTCTCCAAGTCGACCGGTGTCTCAGTCACGTTCGTGTTGGGAGCGCTGACAATCGCTTCGGGAATTGTGCGATTTGTGTGTCTGAAGGTTGGGACTGGACAGGAGAATCTCGTTTGTAAGTTCGCATAATTGCCCAGTTGCATGACTTTGATAAGAGCTTTGAACTGACTCACATTATAGACCCATTGAGTATGGTCGAGATGGCACTGTCCATCATCGTTGTCTCGCTCCCCGGTCTCAAGCCTTTGCTCGGCAGCTCCAAGTCAAGCCAGCATGCCTATACGATCGAGGAGGACCAATACACTGCGCAGCCGAAGGCGAATGAAGTCTGAGCAGCGAACCAGAGTCTACATGATGTCATCTTGATGAAATATCATGCTTCTCTGCGCTCAGAAACTTCATTAGGATCGCGTTGCCGAAGAGGTTTGGTTAAACATAAGGGCAGTGTGTGGCCCATCATCTAGAATCTTATCTAATACAAGCCGAACTTATCGCTTTACCCATGGACAGTCATCTTCGAATTTGCGATTCGATATTTGCTCCCCTTTTGCGGAAGCACTTCTAACCGAGCATAGTTCCAAAACGTCTTGCGATGTATACGGATATTCATTTAACCCCATTTGTCATCAAGAGTCTTTGGAAAGCTCAACTTGTCGAGAGCATGTCAAGACTTGGCTTGACGATCAGTATGCGCTGAACAAGCAGGATAACGTGCTCGGAACACATTTCCCAAGCTAAATATGATGCCTCTACGAGGGCGTTCTGGTCAAGAAATTTCTGCAAAACGTAACGTTGCACTATTCAAAGCTGTCAAGGCACATTTCGACAACTCCAGTGCAAGGCTCACATACATAAACTCATAGCAGGATACCTGGGAGAGAACCAAAGTCGGCACCGTACATGGACTTGCATCTCCAGCTGGACAATCGGTGGGATGCTGGCAAGCTAGCTGAGTGGGCTACCGATTTGGTAGCTCTTGTGGAGGTCAATTTTTAGTGTACACGCTGTTGTTACGAAAAAATCGCATGAAAGAAAGCAGTCAAGTTCAAGATGACGTTGTAATTTAGTCGCGAAGTGTAGTCTTCTGAAAAAGTGGATTTTTCCGCGGTTCTGCGGGCTGTAGAGGTTGTGGGATGTATTCGGCAGGCTCATCGTGACAAGTTAAGGTAGGCTCCTTAGTGGTGAAAGGCATTTGTGTTACACAGACAGACAACTCTTCGAGTTCGGGGATGTCATGAAGAATTTGGAGGGGATCCTGGCTAGATCAGGGCTGTACAATGCTGTTCTTCTTCGTCGAAACGAATTACGCCCGGACGAACCGAGTAAGGTGGGGGAGTCCTCAGCAACAGCTCCGGGCGACTGTTCTAGATTGCGGCAGTGTATAGCTCTATTGCAGCGAGCCTTCTGAAGGCAAAGCAGTAGCCTCTTGACAGGACCTCCAAAATAGGAAAGTGCAATCTGCCAACTGACTCCCTACGCCGCGTAGACGCGCAGACGACCATCATGGTTGCGTTGAAGGTGACCTAATTCGTAGCACATGATCCGCATGGTAGGACGCAGAGGAGGTTGAGCAGTCAATCATGGTTTCTACATGTAGCAATATCGCCTACTTCTCTAACACTTCGTACGCCAATAAAAAACAGAGATCTTGCTTCAAGAGGTCTCTCTTTCGAACCGGTATCAAGCCCAAGCAGCTCCTACCTGAGGGCAAGTAGTTGCAATGCGCAGTATAGATTATCTTGCACTAAGGCTACACCTTGGTCATTCCTACTAGTCGCAATGCCTACAAGCCACACTACCTGCCAAATGATTCCTCAATCGAGCAGAAAATCCCTCTAGGATGCCGAGGCTTGCTGTCAGGCTCTATTTCGAGCTTAAGGACCTTGAAACTCCTGAACATCAGCCCAAGACCAGGCTCGCCCACTGGGATTTTTTTTTAATATTTCCTCGGGAATGCATGGGTTCTGAGGGAAAAGGTCCGCTTTGCAAAACTAGCTACCAGACGATGCGCAATGGGACACTATACCAGAATACTCGTAGCTAATGCATGAGCTCGATCCAGATAGGATTTATCTTCGTCCAACTTCTCTGACTACCTGTCCATATCTCTACCGCGGCACAATCTGGAACACCGCAAATCCCCCTCCGACCTGCACGCGCCTCCCACACAGGCAGCCGAATTTGCATCGGCGCCCAGCGACCGCCATAATCTTTCTGCTGCTTCCCCAAGGCCACTCTTTCACCACCTTTGTTGCCCAGCTCAGCCCGCACTTCTCATTTAGGCAAATGTACCCATAGCCCTGTACGTATGGAACGTTTTCGATGTTGTTTAGCAAGACCTTCTTCGGATACGGAAGGACGTACGGCGCGTCGCCTTCGCTCGGTCTGTTCGGGTTGGGGAGGCGGACGACAGCCTTGAGATCGGAGCGCCCATGTGGGTTGATGGGATTCGTGGAGGGGTGCCACGTCAGATCGCAATCTTCGCGATCGCATACCATCATGCCTAGGGGATGCAAGTGGCCGGGAATATGGTAGACGGGGTTCGTGTGGCCGCAGAGGCAATTCCAGGTCCCGATCTGTTGCAGGGGTCTCTTGTGGGCATGTTTGATATGTTCCCGGGCGGCGTTAAGACGAGGTGGTATGCCCAAAAGGGAGGGGATGGTGGCGCGGAGCATAGTGCTTGCTTGTGTTTACAAAGTTCGTTGTAATCTGTGTGGAACTCTCCATTTCCCTGTTCGACGTTGAGCATGTTATATGCATGGTGCCAAGTGGGCAATGTGAGCTGAAATCGCCAAAGTCTCACATGGGCATACGTGATATTGAGATCTCCTTACCGACTATCAGGTGTTTGTCTCAAAGTCGTGGCAATCCGCGAGGGCGTTGGGTCGCATCTCTTCACCACCTGTCTAGGAGCCTTACCAGAGTGGTACAAAATGGATGCTCTTGCGAGTCAAGTCCTTCATTTGCTTTGTTTCCTCCTCAACTTACGCAATGCTTGACTTGTGCCGTAAGGCACGTGCGGCCGTTTACAACTTGATGTTTCAAATGGGTCTGACACCGTCCAAGATGACTGTCTACGAAATGGACACTGAGACTGGCCGAATCACAAGCAGTAAATTGGATTGACTGGAGAACATAGACCAACAGGCGATGTAAAGAGTCACAAGGATATACTTACATGAATTTGATTATGTAAACGCTCAATATGCTGCGCCCATATACATACACGACCAGAAACATGTCTTGAACCATACTCTGAAGATTTTGACCGGGCAAATCGAATGCCAGGGCTCGAGACTACTGTGCAAGTTCTCTCACTGGCTTCTTCGTCATCGCAGGTGGTACGCAGCCCCACGAGCAGACCTTGACCTTGAACGGATAAAAGACTGTAAAGCTTGTGCTCCAGAACTCGATCCACTCGGCCCTCGACACAATATAGTCCTTCTTGCAAACGTGGCATTTGTGGAAATAGCCGAAATTGACACCTGCATCGTTGTGTCTTGCCTGCGCAAATATGGCATCGGCGTCGTACGGCACCGGTTCACCGAGCTTTTCTCGGGTCTCTTGGACTGTAATGTTCTGGAGGGCAGTGGTCACGGACATCGTGAGAAGAGACGGTATACGCGAGGCTATTGGCGGCACGAAGGTGGGCGACGAGGGAGCTCCATATGTACCCTCGTCAGTCTCGACGACCACGGCGTAGTCGGTGAAGGTCAGGGAAGGTTGAGCTGGTGAGCCTCTGATCAATTGGCCAGTCTGATCGAAATATGAGGGTAGACTTCTGCCGATGAAGCGTGATGCGGGCTGATCAGCTACAACACGGGCCGAAGGGTGATGTGGGAAGATGCGCTCGTCCCTATTTCTTCCACGCATAGTGTACTTGGTGTCTACAGCATTGATGTATCTTCCCATCGACTCGAGGAATCGTATATGCCAGACCAGCGCCTCACGGTCTGAACAGGTTTGCAACCGTGAGTAGAGGTCTTTTGTAGATTCTGTAAACGTGACACGCTCATCAAGCTTCCGGTAGCGATTTTGAGT
This sequence comes from Didymella arachidicola, assembly GCA_016630955.3. Lineage (NCBI taxonomy): Eukaryota > Fungi > Ascomycota > Dothideomycetes > Pleosporales > Didymellaceae > Didymella > Didymella arachidicola. The sequence goes on along the minus strand of CM049997.1, from coordinate 1,261,705 downwards.
TACGCGCTCGAGAAGAGGATTACCGAGAGTCGTGAAATGCTCCAATTTGCCGTGCGGGGCCAGCATCTCAATTAGCTCGAATGGCAGGTACTGAAGCTTGTTGAGAGATACATCAAGCTCCTGGAGATTGTGTAGTTTGCTAATCTGCGGAGGTAGTTCATAGATCCTGTTGTCTCTCAGCTTGAGGGACGTGAGATACTGCAGGCTGAACAAAGATGGTGTCATCCGTCTCAACGAGTTCTGACTGAAATTGATGTAAAGCTCTGGTACCATGGACCGGTATTGACCCTCTGCAGGGAGACCATTGCCAGGATCTGGTAGATTCTTTATCACCCTGTTCAGATCACTTATCTGCTTGATGTCGTTGTCTTCGAGACCAAGTCCCGAGAAATCGTACTCCTGACAATTTCTTTCAACACCGATGCTGACCATAGAGCAGAATGTAGCTTCGGCACTAGTTCTTCTTATCGGCTCTGGCTCGTCTTCTTCAACCTCGTCTTCTGGGAAAGGGAATGGCGACCTGTGCTCTGGCAAAAGCCCCACCGAAATCTCGCTATTGTCGCTCATCATGTAGATTCCCGAGTCATACTTGCGTGCTATCCTCATCTTCTTTGGCTCGGGTGAGACCTGAGCCGATTCGCGCCTATCGGTTTCGTACCAAGCACCTTTGCGCTTGTTCTTGAAAACGCGCGGCGACTCGTAGTTTGTGATATCAAGATTCCCCTCCGAGTCGTCGCTGGAGAACATTGGAGGTGGCGAACTCGACTTGGGCGAAAACGCGCCATGCTGCATCTGAGGCTCGAAATATGGCGAGCTCGGGGGGTTGGTCGCGATCGCGTGCGGTGGCGATGACGGTGGCACCGCATCGTACTCCATGATAGAAGATGGACGCATTGTGGCTTTCGGGGGGAAGTGTTTATTTGGTCACGCAACCGCGACTACCGATTTGAAGAAGCTGCAGTTCCTCAATTCGGGGGCTGGAGGAAGGTGCGATGCTGTGTAGGAAGGAACCACGCACGCGTTGCGGAGCCTGACGCGACCCCACTAGGCTCGAAACCACGGCAGGGTCCGGGAATGACGGCATTATCCGCGCGCCGTGCAAACGCTCCCACGTGCACCGCAGCTATCGTGTATACCAATATTACACGGGCAAGTATCCGAATCTGACATGTCCGTAGTACAAGAACGCCAGCGGGCGTTTATAACAGTTGCTCAAGGCTCGTGTACATGTGTAACGACCCGAGGCCAGCTATGCAAATTGGCCTCTGTTCAGCGTTCAGCTCTCCATCACAATACCCACACCCCTTGGCAACACCAGAACTGGCGCGAACCGGTGGTCACAGTAGCACAACGCTCAGAAGTATACAGTATCTCTACGCTTCAGCTGCTTTTGATAGCTCTTTACCCGGAGACAGTTATACGCCAGCTTGGCCGCGTGTACGATTCGAATGAGCGGTTCTGAGGTTGTTGTTCTCATGAACTGTGGGGCTGCTGTTAGACATACAGACTCAGCTCCTCCCGCCTCTTGCGAGCATCTCTTGCTGAAGCTCCTTCAGACACAGTCCTCGCTTCTCAATACTATACTCGCCTACAACCAACAGGGTCTCTCGACCCAATACATTGGTCGCTCCACTGCGCTTCTTGGAGAAGCCTAGTTGACTGTTGCGGCTCTGCTCCATGGCCGTCAACACTTATGTTGCATGAGGCTTACATGCTGTTGATTACAGGTCCACCGCGGTTGGCGTACAAATTGTTGCCAAGATGCTAATGGAGTATCGCAGCAGCTTTGACGGCGGGCCAGTGTGTTGTGCGCGTCGCATTCAATCAATGGCGGCTGTTGAATGCTGTTCCATCCCCACGATGCCCGCCAGCTAAAGTTCACAATCACCAGCAGGCCATGCCGACACGCGAGTGGATCAAGTTTCGTGCACTGGAATCGATTTTGCATTGCTGCAAAGCTGGCACCCTAGAAGACATCGCCGAGTTTTGTGATGTGCAAGACCACCACTGGGCCGACTCTAGGGTACTAACGGCTGATATTAGTAACATGTACCAGGAAGACCCTATCTTTTGCAGCTATAACCTGCAACGCCATGCTGTGGGAGTCTTGAAGCGAGCAGGGAATCGTCAAGAGTACTGTGAATCCAGCTTCAACGAGTTCACCGCTTGTTTGCGCCAGATCGAAATGAAGGACCACAAGATTCTTACCTATGGTAGGCAGCTTAAGTGCAGCATGCTACTGCGCGCGCGAATGCAGCGGCTACTGCAGTGACACAGCAGCACTCGTTTGGCGACCACAACTGCGCCGACAACAATGGACGCCATATGTCATTTGCGGAGAAGACAGCCTGCGACGGCAGAATCATGCATCGCGCGTCCCGTTCAGCGTTCTACCACACACGATCCTTGATTGCGCGCATCAGTAAGCTGTCTAGATTGCTCATGCAGCGCTTCCAAGCCTGATGATGCAGGATTTATCGAAACTCCAAACGTAGGATTGCTGACTACAGATCAATTCGGCAACACGGACAGACAGGTCAATAGATTCAGGCGAGAACGGCACAGTACGAGCACCAGTTCTGAGGCGCACCACTGCCACGACGTGTCAGCGGCTTGGGTAATCTCAGATCACGACCTATGTCTCTCTTGACGGGCTTGGAAGCAAGAGCTGAGTCGCCGGCACGTATTTGTTCCTGCAGCTCGCACGGGCCCACTGTGACCGGTGAACATCGTGCATCGTCAACTATGGACGCGGCACGCTTCTCCAAATATCTCGTCAGACCCCGTGATGTGAACACCCACGACAGGTTACATTCGACGACGGCGCGATGCAAGAGTACGGCAGTACCGGCAATCGCGATGAGATGTGGACCCGCTCAACGTCACAACGCCGTATTCTGGGCCTTCTGCTGGCGGGATTTGGGGCTTAACAACGTCCAGGATAAACAACGGTATGCGTGCCAAGAGCAACAAAGAGCGCCGCGCGAAAGCTTTGCACACATCGTCACTGGACGGCGTGCACCACAAAGCTTCTGGTCGCGCTGGGATTGGCGTATGCGACGTTCCCTCGGCTATTCTATTCTCGGATACGACGACCCAAACCCTTGTGCCAATCAGCAAATCCGGCAGCCGGCAAAACATCACAGCGCACAGCTTGGCAGAGGGCCCTACGCACGTCTCGAGCGCACGAGGCGTGGACCCAATACCCTGGCGCCCGTGAAGCTGCCTCAGCTTTACCTTACGCGGTGGTGGCGGTCATTCGGAGATGAGATTTCCCCAGTGCCAACACTAAGGCGGCTAGGTGATTCGCTCTCGCCCCTTACTATTCAGGCTGGCGTCTTTTGGTAAGCCGCCATCTTCCTTCTTGCGGACTCGTATCTTCCAATTCGTGCCGCTTGGCAAAATCTTGACACGAACTGGTGGATCGACTTTATCGTCGCTCAGGAGATATGACGGGACCTAAGCGTGAAGTATATAGGCAAGGGCCTTTCTGCCGCAAACGTTTCTGCAGCATCAGCTCTACGTCTTTCGTTTGTTCAATTGGAACACTCCAACCTCTCTTAGTATTTTATTTTAATCTAATTCCTACACTCGCTCATCACCATGCATCTGTCGTTCACCACAGCTGTTTTGGCTGTCGCCGGATCCGCCTTTGCGCTTCCCCAGAACCCTGCTCCTGCGCAGGGCACTTCTCTTCCATCAAACGTGGATCTTCCTCCCGCTCTCCCGCTCACCGACTTCAAGACGCCCAAGTTCGCTCGTCCGCTTTCCCTCGACGAGGCCCGGAAGGGTGTCAACGCCACTGTCACCACCATCGTGGAGAACCTCCAGGAGGCGAAGAACAAGGTCCCTGAACTTGTCCTCCCCGACACTCCGTCGTCGAAGATCATCACTGATCTCCTTCCCGATATCCTCCCTTCGACCTTCCCAAGGAATCCCACTGAGTTGAATGAGGAGCTTGAGAAGTTCGAGAAGAGGCAGAGCACTTGCTCCAACCCCCGCATCCGTCGCGAGTGGGACTCTTACTCTAATTCTGACCGTCAGGCCTACATCGATGCCATCAAGTGCCTGCAGAGCCGCCCGGCATCTGGCCAGTTCCGTCAGTCGCAAAGCAGATATGAGGATCTCGTCGCTCTTCACCAGACCCTGACCCCTAACGTCCACGGTAACGCCAAGTTCCTCCTGTGGCACAGGTACTACCTCTGGACTTTCGAGCAAATGCTTCGCTCCGACTGCGGCTTCAACCGTGAGCTCCCCTGGTTCGATGAGACCAGGTACGCTGGCCGCTTCGCCGCCTCATCCATCTTCTCCAGTCAGTACTTTGGCAGCGTCAACATCGGTGGCCAGTGTGTGACCAACGGCCAGTTCGCTGGTCTTGCTATCAACGTCGGCCCCGGTTCTGGCAACACTCGCCACTGCTTGGCCCGTAACGGTAACGAAGAATGGACTGCCAACACCGGCAACGCCATCGTCGACGCCTGCAACTCCCGCTCCTCCTATCCCGACATGGCCTCGTGTGCCGAGGGTGGTGCCCACGCCTGGGGCCACAACGGTATTGGCTCCGTCATGCAGGACACCTACGCGTCGCCTGCCGATCCCGTTTTCTTCCTCCACCACGCCTTCATCGATCGTAACTTCCGCATCTGGCAGAACAACGGCGGCAACCCCCGCATTACCCAGATCTCTGGTACCGACTCGCAGGGCAAACAGCTCACTCTGGATACCACTGTCAATGTCTACGACTTCCGTCCCACTGTCCGCATTAGGGATATCCTCAACACTCAGACCTCGACCCTGTGCTACAAGTACAACTACTAAGCCATTGGCTAAAGTGCGGTTTCCTTGTGTTCGATACCATTGCTATCATTTGGGAGATTGCATTGCATGACACGAGTGACTCGTAATTAGACATTTGGACCTGTCCTTTTCTTGTAGATATTGATACCACCGAAAAGCTATACAGCTTCTTTACGACCACAAAATGTGCCCTTGTTCGTTGTACACTTCATAGCCTCGCAAACCGTATTGCCAATATCAAAGTCTGGACAACGTGCTCGTCCGCTTTGACTTGCGACCCTGGTGATCTGCGTGATCATGGGGCACTGCACACACCACGCAGTGCTCCCATCTCATCGACATAGCTTCTTCACTCGCCCAGACTGATTGAAAATGCCAAGACAAGAACGTGCATGTCATGCACACGCGTCGAATGAGGGGGACAGCCTTGAGTATCGAATGTTTGTGATGGGTCCAACACCCGGACCAATTTCACAGCCTCCCTCTAAATGATCCACGGACCCCAACGACGTGTTTTGGACAGAGCTATCATTCTTCTCGCTAGGGAACATGGCGTGTGACCACAGGTGAGTTTTAGCAACTTATCGGCAGTTCAGCAATTCGTTCATTCTCAAATCTAAGCATGACTCCCTCCCACGCTAGGACGCGCAGCCAACTCTGCCCTCTCCCTCTGCAACCCAATTTCATTCACCCTCTCCCTGGCTTCCAACTCCATCCTCTCCTTGCCCCCATTCATCTCATACGCGCCTACCTCGCGAGCTGGCATCTCCACCGCGTTTTGCGACGCTTCGTGCGCATATACAGTACTAAGACAGAAGTTTGGTCACGGGATCGCGCACGGAGCACTAACGTCAACGCGTTGCGCATTAACACCTGCACTTTAAACATCTATAGCTCTATAACTAACGTAGATGTACAGCGAGCGGGCCAGCACAGCGAGCGGGCCACTTTTGCCAAGACCACACCAAAACCCACCCTATTATGGCCTAAAACACCACACTTTGGCCCTGTATAGGGTGAAACAAGCTGTAATATTACTTAGAGACCTCTTCTACAGCATTCTTGCACGTTCGCGCGTTGTGCCCACCCTCTCCGCACCGTCCACAGCGTCGTTGGGATGGTTCACCTCCTTCAGCGCGCACCTGCTTCTTTGCCTTCTTACCATCACCACGCGCGCCAAACTCCTGTAGAGCAGTCAACCGCTGGCCTTCTTCAACTGCAAGGCTTCCCTTAGCTTAAATACGCTTTCTTTTGTACAATTTACGTCGCGTAGCGGCTTCATCGGCTGCTCGAAGCTCAGCGTTCTCTTGTTGTGCTAAAACCAGCTTGTGCGCAACAATTGCTGCCCCCTTTGCGTAGTGCTCAAGCGCGCTTAGCACAGAGTTTGGTGAGCTGCCCTGCTGCTTCTTATACTTCTCTCGAATTAAAGTTGATTGCGACCCGAATTCTAGGGTATTGCTTGGGGTTTGCGACTGCCAGGGCTCGTTGTTTGTAGGGAGTGGTGGTGATGGAGTGCGCAGCTTCACATCAAGGGTTGATATGACCCGTTCTGGGTCAAAAGGGACCAGTCCTGCGCCTCGGAACCCTCCCTGGATGTTGCTAGGGGTAATAGCTTTCTTGTGAGCCGCTTTAAAGCATGGCAGGAACTCCTGCTTTGTGATGTGGTTGATCCGGTTGCGCATGAGCTCATTAACCTCATCCCCATACGCCTTCTTCAGAGGGCCAAAACAACCCACGTCAAGTGGCTGCAGGAGGTGCGACGAGTGCGCAGGCATACATACAATGATAATCTTGTTATCCTTGCAGTATTGCTGGAAATCTAGCGAATCGTGGCTCTCGTGGCCATCGATAACTAGCAGACGGTGGCTGCCAACAGTACGCTCCTTTGTATGCGCGTCAAAGTGCATTAACCAGTCAAGACCAAGCTTATTGTTGGTCCAGCCGTTCTTAGAGACTCTAATAACCCAGTCCTAGGGCAGATCTTCCTCTTTGTACCAGCTTAAGAGGTGAGTGGCGCCCTGGAAGATGATGAAGGGCGGAATGGCCCACCCTTTGGCATTGATGCCCTTAATCACCGTTGTCCACTCCCGGTTGCCTGGCTGGACCTGCTTTGGTCGTCCTCGTCTCTCTGAAGCTGTGACGACTGCTCCAGTGGATATCTGGCCCATCATGAAGCCTGTCTCATCGAAGTTGTATGTGTCATCATCCTGGATACCATGGCTTTAATGTTGGCTACTAGGCTAACCAGCCCTGGATTACTTCAGGATCCTCACAGAGGGCTCTTCTGTAATCGTACTTGCGATTGAACTTCACTACAAGCTCTGGTTGGCGCTTAACGAACGTACTAGGCCAATCTATGCCAACATGGCCCAGATTGCGCTCAGCGCGCAAAGAATTGGCCATGTCAGCTACAGCAGCCAGACGAGGGGGAAATCCTCGCGCTACCAGCTCAAGTATGTGATCAACAATCACCCGCTCCTTAGTATTGGTCAGGCTCCGTGAGTTAGCTATAGAATTGGCTCGTGAAGGTCGTCCGGCGCATCGGTCGCTTAGTGTCTGTAGGGGAGCTCTATATATAGCTGCAGCGCGCCGTAGGGAGGAAGTTGTGTCTTGTTCAAGAGCTTGAAGCGCAAGCTGTATCTAGCGTTCTTTTAACGCGTCTAACTGGTGTTGTTGGGGCGGCATTGGTGTAGTGAGGGTGGTTTGGTGGGGTCTTGGCAAAAGTGTCCGACTCGCCCGTGGGGTACCGTGTCCGTGCGCGTGACGCCCGAAGTCGCGTAACGCCCGATAATCAACCTAACAGCAGCTGCAAAAATGAGGCTGTAGAGCCACGTACAATAGCTAATATCGTGAGATTTTTTAGTGGATTGATGTATTAATGTATATAAAAGTATCATGTAAAGCACTATTTATATAAAGTAGCAGTGCGGCCGCTGCGCGTTGTGTGAGTGCGTGGAGCTGGAGGCGGGCTTGCAACAACAGTATAACTACGAGCTGCCCCAACACGACGCTTCTTTAATATTTTTGCTGCAGGAGCTGTTGAAGCTTTACGCTTGCCTCTTTGTGGCAATTGCACAGCTTTTTCAGCGTTGCAAGCTTGTTTATTACGCTCTCTTTGAGCCTTGCGTTCGGCTGCTTCCTTGGCCTTCTCAGCTCTAACACGCTCACGCTCCTCCTTCTCTCTCATCCGCTGCTCACGCTTCTCCTGAGCAATCTTTTCGTTGTATAGCTTGTTGGCGCGCCTGATTTCAGCCATATCTGCTTTTTTGAGGTTTTCTGCTTGCTCTTCCTCCTGTCTTACTTGCTCACGCGAGCGAGCTTCCTGTACTTTGCGAGGAGACCAGAACACAGCTCCACCATGATACTCGCGATCTGACTGGAGGTCAAGGGCCTTGCTCTTCTTCTTGTGCTTTTCTTGAGTCTTGAGAGCCTCCTTTAAGCCCTGATTCTCGTAGTGGAGGAGCGAGTTTTGAACTGAGATGTGGTGGAGTGATCGCCTGATCTTCCTCAGCTCCTTACTACTCTCATCCTTCACAACTTTCTGCAACAGAGTCTCAATTTTGAGCCAGTCTTTGCCAGAATATACTGAAGAAGAGCATGTGCTGCCGTCAGAGGCCTCAGGGGTATCCTTAGCAAAGCGTCGGAGGATGACGTTGGGCTGTAGGGGTGATATACCCGTCGTCTTAAAGGACTTAAGTATTAGCCCCTGAGTAAACGTACTCTCCCAAGCCTTCCAGAACAGGGGGAAGAAGTTGCTCTTCTTAATTACTGACAGTCCTTGGCTGTTGTGAAGGTGTGTTGTGAGCTCATTTGAATACGCTGTTGACAGAGGCTTGAACATCACCACATCAAGCGGCTGCAACGTATGGGTTGAATGAGGAGGAAGTATAGCCAGGAGTATCTTGTTCTGATCGCAGTAGTTAATAAAGTCCATCGTCACATGGGAGCCGTGGCCGTCAAGGATCAGGAGGCGCCACTTCCTCCGTGCCTTAGTCTTGGTGAAGCGATCAAATACCTGTTGAAGCCAGGCAAGGCCTATATCGTTGTTGATCTAGCCACTAGGTGAGGAAGAAACAAGCACAGAGTGTTCCCCTGACTGTATTTCCTCCACCTAGCTTGATTGGATGGTGCTGTTGGCAGACTCGTAGATGAGACCTGGCGGCAGAGCTGATCCATCGCCGCACACACACGCCAGCAGCGTAACCTAGGCGCGATTGCCATCTTGAAGTGATGCCTTGACCTCCCCCTTCTCCCACATACGTCTACTGAACACGTGTTTTGCCCTAGTAGTGATGCCTATCATGAAGCCCTTCTCGTCCATATTGTATGTGTGCTCGGCGTCAACCTTATACTCAGCGATCTTACGCTGTAGTAAGTTGAAGTAGAGCTCGTACTTCGCGTAGGAATCGGCGTTGTGGCGATTGGCGTCCATACCCGTTGAGTATTGAGAGATGAGATGGATGGAGTACTTGTTGATGAAGCGCGTAACCCAGCTCTCGCTCACGCGCTCTTTGGCCATAGATGACGCGAAATTCTGTATCATTTCTCTTGTAGGAGGTATATGACGAGCAGTAAGCTCCTCTATATACGTTACAAGCTCCCCCTCTTGTTGTGGGCTGAGCTTCTGTTGCTGGGAGTACTTGGTTTCCCGGGCTGCCTGAACACCCCTGTGCCTTCGCGCTAACGTTGTGCGATCAACACCATATTGATCAGCAATTTTTTGATACGCAAGTTTCTCTCATAATTTCAGCGATTTGATTGCTGCTAGCGCATTGTCAATAGGTGCCATAGTTGTTGAGTTATTACGTGTTGAAGTGTGGGTGCTGTTTGGGTTATTATGATTTTCGAAATGTTGAACCCACCACGTGAGAGCCGAAATCCAGGGTTTCTAGGCGTATATCCTATACTACGTGCGTATATTATAGTCTGTATACTAAGAACACACGAACATCAAAGCTCTCTTCTGTATACCCCTATTACACACAGCTACATAGTAGATGGACTTATATGCTCTTAATCATTAGGATATATATAGTATTCTATACCTTACCTAGGGCTATTTATAAGCCCTCATGTCTCTATGCGATGTATAGGCATACATAGCCTCTTTCTAGTATGTTACGGGGTGGGTTCATCATTTCGAAAACAACCCATATCGGGCGTTACGCGACTCCGGGCGTCACGCGCACGGACACGGTACGTTATGACGTTGTGAACATTCACTTAAATATGCGTAATGTGGCCTGTGCTTGACGCGCGACCAGACTTTTGTCTAGTTACTGTACTGTCATCTGAGGCTTTCCGTCAATGGGCACGCTCTGGCCTGGTAGCTCGGCTTTGACATAGGTTTCTTGCGCTTTCCTATTCGTCTTGATCTTGTGCAGCAGGAATAGGATGATGCTGAGGAGCAACACGAGGACGGCAATGCCAGCGCCTATACCGGCTTTTGCGGCGGTGCTGAGGAGCGGCTGAGCGACTGGTGTCGAAGCTGGCGTTGTGGATGTTGCTGTCGCGGATGCCGCTGTCGTAAGAGATGTCAAGCTTGGTGATGCGGAAATGCTGGGCAGACCGGATAAAACGTTGGAGGTGGTTAAGGGGAATGCCAAAGAAAAACTTGTGGGAATTGCTATCTCCCTTCCAACGGTCACAGCGAGTGCCAATAGTCTCGAGCTTGTGCTGCAGTAGGTCTTTGACCCACACGCCCAGTTCCCGCTGCCACTGCTGTACACCGGTACGTTGTCATCCTCATATTCTTCTGTATCGCACACGCTCGCCAGGCAATTTGGGCTCGACCAGGTTGGATCTGTGCAGCCCTGCCGCCACCAGAGCTTTACGCCTTCGTTTGTGCCATCGAAGGCTTCGTAGTTCTGGCATAAACCGTTCGATTCGCACACATCGTTTGCGACGTTTGAGTGTCCAGCGCCGTCGTGGTTCGTGCCGCAGCAGGCGGATTCGCCCGAGGAAGAGCAGGGCTGGTAGGCGATGTCAGTTATCAGGGTGCCGTTGCGAGAGTAGCAGCTGCTTGCTGCGAATGTAGGAATGGCCGAGAGCACGAGAAGCAGATGTGATCTGGTGAGCATGCTTACTAGCGCTACAATTCGCATTCAGAAACTCAAAGACGTTATGAGAGGATTTAGCACGGAAGGACTACCAAAGGTTTCCTTCAGTATGTCGAATCCCGAGCGGGCGCGTAGCTCTCAGGCAGTAAGCACGACCCCTGAGCTGTGCTTCGAACCGAAGCGAGATGAGATGATGCGCATACAAGGGTCGAGTATCACAAGGCGCCCAGCACGATGTGATTGAGTGGACGTGACGTTGGACTTAATAGTGACATTTGCCCTGCTTCAAGGGGAGAGAGCAAGAGTTGCACTGCTGACTGTGTGATCGAGCATTGCAATGACAAGATTGTGGGAGACGTACAAGAAAACACATCCGAAATTGCGCAGGAAGAGATTGGCGGAATAGACATCTTGAGAAATGAGAGTAGGCATATTAGACAGGGTTACAGCTCTGAGCGCCTTCTGATGCCCATGTTGGTGAGCAACGTGCCTTCCAACTCGACGCCGGTTCCTTCCAGTGCCTCCCCCTTGCTCATCGCAAGCTCGGTGAAGACCTTGCCCATGGGTTGTGTCGGTGTCATCATGTTCTTGTAGAGCAGGTTCATTGGGCGAATCATGGCAGCTTTCCAAGCTGGCTGGTTTGGTATGAAAGGTTTGAGCTCTGAATGCGACGTCCAATCAACACCGCCTGGGCGCACACTGATCGCCCGGAAATTGGGGTTTTGCTTGCGGAACTGGAAGAGAGCTTCCTCTGTCTGGCCTTTGACGCGTCCGTAGAGGGTCGTGAACATGCCTGGGGTTTGTGTAGCGCCCTCACCCGAGACGTAGACGAATGTGAAGGGTGAGTCGGGGTGGAGGGTGTTGAATGCTTGCATGGCGGCGATGGTGTAATCGTGTGTGATTTCGACGTATTGTCTGTCGTCTTAGTTGATGCATATTCAAATTGGTGGTGAGAGTAGAGCATACTCCTTGGTTACAGCATTCTGCGAAACGCCCAGTGCCCAAACACAGCCCTGCGCATCTCTCAGCTCTTCAAGCAGCGTTTCGTCGTACGTCTTGAAGTCTTTGTGGATGATCACTTTTGCTTTGTCATGACCCTCTGCCATCTTGACAGGTTTTCTGCTAAGGATCGAGATTCGACTGATGCTCTCTTGCGCCAGCATATTGTCGAGGACCGCGGCACCAACTAGACCAGTCGCGCCGGTGAGAATGAGATGCATTTTGACAGGACTATTGTGGGATTTGCGGTGGGAGTGTGGTGGAAGTGCGGTGAAGATGATATCTGTAGATTTTGCTGCCTGTGATCGGCGAGGAGAGGGTAAGCACTACCGCCGTAAGGCCCTGCGATTCGCAGATCATATATCAACAGGAAGCTGTGACAGTCCTCCTTCAATGTCCACAAGTCTATAAGTCCATGACCGCAATTCGTGCGAAAGATGAAGGTGTGCGTGCATGATGCGACCGCCTCGCGCGTGTTCGTGGAGATAAAATGTTGTTATGGCCGTGCAGCTAAGCCTTCGCTAGGAATGGCCGTGCAGCGTTCGTCCGAGCGCGTTGCGTCACTGACGAGCGCCTAAGGGAGAACCCCCAAACGTCAAACGAAGAGCCTCAAACATCGGACCTCGTGATCCTTAAATCTCGTAAATCTCGTCACCCCCATCAGATCCCCAGCCCCTTGCTACTATCGAGCCCCATACACAGTAATAGCTCATTGCGATAGCCGTTGACATGGGCAGAACAGGCTTTCAGGCACTCCCGCCGCGTGGACCGGCAGGCCCGGATCCTGGTCAACTACGTAGTGCATCAGGCGCGATCTGCTATTTTGCAAACAACACAGCTCAATCGGCGAGCAGAATCCTTTCTTCGATGTTACACCTATTGTTTGCCTGACCTGGCGTTTGGGATTCCCAACCCTGCGGTTGTCCATTTCGTTTCTCCATTCTTTGACTTCCTGCATTCGTCTCGTGTCACTCCAGCGCCATGGCACAAGCGGAAGCCACGGCAAATCACAGTATCGTCACACGTATCTTGCATCATCACACGGAAATAATCGAGCGGCATCGTCACCAGCGAAGCTTGGACCATCCTGTTGAGCTTCTGGAGGTTCGACATTCGCTGTTACCGGCCATACTCGTCAATCGTTTGTGGGCTGCTGTAGCAACATCCGTTCTTTGGAAGCAACCCCCTAATCTCGGGGCGCTCAAATGCATGCAACAAGATCGCCGACAACTCTACGCAAGCAAGGTTGAGCAGTTGCAGCTCTCCGATGCGCAGGACGAAAACGACGATGAGTACGAGTACCTTAGAGGGCTCGAATGGCCACGGCTAAAGAGCTTGGAATTGAATCTCGATTGGCAGCTATACCAACACAACCTGCGAGAGCTACTACACGCAGATCTTCAGAGTCTGACGGTCACTGGCCCACAGTCTGGCGGTTCATCATATGTTGCGCAGGTAACACTGCCAGCATTGCTCAGTCCCTGTCCAAAGTTGAAGCGCGTTACGATTGGACCTGACATCTTCGGTCATGAGGACCCCATCGACGCCAGTACCCTTGCGTACCATCTCGACGCGCTGTACGACCTTGAGGATGTCGATGTGCTGATGAGTAACATTATCGGCAAGGATCTCTTGTTTGGTCAGCTTAGCAAACGTCAAGGATTGAAGTCTTTGGCCATCGATCTCGATCCAGGCCTGCGGACATTACCTTTGTTCTCGGGCCCCGCAGCGTTGTACAAACCATTCTCGAGCCTCGAGCGACTGCAAATCGTGTGCGATCCTGAGGTTGCGCTGGCTCTTCCCTCCCATTTGTTCACTCTTAGAGAGTTGCGACTTGCCATTGAACGCCAGTCGAGCGGGGAAATCTGCCTTTCTGACCTCAGCATCTTGGATGATGTTGTGACTTCATTAACTGTGTGTCCGAATTTGGAACTCTTAGAGATCAACGTCGGCAACCTTGCCTCCGGCTTCCCTACAGCACAGCTGAACCTGATGGTAGGTGGTGGGGCTTTGGTCAAGCTGGCAGCTTGCTGCCCAAGACTCCGCAACATAGACCTTGCAGCTCTTGATCCCTCATCCATTGATGGCTCCGGCATATCCAGTATGCATTTTGAAGACTTCTGCAAAAGATTGCCGAACCTCGAGGAACTAAGTTTGAAATTGCACCCTACTACCGCAACGATACTACAAACGACTGCGCTTCCCAGCTTAGCAAGGCACTGTACCAAGCTCGAAGTCTTACGCATGGGCATCCCACTTCAACTACCCAACTTGCCATTGTATGGTGGCGTCTCCCAACCAGTTCCTAATGATATTATAACGCCTCCTCAGACCAAGTACGACCGAAGACCGGACTCTCATCAAACAATGTCGAGCACCATGAGGCTTGTCGCAGCCATCGACACACCTTCAGCCACCCTTCCAAATTCCAACGCTCCATTGTTTCCCAATCTGACGTCGCTCTCCTTCCCTCGTCCAGAAACAATCCTCAGCAAAGGGAACAACATATCCCTTTCCGCAGAAGAAGACCTCATCCATGCTTGGGCACAATCAATCTTCACCCATTTCCCTCTTCTCGAACAACTGGAAGCATGGGGAGATCACACTGGCCGCAACAGCCGCTCGATGTTGTACGTTCTGCCAATGGAAGATATTCTCGAAGCAACATGGGAGTTCTTAAGTGGTGTCGAACAATCACTCTGGTACGATGGGGGTGAAGAGGGAGAGATAGATGCGCTCAGTCCGGCTTCGTTCGGACAAGATGCGTATGTATTGAGTCCAGGCGTGCTTAGTCCGGGTCCATTCGAAAGATTGATGGTGAGCGATTGGGAGATGGCGAGTCAGATGGAGGAATTTCAGGCGCGGTGACAGTGCAAGAAGAGTCGGTGGAGAAAAATTGTCAAGGAAGCATGCGATCTTTCGAGCCGTCAGCAAATCTGTCAAGCCCATAATTGACCTAGTGGAGGAGTCTCTTGGTCACGGATACTCACGAATACGGCACCAGTCTATCTCCGCCAGTTGTACGTCCTCCAGTGCCACCGTTGCACGAAGTTACGCAGCCCCTGGCTCATTTTTGCGCGTACAATGCGTTTCCCTTCAATCTGATCGTCTTCGGCGTTGTCGTCGTTGGCTTCAAGGTACGGTGCCGGTGGCGCGCTCGCTGGGCGGTCAATCTGGGAGGGAGTCGAACCAGGCCACTCGGCGATGCTGGGTAATGGGAGTGATATGAAAGACATTGTCGCGTTGTTGTTTGATGAGAAGAGTAGAGACTGGCAATTGAGAGGTCTGCGAACAGAGAGACGGTGGTCAATAGGTTATGAGTTCGTGCAAATGCGCACTGCAGCCTAACACATGCGCGAAATTGATGGTGCTGATCGACCCCACATGCACCAGAACTGAGATTCACTTCATTTTCTCATTGGACAGTAAGTGCTGGGGCCAGTGAATGTGTCTAGAGAGATCATTGTTCAAAGTGTAGTCTAGCTTGCCACCTACAGTGCAGTGAGGTATGTTCAACCTGTCACAACATGCTTTCATTTTGTAAAGATGTTTCCTTCGTCAACATCCTGAGACGAGACATACAAGCATGAGCGTGTCAAGTTTTAAAGTTACACACAGTTCCATAATTTCTACTTAACCTCCAAAAAGTCCGATGCAATGGCGACATTTTCTGTTTATTTCTGGTGGTGAAGGTGAGCCCGCACTTTGCTGTCCTGACGCGCAGTACCTAAGCTGAATCCCAATCAAATCCAAAGCACTCTCCTTGCCTACACCTCTACAATAGTCACTTCTCCGTCTTCACAAGAATCACAACAACGCATCCCGATTACCTCCACACAACACCACCACCACGCCCACAATGTCCTGCTCCACTCCAACTTCCGACTCCGCCGCGCAGTACCTCAACTCCTCTCTCATCGCCGCGATCGAAGAAGCCGGCTCCTACCTCCCTCCCACCGCGTCCGCCCTCTGTCCACCCACCGAAGACCTCCACGCACCAGGACCGCACGCCGACCACAATCTCCCACAGACCGACCACCTCCCCGACCCCGTCGAAGACATTGTCTTCCGTCTACTCACGTGGCCGCTCTCCTCCGCCTGCGACGACACGACCATCATCGGACTGCCACTGGTGATGCAGTGCTTCGGCGAGCACGCAGCCGAGCACATGCAATACGATGAGCGAGTGCACCGGCTGTCTCTGCGGGTGGGTTCGGATGTGATCTGGAGGGGCGAGCAGTTGGGCTTGCCCTCTACGTATCTCGATTGGCTGTGTGCGGAGGGGCGACAAGGGTACGTGAACATCTTGAGGGTGGAATGTGAGCAGCTCCTGTGTGGGTTGGAGAGGTGGCAGGAGGTCACGGGGAGGAAGTTGTAGGCATCGTTGTGGGGGTTTGGGGGCAGTATGACGGGAGTAGGGGAATTGGAGCCACCAGCTTGATCTTTTCGAGGTGTGGCGAGACTGCTGAAGGGACTGGAGAATCTCAGCGTAGAGGAACGTTGTCTGATTCTGGTTGTGTAAAGGAATTGAATGCTTCTTAGTCTATCTGTTGATGGTATGTTGGATGCCTACAATGCCATGAATTCTCCAGCAGGTCAGCGACAATTCAATGCCCCCTCCTAAACAGCTTCTTGAAACCGCCGAACTTCTTCTTCCCTGCCCCAATCTCCTCTTCCTCCTCACCAACGACGCGAAGGAAGACTTCGTCAAGGGTTGTCGGGGAGACAGAGTAATACTCCAGACCGAGCTCATCCCTGTTCGACTCCAGTAGCTGAATAAGGCCCGGAATGCCGCCCAAGTCTGACGACTGGGTGCGCACAAGCTCAACATTGGCATCGGCATCCGTCTTCTCGATGCTATCTTCATCGCTGGATGGAGCGCGAGGGGCCTCCGTGCCCTTCGCGGCCTTGAGGACCTTGAACCTCAGCTGTCCGTGCCCTCCACCCCTAGATCCCCATTTGTCCGTCTGCACACCAGGGATCTTTCTTCTCACCCATTCCTTGCATGCCTCCATCTCTTCTTCCGTAGTCTTCGGTGCGCTCTTGAGCACGAGCTGAACAACCCATGCATCGCCATACTGCTCACCGAGTTGTCCCACGGTGCCGAGCGCCAACATCTTCCGCTTCATAATACCGACTCGTGTAGCTAGCTTGTCGGCTTCCTCCATAGAGTGTGTCGTGATCAACAGTGCACGTCCAGGCGCCGCAACACCGAGCAGCGTTCGCCACATAACACGCTTTGCAGCTGCATCCATACCGGAGCTAGGTTCGTCAAGCAGGAGTACAGAAGGATTACCCATAAGCGCGATACCAAGAGAGAGCTTTCTCTTGTTGCCACCGGAGAGCTTGGAAGCAAGACGGGTCTGGAAACGTGCGAGACCAGTGGCCTGCAGAATGGCATTGACGGAAGACACAGGGTCTGGCACACCACGAGCGCGTGCGTAGAAGTACAAGTGCTCAGTCACAGTCATAGTGTCCATTGCGTCGAATTGCGGGCACACACCCAGATGACCACGAGCGGCAGCGCGCTTGGAGATGATGGATATGTCCTCAATGAGAACGTCACCACCACCATTGATTTGTGTCGTCGGATGAATGTCACCACGGATCAGCGAGATAGTCGACGATTTTCCTGCTCCGTTGGGACCAAGCAGACCAAAGACCTGACCTCGAGGGATACCAAAGCTGATGTCGTTGACGGCATGGTTCGAGCCGAAGGTTTTCTGCAGATGGAGCACACGTAAGCTATCTTTGGATTGCTCGGTACGCGTTGTCTCGGCAAGAACAGCGGCTGGAATAGTCTCGAGGTTCTCCTCGGTGTGCTTCTGACGGCTGCTTGCACGGTTGAGGAAAGGTGGCCTATAGCCAGAGTCCCACCAGACAAGAGCAACGAAAAGGAGAATGGCTTGGGTTGTGAGGTATAAGATCGGGCCTCCATAGACCGTGAGTTTGCCCGGGTAGCTTGGGATCTGGTTGCCATCGCACAGCACACTGAAAGAATTGAGCGAAAGCAGCTGTGCCCGCAGTAAACTTCCAGAAGGAGCAATGAGAGACACCGTCCAGTGGAAAATGTTGATCCAGTCATCGATCTTGTACGCGGGAGCGTACGTCAGGATTGCCATGTACCCGATGAAGTAGATAAGGTACAACGAGACCATTCCGCCAGCGGCAAAAGCGAATGCGGCAAGCTGCGACGTGACAACGATCGAAATCAAATACGAGAATAAGATCGCAGTTAGACCGTAGAGTGCAAAAACCACGAACAAATAGCCAGAACCATAGAAAGCACTGGAGGCGCCGGCAAAGATCGCTGTGGTGACACCGGCAATAATCAACACGAAGATGAAATCGAATGCAGTGTAAGCCAGCCACAACGGTACCGCTCGGATACCATTGCTGTAGTGCAATGCTCGCACCTTCCTCAGACGCTCTTGTGTCGGGTAGAGGGCAAAGAGTGCAGGAAAGACACACATGGCCAAGCCAAAATACAGCGTGAGCTGCAGCGTGTCGCCCATGTTAGGTGCAAAGGGAACCGCGAACTGCTGGTACTGAGTCGAAATGGGCACATTCGAGAGCACGTTGTCGAGGGTGTTGAGAGTGATGAGTCCACCGATGACGCCCCCGTCCCCTAGGTAGGCCATAATCGTGGGCTCGTTCTCGCGGATGAAGAAGCCACCTGGGGTGATGTTGCGGAAACGAGTCTGCACGTAGTCGTTAAACTCGTCAAGAGTGTCAACAATATGGAAGCTGTCATTGCTGATGCCAGAGCGTTCGACGATCTGTGAGATAGCATCGCCAATAAGACTCGTAGGACCAATTGGGATGAGTGGGATATCATCGGTGCTGGCGAGCGTGAAGACTTCTGGGTCATTGGAGGTTTCTCCAGGGTCACAGCCAACTGCAGTGTAGTTCTGCAAGAACAGCGTGACTAGACCGGCAGCGACGATAGGCAGTAGCAAAGCAAATACGTACGGCCAGAAATTGCGCCTAAGGATAGTCCAGCGCTTCTGCATCAAGATCAAAGTCTGCTTACCCATAGAAGTGCCTCGGCCTTTGCCCATTTCGAGTCCTTTGTCCGTATCAGATACCTGATCCGAAGGGTGTTCGTGTTTGTTGGTTAGTACAGCTTGTTGTTCGTTTGCGTCCATGAGATTGTGCTCCCTGACCTCCTCGGCCATGGCAAGGAACACATCCTCGAGTGTCGGTCCGACAATGTCGTAATTCTTGACACCCTTGGATCTCAGAACATCTACAAAGTGAGTCGCAGGCAGAGCATCAGGGAACCAGTATTGGATCATATCAGCTGATGGCGCAGGCTTCTTCGTTGCATCTTTTGGCGGTGCAACGGGTGCGTCGCGAGGATATGTGACGTGGTATCCTGCACCAACTTCGTGCTTCAGTTGAACAGATGTGCCCTTTGTCTTCAAGACACCGCGCGAAAGGATGGCGATGTAATCGGCAAGGACATCTGCTTCATCGAGGAAATGCGTAGTGAGAAGGAACGTGCGATCGCCACGCTCGGCGAGCAAAATCTCCCAGATCTTACGTCTTGAAAGAGGATCGAGCCCTGATGACACCTCGTCGACACAGCAGACTTTACTGCCGCCAGTGAACATCATGGCCAGTTGGAGCTTCCTCTTTTGCCCACCTGAAAGCGTGCTGGATCGAGCCTTGATCTTGTGTCCGAGATCGCAAGCGCGAATTAAGTTCTCAACGGTCTCCTTGTCGTCGAAAGTACCCGTCGATTTAAGCTGGTTGAAGATTCGGACGTGTTCGTAAACGTTCAGCTCGTCCCACATGACATTCTTCTGCGGACACAAACCTAGACCTCCGGTGCCGTCGATTTCGATCGATCCGCTGGTGATCGTGTTCAGACCCGCGATGGCGTCCAACGTTGTCGACTTGCCACTTCCGTTGGCACCAAGCAGCACCATGATCTGGCCCTTGCGCGCCTTGATGCTGAAGTCGTCGACAGCGATGACGGTCTCTGGAGGCTTGAAACCAATCTTAGCCAGGACAGTCTTGCGGAACCAACTCGGCGTCCAGTGCTTCGAGAAATTCCTCAGGATGATGTTGTGATCGGCTGAGTCGGTCGTGGTCTTGCGGTCGGCCGAGACGGTGCCGTAGAGCCATCGCTCTACAAGCGCACCGAGGAAGGGGTACACGAAAGTCTGAATGATGAGGAAAACCCAGAAGACAATACCGGGGGTTGTCCAGACATGATCTTCGTAGTTGGGTGCACCTTGAACTAGGTTGGCACCTGTGAGCTCCCTTTCGAAACGCGCGACCCAGATGATGAAGAAGACGTAGTTGATGGAAGGGAAAATGAGACTGAGGACGTAGATCGCCGAGGTGCCAAAGGGACCTGCAACCTGCGCGATGATGGCGAGCAAGATGGGAACAATGACGATCGTGATACCAGACAGCTGAGCTTTGCGGAAGAACGCAGCACCGAAGATCGAGAGACTCGTGAGCGATAGACCAGCCAGAATGTGGAAGATGACCAGAATCCCTGCATTTGACGATCTAAAGGCAAGGGCCCACACGATGAGTCCCATGATAACCCAGCCAGGGAAGTATATGATGTCGAACGCAATGTGGTTGGCCAGAAGACGAGCGAATTGAGTGTGCCATGCTTTTTTGGCTGGAGACATAGCCTCGACCAGTTGTGAGATGCCGCGCTCACGCTCTTCAGCCATTTGACCAGTGAGCTGATATGTTACTCCGCAAACACCAATGTACAAAGCAGCACCCATGATGTTGATGAGTGCGCCCATGTACAGCTGGCGAATCCGCTCATCTCTTTCCTCCTGTGTACGGTCGGTGTATGGGAACCCGTCGACAGCCGGGATCGAGCCGGATGATCCATTCGAGCTGACAATTGTCTCGTCGATAGCTCGTTGGAAAGGCAAGATGTAGATCTGCACATCGTTGTCCTCCTGTCCAACGTAGATCTGATTTCCAAGCACGCCGTCAGCGCGCAGTGTGTAGTTCCACGCCTGACCGCCGCCCTCGCTGGGACTCGAGTGGAACGAAGCAGCGCCAAAACATGTGCTCGCGCCACGTAGCGACGAAGAACATGTCGTCAGGAGCTCAACTTCTTTCTCAATTGTGATGGGCTGCAAACCTGCGTCGCGCACTTGGTTCGACAGCTGACCGATGACATTTTCGATTTCGCCGCCAGTAAAGCCATTGTTTACGAAAACGATTTTGTCGCGACCGCCCGTGGCAGCAGCGAGGGCGTTGGGGAAGGATCGGAGGGGTGTTGGGTTGCCGATGCCGTATTCAGAAGGTGGGATGAAGAAATTCTTTGCGTACGTGATGAAGAACATCTGCCATGGTCAGCATATGCTCGAATTAAGCGTGTGGTACCAACGTACAAAGATTATAGGCGCCCAAAAGGCGCGCACGCTTGTGAAGAACCATTGTCGCCATGCAACGATGAGCAGCGTCTTCTTCGTCAGAATCCACGTCTGGCTGAGGATTGCCATGCCAGTTGTCGTTGCCGCGTTGGGCGGGCTCGAGGAAAGTACGACCGGTGGTATCGGTTCTGACTCTTTGGCTGGACGCAGCGTTAATACTACAAATTACGAGATGCAGGCAGCTCCCATGCTTCAAACGCTCCAGGGGTATATCTAGCAATGGACAACAATAATACAGATGCGTGGCGTCAGAAGATCATGTCCTGGAGGCGAATCGAGCACGCAAAGGCCTACAAGCAACAGTCGTGTACAATAGGTGCACGCGCATACCGCTGCCAAGCGGCAACATCTTGTCGTCGTCTTCATCTGCCTCGCGCGACAGCCCGGACTAGGGATGGTGTTGAAAGCGGGTCGATGTTCTCCCGCCATCGAAAGCCGTGGCCCCTCGACGCTCCAATCACACCATGATGCGCCCCGACTTCCGGCGGAGTGCTGCATCCCGTGCAGCGCGAGACCGAGCTGGGCATGGCACAACGTGGGTTGGGACCGTTGATGAATCACCAAGGATCGAGCTCATCTTGAGACTTGACTTCTGAGTGTGGCGCTCCTTCTTCTCAGCGTCGAGATATGCACACGCTGCGCTTCAAACTTCAACGCAACCGCATCGACCTGGACATGCCGCTCCATCGCCCAGAGCGCCCAGCCGCCCAGTGCACCCCTTCATCGAAAAGGCAGAATCAGCGATGCCAATTTGCTTCGACGCGCCTCGCTTAGACCGCTGCGCCTCGTGCACCCGCCCAAGTTGCGTCATCGATTTCAATCTTTCTTTGGTCGGCGGCTTCAAACGCCGACAGCATCTTGGTCGCTGTCGATACAGTTGAGCAACTCCTTAGTATACTAGCGAAACACGTGCATTCTGGTGATAATACTTCCCACTTTTCGCAGGTCATGCAACACATGTTGAATGGCTAGCCTCTAAGTCTTTGGAGAACACTGATACAAGCATTTGACATTGTGGCATTCAACAGGTGTCGGCCATACTTTCCTCATTCAAACCATGATCCAATGTCCACAATGCTTTTACTTGACTGTCAACGTCACCACAAGTCTGAATTCTAAGATCAGGTATCCTTCTCTATCATGTACACAATGTCAATCACTTGCATGGTAAGTTTGAATCAAGTTTAGGTTGTAGAAACGAGAGGAGAGAGATTGCATTCGTCAAAGTCAAAGAAGAAGTCCCAGGGTATCTTCCTTAAACGCCATAAATCCTCCGTCGAATGTTCGTTCCACAGAGTTCCCAGACAACCAGCCCAAGCATGAGAGTGTAATGTCAAAATGCCGTCGACACACGCAAGTCCTATACGCACACCGACCCTATACGCACACCGACCCGGCGCGCCCACCCCCAAAAATGAGAGGGTGATGCGATGTGCGTACAGGAATTCCTATACGCACACCGATCCGGTGCGCCCACCGCTGTCCACCCAAGACGCCTTCAGACCCCAAACAAAACGCCAAAAACAAAACACCAAAAACAAAACACCAAAAACACCGAAAGCAACCTTGTAAAATACATAACTAGTATCTCAAGGCCAGGCCCCGCCACGCCTGGTCCAGTCGTCTACTCCTCAACTGTGTAAGACGTCCTCCCGCAGGTCTGAATGTACGCCTTTGGGTTGAGATACCACCACCACTTCACCAACACAGCCAACTAAGCGCGGCCTATTCTCCAGGCGCTGTCTCGCGGCATCGATCGAATGATGTTGATTGGCGCCGACGTTGCCGTCGTCGAGGGCCAGTTTGCCGAACCACCCATGGAAGGTGTTGGCGGGGCGGAGGCGAGAATGAAGGCGAGACCGCCAGGAGGCGGAGGAGAGGAGGGCGAGGGCGCAGGAGACACCGGACTAGCCTGCGACAAGAGAGGAGAGGTTGGGGGCGAGGCGATCGGGAGGAGGGGAGGCAAGCCAGGAGACCACCAGCGAGCGAAGAGGGCGCCGAGGATGCCACCAAAGAAACCACGGACGCGCTCGATAAGGCGAGTGAGCAGCGAGGGTGGATCGGGTGCGGGCGCAGGCGAGGAGGCGCGGGAGGCGGCGGGGGAGCTGCACAGTGTTAGCCTTGTACTAAGCTGAAGAATACAGTGTGGTAGGAGAGCATAAGGTATCGAGCAGTGACAGTTGACAAGCTTTCAGCGAGCCCAGTTGCACAGTGAGTGTGGCTCACAAGAGCTCCGGAGGTTGTTCAAGCTCTTCATGCTCTGATGCAACACGCAATGTAAGGGCAGGAGTCAGTCAGGTCACTTACGGAGCAGTCTCTACCTCAATCACCAGCGTAATTAGCTCACTAAGGAGCGGTGTGCTTTGGCGCGGCCAACGGCGTAGGTCGACCCAGGGCTGGTGCACCGGGAGGTACTCCAGTGCCTCTGGAGTGTTGGAGGCGTATCGAGGGTGAGGGTTGTCAGCCCTTCGAGGCATGTTGGCGGCTGGAGGGCTTTGTACTGAGGAAGATTTGAGGAATCGAAGGTATTGGGAAACCATGAGTACACGGTTGATTGAGAGGTGATGAAGGAGAGAGGGAGAAGGCAGCCGGAGGCGAAATTTTATGGGTAAGTTCTCGAGGTGAAGCAGAGTCGATTGCGGTCCGCGGTGCAGTACGACAGGCCTTGAACACATGTTCAGATTGGCGAGGAGCCACATTCACTGCAGCTTGAGCAAGCTTGAAGGCACCTGAGCACGTTCGATAGCTCTGTCACAGTGAGATTGAGGTCACTAATGGGCTCGCTGACACTGTCGATAGACCATCATTCAGCTTGAGGCGGCTCAAAGCGCTCAAGACAGCTCGATGCCACACTCCGAATGTCATTGAGAGCGCAGTAATATCACAGGATGTCGAGATTTCGTGAACTCTTCTTCAATCGTCCAGCAAGACTGGAAAGACCAACGAAAATGTGAGCAAGCTCAATTGTAAAAGCAAAAATTACTCCGACGCGCTTCTCGATCAGACCTGCCGAAGCACATCTTCACAACAAACTCGACTCTCGCTCTCCACGCGGTGCAATGCAGAGATGCTCGAGCAGATCACAATATTCAGGAGCAAAGTGACCTTCGGCCTAGCCCATGGCAACAGGCTAGCCAGCATAGAGGGAAACCTGGTGATGGAGAGCAGCTGGGGCTTTTGTTATGATGCCAAGCCACAAGATCAACTTTCTGTCTGCTTTGATGGCGCTCGAGCGTTACAATCTCTCGCGCGGCTCCACTTTTCTAGCTAGGATCAACAAGGCGTGTGATCTGATCTGGATCTGCCGGCGCGTCTGTGCTCTGCGTGATCTAGCGACGGCAAGATAACGGTGCTAGCTTTCGAAGTCACAGTGAGTTGGCTTGGAGATCTTAGTTCGTACAAGTTGAACAGACCCAGTCTTGCCCTCACATACACATATCCTTTCTCAGGGATGGTTCGGATGTGCTTGGTACTTGAGGAAGGAAACCATAATTGGCATTATGCAAATACAGTGATGGAACACCGATCGAGGGAAAGCTCTGTGTATAGATTTACGAATTGGTCTCTCAGTTTTGACACTGCATCAAAGACATTGAATCAAAAAACTGTTCACGATTACGAGCCGTGCCAACCTTCCTGACAGTTTCGTTCAGTGACATCATTTGCATAGTTGGGCTAGAACAGAGCTTCAACAAACGCTCAATATGATTAAGTGACGTAAGGTAGTATTATGAGCATACAATGAGCGCTCTGCATTGGTCACGGGCCTTGTCGTGGCGGGCAACCGGCGCCGGAGCTCCGGTGACAGTGAGGTATAAAAGCTCGCCCGCCCCCCCCACCTCCTTCTTTTCTCACAATCGCTCTTGGGACTTGTCGTCGCCACCAAGGACCAGAGTCTATCCGCAGCCTCGGGCGCTCATGAAGCCCTGAAGCTCTCTCCATCACTCGCATTGCACTTCGCGAGTGGTTGAGTGTCGGCCTTATGGTCAGAGCGGAACAATTTTTGATAACAGGTAAGTTACTGCTACTGCTGCTGCTGCTGCTGCTGCCACTACTACTGTCGGCTCCTGTGCTGGGTGCTGCAATTTTTCAACCTTTGGTCGATACGGTCACGACTTTCCACCAGCAGACGACTGCCGTCGAATGTCACTACTGCCGATGAGGAGTCACTCCGAGGTGGTCGATCATGAGACCGTGACGGTCTTGGGTGCGCTGGCGAGGCCGAATTTTTGAAATCACCTTTGGGCTTTGCTCACCTCTTTTCGTTGACAGCTCTGGCGTAGCCGGGCTTTCGAAGAAGAGATTTCCCTTCCCACAGCACAGTGAGCTATTGAACATGCATCTTGAGAAATTATAGCACTATATTTACAGCCAAGTTGAACAGCTGTAAGATTTGGACATGTAGATCGTGCGAAGAGTTTTCTGACTGAACATCCAATTCTTCTTCCTATCGCGAAGGATCTTAGCTGCAGTGGTCTGCGAGCAGCGGAGTGTCTTCAAACGGCCCATCTATACCACTATGATCTAAAGTATCCAGGTTGAAAGAGGCATCTGCATCGAATCCACCCTGTGAGGATGCCCGAAGCACCGTGTAGCCAGCATGTCCTTAGATGAAGTGGCTAGCCGGCAGTACCATCGTCTCCTCTCCATCACGCAACCATTCTGCAATCTCCTGGATGAGACCCCACTCTACTCCCTGTGTCCTCAAATTGTCACCTTGGCGCAGGCTCAGGCGGCGACCCAGCGGTGTGGGCTCGAAGCGCTCACGACCGACCACACCGACCGCCCAGGTGATGTTAAGAGTGACTTGTTGGCCGTCTTTAGAGTATAAGAACCCAGGAGGCATCATCAGCCGGGCGATGATGGCGCGCAGAGAGTTGTCGTGCTCTGCGCTGTTGTGAAGCGGCGGCGCGTAGAGACCGGGGTCTGGGGTGCGGCCGAAGGAGTTGCTGTTGTTTCGATTGTGCTGCTGAGGGTTAACAATGGACTATAGATGTGAGGGAGAAGAGACACTGACGTTGCTGCCGTTGCCAGCGGGTGTGGACGAAGTGTTGTTGGCCATGACATAGGCAGTGCTCGAGTTGAGCGAGTCGAGATTGAGATTTGTATGAAGAAGAAGACCTTTGGACCAAAACATCGACTTTGGTATGAAGATATTGAACAAGGCGGCGCAGAAGCTCGATCTGAGCTTGCTCTCGAAGAAGGTGTGCGTATCTCAACAAGCCGTCACTTTCAGACCGACAGTGGGGCGGAACAGGAGGTGGAAGCCACAGAAACATTGCGAGGATTTGTCGAAGCAGAGATTTAGAAGGGAATCTTGGAAGTGGTCTTAGGTAAAGTGCTCGACATCGAGCAATTACCACGAGACAAGCTCATTGGGTTGGCAATCCATCGTCAAGCGTGGACCAATTGCAGCATGATCGACTTTAGCACGTCTAATATTGCAGTAACAGTCGGCTTTCGCCATCATGAGACTCTAAAGTTCTGCATAAATTCTGTATTTTTTGACTGCGCTCGCGTTACACTGCTGAGCTGCTTTCATGGCAGCATTGTCCCAGCGACGCTAACGCCCGCAGCTGTCACTGCAACCGCCCCATATATGTGCTCCCCGACATTATCGAGATCTTTCAGCGCCTTGGAACACCAGGCCCAACAATCCAACGCTGGAGCAACGCCCCAAAATATCAACCCACAGCCGCATGTCTTCGCGAGGCTGAGCCATCAACAAGCCCAAAGGTCAAACCAGTAGCACAGACACGGCTTGCAAATCGCATGACAACAATCGACGCTCAGTGCCCCCCTCGCGGTTCTTAGTCTTCTAGGCTCTCGCCCACAGCTCTACTATTCAGTCTTGGGGTTACCAGCTTCAGCAGCGACATTGCGACCGACGACCGTAACACTTAAAATCCGATCAACATGCACTCGCAGCCACCCACAAAGCTTCACCCACATTATAAAGTAAGGCTTCTCCACGTTTACGACCCCGCAACATGGCCGCTCTCTCCTCAACTGCCCGACTTCTAGTGCTCCTTAGACTCACAACAACCGACATGGGCGGACTTCCTTATAACCACTAAGACGGCGAGCTGCGTGCCATTCTATCTTTCGAAGGCCCTCACGAGCGCTTTACCAGCGATGGCCCTACCCAAAGGCGGGTGACTCATAACTCCGTCGACGCCTCTACGCGTGAGGAAGCGGAGACAGACGTCACAGATTCCATAATGGCAACTACACCATCAGTTCTGCAACTACGAGGATGGGTACAATGAGCAGCTGGAATGCATGTTCGACACAACCGGTGCGTCCGAGAGGGACCACGCCGAGCCGAGCCCAGTGGGCCAGTGGTGGCAAACATTGGAGGGTTTTCATGCCATCTCCAGCATAATGACACACATGCCATGTTTCTGTAGACGGTGGTGGCAAGTTTCATACAAACGTGCAATTGTGGGTCTTGTACTCACATCTCGCAGGGGCTACTCATTATGTCTCTCGTTGGGATGTAGACAAGGAAGCGAACCTAGTGAGGCCATGCGGAGGACCTTAACAATGGCGAATCGAGAGATCTTGAAACTCGCATGAGGGAAAGCTCGCTGTGTCTTGCATACCACGAGCAGGACAATGCATCGATATGACTACAACCAGATTTGGGGCATGGACTCGGGCCTTGGTAGACAAAGGAGACGACACGGTAATGAGAAGCGAACAAAGAAGGAGTCGACGAATGGTACATATGCAAGCTTGAAAGCCTTGTTCTCATCTACTGGAAGCCTTGAGACATATTTCTTGACAAAGAAAGAAGTTCAATTTGGAATTCAACGAACTCAGGAACCAACGCTTGGCCAAGATTCGTGTCGACCACATGAAAACACCTCGCCAAAACGCAGCAGTGTACAACCAACTCCGGAAAGAACGATTAGCGACCGTATATATCGGAGGACAATTTAGTAGCCCTTCATTCTCTGCAATTTCGGATATAGTATGTCATATCGAGGCTCATGAGGCTGATGGTGCTGCTGGGGTATCTGCTGAAGCTTCTGTCGGATCCTCTTCCGGATTTGCTGCAGGCGTGTCTGTAGGAGTGATAGGAGATGTGTCTGTAGGAGCAATAGAAGATGTCTCTGTTGAGGCATCTTCTGAAAGGTCTGTCGGCGACTCTGGAGGTACTCCAGCTGTATTTGGAGCCGTAGGTGCGGACGACGTCTCCGCCGACGAGGGCAACGGTGATGGTATACCGAGCTGGACTTCCTTACAACTAGGGTCATTCCAGCAGGGTTTGTTCTCGGTTTTGGCCTTGCGGTCCTTGTTCGCAAGTAGTTTGGCGATAGCCGCGCCTCTGAGGAATTGAGGGGCTTCGACTAGCTTTGAAGCCTCAGCAGTGGGGGCTGCTTGCTCAGTTGGCACATTGGCGATCCTGAGCTCATCCGCGTCCGGTGTGGGTATCGAGGCAGCTGGAGAATTGGCAGCGGAAACAGCAGCATCTACACTGGGCATTTCTACCATGACAAGAGCTCTGCTGTCGTCTGTGGCAGGAGCGATACTGTCAACAGGGGCATCTGTAGTGTATGCAATGCCGGGCTCTGGACCGGGTGGGGGGATTGCATAGCCTGAGGCGGTTGTGATAGAGATTGGTTCCATGTTACTTAAGTATGTGTCTGTGATAGTTGGATATGTGTCTGTGGTATTTGGATATTTGCCTGTGGTGCTCGATGAAAGGCTACAGAGAGGGGACGTGTAAGGCGGACGGGATGTACAGACATCGTAGCATCTGTAACATGTCAATCACCAAGACGTGCCAAACCTGGAAACATTCTCTGCTTGGGAGACCAGACCGAAGAAATGCAGACGTACCCGCCGTATATCTGTGTTGAGTTTCTACAGATGGCCAGATTGTCGATGCACAGCCATAGCGGAGAGCAAGTGCGGGACTTGCCCGAGCGCGCTACCTTCACGTGACGTTGGCTGGGAGGGGACGTGATGAGCGACTTGGCTGCGCTCATGATCGAAGGCATCATCGTATCCGGTGTCTGGATCAGGGATGTTTCACTCTTGGTGACTACAGAACCAGACTTCTGGGAACATGGCGGTACTGTGAACCTCGGAAGCTCCATGATGCCATTTTCACATGCAGTCCAACATCTGTGTGCCTGTCAGCGCATGAAATAAGATTGATGAACAAGCAATCGGTAAGGCTTGAGGAAAAATTTGCCAGACTTACCCACCGTACCTTCTGCCGCAGTTATTGATAGCATCGTAGCATTTCTCGAGCCCGCAATCCCGCCTCGCTGGACCGGTTGAGCCGAGACCAACTAGGGACAAAGTAATGGCAAGAGTGAGCCTCATCTTGGCAGGTCCGAAGGAATGAGAGCAGGACTCGTGCTGTCGCAGAACCAGTGATGCGCTGCGCGACTGGGTACGATATGGCAGTTGGTCGCGGAGCCGAGAGCCGAACAGTCTTGTGTGAGCAGGTAATCTGTATCGAGACGATCTGGAGTCGAGAGATGGGAATGAACCAAATGGATTCTCTTCACGACCTTAAATAGCAGACGTGATGCAGATCAATTTCACCATCGTCAACTTCTCTATGGAGGCGGCTGCGCAAGCGATGGATCGGCGCTCATTACAAACCAGCGCTCGCGATTGTTGCTTCGAGTACTGAGACTAAGAACAGCACATAAAGTTCAGCGTACCATGGAGCTTAGCGATTGACCATGTGTCCAAGATCGTTATCTCAACTTGGACATAGGTAGCGAAGGTGGAAATGATGTGCGAATCGTCGGGCTAAGGCTGATAGGCAACATATCGGAGGCTACGATGCTGTATGACTGAATCTTCATGCGGTGTCCAGAGCTTTGAGGAGCAGACTCAATCAAAACAGTCCACATAATAGACAAGTCACCAACATGTTGTCGTGTTCGCATACATTTCACATGCAGGCATCACATCTTGAGCTGAGACATTCGAGCAGACTGTGATCTGGTAGGGCAAGTTCGATTGTCTTCACGCTTCTGATGCGACGTCGTCCGATGCCAACGGTAAGAAGCGAATGATTGGAGGGGAGACAGTCTCTCACTGGTCCGGTGACGGTCGTACAATGTGGCTTCTTTTGCGGAGTGTCGCGAAGAACGAGACGAAGAATGGGCGGTGTCAGGCGTCGTTCAGCGGCAGATTCTTGTGTCCACGCTGGAGGTGAAGCATCTGATCATGGGGCCCGTGGCCCCACTGGGGTTCTGCAGATCAAATTCTCCAAAATCTGCCCAGGACGTTGTCGGAGCTATGAAGATCCGCTTGCTGAGAGACGTGATAAACACGAGCGATGAAGTCACCATTTGACATGAGCCTACGGAAATTCACCTCTACGGAGGGCCGTCTTGCCGAATGAAGCGTTATTCACATTCGAACGAAATCTGGAAAGTAAGGTTGCGCACTGTGATACCCTAGAGTGATCACCGAAGAAATGTCCCCCAAGAGGCATGGATGTCTCGTAGGTTCCAGCAATATAGTGACACGGCTCTACAGGGCGAAGGACTGATCATCGGAAGGCTGATCTAGGCAGACCCATCTGTGTTGAAGGCCTTGGGAACATTGCAATGAGACAAGACAATGAGACCGACCACGAGGAGTTGTTGTAGCTGGTCGCACAAGTGTGATTCAAGATATTGAGCAGGTGGATAGCTAACAAAACCGGACCGACTGCGACTCATGTTTTCCAGGGTCCCTCTCATAGCTATCTTTGTTTACGGTGACCAGGAGAAGGACGTTCGAGTGTTCTCAACTCATACGGCGAAGTCGTTCATGTCTGTGATCGTTTAGCGGCAGTCACGATATTAGACAGACATAAACTCACTTCAATAATTAGACAGTACGCGTTCCGTGATCATTGAAGCTAAGGTTGGGATCTCAGGCCAGCCTCGATGCGTCCTCCTTACTCTTCGGCCTCTCATACCAGCTTTCATGGCTGTAATCCTTCTTCGGACCGGCGACCTCGTACGTGATGCTGAAAGACTGTAAGCTTGCACCATGAAACTTGAATTCGCACCCGCTCTTGTACGTGTCCGGGTCGCACCAGTGATGACCCTTCGCCATCCATCCGTGCTGCTCATCTGCAGGAGGATAGAATTCCCATGCATTGAAGAAAGCACCGGTTGACTCTCCATCTTCATCGGCAAACCATGCTGTGATCTTGTCCGTTGTTTCATTATAACGGTACACGTAGCGGCGAGTGGCGGGAAAGGAGAAGCCATTGTCCATCTGGAAGGTGCCTTCCTCGATGTAGAGATACTCAGCAGCGTATGCCGGATCGGTAGGCTTGCGAGGATGAAACTGTGCTGTGCCTGTGAGTACACCACCCGGGGTCGTGTTGCGTGTGGCGATGTTACGATGCAATGACCAGACGCCCTGCATGGCCCGGAAAACGGCGGCTGCGACAAACTTTGCGTCTTCTTCTGAAGCCTTAAGTACGCTCACGACGTCTTGCACAACAGCATCTGCCTCGCTATCTGCAGTGGGAACTTGATAACGTGATGGGAAGATAGGGCCCTGCTGACCACTGAAAGTTGCGTCTGACCGCTTGAGTCCGGTCTTTCGTGCAATTTCTTCGATGATTCCAACGTAGTCTGCCATCCAGAATTGTGGTACTTGCAGAGCGGCCCCAAACCGCAGCTGGTGTCGCATGCGCTCCGTCGTATCAAGTTGATTCAACCCAGCCTTCGTAGGTTTTAAGGGATCCGGGGTTGACTCGAACCAGGAGTTAGCAATGAAGCGTGCCTGTACCTCCATGACTCCCCAAAATGGCCCCTCGTAGAAGCCAACGAAACCAAGAGTGGGGTTATCAGAGAGCATAGAGCCGCGAGTGAGGAGGAAGGGTATGCGAGGGCAGGACGGTTCTGGGTAGAGGAAGCCTTTCGGCGTGTCGTGTACGTAGTCGAGGTCAGTCTTGTAGCCAGTAGCCTCGATGATACCGGTCACATCAGCCAGTTGACTCTTTGCCTGGGACACGTCAGTATAAAGTCTTGGAATGTTGGTGAAAGTGTAAATACCCCCGCTTCTTTTGCCCATGGCTTTCGATGCTGGAGCATGATGTCGAAACCATTGCCGTCGTCCATCTGAACAACCTTCTCGACCCAGCCTTGGACTGGCACGATTAGGCCGCTTCTGACGAACTCGACATATGTGTCACTTATCCCACAGTAACCGGGGTATTGCGTCTGATCTGCTTCGTGCACCAGTGCAGGGCTTCCATACTCTTGCTGATCGCTGCCAATGACCGACCGCATGAACTCGTGGCCCTTCTGTGCCTTTTCAGGTGGGACCGTCGTGATTGAGGCGGAGATCTCACCTTCTCCACGGCGCGAGAGGTTGTAGAGAACGAGATCGAGAGGAAGGAAGGAAGGTGCCAGGTTGACGTTTTGCGAAGATCCCTTTTGAGGGTTTTGTGGAAGGTATCGGGGAAGGCAGTAGAAAGGGCGGTTGACGATATGGTAGATCTTGCTTTCAGCATGAGCAGGCTTGCTCTTGCTCGGTGAGTTTTTGGCACTTGAGATTTGGAAGGCAGACTGGGCGGCAGCCTCGGATCCGCTGATTCCACCACCAATAACGGCGATCTTTCCCGGATTCTCTGTGATTGACGACAGATCGCGGAAGGCAGAAGAGTGTTGGATATTTGGGAGGTTGCCACTAGCCGCTGGCCTGAAGGTGCGACCTTGCTGCTCGAAGAAACCGCTCGCAACGACGAGGTAGTTGAATGTCTTTGTCTCTTCCCGGTCCGTCTCCAAATCATAGGTCGTCACCTGCCATGTTGTCATGTCGTCAAGAACGTCTGCGTTGATGACTTTACATTTGAGGAAGATGTTCGGTCCAAGACCGAACTTTTCGGTGTACTTCTCAAGATATCGCCCGACTTGCCATGCCTTGGGAAACATGGGGGGACTCGATGGCGTAGCCCCAGTTGTGGGGTCGGAGAGGTCAACTGATGACCATGAAAGTTCAGAGAAGCCGACAGTGAAGCGGCTTAGATTTGTTCTCATCTCCGGGCTGCATTTGTCACCGTACTCGCCGGGTCGTGCTCTCCACATGCCACCAACTCGGTCTGCTGCCTCGTACACAGTGACAACGTAGCTGCCATGCTGAAGGAACGCCCTTGCAGCTGCCAGACCGGAAGGTCCTGCGCCGACAATGCAGACGGTCCTTGTGAATACCATGATGCTGGCTGTAGTATACGATGCTTTTATAACGTTAGTCACGCTTTTCTTGTTGTAACCAGGGGTCCTCCAGCGTAGTAAGACATGCAGATAAGACTAACAGGGATAGAGAAGACGTCGACAATGAGCTAGGGAGCTGCACGTAAAGTTAGTGGACGGTGTTGAGAAGTTCGCGATGTCGACAAGTGCAGGCATGGGTGCGGAGGTAGAAAGTGCGCTAGCGAGAGAGCCCCTCGGCTCTCGACCAATGGACCGTTTAGGCAAGGGCGACATGAGACAGTTAGGGAAGATGAGATATACATTGATTTCATTCAGTGAGGACTCCAGAATTGATGAGGGTTCCTTTCATGGTTTGGTACTGAGTTTTGCCAGTCTGCGGAAGTTAGCTGTGGGCGTGGCGTGGCGAATGCGCTGAGCAGGTCTTACAGAGAGCAAGTAGCGGATGTGACCCTGCAGACATCGAGTCAGTAGAAGTCTCGTTTCATTGCTTGAGTATAATGAGTACCTACCAAGTCAGTGACGTGGCGGTGCTGCTCGAATTCCACACGAGCAAACTGTCTCATATCGGTCCTGGTGGATGAGTCCTCAATGTTGTTGGTACTGCGAACAATGTCTCGCCACAGGGCAATGACTTTCTGGCGCTCGATGAACTGTTGACATCGTCAGAAAGCCCAAACGCTGTCATCAGACCTGCAAAGCATACACGTTCGAGCCCTATAGGATTCTTGCCTCGCGCCTGGAGCCGAGATTGCAGCCGGGAGGGCGGCTTCGTGGCTATCGTTGCATACCTGCGCAGCATCACCTCGACGACCCCTGAGCCAGACAAACGTAGGGATTGGGCAGTAAGACACAGTAAGAGAACCAGGCCTGGGATGATCTGGGATGGCGTTCACAATGAGGCTCAGTATCGAGATGCAGGCTGACGTAAAGACAGCAAACTAGCCTGCGAGTGTCCTAGACTGCATGAACCGACCTGCGGCCCCCACCGGCGCGTCTCCCACAATCTGGACGCGTTAACGCGTGCAGCTCCACAAAACTTTGCGTCGCCACCATTATTCGACTATCTATGGTCGAACCTCACGCTCGCTATCTTGGTGCAATCGGAGGACGCCATGTGTTTTGGGCACTCTGATTCGGAAGGTGCGAGAGGGCAGATGACCTCGCGCAGCAAGGCTCACACGTCACTGCTCAAGAGGAGAAGAAGCCCTGCCGCCGAGGGAAGCCCAACAGAGCCTCAGGATGCGCGCAAACTCTCAAAGCTCGACTCGACTGCGTCGACCCTCGCTAATAACCTACCAATGTCGCCTCAGAAGCCGCCTAGCATCCAAGAGCCGCCCAGATCGGGCTCAGATTCGATCAATGGCACCGACGACTCCGCCGACAACTACTCTCTGCGTATCGAACGTCTGCAATCAGCTCAGACTCTCCAAGAGCGCCCCTGTCTAGCTTCAGAAAATTTGCTGCCTGCACCGGGCATGACCGACGACACGCCTCTCGAGCAGCGCACGGCATTCCTCGAAGCACAGAGTGCACCCGGAGCGTTCTACTCACGCACCTTTCAACCATTCATCGATCTCCAATTCCACCGTGCCCTCCGCTTTGAGTTCAAGCGCTCGACTAAGATGAGCAATGGCGAGCTTGCCGCCTGCTTTGATCTAATCTCCAAAACCTCAGAGCAAGACTACAGGTCGTCGAATCGAGGCTGGGATCCAGACTACAAGCTGGAAGAGATGTCAGACCGGGAGATGATGTACTTCCTCGTGCGTCAGGCAGAAGGCTACATCGGCGTTGACCGCGTCAGTGACGGCAACGACAGCGCGCATCACGCTGGTGCTGTTCTCGGCTTCATGTCGTTCAAGCTGGAGCCTGAGGACGAGGAGCTGAAGTTGATGAGGCCCGTCCTGTACCTGTACGAGATCCATCTCGATGACCGGATTCGTGGACAGAGTCTTGGTGGACGGATGATCAACTGGGCTATCGATCAAGCTCGTTTGGTCAAGATCGGTAAGATGATGCTGACAGTGTTCACGGTCAACGAGAACGCGAGGCGGTTGTATGATAGAAAGGGCTTCACCAAGGATGGCATCAGTCCTGAGGATAGAGTGACGAGGAGAAAGGTCATCAAGGCCGACTACATCATCATGTCCAAGGAGTTTTGAGGCTCTGCAGACACCACAGTGCATTTTCGGCGTCAGCATAAGATACCCCTGGATAGGCTGGAGTCCTTTGATATACGTGTAAATGTCAATCTCATTCGATTGGACACATTCGGTGACTTCAGCGTGTTATCCTTACGTCCAAAATGCGGTCAGGATACCGCTTGCAGCGGCTGTTCCGAACGCGCATGCCAGACCAACTCTGAATGCCAGCCCGGAGGCATCCAGAACTTCCTGCCTCCAGTCCTTGTCTTCCCCCTTGACATCGCTTACTGGCTTCAGCCAATAAAGCCAAATCGTTTTAATTGCAGGATAGAAGACTGAACTCAGTTCCGCCGCCAACAAGCATCCCAGCCAGATCGCAAAGAACAGCTGCGCACTCGAAGCTCCGTCTCTCAAAGCCGAGGCATTCTGGCTCACGCCCTGAGCACTCGCGAACTTTGAGATTCTGCCAACATGGCCTGTGCCACGGTACTTCATCAACGCATCCAGTCTCTTCTTGGACCCTTTTGCATTCGTATCGCCATCGATCACGCCCGAGTATCTAATGTTGGACAGCAGATTGATCCCCTCTAACCACGAATCCATTGTCAGCGCACCTCTAACATCCAAAGATGAGACACGGTCTGGACTCGTGACTGCGATACCACCATCCACCAGAACCAGGTCTTGTACGTCTTTTGGCTGGATCAAGGGGAGATACGGCTGGAGTGCCTTCGGCAGCGTGGTGTTCAACCGAAGATTGTGCACCAATGATAGCGAGGGTGGCATGCATATCTGAAGGTGCTCCAAGGTATACGCTGTGGGATGGTGGTCGAACGGGGATAGCCTCGCCACGCCGAAGACAGTGAGTGCGAATGTTATTGCCCACGTAATGACAAGCACACCAATTCTTACCCGAGGAATTTTCTCTCGTTCTTTCGAATTCGATTCAACGGCTGTGGTCTCCTGCTCGGGAAGTGGCTCGGGAACAGGAAACATCACGGTTCCGCGGTTACTCAAGAGCGTACTGTTCCGTCCCGACGGTCTATCTGAACTTTGTGAAGGGATACTGGGTCTCGTATCGCTACCGAATTCTTCCGTGAGCTCGCTGAAGCGGCTCTCGCGATTCGACGGCTCGCCTTCCACGGGCAGCGCGCCGCTCATAGTCGTATCGATTGTGAGATCTAGTGGCGGTCTTTTCACGATACTCGATGGAGCTGGTGTACAGTAATCGGCCTCTTCGTCAGGCTCTGGCATTAGAGGTGTTTCAGTATGCCGCTCGGAGGAAGCATCGAGCGATGATGATATGTTGAGGCGGTGGCCTGTGAGTGCCATTTCACCGACGACTTCACAGCCAGGCACAGAGGCAGAACCAACGAAGAGCGGCTGCTCATGTGGTTGAGTGTAGCCTGGAGGTAACCGGTCGTTTCTCAAGCGGAGCGATGCCGACCTCGACGAATATCCCCTGAAAGAGCCACCATTGCGCGATGGCAAGGACTCGGCGAGGCCTTCAGTCTGTTCAGAGCCACGCGGCAGAGTCTCTGAGGCACGGGAGCCCGCGAACCAGTTAGCTCCCTCTCGCATGCGACGAGCACGAAAAGGGACGTTGGAATTCGATGAGGCCGGATTAGGCGTAGAAACGTCTGGACTATGATGTCCAGTAGAGTGCCGCTCGATTTTGCGCAGCTTCAGTTTCTGCAGGCCTCGTCGAGTGCTATCAAGACTTCGCCGCAAGGCCTCACCCTCACTGCTATCCGTCGGCGATGGAGCTGTTGATTGCTCATGATCTGCAGACCTTCTCGAGGATGCCAGTTCCAGACCAACACCCCGGAGATAGTTGAACCTCGCTTGCTCCTGACCTGTTTCATCCTGCGATGCTTGAAACTCGTTGCTCGACCTGGAAGAAGATAAGGGTCTCCTACTGGGTGTATTCAAGGATCGCGGGAGAAGTGGGCTCTCGAATTGAGCGGGCGAGGATGAGGGGCCACCTCGAGCAACAGTGGCTCTGCTCTCATTACAAGGCTCCTCATATTCGTGCGTGGAGATATTTGAGGGTGTGTCAGGATCCTCTACGAGAGGGCCGACCTCCAGCCTGGACATCGAAGCATGAATAGTGTCGCCAATAGTAGTATTGCGGAACTCAGCGTCCACATGAAGGACGCGTTCGGATGCACTAGGCTGGAGACCATCAGCAACGCTCAGCTGGCTACCAGTGTTGGCACGAAGGACAAGTCGTGGGCTGCGCTCTTCTGTCATTTTTGCACAGCGGACAGCAGTAATTGGTGTAAAACAAGTGCGTGGCTATAAGGCGTTGCATGAGTGAAATCGCACAAACGTTAGTGGATGCTGAAAGGATGAGATGTGAGTGCACGAGGTGCTCAGCTCTGCGCACTCTTAGAGGGACGTCGTGTACGTTGCTGTCATTGTGCGCTGTGCTAAGGGCGAATCCCGTTTCCTTTCGCTCCTGTCCCTGTGCTGAGCCATGATATCGTCTGACCGCAGCAGAAGTTCTGCACGCGTCAATGATGTTGACCCTGGGACTTGGGCAATATGGAACCTACCAATGGTTGAAGTGGATCAGACCCCATACACTAGGAAGAATATTGCTGTAGGTTCTTGGAATTAATAAGAGGGGTATCTTTTGGTACTTTACACGGAAAATCGAACACCTATGCTTGAGCACCCGAATCGCCCCAGCGCCATTTGGCCTCTCTCTGCTCTTTCTGCGCCGTTTCCAAACGGGCAGCTTCTTTGACCTGGCCCAGCTGGCTTGGATGCGTAGGCGGCCCATGCTTGCCTACCTTCGCGAGATCAGCGAGCAGCGCCTTGAGATGGTCTGTACGATTCTGATTTCCAGCCCAAGTGACCGCCTGGCTGTAGTACAAAATATCCCATGCATCGTCGCTCAGGTTCTGGAGGAAAGTAGGTAGAGTGCGCGCCTTTTGATAGCAGCGCCACAGCACACGACGCACATCATCGTTAGCGCCCACATACGCGAAAGCCATCGCCTGGTTGAAGCTTTTCAAAGCAGGCGAGATGTTGTAGGGCGGCTGCAGCCTCACTTTGAGCGCTTCCAGGGCCACTCGATGTTCCGGATCTGCGCGGGCCATTTCCATTCGTTGGGCCAGGGTCGCCGTGCGCGAATCGTCCATCTCGTAAGGATCCGGAGCGAGTTCCTCATTAATCTGGGTCAAGTCATTGGGGTTACGCAGCGGTTCGGCTTCGGCCATAAGCTTCTGGATGAAACTGAGTTTCTCAAGAAGGCGTGGGTCAGCCATAAGCTTATCGACCTTGGCTTGCAACTCAGGAGGGATGTGCTCCTCGTCCTCGTCTGCTTCCACGTCAAGGGACTCATTAGCTGAGGTTTCGATGCTCGCGGGTGCGGTAGTCGCTGGCACCGCATTCGAAGATGCGCTCGTGGTCTCACTCGACCCGTGAAGTTGCGCAAAGCGGGCGACTGAGGCAGCGAGCTTCTCTGCTTCCTCCTCAGTGGGAAGTTTCGCACCACTCTCGCCAGTGAGCATGCTATCAAGCTCCTTATTGAGCTCGCTACTGCCCTCCATCTCTTTCATGAGCTCGCGCATCTCAACGAGCAGCTTGTTCATCTCTTCAGGATCTTCGATGTCGGGGAAGTCGTCGGGGTCCTCCGGTTCCAGGAGGTCGTCGATCTCTTTCTCGAACGCAGCCCATTCCCGCTTCTCCTCCTCGCTCTCGAGCTCGTTGCTGGCATCAAGCTTTGCTTTAAGCTTGGGATTCTCATTCACCGATTCGGTGGCTTTGTCCAAGAGTTGTTGCAGCTCAGGGTCATGGAGGTCATCGATGTCTGGTAGCCTGCGAAGCACGGCTCCAAGGTCTTCTTTCGCAGTGCCAACGTCGGGGTCCTCATAGAGCTTGGTAATCGCCTCGCGAATGGTGCCACGAATCTGTTCGCCCATCTCTTTGATGTCTGGCTCTGCATCCTTCCTGACTCGCTCGTCGAACTCTTTCTCCTCCTGCTTGGTCATGATCTCCTCTTTGATCTCCTTCAAGTCTGCCGTGAGATCTGCGAACGCAGGATCTGCCACGAGCTTGTCCATCATGCGCTTATTCAGCTCGGCAGCGTCATATTGCGGATCCTTCATGTACTTCTTGATCATTTCCAGCGTCTCGACCTCCTTGATCTGGTTCGCTTCGTCGCCCAGCTTGTCCACCTTGACTCGTTCGCCAGTCACCGGATCTTCCTCGAAGAACTCGAACCACTTCTCTTCGCCATCCTTGAATATAGGTCGCTCTCCGCCCTCGAAGATCTTCTCAAACGCCTCTGGATCTTGCGAGAGCTTCATGACTTTGAGCACTTCTTTGGCGGTGGCACCGTGCGTTGGGTCTTTCTTCATCTTTTCGAGAGCTTCTTGGTCTTTGGCCTGCTCGGCTCGCTCTTGCTCCTCCTCCTCCTCTTCTGTGCGTTGCAATCTTCGAGTCTCCCAGGCCAGTCTCGCCTTCTCAGCTTCTCGCGCCTTCTGAGACTTTGTTTTCTTGCCGCGCGAGAACTGGGCGGGTAGTGGTCGTGCAAAGGGACATGGCAACGGTTGTGGCCGTGCGAGCGCACGTATCAGTGCCGTTGAAGGGACGTAGGGTCTTCGCAGGATCATGCTTGTTGTGGTGTCGAGTCGAGGTTGCTGCCATCTCAACTTTTGGCAGGTGCTAGACGGCATGCACACAAAGCAAACTTCCGCCTTGGCACCCCCGAGGGGCTCCGCATTCTTGCATCATGCAATGCAGGCGCACCCTCGACGACATCGCCCTTCAGCTGCATGATGTGCATCATCACGAATGGAGGATCTTCTCGCAACACCCTATCGATCACGTGGTTGTTTAGATATGTCAATTATCTGAGATCAGACTCGCTGCGCCGATTATGTACATATGGCAATCCCCAGCATGGCCACGACCAGCGCAGCCCATGCGTTGCTGACCACTTTGTCACCAGCACTGATGTAGTAATCATTCCCCGCACCTCCTGCAACGACTTCTGTTGTCACGTTCCTCCGGCCTATTGGACTGTCTACGCCATTGAAGATGTCGACGGCCTTGATCGCCGGCCCAACATTGAAAAAGTCAACGAGCACGAACGTTGGCTGCTTCGCGACAATTTGACCGCACTGCGTCATGTGCTCCCCCAGGCCGCCGGTGCCGTCCCAGGAGTTGGTGTTGTTGATGTTACGGATGTCGGGAACTTCGATGCCCATGGCTTGCTGCCAATACAGCATGTGATTCATCAACATCAGCTTGCCGGAGTCGCGCTCCTGGTCGACCGTTGTTGTGTTGGAAGGTCGGTCAGGCTTGCAAGCAAAGTCTGTCGCGTTTCGCACATCATATGCGTTCTCCCATACGAAGTCGAACTCGTTTAGCAGGTACGGGGCGTTCATTTGGTCTGGGTTCAATGGCTGAACAAAGGTGACGAGCCGCGAGCCCTTGTCAATCATCTCACCTAGCGTCGGCCATGTTTTCTTGAACTCGCTCGAGGGCGCAGGTGCGTGGTTGATGTTCTCTGGGACGTAGCCAAAATGCGCAATGTCGGCGCGCGCGTACTCGGTCTCGAGCTCAACCGCAGTGATACCGTCCATGTTGACCAACACAAGCGTGACCACCTCGTTGGGGTTTGCGGCCATCCACAGATGGATTTCCCAAAGCCACGTCTGGAACGTCCCTACGTCGAACAACCCGCATGATGTGTGGCAGAGGTGGATCTCTCGAGCCTTTGTGTCCTGGTTCTCGGCAACGTGGATCTGCGCTGACAGTAGTCGGACTCCAGCATCGAGCTGTACGGTGGTGTTGAAAAACTGATTGCCAAATGAAGAAAACCCTGTCGAAGAGTCGCGCAGGAATGGCGAGTCATGCGCTCCAAGATGTGTCATCTGGTCGTACGAAGTATCGCACAGCGCCTCAGCATTGTTGCAGGCTCGCCCAGCAGCTGCGAAAGGGGTGGCGGCCAGCGCCAGGAACCATGAAACCCCAAAATGTTTCATTATGGTAAAGATGTTTGCCCTGAGGTCTGAGATAAGGAGAGATCAGCGAACGAAAGACAGGGAAGGAATGTTTATGAATATCATATGGACGGGCAAAGTTGACGGATAAAGGCAGCAGTGCTGCGTGAAGTGTAAAGGCATGTTGCAGCTTCAATGAGAATAGTTGACCAACAATAGCACTGTTCAGCTGGTGAACGCGGATTTTGTGCGGTGAGCGTTCCTGACGCTGGGCCTGCCGCTAGACAGCAAATCCTTGCAACAGATTAACCGGTACAGCCGACTCAGCCTCAACAGTGCAAACGATTGGTGTCCGAGCACTGTATCGTGAACGCTTGAAACATCTCGCGCTAATAGTCACTGGAGCACGCGTTCTGCGCAGGACCTCGACGTGCCTTGAGCGCACAAGGCAGTAGGGACGCCTCTCCCACATCGTAGAGGGCCCTCCTCCTATATTCTCCCTGTGCTGCCTTCCAGCCTGGTGCGCAGACATCTCAAAATTCAGGCCGACTTCACGCATCATCGGATATTGTAGTCACTCCCTCCAAGCCGCTGATCATGACCGACAAGCACGATGACTCGCATGCATCACGTATGCACTTACGCCGCTGGCGTTTAGCAACCGGCTTTGACCGTGTGTCCATCCTGACCTCGTCAGACACACTGCTAGCAGACTCGGCTGCAATGCGCAACAGCTCGCCCGACCCAGAGATTAACGAGTACGGGAACACGCAATCTGCAAAGGTAAATGCTGGACTGGGATTCGGTGGCCCTGTTAGATGTCATAACGAAGCAGAGGTGACTGATGCTGCTGCTACCATTCCACTCACAACGAAGCACCTTCCGGTTGTAGACATCGACTTCAGCTGCCTGGATGTCCCTGATACAACGGATCTGCCTACTGTTCCTATAATGGAAGATCTTCTCCATGTCCTTCTCCGCCCGCCACCCCATGCATTCCTTCATGGGGTCTTATCGATACAATGGGTCATAGGAGCAACAGGGCAGTCCCATTTTGACTTCCGAGCGAGTGATGAAAGGTATGTGCTGCGACCGGAGTCCGAAATTAGGTTGCAAGGCAGGAGTTTGGGTCTACCAGAGGTATACCTCGAGTGGTTGTGTGGAGACGAAGAGGGATCGAGTCCAACGGAACAAAGTATGTTGTTGACCGAAAAGTTCTTTGAGGAGACCGGCAAGGAGTTGGAAAATTTTGTAGAGAAAATGGAGGTAAGCCAGTAAGCTCCGGTTTCGTTTCTCATCACTGTATACAGTTGCGTGAGTCCTCACTTTACTCGTACGGACGCTAATATTCGCCCTTTCTTTGCTTTCGTTCTCTGAGTCGATACGTCTACGACTCTACCCCTGCTCGTAGCTTCATTTTCCCTTTGACCCTGAACCAATATTGGATATCCAAAAAGACAACTCAAGTACGGTAACGAGGTCCCTCATCACCCAAAATACCGTGGATGGCTGATCCAGCGAATAGTGTACAAAGTACGAAAGTAGAAAAATGCCATGTATAAGCTCTGTCTCCTCCATCCCTCCTCTCGTTCTGATTCTCGATGCTTTGCGTTCTATAAGTCCCGGCTTGACTCAGGCCGTCGCCCGCACTACGATATTTGAAAAACTTCTTGAGCGGCTTAGGCCTACATCATAAGCCAAATTGACACCGTCATGGAGCACACCAGATACACAAAGGCCGAAAAGGTAGGTTCCTGCGACACGACATTTTCGAGAACTCCAGCTGATGACATGCAGGGCAAAGGTATAGCTCAGGAGCGCTGTGATCAGCCTCAGACACCCAAGCCCGGGCAGTCAAGCTCAAGTACCCGTACTGAGCCTTCCCTGTCTTCACCAACATCACCACTCCAAGGTGCCAAGCTCCCAATACACAGACGCCTCCCCGTGCGTCCCGTATCCTCTTTGCCGCAGTCGTTGCCGGCTTTCAATGAAGAATCAATTCCACAGCACATCATCAACCCCAGAGCGTCCAGCGAGTCCATCGCCGAGTCGATGACCAAGGAATTCAAGTACGATCCTGACGACAAGACCCCACCCAAGAGACGCATGAAGGCAGTAGCTAAGACCATCGCAATCCTGGCAGAGGGTGATCCAGGCCCATCGTCGGCCACTCACGTGGTAGTATCAACGCTCGAGCTGGACGTTGACCAGCAAGAGGCCCAACGAAAGCTCGAACAGGTCAGAGCGCAAGCAGGTCTCGAGAAGGGCGAGACTTTGAGATACCAGGGACCCTCAACAACGTCTCATATTCCACATACACAAGATACTACGACCATGTTGGCGGAGACAGAGAAGATCTCCGCCGCCGACAGCGTCGTGCTCGGAAATGCAGACCACGGTGTGGACGTGGTATATGGTCAAAATGTTCTTGTCAGGCGCAACCTGCTTCGCACAGATGAAGCAATGTTAAGTGATGACAGTCCAAACGGCGATTACGGACCCGCAGCCTGCTTCTTGGAAAGTGATGCGCAGAGGCGTCTTGAAGAAACTAAGCGACTGACGGTTCCGTACGAGCACACCGAGCCGTCATTGAATGGATGTGAGGATGACGTCGATAACTCAACCCCAGGGTTATGGATAGAGAAGCCACGACCGAATCAAACTGCCTTGAACGTTGTGGAGCCAGGTGTATGGATAGGCAAGACCAATCTACGAACGGGTTCGCAGTCTACCTTCTCGGAGGCGCCCACCCTATCCGAAGATGACGCCAGAGGAGCAGGGCCTTCGCGTATGACGGATTCTATCTTCCCTGCCAACGTGGCCGAGAATCAGTCAG
The DNA here is from genome assembly GCA_016630955.3 of Didymella arachidicola. Classification (NCBI taxonomy): domain Eukaryota; kingdom Fungi; phylum Ascomycota; class Dothideomycetes; order Pleosporales; family Didymellaceae; genus Didymella; species Didymella arachidicola. Next base: position 1,217,294 of record CM049997.1, on the reverse strand, counting down.
AACTGGAAGATGCCTGGCCCCTGGCATCAAACGAGTATGGCGAATCGGACGCTGCTGACCGTAGCCCACACTCAACTGTAACTACTACGAGTCTTAGACCGCAATCCCACCCGCTTCCTGTACTTACTACGCCCCCTGTCGTGAGAACATGGACTAGTATTCCGGCGCAACTTTCGCCGATACGAGAAGTGGACTCATCTCGAGACTGGCTCCCGGAGCAGTCAAATGCATCGCTGCCCGCACCGTTGCAAACAGAAAGCGAGAAGCCGCAATCTACAGCAGCGCCCTACTCGGTGCTGTCCTCCGATACTGGTTGCGTGTCAAAATGGTGCTCAATCGTGTGGAATATTCTTGTATGGGCAGCCCCGCTCGCTTTCCTCGCCGGCGCTTTATATAGTCTAGTTGCCACAAGGGCGTTTCGTGATATTCCGGCAGACGTCTTCACCGCGCAGTCTAAAACGATCAACTCGGAGAACGGGAGCGGAAACCTGACGATAGAGTGGATGAATGGGCATGCGGTCGGCTTCAACGTATCAGTGGTAGCGAACACGATACTGGGCGCGGGCAAGACGGTGCCGAGGGATTGGAACTTCTTGTACGACTGGCGAGCTGAGGGTGAGAAGTCGAGCGCGATCGTGGGTGTGGCGGGCGAGAACGTGAGTGTCGTGACTTTGCCTTCGTTTGGAGAAGCGTTTCTACAAAGTATGGGCTTTCTTGGTCTGTTCGCCACAATATTCTGGCTTGTCAGATGCCTCCTCAATGCGGTCAGCAGATGTTGGCATTGGAGAGAGGATGGCAATCTTTTCTGGACGCGTAACCTGCTACGTCGATTCGATGGACGAAGGCTACCGGCTGCGTTGACTCTCTCTGGTATCATCAGCGCGGTCATCTGGGCGGCTGCATCGAGGGCGCTACTTGCGATGTCAGTCTGAATTCCTCGAGTCTATCCTATATTTTGGTTTCGTTGTTACCCTGAGGACCTCTCAAATTGCATGACACTCATCCATTATACCAAAAAAAAAAATCCAAGCTCTTAGTCGCGCACTCTGAGCTTCACCCACATGGCTCTGTTCGTGACTCACGTCCTCGGCTTGGGCTTGCCAATAATCTCTAAGATGCGCGAAGCTCGGTGATCTCGCCTCACCTGGTCCCAAGTCCGTCACACCTTGTCACCCTCGTCCGGAATCATACTCTGAAAGCGCTGTCGCGGTAACTTCCAATTAGTTAGCCGACCGTACGTGCCTGGCCCACACTGGGTATGAAAAACAGCTAATCTCAGCTAAGCTGCTACGCCTCCTTCGCCGACCTCGAAAAACGACATCTTTTTGAAGTGTAATCAAATAGAATTACGCTGTGGTAGGTACTTCCCACTCATCTCTCTATCAGCTTTGCCAACAGATTTGCTAACAATTCCAAGGCTGGCCTGCAACGGTAGCAGCAGCAGCAATAGCAGAGCCATGGGCAGCGCGGACGCCCAGAAACCCTTCCGCGCGCGTGGCGCCTCTACCTTGTGGTTGGCACTCTCATCCACTGCCTACTTTATCGGCGGACTCGTTCGAAGATGCGCGCTGTGGGTGCTCTGGACACATTGTCTCTGCGAATTTCCGTGCACACAGGCGGCGACAGGACATGGTGCCATTACATACGCGTGATACCGCCGAAATCCGCAATTTCTGTGAGGGTCTTCTTAAGACTAACAATACATCCGCCGACCATGTAATATTTATGGACTCTCGACTTCGACTCGGTGCGGGTACAATGTACCATCACATTATGTGACGTGGTGGGCGCTGTGTCCGCACTGTCATACACCCAACGGTGCCCTTCATCCTGATGGTAGATCCTATTCTTGCCAATCATGTTCCCTGATATCCGCGCCGGATACGTGTGCGTAGAGGACTCCCCTACGTTCTTATCGGTTCTGAATACCTGCTTAGTGCAGCATGTGGATAGACTGCTACTTGGCGCTCGGTTCAAGAGTTGGCATAGAGGACCTCATTCATCTCTTCGAGCTTGGTTACAGTTGACCATAGTCACTGCTGAACAATGTTATCAATGTCCATGGTCGACCTTCTGACCTGCAATGCTTTCACATGGTACATGCATGTACTGGCATTTGCCAATCGATATATCACCTGCTCATCTTGCCATTGTTGAAGCAGCGAGGGATGTTCTCGCAATCAAGCCTGAGGAACATGCTAGAGTTGTGGTTTGGCGCCATGATAGTGTACCCGCGCACTAGGATTACGGTAATATGTGAGAAACTGATCCTGATAATTGAGGCCAAGTATGTGTTGAGACGGACCGCAGATCATTGAGCATAACAGAGTCACGTAAACTAGCCCCAGGCGTGAGGCGTACATGAACTGTGGGTGTCTCAGAGCTTCCAAGTTGTTGCATTTCCACAGAGTAAGTCTCCCTGACCTAAAGCTTCGTGCTGCCGTGTGGCGCGCATATGTCCATGTATCGCGGATTGGCACGTCACTGCGCACTCCTGTTGCGTTCACCTACCCATAACAAAGATAAATGTGCCCCGATCACTTTGATCATGAGCTGTACCATCGTTGCTGCTCAGTTGTGCATACAAGCACGCAGTGTTCACTCTATGCTCTCATTGCCCATATATACCTGTTAGCATCTCCTCCGTTTATCAATCAAACAAGCCAACATGTTGGTGCCGCGGTCATCTGCTGGTTGTTACACAATCCGGAATTTTCTCCCAGGTACGTCCAAATGCAATGCGTGACTGTGATGTGACTGTGTGCGACTCGCTGCTGCTGCTGCTGCTGCTGCTGCTGCTGCTCCTCTGCTCGACTTTCCTGGATTCTGGATCCCACTCCGTGGGTTACACGTTCGAATCTCCGCTCGACTGATCGAGCTGCCATATCGGAGATTATTTTTGCTTTCTCGTGCATGGTGAAGGGCAGGTGTGTGGCGGCTGCGGAACTCATCGGCGTTGCTAGGGCGTCCGAAGGTGGCTGGTGACATTTGGTACTGACGTTCTTTCCCCCAGAGATACGATCATCAAATTAAGACAGAAAAATATCTCCAGGAGTTGCTGATAAGATATAAAGGGACGCAAGAATTGAAGTACGTCCGGAGCAAATGGGAGTGCAGGTCAAGACCGGTGTGCAAGAAACGGGACGAACTGCGATCTGCACGAACTGCGATCTGCACGAACTGCGCGCATCTACCAAATAATCGAAGCATAATACATGGGAAGAGGATGGAGGACGGGAGCATAACTTTCTGTATCTGGCTTGCGTACCATTGACCAGCAGTAGACGTTGAATTAAAGAGGCAAGAACTCAGACTGTGCATCCCAGAAGTCGAGACTATAGCAGAGCTGACGGATCAGCAGGAAGACCATGTTTCGCGGCGAAAAAGAGATCCGGAAGTCCTTAGCTGGGAGCGCTTTCTGGTTCACGGCGCACGCTTGGAGCTTTACAACGACAAACATCTCATGCCTTTTGCTCGCGCAAGGATTGTGCCTTGAGAGAGGAAGATAGCAATGTAAGCATCCGATGAAGGCAAAGCTCACTTTACTTCCTTTGTTATCGACTTTGATGCAAATTGTGGCTGGCTAAGCAATGAAGAAAGGGCGCCTACTCCTCGCGCTTCTTCAACATGCACCTTCGTTGCCAGTAGCCCGACCAATATGAACCATGTTACAGCCTCACGAAGACAAATCCTACATATATGCACGCACGACATCAAAAAGTACCTGCATAGACGTCAAACTGTCCCAACGTTTGGTTTGCATGCTGCGAGACTGTAGATGGTCGAGGAAAGTGGTGCTTACTGCCTGGTCTGGAAGGAGGAGGAACTGTGGGTCACAATCTGCCCAACTCACTCGCGCCAGCAGTCACGATGGTCAAGCCCTACCATCAGCTCTCAGCCTTACGACTCGCCTTTGTATTCTGTTTTTAGCGGCTAGATCTCTCAAGATCAGAAGCGAGATCGACTTACAACCGCACCTCATGGGGTCACTAGAAGCGACGTCGATCATGCCGAGTCTAAGACCCCGGGCCTCCATTCCACAGCAACTAGCGCTAACATGCTAGCTTTCCGAAATGAGACGCAGACTTGGTCTTGCAGTGGCCGTCCGTCACACCCACCGATGCCGCAGCGTGGCGGACCCCACTGTTCAAGCATGCGAAGCTTTCCACCACCCTAAGACCGACTAGTTCCCGCCTGGATCATCGCTCTAGGGATCGAGACTCGGGACAAAGATGAAGCATCGAGAAACTGGTGCATAGATCTCTACACTCACGTGGAGATCGAGTTCTCGGACATGTGCTTCATCATAATGTTGAATTATCTCGGAAGATCATCAACTTCAGCTTTTTCCCCCTACTTTCGTGACATCCACGATTTCATCATAAGTTACCACCCATACCAGTCCAACATGCAGTTTCTTACGGTATGCTCTCTTGACGTCCTCCTTTGGAGATCACCTACTGACCTTACCTAAAGATATTGTCAGCCACGGTCGCACTATTCGGCACCGCTCTCGCAGTCGCTGCCAAGGGTGGTGCTGCCAAAGATGCCCCAGCTGCCCCAGCTGCTCCTGCTGGCAACAAACCCACAGGCGGACCAGCTTCAGCATCAGTTACAATTATCATACATACACTTGTACCGATCCAAACACCGTACGTAGACTCTAGACTCCTGCGGAGGATACATCAACACAATAGATTGACCTGCTGGATTGCCCCCACCTGCAGATGGCACAGGGACAACCGTTACGGTCACTGAGAACCAATGCGTCACAGTCAATATTGTGAGTCATCATCCTGTCGAAAAGTAGATCTATCACTGACTGTCCCAGCCTTTCGGGGGTGCGTTTACGGCGAGCATGACGGCAATTCCGAAGACTGGTACTGTGGGTTGCTACATTCAGTTGTTCAAGGAGCAAGGTTGCGGTGTCACTCTGACGAAACAGTATCACGGCTTCTCATTCAACGGACTGACTACGGGCTGTTTCGTTGGCTGTGCAGCCCCTCCCGTTCAGTCGTATGGAGCTCTGCAAATCGTCTGCGTTTAGATAAGAAGGCAGTCTATACATAATGTCCAAGAAAGTCCATTACGACAAGAAGTCCCGCCACTGAGATAGTAAAACCTTCAACAATGTATGATTCCGGATTTCGATATCTTTTGCACTGGTCTCGCAACTCCGGCATATGTGCATGGTTGTCTAGCGTGAATATGAGGCGGTGGAATGCTAGTTGTATTGAACCGCATCACAAATTGCTTCGAGTCCATTCAGCACGAGACTGCTCGTTCGTTTAATGGAGATAGATCTCGCACTAAGAGAAACAGCGCCTAAATTCACATACTGGGGCGGAAGTCGCGGAGTGCCACTTGAGCGCAATCTATAGCGACGACAGTGGCATCTTTAACTCAGCAATTAGTCGCATGTGCTTTTTAGTACCAACAAGTAGCAGTGACAGGGTTGGAACATGTAAGGAACACTAACAATGGCTAAATACTGCGATATTGCGACTCTGCTCTTGCCGGTCGTGTTCATTGATTGGCAGCAGGCGCCTTCGGAGTCGGCGCGGTAAACAAAACCTACAGGTTCACATTCAAAGAACCCACTTAGTAGCTCAGTGAAGGTCAAAGATGTGCTGCTCACATGTCTGAGGTGTAATCTGGGGCACTGCATGGGCGGACTCACTGCCTGGCGGCTATTGCAGGTGAACATTACGAACGCGTTCCTTTGCAACCAACAGCTTACCAAACCACCTTTCAGACTCAACCTGAAGGGAAGCGCGACCCAGATGCGTATCCTCACCCTCTTCGCCGCCCTGGCGGCGATCCTACTCACCGCGAGCACAATTCCTGTCAGCACCCCATTCCCCTTCTTCACACTCCATGGACTGCCCGAGTGTGCAAACACTTGCAAAAACACCATCAACGCCGACTTCTATTGCCTGCCACCAATGGCTCCAGTATCGAACGAAGCGACTTACGTTGCCTGTTTCTGTCAGTCACAGTGGCTTCACGGTGTGAAAGACGGCACTGGGATCTGTCAACAAGACTGCGACGAGGAAGATGAGAAAGAAATCCAGGCTACCTACGACGACCTGTGTGGCATACCGCATCCCTCAGTGACCAGATTCTTCTCGGTACCGGCTCCAACGACTTCTCCAACAAGCACTTCAGAGCCTTCAGTATCCACCTCCATACTACCGACTACCTCCACGTTCATATCTGCGCTGATTCCGACCTTTGTTCCACCCGCCATCGATCTCCAGAGGCAGTCTGATGACCACGAAAGCTGGCATGTTCACAAGGACCTTCTCACAGATGTACTCCCGCTGACTCTGAACAGGGCTCATGAGCACTTAGTGGCTAGTATAGTTGCACCGATCGCTGGATTGACCATGCTGCTGATTATATGGCTGCTATTTGTCCAGTGGTACGGCACTACCAAAGGCATTGGCCCTTGGTACGGCTCCTGGAGAGTCCGAAGTAGGGTTCGCAAACGAGATCCTTCTCACCAAGAGCTTTTGCTTGCAAGTCACCAAAGATGGTGGGACTACTGCCAGCGAAGAGCGCCGAAGACAATTGTGGACAACAGCCGAACAGCTCGACTTTGGCGCTGGCTCAAGAGGGAAAAGGCGTTGCCCGCAGACGGTGAAAATGTCATCGAATTGCAAGACATGAACATGAGGCTCCAATTTAAATTCGGCGTCGCATACAAACCGAGAAAGAACAAGTTTGTTGTTGATCGCGGCTCAAGAATTCCGGGAATCAACGATCACCGCACAAGATTCACGCGCGAGGAGTGGCTCCGCACAAACGAGTCTTTCGCACAGCGTCATTCCTCTTCCAACACCCGAAGATATCAGACTTCGAGACAGCCATCAAGTTCACGGGCAGAAGCCACTAGCGTGGATCAACGCTCGGTGTACTCCCCTCTAGACTCCTCATGGCGCACCATTGTACCGCAACTGCCGGTCAGGCCCAGTACACCACTGACCTCTCGGACTCCACACTCTCCACACTCTCCGGCTATACTGTTGCCTACCGTCTATAAGTCACCAATAGCTGAAGTATCATCGGGAGATTTGGCACGAGCTTCAAAAAGCCCAAAGGTCTCAGAGGATTCGCGGTCCCGTTCCTCCCCACAATCTTCCACGTCGCCGTCTGATGACATGGGCCTCCTGTTGCCAGCCCGATCATTTGGCTGTTTGGCTCGAGACTAGGAGTCAATTCTTGGGTACGGGACCACTGAGCAAAGCAGTGGCCCGAGCGCTGGGCTGGAAATGGCGAGGTTGCGTGGAGGGTCATGAAGGATCGGCGTGGTCATGTGGGTTGCTGATTGTTTGTTCAGCGGCGGTGCCCTGACTCGACAATGATCATTAATACAATGAGAGCTGAGTTTTTGCTATCATGGCTACCGAGATACGAGCGGGCAATGAGTTTGAAATTTGGAGAAACTGCTGTGGACCTGATCGAGGCTTTTCAGAAATGTACAAAATATGAAGGAAGTGCGACCTATGATGTTCCAGTCTCGGTGAAAGAAAATAACAATGTACAAGTGTTTCAACTTTTCCAAACGGACTGCTCATTGCCTTGTTACTGGCACAATGCACCCTCTGATATCGATATTTCCATGCTATGTCAGATCTTTGCGCCGTTGACTGAGAAGAGCCAAGATATTCTCAGAAAAAGTCCTACGATCCAGTTTGGACATCGTAGTAGAACACGTCGCAGACTTATATTTACGCTCCGCAGATGAGGACTGCAGATGATTGTAGATGACCTGATCAAGTTTAACACCACCATGATGAACGAATGTACAAAATTGTTCATTTGTCAAATTCTTTGTGCTTGGCTTCATTGTGAACAACCTGGTATCCGGTGGGGCAGGCGCGAAGACGAGTGGACGAGCACATAGCATACGTCCGAGCTTGCTAGTCCAAGATGTGCTCAACCTGTAACTTCTCCTCACACACTCTCTCCCTCTATCTCGAAATTGTAAACTGATTTGACTACTTCAAAAGGTTTATAGAAAAACGTCTCAATCGTCGTCACAATGTCTGCAACTTCCTCGCCAGCCACTCCAGAAGCAAAGCCAGCACAGCCCGTAGCTGCTCTTATATCTCCGCCACTCGTCGCAGATACACTCTATGGTATGGTGAATTATAAGGCCTTTCAGCCTCCTGCCAACCTTGGAGATCGTTTCGCCAGCACATTCGAGCTCATACCCATCAGGGCTCCAAGTACGCCTCCGCCTCCGCCTCCGCCGCGCAGCGCTTATGAACATGAAGCACGCTCGTGTTTCACTGGTACTAAGACTCTGACACCGTCGCCCTTCTGAGTGTACGATCTTCCCCAGGACCCAGTCAAGGCTGCTAGTACTTCCACCCCGAACATTCCTCGTCATCCCACCGGCGGCGGCAGCGTCTATGCTATCCTTGACGGCTCCCTTGTCCGTACGGATGTTGGGTTCAGGGCTGTTAGCGTGCCAGGAACCTATCGGAACCGTGACGATTACAACATGATACATTAAGGTCTCGTTGAGAGTATGTGTACGGTAGCGCAGCAGTATGAAGCTCCAGCCGCGACTTAGGCTCAGTACAGCCTTACAAATCGACATGCTGCTCCAGCCACGTCTGTACCTGCGCCGATTGACGCCATATCGACCATCGCCGGTGAAGCATTGCCTATCGTCCTTCTCCATCAGGTCCAAACAGTCTTCCCTGTACCTGGAGTAGGTACCTGAAAGCCTAGAGTCATCTGTATCTACTAAAGATGATCAGACCCAACATCATTTTGTACTCCTCGGCCCCTTCAGAATGGTTCGTAGCCAGTACGTTGCAAAGAGCGAGCTACTCCACCCTGTCCTGACCCGGCTCGACATGCACATGCGCGAAGAGCTGCACACATCTGCCTCCACCGACACCATGAACGCCCATGTCGTCTGCACCGTTGATATCTCTATGGACGACAAGTATTGGTACGACTGGAATAAGGTACTCTCGGTTCTCCCTCGCGCTGCTGCGTGGCAGGAAGCACTGACCCCGGAAGAGCCCTTCAATCAGATCACCGCAGGATATTTCATTGCCGGACTGCTGATGGAAGGCGAGCCGCTACAAGCTGTGCTGGAATTGCTAGCGAAGCAGTACAACCTTGACGTTGCGCACGATGTCAGAAGCCTTGAGACGTTCCGAAACAGGCAGAGTAGCCTGCGTATTTGCCTTGTAAGACTAGTCAGCATAGCTGAGGAAGCATTAACGTATGCAGCAGCCGGAGGCTCCGAGTACCAGGACGATGAGAAGCCGGCTTCAGGTCAAGAAAGACCAGCCTGCAGGTCTACAGCAATAGAAACTTAGTGCAAGCCTCCAGGTCTCTCCTTAGTCCAAGTATGAGACGGCGATTGCTTTTTTCAAGACCAACGTTCGTGTGATGCCAACTTCTCGCTTCGCCTGCCGTTTTTGCGCCCAAGCTGCCAAATGCCGGATGCAGAATTCGAGGTGAAGGCGACACACTGGCGATTATGTGAAGAAAACAGCACTTCCGTACTCTTCAAACTTACTCCTGTGACTCTCATTATCACACTCACATCAATTCTTCGTTATCAAATCTCTCCTCCAACTTTGACCTTGTTCTGAAGCCAATAACATCTTCTCTCCTCACCTCTTGTCTCCCCGACTTGTCGTTTGGAGACTTCAACATGCCATACGGCTTCGCCAACTTTGCCAGCTCAGAGGCAGGCGTGTTCCTGTTGATGTTCGTCTTGGCCTTGATTTGGCTCTCCATCATCCGCGCTGTCGCTCGCCGGACACTGCTCCCTGCATTGCAGCGCGCCGTTCTCAACCAGCAGCAGCAGCGACAGCAAGAGCTGGAGCGGCAGGATCGCCTGCACTTCTACCTCAACAATGTCCGCCGCCACGCCATGGTCGCCGCCGCCGTATCCGAGCACGCCCAGCGTGTTCGAGAAGATCTTGCTTGGGCACGGGAGATGGACGACCGTGGCCGCCGTATTCAAGACACTCTGCAAGCACACGAGCCTGCCGTCGCTGCGAGGAATGCAGTGGAAGAGAGGTACGAGATGTATCGCCGCCGCGACCTCGAGATCAAGCTTGGCCAGCTGGAGGAGGACGATAAGCACCGCGAGGATGCTGCTATCTTCGCCAAGTACGATGAGAAGCAGCAGTACTGCCCTGCAAATAATGGGCTGCTGTATGACTCCGACGACGAAGATCCTGACGTCATTCGCGGCGACAAGAAGGGAAAGAAGGACAGATGAAGAGCCATCGTGATCCCACCCTGGGCGCTTAGACGACCGAGGCAGTGAACATGGTGGTGCCTAGACTTGAGACACTCGTAGGCGACGGGAGCACGGTTGGGACCTTTGGCGTTGTTGTTTGGGGCTTCGACTTGTCCCTGGGTTCACGACACTGGCGACGATGATGAGTTTGCGGCGTTGAGGGCCTCCTGGTATCCACACCAACGCGCTTCTGGTGGCGTATTTAGGGGCAGGGTGACTTGAGCTTCTTTGATAGACACAATGTAACAACTCGACTTGCATCACGAGCTTACGCGCAGTACCAGCTTTGCGCTGAGTGTCCACTCTGCCATCTCTATTAAGAGTTCTGAATGTGAAGTTGATCTGCAAGAGAGGACCTCGAGTTCAGCAAAATTGTGTTCTCGTTGTCTCGATTGTTTGATGTGATTCTGAGAGTACGATTCCGGCATCGCTAATGGGCCGCCGCGATGTTGATGGGCTCTTGGGTGAATGCAAAGCTTCACCAATCCCCTAGCACCACCCAAACACGAATTTGCGCCAACACTCCAGTCCAGTCTGCGGTAGGTAAGATTTGAACGCGTGCTCGGGAGCTTCGTTTGTCATGTGAACTTGAAGATGATACCGGTGGTGCTGATGTCGATCTCTCAATCTCGAGCTTGCATCCGCCCCTCGTTGCAACGGCGACAGAGTACAACGCAAGCTCAACGAAGGTACACGTGCTTCAAGTCTCTCAGGATCTGGTATTACGCTCTCCAAGCTCTTGCTAATCATCTTTCTCCCGAGGAGCACATCGCCCAATTGAGGCAGAGATTCCCTCGGAGGCAGGGTTACAGAGAGGCGGCGTCAAAGCGCGTTGTGCGTACCCAAGCACAGCTGGTTACAGGCCATGATAACTCCAGATCTCAGGCATAGATTGAATTTTGGACTTGATGGGCTGACCACCAACAAAGCAGCCTGCATCACAGCACCCGGCCTCGCTGAGCGCAACACTCCGCACATCCTCGTCTCCGTGCACCCCGAACGCCGTACTCAACGATGAGACCGACGGACGAGGCGATGGTAATAAAGAGAAGCGAGAAGGAGATCAGCATCGAGCTTTGCTCTGCTGGATCAGAATAACCGAGGATGGACTTGGCCGAATCGAAATCGACTCCCCGGAGCGAATCCCCCGCCGCATGGTCAAAACGGCCTCCGACGCCGAACCTGGTAATAACATACGAGGAAGGGAAATTGAGTGGGCGTGACTCGAGTGTGGATGATGTCGTATACACTACTACGTTTCTGCACGTGGACACAATCGTGCCTTCCACGTTAGGCGAGCGATTGCGCACGTTACTTTGCACTGAGCTGACCATTGAGACCAGAGGGGATTACCTCGTCACCGTGAGATCTGTTCCAAAGATGGTACATCCGGTATTCAGCCTCAGATCTTGCCTGGACGCTCTGATCCAGAGCTCGGCCAAAGGAGATGCGAATCCCAAATCGAGGGCCTTCGATCACCTCGCCTTCAGTGTGGTAGTGCCTAAAATGGGCTTTGATCCTATGAACTGTTGCGCATTCGGCGTCTCGAGAGCTCTGTGCGGCTTCCTTGCGAGAGCGTTCGCGATCTGCGAGCTTCCTCATTCGAAATACCAGACCCCGAAGGCCTTCACTGCGGGACCTTCTTCAGGCCCCAAGACTGACAGCCTACTCAGAGCCATTCGGTGCATTCAAGACAATGGGAACAGTCCCTGATGCATTGGCAAGCCATACGGCAGGGCAGCACATCGATGCCCAGAACATGTCGACATGTGGTCTGCTGCCAACTCTTCGTTGTCTTCCAATCACCACATGGGTGCTCTCTCAAAGTCCTACGCGTCCAGCCAGCCAGCTACTCTTCATACCCACAAGCTCCTCTGTGGAAAGACTTCCGCCGAGTGTACGAGTTCGTTTGCGCAGAAGAAGCAAGACCGTGGGCACCAAGCGCAAGCTCAGGCGTAATACGTCAGAGCGTACAGAAGTCGATGCCAAAAGCTCGCTCAAGTCGTGAGCAGCATGGCCTCCTCTGATCTTAGAGTTGGCAGCTCGTCAGCTCTTGGTGTCGTGCAAGCGCGAACATCAGAGCAGCTATTGCAACCCAAGGATTCATACGGCATTTGACAGTCGGCCGACAGTCCAGCCTCAAAAAGCAGCCTCCAACATCATCGTATTTGCAGGTCCTAAGATCAATCACTGTTGCATGACTAGATTGCGCCGTCTCTCTATCTGCAATAGTCACGCAAGCGGACCGCGGTACCGCTTTCTTCCTCCCTAGCGACAACCGAGCTTCTCGCCCACTGCAGCTTCAAGTTTCTCAGACTTCTCGACGCCGTGACTCTGGTCGGCTGGCGGGGTCCGTGGATGTAGCGCAAAGTCTCTCGTCCTTATTTGATCGCTCTCGGGTCTGGATATCGTCAAGTTCGACAGGCTTTCCGTTTTCGCAGCGCAACGAGCACTTTTGCGTTGCTCTCGCTTCCTGGTGATGAAGCTGATCATAACAGGGTAGGGACAGAGATTCTTCAGGAAGGAAGTCTGCAGGGTGTCTACTGACTGAATCCAGGGCAATTCGATTGTCAATGAACGGGGTTCTTGACGCCTTCGACTTGCAAAGAAGTTCTCGGCTCTTGTAAAATTGAGCACAAAGAAGGGCGGCTCCTTGGAGCAACAATGGTAGGGCCATGGAATGTACGCACCCCTTGCGCAGTATGGAGACAAAGCATGACGCGTTATGACATCCCTTGTTGTACACTTGGAGATCAGAACCTCATCAAATCCGCCGCACAAGCGCGAACACGGGATCTGAGATCGTTTCAAGGCTGATCTGCTGCAGGATTCGAGGCGTCACTTCACTCGGGCAAAGCCATGGCTCCCATAGCCGTCCACCCAAGTTGTCAAAAGACCATGCTGCTTGGCGAAGACATACCGAATGCGGCACGGTTACCTGACTTTTGCTCAATGCGTTGAAACAGACGCGGCGCCACTGCCGTCATACGGTTTAACTTGATAGAGCAGCGCGAAGGCCTCGGATTGCCCTCAGGTATCAATCATCGCGCACGCATGGACCTGTTACTGGAATTGGCCGTTATCGAGGGGACTCTCCAAATCTCCCAGAACTTGATCTTGCTTTCAACCTCGTAGCCAGCCTCTATCTCCAAGTGTTGATCAAAAGGCCGAACGGGAAGCTGGCGGAAATCCGACCGCCGTCGGTCGAAAGCGAATAGCGATGAAAGCCAGATCCAACAAGAAGAGCTGTCTTGAACGTTGAGGTATAGAGACACTCATCCAGAAGGGTTTGACAGTTACATTGGCCGATCATGTATCGACTGCAGAGAAAATTAGCAAGTTGTGGAAGAAGATCGAAACGGCGAAGTCCAGCAGCAGGGTCTGGGGGATCGAGACAAGCAGGTATCGAGTCACTAAAACGGTCGACGAGCGATACAAGTGTAGAAGCTGACAAGATACAGTACAAACAGCGTAGGTCCATCTGAAAGCCGGTGTCAGAGTTCAGACTGGGTTCAACTACGAGTCTGCTTTACGGTAAATGAGCATAGGGCGTCAGTCAACGTGGACCAACGCGATTTGGTGCGATCTCGGTGCATAATGAGTCGCAGAGCCGACCTGCTTGGGTGATGTATACTGTTCGAGTAACGTCAAGGAAGTGCAAATTGTTCTGAAGGCGTTGAACCGCTTTGCACAATAACATCAATCGCCGAGCGGAGCTATAGTCGAAGACAGAGACAGGTCTTGCGCACTGTTCAGACATATCGTGCAGCATTCGGTCGCAATATTGGCTTTGAAACCGCGGCAACATCCTTGACTCGGTCACGTCTCACGACAGGAATGTCAAAACCCCCAATCAACACCCCGACACCACAGCCCTGCTCAGTGCAGCCTAACAGCTGACGTTTCAGGGGACCGGTACAATGACTCAAAAACGTGCCTACACGGGGCGTGCCAGATCCGGGCCTCCCCAGCCGCCGGCACAGGTTGCTCATCTAAGCGCGCACTGTGCCTCAAAGGAGACCGTTCATGACAGAGACCTTTTCGACGAACGTTTTTGAGTTGACCGCCATCGCCGTGTTACCTTTCTGTATGCAAGGAGACAATGAGACAGGGATGTGGTTCGAGATGCGAAGAGAGTTTGAGGGTCGGAAGTCGACTTGAGACAAGATGCTGAGTAATTGACAGCGACGAAAGTGGTGTCGAGATTCTGAGCTTGATTCGAAAAAGGTATAGAAATGCTGGAGAAGTCCAAGCGACGGACACGTCGAATGCGAGAGGGAATGAGGATGTCTGCCGTGATTGAGATGGCCAACGTGAAAGAAATGGAAGTTGACAGAAGAGAAGCCGCGCAGATGAGTTGGCTGTCGGGAACTGAAAGAGATGTATACTTTGTGCTGTTGTGGAGAGTCACAACCAATTTGCTGACAATCGTCGACACGGACATCGACAGGCCGAGGCATGAAGGCAATGCGTTCCCCATACGCCGATCGTCGTCATTGCGATGATGATGGACATTCCGAGTTTCTTGACGTTCGTTCCAGCACCTGAGCTTGGCCTGCAATCAGTTTCTGGCAATCTGTCGGCCTCACGGGTATCCTCAAGATGTATATGCCTCACGGGTGGGCGTTGCTCTGTCTGTAGAGGCGATCCTCCAGACATTGCTATTCTCGTTCGTTATTCGAAAAGCCTGGCTGGTATTCGTAAAGGCGGCCCGATTCTGGTGTGCGGTCGTACCGGCTTCGACAGCGGGGAGGGACGTCGCTCGTAGCGAGGTGGGGGTGGCTCGATGCTGCTCTTCTCATCACGTCAGGGAATCCGTGCGAAGCCACCACGATGTTTCACAGGCTCACTGGTACAAAGAGAGGCCTCATCGACGCTACTCGTGCGAGGCTCGAGGCTGTAGAGGTATCGCTGCGTTGCCCGCAGCCACCTGGAGGCCCACCCTCGCCACTTGGAGACTGCATCAGCGGCGGCGAACTCGATTGGCGCCGAAGAAGCTTAGAGGGTGGTTGCCATGAGGCTGGAGATGCTCCACGTTGAATCGGGGCTGTGCTCAAGGCATTGCGCAGTCGATCCGTAATGCGGGAGGCTGGAGGAAGCTCGACGAGGGGCGAGGGCTGCAACACCACGAGACTGATCAGCTTGTGCTGGTGGCGCTGATAACAAATGAGGCCATGTTCTCGTTCTGGGAAGGGCGAGAGTTCAGGTCGTGGTGGTGTAGTCACGGCAGTGGAACGGCAGAACTGGAGGCTGCCGTGGGAGATCTGAGAATCGCGCACTTGGTGTTGAGTTTGGCAGCCAGCTTCACCAATGCCTCCGACGACAGCACCCCTGCAACAGCGCCACGACGGTCCTGCAAGAGCTCGGTGATGCTTGAGAAGCTGCAAAGAGGCTCTGAAAGATGACGGAGGCTTTCAGCAAGATGCCGGAGAGCTAGATACGAGCTGCCGTGGCTCCGGAGCGTGGTCAGGAGAAGGCGGGGTTTGGCAAGAGCTTCCCCACAGCTTCCTCCGTCACCCACGATCGCCCAATGCCGCCCACAGCGTCATTCGAGGAAAGAAGCACGATCACGGAGAGGCGCGGTCCCTGGGTACGGCCTCTCACTCTCAGGAAATGCTGCTTAGAGCGCATCTGCTGGTCCGCCACACGCTCCCACAACAGCTTGCTGTCGAAGCTGTGCCGTACCGCGGCAGCAAAGAGCGTACGCAGGGAGCCCATCTTCTATGGCGCCAGCTTCTGAAGAACCTCTATCTAGAGTCGATGGCAGCACTCTCAGTCATCATATGATCAGGGGAAATCAGGCCATGAGTTTGATGCAGAGCTGCGAGGAGCCAGAGTACTGGTTTGTCACCCACCCCACCTTCTCGGTTGCAAGCAGGCACACGCTTCAGTCACATAGCTACCGGTATACGTCCGAAAGACCGTGGTTCGAACACAATCTACTATCATATGCTCCCGAGCTGCCCTGCACATGCTCTTCTGTTCGGTGTGATGAGCAGCGTGGGCGGAAGGATTGCCTGATCTATGCTGCCCTTCCATGCGAGCTCCGCACCACGCGATTCGAATGTTGTTTTACCTGAAACAGCAGCAATATGACAACACCGGGCATCGGTAGAATGCCTTTGCACACACCGCGAATCCTCGATCGAGCGAAGCCTCTGTGACGGCTCTGTCATACACTAATGCCCCCCGCAATTCGCTCCGCAAGCTACGCCGAACTCATCTATAATCCGTAGCGCGTACTACACCATCGTACTCGTGACACAACCAGCGTGAACTTTGTCGATGGGGCTGCGGACGAAAGAGGAGATTCCGGAATACAATTGCCCGCCGGGTATACGAGTCGAGATATAAATATGGAAGACATCCAGCAGCGATTTTCCCAGATGAACGTATAAAGCGGACCGAAAGCCTTTGCAAGATGCGCCCAGTTCTTCTCTCTGTCCTTTGCCTACTCGCATCGGTAGCGACTGCTTCGTTGCAAATAGTGCCTGGCGCAACGTGGACGACGGTTCGTCTTGCACACTTGCCGAAACGAGGTTCACAATCCTAATGCCACAACCAGACAAACACCGGCCAGCATATCCAAGCTCACGGCGGTGGTATACTCAAAGTCGGCGAGAAGTGGTATTGGTTAGTTTGAGATCTTCGATACGGCCCAACTGCTGGCTCATTCGGCTCCTAGGGTTGGTGAAGACAAGACCAATGGCACTTCATTCATCAACGTCAATTGCTACTCCTCTTCCAACCTCGTAGAATGGAACTACGAGGGTGCGTTGCTCTCGCAGACCGCGTCAGGCGATACAGGGCCAAACCGTGTCATCGAACGTCCCAAGGTCATATACAATAAGTCTACTCGGAAGTATGTCATGTGGATGCACATCGACAGCGGTGACTACAAAGAAGCCAAGATCGGCGTAGCGACTGGAGATTCTGTGTGCGGCAAGTACACATATCTCCGGAGCGAGCAGCCCCTTGGCCATCAGAGTCGTGACTCGGGTGTTTTCGTGGACAGTGACGATAAGGCATATCTCTTGACCGAAGACGTAAGTACAAGCCAGCCTCGTAGCAGAAGGGAGTTCAGTAGCTGATATGACTACAGCGCCAAAACGGCCTTCGCATAAATGCGCTTTCGAATGACTACCTCAGTGTAACCTCTAATGTCTATACCTTCGTTGAGAAGTACGAATCGCCTGCGGTCATCAAAAAGAACGGCGTCTATTTCATGTTTGCCTCGCAGCTGACTGGCTGGAACCCCAATGACAATTATTACGCCACAGCGACCTCGCTTTCCGGCCCTTGGTCTGGCTGGAAGAAGTTCGCCGACAGTGGATCCAACACCTACGCTAGCCAAACGACCTTTGTCCTCCCAGTTGGCGAGAACTTTGTTTACATGGGTGATCGCTGGGTAAGCGACAATCTCATGCGCAGCACCTATGTTTGGCTCCCTCTTACTATCTCCGGTACTACCGCAACCTTGAAGAACAGCGTCAATTGGATCTTGAACTCTAACAGTGGTGCATCAAGCGTAGGGCCATTTGAGAATCAGTATGAAGGCGAAGCTGCGGCTCTTAGTAACAATGCCCGTACAATCGACTGCTCGGGTTGCTCTGGCAGCAAGGCAGCTGGCTACATTGGCGGCACAGATAAGGGTACTGTAGTATTCAGCAACGTACAGAGCGACGCAGCGACTAGGACAAGCATCAGGGTGAAACATCTGAACGGTGACAGAAGTCAACGAACTGCAGATATCACTGTGAATGGCAAGACGCAACGGCTCTCTTTTCTGCCTCATGGCGGAGGAGATCCAGCAAGCAGTGTGTTGAATGTGGACCTGAAGCAGGGGACGAACGAAATCAAATTCGCCGGTGTGAATGGCGGTTATGCAGCGGATATCGACCGCCTGATGGTGCCAAAATCGTAAATACAATACATGATTCTTCAAGTGATCAAGACTCGTAGTCATTCCTGCTGTCGTAGCATGTTCTCTGCAGGTGTTCCTCCGTATTCCTGAAGTACTCCGGCATCCTGAGCGGCAGCATCACGCCCTCCATTTCCCCCTCGAGACTGGCCACCTTCCCCACTCGGAATACCTTGTCTGCACGCTCCTCGTGCTCTTTCTTCAGCTTCTCTTTCAGGAAGAGCAGAGCTTGCAGTGAGCCGATCTGGTCACAAAGTGCGAGGAAACGTTGCCTTATCACCCTCTCCTCTTCGACCTCGACCCTCTCATGATCGACAACACTCCTGACCGCATACAGAAATTGTGCCCCCACAGACAACGCGATCTCCAGCTGGGCCTCATCTTGTTCAGTGAGTGGGAAGCCTCCGACAACGAGTTGCAAAGACCGAAGCGAGGTCGCAAGCTCAAGATGGTCAAGAAGTGTCACCTTCTCGACCGCCGTTTTCTCACTCCCACTTCTCCAGTCCGTTTCGCTGCAAATCGTGACAAAGCGTAGATCGCTCACACTGTCACCAATCATCTCAAAAAATGCATTGGAGGTGCCTAGACCGGAAAGAGAAAAGCTTTTGCTTGAGCAAAGCTTGGAGATGGCCTCGGACCGCACTTGGCGGCAGATGGCAAAGATGGGCAGAGATAGCACCGTTTCTGGTGCATGGTGGAGAGACATGGTGGAGACAGAGGGATAGATGGCGAAGTCGTAGATCTTGTTGCGAATCTCGCTGGGGAGAGAAAGAAATCGTGATGCGTTCTGTTGCAGAGGCGCTTGGAGGCATGTAGCCACGAAGGGCGAGTGGAGAGGAGACGTTGAACAGGCGGCGGGGGTCGTCGAGGCTTCAGCGTTCTTCTTGTCGCCGCGCTTGAAGAGCTTTCGGATCAGCTTGGAGGTAGTCATGGCGTTGGCTGGGAGAGGTACAGGGTGGAAGGCAAGGAAAGTCACAGCGATTCACCCCAAGAAGCTAGCTCCATCTAGACTAGTGTTGGCTATCAGCTTTGTAGCCTTGTTTGTCATTATATGTATTCATCGTGGAAGACATCTCTGTAGACATTATGGTCGACAAGGGTATCGTAGCTGACCAGCAGCATTTTCACTACGTACATAAATCTTCCTCAGCTCTTAAGTGCCTCTGCGGTGGAACTTTTGGCTATCAAGCGGAGAAGCTGTTGGCGACCCTTCCGACTACAACCTTGGCGGCAGCAGCAGCAGCGCTTTTAGCAGCTGTACCTGCAGTCGACATGACGAATGCAGCGGCAGTATTCGCGTCGCGACCGTAGGTCAGGTGAGGAGCAAGGATGACAGACTGACCAGCGCAAATCAAGTCGCCATTGTGGCAGATGACCTTGGTGTTGGCGGCGCCAACATTGCCAACAGCAGCACCATTGTTTGGGTCACCGAAGATGACTGCGCTCTTGACGAACGCAGACTGGTCTGCGGTAAGCATAGAAGCGGCATTGTGGACGAGCTGTCCGCCCTGACTAGAGACTGTTAGACTTAGGCTCGCCTATGCGGATCGAACGAACACATACGAGTAACCGGCCATGACAAGTGCGGTGTTTGGACAGGCAGCCATGACTTGGCCCACCATTTGTGCCATTAATTTACTTCCCCCAGCATCGCCTCCAGCCAGAAACCCGGGGATATCAGCAGGGTATTTGATGCCCTGAACAGCAAGATTCTGCGCACCGCCCATCATCTTGCCAACGGCAGAGACGAAAGGGGGTCCAGCAACGGTGCCCATATTTCCTGTCTCGGTAGTGCCACGAGCGAAAAGAACTGTCATGGCCTTGCAGCCGCTGCCATTGGTGACATCGTTTTGGGTCGAAGAGGTGAGAGCCGCAGACGCAAACGGAGCGAGGACAAGCAGAGGCGCAAAAGATTTCATGTTGATTGGTGAAAAATTTAAAGATTAAGATATGAAAAGTAGAAGATGTAGGAGCCGGTCCTGTACAAGTGAGTGTTGAAGAAGAGAAGACTAGAGCTGTGACGGTTTCTCAGTACATATCTCGCGGCGTACTTATAAGGAAGTGATATGAATACTGATCCGTAGAACGTGGTCACGAGCGCAAGACAAATCATGAGGCGGTCAGCCACACATACGAATCTGTTATGTTTTGATTCTGAGTTCCTCCGGAGTGCCATCAAACGTCATGCATGATCTTACAATAGCATATCTTGTCAGGGCACCGGTGGTCAGCCAACGTCTTGCAGGCTTTGCCATGCAGAGCAAGCCTCTTTCTCGACGGGAGAGGTGTGGCGCTAGGCGCAAGCTACCGGTTAGGGCTGGCTTTGACAGATGTGAAAGGAACGTCCCGGTAGATCTGAAACGGTACATGCTGATTTGTACGGAGGCTCTCCGTCGTCAGGTAGCTCGCATATGCCGAGGCAGTACGGCTGTACATTCGGCGTGGTCAGGCTGATCTGAGGCTGGCCCTTCCGCAATCTGAGGAGGTTACGGGGGACTTGGCACGGAATTCTGATTCCGTATGCAACGTAACTGGCGGGTCGAGTTCGAACATCGAGTCGAGACGGAGGAAAGACGGAACAGCAAGCTGCAGTTAGACGCTGACGGGCAAAGAACAAGACTCAATGACTGAACTGAATGCAAGCACCTTTCGAAATGTTTGTACACAGCTGTAAGCTAGGATAAGGCTCCCATGGGATGCGTACCTGTGCGGTGAGAATTAAGCATTGAGTTCTGTTGATGGGTGCCGCCCCTTTGTGACAGGTTTCAGTAGATCGTTTGGTGGTGGAACCACGACACGTTTCGGCGATGAGGCTGAAGCGTTCCTTGCGCACAGTCAGAAGATGACCGCACCTTGAGCATCGGGTAGGCGTTGGTCGGCCGCCAGCTCGGTGAGCTTGCTCAGTCGTATCGGTCGTTTCATATGCCGGGTCAGGGAACGTGGCGTCATTGCACGAGGCTACACTGGATCCCCCACAATTTCCGCTCGTATCGCCAATGCAAATTTGTAGCGGTCATTGCGATTCCTGGTGGCTGACGATGACTGGTCTGCAGCAGGCGCGTTGACTGGAAAAGTCATGGAGGGGCACTGCCGGCAGAGCCATGCCCCGCGATTTGAGCCTTCGAAGGCTCCGCAGCTACAGCGCTGTCGAGCCTCGATCGTAAGGTACATTGCTGATGGGCGCAGAAGGGCGTCAAGTGGGAAACGGGATCATGTTGACTCATGGCCTGTCGTGGAAGGGCGTTGTTCGGCTCACAGCCGGGTGATCCATGCCGATGAAGGAAGGTGCAGACAAGGCACCCATCAGCCTCATTGCCAAAGATCCACGAACATCCACAACACAATATTTGACTACGCAACGACGACATCTTCGAATCACTCCGCGACTACTTCATCATGGGTCTCGAGCTTCATCTGTGTACCGAATCGGACATCCCGGAGTTCGTCCGGATTCAAATCGCGGCTTTCGGCACTGGCGGTGGCATGACACAATTCATGGTCGAGCATCCACCTTCAGAGGAATATATCAACAAGTCAGTTGACAAGCATCTGAAGTCGCTGCGAGAAGAGAAGGATATTACGTACCTCAAAGTCATCGATACCGAACTTGATGGCCAGATGATTGCCGGCGCCAAATGGCGCATAAATCAGAAGGAGCGCAAAGAGGAGCAGATACAGTCCATGCTGCCGGTTCCGGGGGCAGATGAGGATGGCAAACAAGCAATGATTGACTTCATGTGGTTTTTGAACAGAGTCAGGAGAGAGTTCATGGGGACCAAGCCCTTTTACTGTAAGCGTCCCTCGATCGCTCCGGAACAAGACGTTCACTAACGCCTTCCCAGTCCTCCACATTCTAATCACAGATCCAGCACATCATCGACGTGGAGCTGGAGCTCGGCTGGTCAACTGGGGTACGACTCAGGCTGACGTTGCGCAGCTGCCGTGCTTCCTTGAGTCCTCGATGATGGGTCGACCTTTGTACACTAGGTGCGGCTTCACGCCGCGACTCGAGCAAAGGTTCGATCTGACAAAATATGGAGGCGTGGGCGAGGATATGAACACAGTCATGATCCGGGATCCTCTGAAGGCACAGTAAGGGGTCGCGAGAGAACTCGCAACACATGTATGCATCTCAATGGCACTGAGATCTTAGCAGTATTTGTCCGCATGAGGTATCACCATCTTGATCGTACCACATGAGTCCATGATCTGAGTTTATCTTTGGGGTGGACTCTCACTTTCATGAAAATTGCACATGTACTGGAACACTAGCTTACACGTTAGACCACATCGACACTGTTGTTTCAAAGGACTTGGATCTCTTCATCGATCGAAGCTGTGTTCAGTCATACACAACATGGAGTCGAGTTCCCCGCATTCCTTTGTGTAAGTCCCACATTGTCCAACCCTTTCTTTTGAAGTCGCCAAAAGAATAGTCGACCGTGAAACCCTCCAGCCACAAAAATGCCAAAATCTTCCAGGACCATTCCACGACATGATTTTACTTCCTACCATAAGAAGCAACTTATTCCAGTTTCGTCGAAAACTGCGATTTCTTCCGGTAAATCTCCAACATTGCATGTCTCACGAGGCCTGAATACCGAAGCCGAAGATCGCCGTAAAGAGCCGCTGAAACTCCACAAGTGCCCTTCGAACGCAAAGGTTTGGGAATTTGTTATGAATCAAGCTCGCTGGTATGATTCTGAAAAAGCACAAGCTTGTGGTGCTCACTGAGACATCGTTGCCGTTGGCGCCGCGCTCGCACCTGCATCGCCGCCTAAGAGATGTTTCGTTGGCGAAGTTCTTTCTGTACATGCGACGCTAATAGTCTACTACAAAGAGTGACGATGTGTGAGCGCATCGGCTGCAACCCTTGCTCTGAAGCTTGCAGCTGCGCAATACAGAATGGCCTCTGCATCACAGCCCCGCACCCGGTTCGCATTAACTTCGCGCTGCCTAGTGATAACTTGCCCATTCATGTTGCACGTCATCTACCCCACGCTGTGGTCTTCCACCGATGCCCTCCTGCTCCTCGATCGTCTCGTACACCGTCTTCAGTCTTCGCTGAGATTGACTCATTCGTCTCTGACCCTCGAGACGTTGCTTGCCCAGCTGCTGACGTTGCTCTATTATTTCGACCATCGTCAGTCTGGGCGCTCCTGTCTGAAGGTCACGGAACCGAATGTGAGGACCTACAGTATCTTGGCCGTTCACACTTTTTCCCTGGACGCTCATACGAATGCGATGAACATCATCATGGCTCTTGTCCCATCTGACCCTCTTGCTCTGATCGCCCGTCATTGAACGATGTGGTGCAGGCCTTGACTTGTGGTCAACGAGCTCTGCAGTACCGAACACATGATCATCTACTGCGTACCTATTCAGTGGTCGTACCGAGAGAATATGGGAGCAGGGGGTCGAATTGGCGGCACCTGGCGTGGTCGGGCTAGAGAGCTGCTGCGGTGGCGTGGGACATGACTGCGTCATCGTAGCATACGATGATGTGGGAGGAGCAGAAGGATGTAAGAAGGCCCCATGATGCAGTGGATAAGGCGCCACCTCTGGCGACATCGCCGAGTCTCGTTGGTACCCATACTGATCAATTGCATCATACGAAGGAGTCATGGAAGAAGAGTGAGACATAGCAGTCGTATTGCACAACGAGTTGGGCAGATGTGTCGTTTGCAGATGAGGGTCACAGTGCGGATTCGGCCTCATCTTATACCGACTGGGGGCGCCCACTGATACGCGCAAGGCAATTGCCTGATACGTCCCTGATGGGCTGTACTGCTCAGCCATGCTTGACTGGGAGATAGAGCCATTCGTTGACTGAGACGTTGATTGGGATCGACTGGCATGACCAAACCAGCAGTAATTCTCGTCCTCGGAGATTGGTGGAGACATTTTCGCAGTGGATACAATATCATCGATAGACAGAGTGAATTGAGTTGAGTCGCTCGTCTTGGACATCGTACGGCCAGAGTAAGCACAGGACAGAGCAGGCGAGGGGAGCGGCGCAGGCGAAAGCGGACCGTGAGGTGCACCAAGACGGCGCTGTTTATCGTCACGAGGTGGCAACAACTCCTTCTCAGGGCCATGTCGGTAATTTAGAGGTCGAATTGACGAAGGCGTCCTCTGCGGTAGAATTAAGGCAGATCCATGTTGTGTGAAGAAGGGGTCTTTGCAGATACTCAGAGATGGCGTCGAGTTGAACTGCGGTGCAGATTGGTTGCCGCGGCTGTAGAACTGTTCTCGAATCGGATAGGCTGGAGTATCTCCAAAGGGGTGCGTATGGTGATCCGAATGCATTGTCAAGGAAGGCTTCTGTGCTCTAAGAGAGGTAGTAGATCGGGAAATTGTCAGTCCACCCACGTGCTTCGAGTTTTGCCAAACTGGACTTCGGTGATTAGTCTCGCTTGACTTCAAGGATGTGACCGCTGTCCGGATGACCGCAGCGATACGATCGCGAGTTCCGCAAGGAGCCATATCCTTCAGAGGAAACTTGGGGTACTTGACTACCGAATCGATTACGGCGTGGCCCCGATACAACGGGCATAACTGCTGATAGCTGTCAAAGGGCAGAGATCTTAACAGGTGGCCGTCTCCGTGCCAGCTCATGCAGGTTTCCAGTATCCACTGCGGATTCTGACGAACCAGTCCATGGTCCTTATGCGTCAGGACCTCAAATAGAAAATAGCGTACATCGTCTTCAGTTGCATCTTCTGCTGGAAGCTGTTGGGGTTTGTTCCTGTGTGCAGCGGCAGCTACTTCTTCCAGGCTTGTGGGTAGAACCAGCTTGCCTTTGACGTTCGGGCGCTGAGATGGAGAGCGTAATGGTGAGACATCTGGGTAGTACGCAGGGAAGTCTGTAGTCGTTACATGCTTCTTCCTGATGCGTAAAAAGCCAAACATCCTGTCGAACATTGACTGTGATGCTGTGAGCTATCGTTGAAATCGGCGCGTATTCGTGAGTATGATGCACTTACGTTCGAAGTAATGCCAGCGTCTCAACGTGCTGCCAGACCAACATCTAAATGAAGATAGCGAGGATTTATTGATTTAGGACAGGGTGACAACCAAGCGTGTCGCAAGAGACGAAAGGTGCACAGCACAGGCTGCCGTCCAAGAACGAGTCAGATTGTGTGATCGCGCTGATGCATTGATGCAATGTCGCAGTTGGCACTTCACGAAGGACATCAATCCTGTGGAACCTATATCTCAAGGCAATCATGCATCGTGCAGTCTTCTGGTAGGTGTTGTTGGGGTAGTGGGGAACGTAACCATGGTCACCAAGAAAAGGTGTTGCCTGGTAAGGGTAACGGCTTTCCTGATCCCCGCTTCATACCCAGTCGACCCAACGACATGCTTGCGCAATTCGGGGAAACCGGTACACTTCCAGCAATCTAGCCCTGTTCTTGGTTGGGAAGTAAATTGTGATTACAGCGTGCTGCAAGCATTCGCCACCGGAACCATACGCTTGTACGCTGTGTGCAGGAGCACTGACATAGGCGGCAGCAATGCCCGTTGCCCTTCAAAGAGAGCGGCTGACAACCATGTGAAGATTCTGGCCGATGACTGCACGCGGGGCAAGACGACACGTGCTTACAGTGTGTATCGGAATTGTGGGTTCTTCACATCCGTAAGATCATCGTCGTAGGCGTTATCATATCCTTCCATAGTGCCTGACTTGTCGCGGCTCCGATTTTCCCATATGCAGACGTAGCGATAGACAATGGTAAGGGCAGCAGCAGCGATCGAGGTTGCAAGCACCGCGACGAACCCTGGGCCGTAAGCGGGCGCATCCTGTGGCTTGAACAGTAAGGGCCCGACGAAATTCCCTGCACACGATCTTAGTGTGTAATCAAGGATAGGTCCAGTGCGCTCTCACCCAGACAATACCCCACAAATATGCCAGAGGATGTCACTGATCGCTTGGTGTAACCTGCAGTATTAGCAATTTGTAAGCCCATGAGGACCGCGTACGCTCCGCCAAAGCTCGCGAGGATGTAACAGCCGAACAACAACCCTCCCTTTTCGCCTCGAGGCAGTCGCCAAAGTAAGATTGACGCAGTGATGGTGCCGCATTGGCAGATGACGATTAGCCATGTGCGAATGCCGGGAATCTTGTAAGCGACATAGGGTGCAGCGAGCTCGATAGTGCCAATGACTGCTCCTGCCGGCATGGTAAGGAGCAACGAGTTGAGGCGGTTATAGCCAAACCCTGAGATTGCCGTCAGAACTCTTTCCTTCTTGATTATGAGACTGCCGCTTACCTGAAATGATGATTGGGATGAACGAGCTTACGGGCCCATTCGCTATCATCATGAGGAGGGCAATGGTGAAGACCAACCAGAACCTGACGTCACAAAGCGACTCCCAGACCTGAGCAACCTTGAAGTGCTTGTTACGGACACCCGAATTGTTCTCCTGCATACGAGCGACGGCGATGTATCGTTCGCGATCAGTAAAGCCTTGTGCGCGAATGGGGTCGGGTGGGAGGAAGAAGATGATGACGAGTGCCCACAGGACGGTGATGGAACCTGCTACGAGATACATGTACTGCCATGGGCCGAGGCCACCGCCGTCAATGTGCCCGAGCCCGTAGTTGATGAGCGGAGATACCATGGAGACGTAGCCGGTTGCAGAATACCAGGCGCCCATTCGAAGTGCTTGCTCTTGTTTCTTGTACCAGCCACCGACGATCAGCATGAACATTGGCGACACTCCGGATTCGAGGAAGCCAAGGAAGAAGCGTTGGGCGTAGAAGCCTATATGGGTCAGGAAAGGATTCATGAAAATCGACTTTGACAGACCTTGCCAGTTTGTGCACGCAGCCGAGCACATCAAGCATACACCCCAGACGGCGACGATACTAGCTGCCACACGCTCGATTGGCCATCTTTGAGACATGAGGATGGCTGGATAGCTGCCAACGATGAAACCCAGATAAAAGATGGCGGAGGAGAACGAGTACCGGTTGCCCGTGCTTAGTCTCAAATCTTCTCTCAAACCAAAGAGCGCGGCTTGCGATAGCATTGCTTTATCATAGTATTGCAAGCCATACGTGATGACGAGCAGCGAGACCAGTTTCCGATCGAGTCGGCGGACCAACTTCATTTCCTCCTCGGGAGTCCATTCCCGGTCTCCAGCGTACTGAGCGAGTACCCGAAGCGCCTCGTCGTTGTGGATTGTATCAATGGTCTTGGTGTGCTTAAGCTCTCCTAGCGTTTGAGGACCTGAGTCATGCCGCTTCACAACGTCTGGCTCCAAATCCGTCATGATGGAGGTACTCGCAGGGCCTTGGCTCGGAGAGGCAAGAAGTGCGGTAAAAATTGTGTGCCTGCTAGAGAAGCTCTCAAAGGGCAAAGCCTATTGAAAATGGGTCCCGGACAACGGCTATGGATAAGGCTGCTATTAAAGCCTTCTTCGAGGCCGTCGCGGGCTTTGGTCCGTCGTTGCCAAGCTACGAGCTGCGGGGAACCACCATACGCAAACAATGTCGACTAAATATGCTTCTTTTGGCGACGTGGAGAACAGTATCCTGACATCGAAAGTTACGACTTCGTATAGTCGACTCGCTCGTTGGTAGGCGATTGGCTGGCGGTATCATGCACGGCACGAGCACATGGCAGCGACCGCTGAAATTCGGCATTTCGAAACATGAGCCTCAGTGTTGCGCGTGGGGGTCAACAAGATGGAAGGTAGAAGCGGCGGCGCTGCATTGATGGGTGTTGAGAGGAAAAGGCGAAGGCCAATTGAGGTCTTCGCTTGGAAAACATGACCTGATGAGGGAACCTGGGAAGGCGCACGCGGGACATGTCTCAGCTGCGGCTGAAGGGCAGGTACGTTTCGCCAGACTGCAGACAACACCGCGCTTCATCACAGCACTCAATCGAGCAGCAACGTATATTGAACGCCGCTACCTCTGGAATCATTTGGGTCTTGTGGTGAGTCTGTCCATCTCCTCTTACCGCATGCGCAGAGATCGCTGTCTTTCGCGCCTATCAACGGCTACGCTCAGCCGCTAGGGTTCGCAATTCAACGCTCCCACGTTCAATCGTCACATTTGTACAGCCTGGCAGCACTCTCTTCAAGTCTGTCTTGGAGACGTGTTCTTCTGTCTTTTCCACTACATTCACGAGCATCGAGCGCATTAACAGTCTAACCCGAGGCTCTCGCAGCAGAACCATCAGCTGCGATGTCAACATTCACATTCTGGTTAGGCGTCACCGATGCTACGGTCGGCACCATTGTTTTGACCAAGCCGGAGATTATCTATCACAGCGTCCTTGCAAAGCTTCTGAGCAGGCTCTCCGGACTACAACTTCCTAATGCGCATGCCACAGCTGGAGGCGAAATCAGCGCTCAACATGCCGTTGCAATCATCGTACGTTCCTCTGGCCTTGTACAGAGATACAGCTGACCGGTCAGACTATTGCTGTGGGCCTGGGACATGTTCGTGCAAGTAAGAGCAGGCAGGCGCTACCGGCCCTTGTCGTCATGAACACAGCGTTCTCAGCCCTTGCTCTTGGAACAGTCATATTCAAGCCGCATCGCGCAACAAGTGTTTTGCTCATGACAGGCATCAACCATTTTATCTTTGCCAGCATTCAATTTTGGCGATCGAACATGACGTGGAGGGAGGTGCTGGGTCTCGAAGGCGTTAAGACAAAGGAGCTTTGACAATAGTACAGCTTCCATACCCTGCATTCGAGTCTAATATTACATTCCTTCATTGCAAGAGCTCTATCCTTTCTACAGCCTCGGATGCCCACATGCTCGATTGGATTCGTTTCGTACTTCCGCTGGCTTAGCGACAAGGTAGTCGCCAACTCCATGCGCCCCATACCAAAATCAGCAAACGTTCCAAACGACGACAACGGTGCTGGAAAGATTACAGAGGTGCGCGTTGGCTTAAGTAGAGCGTCTTGCTGCTATTGGCGCAGTCGCTGCCATTCTTGCGCATCTGACTGCCGCATACGATGATGACCGTGATGTACCCGTTGCTCAAGTAGGCCAAAAAGTGCCCCGGTCGAGGAACACTGGTTGCCCGGCCATCCATAGGAAGAGGAAACGCCTAACTCACTTGTCTGGAGGGCTTCTGTGTTCCCGATAAAGGGGAGCCCCTTGACGAAAAGTATGCGCCCAGGATGTCGACGACTGAGGAGAGGGGAACGAGATCTGCACCACTGTACCAGAGGGAGTTGAAGAGGGCAGTATCTCTGCAGGTTGCTGAGCTGGCGTGCCCAGGAGCATCCATAGAGATTGCGTCGTGCGGCAATCAACCCTCGCGTATGTGTCTTCCGCCGACGTTGCTTCTCGGTACCCCGTCTCAGTACTGTTCTCGTCGAAAAAGTTCGGCAGGCCGTTGAGAGTGACGGTGCAAGGCTGCTTCTTCAACTGATGCCTCAGGGCGTACTCGGCACGTGCAACTGGCGGCATGTCGTCTAGGGTAACGGGCGACAGAATGCTAATGGGAATATCGTCGAACTCTCTGTCGCTGTCGTTTTCGTCGGCCGGAGAGAGTGCTTCAATCATGTTGGCTGTCAGCTTGGGCGAAAGCGGCGCTGTAAGGTATGGAATTGTAGGCGACATAGGCGCATCGAGAACGACAACTTGGGAATCGATAATCTGGCTTGGTGTATTAGGATTCTCTTCTCCAACGTCAGCTTCACTCGGTCCGTCAGATTAGTAGCCGTTGCTATTGTTGCCAAAACCACCTTCAAACTCGGACTCTTCGAGGGATTATCCTCCATTGCTCTCAAAAACGCCTTGCGGGTGGCTTTGGGCTTCGATGTTGGCCAAGGAATCTCCGTGGTTGGGCATGTAACACAGCTCGCCTTCTTGAAGTCAGCAACAATGCCGGTTGTATCCTACAGTGCGCAAAAAGCTTGCCTTAGGCATCTGGAGTCATCGCGACGACCTTGAGTAGCAGCAGCTGTTTGCGGGGTATGATCCTCCTTCGTTTTCCGGACATAAACAAGCGGTACGGCTTGTGAAAGGTACTGGTTCTGATAAGATTGTCCGGTCGACAGTGGTATTAGACAAGTTGAAAGGCGTGGACATGCGGAGCAGACTAGTACAGTTGTGCGGAACGAAGTATCTGGTGAAAGGCAACCTCAGAGTGTGCACTCAGAAAAAGCCAGACATATCAATAAGCGTCCAACTAAGTGGTACTCAGGCATATTTATTGCTCCAGAACCAGGTCCAAAAATTGTCGTGTCCATGCCGCACTACTCGCTCCGGTCAAGGAAGCAGTGGCGGCAATTGACACAGTCTCCCGTGGAAAGATGACGGTATATGGCCAGCGATTGAGCACACCGACGCATTTACGTCAGTCCGAGTGTTAGATGTCAGACCATGAGGCAAGCCTGGACGGATACAGACAGCTCCTGGGCCTTCTTTACTTGAGAAGTGTGCCACAGAATGCCTAGAGTAGCTTGAGCAACGATGTTTCTGTTGTCATGTGGAGCACGCTTGACCTCGACTGTCCACGTGGTTTGAGCTTTCCACAGAGCAAAGGCATTCAGCTAATTAGAATGACATGTCAGAGATCGTAGCAGGAAGTCGTTTTGGAGAACAGGTTATGAAGGGGGCAAATCGCGCTTCAGTAGGTGAGGGCTTCTATTTCGCACAGTGCAAGGTCATCTTGACAAGCGCAAAACTCGTTGTCAGAAGGAGCATCAAGTCACAGTGAATGCTGAGCACTCAAAACAATGTGTGAAAACCCACGAAGAAACACAGCGAGCCTGCAATTGACACGGTGAAGTCGCCACGTCATTTTGATGAAGGAATGTCGGCCTGAACTCCGCACGTGTTTCGCCACGCAGCAGTGGCAGCAGGCCGGACAGTCACACTGGAGGGGAGTTGCACCATTTAGATCTCTCAAGTACAGAAAGAACATCGTGTGGTTACATAACCACCATCACAGAGAATGAAATGTACCCCTCCGCCTTAGGTTCCACGCACATCTTGGCGAGTACGACACCATTAAAGAGGGGATATTGATCTGGATATGAGAGAGAGCGGCGAACCGCAGAGTAATGGGAAGTACTAGGTTTCTCGCACCGTCATATAGCATGGGAAGAAGAAAAGAGGAAGTAGAGTGGGGAGTCGAACTACTTATACCTCCGTGGAAGCCGCGCTCAGATCACACGCTAAGCCTACCTAGGTACTCTCTGGTGCAAGTTCGCGCCTTGATAGTCACCCACTGTGGCACGAGTGATCTCGAGGGAGTTAGAAGCGCTACGCCTAATCGAGTGAGCCTGATGCTGGCTGCTATCACTTACACGGACAGCTATTCGAGCCCCTCTCTTGTAGCAGACTCACTGACAGCTTAATACCTTCTACCGCTCGCTGATACTCAAATTTCTACCACCACTCGACGGTATCTCCATAATGCCATCATCAACCAGTGCTCCTCACATTGTAGTCCTTCCAGACCTCTATCGATCCGCCATCCGACCAAACCCCGACACTCGAATCCTAGTCCTCCTAAGCTGGGCCAAGAGCCACATTGTGCAGATCAATGAGAGACTCACAAAGCTGAACGCAGCGCAAGATAGTAATGATTGCTGGAACAACGAGCACGAGAAGTCCCTAGTCAAGAAGAAGTGGCAACTGGAGGTTTGTCTTGACCACCTAGTGGTGTTCATTCGCGCCAACCCTGAGGCTGGCATTGCATCCGAAGTGTAGCTGCTGCGGGTCGACGGGCAGCGGCTGGATCAAGCGCTGGGCTCCATGTCATCATCCTGTAAGGAGCACTTCTTCCCAACTGCGCAGACGGTTCTAATCATATCCATAGCTTCACCGCGCACGAACCAAAGTCGAGAGGCATGAGCTTGGAGGAGGAGGAGGAGGAGGAGGAGGAGACAGTGGCGCGACAGGTGTGAGCGCTGAAAGAGTTCTTTTAGCACGTATAAACCCCTTCTTCAACGGAGTTTGGCGCGACAGGTTTTCATGTTTTGATGCCCGTTTGGCAGCGCTCGGGGAATCAGGTTCGCTTTACCAGATACAAGACCAGCATCACAAGTTGCTCGGAGCTGTGCTGTAGCTATTCATTGATTTCGTACGGAAACTCCCATCCCACCAAGCCTTCGCCTATGACAATACGAATTATTGCATCTGTTCTTCACTCATCAGGTACATGGGTCCCAGAGCTGCCGAAGGCGTCGTGGGGCTTTCAATATTTCCAGTGAAGGCAGCTTGGCAAAATTTGCAGCGTGGGCTTATAAAGCCTAGTACGCAGTTGCCCCGTTTTCACCACCACCAACCTTTTCTTCTTTATCAACCTGACCATATCCCGTACATACAGCAGCAGCCTTGTTCACAATGTGGCCCCAATCCTTTGTTTCAAAGATCCCTCAGAATGAGATGAGCCGTGTGATCGAAGAGAACAAAGCTCTACGATCGCAGGTCAATCACTTGAATAGCCAAGTTTGCACCCTCCGTGAACAAAACGACAACCTCCAGGCCGAGAATGCGCGCCTGCGCGCCCTTCTGCCTCCGCCACCGCCTCCACCACCGTCCAATCGCGTCTACACAGCTCCCAACGACAACACCCTGCATTTGCCAGTCGTCCTTGAAAGTCTTGCAGTGATGCGCAACCACTTCCAACGACAGGGTACCCTCAGACAGTGGTAAGTGATCATTTGTGCGCTCTGATTAACACTATGCTCACAAGTACTGCAGCTCACAACCGGGCTGTAACCATTACGCCTTTGAGCAGACATGCTTTCGGGCGGGGCACGTAGGTTGGTGCCGAACTCACAACCGGATCGTCTCAGGAGACTGGACATCGTGCTCGGTCAAGACGGAGGATCGCGGTGATTGCGTCCCCATCTGGTGGGGTAAGTGCAGTGCCTCGATATGTGATAATAAAGAGACTGACCATGTCCCAGAGCAACGTGATGACTGGGCAGACATCGTCAACCGTGCCTACCGTGAGGGCAAAATCGGCCGCAAGGGCCTTAGGCCGCCTGATTTGCACTTGCTCCTGTTCTCGCCCATCCATAACCTGCGACAGGTAGGTGCACCTTAAAGTGCTCACCCGCATGCCAACTTGCAATAGACAAGTCTCTTCTGGAGGAAGTGCGGATGAAACGGAGACAATGGAGCCCGGATGATTCCGGAGGCGACTTCGTATGGGAAGCGTCGATCTTAAGTGATCACGAAGGCGTCGTTGACAGTGGCATTGGCCCGAGCTTGCGGTTGGAGGATCTTCTTCAATAGACAGTTTATACATGAAATTCATACCCATACATCAAAAGGTCGCAGTTCAATTCGAGGTCTTGTTTACTCGCTCAACATCAGACAAGCCACCATGTGACGCCGAAATAGCCGATCAGGAAGCAGTCTTAATGTAAGATTGCAACCAGTGTGCTGCAGGTCAAACGATAGACGCAGAGAGGCATTGGAAGACTTTCGCAGTCCGAGAAGACCAATGCAGCTTCTAGGGTTGCGAGCAGTAGCGTTTTGTCATCAATCTAAATCCATACTTCCTGCAAACTCAATTGCTCTACGTTCAGGATACTTCTGCAAATTCGCGATCTCTGGTCCAGAAGAACAATCCGAACGCATTTTAAGCCTTGGCTTTGAGTTTTAAACCCAATATGCCGGATTCGCTGCCACTAGGTAGGACTAACCAAGCTCGCTTCATAGGCCTTTGACGTAGCGGGACATGAAGCCCCATCAAGAATCCTCAAACCGATCTTATCGCTTCAAAACCTACTCAGAAGTTACCAGATAGAGTGCAGGCAATGTATTCAGTTCCGACCATGAACACAGCTCAGCTCGTGCTGAGTTTTCTGGCGCTGGAACATGACTGTGCGCAATACCGGGTGGAGAGTCGAGACGGTTCTGACGTCGAAGATCCTGAGTGTCGCCTAGAGGGAGCTGAGAAGAGCCGCAGTCGCATGCTCATGCGATCAGAGCCTTTGGACGCATACTAGTTGCCGCATCGAAAAACTTTCGTGGGTTTAGTGAGTATCAGACGGGTGTTCGAGCACCACTATCAATCGACACCACGCCTGTCATGGCACCAGCACCAGCTCCCGGCCCCTCCTTTCCGTCGGTTTCTCGAGGCCCACCTCTCGTCCGCATGCCTAACGATTATGCCCATCACCCAGCCCACAGTGGTGGGCATGCGCCAAAGAAAAATGAGAAATGGCGAGAATGCGGCTCTTCTGCCATGCGCCATCGAGAAGATTCCTGTTGGG
This sequence comes from Didymella arachidicola, assembly GCA_016630955.3. Taxonomy (NCBI): domain Eukaryota; kingdom Fungi; phylum Ascomycota; class Dothideomycetes; order Pleosporales; family Didymellaceae; genus Didymella; species Didymella arachidicola. Next base: position 1,182,871 of record CM049997.1, on the reverse strand, counting down.
TAGCACAAGACACTCGATAGTGGCCCTCACTCTGGTAATTATCCTGCTACTACACATGTAAGATTTATCGCTAACTCGTTATGCAGTGCCTGCGGCCGCCATGTTCGACATCAAAATCTTTCGCGAGCACCACTCATTTTGACTGTTGTCGTCTGCATCAGTGCGCCATGTTGTCTGGTCAACACAGCTGCGCTGGCAACGATTGTCGCGACTGTCAGCCGGTCCGTTGGAGCTTCGACAGACCAACCGGACCGGGAGCGTATCATCAACGGCTCCTTCGATTAGAGGAATTGGAAAGGATCTTCCTCATCAGAATTATATTGACAATACGAGAATGGATGTCGTGTTGGATAGGAGGTCGTGGTTAGGATTGGTGCCCAAAGATAAGTAGGAACACATTCGACGAACAGTCTTCCTAACCTTGGGAACCTGCAGGCTAGCAGGAGTAGACACCAAAGTACATGTAGTTAGACTCGAGGCACTCCGAGCCTGTACTTCCAAGCATACCATCACTCTTTCAAATTTTCTCTAGCACCTCACTGCCAAACGGTTTTAGCGTTACAGAGTCACTAGTGCTCTGTCATTGTAGTCCTATGTTATTGTAGTGCTGTAGTGCTGTAATATTGTAGTGCTGTAATATTGTAGTGCTGTATTGCTGTAGTGCTGTAGTGGTGAGATCTGCTCGAAGTTCGAAGAGGTGGGATCTGAGTGCTTATAGCCAAAGACTGCCATCTGAAATTTGCCATACTCCGCAACTGTTCAAATTCAGCCCTGAGTCTGACAATTTTGACTTCGATGATTGATCATATTTATCGCGGAGATCTACTTGGCTGCGGTAGCGGGCTTCAGGGCGCGTCGCGCCGTTACAACAGCCATGTGAAACGCGATGACGTCACGACTGTTCAGACGCGTCCTGAGATCCACCACAGTACGCTCTTTCGAACGTGCGTGCAGCAGTATGGCGTAATAAACGCAAGTAAGAGTGACATTTCAGCTCCTCCAGTCACGACGACGCGGTGGCGAGCGGTGTCTGCGCCCAGCTCGTCGAGGTGCACAATTTGCACAACAAGACTTCGGGCGCTTCGGTCTCAGCAATCTCGACCAGCGGGTCATGTCTCAGAACATCGTGGCTGACACACATCGTCCATTCTTAGGCCAGAACACTGTGCATCGCGCTAGAGTCGTCAATACAATAGTATTAAGCAAGTTGTTCAAACGACTCTTCGTGTCCCATACTTTCTTTATTTCTTTCACTCCGGCAGGCACTGTGTCAGGACGCCCGATAGCAGCACCACTTGCTGACGACTGTAAAATTTTCGTCCAACCCTGGGCCATAGTGGTTATAGCCTGATCACAGTTGTATGAAAGCAGTCCTGCTGGCAGGCCCCTGCGCTTCGTACGACAACTTTGCGCTATGCCCGACACCAGTAACGTACTCGACGATGTTCGGTACGCAAACCATCTCAAGCACCGAGGAAGAGCCAATCAGCAGATATTCGTGGTGACCTGGGCTTGCATATCGGCTTTCCTACTGTTCGAATTCGGAAAAATAGCATCTACACGTTGGAGTAGACGAACGTATGTCATCGGTCCATCACGAAAGCGCAGACTTCGCGAGCCTAATTTCAGTAGGTCAAGCGCGCATCAGAATATCACTTCGGCATCTACGAGACCGTCTATGAGTAGACGAATGTTGGCATACATCAATGCGATTGCGGTGCTGCCGATCCCGCTGCAACGGCTGCAGGCTCTCAAAGGACTATCTATGGGCAAGGTCGCTACGCTTGCCAGCTATTCGTTCATTGTAGCGGTACTCCTGCTCTCTGTTGATGCTCCGACGTCTACACATCACTTCGTCGACGACGTAGCATTTCGTGCGGCTTGGGTCACGGTCACCCAGATCCCATTGGTCTTCTTACTCTCCGCCAAACGTGGCGTCCTCGACATATTCGCCAATTTATCCTATGAGAAAATACTCTATCTGCACAAATGGGTCGGTCGCATGATCTTCGTATCGGCCACGACGCATATGGTGATCATGAAATCCTCGATCTCTTTCAGGGATATCGTATTCTCCCAAGAAACAGGTGCCACAGTCGTCCGCTACGGGATCGGTTCATACTTCTTTCTCATCTGGATTGCTGTTACGAGTATTCTGCCAGTCAGGAGATGGAGCTACCGGGTATTCTACATCAATCACGGGATATCCACGTTCGTCTTCCTGACGCTTCTCATTCAGCATTTGCCAAAGCATGCGCTGGCACCAATATACATGGCTTTCGGGTTTATAGCTGTTGACAGAATCTCAACCTTCGTATCGATCACTAACAAGAATGTCTCAGCAAGGCGTATGAGTTCACCATCCGCCAAGTTCCGGCGAGGCCTGGTACGAGCCAGGTTGATTGCCGGCTTTGAAGTTGAGATGCTGGAGCCATATATAGTCCGTGTATCTGCTGACGTCGAGGAGTCTGCGACCGTCATCCGCATCTGCAACGTTCCACTGAAGTGGCGACCAGGACAGCACATTAGACTTTACCTTCCAGCCCTTGGCGCATTCGAGTTGCATCCGTTCACGCCAGCAAACTGCTCGAGTATCGTAGTGCCGCCACCCCTGCCGCCTCGTGGAAGTGGAGATGTGGAAAGACAAGAACCCAGGTCTTCTTTGGCGTCTTCGAGACCCACCAATGATATCTGGCTGATGATCCGCGCTCATACAGGTCTCACTCGGCGGCTCAAGGAGTTCCACACAAAATGGCTGAGTCTTCCCTGTCCGAATGCATCAATGCCGCCGATTACAACACCACTGACCGCTTATGTCGATGGTCCGTATGGTGCACCTCTGTCTTGGGAGTCTTACGAGAACGTCATACTCGTCGTCACTTCGACCGGTGTGTCGTTCGCATTGTCAGTTATGGATTGTCTTGAACAGCTGCGCTTGTCCAAGGATTTGGAGACGAAAACTCAAACCATACGCTTTGTGTGGATTATGCGGCATCTCGACCCTCAATTCGAAGCAACTGTCGTGGAAATGTTACGACGATATAGCACTTTGCTCAAAGACTCAGGTATACGGATTGAGACCGAGCTTCACATTACTTGCCAAGAAGCCGAATTCGAAAGTCGGATGTTTGAAATAGATCAGTTTGCGCACCTTCGGCCGCGCCTACCGCGCTATGGGTCTGGCGACCGTTCCCTCACTATCCGTAATCCAGACGAGATATACGATGAATGGGAAGAGGAGGAGAGACAATGGGCAGAGATGGAAGCACTGGAGGAGATGCAAATGCAGCATGCCGACCCTTTCGAGGATACGAACAAAGTCAGCCCTGGCATCTGCGATGAAAATGCCACATTACGAAACTACGATGGCGAAGGCTATGCGAGTTCTGAGTGTAGCACCCTCCTCGACGGGACTAACCATCAACAAGCGCATCGTCACAGCAACACAATCTCTGACGTACGCGCGACTGTAGATGAGACTGCAGCCTTGACTCACTCACCATTGTTACAGTCACCGGTATGCTCTCCGCTACCGCCGCTCTGTAGTATGCCCAAGAAGAAGGCATGCGAGTGCGCTCTCATTCAGTATCAACATGACAAGCTACTCAAAGTTAGGCGGTCGTTGTTCGACAAAGTCTCATGTGGCAGACGACCTGACGTATCATGTATCGTCAGATCAGCGTTATGCAGCGATCAGTACAGCACTTCGATAGTCGCAGTATGTGCAAATGGCGCTGTGTCGAGACAAGCCAGGACGGCTGTCTCACAGACGAAACTTGCCTTTGCGCGTGGACAGAGAGCCACGGATGTTGAGATCTTCGTCGAGGGGCTTACCTAGGTACTTACCGTGCATTGAGAATCTCGAATGAATGCACTAAGTCATGCGTAGCCTGGCCCCTTCTATGCATCCACGCCTGTGCTATATCGATTTGGCCTTCGATCTAACAAGCCGGTCGGTCAAGACGATCCGCATGTGTGGTCGCCATCAGCGCTGCAAGAGCGAGATATGGGCGCCACGGGTAGGCTACAATCGTGCGATCACCAAGTACCTATCTTCAGCTTGAGGCTGGCGTATTAAGATTGAACATGGAAATCACCACGATACCGCAAAGATAATAGTGCCGGTTGGGTTCGGCGCCAACGCCGGCTCGCCTCCAAAGTCCGAGCCGAAGTCCGAGACTTAAAGAGCGCATCCCGAATCGCTTTGGTTCATTTCCTTGCCATCTCCGCGTCCTCCGACCCCACGCAACAACGCGATACTCTTCCGAGGCCGTTCAAAACCCTACAGAGTAATACACGGGATCTACGATGTCCACAATCGAGATACTGGCCAAAAGTGCCGAGCCTGAATCGCGCGAGAACTCACCGGACCAGCACGACGCTGCAGATAAGCGTACGAGCAAGAAGCGGAAGGTGCTTTCGTGCTACGCGTGTCGCAGTCGCAAGATGAAGTGCGATCGTGTATATCCAGTGTGTGGGCGTTGTCACAGAACTGGAAGGGCCGATCAATGCTCTTACGATCCACGACTGCTAGAGGAGGTGCAAGTGCAGCCTGGCCATTCATTGACGACGAATGACAATAACACCATGTTCAACATGCACGAAAGTGTTGTCAACAAACAGCTCGCCAAAGAAGAAACGACAGACGCTCTGCGGTGGAAATTGCATATGCAAGAACGAAGAATTGAGATGTTGGAAAAGAAGCTCGCTCCCACATCCAACGACAACAACAAGGCCAACCCATCACAGCTCAGAGATCTATCCACCAAAGAAATTGAAATTGTTGAGGAAATGATGTTTCGAGGAAAGGGATTCAAGACGCAATTTCATGGCACTAGCAGTGTGATGAGCATGATCTCACAAGTACGGCATTAGCATGACTGCTCGGTTACTCGTGCGAACGCTGACCTGTGCAGTACCGAGATCTACAGGCCTTCACGCGTGAGACTCTGGCGGTCGATAACTCCATGTCCCGGGTCAAGAAAGACTTCAAAGGCTTCCGCGACCGCCGAAAGGTTTTGATGAAGGAAAAGATCGCAAGAACGTATGGCACTGATGAGGAGATCTTTGCATTGCTTCCACCTAAGCATGAGGTTGATGTCCATGCCGCGCTTTACTTCCGCACTTGGGAAAGTACATACCGCATTCTGCATGAACCCACGTTCTGGCAAGAGTACGACGTGTTTTGGCAGCGCCAAGATGACAAGCAAGCTGGATACGCTACAATACTCGTCTTGATTGTGGCCACCACCAGATGCTTGATGGTTAAGGAAGACGTCTTTGTTGGTGATGTCTCCTGTGACCGCGATGCTGCATCGAACCTCATCGACACATGTGAGATGTGGCTCAACAGACAGCCGCGCAAACGTCTGACACTTCCTTATTTTCAGCTCCAGTGCTTGGCTTTGCTCGCTAAGAGAGTAAACTGCGTCAAATTGAAGCAGGACTGGCTGACCGCTGGCGATGTCATGCGGCTTGCCTTAGCATCCGGTATGCATCGAAACCCTTCGCTGTTGGCTACTGGATGCATTTCCGAATACGAAAAAGAAATGAAAAAGCGATTGTGGTACACCATCGCGGAGCTGGAGATACAGTCATCAATTGACAGCGGCCTTCAATCGTCTCTGACTGGATTGTACTTTGATACACCAGCGCCTGCAAACCTGCCTGACGAAGCCTTCTCGCTCGAGACGAAAGAGATGCCAGCGAGCCGACTTGAGAGCAACTACACATCGACGTCCTACCTGATCACTGCACTGCGATCGCTACCCCTGCGTATACATCTCACCAAACTAGTGAACAATCCGTCGAGTCAACTGCAGTACACCGACGTTCTTCACTATGATGATCAGATCTCATCCGCGGTCTCTAATGTGCCCATCTGGTCAGATCCTCGTGCAACGATTCCGTCGGCATTGCTGAAGCTCCAACATCTCCAATTCCTGCTTGTGCTTCACAAGCCATACGCGAAGATAGCGTCTACAGAGAAACGATTTGCATACTCGTTCAACTCATGTGTTGAGACGGCGGGTTTGATGATAGACACTCACGATGATCTGGCGTCAGAAGGAATTCTTGTCCTCAATCACTTTCGCAACGATGTCATTCGCGTTGGCATGACTATCTCCCAGGTTGCCGCCCTCAACTGTGCCCGACACAGCGTGAAACCTATGGCCGTACCAGCCTTGCATACTCACACCCACTTCGCAGACCCAAACATAAATATTGCAGACTTGAAAGAGCCCCATGTTCCGTTCATGCACAAGGGCGGCTTCGCCGCTCCCAGTCCAAACCTCTATCTTACAGTGCTACCGCGCGAGAAGCTACCCTGCACACTGATCAAGGCCAGCATCGACATATTAGAGCACACGCTTCAGCTTTTCGAGCGCAAGGTTATGCGCCTTGGCACAGGCTACATGGAATACTGGCTTCTAAGTGCAGCCGTCGGTATGCTTCCACCTGCGAATCCTATCCCACGTCCCAGCTCGTCGATTGTGCATCGCACAACCGCCGAGGACGAGATCCGTGAGCGCTGCAAGACCGCCCTCGACCGCTTCACGAGCCTAGCATTTCGGGTTCTTGCAATGCAGCGTGACCCATCGAACAGCCTTGCGGTAGGCCTCCGAGAGAGCATGACTGGTAGCAGTCCTAGCGATGTACGGACGCCAAGTGCTGCGAGCGAAAGACGAGGTACGATCCTGTCGAGCAGGGCCGCCGGCAGCTTTGGAACAAAGGGAGTGGGTGCTTTTGCGAGCAACAGCATGACTGTAGACATGCCATTTCCTTTACTGAACAGCAGTGTGGACAAGGGTATAGATGCTCTGGGCGGATCTTTTGATCCTCTAGAGGACATGGGCGTAGATTTGAGCGGGTGGACGTTTCCCGATTTCTGGACATTTGATCTAGCTGGAGACTTTTGAGAAGTCTCATGACTGAGCAGCTGCGAGATGGACACGATAAGTGTTGCGAAAGCTCACAAACATGATTAGTAGCATCCATAGCCTGATCACTCTCCAAACTCTGTAATGCCATAATGAACAAACTATACCCACATCCTTATAGGATCTGGGTGCTGCGCCAGCTCTCGCTGCCAATGTCATCTTTCGGCTGTAAGTGTAACAACTTCATCACAGGGCATAGTTACGGTCGTCCTTCGACGAGATCTTCGCAGGGAACAAATCTTACTTATTACCAACCACAACAACATTGTGTGTTCTGCATCACCTAAAATCAAGCAGCCATCGTCCCTGCTAACAGCGAATGCAAAGCTTCTCTAAATGCGAAAACCGTATATTGCGACATTAACTTTAGAGAATACTTAACGTACATGTACCGTGTTCGTGCGCGTGATGCGCGGATTTTACTAGTAAAAATAGCAAAATCTAGAAACTTCAAAGCTATAACGTACATCACGGGCGAGCGGACCACATGGGCGAGCGGACCACTTTTGCCAAGACCCCACCAAAATCACCCACGTTACAGCCCAGAACACCACAAATTAGCCCTGCATAAGGCAAAACAAGCTATAGTATTACTTAGAGACCTCTTCTGCTCTATTCTTGCACGTTTGCGAGTTGTGCCCACTCTTTCTGCACTGTCCACAGCGTTGTTGAGATGGTTCACCTCTGTCACCACGCACCTGCGTCTTCCTCTTCTTTCCATCACTACGCGCGCCAAACTCTGATAGAGCAGTCCGCCGCTGGCCCTCTTCAACCGTGAGGCTTCCCTCTGTCTGGATATGCCTTCTTTTGCGCGATTTACGTTCTGTAGCAGCTGCTAGAGCTGCGTGAAGCGCAGCGTTCTCCCGTTGTGCTAAAGCTAGCTTATGCGCAACAATTGCTGCCCCCTTTGACACCTTCTCAAACGCTTCCACCATAGAGGTTGGTGAGCTGTCTACATGCCTCTGAATCCTCTTCTTTACAAGCGTTGATTGCGACCTAAATTCTAGGGTATTGCTTGGGGTTTGCGACTGCCAGAGCGGGCTGTTTGAGGGGAGTAGTGGCGATGGGGTGCGCAGCCTCACATTCAGGGTTGATATAACGCGATCTGGGTCAAATGGAGCCAATCCGGCCCCTCGGAACCCTCCCTGGATGTTGCTAGAGGTTATAGCTTTATTATAAGCTGCTATAAAGCATGGGAGGAACTCCTGCTTTGTGATGTGGTTGATCCGGTTGTGTATGAGCTGATTGACCTCATCCCCGTACGCCTTCTTCAGAGGGCCAAAACAAGCCACATCAAGTGGCTGTAGGAGGTGTGACGAGTGCGCAGGCATGCATAGACCTATAATCTTGTTGTCCTTGCAGTATTGCTTGAATTCCTTAGAGTTGTGGCTCTCATGGCCGTCAATAATCAGCATACGGTAGGTGCCAACAGTGCGCGTCTTTGTATGCCTGTCAAAGTGCTTTAACCAGTCAAAACCAAGCTCGTTGGTAGTCCAGCCGTTCTCAGAGACAGCAACAGTCCAATCCTGGGGCAGGTCATCATCTTTGTACCAGTTAGACTAGTGGCGGCGGGCTTTGAAGATGATGTAGGGCGGGATTGCCCACCCTGTGGCATTAATGCCCTGGATGACCGTTATCCACTCGCGATTGCCTGGCTGGACTGCTTTTGCCCGTCCACGGTTCTCTGAAGCTGTAACGACTGCTCCGGAGCTTATCTGGCCCATCATGAAGCCTGTCTCGTCGAAGTTGTACGTGTCGTCGTCCTGGATGCCATACTTGGCTTTGGTATTAGCTACAAGGTCAAACCAGCCCTGTATAACCTCAGGATCCTCACACAGGGCTCTTTTGTAGTCGTACTTGCGATTGAACACTACTTTGAGCTCCTCCTGACGCGAAACGAACGTGCTGGCCCAGTTTGAGCCAACAGGGGCCAAACCGCGCTCTTTTCGCAGAGAATTGGCGATATCAGTCACATCTGCGGGCTGGGGAGGCCGTCCTTGCTTGGACAGCTCAAGTATATGCGTAACAATCACCTCCTCCTCAGTATTGATCAGATTCCGTGAGTTGGCCATAGTATCAATGCGTGAAGGTCGTCCAGCGCGTCGTTGGTGTAGTGTAGTTCGAGAGACGCTGAAGATAGCTGCAGCGCGTCGCTCTGAGAGTTTCGCGTCGCGTTTAAGAGCTTCAAGCGCAAGCTGTATCTGACGCTCTTTTAACGCGTTAAACTGTTCTTGTTGGGGTGGCATTGGTGTAAAGGGGTGATTTTGGTGGGGTCTTGGCAAAAGTGGTCCGCTCGCCCATGTGGTCCGCTCGCCCGTGATGTACGTTATAGCTTTGAAGTTTCTAGATTTTGCTATTTTTACTAGTAAAATCCGCGCATCACGCGCACAGACACGGTATTATCTCAGCTCCACAACAACACAACGCAATGGGGTTACAAGAAGCGCTTGCAGAGTGTGATACTTTTGCATCTGGAGATGATTTTCCGTGGTCTAAAATAGCAGAAAAGCATGGTGTTGTGCGGTCAACGTTAACGCGCACGTGAAGGGGTGAGACGCGCCCGCATCAAGAGAAGGTTCTTGCACAGCAGAAGCTCACCCAACAACAGGAGGAAGAGCTTGTAAAGTATATAGAGGAGCTTACTGCTCGTCATATACCTCCTACAAGAGAGATGATCGCCAATTTCGCGTCAGCAGTCGCCCAGGAGCCAGTGAGCGAGAGCTGGGTTACCCGCTTCATCAACAAGTACTCTATCCATCTTATCTCTCAATACTCAACGGGTATGGACGCCAATCGCCACAACGCCGATTCCTAAGCGAATTACGAGCTCTACTTCAACTTACTACAGCGTAAGATTGCTGAGTATAAGGTTAACGCTAAGCACACGTACAATATAGATGAGAAGGGCTTTATGATAGGCATTACTACTAGGGCAAAACACGTGTTTAGTAGACGTATGTGGGAGAAGGGGGAGGTCAAGGCATCACTTCAAGATGGCAATCGCGCCTAGGTTACGCTGCTGGCGTGTGTGTGTGGTGATGGATCAGCTCTGCCGCCAGGTCTCATCTACGAGTCTGCCAACAGCACCATCCAATCAAGCTAGGTGGAGGAAATACAGTCAGGGGAACACTCTGTGCTTGTTTCTTCCTCACCTAGTGGCTAGATCAACAACGATATAGGCCTTGCCTGGCTTCAGCAGGTGTTTGATCGCTTCACCAAGACCAAGGCGCAGAGGAAGTGGCGCCTCCTAATCCTTGACGGCCACGGCTCCCATGTGACGATAGACTTTATCAACTACTATAATTAGAACAAGATACTCCTGGCTATACTTCCTCCTTATTCAACCCATACGTTGCAGCCGCTTGATGTGGTGATGTTCAAGCCTCTGTCAACAGCGTATTCAAATAAGCTCACAACACACCTTCACAACAGCCAAGGACTGTCAGTAATTAAGAAGAGCAACTTCTTCCCCCTGTTCTGGAAGGCTTGAGAGAGTACGTTTACTTAGGGGCTAATACTTAAGTCCTTTGAGACGACGGGTATATTACCCCTACAGCCCAACGTCATCCTCCGACGCTTTGCTAAGGATACCCCTAAGGCCTCTAACGGCAGCACAAGCTCTTCTTTAGTCTATTCTGGCAGAGATTGGCTTAAAATTAAGACTCTGCTGCGGAAAGTAGTCAGGGATAAGACTAGTAAAGAGCTGAGGAAGATCAGCCGCTCGCTCCATCACATCTCAATTCAAAACCAGCTCCTCCACCACAAGAATCAGGGGCTTAGAGAGGTTCTTAAGACTCAAAAGAAGCATAAGAATAAGAGCAAAGCTCTTCAATTCCAGCCTCGCGAGGACTATCATGGTGGAGCAGAGTTCTACTCTCCTAGCAGAGTAGAGAAAGCACGCACTGATGGGAGGATAAAGCAACAGAGCCAGAGGGAGGAAGAGCTCCAAAAAGCAGAGATGAAGAAGCTTAGGCACGCTAATAAGCTGTACAATGAGAAGATTGCTCAGGAAAGGCGTGAACAGCGGGCGAGAGAGAAGGAGGAGCGTGAGCGACTCAGAGCTGAGAAGGCTGAGGAAGCAGCTGAACGCAAAGCTCGAAGAGAGCGTGATAAGCAAGCTTGCGACGCTCAAAAAGCTGTACAATTGCCCCAAAGAGACAAGCGCAAGCTTCAACAGCTCCTGCAGCAAAAATACAGAAGAAGCGTCGTACTGTGGCCGCTGCGCGTGGTGTTGTTGCTGCAGAGCCTCCTGCCGCACCTCGCACCCACACCACGCGCAGCGGCAGAACAGCAACTCTACATAGTTGAATTGTATGAGAGAATATTGTCGCATAGGCCTATATAACAGTCCACCAAAAAAAACTTATAATACTAGCTATTGTATGTGGCTCTATAACCTCATTTTTGCAGGTGCCTATTAAGGTGGTTCGGCGCATCACGCGGATCCGCGCATCACGCGCACGGACACGGTACCGTGTCCGTGCACCCAACGATCGGAGTCAACCAACGATCGGTGCACAACATCTATACCAAATTTCAACGCGTAACAGCTCAACCACCATGCCAGGAATTAATGATGCGCTTGCAGAGATTCGTAAATTGAATCCAGGCGAGAAACTTGTCTATACCAAAATTGCGCTTAAGCACGGTGTTGATCGTAATACTCTATCGCGCGCGCACCGCGGTGTGCAGGTCCCTCGACGCGTTGCTAACGAACACCAACACAAGCTCACTCTACAACAAGAAGAAGACCTTGTGCAGTATATAGAACTACTCTCTGCGCGTCGCTTACCACCTACAAGAGTTATGGTACAAAATTTTGCGTCCAAAGTAGCCCAGAATCCTTGCTCTGAGAGTTGGGTTACGCGCTTCCTGCACCGTCATCGCGACCGCGTTACACCTCAATGGACAACAGCCATGGACTCCAATCGCCACAACGCTGAGTCTGGGTACAAGTATAAGCTCTACTTTGACTTGTTACAGCAGAAGATTCTTGACTACTCAATTGAGCCACGGCACACGTACAATATGGATGAGAAGGGCTTCGCGATTGGGGTGCTAGGAAGGTCAAAACGCATCTTCAGTAGGCGTCAATATGAGAAGAAGGAGGTTAGACAGGCTCGTCGAGATGGCTCACGTGAGTGGGTGAGCTTATTAGCAGCAGTCTGCGCGGATGGTACAGCTCTACCCCCAGGCATCATCTTCGCGTCAAAAAACTCCACAATCCAGAGTCATTGGGTGGCCGATATTGAGGCAGGAACACACCAAATTCACGTGGCTTCTTCGCCTACAGGCTGGACGAACAATGATATTGGATTAGCGTGGCTTGAGCAGATGTTTGACCACTATACTAAGGCAAAGGCGCGCCGGAGTTACAGGCTTCTAATAGTAGATGGCCACGGGAGTCACCTGACGCAGGACTTTATCAACTACTGCGATCAGAGTCGGATTATACTCGCTGTGTTGCCACCTCACAGTACTCAGACGCTGCAGCCGCTGGACGTAGTCTGCTTCAAGCCTCTCTCTTCTGCCTACGCCTCTGAGCTCGACGACTACCTCCAGAAGTCTCAAGGCCTATCTCCGTTGACGAAAGGTGACTTCTTCAGCCTATTCTGGCCTGCCTGGATGAACACGTTCACAGAAAAGCTTATACAAAACTCCTTCACTGCCACAGGGATAAGCCCAATAAACCCCGACGTTATATTTAACAGGTTCGGCCACACTACACCTGAAGACTCAGGCTCAGTCTCCTCTGGCTCCACAGCTTATTCTGCAGAGGATTGGCTTAGAGCTTGCACTACATTGCGTGAAGAGGTGAAGGATCCTCGCAGTGTAGGTGCGCGGAAGCTTGGCCAAACTATCCACCACCTGTCAACCCAGGTAGAGCTCCTTCACAGCGAACTGGATGGCTTGCGACAGAAGCTATACCTAAAACAGAAGCGTCAAAAGCAACCTAGTAGGCAATTAGACTTGCAACAGCACCAGGAGTATCACGGCGGAGCGATGGTGTGGTCACCTCGATCTATTCGAGAGGCGCGGGTCCGCATGGCAGTTACTGAGCAAGAGAAGGAGGAGGAAGAGCTAAGAAAGGCAGAGATGAAGGAGCTAGCAGCTGCCAATAAGCTATATAAGGAGAAGATCGAAGAAGAGAAGCGTGCGCAGCGGGTGAGGGAGAAGGAAGCGCGCGCGCAGGCCAAGGCAGAGGAGCGTCAAGCTATCAATGCCCGGAAAGCTGCTAGAGCTGCTGCCAAACAGGCTCGCGACTCTGCAAAAGCCTTACAACAGCCCCAAAGAGGCAAGTCTACAACCTCAAAAGCTTCTGCAATTAAACAGAAGCCTGCGCGTTGTGGTGTAGGTGCTCGTAGTCGCCCGAAGCCTGCGACGCCTCCTCCGCCTGCACGCACTCACACAACCCGCAGCGGCCGCACCGCCACATTATATAGATAGATTGTACAAAGACAATTGCTCGCATAGGCCTATAGAATACTCCACCAAGATATCTCGTGATAATAGCCATCGTACGTCGCCCTGCAGCTTCATTTTTATAGTAGGCCTCAGGGCTCGGAGCGATCGTTGCGCGACTCCGATCGTTGGGTGCACGGACACGGTGCAGCGAGCGGGACAGTCAGCGAACGGGACACTTTTGCCAAGACCACACCAAAACTCCCTTCCTACACTAATGCCTCCCCAACAACTACAGTTTAACGCGATAAAGGAGTGTCAGATACAGCTTGCGCTTCAAGCTCTTAAATAAGACGCGAACCTCTTAGTGCGACGCGCTGCAGCTATCTATAACGTGCCTAAAAGCACACTGCACCAACGACGCGCTGGACGACCTTCACGCGTTGATACCATGGCTAACTCACAGAATCTAACCAGCGCTAAGGAGTAGGTGATTGTTATACGCATACTTGAGCTGGTCACGCGAGGAGAGTCCCCTCGGCTTGAAGTTGTGGCTAATATGGCCAATTCTCTGCGAAAAGAGCGCCCCCGTTGGCCCAAGGTGGGCCAGCAGGTTTGTTTCGCGTCAGGAGGAGCTTAAAACAGTCTTTAATCGCAAGTACAACTACAAGCGAGCCCTCTGCGAGGATCCTAAGGTCATACAGGGCTGGTTCAACCTTGTAGCCAATACCAAAGCCAAGTAACGTAGGTGCATAGCGAGCGGCGCACCAGGGCGAGCGGCGCACTTTTGCCAAGACCACACCAAAACTCACCCTATTATGGCCCAAAACACCACACTTTAGCCCTGCATAGGGTGAAACAAGCTGTAATATTACTTAGAGACCTCTTCTACAGCATTCTTGCACGTTCGCGCGTTGTGCCCACTCTCTCTGCACCGTCCACAGCGTCGTTGGGATGGTTCACCTCCTTCAGCGCGCACCTGCTTCTTTGCCTTCTTACCATCACCACGCGCGCCAAACTCCTGTAGAGCAGTTAACCGCTAGCCTTCTTCAACTACAAGGCTTTCCCTTAGCTTAAATACGCTTTCTTTTGTACAATTTACGTCGCGTAGCGGCTTCATCGGCTGCTCGAAGCTCAGCGTTCTCTTGTTGTGCTAAAACCAGCTTGTGCGCAACAATTGCTGCCCCCTTTGCGTAGTGCTCAAGCGCGCTTAGCACAGAGTTTGGTGAGCTGCCCTGCTGCTTCTTATACTTCTCTCGAATTAAAGTTGATTGCGACCCGAATTCTAGGGTATTGCTTGGGGTTTGCGACTGCCAGGGCTCGTTGTTTGTAGGGAGTGGTGGTGATGGAGTGCGCAGCTTCACATCAAGGGTTGATATGACCCGTTCTGGGTCAAAAGGGACCAGTCCTGCGCCTCGGAACCCTCCCTAGATGTTGTTAGGGGTAATGGCTTTCTTGTGAGCTGCTTTAAAGCATGGCAGGAACTCCTGCTTTGTGATGTGGTTAATCCGGTTGCGCATGAGCTCATTGACCTCGTCCCCATACGCCTTCTTTAGAGGGCCAAAACAACCCACGTTAAGTGGCTGTAGGAGGTGCGACAAGTGCGTAGGCATGCATAGGGTCATAATCTTGTGATCCTTGCAGTATTGCGTGAATTCTGCAGAGTTGTGGCTCCCATGACCGTCAATAATCAGCATGCGGGAGGTACCAAGAGTGCGCGCCTTTGTATGCCTGTCAAAGTGCTTCAACCAGTCAAATCCAAGCTCATTGGTAGTCCAGCCGTTCTCAGAGATAGCAATAGTCCAATCTTGGGGCAGGTTGTCGTCCTTGTACCAGCTGGACTGGTGTTGGCAGGCTTTGAAGATGATGTAGGGCGGAATGGCCCATCCTGTGGCATTGATGCCCTCAATGACTGTTACCCACTCCCGGTTGCCTAGCTAGACTTGCTTTGCTCGTCCTGGCTTCTCTGCATCTGTGACAACGACTCCAGTGGATATCTGGCCCATCATAAAGCCTGTCTCGTCGAAGTGTATGTGTCGTCGTCCAGGATACCATACTTGGCTTTGATATTAGCTACTAGACCGAACCAGCCCTAGATCACCTCAGGATCCTTGCAGAGGGCTCGCTTGTAGTCATACTTGCGATTGAAGACTGTTTTAAGTCCCTCCTGACGCGAAATAAACCCGCTGGCCTACCTTGGGCCAACAGGGGCCAAACCGCGCTCTTTTCGCAGAGAATTGGCTATATCAGCTACAACTGTAAGCCGAGGGGACTCTCCTCGCGTGACTAGCTCAAGTATGCGCATAACAATCACCTGCTCCTTAGCGCTGGTTAGATTCTGTGAGTTGGCCATGATATCAACGCGTGAAGGTCGTCTGGCGCGTTGATGGTGTAGCGTAGTTCGAGAGACTCTGTAGATAGCTGCAGCGCGTCGAACAGAGAGATTGGGGTCTTGTTTAAGAGCTTGGATTGCAAGCTGTACCTGAGCTTCTTTTAACGCGTCTTTCTGTTGTTTTCGTGGAGGCATTAGTAGAGGTTGGTGTTTTGGTAGTGTCTTGGCAAAAGTGGTCCACTCGCCCGTGTGGTCCACTCGCTCGTGTTGTACGTTACGTTAATGTTAGTCTAATTCGCAAATAAGATTATTTAGTAACCTAATATTACCTTAAAGCAAATGTTATTGTAGGCTGTACGATTTGTTTATTGCCTTTACTGCTAGCAAGGTTAAGTGCGCTAGATAGATGCATTATGCCTAAACAGCAGCTCGAAAAGCGCACATGCGTGAAGGATATAAGTTTGCGAAATAGTTCAGGATCAATCCTACTACAATAAGCTCCCTGTGTTAACTTTCTAGCAAAGTGTCGTTGATATACATCCTGTCAGCGACCGGTCCATGTTATCTAGGAGCGTGACGCACGTTGCGACTACCGAGTCCGTGCGCGTGACGCCCACCATCGCGTAACGCCCCGCTGAGATCCTATCGACTTGTTGAAAAATAAGGTTACTGAGCCACCAACAACAGCAAATATTGTATAATATTGTAGTAGAGTAGTAAATAGACCTATGTGAACTACTTGTGCTACTTGTATTTACTTGGAAGCCTAACGTTGCGTCCGCGGCGAGTAGTGACTGGTGGAGGAGCTGAGGGTGCCTCAGGGGCTTCTTTCGCACCACCAGCATCACCAGCTTGTTTCTGACGCTTATTGCTACCTGAGGTAGCTTTTAAGGCTTTACGCTTACCCTTTTGGGATAATTGGATAGCAGTAGTAGCTTGACGAGCGTCCCTTTGACGCTGCGCTTCAGCTGCCTTCTTAGCCTTCTCCTGCACCCTCACCTCCTTAGCTCTCTCACGCTCTGTACGCTTCTCCTGAGCCTCTCTTGCTCTCTGAAGCTTAATTGCTACTTGCTCTTGCTTCTGACGTAGCTTTTGAAGATGCTGCTCCTCCTGTTCTTGCTCATTGATCTTCCGACGATAGTGTGCCTCTCTGACCTTCCGAGGAGACCAAAATACAGGTTGACTTTGGTACTCCTTCCGCTGTTGGAGACTCAGGGGCTTACTCTTCTTATTGTGCTTCTTCCTGTGTGCAAGAGACTCCTGCAGGCCTTTGTTCTGCTCAGTAAGCAGCTCAACCTGGGCAGTAAGAGAGTGAATTGCCCCTGTCAGCTCCCGCACTGCCTCACTGTCAGGTTCCTTCACATGATCCTTAAGTACCTGCCTTATACGCCTCCAGTCTGTTGGTCTAAGAGCTCCTGATTGTTCTTCTTTGTCTGTATAAGTGTTGTTGACTTGTTTGAGTACAGCAGAGGCGTCAGGGGGCCATATCCCTGTGGCTGCAAAGGAGTTGACGATTGTTGACTCCTGAAATGAGCTCTGCCACGCCGCCCAGAACAGGTGTAAGAAGTTTGATTTAGTGACTGGAGAGGTCCCCTGACTGCTTTGGAGGAACTGCGTAAGCTCATTTGAGTATGCTCGTGCCAGAGGTGAGAACAGGCAAACGTCCAGTGGCTGGAGCCTGTGTGTTGAGTGAGGGGGAAGGATCATCACGAGTATCTTGAGTTGGTTGGCGTACTCAATAAAGTCAGGGGTAACGTGGCTCCCGTGGCCGTCAAGTATCAAAAGACGATACTTTCTCCGTGCTGTGGCCTTAGTAGCGCGATCGAACACCTGTTCAAGCCAGGCAAGAGCTATCTCGTTGTTGCTCCAGCCTGTACTAGATGAGCTGACAAAGACTGAGTGTTCCCCTGGCTTGATATCCTCCACCCAGCCTGAGTATATAGCTTGATTGGCTGCTGGGTATATGAGGCTTGCTGGCAGGGCTTCCCCTGAGGCACTTATGCAAGCAATAAGCGTGATCCACTCCCGTGAGCCGTCTTGGAGAGTACCTCTGACTTGCTTGCTGTCCCACAGTGGCCGGGAGAACACTCGTTTTGCACGTTCAAGTACCCCGATCATGAAGCCCTTCTCATCCATATTGTACATGTGCTGAGGCTCAATGCTGTACTCAGCTATCTTGCTGTGTAGAAGTGTGAAGTAGGCCTCAAAAGAAGCCCCTGAGTCAGCTTGGTGGCGATTGCGATCCTTCCCTGTTGCCCATTTGGTGACCAGTTCAGCTGTGTGACGGTGGAGGAAGCGAGTAACCCAGCTATCAGAGACGCTGCTACCAGCTACTTTAGACGCGTAATTTCGGATTTGAAGCCTGTTAGGAGGGAATCCGTCCTCAGTAAGCTTATTAATAAGCTTAATAAGCTCTTGTTCTTCAGTGTTGTTGAGTTTCCGTTGGTTAACTGCTTTGACCTCCCTAGAAGTTGAAACCCCTTTGTGCCTCCGCGCTAACGTAGACCGATCAACTCCCTTTGCTTTAGCAAACTTTGTGTATGAAAGTTGTTCTTTATGATTGCGCAAATCGAATTCTGTAGCCGCTTCTTGAATTGAGTCCATATTGACTGAGCTATGGGGTGTTGAAGATGGGGTGCGATTTGCTTAGCGGGGCGTTACGCGATGGTGGGCGTCACGCGCACGGACTCGGTACCGGGTTGCTGTCGACACATCAACAGAT
Source organism: Didymella arachidicola (assembly GCA_016630955.3). Lineage (NCBI taxonomy): Eukaryota > Fungi > Ascomycota > Dothideomycetes > Pleosporales > Didymellaceae > Didymella > Didymella arachidicola. Next base: position 1,164,474 of record CM049997.1, on the reverse strand, counting down.
TTTTTTTTCGACTATAGGAACAAAAGTCTGTCTTGTAGTATAGAGAAGTTTTGCGAGCGTTGTTCCAAAGCTAAGGATGGTAACAACGACACGCATGTATGATCTCGCAGTGTAAATTAATCTTGCTTGCATCTAGTACAATCTAGTCCTACGTATCCATCTATCTAAGAGTACCCACATTCTAGTGCATCATTAAAAGTTATCATCAGGCTTTTCGTGCATTAGTATGTTAGGCAACCTGGTCCTTCTCAACGTCAGGAACCTTCTCCTTGTGCTTGAAGCCGTGCTCTGTCTCGAGTGCACCATTCATGTCATACGCCTTAATGAACCAGCTGCCAATGAATGCAACAGTACTGAACGCCAACATGGCAATCCAAATGTACTTTAACGCGTCTGTGTAGCTCACCTTGAGTTGAGTCTTCATCTCGCCAGCAGGCATTGCTTTGATGATCTCAACCAGACCGGCGGCATCCTTTGAATACTCACTCGCCATATCGGCGAATAGCGGGTACGTGAGCAATTTCTTCTTCATCTGGTTCTGGAAGATTACACCGCCGATAGCGACGCCGAGAGTTTGGCCAAATGCACGGAAGAAGGAGAACATGTTTGCGGCGTAGGCTTGGTCTTTGGCAGTCGCAGAAGCTTGGACAGCAAGGGCCATCGCAGGGAAGAGGATACCGGTGCCGAAACCACCGACAAGCTGGATAAAGATCCAGGCAACAGTAGTCGTGTCTACTTTGAGAAGTAGAAGGAGACCCATGCCGAGCGTAGTGAGGAACCAGCCTGCTCGATTTGCCCATCGATAGTGGCCAGTAACAGCGATGGCAATACCGGTCGCAACGGAGGCAGGAGCGACTGTAAACGTCCATCTAGAAAGGCATCAGCGCGGGGTGTACGGATTGATCAGGTACTTACGGAAACATCGCAACACCGGTGAGGATCGGTGCCATGCCTTTGACCGCTTGGTAGTACAGAGGCATATAATACAGAATTGCCCACAGGATAATGCCATGGCCTATCATCGATGCAAATAGGATCATAGCTGACATATTCTTGAAGACCGAAGTCGCGATTAAGGGGTACTTCGCAAAGAACTCTTGATGCAGGACAAAGGCGACCATGCCCGCACTACAGACAGTCAGAGGGACAAGCGTGCGCCAGCTGTCCCATGGATATTGGACGCCTCCCCAGGTGACAGGGATCAGAAAACCCGTTGTGGATGCGAGAAAAAGTGTCATACCAATCCAATCGACTTCCTTGAGTTTGCTGAGAAAGGAGCCATGCTTGACGTTCAGCTTGAGGAAGAACGTGATGAAGATTGCGCCAATGCCCAGGAATGGGAGGTTGATCCAAAAGATCCAACGCCAACTAACGTTCTGTGCGAAGCCACCACCTAGGCCGTCATTAGCGTCCAGGGTTTATCTCCAGTTCAAGCAGACCCACCTAGCAATGGACCAGCAACCGTCCCTACAGACCACATGCCTCCAAAAAAACTGAACCACTTGCCTCGTTCACGAAGCGGGACTGTATCGACCACCACCATCTCGGTCAGGCAGATGATACCGCCGCCACCAACGCCTTGGATGGAGCGCCCCACAAGGATGACGGTGAAGTTATCGGCGACGGCGGCGATGATCGAACCCGCTAGGAAGAAGCCTAGACTGATATATATCAAGGTCTTGCGACCAAAAATGTGCGAAAAAGACCCAAGCACAGGCTGGAACACGGTCGATGTCAAAAGAAACGATGTGCCGGACCAGAAAGCTTCGATGGCAGAACCACCCAGAGCTCTAGCCATGATCTGCCAATTGTCAACCGAGAAAAAGAGGGGTTGTGGAATGTGTACGCACCGGCAGAGCTACTGATAGTGAAGTAGCATCGAGTGCGGCCATGAGCGTGATGATGCAAAGACTGCCAAATGCAGCCTGGAAGCGCCAGCCAGGTTTGAAAGCTTTTGGCTGCTCAGAGTTGAGCTGGTCTGAAGACAAATTGGGAATTATCTGTAAGTTAGAAGTGTTGACCTTCGGCTCAGCCTCGCTATGCCGAGAGGGTTGTACAGACGACATCGCTTTAGTGAAGCAAGGTAAGATTGGCGAAGAGGCGTAGCGGTGCTGGAATTGCAGCCTGACGTAGTGACCAGAAACCCTACGCACTCAATTGTGGATTGGAAGTTGTCGATATGAGTAGGCTGGACTTGTCGTCCTAGATATACAGCGCATCGATATCCGCATGCCAGAAGCCACAGTCTGGAATCGGTATTCATCTGGCAATATGTTCTCCACCAGGTCAGCCGTTTCGGAGGAACGTTTCGGACATGATGAGTGAACACCTCGATAAAGACCTGGTCGGATCAAGATGCGATCTTCTTCGGTTTGATCGTCCGTAGCTCGCATGGCCTCAGTACCTCCCCTGCACATGGCCTCACGGGCAGTTGCTGCATCCAACGGTGCCTAGTGTGTCAGCAGAGGCCTGCATTTCACCCTGACCAAACAGTTCTAGTCAGCAGCTTGAGGCTTACCCATAGGTACGGTTTGACCCGATTAGGCCGCCTTGTAGCAATGAGTTGGCCGGGCCTGGGAAGACGACTCGCCGATGGCTCCGCCATGGCCCTTTCGAGGTTAGGCGGAAAGGCAAGTCGGGCGATCCTGGATCCGCTGCGGCCTCTAGTTGCACCGCGTCGCAGTGCGCGATGGTGAAAGAATACTACTTCAAGATCGGACGAATATCGAGCGGAAAGGTAGGTGGTAGCGGACAACATGCGCTTTGAACGCTCTGTTGACTTGCGGCCGTTCCAATTGCGGCACAGCGTGTGCTTGTTCTGACCTCCTACCCAGGTAGTGCACAACGCGTGAAAATGTTTTCGGGCACTGTGGTGCATCATCGACTGCGGTTAACACAGCAGCATGTGCCTCAGCGCTTGGAGAGAAGCATAGTGTTGTTCCTGAAGGTTGACTAAAGTTGTGTATGGCTTCAACCCGTTTTCGCGACGCGCTCTTCCCACGTGCACGCGCCCCCACCGCCTGAGAACAACATTTACCCGTATCACACGCAACCTCATCGTCACATCCGTTCACAACTCCGTCTTGCGGTCGTCATCCTTCACTTTCGAAATTTTGAATCCGCCAGGGAATCGTTCCTGGAACACCTGGTTCGGGTCGTACTTGCGTGCGGCGGCACGGATTTTTGCCACGTTCTCAACACCATAACTCCCTAGAGGATCCTCAGGGGATGTCAGCCTTGCGGTCCACACGAGGGAGTTTACCTACCTGATACCCATCCGCATAATTGAGATATGTCCAGTCAATAAGTCCACCCATGTCTGCAGCGTACTGCTTGATTGCCTCACCGGAAGCCCGTAGCTTCTTTCTTGCGAGAAATTCGAGCTCAGCAGACTTCACGGCAATATTGTACAGGAGCATGACAGCATTCTCTGTCTCCTTGTCTAGGCCTAAAACGTTACCTCCCTTTGCAATGCTATGCAAAGAGAAGCTTGGGGCAATTGCCTGGAACATACATTGAGTAATGAAGTCGGGGTCGGATGTCTCGGCTTTCCAGTCGTTTACTAATTGCTCATGTAGCTCAATGATCTTTTCGTAGATGCGGATATCGTTTCTGAACGTCAGAGTAAACCAGACATCTCTAGGGAATCGTTAATAAATCGATGCCAGGAGTTAAGATAACCGCCGGCTTACCGATAGCCAACAGCCTGCTCGAGCTCGTCCGTTAAATCCTTATGACTTGCGATCCTCATTGTCGAGGCTATGGCGTTTGGAATCGCCATGAACTGATCAAAGCCGGGAGGGGCTTCATTTCCGGCGGTATCTTCGAATGCAGTGAGGATGACCACATCTTTCATGTCAGGTAGGTAGCTCCAGAATATAATCGAGGATCCCTCAGGGTATTCGTTGACTTTATCTGTCCAGGCATGGTATGCTTCAATATGACGCCGACCTTCCGACTTTGGAAAGATCATCGTACCACCCCACAAATTGCCTGCTTTGAAGGCTTCAACGTCGAATCTTGTTACAATGCCAAAGTTGGCTCCTGAGCCGCCCTTGAGCACTTGGAACAAATCGCTGTTCTGCTTGGCATTTGCGTCGATGATGTCTCTGAATCTCCATCAATGGTGTCTCCATGGTTGACAGTGTTACAACGTACCCAGATGCCAGCACAATCTCGAAGTTCTTCACGTTATCGCATGCGAAGCCTTGTTGGGCGGTATAGAATGAATTACCACCTCCAGTCAGAAAGCCAGCAACGCCAACAGAGCCAGCACGACCGCCAGCAACGGTAAATCCTTGAGGGTCAAGCGTCGCGTATACTTGATTCCAACGAGATCCGGGTTGTATAGACGCAATGCTGGTCTCAAGGTCCAGAGTGGTGGCATTCATGAGGCCAAGGTCGATTGTAACGCCGCCATCGATATTGTTTGAGCCAGCCCAGGTAGTGTGACCGCCGCTACGGATGGCGAATTGCTTGCGCCCACAGCCTGGATGTGCTAACAGCGTCTTGACTGTCTGACTGACTTCTTCGGTAGAAGTGGGCTGTATCATGCAATTAGGTTTCAGCTGTGCACTGACCGACCAGTACATCAAAGTTCGATTGCGGTATTCCTCATCGCGAGGGTAAATAACATGGGCAAATCCAGCCTCCTGCAGGGCTTTGCACTATTGCAAAGAAATCAGCGAATTCTCTAATTAATCTGCCGCTGATTCTCAACCTACACAGGGGTCAACCGACGCCGCAAATGTCTTGAGCAAGTACACAGGGAAAAAGCAAAGGCCCAGAAAGGGTCTCACGGTGGGCGTCCACAGCCTCATGTTACAAACAGGTTCACGGCGTGCTGCGTGGTCTTGAGGAGAGTTGAAGCGGGGCACCAGACAGCCGAGTAATTTCTGAAGGAGACAGCTATGGCAGGCTATAGTAAAGCATCCAACGAGTCAACATGCCTGCTTAATATTGGGAAGAAATGGGTCACCCTCCGTACATAGGTGGAGCTCATGCGCGTGCTCCGTGTACACTCGGCCCGAACTGGTACCGTGTCCGTGCACTCAATGCGCGCCGACGCTCAACGCGCGCCTTGGCACCTCACAGGAAACACAAAAATGAGGCTATAGAGCCACCTACAATAGCTATTATCACAAGATCTTGCAGTGGAGTAGTATAGCGATGCTTGCGATTAATTTGGCTTATTTGTATTTACTTGGAAGCCTGACGTTGCGGCCGCGCGACGTCGTGATTGGTGTAGGGGATAAGGTGACGTCCGCGACGTTACCGCCACCTATAGCATTACTAACACGTTTCTGACGCTTCTGCTTCTGTGTAAGTGCTGTTAAAGCTTTACGCTTACCCTTTTGGGATAATTGTATAGCTTTAGTAGCGTTGTAAGCCTCTTTCTGACGCTGTTTTTCAGCTGCCTGTTCAGCCTTCTCCTTTACACGGGCTGCCTTAGCTGCTGCTGCGGCCTCACGCTTCTCCTGAGCTATCTTCTCATTGTATAGCTTGTTGGCAGCCCTAAGCTTCTTCATCTCACTCTTTCGGAGTTGTTGTTCAAGCTTCTCACGCTCATAGCCTTGTTGACGGTACTGTGACTCCCTGACCTTTCTTGGGGACCAAAAGATCGAGCCACCGTGATACTCCTTACGTTGTTGGAGACTTAGGGGCTTGCCACGCTTCTTGTGCTTCTTTTGATCTAGTATGTGCTGCTGGAGTCCCTCATTTTGGTGTGTAAGAAGATTGACACGGGCTGAAAGTGTGTGAATTGCTTTAACAAGCCGGTGTACGTCTTTATTCTGGTGATCCTTGACCTGCTCATTGACTATACGTCTCATCTTCCTCCAATCAGACGCGCTGAGTACTGACGTTGAGCTCTCTCGTGAGCCTTGGTCGTTGGAGGTAGTGTTGTCGAACCTTTTGAGTATAACAGAGGGGTCAGGGGGCCATATACCAGTGATTTTGAAGGAGTTGATTATAGTAGTTTCCTTGAATGAGGACTGCCACGCCTTCCAGAATAGGGGGAAGAAGTCTCCCTTCTTTATAGCTGATAGCCCCTGGCTTATTTCAAGGAAAGCTGTGAGCTCGTTGGAGTAAGCCTGTGAGAGAGGCTTAATCAAGCACACGTCAAGCGGCTGCAACGTGTGGGTTGAATGGGGAGGAAAGATAGCCAAGAGTATCTTGTTCTTGTGACAATAGTCAATAAAAGCAGGTGTTGTATGTGACCCGTGCCCGTCCAGTATAAGTACCCGGTACTGACGTCGAGCTTTGTGCTTGGTGTAGCGATCAAACACCTGTTCTAACCAAGCAAGGCCAATATCGTCGTTTGTCCAGCCGGAGGGAGATGAGCTGACTAATACTGAGTGTTCCCCTGGCTTGATTTCCTCCACCCAACTTGATTGTATATCATTGCTGGCCGACGTGTAGATGAGGCTTGGCGGCAACGCTGATCCATCGGCACACACACACGCTAGGAGGGTTATCCACTCACGAGAGCCATCTTGTATAGCTTCTCTGACCCTCTTTTTAACCCACATCTGCTCACTGAACACCCGTTTTGAACGACCTGTGACGCCAATCAAGAAGCCCTTCTCATCTATATTGTATGTGTGCCGTGGCTCAACGTCGTACTCGGCGAATTTGGAGTGTAGAAGATCAAAGTAGAGGCTATACTTAGCCCCTGAGTCAGCTTGGTGACGATTGCGATCCATGCTGGTTGTCCACTTAGAGACTAGTTGCTCAGGGTGACGGTGGAGGAAGCGGGTAACCCAGCCTTCGGAGACAGGTTTTTGAGCAATCTGGGACGCGTATTTTTGTACAAGAGGCCTTCCAGGAGGCAGACCTCGCTCTGTTAACTCTTGTATGTGATGTATAAGCTGCTTCTCTTGTTGTGGGGTGAGTTTTTGTCGTTCTATTAACGCGGCTTTGCGGGGTTGTGAAAGGCGTTGGTGCCTCCGCGTCAAAGTTGAGCGTACAACACCATGTTTTTCACCTATCTTTGTATATATTAATTCCTCGCCAGGCTGTAGGCGTTAATCTCAGCAAGCGCGTCATCAATTGGAGCCATAGGTGTAGTGTTGTGTTGTGAAGAAGTTATCGCGTTTTTGGGTTATCCGCGCGTTGAGCGTCGGCGCGCATTGAGTGCACGAACACGATACAGGCGCTTCAGCGGCGAGAAGCAGGCGACGTCAAGTGGCTGCAACAAGTGAGACGAGTGTGGCGGCATACAGAGAGTGATAATCTTCTTCTCCTTGCAGATATCCTGGAAACCTACTGAGCAGTGGCTCTCGTGGCCGTCGATAATGAGCAGCCGGTATGCCCCAACAGGCTTCGCATGCGTGTCGAAGTGGTGGAGCCAGGCAAGCGCTAGATCGTTGTTTGTCCAGCCTGTAGGGCTTACTTGAATAACCCAGTCGCGTGGGAGGTCCTCAGTAAACTAGTTAGAGATAAGAACCTTGCCCGCAAGGATAAGGAACGGTGGGATTACCTTCCCCGTCGACCCGACGCCTTGTACCAGGGTAGCCCACTCGCGATCGCCAGGCTGAAGTTTCTTCCGCTTCCCAGGCTTCTCTGAGCCTGTTACTACCAGCTGCGACGAGATCTTGCCCATCAGGAAGCCAGACTCGTCGAAGTTGTACATATCCTCGTCTATAATACCGTACTTCGCCTTTATTGACTGAACAAGTGTGAACCAGGGCTGAATGACCGCCGGGTCCTCGCAGGCAGCTCGCTGGCGATCGTACGGACGGGTCCATCGCGTTCGCAGCTCAGGTGTACGCTGGATGAACCTATCAACCCAGTTCTTGCCAACAGCGTCACCACCACGCTCTCTTAGCAGTTTATCGGCCATATCTCGTACATCTGCCTTCGAGGAGGGTAGTCCGCGATCAGACCCCTCAAGTATACGTAGTACAATTGCCTCCTCCTCTAGCTTTGTAAGGCGCTTGGCCGGCGGCTCGCAGTCGCGTCGGGGGAGTGTGTTGGCGCGTCGCCGCTGTATTGTACGCCGAGGCACGTTGTAGACTAATTCAGCGTGTCGCAGTGTTTTAATCTGCTGGGTTTGAATATCAGAGATAGCAAGCTGTACTTCAGCTTCAGATTAGGCTTTCTTAAGCTGGGGTTGTTGAGACATTACGCGTTGTCGCTGCGCAGTCGTGTCGGCGGTGTTCGTGGGGCGCTCACTGGGGTGGGGCGCTCACTGGTGAAACACGTTATAGTATTATTAAAATTGGGGTAATAAGTAGCTCTTATAGCTATTAATAACTGGTAGTTAGTAGGTACTAATAGTACGCTTCTTTATATACCTATTAAAGTACTTTAACTACTCTAAACTAAGCTTATTAGTAGTCTAGCTATCACTAGAGACTCTAATAACCTAATCCTAGGGTAGGTCTTCCTTCTTATACTAGCTAGAGAGGTAGTAGCGTGCCTTAAAGATAATAAAGGGTAGGATTGCCTATCTTTTAGTATTAATACTCTATATAATTATTGCCTACTTCTACTTACCTAGCTAGACTACCTTTAGCCTTTCTTGTCTCTCTAAAGCAATAATAACTACTCTTTAGAAGATCTAGCCTATTATAAAGCCTATCTTATTAAAGTTATATATATTATTATTCTACATAACGTTAAACACTACTGAGCCGGACAAACCACCAAGCCGGACACTTTTCCTTAGCATTGCAACTTTGCCGTACAATATAACATGCAACAACAACACAGGCAGGAATTAATTCAGCAAGAAGGCAGAATTGCTCTTGCTCTTTAGGCGTACAATAAGGGACAGTTTTAGAGCGTGCGACGTGCTGCTGCAGCTTTTAATGTGCCTTTCCAGCGGCTCTCTAACCGGCACCGTAATATCACGTTTCGACCTGAGGCACCTCCCAACGGCCAGAAGCTCTCTATAGCTGAAGAGGAAACGATTGTACGACACATTCTTGAGCTTGACGCGCGTGGGTTTCCCCTCCGGCTGCCTGAGGTAGCAGATATCGCCAATCAACTACTGGCCGTACGTGGCAGGACACCTGTTGGCAAGAACTAGGCAGGCCGATTCGTACAGCGTACAGAGGAGCTTAAAATAGCTTTTAATCAAGCAAAGGACCGTTAGAGAGTACTCTAGGAAGACCCAGAGGTTATTAGCGCGTGGTTTAAACTCATACAAGAGACAAAAGACAAGTATAGGGTCTTTAATAATAACATCTACAACTTTAATAAGACCGGCTTTTAGATAGGAGTTATCGCCTAAATAAAAGTTGTTACAGGCTTAGAGAGGCGTACGAAGCCAACTGTTATCTAGCTAGGCGATCGCGAGTAGGTTACAGTCATCTAGAGCATCTGCGCTGCTAGGTATGCTATTCTACCCTTTATTATCTACAAAGGGCGCGTACACATCTCTGCCTAGTACAAGGAGACTAACATACCGTACGATTAGAAGCTCTCTGTCTCTAAGAACGGCTGGACTAACAACGCACTTAGGCTTAAGTAGTTAAAGCACTTTAACTAGCATATAAAGACGCGTCAGAAGGGGTCGTACAGGCTGCTTATCTTGGACGGTTATAAGAGCCATCTTAACCAGGATTTTAAGGATTTCTGCCTCGTACACAAGATCCTTACCCTTTGCATGCCTGCTCACTTATCGCACATACTCCAGCCACTTAATGTAGTGTGTTTCTCGCCGTTGAAACTAAAGTACTCCTAACACGTACAAGGCTTGGCAAAGAAACAGATCCACCACATTAACAAGGAAGGCTTCCTTCCAGCATTTTAAGACGCGTTTTTTAACGTGTTTACTTACAACAACTGCAAGAAGGCCTTTAAGGCTTCAGGACTTGTGCCTATTAACGCGCAACGCGTCCTAGATCGGCTTGACGTACGATTACGCACCCTACCGCCACTACCTCTACCAGAAACACTATAGCAGTTGCAAACACTAAGCAATTCGCACGAGTTTAGATTACAAGCAAGGCTTGTAAGCGAAGCTATCGTACAGTCACCAGAAGATGCTAGAGGAGGGTTTTCGCAGCTAGTAAGAGGTGCTGAAAGGATGCTTCACCAGAATGTCGTACAAGCAGCTCGCATCCATGAGCTTGAAGAGCAATTAGCAGCAATTACTAAGCGCAAAACCCGAAAACGAAAGCAGATCCAGCATGGCGGAACAATAGAGTACGGCGAGGCAGCATTATTAGTAGCTGAGAGTGCAGCTACAGCTCGTACAGTGCTGAAGAGAGCGCGTGTAAGTGGTGGTCAAGAAAGGCCCCAGCCAGGTCAACGGCACTGTGGTAACTGTAGGAAGACTAGGCACAATGCTCGTACGTGCTAAAAAGATGCAGCAGAAGATTCTAAGTCTAATCCAAGTGTCTTGTACGTAGACTCTGCAGAGAGTAGTAAGTAAGTGCTTATCCTGAATATAGTGTTCGCAATGCCAAGGAAAAGTGTCCGGCTCGGTGGTTTGTCCGGCTTGGTGGTGTTTGGCGTTAACGCACCTCACGGGCAAGCGGCGCACACGGGCGAGCGGCGCACCTAGTTTTACTAGTTAAATCTCTATTTTTACTTCTAAATAAGTCCTCTAATCCTAGGTATTAAATTCTAAATCTTTTATAGTAGAGCTTCAAGTATATAAAGAAGCTTTTCCTATACTCTAGAAGCTATAGCTAGAGTAGAAGACTAGCTATTAAGGAAAACATAAAATGCAGGAATTATCTAGACCTACTTTTCTATATCTCTAGATCTAGAAAAGCTAGAGCTTAGTTACTTACAAGGCTTAAAGTATACCTAGATAAAATATACATATTTAATTTTTAAAAGATTCTATAAAATAGTTCTAGAGTTATTATCATCTAAATGTTTGGTTTTCCCTAGTAAAACTAGGTGCGCCGCTCGCCTGTGTGCGCTGCTCGCCCGTAAGGCACGTTGCTATACTTAGCTTTAATATTAGCTACTAGGCTAAATAAGCTTTATATAACTCTAGAATTCTTATAAAGGGCTTGCTTATAGTTATACCTATAATTAAACTCTACTTTAAGCTTTAGTTAACGCTTTATAAATATACTAGGCTGATTTATACTAATAGAGCCTAGATTACGCTTAGTGCGTAGAGAATTAGCAAGAGCAGCTATATCTACTAGCTAAGGGCTAAATCCTTACTTATCTAGCTCTAGTATATATTAAACAATTACCTACTTCTTATTATTATCTAACTCTCATAAGTTAGGCATAGTAATACCTTATAAAAGCTGTCTAGTGTATTAATAGCTAAGTGTACTTTAAGGCATCCTATAGATAGCTACAGCGTGTTACTATAAGAGATTCGCGTCTTATTTTAGAGCTTAAAGCGTAAGCTATATCTAAGCCTCCTTTAACGCGTTAATATTAGGTTGTTGTTCAGGTGTTAGTATAGGAAGGGTACTTAAGTAGAGTCTTAGTAAAAGTAATTTACTTACCTATTAATCCGCTTGCCTATAGGGTGCCTTATAAGCAGAACACATAATTTTAATAAAAAAAATTAAATATCTAAAGGCTAATAACTTAAGAACTATTTAATAGAATTTACTAAAAATTTAATATATATAACGTACCTCACGGGCGAACGCCGCACACGGGCAAACGCCGCACCTTGTTTTACTAGTTAAACCTCTATTTTTACTTCTAAATAACTCTTCTAGTACTAACGTGAAGCACCACCGAAGCGGTAACACCACTGAAGCGGTTACTTTTCCTTGGCATTGCCACTTCTATGTACAACACGCAATGGCTCAACAACGCAAAGAGCAATTACTACAGCAAGAAGGCAGGATTGACCTTGCGCTAAACGCGTACAACTTAGGCCAGTTTAAGAGCATGCGCCTTGCTGCTACTGCGTACAAGGTCCCACAACAACGGCTCTCTAATTGGCGGAACAAAATTACCTTCTGGCTATCTACAACTACTAACGGACAAAAGCTCACTCCTACAGAAGAGCAAACCCTCGTACAACATATCCTTGACCTAGACGCGCGAGGATTTGCCCCTAGACTGTCTGAGGTGGCAGATATAGCTAATCAACTGCTGGCTGTCCGCGGCGGGACACCTGTTGGCAAGAACTGGGCTGAGCGGTTTGTCTCTCGTACAGAGCAGCTTAAAATGGGTTCAACCGAGCAAAGGATCGCTAGAGAATCGTACAAGAGGACCTAGAGCTTATCAGCTTGTGGTTTAAGCTCGTACAAGACACAATTACCTAGTATGGGGTCTATCCAGATGACGTCTATAACGTTGATGAGACAGGCTTCTAGATGGGTGTAATTGGCTCAATAAAGGTTGTTACAGGCTCTGAGAGGCGTACGAGGCCTGATCTGATTCAGCCAGGGGATCGTGAGTGGGTAACAGTGATCCAGGGCATCTGCGCTGCTGGGTATGCTATCCCACCCTTCATTATCTACAAAGGCATCGTACACATCTCAGCCTGGTATAAGGAGGAAGATATACTGTACAATTGGAAGCTCTCCGTCTCTACTAACGGCTGGACAACCAACGCACTTGGTCTTAAGTGGTTAAAGCACTTTAACTAGCATACAAAAGCGCGCCAGAAGGGGTCGTACAGGCTGCTTATCTTGGACGGCCATAAAAGCCACCTTAACCAGGATTTCAAGGACTACTGCCTCGTACACAAGATCCTTACCCTTTGTATGCCTGCTTACTCATCGCACATCCTCCAACCACTTGATGTGGTGTTTCTCGCCGTTGAAACGGAGGTACTCTGAGCGCGTACGAGGCTTGGCATCACAACGCGCCTTCCATATTAACAAGGAAGGCTTCCTTCCAGCCTTTAGGGACGCGTTTTTTCACGTGTTTACGTACGACAACTGCAAGAAGGCCTTTGAGGCTTCAGGGCTAGTGCCTGTCAACGCGCAGCGTGTGTTGGATCGCCTTGATGTGCAGATTCGTACGCCCTCACCAGTACCCCACCCAGAAACACCCTGGGAGTCAAGAACACCAAGCAATACACACGAATTTGGATCGTAATCAAGACTTGTAGGCGATACCCTTGTACAAGACCCACAATCAGCCTAGAAAGGGTACTTGCAGCTGATTAAAGGAGCTAAGACAATGCTGCACGAGAATGTGATCATGAAGTCACGCATTCACCAGCTTGAAGAGCAGGTAGCAGTGCTCACTAAGCGTACGAGTCGCAAACGAAAGCGAATCCAGCATGGCGGTACAATAGAGTATGGCGCAGCAGCATTAGCAGTAGCTCAGAGTGCATCTGGTAGTCGTACGATAGCAAAGAAGGCGCGCAGTAGTAGTGGTCAAGAAAGAGCCCAACCAGGTCAACGGCACTGTGGCAACTGCGGCAAGACTGGGCACAACGCGCGTACGTGCCAAAAAGATGATGAAGAAGATTCTGTATCAGATACAAGTGCCTCGTACGAGGAATCTGTATATAGTATTGAGTAAAGTAGATGTTCGTACATAGTGTTCGCAATGCCAAGGAAAAGTGACCGCTTCGGTGGTGTTACCGCATCGGTGGTGCTTCACGTTAGGTGTTAAATGCTAAATTTTTTATAGTAGAGCTGCAAGTATATAAAGAAGCTGTTTCTGAAATCTAAAAGGTATAACGTGAGCGGCAAGCGAAATGCGCAGGTAAGCGAAATGCGCACTTCTGCCAAGACCACACCTTCTTCCACCACTCCTCACAATGTCGCAACAATCTGATCTTGAATTACTTCCTCGTGAAGAAAGAATAATCTTAGCTATTAAAGCAATGAAATCTAACACATCCTTAAGCCAGCGACGCGCTGCTGCTATCTACAACGTTCAAGAAAGCACTCTTCGTACGCGACGCGCTGGAAAGCCTTCACGACGCGATATCTCAGCCAACTCATCAAAGCTCTTAAGGCATGAAGAGGACACGATTGTGCAGTATATAAGGAAGCTTGATGCGCGAGGCTTTGCCCCTACGCTTAGCTACGTGCGAGAGATGGCCAACCAACTGCTAGCTGCTCGTGGTGGTAACCAGGTTGGAGAAAAATGGGCTAGGAACCTTATACGCCGGAAGCCTGAGATCAAGTCTCAAGTAACTCGACAGAGGGATCACAAGAGAGTCCTGTGCAGCAATCCGGCTGTTGTCAGCCCCTGGTTTGACCTTGTACGCAACGTTAAAGCCAAGTATAGGATCCTGGACGAAGACACCTACAACTTTGACGAGACTGGCTTCCAGATAGGCGTTGGAGGGTCAGTCAAGGTAGTCACTGCCTCAGAGAGACGTTTGAAGCCAATTGGTATCCAGCCTGGTGACCGTGAGTGGATAACTCTGATCGCTTGCATCAACGCCATAGGGTGGTCTATCCCACCCTTCTTCATCCTCAAAGCAAAGCACCACGACAAGGCCTGGTATCACAACAACCCACCAGATTGGAGGATTGGCGTCAGCAAGAACGGCTGGACCACTAACGAGCTTGGTCTTGCCTGGCTGAAGCACTTTATCCAGCATACAGAGGCTCGTACAGTAGGCAGTCACCGGCTGCTCATTATTGACGGCCATGAGAGCCACAAGTCGCTTGAGTTCCAAAACCTCTGTGAGGAAAGCAAGATTATTGCTCTCTGTATGCCTCCACACGCCTCCCATATCCTGCAGCCGCTTGACGTTGGGTGTTTTGCCCCCCTGAAGCAGGCGTACAAGAAGGAAATCAGGGGCTTGGCAGACAGCCACATCAACCATGTTGATAAAAAAGCCTTTCTAGCAACGTTTCTAGAGGTGTACGACAGGGCCATCTCAAAGAGCAATATCTTGTCTAGTTTCAGAGCAACTGGCTTGGTTCCACTTAACCCAGAAGTGGTGCTATCAAAGCTTGAAGTCAAGCCTCGTACACCAACTCCACCAGCACTAGGGCCTACTGCCTGGCAACCAAGAACACCAAGCAACGCTATAGAGATAGACAGCCAAACGACGCTGATCATCAAGAGGATAAGGGACCATAAGAGTTCCTCACCTGATTCTATCATTGAGATGATTCTGCAGGTCAAAAAGGGGTCAACTTTGAAGGACCATTCACACACGTTACTTGAAGCTAGAGTAGCCAAGCTTGAAGCAGCCAACAACGCTGCTTCTAAGCGTAAGAAGCGTAAGAGAAAGCGGATCCAAGCAGGTGGGACTCTATCACAGGCTGAGGCAGAGGAAATAGTAAGGCAGAGAGACGCTGAGGCAGAGGCAGAGGCAGAGAGGATGCAGGCAGGTGGTAGCAGCAAGGGTATCCGCCACTGCAAGACGTGTGGCGAGGCAGGACACAATAAGCGCACGTGCAAGAAAGATGCAGCAGAAGTAGAGGATTAATTCTAGCTATTGTACGTCTTTATTGCTTCGTAGGGTGTTGAGATATTCAAGTACAAAGGTTAATTGGGTGTAGAAGTGCGCATTTCGCTTACCTGCGCATTTCGCTTGCCGCTCACGTTAGCTTTAGTAAATAATAAGTTATTAAAGAAAAAGTAAATTGCAGGGATTATTTAGACCCACTTTTCTATACCTCTAGATCTATAAGAGCTAGAGCTAAGCTACTTATAAGGCTAAATGTACATCTATATAAGATAACGTACCTCACGGGTAAGTGGGCCACCCTGTCTAGTGGGCCACTTTTGCCAAGACCACACCAAAACTCTCTCCCTACACTAATGCCTCAACAACAAGGTCAATCAGACGCGTTAAAAGAAGCTCGGATACAGCTTGCACTTCAAGCTATCAAACAGGATGCGAATCTCTCCCTGCGACGCGTTGCAGCTATCTTCAACGTGCCCCGAACTACACTAGCCCAACGACGCGCTGGACAGCCCTCAAGAGTTGATTCTATGCCTAGCCGACGGTATCTGGATGAGCACGCAGAGGAGGCGATTGTTGATCACGTTCTTTACCTTATACAGCGAGGAGAACCCCCTCGCTTGTCAGATGTGGCTGATATGGCCAATTTGCTGCGACAAGAGCGTGGAATGGCCCCTGTTGGCCGAAATTGGCCCAGTACGTTTGTAAAGCGTCAACCAAGGCTAAAAGTAAAGTTTAGTCGCAAGTATGACTACAAGAGAGCCCTCTGCGAGGATCCTGAGATAATACAGGGCTGGTTCAGCCTAGTAGCTAATGTCAAAGCTAAGTACGGCATTGTGGACGAAGACACGTACAACTTTGACGAGACTGGCTTTGCAATGGGTCAGATTACCCCTGGAGCAGTGGTTGCAGACGTAGAGAACCGAGGACGAGCAAAGCAGATACAGCCAGGCAATAAGGAGTGGGCTACGTTAATCTTAGGCGTAAATGCTGCAGGGTGGGCTATTCCACCCTTTATTATCCTTAAAGCCAAAACCCACACCACCAACTGGTCTAAGGACAAAGATCTGCCCCAGGACTGGGTAATTGGGGTCTCTGAGAACGGCTGGACCAACAACGAGCTTGGTCTTGACTGGTTGAAGCACTTTAACAGGCATACTAAGGAGCGTACCTATGGGACCCACCGTTTGCTACTTATAGACGGCCATGAGAGCCACCAGGCCGCAGCATTCACCCAATACTGCAAAGAGAACAAGATTGTAACTCTTACAATGCCTGCGCACTCATCGCACCTCTTGCAGCCGCTTGATGTGGGTTGTTTTGCCCCTTTGAAGCGGGAGTACGGGCATCAGGTCAACAAGCTCTCGCGCAACCGGATCAACCACATAGACAAGCAGTCGTTCCTAGTATGCTTAAGAGCAGCATATAACGCGACTATCACCCCTAGCAACATCCAGGGAGGGTTCCGAGGCGCTGGATTGGTCCCCTTTGACCCAGAACGGGTCATATCAACCCTCAATGTGAGGCTGCGGACTCCATCACCCCAACTACCTACCAACAACGAGCCCTGGCAGTCCCAAACCCCCAAAAACCTGCTTGAATTTCAGTCGCAATCAACTCTAATTCGAGACAAGTATAAGAGGCAGCAGGGCAGCTCACCAAATTCAGTGTATAGCGCGCTAGAGCACTATGCAAAGGGGGGAGCAAAGGTAGCGCACCAGCTTGCGTTGATGAGAAAGGAACGTGATGAGCTTCGAGAGGCTCTAGCAGCTGCAACAGAGCGCAAATCACATAAAAGGAAGCGAATTCAAACAGGAGGGAGCATAACAGTTGAAGAGGCACAGCGTTTAACTGCTCTAAAGGAGTTTGGCGTGCGTGGTGATGGTAAGAAGCCAAAGAAGAGGATGCGCGCTGAAGGAGGTGAACTATCCCAACGACGGTGTGGAACGTGCGGAGAGACAGGGCACAACGCGCGAACGTGTAAATAACACTTATCTACCATGGACCTTGCCAGGACGTCTTCCTCAGAACCCCCATACGCGAGGTGCTGTTACTATACTACAATTTAATGTGAAGTTTGGTGTGGTCTTGGCAAAAGTGGCCCACTAGACAGGGTGGCCCACTTACCCGTGAGGTACGTTATATATAACGTAAAGCACCAGCGAAGGGGCCACACCAGCGAAGGGGCCACTTTGTCTTGGCGTTGCAACTTCTTCGTACAACACAACATGCAGGAACAACGCAAGCAGGAATTAACCCAGCAAGAAGGTCGAATTGTTCTTGCCCTTCAGGCGTACGCTAGGGGACAGTTTCGAAGCGTGCGACGGGCTGCTGCAGCTTACAACGTACGTCATCAACAGCTCTCAAAGAGACTCCAAAATATCAGATTTCGACAAGAAGCACCACCAAACAACCAGAAGCTCTCTGCAACTGAAGAGCAAACGATCGTACGATACATACTCGAGCTTGACTCGCGCGGATTTGCCCCTAGGCTCTCTGAGGTAGCAGATATTGCAGATAAACTTCTGGCTATACGTGGTGGGACACCTGTTGGCAAGAACTAGGCAGAGCGATTTGTCCAGCGTACGGAGAAGCTCAAAATGGCCTTTAATCGAGCAAAGGATCGCCAGAGAATACTCCAGGAGGATCTAGTAGTTATCAGCGCCTGGTTTCAGCTTGTACAGGACACAAAAGACAAGTATGGGGTCTAGGATGATAACATCCACAACTTTGATGAGACCGGCTTCCAGATGGGAGTTATTGGCTCAATGAAGGTTGTTACAGGTTCAGAGAGACGTACGAGACCAAACCTCATCCAGCCAGGCGATCGGGAGTGGGTCACAGCTATCCAGAGCATCTGTGCTGCTGGGTATGCTATCCCACCCTTTATTATCTACAAAGGGCGTGTACACATCTCTGCCTGGTATGAGGAGACCAACATACCGTACGACTGGAAGCTCTCTGTCTCTGAGAACGGATGGACGAACAATCAGCTTGGCCTGGAGTGGTTGAAGCACTTTGACCAGCATACAAAGGCGCGTAAGAAGGGCTTGTACAGGCTGCTCATTTTAGATGGCCATGAGAGCCACCTTAACCAGGACTTTAAAGATTACTGCCTAGAAAACATGATCCTTACCCTTTGTATGCCTGCTCACTCATCGCACATCCTCCAGCCACTTGATGTGGTCTGTTTCTCACCGTTGAAACTAAGGTACTCTCAACGCGTACGAGCCTTGGCATCCAAACGCGTCTTCCACATCAACAAAGAAGGCTTCCTTCCAGCCTTTAGGGACGCGTTTTTTAACGTGTTTACGTACGAGAACTGCAAGAAGGCCTTTGAGGCTTCAGGACTTGTGCCTATCGACGCGCAGCGTGTCTTGGATCGCCTAGATGTTCAGATTCGTACGCCACCACTAGCACCCCTACCAGAAACACCATGGCAATCCCAAACACCAAGCAATTCACACGAATTTGGGTCACAGGCAAGGCTTGTAAGGCAAGCTATCGTACAATCACCAGAAGTAGCAAGAGAGGGGTTTGCACAACTTGTAAAAGGTGGTGAGCTTATGCTACATGAGAATGTCGTACAAGCAGCTCGTATTCGTGAGCTTGAAGAACAATTAGCAGAGATAACTAAGCGCAAAACCCGGAAAAGAAAGCAGATCCAGCATGGTGGTACAATAGAGTATGGTGAAGCAGCAGCCTCTATAGCTGAAAGCGCAGCTGCAGCTCGTACGGTGTCAAAGAGGTTGCGTGTCAGGAGTGGTCATGAAAGAGCCCAACCAGGTCAACGGCATTGTGGCAACTGTGGGAAGACTGGGCACAACGCGCGTACGTGCCAGAAAGATGCAGAAGAAGATTCTGCATCTGATGCAAGTGCATCGTACGCAGGTACACTAGAGGGGAGTGAGTAATTGCTTGTATCGTACGTGGTGTTCGCAATGCCAAGACAAAGTGGCCCCTTCGCTGGTGTGGCCCCTTCGCTGGTGCTTTACGTTATTTAATTTTTAGAAGATTCTATAAGATAGTTCTAGAGCTATTAGCCTCTAGATGTTTGGTTTTCCCTAGTAAAACTAGGTGCGGCGTTCGCCCTTGTGCGGCGTTCGCCCGTAAGGTACGTTATCTTTTATAGGTAACGTAGGTGGCAAGCGAGCTGTGCACCCCACCAAACTTGCCCACCTCTTTCATCTTAACGTACAATGGCTCAACGCAGTGCTACTCAGATAACCTCAAATGAAGCAGATATTCAGCTTGCTCTCTTGTCTATTACTTCTGGTCAATTACACGCTAATTGACGCGCTGCTAATACCTACAACGTTGCTGAATCTACACTGCGCAGCCGACGCGCTGGTGTACCTGCCCGACGCGATTGCCAGCCTAACTCAAGGAAGCTCACTCAGGTAGAAGAGGAGGTGATTGTTACCCATATACTTGACCTTGACTTGCGTGGGTTTGCGCCCACGTACGCAGCTGTACGTGATATGGCTAATAGACTGCTGGCTGCGCGCAGCGCTGGTGAGGTTGGGCAGAAGTGGCCTGCCAACTTTGTTAAGCGTACAGACAGTCTTACGACGCGTTTTAATCGCGCATATGATAGGCAGAGAGCTCTGTGTGAAGATCCAGTCTTAATCAAGAAGTGGTTCGAGCTGGTAGAGCAGACAAAGATCAAGTGCGGCATCTGTGATGATGACGTCTGGAACTTTGACGAGGCAGGCTTTATGATGGGCAAGATCACAACGCAGCTTGTTGTGACAGGATCAGAGAGGAGAGGCAGGCCAAAGACTGTTCAGCCTGGCAATCGTGAGTGGGCAACGTTGATTGCTGGTATCAATGCTGCTGGCTGGTCTATCCCACCATTCATCATCTTGACTGGCCAGTACCGCCTCTCTGCCTGGTATAAGGACGCGGCAATCCCACGCGACTGGGCGATCGCAGTCAGCGACAACGGCTGGACTACCAACGAGCTAGGAGTAGAGTGGCTAGAGCACTTCAACGCTCATACAAAGGCTCGTACAGTAGGAGCACGTCGGCTGCTCATCCTTGATGGCCATGAGAGTCACCACTCTCTTAAGTTCCAGGAGATCTGCAAGGAGAACAACATCTACACGCTCTGCATGCCGCCTCACTCATCTCACCTTCTCCAGCGTCTTGACGTTGGCTGTTTCTCGCCATTGAAGCGCGCGTACAGCCGTGAGATTGAGAGCCTGATCCGCGACCATATCAACCACGTCACAAGCTTGAGTATCTGCCAGCTCTTAAGGCAGCGTACGATCGATCGTTTACACCAGCCAATATACGATCAGCTTTTCAAGGAGCAGGTCTTGTCCCACACCAGCCAGACGCAGTCCTATCAAAGCTTACCGTGCAGCTGCGTACGCCGACTCCACCAGCAGCTCTGATCAACACTCTGTGGGAGGCTCGTACACCAAGCAACGTACGTGAGCTTGAGGCTCAGTCAAGCCTAATACGTGAGCGCGTACGTAAGCATAAGAGCTCTTCGCCAGCGTCAATTATTGAAGCAATAGATCAGCTTAAGAAAGGGGCAGAGGTGATAATGCTGTCTGCTGAGCTAATGCGCGATCGCATCACCAACCTTGAGAAGGCAAGTAAGGCAGCGTCTGCGCGTAGGCAGCGCAAGAGAAAGCGTATACAACACCAAGGAGTATTAACAATGGGAGCTGGAGAGGATATACTCGCTCAACGTGAGGCTGAGCAGCAGACTGCTCATGAAAAGCGTCAGACAGGAGAGCAATCAGGCCTCAGCCGCCAGGCTCTGGCGCGCTGCAGCAAGTGTAGAGAGACTGGACACAACGCGCGTACGTGCAAGAAAGACACTATAGCTACTGCTTAATCTACTGCTTTAATCTCTATATATTATACTGTTGCGTTGTTGAGATACACGTATAGAGAGGTGGGCAAGTTTGGTGGGGTGCGCAGCCCGCTTGCCACCTACGTTAACGTAAGTGCATAGCGAGTAGGCCGGCTAGGCGAGTGGGCCACCCCAACAAGTTATTGGGCCTACTAATCTTTAAACCACAATAGATTAACCACCCGACCTTAAATCGCTCTTGAAAGAAGACAGAATTAAGCTTGCACTGTAAGCAATTAAGAAACCTCAAGAACTAAGCGTGCAACGCGCTGCTATCGTCTATAACGTGCCAAGAACAACCCTCTAAAGGCGACACGCTAGGAAGCAGTTAACACGCGATACCTAGCCCAAATCATCAGCGCTTAGTAAGACAGAAGAGAGAACGCTTGTGCAGCATATCAAGAACCTTGATCAGCAAGGCAGAGCCCTAACGCTCCATTGCGTTGAAGATATGGCTAATCAACTGCGCGCTACACGCGACGCGAAGCCTGTTGGCCCTCGATGGGCGTCAAACTTTGTTAAACGCGAACCTGAACTCTAATCGCGTATGACTCGACAGAGGGATCGCCAGAGGGTCCTCTGCAGCGACCAAGGGGTCATTAGGCCCTGGTTTGACCTGGTGCGGAACGTTAAGGCCAAGTATAGCATTCTAGACAACAATACCTACAACTTTAACAAGACTGGCTTCACTATAGGCATCAGAAATCGCATTAAAGTAGTCACTGCATCAGAAAGACGCTCTAAGCCCGTTGGGGTCCAGCAGGGAGATCGTGAGTGGGTGACTCTGATCGCTGCAATCAACGCGATGGGCTAGGCAATCGCACCCTATCTCATCTTCAAAGCCAAGAACCACGACGTGTCCTAGTACCCTAATTTAAAGCCCTAATGGCGCATTGGGGTCAGCAGCAACGGCTGGACTACAAACGACATTGGAGTAGCCTGGTTAAGGCACTTTGTTGAGCAGATCAAGGGCCGAAGGGTGGGTAGCCACGTGCTGCTAATACTTGATGGCCACGAGAGCCACAAGTCACTTGCCTTCAAAAAATCTGCGAGTAGAACAAGATAATTACCCTGTGTATGCCTCCGCACTCATCTCACATCCTGCAGCCACTTGACGTAGGTTGTTTTGCCCCATTAAAGCGGGCGTACAGCAAGGAGATCAGAGTCTTGGCGCTGGACCATATTGGCCGGATTGACAAAAAAGCCTTTATCGCGACCCTTAGAAAGGTGTTTAATAAGGCGTTTTTAAAGGCAAACATTATATCAAGCTTTGAAGCAACTGGCTTAGCGCCTAATAATCCATTAGTGGTGCTATCAAAGCTTGATGTGAAGCGTCGCACGCCAACACCGCCTCTCTCTGGGGGGGCCCAATAGAACCCTTAGACACCCACCAACGCCAATGAGATAGAGGCTCAATTAACGTTACTTCGCGATCGCATTCAAAGGCACCAAGGATCATCACCAACTCCAATGGTGGAGATTGTTTCTATTGTTCCACCATGCTGGATCTGCTTTCGTTTTCGGGTTTTGCGCTTAGTAATTGCTGCTAATTGCTCTTCAAGCTCATGGATGCGAGCTGCTTGTACGACATTCTGGTGAAGCATCCTTTCAGCACCTCTTACTAGCTGCGAAAACCCTCCTCTAGCATCTTCTGGTGACTGTACGATAGCTTCGCTTACAAGCCTTGCTTGTAATCTAAACTCGTGCGAATTGCTTAGTGTTTGCAACTGCTATAGTGTTTCTGGTAGAGGTAGTGGCGGTAGGGTGCGTAATCGTACGTCAAGCCGATCTAGGACGCGTTGCGCGTTAATAGGCACAAGTCCTGAAGCCTTAAAGGCCTTCTTGCAGTTGTTGTAAGTAAACACGTTAAAAAACGCGTCTTAAAATGCTGGAAGGAAGCCTTCCTTGTTAATGTGGTGGATCTGTTTCTTTGCCAAGCCTTGTACGTGTTAGGAGTACTTTAGTTTCAACGGCGAGAAACACACTACATTAAGTGGCTGGAGTATGTGCGATAAGTGAGCAGGCATGCAAAGGGTAAGGATCTTGTGTACGAGGCAGAAATCCTTAAAATCCTGGTTAAGATGGCTCTTATAACCGTCCAAGATAAGCAGCCTGTACGACCCCTTCTGACGCGTCTTTATATGCTAGTTAAAGTGCTTTAACTACTTAAGCCTAAGTGCGTTGTTAGTCCAGCCGTTCTTAGAGACAGAGAGCTTCTAATCGTACGGTATGTTAGTCTCCTTGTACTAGGCAGAGATGTGTACGCGCCCTTTGTAGATAATAAAGGGTAGAATAGCATACCTAGCAGCGCAGATGCTCTAGATGACTGTAACCTACTCGCGATCGCCTAGCTAGATAACAGTTGGCTTCGTACGCCTCTCTAAGCCTGTAACAACTTTTATTTAGGCGATAACTCCTATCTAAAAGCCGGTCTTATTAAAGTTGTAGATGTTATTATTAAAGACCCTATACTTGTCTTTTGTCTCTTGTATGAGTTTAAACCACGCGCTAATAACCTCTGGGTCTTCCTAGAGTACTCTCTAACGGTCCTTTGCTTGATTAAAAGCTATTTTAAGCTCCTCTGTACGCTGTACGAATCGGCCTGCCTAGTTCTTGCCAACAGGTGTCCTGCCACGTACGGCCAGTAGTTGATTGGCGATATCTGCTACCTCAGGCAGCCGGAGGGGAAACCCACGCGCGTCAAGCTCAAGAATGTGTCGTACAATCGTTTCCTCTTCAGCTATAGAGAGCTTCTGGCCGTTGGGAGGTGCCTCAGGTCGAAACGTGATATTACGGTGCCGGTTAGAGAGCCGCTGGAAAGGCACATTAAAAGCTGCAGCAGCACGTCGCACGCTCTAAAACTGTCCCTTATTGTACGCCTAAAGAGCAAGAGCAATTCTGCCTTCTTGCTGAATTAATTCCTGCCTGTGTTGTTGTTGCATGTTATATTGTACGGCAAAGTTGCAATGCTAAGGAAAAGTGTCCGGCTTGGTGGTTTGTCCGGCTCAGTAGTGTTTAACGTTAGAGTAAATATAGTTACTTAACGTACATGTACAACGAGCGGACCGGTCAACGAGCGGGCCACTTTTGCCAAGACCACACCAAAACTCCCCCTATTATGGCCCAAAACACTACAAACTGGCGCTGCATAAGGCAAAACAAGCTGTAATATTACTAAGAGACCTCTTCTACAGCATTCTTGCACGTTCGCGCGTTGTGCCCACTCTCTCCGCACCGTCCACAGCGTCGTTGGGATGGTTCACCTCCTTCAGCCCGAACCTGCTTCTTTGCCTTCTTACCATCACTACGCGCGCTAAACTCCTGCAGAGCAGCTATCCGCTGGCCCTCTTCAACCGCAAGGCTTCCCTTAGCTTGAATACGCTTTCTTTTGTGCGATTTACGTCGCGTGGCGGCCTTATTAGCCGCTCGAAGCTCAGTAATCTCCTGTTGTGCCAAAACCAGCTTGTGCGCAATAATTGCTGCCCCCTTTGAGACCTTCTCAAACGCTTCAACTATAGAGGTTGGTGAGCTATTAACATGCGTCTGAATCCTCTTCTTCACAAGCGTTGATTGCGACCCAAATTCCAGGGTATTGCTTGGGGTTTGCGACTGCCAGAGCGGGCTGTTTTGGGGGAGTGGTGGCGATGGGGTGCGCAGCTTCACATCCAGGGCCAATATGACGCGATCTGGGGCAAAGGGAGCCAATCCGGCCCCTCGGAACCCTCCTTGAATGTTGCTAGGGGTAATAGCTTTCTTGTGAGCCGCTACAAAGCATGGGAGGAACTCCTGCTTTGTAATGTGGTTGATCCGGTTGCGCATAAGCTCATTAACCTCAACCCCGTACGCCTTCTTCAGAGGGCCAAAACAACCCACATCAAGTGGCTGAAGGAGGTGCGATGAGTGCGGAGGCATGCATAGGATCACAATCTTCTGATCCTTGCAGTATTGCGTGAATTCTGGAGTGTTGTGGCTCCCATGACCGTCAATAATCAGCAACCGGTGGCTGCCAACAGTGCGCGCCTTTGTATACCTGTCAAAGTGCTTCAACCAGTCAAAACCAAGCTCATTGGTAGTCCAGCCGTTCTCAGAGATGGCAATACTCCAATCTTGGGGCAGGTTGTTGTCCTTGTACCAGCTGGACTGGTGTTGGCGGGCTTTGAAGATGATGTAGGGTGGAATAGCCCATCCTGTGGCATTAATGCCCTCAATGACTGTTACCCACTCCCGGTTGCCTGGCTGGACCTGCTTTGCTCGTCCTAGTTTCTCTGCATCTGTTACAACAACTCCGGTGGATATCTGGCCCATCATGAAGCCTGTCTCGTCAAAGTTGTACGTGTCGTTGTCCTGGATGCCATACTTGACTTTGGTAGTAGCTACAAGGTTGAACCAGCCCTGTATAACCTCAGGGTCCTCGCAGAGGGCTCGCTTGTAGTCATACTTGCGATTAAAAACTGTTTTGAGCTCCTCCTGACGCGAAACAAACCTGCTGGCCCACCTTGGGCCAACAGGGGCCAAACTGCGCTCTTTCAGCAGAGAATTGGCCATATCAGCCACAAATTCAAGCCGGGGGGACTCTCCTCGCGTAACCAGCTCAAGTATGCGCATAACAATCACCTGCTCCTCAGCGCTGGTTAGATTCCGTAAGTTGGCCATAATATTAACGCGTGAAGGTCGTCCAGCGCGTCGTTGGTGTAGTGTAGTTCGAGAGACGCTGTAGATAGCTGCAGCGCGTCGCTCTGAGAGATTCGCGTCTTGTTTGAGAGCTTGGAGCGCAAGCTGTATCTGACGCTCGTTTGACGCGTTAAACTGTACTTGTTGTGGAGGCATTAGTGTAGGGAGGGAGTTTTGGTGTGGTCTTGGCAAAAGTGGCCCGCTCGTTGACCGGTCCGCTCGTTGTACATGTACGTTACCTAAGTTTTACTTATTAAATAGTTCTTAGATAACGTACCCCACGGGCGAGTCGCTCAACGGGCGAGTCGCTCACTTTTGCCAAGCCCCTACCAAAACCTGACCTATTATAGCCCACAGCACCACACTTTAGCACTCTGTGGCAGACTATAGCACGTAATATCATTCAGAGACCTCTTCTACATCAATCTTGCACGTTCGCGCGTTGTGCCTAGTCTGATTGCACCTTCTACAGCGCCTTTGGTTCGGCTCACCCTCTTGAGCGCGCACTTGCTTCTTTGCCCTCTTCCTATTACTACGCGCCCCAAAGTCCTTTAGAGCTGCCAGTCGCTGCCCATCTTCAACTATTAGGGTCCCTTCCTTCTAAACCCGCTTTCTTTTGTGTGATTTTCGTCGCGTGGCGGCCTTATGAGCCGCTTGAAGCTCCTTGATTTCCTGTTAAGCCAAAACCAGCTTGTGCGCAATAATTGCAGCCCCCTTTAACACCTTCTAAAACGCCTTAACTATAGATGTAGGAGAGCTGTCTACGTGTCTCTGAATCCTTGACTTTACAAGCGTTGATTGCGACCCAAATTCTAGGGTATTGCTAGGGGTTTGCGACT
The DNA here is from genome assembly GCA_016630955.3 of Didymella arachidicola. Classification (NCBI taxonomy): domain Eukaryota; kingdom Fungi; phylum Ascomycota; class Dothideomycetes; order Pleosporales; family Didymellaceae; genus Didymella; species Didymella arachidicola. Next base: position 1,137,818 of record CM049997.1, on the reverse strand, counting down.
GCCAGGGCACGTTGTTGGCGGCAAGTGGTGGTGATAGAGTCCGAAGCTTCACATCAAGGGCTGATATGACCCGTTCTGGGTCAAAAGGGACTAATCCAGCGCCTCGGAACCCTCCTTGGATGTTACTAGGAGTAAATACTGCATTATAGGCTGCTTTAAAGCATGGCAGGAACTTAGTTTTTATAAGGTAGGTAATCTAGTTGCGCATAAGCATCTCGGCTTGGCGCCCGTACGCTGTCTTTAGAGGGGCAAAACAACCCACATTAAGTGGCTGTAGGAGGTGTGATGAGTGTGGAGGCATACATAGGGTAACAATCTTGTTAACGTGTTTTACAAGCGAGTCGTCAATACAAGCGAGTCGTCAGCCCCACCAACTTTGATCAACCACCTTAAGTCTTTTCATCATGCCTCAACGCTATGCCCCTCAAGTACTATCAAATGAAGCTGATGTTCAGCTTGCTATTAATTCTATTGTTTCAAAGCAGATTCAGTCTGAAAGCCGCGCTGCTCTAGCCTTTAACGTCCCTCGTATGACAATGCGCGACCGACGCGCTGGGAAGCCTGCCCGACGCGATTGCCAGCCCAACTCAAAGAAGCTTACCCAGCTAGAAGAGGAGGTGATTGTTAAATACATACTTGATCTAGATCTACGTGGATTTGCGCCTACGTACGCAGCTATACGTGATATGGCTGATAGACTGCTGGCTGCACGCAGTGCTAGTCAGGTTGGCGTCCACTGGCCGCGCAACTTTGTTAAGCGTACAGAGAGTCTTACAACGCGTTTCAACCGAGCGTATGACAGGCAGAGAGCTCTATGCGAGGATCCTGTCCTTATCCAAGGCTTGTTTGAGCTTGTAGAGCAGACAAAGGCCAAGTACGGCATCTGCGACGAAGATGTCTACAACTTTGACGAGGCTGGCTTTATGATGGGCAAGACTACAACGCAGCTTGTTGTGACAGGAGCAGAGAGGAAAGGCAGGCCAAAGACTGTCCAGCCAGGTGATCGTGAGTGGGCGACAGTGATTGCTGCGATCAACGCTGCTGGCTGGTCAGTCCCACCATTCCTTATCTTTGCTGGCAAGTACCACCTCTCTGCCTGGTACGAGGCAGAGATCCCACGCGACTGGGCAATCGCAGTAAGCGACAATGGCTGGACAAATAACGAGCTTGGGGTAGAGTGGCTGAAGCACTTTAACGCTCACACTCAGGCTCGTGTAGTTGGAGCGCGGCGCCTACTTATCCTTGACGGCCACGAGAGCCACCACTCTCTTGGATTCCAGGAGCTCTGCAAGGAGCACAACATCTATACGCTCTGTATGCCACCTCACTCCTCTCACCTACTCCAGCCCCTTGACGTTGGCTGCTTCTCGCCGTTAAAGCGCGCCTATAGTCGTGAGGTAGAGAGCCTGATACGCAACCACATCAACCACATCACCAAGCTTGAGTTTATGCCTGCGTTGAAGGCAGCCTTTAATCGATCGTTTACGCCAGTCAATATCTGCTCAGCCTTCCGGGGAGCAGGTCTAGTACCTTATCAGCCAGAGGCTGTCCTCTCAAAGCTAGACATACAGCTACGTACACCTACTCCACCAGCTGCTCTCACGGAGGCTCTCTGGGAGGCTCGTACGCCGAGCAATGTACGTGAGCTTGAGGCTCAATCAACGTTGATACGCAATCGCGTGCGACAGCACAAGAGCTCATCACCAGCTTCGATTATTGAGGCGATTAACCAGCTCAAGAAGGGGGCTGAGGTGATGATGCTCTCAGCTGAGCTGATGCGCGATCGGATCACCAGCCTTGAGAGAGCCAACGAAGCAGCGTCAAAGCGTAAGGAGCGCAAGAAAAAGCGTATACAGAAGCGAAGTGTGTTAACAAAGGGGGCTGGAGAGGATATACTTGCTCAACGTGAGGCTGATCAGCAGCTTGCCCGTGAGGAGCCTCAGGGAGGAGAGCGATCAGGCCTTAGCCGCCAGGCTCTAGCGCGCTGTAAGACGTGTAGGGAGACTGGGCACAACTCACGTACATGCAAAAAAGAAGCTGTAGCTACTACATAATCTCCTCTGTAAATCTCTATATATTATACTATTGCGTTGTTGAGTTGTAAGCCTATAGTGGTGCTTAAAGTTGGTGGGGTGGCCGACTCGCTTGTAAAACACGTTAACCTGCAGTAGATAACGTAAGTACATAGCGAGTGGCGCGGTATAGCGAGTGGCGCGCCCTATCAAACTCTTAGGCCTACCAACCTTTAAACTTCAATAGATCAACCACCAGACCTTGAATTACTTCCAAATGAAGAGAGAATTAAGCTTGCACTTTAAGCAATTAAAAAACCTCAAGAGCTAAGCTTGCGACGCGCTGCTGTGATCTACAAGGTCCCTGAGACGACTCTCCGCCGCCGACGCGCTGGAACGCGCTCAACACGCGATACCCAACCCAAATCATCAAATCTTACTAAGGCAGAAGAGCAGACCCTTGTGAAGTACATAAGGAAGCTTGACCAGCAAGGATCTAGCCCAACGCTTCGTTGGGTTGAAGATATGGCTAATCAACTGCGCGCTGCACGCGACGCAGGCCCTGTTGGCCCGCGATGGGCCTCAACCTTCGTTAAACGCGAGCCTGGAGTCAAATCGCGTATGAATCGACAAAGGGATCGCCAGAGAGTCCTCTGCAGCAATCCAGCTGTTATTAAGCCCTGGTTTGACCTGGTGCAGAACGTTAAAGCCAAGTACGGCATCCTAGACGACGATACCTACAACTTTAACGAGACTGGCTTCACAATGGGCGTTGGAAGTCGCGTCAAAGTAGTTACTGCATCAGAGAGACGTATGGAGCCAATTGGGGTCCAGCAGGGGGACCGTGAGTAGGTGACTTTGATCGCTGCAATTAACGCGATGGGCTGGGCAATCGCGCCCTACATTATCTTTAAAGCAAAGCACATTGACAAGGCTTGGTTCCCTGATCTGAAGTCCCAATGGCGCATTGGGGTAAGCGACAATGGCTGGACTACCAACGATATTGGTGTAGCCTGGCTCAGGCACTTTATCAAGCAGATTGAGGGCCGGAGGGTAGGTAGCTACGTGCTGCTGATACTTGACGGCCACGAGAGCCACAAGTCGCTCTCTTTCCAGGAGCTTTGCGAGGAGAACAAGATAACTACCCTCTGCATGCCTCCACACTCGTCACACATCCTTTAGCCGCTTAACGTGGGTTGTTTTGCCCCCTTAAAGCGAGCGTACAGCAGGGAGATCAGAGGCTTGGCATTGGACCACATTGGCAGAATTGACAAGAAAGCCTTCATCGCAACCTTTGCAAAGGTATTTGAGCAGGCGTTTTCAGAGGCAAACATTAGAGCAAGCTTTAAAGCAACTGGATTAGTGCCTTACGATCCACTAGTGGTGCTATCGAAGCTTAATGTGAAGGTCCGCACGCCAACACCGCCGCTCCTAGGGGAGCTCCCATGGAACCCTAAGACACCCACCAACGCCAATGAGATTCAGGCTTAATCAACGCTGCTTCGCGATCGTATTAAGAAGCACCAAGGATCGTCACCTACTCCAATAGTTGAGATCGTTGATCAGCTGCAGAGAGGCACTGCAATGCTGCTGCATGGGCAGACGTTACTAGCAGCCCGAGTGCTGCAGCTTGAAGCGTCAAACAAGGCTGCCTCTGAGCGCAAATCACGGAAAAGGAAGCGTATTCAGAAGGGTGGAGACCTGTCAAAGGAGGAGGCAGAGGAGTTAATAGCCCAGTACGACGTTGAGGCGCAGGTTGAAGGGGAGAGTCGTGAGGGTAGGGTTCGAACAGGTACAGGCAAGAGGGGTAAAGGGCACTGTAGGCTCTGCGGAGAGACTGGTCACAATTCGCGCACGTGTAAGAAAGATGCAGTAGAACTCAGCGATTAATATTCTGTACTGTAAGCTACAGTACAGCGTTGTAGTGTTGTACTGTTACTGTTAGTAGGCCTAAGAGTTTGTTAGGGCGCGCCACTCGCTATACCGCGCCACTCGCTATGCACTTACGTTATTATTAATTGCTAACGTCTACTACATCTTTCTTACACGTGCGCGAATTGTGTCCTGTCTTACTACAGCGCTTACAGTGCCTTTTGCCTCTCTTGCCTGCGCCTGTTCGGGCCCTACCCTTACAACTCTCCCCCTCAACCTGCGCCCCAACGTCGCATTGGGCTATCAAATCCTCTGCCTCTTCCTTTGACAGGTCTCCACCCTTCTGAATACGCTTCCTTTTCCGTGATTTGCGCTCAGAGGCAGCCTTGTTTGACGCTTCAAGCTGCAGCACTCGGGCTGCTAGTAACGTCTGCCCATGCAGCAGCATTGCAGTGCCTCTCTGCAGCTGATCAACAATCTCCACCATTGGAGTTGGTGATGATCCTTGGTGCCTTTGAATGCGATCGCGAAGTAACGTTAATTGAGCCTCTATCTCATTGGCGTTGGTGGGTGTCTAAGGGTTCTATTGGGCCCCCCCAGAGAGAGGCGGTGTTGGCGTGCGACGCTTCACATCAAGCTTTGATAGCACCACTAATGGATTATTAGGCGCTAAGCCAGTTGCTTCAAAGCTTGATATAATGTTTGCCTTTAAAAACGCCTTATTAAACACCTTTCTAAGGGTCGCGATAAAGGCTTTTTTGTCAATCCGGCCAATATGGTCCAGCGCCAAGACTCTGATCTCCTTGCTGTACGCCCGCTTTAATGGGGCAAAACAACCTACGTCAAGTGGCTGCAGGATGTGAGATGAGTGCGGAGGCATACACAGGGTAATTATCTTGTTCTACTCGCAGATTTTTTGAAGGCAAGTGACTTGTGGCTCTCGTGGCCATCAAGTATTAGCAGCACGTGGCTACCCACCCTTCGGCCCTTGATCTGCTCAACAAAGTGCCTTAACCAGGCTACTCCAATGTCGTTTGTAGTCCAGCCGTTGCTGCTGACCCCAATGCGCCATTAGGGCTTTAAATTAGGGTACTAGGACACGTCGTGGTTCTTGGCTTTGAAGATGAGATAGGGTGCGATTGCCTAGCCCATCGCGTTGATTGCAGCGATCAGAGTCACCCACTCACGATCTCCCTGCTGGACCCCAACGGGCTTAGAGCGTCTTTCTGATGCAGTGACTACTTTAATGCGATTTCTGATGCCTATAGTGAAGCCAGTCTTGTTAAAGTTGTAGGTATTGTTGTCTAGAATGCTATACTTGGCCTTAACGTTCCGCACCAGGTCAAACCAGGGCCTAATGACCCCTTGGTCGCTGCAGAGGACCCTCTGGCGATCCCTCTGTCGAGTCATACGCGATTAGAGTTCAGGTTCGCGTTTAACAAAGTTTGACGCCCATCGAGGGCCAACAGGCTTCGCGTCGCGTGTAGCGCGCAGTTGATTAGCCATATCTTCAACGCAATGGAGCGTTAGGGCTCTGCCTTGCTGATCAAGGTTCTTGATATGCTGCACAAGCGTTCTCTCTTCTGTCTTACTAAGCGCTGATGATTTGGGCTAGGTATCGCGTGTTGACTGTGTTCCGGCGCGTCGGCGGCGTAGGGTGGTCTCAGAGACCTTGTAAACTACAGCAGCGCGTCGCACGCTTAGCTTTTGCGATCCTTTAATTGCCTGGATTGCAAGCTTAACCCTTTCTTCTTTTAGGAGCAATTCGAGTTCTGGTGGTTGATCCATTAAGGTTTGAAGGTCTGTAGGCCCAACAGCTTGTTCGGGTGCGCCACTCGCCTAGCCGCGCCACTCGCTATGCACTTACGTTACTAAAAAAGTATAACGTAGATGTACAGCGAGCGGCGCACCAGGGCGAGCGGCGCACTTTTGCCAAGACCACACCAAAACTCACCCTATTATGGCCCAAAACACCACACTTTAGCCCTGCATAGGGTGAAACAAGCTGTAATATTACTTAGAGACCTCTTCTACAGCATTCTTGCACGTTCGCGCGTTGTGCCCACTCTCTCTGCACCGTCCACAGCGTCGTTGGGATGGTTCACCTCCTTCAGCGCGCACCTGCTTCTTTGCCTTCTTACCATCACCACGCGCGCCAAACTCCTGTAGAGCAGTTAACCGCTAGCCTTCTTCAACTACAAGGCTTTCCCTTAGCTTAAATACGCTTTCTTTTGTACAATTTACGTCGCGTAGCGGCTTCATCGGCTGCTCGAAGCTCAGCGTTCTCTTGTTGTGCTAAAACCAGCTTGTGCGCAACAATTGCTGCCCCCTTTGCGTAGTGCTCAAGCGCGCTTAGCACAGAGTTTGGTGAGCTGCCCTGCTGCTTCTTATACTTCTCTCGAATTAAAGTTGATTGCGACCCGAATTCTAGGGTATTGCTTGGGGTTTGCGACTGCCAGGGCTCGTTGTTTGTAGGGAGTGGTGGTGATGGAGTGCGCAGCTTCACATCAAGGGTTGATATGACCCGTTCTGGGTCAAAAGGGACCAGTCCTGCGCCTCGGAACCCTCCCTAGATGTTGTTAGGGGTAATGGCTTTCTTGTGAGCTGCTTTAAAGCATGGCAGGAACTCCTGCTTTGTGATGTGGTTAATCCGGTTGCGCATGAGCTCATTGACCTCGTCCCCATACGCCTTCTTTAGAGGGCCAAAACAACCCACGTTAAGTGGCTGTAGGAGGTGCGACAAGTGCGTAGGCATGCATAGGGTCATAATCTTGTGATCCTTGCAGTATTGCGTGAATTCTGCAGAGTTGTGGCTCCCATGACCGTCAATAATCAGCATGCGGGAGGTACCAAGAGTGCGCGCCTTTGTATGCCTGTCAAAGTGCTTCAACCAGTCAAATCCAAGCTCATTGGTAGTCCAGCCGTTCTCAGAGATAGCAATAGTCCAATCTTGGGGCAGGTTGTCGTCCTTGTACCAGCTGGACTGGTGTTGGCAGGCTTTGAAGATGATGTAGGGCGGAATGGCCCATCCTGTGGCATTGATGCCCTCAATGACTGTTACCCACTCCCGGTTGCCTAGCTAGACTTGCTTTGCTCGTCCTGGCTTCTCTGCATCTGTGACAACGACTCCAGTGGATATCTGGCCCATCATAAAGCCTGTCTCGTCGAAGTGTATGTGTCGTCGTCCAGGATACCATACTTGGCTTTGATATTAGCTACTAGACCGAACCAGCCCTAGATCACCTCAGGATCCTTGCAGAGGGCTCGCTTGTAGTCATACTTGCGATTGAAGACTGTTTTAAGTCCCTCCTGACGCGAAATAAACCCGCTGGCCTACCTTGGGCCAACAGGGGCCAAACCGCGCTCTTTTCGCAGAGAATTGGCTATATCAGCTACAACTGTAAGCCGAGGGGACTCTCCTCGCGTGACTAGCTCAAGTATGCGCATAACAATCACCTGCTCCTTAGCGCTGGTTAGATTCTGTGAGTTGGCCATGATATCAACGCGTGAAGGTCGTCTGGCGCGTTGATGGTGTAGCGTAGTTCGAGAGACTCTGTAGATAGCTGCAGCGCGTCGAACAGAGAGATTGGGGTCTTGTTTAAGAGCTTGAAGCGCAAGCTAGATCTGACACTCCTTTAACGCGTTAAACTGTGGTTGTTGGGGAGGCATTAGTGTAGGAAGTGAGTTTTGGTGTGGTCTTGGCAAAAGTGGCCCGCTCGCTGTGCTGGCCCGCTCGCTGTACCGTGCCCGTGCGCCCGATGAGCCAGTTCAGCCGATGAGCCACCCAAACGAGATGCCGACGATAGGAAAATGAGGCTGTAGAGCCACACCCAAAAGCTATTATCGCGAGAATTTTTGGAGTATTGATCTATAGACGTATGCGATATTTCCTATTTAATTGAATTTCGCTGGCGTCTTGACTTGCCGGCCGCGCGTCGTCGTTTTGGGTGGTGCGGGCGGCGGCGCAGGTGCAGCCACAGGCCGACTCACAGCAGCTACAGCACCACGACGCTTTGCTGGAATTTTAGCCGCTTTGTGTGAGGCTGTTCGCTTGCATCCTATTGGTGTATCGTGAGATTTTGGAGCGGTTGCAGCGTCGTCTTGCTGCTTTTTGAGCGCTCGTTTGGCAGCCAGCGCTGCAGCTTGTGCTTTCTTCGCCTCGCGACGCTCCTCCGCAGCACGCTGTCGAGCCACCTTTGCATCCTCTTTCTGCTGCTTGTTGTATGCTGTTGCCGCTGCCCTTGCCTCTCTATCGCGAGTTTTTTGAAGCTGTAGCTCCGCGACTTCGTCGAGTTCTGCAGCTTTGCGCGCGCGCTCGCTGGCAAGCTTCCTAGGACTGTAGAAGACAGCGCCGCCGTGCCAGTCGTCGCCTTCTTGTGTAGTGAGTGTCGTCCGCTGCGCCGGGCGCTTCTTGATGACGTTGAGCTTGTGTTCTAGCTCCTCGTTGCGAGCGTGAAGCAGCTCATTGTTGACCTGTAGCGAGTGGATGCTCCGCGACAGCCGCTTGGATTCAATTCTAGCCTTGTCAGCGACTGCAGCGTCGAGAATTTTGCGCAGCTCAGGCCAGCTATCGCCGTCGCCGTGCTCTCCAATTTCTGCGTCTTCATCGTGAGGTTGTGGGTGGTTGTTGAAGCGTTTTAGGACAGTGTCCGCCTCCATCGGCCACACTCCTGTAGCTTGAAAACTCTTCAATATGAGCTCCGAGGTCATCGTAGCGCTCCACGCCGGCCAGAAGTTGCTGTAGAAGTCGCGCTTTGTGATCCTCGTGAGGCCTTGGGTTTGCTGGAGGTAGTAAGTAAGCTCCTCAGTGTAGTGCCTCGAAAGTGGCGCGAAGAGGACGACATCAAGCGGCTGCAAGCTGTGGGTTGAATGAGGTGGAAAAACCATGAGGAGGATGCGATTGGCGTCGCAATACTCTAAAAATTCAGGCGTGAGGTGGCTGCCGTGGCCGTCAAGGATCAGAAGCCGCCATTGACGGCGAGCTTTGGCTGCTGTATGGCGATCGAACACCTGCTGAAGCCAGGCAAGCCCTAGGTCGTTGTTTGACCATCCCATCGCCGAGTGGGAGACGAAGATTTCGTGTTGTTCGGCCATGAGGTCGTCTACCCAGGTCGATTGAATCCCAGAGGTACCCTGGTAGATGAGAGCGGGCGGTAATGACTCTCCAGAAGCGCATACGCAAGCCAGCAGCGTTACCCATTCCCTGTTTCCATCTCTAAGCGCCGCAGTGCGCTCTTTTAACTCCCAAATTGCCTTAGAAACTATCCGTTTAGTGCGGCTGTTAATGCCGACAAAGAAGCCTTTCTCATTCATATTGTACGTGTTGCGCTCTTCAACACCGTGCTTACGCATCTTGGAGTGCAGTAGATCGAAGTACAACTCGTACTTTTGCTTGCTGTCAGCTAAATGGCGCTCACGATCCATCCCGGTGGTCCATTTGGTGGTAAGCCTGTCGACGTGGCGATGCAGAAACCGAGTAATCCAGCTTTCGGAGACCTCCCTCTTCGTGATTGTCGTAGCGAAATTTTGCAACATGCTTCTGGTAAGTGGTAAGCCGTCTCTTGTGAATCTTTCTATGTACTTTACAAGTATATCCTCTTGTTGTGGGCTGAGTAGCTGTCGATGGCGCGCTTCTTCTGCATTTGAGCGTGTACGCTGGTTGTGCCTCCGCGACAGCGTCGTACGATCAACCCCAAACATTTTGGCAACTTGGCGGTACGAGGATTTATCACCAGCTTCACGCGATTCTATATATTCAATGGTTTCTTGAATTGGATCCATGGTGGTGGAGATATTTAGCGTTGAAGTTGTAGGCATCTCAATGTTGTGATGTTCAGGTGGCTCATCGGCTGAACTGGCTCATCGGGCGCACGGGCACGGTACCGTGCCGGACGGTCATGTGCCTCGGACGGCTACATGCCCGATCTGCCCCACCAACTACTGACACTACCACCAACTTTGCCACACAGCGATCACCCCAAATGGAGCCTATTGACGCTGCACTTGCATTTATAGATGCTTTAGAACCTGGAGAAAAACTTGTGTATGCTCAAATTGCAAAAAAGCATGGCGTTGAGCCTACAACGCTTAGGCGGCGGCACCAAGGTCTCACCACCTCGCGCGCGGCCTACCATGAAAACCGGCGAGCTCTCCACCCACAACAGGAGATCGAGCTTATACAATGTATCGATCGGATCAGCAAGCAAGGGTTACCGCCAAGTAGAGATATGGTACGAAGACTTGCCTCACAGCTTGCCTAGAAAGAGCTTGGTTACCACTGGGTTGATCGCTTTGTTTAGCGCTATCCCGATCTTCTTAGACCAAAATTGGTCACTACCATAGATCGCAATCGCCACAGAGCTGATTCAGAACTCAAGTACAAGCTCTACTTTAAGCTTCTGCGCGACAAACTTGACCAATACAAAGTCGACCCGCGCCATATCTACAACATGGACGAGAAGGGCTTCACGATCAGAGTCTAATCGCGATCAAAGCGGATCTTCTCTAGAGCCTCTCTAGAATCCGGAATTAGAAGGTCTTTAATCTAAGACGGCAACCGAGACTGGATTACTCTGATTGCTTGTATTTGCGCCGATGGATCTCATCTTGATCCAAGCCTGATCTACCAAGGTCAATCAGGGTCAATCCAGAACTCGTGGTTGCAAGGCTTTGATCCACAAATCTATCGCGCCCGGATAGTCTCATCCCCCTCTGGCTGGTTAAACAACGATATCGGGCTTCAGTGGCTTAAATAGGTGTTTGATCCTGCCACTAAAGCAAAAGCTCGATCGTCTTACTAATTATTGTTCACGGATGGCCATTAATCTTACCTCACGATGGACTTTATCGACTACTGCGATCAGAACAAGAATCTGCTAGCCATATTTCCGCCTCACGCGACCCACACGCTGCAGCCTCTCAACGTTGCCCTGTTCAAGCCTCTATCAACTGCGTACTCAAATGAGCTATCGAGTTTCATGGACCAGTGCTGTGGTCTGCTACCTATTACTAAAAGCCAATTCTTCCCGCTGTTCTGCAGAGCATGGGAGGCCTCCTTCAAGGAATCTTCGATCCTCCGGGCCTTTGAAGTCACAGGCCTATCACTATTTAATCTAGAAGTAATACTCTAAAAGTTTAGAACTATAGCTGCTGAGAGTGATAGCGACTCGTCTAACCTCAGCACTTCTGACTAGAGAAAGATCAGGCAGCTAATTGACCGCGCCGTCAACTACAAAGAGAGTAGGAAGATGTCGCAGCTTAATCGAACTATCATGAAGCTATCTACCTAATCGAAGCTTATTTAGCGCGAAAATGAGAAGCTGCGAGAAGCCCTAATCAATGAGCGACAGCGGAAGCAGCGATCCCAGCCTGGAGCACTTGAGCGACCTGAAGATTATCATGGTGGAGCTGATTTCTGGTCGCCGCGGAAGGTGCGAGAAGCTCGCAGCCTCCACGAGCAGAAGAAGCGCGACCTGGAGCTATTGCAGCAACAAAAAGCTGTTGCAATCCAAGCTCGGGAGGAGTCAAAGCTGATCAAAGCGCGCGAGATCAACGCGAGGCGTCAGGCGCGAGTAGAGACGAGGTTGCTGAGGGAAAGGCAGAGGGCTGATGAAGCCGCCGAGCGAGCAGCTCGTCAAGCAGCCCGCAAAGCAGCAAAACGACTTCAACAGGCTGCCAGAACCTCTCAAAAGGGTAAGAAGAAGATGATAGAAGCTCTTACAAAGCCTCCACTAAAAAAATCTATTGTTGGTAATCGTGATAGTGGTGCACAGCCCTCTACTCGCCCAACAAGCCCACCACCGATTCGATCGCAACATGGGCGCAATATTAAGTTGCGAGCTAGATATAAATAGACTGAATGTTGCAATATCATTTCTAGATCGCAACACCAGAATATCTCTCAATAATAGCTATTTAGTGCGGTTCTACACCCTCGTCTTTGTAGTGGTTTTGGTGGGGCAGATCGGGCATGTAGCCGTCCGAGGCACATGACCGTCCGGCACGGTACATCTACGTTACGAGCTTAACAGACTTCTCTGTTCCGCCCGTTCGGTACAAACTGCCCCCCACTCAGCCGCTCATTGATACAACTTCAGGCTTTCACGCTGAAGAGCCATCCAGACGTCAGCACGCACAGCCTTGTTATGCGTCAAGATATCCCGGTTCACTGTAGATTTGGAGACGGCGGACTCTCAATTGCAAACGAATCTGTACGTCGGTGCTGACCATGACTCATGCAGTGCTCCTACCTCCATCCTTCGCACACTCCACTGCGTGGTGACAGCAGCTGGCCTGGCAGCATTTTTACCATCAGTATTACGGCATTAAGATCTTCAAGATTAATGAGGGCGAAATCCGCTGCTCGTCGCACTGCCGCAAAAGATGGGCTCCCTGTCAGCCACCGACAATGCGGCATTTTCGTCCAGCGTCTACGTGCCGCAATCTCCAAATGCAGAGATGAACCGCGTCAAAAGGAGCGCATCTTCAAGGCTGCTCCGACATGCTCGTCTCTTAAATTTTCATCTGACTCAATATCGAGACCACGAGAACTGTTTGAATGACAACATTACTGTTCTTGTGATGGGGAGCTCAGCACCTGAAGGCGACGTCGTGCCAGGATGATTCACTTTATCGTGCTGTAGAGAGGCGTACTCCTAGATATCAAAAATCGCGCATATCATCACGCACACGCTGGTGTAGGTAAGGTGAGCCAGATCGGCTTACCCAAGGTGTCTAGTCTCGGCTTGGGTCAACTGCTGGACGGCATCCTCGTGGTCTACAACGATAACATTGTCAGGAAGACGACTCTTAGCGTAATGGCCCACGATATTATGTATCAACAGCTCCCCCGCTTGGACATGCCCGTTCCAACTCCACATACTCTCTCAACACCAGTAGATTCAAGGTTCAATGGCAGAACCAGTACTAGTCAGCGAAGCCAGAAACGATGTTTTACTCACCGCGGAGTTTCAAGAACGCCCCTACACTGAACGAAACGACAGCGTTGTTGACTCCCTTCCAACGGATGGGTATCGCATCTTTGATATTAGGCTTCAGTCCGAATCTCCTCCCCACTTCGTGAGTCAATCAATTCTGTTCGCTTTTCTGAATCTCCACCTAACAACAATATGGCGTAGGCACGCGACACACCGCAAGCATTGTATACGTCATTCCCTACACCATCTCCTGGCAGTGTCGACACGTCGAGTAATTTCAAACTCCTTATAATAGTCACAAGATTCGCAATCCGGAACTGGAGTTGTCTGATGTTAGTCTTCGTTCCTTTCGCACTTGCTGCTCCGTATATGGGCTCAGACGCTTCCGCGATCTTCGTACTGAACTGTCTCGCTATCATATCACTTGCAGATGTCCTTTGTCAGGCGACCAACAGCGTGGCCAGCTACATGGGCGAGACGACCGGAGCCCTAGTGAACGTCACGATGGGGAATCTCACCGAGTTGGTCATTTTCATGTAAGTCGATCAAAAAATCCGCGTGATCCCCGCTGAGACGGAGTAGCCAAGCATTAGTACAACGGCAATACATCATTGTACGAACTTCGCTTCTGGGATCGATCGTTGTCAATATGTTGCTTGTGCTTGGCTTTGCCATACTGGTTGGGGAAGCCTGTGAGCGAAGCCAGATGTACAACGTTCTCGCAACGAGAGTAGCCGCAGGTTTGCTTTGCTTGACGACTGTCAGTCTGCTCGTCCCAGTAAGTGTGTCCTAACCTCTTCGTGTGATCAAAGTCTGATAGTTCATCTGTAGTCAACTCTCAAGCTGGCGCCGGACGATGTCACGACCGCACGGAAGATGAAAGATCTCAGTCGAGCGACTTCGGTTGTTCTCGTTACCGTATATCTCCTGTACCTCTGGACACAGATCAGATCCGCAAAGTACGCATACAAGCCGCTCATACAACTCGACGACCCGGACACACCTCAGATGGTAGACTCTGTCGAGCTGCGACGTGCAAGCATAGATCGGCGGACACTACCGTACCCACGTGCCTCTCTTGCATCACCTCCTCTGCTAAGCAGGAGGGACTCCAAAAGTTACGACTCTTTCAATACCAACGCGGCGGATGTATCACACTGCATACCAGCCATGTCGCTCATGCGTAGGCTCTTAGCAGCGATGGATATCGTACTCGCACGTACATGGGTACAAAGGGTTATACCGATCCTCCTTCTGATCGTGTCGACGGGACTCATATCAGTTTGTAGCGAGAACCTCGTCTCTCGTGTGGACCACTTGGTAGCGCACTCGCCTGTGTCCAAGACTATGGTCGGTCTCATCGTTTTGCCTATCGTCGGAAATGCTGCTGAGCTAGTCTCCGGCATCTTGTTTGCATCGCGCAAACAGATGGACCTCGCCTTCGCCGTGTCCATCGGGTCTGCGATTCAGATTGCGCTGTTTGTCACGCCTTTAATCGTCCTCATTGCTTGGGGAATCGATCGAGATATGAGCTTGCATTTCACCACGTTCGAGTCTGTTGCGTTGGCTGCTAGCTCGGTGTTGTTCTTGATGCTCGTGTTTGACAGCCGGTGTTCGGTGTTGAAGGGTGTCTGTTTGTGCGCTGGGTATGCGGTTATCGCGTAAGTCTCCCTTGGCCTCCGTTTGGGCTTCACTGACGGGTACAGTATTGCCTCTTACTTCGTCATCGATGCCGAGTGAGCAGCGTAGGCCCTAGTCTTCCTTTGTTCCGCATGTAGTCAGCTGCTGCGTTCTCGCATACTGATTGAGCATTTCATAACGCATTACATCTTCATCGCAGCATGAACTCGTCGCTCACATCTCCCGTACGCAAATCTCAAATATTGCATTTCCAAGCTCAAGCGCTGTCCAAAAGAAATCGTGGTGTATGTGCATACCTCATACTCGCGCACTGCACCGGTGCAATCCAGTTCCGGCAGCGCTAACATCTCAGCCTCATCGCACCTGTGACCTCCCCAAACCAGCAGTAATTTCGGCGGTGTCGAACGCAGCACTAGCGCTCGCTAACCAAGTTGGAAATCCGCGACGTAGCTGCAGCGTGCTAGGCTATGCCAGGCTACGCCACAGGCTACGTTTTGTCAAGTTAGGGTGGTGTTGGATTTAGCAAACGAGGTGGAAGCAAGGGTGTATAGCGGCTCGGCGTGCTTACTAGGGATCATTCGATCGGAGATTTGGGCGGCGCTAGATAAGTGCGAATATGCACTGGACAAGGACTCGAAACACTCCCCAAAGTGTCACATCTTTCGTGGCAACGTGTCAAGTCTCGACGTTGAGGCTTATTCAACTTCTTTGGATGTTGTGCACTGATATCGCCGAGGGCCGCAAGGCTGCGAAGATGAGGAGCACTGATTATTATTACAGTTGATATTGATCGCCATATGTGCCTTTGCCGTTCTTATCTATATACACTACCTCCAGGCTTCTGACATTTACCTAAACTCCTAACCTGCTTCTAGGCGCTCAGGCGCCGGTCAAGGCGAGATCTTGTAAGTCAGACTCCGACTTTTTTCAATAAATGAGCTGACTGCGTCTGATAACTTAGACGAATTGTTCACATTCCTCTCTGATGCGCCGTCGGTCGAGGCTGTGTCGATAATGGCCTTCTCGCTTGCCGTCAAGAAGGGGTTGTTGTTAGGTTCTGCAGTTATGTGGGTTGTGACGCCGATGCGCTCATTGGGTACATCAGATGGAGGAAGGCCGCGTATATTCTGCTGTCGCGCACTGCGGCGCCTGTGCGCCCTGACCATCGTGCATGCAATGATGGCGATGATAAGTGACAATACCCCTGTGGGAATGTGAGTACTCAGCTGCTTTGGTAGGGTCAAGGACGACTTACCGAGAATGGTGAAGATGATCAGCATGGTTCGCATCATCGGATGTAGACCAACACCGTCTTGAGTACCGGTGGCATCAGTTACTGTTGAAAATGCGTCGGCAATGGCACTAGCGGAAGAGGAAATGACCGTGAGCGATTGCCCAACAGCGATAGCTTGCGGCGCTGCGGGCGTTGTAGTACTAACAACACTTGGAGCTGGTGTGGGTAATGAGTCCCCTTTGCCTTCCTCTGATCGTGTCAGAGTTACGAATGAAGTGACCGACGATAATGACAGTGAGCTGGAGGAAACGGGTGTAGACGTCTGTTCCGATGTCGTCGGTAGAGTTGTTATGGTTGATGTTGATGTCGGGCTAGTTGAGGAAATGGACGTTGAGGTTGTCAATGCCGGCGGGGCTGGAGGTGGAGGCGGAGGAGGAGGGGGGGCTGCTGCTGCTGGAGGGGCAGGTCCAGACATCGTCAGAGGCATTAGAGGTCCAGCTATCAGTGGTCCGGCCTCTGGGAACTTCAGCGGTCCAATTAGTGCAGACGATACAGGTGCAGGTGGTGACAATCCAGGCGGTCCAGCGCCAGGGCTGATGGGAGCGCTGGGAGGGCCGCTTGGAGGGCCAGGAAAGAGAGACCCGGATAGAGGAGGAGGCATAATTTGATTCTGGCCTGGCAGCGGCTTGTCTACCATCATTGCAGGCGGCCCGGGTGATGGTGGCAAGCCGTTGGCAACTGCAGCAGGCAAAACCGGCTGAGGTGCTTTGCCCAAATTGGAAGTGTCCTGATTCACACCCGGAAGTTTTGGCGCGTCGATTTGTGCATCGTCCAAACTGGGCTTTATTCTATTCTGGCCTGGCAGTGACTCGGTTTCAATTCTTGCGCCTCCCTCGGGCCTTGTACTCGCAGATGATGCTTTCTGGACGGCGGCAGTATACAATACCGCTACAGAAGTTGGCTGATGAAGTAGAGGAAGTGTTGGGAAACTTGATCGACATGACAGCTCTGATACAGAGTTCTTTGCTGGGCCGTTGGTATTCTTCCGTATCTCCCCTGACCGCGTTCCTGGCCTCCCGTCGCTACCCACCAGACCTTCTCTTCTTTCCTCATTGGGCCGTTTACTTGTGAAGGCATCATTTCTCTGAGTCGAAGGGTGGCGCAGTACCTGTACTGGAGTGTTAGGCGTTCGCGGTGCGGGCATGCTGTAGAAGTGCAGCCAAAGAAGCGATCATTCAGCCAGCAAAACCGCGCGCGATCAGAGTGGGTAGGTCAAGGCTGATAAAGCCTCAGACAACGGTTCGAGAATTCAGGAAACATAAGACCGCGTTTTCGACACTCTGGGGACAATCGTGAGAGTGGAAACATTTCGCGTATGCAATCGCGAGAGCTACTTGGTCATAACGTTGACGACTGACCGGATACTTTCAGTCCTAACAGACCCGGGGCATGTGAACAGGGATGTACCAATGCTTAAGTCATGGTGCCGCATAGTTTGGTGGTACGTGCTTGAGAAAACCCCGGATGGTTGATGGCTCAAACACAAGGGTGTTAACCGAAACGCTAAATCAACCCACGAAACTTGGCGCACTTGCTCATTCCCCACAACGGAGACAGAAACTGCAGTCTGACCGAATACGTCCAGGCATGGTCGAGGTCTGGACTGCGTTTGACAAGTGTTGATACAGTGGCTCTTGTCAGGTATTGCATTCGGCGTTGCACTGGGCGTCAAGCTGCAGAGAGAGGAGCGACCGGAGGCAACAGACGCTTAAATATCAGCACAACAGAGGAGGATTGAGAATCTGAAAATAATTTCCATCAATTTGAATTATGTACTGACGTTTCATCATTCGTAAAAGACCAAACATCTAACCTCAATGCTCTGCCTGCCTGGAGCATCCTTTGGTGTCTGAGGGTCCTCGAAGGCAGTGTGGGGAGTTCGAACAGCGATACCCTTCTTTCCGTTGGGCATGCCCTCGCCGTAAGAATCAAAGCACTTGAGCAGCAGGACCTCGTCCGGTGTCATATCTTTCTGGTAGTAGAATCGATGTTTCTCGTTCGGCGCTACACCCATAGTCTCGCCCTTCACCTCGTAACCCTCGGTGGAGTTGTACTTGCTCGGATCAGGAAGTACCTCCTTGCCGCGATCATCATCGTCAGCATCCTGAGAGTCTCGTCGAGGATACATGAGATCGGTAGCAATGAAGTCTGAGGGAGACGTGGTCCGCCAGTCGATGACGGCAAGTGGATGATCCGATGCAGGGTTCTCGATGGGTCTCCAGACGTTGATGATCTGGTAGCGGCCCTTTACAAGCTCGTCTGCCTCTTCCTGGGGAATGTGGCGGCGGACTCGAACTTCGGCTGCGGCCGGGGTCTGGTCAACGTGGACCTGCTGTACTGGCTGGCGCGCAGAATCTTTGACTCTCCGGCGAATGGTGTGGTCAAAGATGTGGACTTTCTTGATTCCGGGAATCTTGTCGCGGAGCAGCTGCTCAACTTCCGCGTAGTAGCCGTTTCTTACGGCAGCGTCGTCTGTGAAAGACTTCTCCTTGGCGGGATAGTTGAAGACGGCGAATCCAGAGTTGTCGGTGTTGTACTCATGTTCTCTGCCGCGCAAGTTATGTACCTCTCGCGAATGGCTCTTGCGCTCGAAGTTCTGTCCAGGCCCGTCTACCTTGACCCATGGCTTCCCTGTGTAGGAGTTGGTGTCGATGTGGATGAAGTTGGCTGTCGTCATGATGAATGTGTCTGGCCGTGCTCTGATTATTGCCTTGACAGTGCTTTAATTATTGCCTCGACACAGCTGCAGGTGCCATCAGGTATATGTAATCAGGTATATGTAATCAGGCAGTGGTGGTCCGCTTTGAAATGGCGGCATGGCGTCATGGCCTAGTTCTGGCCGAGGTGGCCAATGTCAGCCAATCAGCAGTGCAGGGAGACGGAAAGCGGCGAGCATGTCAGGCTTAACGCCGCGGTGTGCACTGCGGTACTCGGGGTAATTATATACACAGTAGTGTGAGTGGAGATGATGACAAGGGTTTTCAGTCGTATTTTTCAGCTGTCTTGGGCACTGATCTGAGGCGTTTTTGATGCACTTCTTGTCCTGGAGGGTTGTAAACTAGGCAGATTGCAGGGGTGAGTACTGAAATATATCTAAAGAGAGGGCTGGCGTGATTTGTCCCCCCGTTTTTGAGATTTGTCCCCCGCCGAAGTACCGAAAATGGCAGCTCTTACGCTGTGCAATGCATTTTAACGGCAACTCCACGTGTAATTTTTGGCTTTGAAGCTGTGAGTACGTTTAGCATAAACCGAAGTACCTCTGCTCGAAGTTTTGCGAATTTCTGAAGCGACAAGAACAAGTCAAATCAAGTTGAAGTTGGCGATGTTGGCAAAAATGTCACCAACTTCAACATGCATTTAAACCACAACACGGACCAAGATTTTGCTTCAAGATCTCAGGCAAATCTCGCAAAGCCCTAGAGTATTATACGGCGTTCAAAAACCCATTCACAATGCTGCTGGCGTTGAGTTGTGTGGATGTAGAGCAATTCGGTACTTCGGCGGGGGACAAATCTCAAAAACGGGGGGACAAATCACGCTAGCCAAAGAGAGTGCATCTTCTATTACGAAAGAGAGCGTATTCTGGTGTCAGCCCCGCCACACCTGCTGCCCGCACGCCACCCGAGAGCTTGCAGCTGTTTCCCCGCACGCTCGAAGAACAGTGCTGCTATGTGAGCAGCGGAAGCAGCACACACGCCTGCTCGCACAACACACGCCCAGATGCCGCGACACGTCAGCGACAGCGAGGACGAGCCGCTCGAGGACACGACGGCGGCGCTGTCCCTCAAGTCGAAGCGCACAGAGCGCATGCAGCGGCGCAAGGTGGTGCGCGATAAGAAGAAGGACGAGACGGTCAGGCTCAGCAGGCTGCCCGCCGAGCTGCTCCTCGAGTGCCTCGCCTACGTGACGCCGCGCGACGTCTTCAGCGTCAGCCTCGCCAGCCGCCGCCTGCACGCCCTCGTCGCCGCCCACGCGCTCGTGCTGGGCCGTGTCATCATCGGCCGCCGGTATGCGCTCCTCGCGCAGTGCTTCCCCACGCCGCGCCTGCTCAGCGACGTCGAGCCCGCGACCCGGGCGTTGCTGACCGACGCCGGCCGGCAGACGCAGCTCAGCATCCACAAGCGCCCCTACACGCACATCTCGCCGCCCGACGCGCAGCAGCTCTGCACCTGCCTGACGTGCATCCTCACGTGGAACAACCTGGGCCTGGTGCTCGACTTTGCCCACTGGCAGCCGAACCTCGACCACGGCGTCCCCATACCCGCCGTTCCGCGGGGCAGGACGGCTGAGTGGAACGACGAGCTCGTCGCGCGCAATGCGCGAATAGCCCGGAAAGCGGTCGATGACCCGCTGTGGCACGCGCGAATACTCGAGATGCACCTGGACAGCACCGTGCGCTCCATCAAACGACACTCGAAGAACAAGGGCAACAAGCGCACCCACGTCGACATGACTCCCGCCGACGCTGCCTCCGGCGCAGACACGTTTCTGTCCAAACACGGCCCGCCGAGTCTCGAATTCCCCTACCAGCGCGACGAGTACTACATGCTCGAGGCGTACCTGCCCAACCGCTGGTGGAAGAAGACCGAGCAGCGTTGGGTCTACATCATCGCTGGACAGCACGAGCGAGACCTTGACATGGTTCAGCGCTTCGCCTCAAGGTATGCACCTAGCCAGCACTCTCGCTCATAGATTCTCGCGTCAGTCATAATCTCTGCCCACTCTAACCCCATGGAAAGACTGGCGCTGACCTTCGTAGAGACACGCTTGCTCAACTCACACACGCCATGGCATGCATTGATCTTGACGACTGGATGACCGATGTCCTCGACTTCAAAACTTATATGATTGGAAGCCTGTTCGAGCGCTCGACTGCTCCAGCTGCGCCGCTCAAGTACTATGCAGCCATTGTCTGACAGCAGTGCGTAACGTCCAAGCTGGCAATCATCACACAACCCCTCACCACAGCAGAGCGCTCTCAATATGCCATCAAAAGCCATCTGCGCACAATAGAAATCTGCATCGACACACTTGTTGGAGGACGCTACTCTCTGACTCGTCGACTAGTGCATCTGGGCTTATACCCGACGTACGTAGTTCGGTGTAGCGTAACCCCACTGATTTGACTTACAACGTCATGGACGCAACTCCGCATTTCGGGATTTTCTGGACCGAAATGCCCAGTCGGGCAGGCGTCTACCATCGTTATCATCTAGGAGTCGCGCCCTGTGAAAAATCGGACTCTGATCATCACTCATCCCTGGCCTCCTCCGCCGGATGCAACCTTGCGCTGCGCTTCCGTGCCAAGACCTCACACATGCATCGATGACTCTTGACGACGAATGTTAAGACTCATAGCTTGGATTCAATTGGTACTTGGCTACGAAGAAGCGCTTCGGGCAGCCGTGTCATGCCCTGCACACATGCTATTCGAACTCGATGTCGACAAGAACAGAAGCCACCGAGGCTCACACACACGACGGAGAGAAGGCCGAAGCGCACATCGAGACCAGAACACCAGGAGTCAACGCCGAAGCGCCCATTGACTTGACGCTCACGAGAACGCAATCGAGGCCAGCATATTCTCTTGACCGCATACAATCACGTTTGACAACACGCTCGCTTGCTGATCCTGGTCCACCACCAGATGGCGGCTTCCGAGCCTGGACCCAAGTCTTCTGTGCATGGTTGGCCATCATTAATTCGTGGGGGTTCATCAACAGTTTTGGAGCCTTTCAGCCTTACTACGAAACGATCCTCCCGCAACCCGCTTCGACCATCTCTTGGATAGGCTCGTTACAAGCATGTCTCGTGTTTGGGCTCGGGATATTCAGCGGTCGTGCTCTTGATAGAGGCTGGTTTCGCCCCACAGTCGCATTGGGTATTGTCATTCAGCTGGTCGGCATCTTCACGATGAGCATCGCACACAATTACTGGCAACTTCTACTCACGCAAGGTCTTTGCACAGGCGTGGGAGCTGGTATTTTCTTCGTCCCCATCATGGGCGTGTGCGCCACGTACTTTACGAAGAAGAAGGCTATGGCATTGGGCATGGTGACAAGCGGTACTGCTATGGGAGGGGTGGTCTATCCACTGGTGGTGTGAGTACCCGAGAAGCAGGCAATCCACACGAGGCTAATCAAGAACAGGCGACAGCTACTTGGAAAGGTCGGCTTTGGCTGGACAGTGCGCGTCTTAGGGCTGCTGAACGTGGTAAGCCTTACGTTCTGCATTGCGTTCATGCGTCCACGTTTGCCTCCAAGAAAGACAGGTCCACTCGTCGACTGGGCAGCTTTCAAAGACGCACCGTACTGCTTGCAAGTGCTGGGCACATGTTGTATGATGCCACCAGTATACTGTGTCTTCTACTATGTGGCCTCGTACGCTCGTGACGAGCTTGGTATGCCCTACACCGAATCGCTCAACCTAGTGATCATCCTCAATGGTGTAGGTCTACCCGCTCGCGTGCTGCCCGGCTTCGTTGCAGATCGCTATATCGGTGTTCTCAATGTGCAGGCTATTGCTCTGCTGTTCAACGTCGTCATGCTGTGGACTTGGCTTTCCGTCAACTCCATTGCAGGCTACTACGTCTGGGTTGTCTTCTACGGGCTGGGTGCCGGAGCATTTCAGTCGCTCTTTCCCTCGGTGATCGGCGCTTACAGTCCGGATATTAGTAAGACTGGCACAAGGCTGGGCATGGCTTTCACAGTCATCGGCTTCAGTGCTCTGGTCGGCGGACCTATATCGGGTGCTTTGCTGCAGGTTGCGGATGGAAATTACACAATCCCAATCTGCTGGGCAGCATTAAGCATGATGGTTGGCACAGCCTTGAGCGTAAGCGCAAGATCCATCAAGCATGGCTGGAAGCCGTGGATACGGTGCTAAGCAATGAGACTTCCATGCTGTAAGGAAGTTCCGATGCAATTTCCAGACTAATATAAACGATGAGACAGTCCGTGTCTGTCTCTGTACACGTCTGACAAAAGTAGACGCACTCTTGGCCACGATAGCGCCACCTTTGTAGCCAGCATTTTCTGCAACATGAAGCGGAGGTCCTTCCTTATTCTTTCATGCCGCCCTTGTACGTACATACGAGTAGCCGAGACAAGAGCCAACAACCGACCAGCGTACTGAGATATTACGCTTCCTCCGTCTTCACCTCTCTTGCTGAATCTAAGCTCACCTTTTGTCTCCATCTGATGGCTTCGCAGCTGCACTCATGTTACTCCACTCGTCGCCAGCACCGTGTATGAGAATGAACTTGACGCTATCGTTCTCAAGTTTCTCATTTAGATTCATCCTGCGCTCGACGTTCGCCGATACGTCTGAGCACAGGCGAGAGGTCTTCGAGGATCTTTGGGTGCGCGGTGATATCCAATTCTGACTTGCTACATATGCGGACATGCTGTTCGATCCTAGGGCTAACGAGGAGGCTAACAATTTCCCGTGCTAAAAGGCGCAGGCGAGGAATCAAAACAACCGGGTCGAGAATATTTCGGCACCGCAGGAGCAGCGCCATGCTTTCGGGTGTAAGCGGATCAGTCTTCAGGACGGCTACTTTGTCTTCAACCAAGAAAGCGTTACGCTAGTGGACACGAGTAAGACGGGTTCGCGGATTCAATGCGTTATAGAGAAAGGGATACAAACAAAGGAAGGAGAACAGAAGGCTTTCATACCTCATTCATGGCCGCAAGACAGTATGTATGGCATGGACTCCCTGAGGTAGCTCACTAAATCGTGCTGCATTCGATGTAAAGTTGGGAAGCCGTCATGACCCGAACGTGAGACGATTACAGTTGGTTAATTTCTTTGAATGGTCCTACCTCGACCTTTTCGTTTCTCGCTTCACTCTTCTTAACCCCTTTTGAACACCCCCTCTGGGAACTTCTCCTGCACAACCGTAGACGTAGGAAGTATGAGTGGCTCCATGGAGACGAGTCACAGTGACTTCTAACGGCTTGAGAGGAGGATTTTGCGTGCCACTTTCCCGACTCCCAGGGTGGTATCGCTTTCTGCAAGACAACTCGGGCTAGAGGTTGCGTACCCGACACGTTCGAGATCCTCGACGACACTTGAATGAGGTACGACGACCAGTACAAGCCGGACGAAGCTCATTTCAGAGGGTCTTTGTGGCCTCCTTCTCGTGCAAACGAAACAGGCCGTCTTGACCGCTGTCAGGGCGATGAGTCGTATCAAGTGGCAGGATCACCTCGAAATAAACACCTCCGAATCAGTAAGCGGAGGCCCACCGCGCTAAGTAAGTACGATCTCAGCAGGCGAAGTAGATGAATTGCTTGGAAATCATGTCAGTCGATGGGCTTAAGCTGTGGGTTCACTGCCAATCCTAAGTCGAAGCGAACGTATCAATCTGGCTCTACGCGCAGAAATTCTTTTAGTAGAAATACATAATGGACCCTGTGTCTCCTATTGTTGGTAGATCTTCTACACTTCATGAATTAAAATACGACTAACACGTGCTTGATTCGGGCCTTATTGACAACAACATAGTAACACCGTGACACCGGAATCAGAGGCTTCTGGCGTCACCAACGAAGAGGCCCTGGCCATCACTATACAGATCTAACGCTGGTACACAGCATACCTACAGTAAGACGGACCAGTAGGCTTCTACATATAGGTATCTCTGGAGGTAGTCGATTATGTGGAGGAGACGGTGAATAAAGATTTGCTCCGATACAGCACGAATGTTTTCCGATTCGTCTACCTCTATGTTATGCAATTAACTTTTCATTACAATGATCATACTGAAAGGGTATATGTTGCAAAGAAACCGTCTACCATGCGAACCAATCTTGATCTCCGCCCAAACTCAACCTAGAACTGAACTTGAAATTTTGGGTTCGTCCTGATACGCTCCCCGTATAGTCTGAACATGACCGGCACCGGAATGAAAGCGAGCGCCACAAATCCCAGCAGCGAATTGCCCCAGTTAAGGCCCAATTTGTCATACATATCAAGCCCGGCAAGGGGCAGCACGGCGCCGAACACAGATCGAAGGACGGTGTTGGCAGCGATGGCGGACGCAGCATGCACGTTGAAGGCGTCAACGAGGTACGTCTGGATGGTCATCATAGCGGTCAAGTTCCCAACGCCGATGAACGCCGTGCCGATAATGGGAACTGCTAATGTTAGCACTATTCTAACCAACGTCGGGTGAGGGAACTCACCAATCCAGTGTACACCGTAGTACGTCGTCCAGCCATAAAGAAAGATGCCAAACGGCAAGCTGACCGCACCCGGAACTGTGAGAAACATGGGAAGTCTGTGCTCAGGCTTCGCGTTGCCCTTGGCCTGGTGCTTCTTGATGTTCTTGTCGGACAGCGTGCCCAGCACGCCCATGCCCAATATCATACCGACACCCATACCCAGATATGCCAGCCCGACGGAGCCGGAGGAGAACCCGTACTGCCCCTCAAAGACAAATGTCATGGTCGTGAAGAACAGATACAAAATGCCATAGTTGACGGAGATGTATAAGCTCATGAGGAACACAATAGGGCTGAGGAACAGCATCTTCATCGGGCGTGCGATAGCACGGGCGAAAACTTCCTTGGGCGAGAGTCCGTTGTTGAGCTTACTGCGGAGCTGCGTGTTTCCTGTTTCTTTGCGCAAGCGCGCGACTTTGCCGTTGAGAATGGTCTGATGGAATGTCTCGCGGCCGACAAAGGCAAGACTGACGCCAAAGACGCCGCCGAAGATGGCGAGGATCCAAAATACCCAGCGCCAGGAAAGGGATTCGACAAGGAAGCCACCACATACCGGTCCAACGATCGGTCCCAAAAGAGGCCCCATGGAGTAAATTGCCATGGCGCCGGCACGCTGCTCGGGAGGAAACATGTCAGCGATTGTGCCGCCTCCGAGTGTTAGAGGCGATGCTCCGGCACAGCCTGCAAGCAGTCGGAAAGCGATGAGCATGCCCATCGATGTACTAAGGGCACATGCAATATTGAAGATGATGAAGAGGACGTTGCAGATGTTGTAAATGGGCATTCGGCCGAACATCTCTGACATAGGTGCGATGACGAGAGGGCCTGGAGCACTGATCAGCCTGGGTACAAGTATGTCTGACGAGCAACTTACCGAGAGCAAATCCGAGAAGATAGACAGATACTACAAACGTAGCCATCAGATTCGACTCGACCTCGAAAGCCCGCATGACCTGCGGGACACCAGGTGCGAAGAACGACGACGCAAGTGGTGTGATGAAAGTGACGGCTCCCAGTGCCGCAATAATGGACCACTTTTTCTTCGCTGGCCAGTTCAGGGGGTTTTCAGGATCATCTGGCCCGTCCCAATCTACGACATTTGAGTCTTGTGCCTCTTCTCGTACGGGCGCATCACCACTGAGCGTGTGTTCGTCTGTGTGTGTTGAAAGTGCTTGGCTCTGTGCGCCTTTTTCGGGATCTGCAATGTATGTGTCGGCATCCTGGCCGTGCTGGTATGCCTCGCTGTCTTTCTCGTTAAGATCCTGTGCTTCCCGTGCTGTGTTGGGGAAGGTCGAGGGTGTTGCCATGGTGGATGCTGTCAAAAGGTGCTATTGCTGTAACAAGCACCGGTAGGATCGTCGAACAAACCCAGGGAATCGGAGGTGTATATTCAACAGCCAAGCAGCAGGGAGCAGGAGATAAATTGCCAGGCTGCCAGGCAATAACGCTCCTCTCGGACGGTCCGAAAGCCAAGAGGCGTCGCATCTGGGGTAGGGCAAGTTCACCAATCAAAACGCGCCTTGGACGGCTAGATGCCGCTTCCCGAGCCCAGAAAGGGCTTGTTTTGGGTCGAGGCGAGCTTGAGCGCGGGAGGAGGCACGCTGCAGCGGATTTAACCTGCGGACGATCGGGGATGATGCTCACCGACCTAAGGGAGAGTGCATTGCACATGCAAACAGCAAGTTGGAGCTCCACGAGTATTTCTCGATACGGCCTTTACGGCGTTATGCCTCCTCAAGCAGTCTGTGCGGCATCATGCGAGCGTCTATGATATCTGCTGTCCTTTCGGAAGAGGTGTTGGCGACTAATGTGCCCGGTACACTCTGCGCAGGAGTCATGGTTCGACTGCTGCGAGAAAGTGGCTTGCACTCGCTCAGGCATGCCATCTCGAATCGACCAAAGGTTGAGGTACTTGATGTATGCTGGTGTTGCCGCCATACATACCGGTAGAGGAGATCTCGGGAAATAGCACGCGACGTTGGCATAAGGTCGAGAGAGCCCCGCTGCTGCGTTCCGTCCCACGTTCCCCAGATCCTCGCTCTGGAGCTCGATCTGCATACTTTTCCATTTCTATGCGACAAACCTCTCAAATACGAGTGTTCAGGTGTTTGCTCACCGCTAATCACAGGCACCTTGTTTTGTAACAGACCAGCATCCTTATTATAAACTATCGACAGACCTTGCTCTACAAAACCCTACCAGCAGTCGACGCAGTACTCCTGTCCTTGGTCTCGACCTTACGTAAAACCCTGCCGGCCCTGCCGGCCTGGATTTCACCGAGAAGCGCTCCACGACTAGGCGCACCCCCAGGTGCTTTCATGCTGGGCATAGGCGGCGGTGGGGGAGCGCCACCCATAGGGGGAGGTGGTGGCCCTGGTGGTGGCGGAGGAGCGGAGCCTGCAGGCATCGGTGGAGGCGGCGGAATACCTGCTGACGGAGCTGGACTCGCAGCAGGAGTGTCCTTGTTGTCCATCGACGACAATGGTCGTGGGGGCGCCATAGTGCCGAACAGAATTGAAGCCAGGTGTTTGGCACCGCCTTGTGTGGGGGCATCCTCGTCATCAGAGGACGAGTCGTCCGAGTCCACAACAGACCAGTCGTCGTCGTCCTGTCGTCCGCGAGTACGGGCTGATGGAGCAGCTGGCTCGTTGAACGTCGGCACGGCAGCTTTGGTGGTCTGCTCCTGTGTCAAGCGGTGGAACGGGTTTGTAGACATCTCGCTGGTGTTGCTCGCTGGAGGAGGAGTATTGTTCTCTTGGGTAGACATTGCCATCTTCTTGTAGAAGGGGTTCGTAGTCTCACCTCCCGCGATGGGATGAGGACTGGTGACCGATGATGCCGGAGGGCTTGGGAACGATCCTGGAACCTGCGGCATGGGCGGTGCCGGTGGCGGTGCTGTGCTTCGTGGGAGTTCCTGGCTTGCAGTGGGTGTGGACTCTTGAGGGGTAATGTTCTGCGGGCCCTCGTCGTCAGAGGAGTCTTCGTCGTCAAGAGCCTCCAGTTGCAGCTGAAGCTGCCTCTCTCGCTCACGAGCAGCCTCAATCTCCTGTCGCTGTGCTTGGAGCTTGGCCTCTTTCTCCTGTTGCTCCTTCTGTGCGCCAGCCCTGCGCTTCTTCTCTTCAGCCTTTTTGAGCTTACCCTGCTGCACCTGCTCCTCGAGAGCCTTGAGTCGGGCCTGAGCAGACTCACGCTCTTTTGCCAATTCATCTTCCTGTCGGCGTTCTTCATCCCTAGTTTTTTCATCAGTGAAAGTCCGATATCCATTCATTATCACTTACTCCATGCGCTTGGTCTCAGCCTCCTGAGCCTGTTGTTGTTCCCGGAGAGCCTGCTCAGCTATCTCATTCTCTGCCCGCTTAGCCTCGGCCTCGGATTGCTGTGTGTCATGCTGGGCGACATCCACCTTGTTCTTCCGTGACGCTGGTGGAGGAGGAGCTGGCTTCTTGCCGGTACCCTTGGCTGGAGCTGGAGGCGCGGCGGATTCGCCCTCAAGTCTCTTTTGCCTCTCTTGTTCGCGACGGGCATCTTCCTCTTCGGCTTGTCTGAGCTTGTCCTCACGCTCCTTCCTCTCGCGCTCAGCACGCTGCTCAGGTGTCTCGCCAGCCTTGGGAGGAGGGCGCAGTCCAAGCGCAGCCAATCGCTCTGCCATGCGCTGCTCAGCTTGCTGCTTGATGAACGCAGCTCGTTCTGCTGGTGTCTTGTATGAAGATGCGCCACCAGCGGTAGGTGTCGACCGCGCAGACTCAGTGGCATGAGCAGGGCTCTCGTAACGAGAAGTGGACTGACCCTCGTTGGTACGCGAAGATGCTCGACCAGTGTCCCGGGGCCTGTCTTCCTTGCGCACACGCGCAGCACGGCTGCTTCGCTGTAGATCGAAAATGAAGTCTCGAACTTCATCTTCAACACCAAGAGCTTCTTCCCAACGGCGGCGCTCATGCTCGCTGCGGTTGTCGTGTCCACCCTCCTTAAGGCTGGCCTCGAGACCCTTCGAGAACTCGTTGACACTGTCTTCTACATCGCGGATCATGCGCTCGTTATTCTCCTTCTCAGATCGAATGCGAGACTGTTCCTTCTCCAGACGTTCGGTCGCTGCACCCGTGTCGTCTCCAGCAGGTGCAGGCTTGCCAGTCAATGCAGCAGAGCGAGCTTGCATCATGGCTTTGGCGCGTGCCTTCAGACGATCTGACTCTGTTACCGCACCGCCGGGCCCTGTCCCTACGATTGTAGAAGCGGCCCCAGGATGTGCCTTGGCGTCCTTCAACCTGAACAGCTCGAGTTGGGCATCGGCAATTTCGCGCTCGATACGGCGCACGTTGGAGGCGACTTCTGGCAGGCGATCTGTCAGAGTCTGAAGTTGGCGCTTGAGTGCACGGCGTTCAGCATCCGAATCACCGCCATGCAGCGATGCCTTGGGATGAGCATCGATGTCTTCTTGAACTCTGCGAATACGACGATAGAGCTCCTCCGCCTCTTTGCGGTCTCGCCGGTCGAGAGCATCATCCTCATCAGCGGCATCCTCGTCTCGGGTATCCATCGCATCTAGGAGAATCTGCTTCTCCTTGACGGCTTTCCTGAGCTGCTCCAAAGACATCTCATCTGACCGTCCAGATGGAGGCGATGACGTACCAGACGCTGGTGATGGCGAGCGACCTCCAGCACCGACACGATGCCTTGCGCTTGAGCGGTAACCAGCATTATCATCGTTGTTGCGGAACACAGTAGCGTCCTTGCGTCCTCCAGCTGCTGGACTTCCTGAACGGAATGAGTGGGTCTTGAGGTAGCTGACGCCAGTGCGCTGGGGTTGTAAGAACGCGCCAGAGTTCTTCCTATCCTCCGCATCGCCGCGCAGCAGATTCTTCATGGCACCAATAGAATCATTGATGTTGCGCGTTGACGGTGGAACCAGCTCAGGAGGCAGGCGGTTTGGCACAGGATATCCGTTTAGCTTGCGGTAGATGAGATGCATTGCCACGGCGAACTCATCCAGGTTTAGACGCCCTCGGTCCTGAGCATCAGCAAGAGTCCATATCTTCTCCAAGTCGGACTTTGGCAAACCACTCTGGCCGAGAATCTCAATGGCCTGTGCGCCGGCAATATAGCCCTTACTCATACCATCCCAAGCCTTGAACGTCTCGTCGTACAGCTTTTTCTCGCCCTTTGTAATAGCCCAGGGAATGGTGGCATTGCCAGTGAGTCCGGTGGTTGTGTGGTTGCTGGTGTCCCGGCCTGTCTGGGGCATCATACGCCCTGCCAATGCTTCGATGTTGGGAAGTCCAGTGGAGGGAGTGTTGACAAGACCCCATTGGCCAGGCATGCCTGTCGGTTGAGCGTTCAGGGGAGCCATTCCCGTCTGCTGAGGAGCCAGACCGTTATTACCAAATCCAGTGGGCATCGGTGGCATTGGAGGGCGTGGGCCGTTGTACCCACTACTCATGCCTTGAAAGCCAGTCTGTTGTGGCTGCATGCCTGTAGGCTGCATACCAACCTGTTGTTGGCCGTACCCGGTTGGCTGCGGCGCCAATGATGCCAGCAGCGAGCTGTTGGACTGCTGCGGCTGCGGCTGCTGAATCGAAGGAGGTTCGTTGAAGGACGGAGCGTTGCTCGCCGGTGCGGGTCGTTTGGGCTGGTCATCGGCGGCGTTGAAGGAGATGATGTCTACCATACTCGAGACTTCATTCTTGACACGTTCAGGAAGAGAACCCGGGAGGGTCTTGCCAGTCAGTTTCAGATTGCAGAGATACATGGCGAGCGCAAATTCGGGGAATAGAAGCTGTCCAGACTTGGTAGTGTCGGACAACATCCAGATGTGTCCCAGATCATCTCCTGGAAGCTTCGATCGCAGCAGCAGGTCGCGCGCCTGGTCTCCTGACAGAGCTGTTCCTTCGCCCACAGCAGACTTGAACAGCTGCTCAAACTTGGCCTGATCCTGGGCTGTGATGAACGACAACCGTATGCTGGGGATCTTACTTCCCGACTTGGCAGGCACAGGCGGCGGGACGGAAGATGAGCCCCCAAAAGACGCAGCCATTTCGGATGAGGTCATGCCTGTGGGCTGGGGCCTCTGTGGCTGCGGGGGAGCCTCTTGCTGCTGTTGCGGCGGTGCGCCTGTTTGGAAAGGCTGTTGCTGAGGGGCCTGCTGGAAGCCCTGATGCTGTTGCTGGCCGGGAAATCCCGTGAATTGCGACTGCAATTGCTGGGGCTGTTGTCCAAAGCCTGTCTGCTGAGGCTGCTGCTGTCCAAAGCCCGATGGCTGGCCTGGGTATGAAGCGCCTCCAAAGCCCGTCTGCTGGGGTTGCATCCCAAAACCAGTCTGCTGCGGCTGCATTCCAAAGCCCGTCTGCTGTGGCTGCACGCCGAAGCCTGTCTGCTGAGGCTGCATGCCGCCCTGGAAGCCCTGCTGCTGACCATACTGCTGCTGTCCCTGCGGCGGCGGCCCGCGGGCAGAGTTGGCGGACCAGTTGGACCCAGAAAACATCGTGTGCGAGCAAGCGCAGGTCGATTAGATAGCTCGAGCGTTGCGCATGCGAGGGAGTATTTAAGGGACAGGAGAAATCGCGCGCGAACGGGTGGAGCGGGTGAGGTGTAAGTCGGGCGCCAGCCAGTTACCTCCTGGTCGCGCTAGGAAGGAGCTCTCCGTGGACCGCGTCATTCCCAAGATCTTGGGTACAGATGCGTGCGCAACGGAGCCGCAGCAACCACAACGCCTTGCATCTCTTCTACCATGTCGCACGACCAAAACGGAGCGCCAGTGCGCAATGCAGATGCAGATTTTGCCGAGGTAAGCGTCTCTTTGCCACCGTAGTATGGCCTCTAACATCGCCATAGGCCATGAAGGAGCTTGCTCGCGGCGAACGAACAGCGGCTGCGCTGGAGGATCACCTCGACTCCCTGGAAAAGAAAATCGAAGAGCTCCTAGCACAAGCCGAGAAAGCCGAGAAGGACATGCAGACCGGCGCCTCCACGAGCGAGAAGCCTGCATCTCAAAACCAGTCCAAGAGCTCATAGGCGCTACACAGCATGATATGATCAGGAGCTGCAACGATGAGGCTCCCGATTTTTCGAGCACCGTCATGCTATTAGCTCTGAGCTGGTAATAGAGCAAGCTATACGTAACGATACCCACGAATACGACCTCTTAAGCATTAGAAGTCTATACACGGCACAAAGGTGCACATGGAGAAAATGCAGATAAGGCTCAGCCTGTCAGTGTAAAGCAGCAGCACGCTTCTATCTATATTGGGTATCTATGCACATTGCAACTCCAACTACAAGCCTCCAATGGTCGAAGGCTTGACTTCTGAGCCCTTGGCTTGGAAGGCCTCCTCCAAATGGAACACACCTTCGCTGTCCTTCTCAAAGACGCCGACCTCGGTGATGATGCCGTCGATGAGATCGGCCGGCGTAACATCGAAAGCAGGGTTCCACACGTTGATACCATTGGCCGCAATGCTCACTGTCTCTACAACAGCAAGGTCCAGGTTGACCCCGTCATGGCGAGGTCCCTTGACAAGAGTCACCTCCTTGCCTGGTCGCTCCTCAATGATGATATCTGCTCCAGACTTTGTCTTCAAGTCGATTGTGGTTCTCGGTGCCGCGACCAGGAATTTGACGCCGTGATGCTTCGCAAGAATAGCCAAAGAATAGGTGCCGATCTTGTTGGCAGTGTCACCATTCGCGGCCACGCGGTCAGCTCCAACGACGATGCCGGCGATGTTCTCACTCCCGCCTCTGAGTCGGAGTAGAGCCGCAGCCATAGAGTCAGTGACCAAAGTCGCCGGGATCTTGTCGTGCACCAACTCGAAAGCTGTCAGCCTCGAGCCTTGATTGTATGGACGAGTCTCTGAGCAGAAAGCATGTTTCAACGATCCAGTGGCGTGCAACGACCGGATGACACCCAGAGCAGTGCCGTACCCAGCAGTTGCAAGTGATCTAGATGGTTAGCAACGACTTGAGTTACTACGTAGACAACATACCCAGTGTTGCAGTGTGTCAACATGCTGACAGGGCCCTTCTTGCCCGCTTCAGTGTTCCTTACAATCCACTCTGCGCCATGCTTGCCGATGTTCTCGTTGTCGCTCACATCATCAACAAGCATCTGCTCAGCAGCACCGACATACGCATCCCTCACAGACTCGCCGCTTGCTCCCTCCTTTGTGGTAGCGTCTCCAGTGACTTTCCGCAACTTGCCCGCCGCATCCGCAAGGTTCACGGCAGTAGGCCGGCTGGTGACAAGGTAGTCTAGCTTTTCTGTAATGAACACCTGCACTTCCTCTGCCACCGACGAGAGCTTCATGTTGGTGAGCTCGACTGCAAGGGCGAGAGCCGCAACAATGGCAATAGCCGGAGCTCCTCGGGTCCGCATCTCCTTGATGGCATGCCACGCATCGGTGCTGGAATAGATGTGGTCATATTCCTCGGCGTGAGGCAGCTTGAGCTGGTCAAGGATCTCGAGCTGACCCCGCGTGTACTTGATCGCTTGGAGCACCATTTTGTTGCCAAGGAGCCGTTGAAGCATTGTTTGCTTGAGCAAAAAAAATCGAGATGACGATGGCGCGACAGCCAGCGCGAACAACAGCTCGTCGCGGGGTCTGCCCCACTGTCGTAGCGCGAGAGGGGCAGGCCAACATCCATGGACGTCACGTAACCAAGCAACATTTCATAGCTCCTGTAGGCAGCAACTGATTCCACGATGATGTTCGAAGATGCCAGAATTCGTTCAAAACGTATGATAATCGACCAGAAGTTCCAGTCCATTAACAAGACCCACCGTCAAGCTCCAATACAATGACATCAGGACTGCCTAGACGAGCGCCTGGTATGCGCGAGGCGGTTTAGAGCCGCCAGGGCAGGGACGACCTCTCCATTTGCAGCTTCCTCTTATGTTTTCTGCCCCTCGATTGATTTGCTCAACTCGTCTTGTCACTCGCGCTCCACCAATCACTCATCCATTCCATCGTTATCTGACTATCACTAAGAAGTCCTTCACAATGGCGAAGCTCAGCTTAAACTCCACGCTCCCGCTCCATAGCTCATCCCACAAGATCCCTCAGCTGGGGTTTGGTGTCTATCAGTCGCCGCCCGAGACGTGCGTTAAGAGCTGCCTGGCAGCCCTGAAGGCCGGCTACCGACATATCGACACCGCTCAGTACTACGAGAATGAAGAGCAGGTCGGACAGGCACTGAGGGAGTCTGGCCTCAAGCGCGAGGAGGTCTACCTCACCACCAAGATCCTCTTCGCCGGCGACGATGCCGAATCGACATACAAAAAGGTCGAAGAGAGCGTCGAGAAGCTCTCTGGCAAGGATGGATACGTGGACCTGTTCCTCATTCACAGCCCCAACTTCGGGCCAGAGAAAAGGAAGCTTATGTGGCTTGCGCTCGAGAGGGCGAAGAAAGAGGGCAAGGTAAGAGAGATTGGTGTCAGTAACTACGGCATCGGTCACATTGAGGAGATCAAGAGGTTTGGCACGGTGTGGCCGCCTGCAATCAATCAGATCGAGGTACGTCTGCGGCGAGATTTTCTCTACAATAGTATCAGCACTGACGTCCCAGCTCCACCCCTGGTGTCAGCAAAAAGACACTGTCAAGTACTGCCAGAAGAACAATATCGTCGTCGAAGCATACTGCCCGCTTGTTCGCAACGACAAGGCCGACGACGCTACCCTCCAGGGGATCGCAAAGAAGCACAACGTGACAACGGCGCAAGTTCTCGTTCGCTGGAGTCTGCAGCGCGGCTTTGTGCCGCTGCCGAAGAGCGACACGCCGTCCAGGATCGAGAAGAACGCGGATCTGTACAGCTTCGAGCTCGACGGCGACGACATGTCCAATCTGGATGGTCTGGACCAGGCAGAGAAGGGGGCTCTGGTGCAGGCAGTCAGCAACGAGTAGGAGAGTTGCTACTCGCCGACGGCACTGTTTCGCCGCATATCTGATCCGATCAAGGAGACGCTGAATAGGGTGTCTGCGAAGCTGGAAGCCGAGCTTGCACGGCAAAGAGAGAAGCGAGCGCCGAGGCAACAACACAGTGCTCGTGGGAGGTAGAATTCTTTCAAGAGCAAGCTTGCTCGCATTAGGCGGTTCTCAAGGGATCCTGCTGCCTAGGTAGAGGTTGACTCGCCAGACGAGACGGCGCCGCTCACGGATGGGCGTGTGTGGTGGTCCAGCGACGAGTAGTAGATATAGGACTAAGTCTGCAAGTCTGCCGCATAATGCACCTTTACATAGTGTCCTCGTTCTTCTCATCTCCGCACACGTGGCTGCTTCACTGTTGTCCATGTCGCTCTCAACACTCGCACCCCCGGATCCATCATGTGCCCCCACAGTTAGTCTGCCAGGAGAAGAGTCTCGCTCGCAGGCAGTTCTGAAGAGGGGGGCTCGCCCACACCCACAGCAGAGCGGGGTGCATGGCGATTGATGTCGCGCCGCACTCTCGAAAGAGACAGACCGTCGCAGCCATGGGAACGCGGGGCCGGACGTCTGAGGATCTGTTCATGGCGCTGTGTCTTGTCTCACCGGGTCACGCATTGGTTGCCGTAAGGCTGGGGGGGAATCTAGTCGTTGATTGAAATGCTAAACCGCTGATGCAGGCAGAGGAGAGAGTATGGTACATGATATATACAAGGCGAGTGCAAGACGGTGGTGCCATGCTAGGCTTGCGCGGCTTCGACGGCCGCGGCCTCGACGAGCTTCTCCGCCATGCCCAGGTCGCGAAACTCCCACCCGCTCGCCCAGTCCTTGTTCTCGCCGAGGACCGCGAGGTTCGCCTCGTCGGCGCGGCGCACGAGGAACTCGTCAGCGACGCTCTGGACCTGCGCGGCGCTCACATCGAGCAGCTGCTCGCGCCTCGTCTGCAGCATATCGTCTGTGACGCCGCTCAGGAAGAGGCGCATGCCCTCGCGGCTGACGCTCTGCGGGGCGTCGTAGCCCTGGAACGCGCTGAGCTTGGCCTCCTCGAGGTCCTGGGCGCTCCAGGCGCGGTCGCGGGCCCAGGCGCCGGCGTCGCTCATGACGCGCAGGCTGTTGGTTGGGTTGGGGTCGCGGTACGAGTACATGCCAAAGACTCCGCCGAGGGCGCGCGCGTATGCGCCGCCGCCGTATGCGCCGCCTTTTTCGCGGATCTCGGGGTGCAAGCTCTTGAAGGTGAGCAGCTTGGCGAGGATCTCGAGGGGCGCGCCGCGCGGGTCCGTGTATGGGACTGTTCTGACGGCGCGGGCCGAGTAGTAGACCTGGTAGGGGAGGGGGAAGAAGGACTTTGCGTTGCGGGGGTATGTGTTTTCTTGGGTGGTGTGGGGGACGGAGACGGAAGGGGGGAGGGTGGTGAGGAACTTTGCGAGTGCGTCTTGGTTCGGGGTTGCGGATTCGGGGCCGCAGTTCAGGGCGACGCGGAAGGAGGCCGAGTTGGAGATGACAAAGGATTGGAGAGCTTTGAGCTTGCTGATGACTTCTGAGAGTGACTCGAGGCCGGCCAGGCTGGTGGTCAGCTTGACTTGGGTGAGACCGCCAGTCTGCTCGGAGAGGCGTCCCACGGAGGTGATGCCTGCCTCGGCGTATCGCATGGCGTACGAGTGGCCGGAGGAAGCGATGTTGTTGACTGCGC
This sequence comes from Didymella arachidicola, assembly GCA_016630955.3. Classification (NCBI taxonomy): domain Eukaryota; kingdom Fungi; phylum Ascomycota; class Dothideomycetes; order Pleosporales; family Didymellaceae; genus Didymella; species Didymella arachidicola. The sequence goes on along the minus strand of CM049997.1, from coordinate 1,101,240 downwards.
CGCTGGACGAGGCTTGCAGCAGCTCCCTGATCTTCTTCTCCGCTTCTGGGCCGTCAAAGTCGGTCTCCTGCAAGATGGTGCGCAGAAGCTCGTACATGTCAGGGATGTTGCGGTCGAAAGCATAGCCAGAGAAGGCAATGCCTTCCTCGTACGAGTCGAGCGAGAGGGGTGACTGGTTGGAGTGGTAGCCGACAGAGATGCCGCCCGTCTTGAGCTTGATGAGCTCTTCCAGCTGCTCCATCGTCTTGGTCTTTGTCCCCAGACGCATCAGGGCGTCTGTGAATAGCGGGATCAGCTCTCTCAGCTCGTCTGGCAGATTCTCCAGTCGGTGCACGGCTCGAAAGTATGTCAGGCCGTTGGTGGGTGCCTCGCGCCACTGCACCTTGACATTACCAATCTCGGTGTGACGAAGAGGCTTCCTCTCCTTCTCTCGCGGAATGTCCTTGACGTGCACGGTAGGCAGGCAGCTGAGATCCTCGGTCCGGGCCTTCTCCTGCACCTCGAGCAGCTCCAGCTCGCGCTTCTCCAAGTACTTCTGGGCTTCCTCCTCGCTGGGGAACTTGCTCGTCGTCTCGGCAATCTTCTGCGCCAATCGTTGCGTCTCCTCTTCGACCAGCTCCTGGGCGTACGTCTCGGAGGGCTTCATGGTGAATGTGAGGGTGTTATCGGTGAGCAGGTACTTTTCGATGAGGCTCTCGAGGTAGCGGCCCTCTGCGTATTTCTTCTGGAATGCATCCACCGTGTCTTGCCATGCGAGGGCGTCCATGGGATCGATGCCGTTGAACCAGCTGGGCTTCAGTCTCTGCATGATGCCCATGCCAAAGTTGGCCGTCTTGTGCTTCAGCGACAGCTCCAGCTGGTGGAGGATGCCGTTGACCTTGATTTGGTCGAAGCCGTTCTGTCGCGATTCCTGGAACGTCTTGACGATGGCAGCACGGACCTTGGGCACGTCGTCCTCCTTGACAGCGTCGAGGCCAACGGAAAAGACACCTCTCCGGCCTGCGCTGTCGTAGCCAGTGTTGGCGCTGAAGTCGGCGCCAAGGCCGGCCTCGATCAGATTGCGGTACAGGGGCGATCCGTAGCCGTTCATCAACAGACTGCTGAGCACGCCCAGGGCAAAGTTCTCGACGGCATCGGCCGTATCGCCCATCAGCCATGTGACGGACGTCTTGTACTGCTTGTCCTGCGGCACGAGGGGATCGAGGGGGCCGGGGACGGTGACTTGCATGGGGCTGTTCAGTTGGATGGGAGCCTTGACGTCCTGGTCGACGGCGATCTTGTCGAAGGCGGCCAGGCGCTCGTTGACCTCGCGCAGGTGGTCGGCCAGGGGCATGTCGCCGTAGGTCAGGATCTTGGCGTTGCTCGGGTGGTAGTGGTCGGCGTGGAACTGGCGCAGCTGGTGCCAGGTGAGGTCGGTCATCTTCTGGGGGTCGCCGCCCGAGTTGTGGATGGCGGGGAACAGGTGGTCCTGGAAGCGGGCGTAGAAGAGGTAGCTGGCGTCCGAGGTCTGGCCCTTCATCTCGTTGTAGACGACGCCCTTGAAGACGAGCTTCTTCGCGGCGGCGTCGTCGTCGGCGGCGGCCAGGGGGTTCTCGGGCCCGATGCGCCAGCCCTCCTGGGTGAAGTCGTTCTCTTTCAGGAGCGGGTGCAGGGTGGCGTCGAGGTAGACGGACATGAGGTTGTGGAAGTCGTGGGGGTTGGTCGTGGCGAAGGGGTAGGCGGTGTGGTCGGGGAAGGTCCAGGCGTTCATGAAGTTGGACAGGGAGCGCGGCAGCATCTTGAAGAAGGGGTCGCGGATGGGGTACTTGGTGCTGCCGCAGAGGGTCGTGTGCTCGAGGATGTGCGGCACGCCCGTGGCGTCGGGGGGGTTCGTCTTGAAGCCGATGGAGAAGCAGTTGTTGGCGTCGTCGCGGGCAATGTGCAGGTACTGGGCGCCCGTCTTGTCGTGCTCGAGGAGCAGCGCGGTGAGCTCCAGCTCGGGCACCTGCCTGAGCCGCTTGAGCGTGAAGCCGTGCAGCTGCGCGCCGACGCGCGGGAAGTTGGCGGCATCGGTGACGGCGGCATATCCGCGCGCGGGGTGTGTTGGGCGCAGCGGGCGCAGCGGGCGCAGGACGCTCGTCCGGGCGGCGCGCGCAGTCGGCCGCTGCGTTTGGGCGGTGCGCAGCATGTCGCGGTCGGGTGGGAGAGAGTCGCGTGGGAACTGTCACAGACTGGCCAGCGCTGCATGACGCTGCCCGTTCGCCTCACACCCGTCGCCGATTGGCTGGACCAGGCTGGCCATGGCCGTGCTGCAACAGTGCTGTGGCATGACTAAGCCCGAGTCGCAGCGGACGCTGTGCAGTGTACGCGCAGACCGGGCGCAGCAGGACATGCCGTGGCAGAGAGAGACGGGCGTCGTCTGCAGCTGGCTCCTCGATCCTCGCGCGCGGGTGCCGTCAGTCGCTGGTGCTGCTGAAGGCTCGCAGCTGGCCCGGCCACTACCGACTTTGCACGGCGAGCGAAGCCCTCGGCCCCCTCCACCACGAACGCGATCGCAGGCCGCAGAACGCAGAACGCAGAACGCAGAACGCAGCGACCACGCCGCCGCCCTGCCCGCCCGCCACCCAGCCCGCCGCTGCCCGCCGTCGAGACAACCGCATTGCCCCCAGCCGCCCGCTGGCCGCCATCATCACAGCCGCCACGACCACGCCCGGCCCGAGACGTCGCCGCCGAGTCCTCCCTGCGCGCATCGTGTGACCGCGCCCGAATGCGCCTGCGAGTGCCGTAGAGCGTCGTCACTGCGAGCCCCTCACTGCGAGCCCGTCGCTGCAACACGCCGCCGCAGAGTCGCGAGGCTGGCCGCAGCAGTCGACGGCCGCACCCCAGCACGCAGCACGCAGCACGGCACCCAGCACCGCACGCCGCACCGCACGCCGCACCGCACGCCGCACCGCACGCCGCACCGCATCCTCCGTCCATGGCCACCGTCGCCCACCAGCGCCAGCCCTCGACCTCGTCCCACCCCCACCCCTCCACCCGCAGCGCCTCTGCCTCGCCGTCCCCCGCCATGGCCCCGGCCCACCACGCCCACGCGCCCGCGCCCGCGCCCGTCCCCGCGCCCGTCAAGAAGGCCAAGGCCAAAAAGGCCGCCGACCCCTCGGAGCAGCAGAAGCAGATCCAGGCCAAGATTGCCCAGCTCGAGCTCGATGCCGCCGGCGACAAGGAGCAGGAGCTGGAAATCGGTGCGTCCTCTTCTCGCCCAATAGTAACCCAGCCCTAGACTGACCCTCACAGAGCGCGAGGTCAAAAAGGCCAACCGCGAGATCCAATCCCTCCTCAGCAACATGGACGGCGCCCACAGCCAGCTGCAGCTGCTCCAGAAAAAGTACAACGAGCTCCTCTCCGACATGAAGCGCATGGAGCGAGAGCACGCAAAGGCCAAAAAGCGCGGCGACCAGCTCCAGAAGGAAAAGGACGCCCAGCGCTCCGAGCTGACAAAGGTCACCACCATGAAGGACAAGCTCGACAAGCTGTCCCGCGACTTTGCCAAGGAGAACAAGAAGCTCAAGGACGAACTGCACAAGCTCGAGAACAGCGAGTCCACGGCCCGACACGAACTGCACACCCGCCTCGAGACCCTGATCGCCGAGGTCGACGACTGCATAAGAGTCGCCGAGGGGCCTGAACCACAGGACGACCGCGACATTGAACTCGACCAAGTGTGCGTTGTCTCGTACCTGTGCTTGCTTCCACCGCTGACGACGCAGATTTCGACTCAAGTTCAAGTCCTTCATCGACCAATACGAGCTGCGCGAACTGCAGTTCCACTCGCTGCTCCGCACAAAAGAGCTCGAGATACAATACCAAATGGCCCGCTTGGAGCAGCAGCGCAAACAGCAGGAGGCAGAGTCCTCCAAATCCCACCAGCTCACCCGCCAAGTATCCACCTTTTCGCAGACAGAAACAGAGCTGCGCACCCAGCTCAACATCTACGTCGAAAAGTTCAAGCAGGTCAGTCTCCCACCCCCTTCCCCTTGTGTTCGGTAGCATCTTGGTTAATACTGACCAGATGCAGGTCGAAGAAACCCTCAACAACTCAAACGACCTGTTCCTCACCTTCCGCAAGGAAATGGAGGAAATGTCCAAAAAGACCAAGCGCCTCGAGAAAGAAAACCAGAACCTGCAGCGCCACAAGGAGATCACCAACCGCAACATTGGCGAGATGGTCGAGGAGCGCCAACGCATGCAGGAGGAGCTCGCCCGCAAGACCAAAGAAGCAGACGACCAGCGCAAGAAAATCGCCCGCCTCGAGACCCTGTGTCGCGGCATGCAGGCCCAGGGCCGCGGCCAGGTGCCCATGGCGGAGCTCGAAGAAGACGAAGAAGTCACCGAGAGCGAGTACGACTACGAAGACGACGACGACGACGAAGAAGAAGAAGAAGACGAAGGGAGCGCAGAGTACGACGACGATACCGAAGAGGATGCTGTCGAACCCCCGCCCGAGCGTCGCCCTTTTGGCCCCGTGCCCCCGCCCCTGCCGCCCCAGACCGCCGTGAATGGCAACGGGAATGGGAGTGGGAATGGGGTTGGCAAGACGGCGAGCCACAAACAGCCCAATGGCCAGATGAATGGGGTCAAGCGCTAATGTTGCTTCAGAATCAAGCTGTCGCCTGCCTTTGTCCGCTGTGTATATTCCCAAGGCAATGAATGACATTCAGTTGCTTCTTCCTGTCTGCATCCCCTGTGCCGTGTCCATCCCACATGACAGCAGCTTCACAGCACATGATGCGCAATGCTCAGGATACGAGTAGCAAGCACCATCTGTCAGAGGGTGAAGAATGGCTGTCCCATGCGCAGATTCTTACAAGATTACGTCATCATGTCTGGTCAAACTCAATGCCGTGCAATAGCAGCCGTGTAAAGTACACGTCCAACGAACAACGTCTCAGGGAATGATGTCACAACACCCTACTGCCTATTCTACTTCTTTGCCTCTTCTAGCGCAACCCTTAACCTCCTCTCCTTCTCCTACTTACTACTAGGCCCTATAACCTGTCCTTTTCTAAATGTACTAAAATACTTGGGATACAAGCAGCAAGACTTATTAAAGTATAACGTACATCACATGCGAGCGGAACACTTTTGCCAAGACCCTACCAAAACACCAACCTCTACTAATGCCTCCACGAAAACAACAGAAAGACGCGTTAAAAGAAGCTCAGGTACAGCTTGCAATCCAAGCTCTTAAACAAGACCCCAATCTCTCTGTTCGACGCGCTGCAGCTATCTACAGAGTCTCTGAAACCATTGTACGCAAACGACGCGCCGGACGACCTTCACGCGTTGATACCATGGCCAACTCACGGAATCTGACCAATACTGAGGAGCAGGTGATTGTTACGCATATACTTGAGCTGTCCAAGCAAGGACGGCCTCCCCGCCTTGCAGATGTGACCGATATCGCCAATTCTCTGCGGAAAGAGCGCGGTTTGGCCCCTGTTGGCTCAAACTGGGCCAGCACGTTCGTTTCGCGTCAGGAGGAGCTCAAAGTGGTGTTCAATTGCAAGTACGACTACAAACGAGCCCTCTGTGAGGATCCTGAGGTAATCCAGGGCTGGTTTGGCCTTGTAGCCAATACCAAAGCCAAGTATGGCATCCAGGACGACGACACGTACAACTTTGACGAGACAGGCTTCATGATGGGCCAGATATCTACTGGAGTCGTTGTCACAGATGCTGAGAAGCCAGGACGAGCAAAGCAGGTCCAGCCAGGCAACCGGGAGTGGGCAACAGTCATTGAGGGCATCAATGCCACAGGGTGGGCCATTCCGCCCTACATCATCTTCAAAGCCCGCCGCCACCAGTCCAACTGGTACAAAGACGATGACCTGCCCCAGGATTGGACTGTTGCTGTCTCTGAGAACGGCTGGACTACCAATAAGCTTGGTTTTGACTGGTTGAAGCACTTTGACAGGCATACAAAGACGCGTACTGGTGGTACCCACCGACTGCTGGTTATCGACGGCCACGAGAGCCACAACTCTAAGGAATTCAAGGAATACTGCAAGGATCACAATATTATAGGTCTATGCATGCCTCCACACTCATCGCACTTCCTGCAGCCACTTGATGTGGCTTGTTTTGGCCCTCTAAAGAAGGCGTATAGGGACGAGGTCAATCAGCTTATGCGCAACCAGATCAACCACATCACAAAGCAGGAGTTCCTCCTATGCTTTACAGCGGCTTATAACAAAGCTATTTCCTCTAGCAACATTCAAGGAGGGTTCCGAGGGGCCGGATTGGCTCCGTTTGCCCCAGATCGCGTCATATCGGCTCTGAATGTGAAGCTGCGCACCCCATCGCCACCACTTCCCCAAAACAGCCCGCTCTGGCAGTCGCAAACCCCAAGCAATACCCTGGAATTTGGGTCGCAGTCAACGCTTGTGAAGAAGAGGATTTAGAGGCATGTAGACAGCTCACCAACCTCTATGGTTGAAGCGAAGCAACTGTAAAATTAAAATTTATGCTTAACACCCTACTGCCCATTCCGCTTCTTCGCCTCTTCCAGTGCAACCCTCAACCTCCTCTCCTTCTCCTCCTCACCGCTACCCTCCCCTCCCCCTCCCTTCTCCCTAATCAACTGCTCCGCCTCGTCCCGATCCTGATCCAGCACGCCGATCCGTCTCGCAAGCTCTCCCTTCATCTGCGCCTCCCTCGCGATCCTCTCCGACTCTAACTCGCTAATCTTCGACTCCGGCGCGTTGTCGACAAGCGCTTGCGCAACGTCCGCATCGACCTCGGTGGTATTGAGGAGAATCTCGAGACGGTTGAACAAGGCGAGCATCGACTTTGATGATTCGCGCAAAAAATCCAGCGTCTCGCTCGTTCGTTTCAAGATATCAGCGTGGTCGCCGTCGGGCAGGTCCCGCACCGCAGCCACGATGCGGCTGCGCTCGTTTTGCTCCACGCTCGCCGCGCCCACAACGGCGTCCTCGGCGCTCTTGACCAGCTCGCCTAGGCGTTCCGCCTTTTCGTTCTTCGCACGACACAGCGCTTGCTTCTCAGCCTGTTCGAAATGCCTCTCCATCGTCTTCAGCTTGGCTTTGTCGCCAGCGTTGTATGCGGGCTGCACTTCCGTCTTCTTGTAGCGCTTGTCGCGTTCGGCAATGGCCTGTACAATCTGCTCGTGGCTCTGCTCGGCCTGCTCGTGGAGTTCGATGAGCACCTCCAGGCAGGCTTTGGTACTCGGCGCAGTACCGCGGCCTAGGCTCTTGACCCCGGAAACCGACGTTTGGAGGAGAGTTTCTGCCACTATGCATAAATCGTTGAGCTTGGCAATGTCGACCTGCACAGCGTTATACACTTTGTCAAAGACCGTCTCGACATAGCTCTTGACCTCATCTTGAGCTTCTTGTATCTTTAGCTTGTTTTCTTGGGCCTTTTGTTCAGCCTCAAGGTCCTTCAGCTCGGCATACGAAATCTCGTCAGAGTTGAAAAGATCGTCGTTGTGTTCTTCAGTCTCCTCGTGACGCCTCCGCCGTGCATCATCGTTCTTCCTGCGAGTCAGAGATGCTGACTTCTCCCATGTTTTCGTGACCTCTTCAATGTTTATCGCGCTGAATTTGACGGCCGCGGCTTCCTTACGAAGATCCTCAAGATCTGAACTTGGCGTCGGCGGTCTGAACTGGTCCGGGCTCAATCGTACTGGCAGCAGGCTCTCGAGGGTATCTAGCGCATTGCCCTTGGGTGGAGGCCCTATGGAGACAGGACGACTCGCTGCAAGGTTTAGCGGAGCCACAACGGGTACACCGCCCGTGTCGTCACTTGAAGTCGACTTGTGACCTACTCCAGGTCCGCTTGATCCCTGGCTACCAAAAAAGATCTCGTCACGGGTCTGCCCCGCTCCGATCGGAGACGTGATATTCGGGAGGCCTGCCTGTCGCTGTGCGAGAGGGGACGGACTGCTCGTCGACATGATAGGAGGTACATAGGCTTTGTATTGAGACTGCACCTGCTCCTCTGGAGGGGACTGTATAGGCGTTGAGTCGTCGTGGACCGAGCTTGCTGGAGTCAGGATGGCAGTCGATTGCGACGATGTGACGCCTGGCGCATGTCCTGCGGTGCTCGCCTCAACAGGTGCCGTTGGACGCCTGAGAAGCGGCCGACCACCAGGGCTGTACTCATAGTCATCCTCATCCGGCGCTCCATGCGGGACGGCAATGCTCAATTCGCGCTTCTCGTCACGGGACTGAGTCGTTTTTGAATGATCCACTGCCGGTATCGGTACTGGAGCATCGTAGTACTCAATGCCTCTAATACTGGACTCGGCCTTCAGGAACGCCTTGAAAGTTTTGATCTTATTCTCAACATGTGGCTCATTCGCCTCACCGCGAAGCATGTCCACGTATCGTTCAAGAGAGCCAGCATACCAGGGATCCAAGTCTGGAATAAGATCTGAAGCGGCAGGTCTGGGAGGTTCCGGCGCTGCCTTTGTTCTTTCCTCCTCCAGCTGCCTCTGAGCGTTGCCGTGCTGTGTCTGAGCTTCTTGAAGCTGCTCGTGGGCGACGCCAAGCTGTTGTTGAAGATCGTCAAGCTGTTTGCGCAGACTTAATATCGTATCGTCTTTCTCTTTGATACTGTCCTCCTTGCCTTCGATGTCTTCTTTGATCCTCTCAATTGTCAGATCGTTCTCCCTCTTCAAGGCATCAGCGTCAATCTTTGCCCTCTCGGCAGCTGCTTTCATAGCCTCAACCTGCTGGTCTAGCTGCGCACTCTGCTGGTCTGCAAGCGTTTCAGCTGCCCCCTTATCAGCCTTCAGACGATCAATCTCGGCCAAGAATTCGGCCTTACTAGCTTCGATCTCCGCTTGAACCCTCTGCATCTCATCCTTGGTCTCCCTGCGAAGGCGCCACAGCTCTGCGTCCTTGGCCTGTAGCTTTGCTGGGAGACCACTGTCATCCTCTGAGCCCCAAGGACCGCTCTGTTGCTCTTTATCTTTCGGCGAGAGACCCCAAGTTGTGCCAACATCCGAGAAGAAACGCGAGGGACCAGGCCGTTTCTGTTTCGGGGTTTCCATAGACGGCGCCAGGGCGTTGGTGACAGGTACCTGTATCGGTGCAGGCACCTGCACGCCTTGCCGACCTGTACTGACACCAGCATCTTCAATTTGCGATTTGTGCGAGGCACCGTCTAGTTGTCTCGGCGAGTCGGGTTCACCCCATAGCACTTCGCCCATCACGAATCCGTGCTGAGCATCCTGTGGCGCCTCGTACTTTTGAAGTTGTTGAGGTGAAACTTGCTGAGGCGCCTCAAGGGCGTGATTTGCAACAGACTGCTGCTGTGGTGTCTTGGGTGAAGCTGTTGGGTGAATGTGCACAGGACTGACTGTAGCGGTTGGCGGTGTTGGTTGGTATGTATCACGACGGCCACTGTGGTTGATGGGTACAGTGCTAGCAGGGCTCGGCCAATCTTGCGTGGATGGAGGAGATGGCTGACGAGGGACAGGGATTTCTGTGCTGTCCAGTTGTACAGGCCTAGGTTTTCTGGCAAATATGGCCTCGTCATCGATCTCATCGCCCGTGCCAAATGTCTCCCAATCCGACGGACCACCCGTACCGAGAGCGCTGAATCTAGACGCATCATCGCGAGGAGGCGGAGGTGTAGGATGCTTCAACGAGGGCGGCTTTGGCGAAGCTGTTTGTTTCGCTACACGCTGCGAATGTAAATTGGCCAAAGCAATAGAACTTACTGAATCAGTCCGTGCAGATACTGAATGGCCCGGTGCAAAGCTGGACGGGTGCTGGCTGACCACAGGAGAGACGTAATGCTCCTGCTGATTGGATTGATATACAAATTCTGGCGGAGTGGTGTCCGTGCGATCAAGCGGTTTCGGCGCCTGGATGCCTTGTTCCAGGACAGGTTGGTACTGATGCCCAGCAGCAGATTGCGGTAGCTGCTGTGGCTGCTGTTGTGACTGCCATTGTTGCTGTGACTGATGCGAATATTGCTGATCCAGTTGTGACTGCTGATAGCCATATGCTGAAGGGGATGTTTCTTGATGTCCTTGTTGAGTGTAATCGTTTTGTGCAGGCGGCGGCGCTTGCCACTGTGTCTGTGACTGCGCTGGACTTTGGAACTGGTGCTGTGCTTGCTGCTGCATGTATAACTGAGATACGGAAGGAGGTTGGCCATATTGTTGCTGAAGCAGTTGCACGGGCTGTCCAAGCTGCCCAAAATGGGCTGGAGGTAGGGGCTGTTGTTGCTGCTGTGAGATCTGGTTGTGTACTGGAGGTGGCTGCGGAGGCTGCTGTGGATGGGTTTGAGGGTATTGTGGAGGCTGCTGTCCATATGGTTGCGACGTCTGCTGCTGAGACACACCATTCGGATCAAATCGAGGCGGCAATGGAGGAGGCTGTTGTTGTGCTGGTTGTGCGCTCTGGTAGCCCTGCGCATAGAAACTAGGATCGACGCTCGGCTTGGTGTAGGTGAACCTCTTGTTCCCTCCTTGCAGAGGTGCATGCTGGGCTTGCTGCCACGCTGGCACGTCAGGTGGAGGAGGCACATACACTCCGGGCATTGGGTTTGTATTCGAGGGCACATAGGCTTGTACGCCTTGTCCTGACAGCGATGGTGGTATGTATGCAGGAGCTTGCTCGTTCGGACTCATAACGGTGCTGCCAGGCCGTTGATGTACTGGAGACGCTGAGAGCCCAACCTGGTCTACGCCATACATCAACCCTGGCTGTCCACCCTGTGATGAAGGGAAATAGGAGCCAGCTGGAGCAGAAGGTGGTGCGGGTGCAGCATTATTGTAGACGGGGTAGCCACCCTGCTGTGCTTGCCCAGTGAAGCCTGCATATCCCTGCTGTGGCTGCTGCCAGTTCTGAGCGCTCTGTGTATTCTGCACATACTGGGTACTATGCTCGGTCTGTGCCTGCGCCCCGGCTGCGAAGCCATACGGCTTGGGTGGAGGTGGAGGTGGAATATCGCTTTGCGGTTGCTGAGCGTAGGGGTCGGCTGGCTGACTACTTAGGGGATGCTATGTCCGCTATCAGCACAATATACGTGAAGCCTGTGGCCTTTATGTTGTACCTGAATGCCCTGACCGTGAGCGCTAGGCATCGCACCGTACGTGCCGGGATTGTAGCCAGGAGCTGATGGTTGCTGCTGGTGCGGGGGCTGCTGACCCCATTGTTGTTGTTGTTGTTGCTGATATGGCGGTACTGGAGGTGGCTGCTGCCCTGCAAAGCTCGACGTGCTGCTAGGCCTGTCATAGGCATGTTGGCCGTAGTTCTGCATGCTGTATGCGTTGATGTAGTATTAGAGGGAAAGCGCCTGCCGCGCAAGATCGCAAAGAAAGATGCAGCAAGGGACAGGAATCAACAGAGCACAGCGAAATTGTGGGGTAATAGGCATCTGCTATATTTGGAGTGTAGTTACTGGAAGAGGGGCGCATCCACACGCGCGACGAGGCTGAGGGCTGAAGCTTGACAGCGAACGCCCTGATGTGGTTTGGTTTGGCCTGGAGCCACGCGCATCTGCAGTCTGCGGGATGTGTTCCGCTGCCTGGTCCCTTCCCCGCGCTAGGCTCCACCTATGCTGTCACCTTTCCACCCTCTCTCTGCTTGCCAACCTCCTGAAGTACAAATTGGACATCCTTGCTCACGGCCTCCAGCAGCTGGCCCTTTTGCATCGCCACTGGGACCGAGGAAATGATTCCTCCAGCGTTGCTGAGTGTCATCATGTCCCACTGCGTGTGCTGCGGCTCTGTGTCTGTGATAATGCGAATGCGTTCCAGGGACGCATAGATACCCTCAGTGACCTTCTTGCCACTCCTGTCCTGCTGCATCTTAGTGGGCGTAGGCTCTCTGTTCTCGTGGCGATTCTTTTCCGTATTGTAGCGGAAGGCATTGCCTTGTGGCTCCAGGCGGCTCCTCGCACGGATTGTCTCAATTGTAACGAAAGATGAGTAGTCGATAGGGAGTTGCATGTTGATCGACTGTCCCTCTTGCTTGCCAGATAGCGCCAGCGCATGGAACACGCGGTCTTGCAAAGGGCCTGGTAAGACGTGGAACATCTGCACGACTACTTTGAATCAGCGGGAGTTGTCCGTGGCTCCAGTAGTTCCAAAAGCTTACTGCGCATCTCCACATCAGCTATGCCCAAATCCTGCTTGAGACTGCCTGCAGCTTCTGCCAACATTTGGACATCCCACTCCAGAAGCAGATTGCCATCATACAGATCCGGGGTATATTGGTACTCCCACCAGCTATGATCATTCATCAACAATGCATCGAGCTCGGTGTGCCTTACGTCGGTCTCCGCATGTTTTGACCGTCTTGCAAACCATGTAGTATCACCTTTGCCCCTTTTACGTTGTTCTACAGACACGGGTACAGTTGAGGAGCCGCCGTCAAGACCCACAATCTTGATATTCTTGCCGCTGGGTGCCCAGGTACCCTCGATAGTGAAGCCCGTCTCGAAGTCCTCTTTCAGGGCTTCGTTGAACACAGCAGCCAGAAATGTCGTCACAGTCGGAGCTCCAGCCGCGGGGGTTTTGAATTCGGGATGCAGTGGAACATCCTCGATACGAAGGCGCTTCAGGCTGAGGTAAGGTCGTCCCGCCATGGTGGTAGTCTGACAGCGGAGCGGAAGTCTGGCGTCTACCGGAGTGGGGATGTGGTGTTACAGCAGACGGGTGGTGTTCACGAATGCGGAGTTCCAGACCACGCCATTGTTAGTTCGTTATGCCGCACCGTTGGCAAATGCTGCCGCAGCAGGGACTTTCACGCTTGCAGCGCGGCTCAAAGCGCATACAGTGTGATATACAGTATGCTTGGAGTTGTCGAAGCTGCACGGCAAACCGATGCAGTACCCTCGGCGAGATCCATGTGCGAAGTCTCGACTCCAAAGCACAGATGAGCTAAGGTTGTCGCAAGAAATGAAATACCTATGCGGTTTGGCCGCTCCTGGTAAGACGGAGGTTCTCTTTTAGTTGAGATGGGGCAAACTCGGCAACTGGTCGAGGTGCTCAAGGCGTATGGCCGAGGGCTGACAAGGCTTGTAATCAACAACGAAGCCCATCCAATCTTGCAGCATCGGGTGTTTGAGAAGGCGTTCTAGAAACGCCGCTTGACAGTCACGTACTTTCGATTCACGGAGTGGTCGATCAATTGCACGTATCGAGATGTCGATCAGCTTCATCAGATAAGGCCCCGCACCGTGCACATCGGAAAGCTATGCAAATCCCATGCTGCCACACACAGCAGTTTCGAATGTCGATCCAACGTGCCACTCGGCAACGTGAGCCCTTCCCCACCTGCAGTCGCCACCTCGCGATGCGCATTGCCCAATGCAGCAATGCGGCAAGACCACATCTCCCTCTTGCACAAATCACGATTCCAGACGTGGGCAATTGCACCGTGGCATATGCAGCTGCGCTTAGACAGACCCGTCGGCCTGCGCAAGTCACTGCCGTGGGCCGCTGCACTGAGCGCTCCGCGGAAGAAAAGGCAACCCGCCCTGTTGATCTTACTCCCAGGGGCCGGACCCTGGCGTGCTTCCCCACTGCTAAATCCATGCAGCGGAAGCTTGTGTGCACCTCGCATCCTGCGCCCGAATCGATCGCCGATATTCGCTTTTCGTTCCGATTTTCTGCTTTTAGACTTGTGGTGCCGCTCTCACATCCAGCTGAAGGGATGGGCAGGTGGGACGACTGATCTGAATCATGTACCCGCCTCCGAGGACAATCTTCGAGGTCTGACTGCTGTCAAAAACGTTGATCGTGAAGACACCCCACAGCTATCGAGAAGCCTTGCACATCTTGAACGCTGTCTGTAGATTGGCCACTGCTACCGACCATGCGTGTGCATCGAGAGCTATGATCAGCAGCAGAACTCGCGCAATGGGTGGTTCGCTTTGGTAATTGGCGGCATTGCGGCATCCGGATATACAAAAGTCAGACGTTTTATGTACAACGTCAGGCTGGCATGGCTAATGGACATGGGGAGTATGAAGATCTAGACCCCAAAGGCCCCAAAGGTGGAATTACATGATGTCTCGGCATTACAGTTGTTATGCAGGGTCCAGTAAGACTCCGGATGTACAGTAGAGTATCATTGGGACTAGGTGTTTTTAAATTGATGCAGCCTGAGATATTAGGCAAGCCCTAAATGAGGCAGAATAAACGCTGACCCTGGCTACGCGTTTCCATCGCGATTTGTTGTTGCCTTGGTGGCCCAGAACGCCGGCTGATTTCCAGAACGAGGCTCGAGCTACCATAAGGTGCGCAGCCTTTAGATGACAAATATGCATAATGAACTTCGACTTGTGCGCCTGTTGCGCTGGTATCAATAGTGTTGCGCAGGAAAGTTTGTATTGGCCACATACTGCGGGGTATCATTTGAGATTCGTAAAACCGTATGTGGTGTGATTGACCCGGGAATAGTCAAAGCTTTTCTCGAGCTTGTGATGGGTCCGGTGTGCGTCGATATGTCGCCATCTGTGTCTGAGCCAGATTATCGGCCCCGTTGTGCTGATCAGCGACTAGCAGCTGCGTTGCGCAACTGCAGCCGATCCAGTACAGTAGAGCTCAAGGAGAGTTGTCCCTTTCCATCTGTTCGTCATCTACTACCCGCGCGGCTAGTTCTCCAGCTCTGACGAGAGCAGCAAGTGACCCCTGAGTGCGGTAATCAGGCGGCGACAGCTGCATGTGTGTTGGTGGCCCGGAAGGAGGATGATGTAGAGTTCGATCCAGCGGTGATTGCGCAGGCCCAATATTCGGTATTGGCTGTGGAAGCAATCTCATGGATTTCGCCGGATCCATCAACGGAGGCGGTTGTGCAGTTTGCGGAAGACTGTAATTGCTGTGCCCGCTCTCAGAAGACAATGTGGTGTCTTCGTGCGAAAGTCCGGGCAGATGTGACATGCCTTCGCGGTTCGATCGTCGTGATGGTAGCTCGATGGGATTCTGGTAGTGAGAAGCATAACGATTTGTGGGTGTCGGCATGGTCGATGGCGGCAGATGTGGCTGCATGTATGCAGAGAGATACGGAACTGAGGGTTCGTGATTTCCTCTGATGTCTCGCCCTAGTTGGTTGGTGGTACTCTCATACGGCGCATCCCTGTGCAGTGCAGAGTGTGGGGATGCGGTGACTGGTGAATAAAGCTCGTTGCTTCTTGGCGAGTTGAAGCCTGACAAAGGATATGTTGCAGGTGATGTCGGCTTGGAGGGAAATGATGGCCCAGAAGGGAGGCGTGCGGGTCCGATCGGAGGAGTGGCTCCTCGCATCTGTTGCAGGGGATCTGTCACTGCTGTGCTAGGACGCCTGTTCGCTGCTCGATCGTGCTGTTGGTCATGGCTGCTTGCTCGAGTCGACGTGCTCGTTTCTGTCTCCAACTTCGATCGCTTGCCTTTTGGAATGGTCACTATTCCGTTGCTGGATGTCGGGTGTTCGGGGTAGAACCAACCTTTCGTGGGCGCGTTGTGTTTGGCACGGAACTCTTCCAAGTACTTTTGGTAGGCCTCGTATTGCGGGGTCTTTTTGTACTCAGCAAGCCCAGCGTAGTACTTCTCTTTTGCGCTGTTGGCCTGGCGCTCGCACGCCTCGCGTTCCTCCGCGGGAAGGATCTGCCATCTTTCGCCAACAACCTTGGCGATCTCTGTGAAAGAAAGGTCTTGTCCCTTCAACAGTTCTCTGACTTCTGCAAAACTTCAGTCTTGCGCCATGGATTGCTGTACAAACACTTACGGTTTGAAAATATGACATAAGCGGATGGGGGTCGCTCCGGTGCGTTCTCGTCAGGCTGACGGTATCAGTGACAGTTCCGAAGGATCAGGCCCAACAGGGAGTCTTCTGAGATGGAAGATGCGAACCTTTGGGTGCCGTCGATATTTCCTCTTCGTACTTGTGCCTGTTGTTCCCTCCCCTGCCACTGGGTTCTGCTTGCTCTTTCCCTCATTTGCCGAGTCATCACTGCGATATGAGCCCTCAGCACTGGCGCCTCTCGCGAGAGCAATTGTCAGCGGTCGGTCCGATGACTGCCCCCTCGATTCGGCGATGGCCCGTTGGAGTTTCTTTGAGAGTAATTAGCTGTCGCATGCTTTATGTTGACATGCACACGCAAAGTGATGGAAATGTACGTACTCTTCGATGTCCAAGCTTGACATTAAGGTGGCTCCTACGTGCAAGTGAGCATGAGCAGAAAGGCATGCCGACGACTAGCTTACAGGTCGGACTCGGTGATATCGAGTACAGTTTCCCAAGTGTCGAACCCTTCGGTCGCGAGCACCTCGGAGTACTGGGCCAGACCCAATCGCGCAAGGCGTTCTTTCAAGTCGCTCATGTAGAAGGACCTTGGTCGTTGTCTAAGCGGAGTCGAAGAGACGCGGGTGGAGCTGGCGGCGTTAAGGTATCGGTGGTATCGATAAGGTCAAGGCGGCTGAACGTTGGCTGGAGCCGATCCTCCCAACCCAAGACGGTGTACTGGGCGGGAACGTGCCTTATGTTATTAGACCCGGAGTGGCCAAAGGCGACAGGGTGCGTTTGAGGAAAAGCAATGGTGTGTACAGCGGAAATAGTTTACAGGCAAAGTGCAGAATAGGAAATGGTCAATTTCTGATCCGTGACGGTGATTGGCGCGGCACACAGTGGTGGCGGTGCTATTGGCGTTCCGTGATAAAAAACTAGGTAGGGATAAGTGTTGCAGGGCGCGAGGCGCAAGAAGAGTAAGTGCTGAACAGTGACTAGTGCTCGCGCATAAGTGGGTGGACGCGGTGAGATTGGGGAAGGTGGACCCTCAAGGCCAGAATTCTGTAATTATACTGTGGCTCTGAGCAGCGTCGGTATTACGACAGCCGTCATGGAAAATAGCAACAATGCGGGCGTCCAGGGCTGGTGCGGCCAGAGCAGTAGCGGCCGAGCAGAGTCAGGAAACGGCCGGCGAGCATCTGGCGCGTCTCGCGAGGGGTGTGCGAGGATCTCTTTGGCGGCAGCGTCCACACGAGCACAGCATGAACAGACCGGCGCGGCGTCCAAGGCGAGCACGGAAGGATCCAGGAGGGCGGGCAAGGGCTAGGATGTAGGGCTGCGCACGCGCATGGCGGAGCGGCAGCGGCAAAAGCAGGCGGATGGACTTTGAGGGTGCGTCAATGCTGCGCGGTGGTGAGGGCAATGCGGACAGACATGGTGAGAACAGGAGAACAGAGATTTGGGCCACCAAGGCGAGGTCAGAGGTGCGCGCTGGGATGGATCGGCGCGTCGGGGCTTTCACGGCCAAGGCAGGAGCACGCACCGCGAGCGCGCAAGAAAGCGGGAATGCCGAATGAGGTGTCGCTGTGAGTGGTCCAGTGACCGCGAGCACTCGACGCTGCGAGTTGCAGGCAGCATCGTGGATGTCTACGAGATCGGCCGTTGACGACATGCAGGGCCATGCAGCCATACCAGGAGCAGCCAGGAGCGGCACCACCGCCGCAACAAGCTTACAGCTGCGTCAAGAAACGCGGGCATGGCCGCCTGGGAGGACGGCCCTTGGCTGGCTGCGGCTTGCAGACGTGCAGCAGCTTTGCAGCTGGTGCCTGCAGTGACGTTGTCATGATTCGCGGCTTGTGCCACTGTACTACCGTAGATGGCACGCGTCACCGCGGACACACAAGGCGCGGAGCAGGCTCTGCAGTTGCATCCTCAAAAGCCAGAGCCCAGCCATGGTCAACACGTCGCAGTCCCCTTGCCTACCAGCCGAACCCCAGCGTCATTGGAGGGAAACATTCCGGGTGGTGCCACACACCCTTGACGTCGTTGTGGATTTAGCGAGGGCTAGTCTAACAGGATCTTCGATCCATGGATTCACGGACACGGACTGCTCGACCGTTGCAGCAACCGTCATGTCCTGACCTGGCGACCTGGCTCGCCCTTGGGGTGCCACTACCAACGCTACCAAGCATCGAATGCCCAGGTTAGAGCACTTTGCCCATGACTTGCCCTCGATCTATCGTTCGATGCTCGCCCAGGGCCAACCAGAGAGTACTCATTTTGTTGTTGAATGATTCGTGTTGTTGAATGATTCAATTACGCAGACGCAAGGTCGAACCAGTTTGGGATGCAATGCACTTTCAGGGACCAGGACCAGGACAAGCGTGATCGAGCATCGACGTGGGAAAGGCAGAGCGAAACGACCCAAGTTGATAATCTCGATGTGGTCCCGATGCTCTCGGCTGGCCGCTGCAAGCGAGACTGCTTGTAAGAACAATCTACGTGTAGGGTGCAGCAGCTCTGGAAGTCGGCATGCAACGCTCCTCCAATGGACGGATTTTGGAACGCTAGCCTAGTATCGTATTTAGTCATCTTCGATGTGTGCAGCATGGAGATTCGCTTGTTCCTGGATGCGAGTTAGCTCTGCAGGATCCATCTGTCACACGTGCTCCAGGGAACCTCACACCGAATAGTAGCGATGAGAGTCATAATGGTAATGTATCAAGACGGGTCAAGTCGATGTGCGCTCTCAGTAATCCAAGCTCCTTGGAACTCCTCGATGTTCAGCCAGCTTCTTGACGTACACACACTGTACCTGCCGCCTCAACATGTGACTTCATGGGTTTGCACACAATCACAATCTACCAGCAGTCATCCGGTGTATTATTGTAAGGTTTCCTAGTGAGAGCGGTACATTAGACCGAGTCACTTGGAGAAAAGCGCGTATACGGGACTGCCTTCGGTAACTGTCGTCGTCCAAAATATTTTAGTGGATGTTCATGCCTAGAGCATTGATCCTGCAACACGGCTTGCTTGACCGGATTTGGGCGGTTTGCATGCTACACGCCCTGTGTTTATCCGTCTGTCCTTAGAAAGGGCCCTGCCTTTGGGCTGTAGCACGCCACCTATACGAATTACAAGACGATGTGACACCTTTGCTGAAAGCAGAAATCTTGCTTTGTCAGTCTTGGGTGTGGCAAGCTAATCCTCGAGGACTGTCTGGCCGTCACCTCCAGGAACCATCTGAGATTACGTTAGCCGTGCGACCGCCCAAGTTTCAGGGATACGTGCCATGCAGATGTTGTTGCCGTTGAGCAGGATCTTCGGTAATTTGTTGTTGCCCTCGGCGGGATCACTGTCAAGCTAGTTAGCTCCAGGCTCTGCTGTTCCCTGCTTCATGTCTCTCACATCTCAGTGACGTCCTCAAGGACCATATCTGGAGAATTGGTCAGTCCAGCGTTCCAAGGATGCTGCTGCTGTACTTACTGACGTAGTCGTCAAAGCCGACCAGCTTGCCTGTGAACTCTACACGGCCTTAGTCGAGTTTTCAATGTGTATACACCGCAACTTATTACCTTTTCCACCGTTCATGATAACCCATATTTGCGAACCAACGCACTTGTCGATGAGTTCTGTGAAGATTTAGCGGGGCTCCACTGAGCTGTACTGAGTGCATCGTACCGAGAGGGAGCAGGTTTTCGAGAGACATCACAGTGACTGCCAGTGCCTTTACCGCTCGCTGCAGTAAAGCCAGGTATATTGTTCTGTTTGACGTTCAGGTAGTGGTGAAGTTATTGTTGGCTACGTCTAGCGCTTGGCATGGAGCCACGAGAGAACGCGCTAGCCAACCATTCCCCACTGGTGCTCAACCTCAAGCCACCAGCGCCATATCACAAGGCAGACGCCGCATGAACCATTTCAGTCACCTTCCACACCTCGGTGCCTAAAAGGAGCACTAAAATGGAGGGATATGCTCTTCAGGAGACGCGTGTCTTTCCGACGCGCATTGAATTTTCGTGGACGCGTTCACCATGAAATGGCAGCACATAACGCGCTAGCAACTGCTCAATATGGCGCTCAGAGGTACCGTTCTGCCTCAGCTGCTGTCTACTTTTAACTAACAATGCATGAGACTCCCACAGCCGGAGGGACAGAGCTTCACCACGCCGCGGCTCCGACTGAGCCACGCTCTTCGACCCGCCTCTCCAGAGCAGACCTCCCCACCTCCGCTGGACTGTCGCTGGAAACGCGGACGACCTGTGACATTCTCAAACCGCGCTTTCAGCACAAAGCCAGCGAGCCATACTGCAGAGACAAGAGATGGTATCGGGCCGCCTGTAGCAGGCAGGCCAATACAGGCGCATAACCAAGATGTGGAAGCGCCTCGGGTACCGTTACGACAGAACTGTAGACAACATGATGACCCAAGCACGGTCGATCAGCAACACATGCCTGGGGGTCTCTCGCCAGACGGTGCAGACCGAAATGACGTAAACACGCAGACCAACTCTAACGTTGGGGCCACTTCGTCATCGATAGACGCTTCTGCAACAAAATCATCTTCGAGCTCGAATATGACCCCTGTGGATTCTGGGCACGGCAATCGACAAAGCGCTGTATCGATAGTTGCTCACGATACTGTGCCCCCAACTTCTGAACAATGCACGATGGAGAACGGATTGGACATCGATTACATGACATTCTCTTCTGATGAGAGCGAACCCAAGTCCGAACCGGATGGCTCAGATGTCGACAAGGCTCATGAGGAGCCCAGCGAAGCCCACACACCACTTGAGTTTCAGATCCCGGAAAACGTGTTACGAGCTGCCATGACCGCTCCCGAAAACACTAAAGCAAGCTTCTGGAGTAATACTCTGTACCGTGGCCCAGAAGGTGTGCCGGTGTTGCTCCACTACTGTAAGACTAAGGACGTAGCCGAGCGTGTGGCTAAGCACTTCGCGAATGAGCCGGTCGTTGGGTTTGACATTGAGTGGAAGCCGTACTCTTCTCCTGAGTCGATCAAGAAGAACGTATCCCTCATTCAGCTTGCCTGCGAGAACCGAATTGCGCTTTTTCACATCGCTTTGTTCCAGGGAAATACTGCAGCGCAGCTGCTACCCCCCACCCTGAAGGCCATTTTGGAGTCTCCGGACATCTTCAAAGTTGGGGTCGCTGTTAAGGGTGATTTCAGCCGTGTGAACAAATATCTCAAGGTTGAACCTCGAGGTGTTTATGAGTTGAGCCGTCTGCATAATCTGGTAGAGCACTATGCAACAGAGCCCAGCAAAGTCAACAACAAGCTTGTGGGTTTGGCTCCACAGGTGCAACAGCACCTTCAGTTGCCATTGTATAAAGGAGGTCAATTGATTGATGACCTTGAGGACTCGAATAATGTCCGCTCCAGTGACTGGAGCTTGCCTCTGAATCGCGAACAAATACACTACGCTGCCGCCGACGCATATGCTGGATTTCGCTTGTTCGATGTCCTTGAAGAGAAGCGTAAGCAGTTGAAGCCCACTCCGCCCCGGCCGTTGGTATGCGACCACGATCCCAAGCCTAAGTCGAAATCGACTGCCAAAAAGCCTCGTAAGAAGCGCACTCCCATCGTCAATGACAAGGAGGTCAAATCTGCCGTTACGGAGGAATCGCTTGCAACTGCGGAACAGACGAGTAAACCAGAGGAAGAAACGGAAGAGAAGCCCGAGCAGTCCCAAGACACAGAAGGCTACGAAACTGCCCAAGAGGACATCTTAGACAGCCATCAGCTCGAAGGCGAAGAGCCCGCTTCTACGGAGGGCAGCTCTGGAACGACTGAAGAAAGCGACGACGACACTGTGCCAACCTTAGAGCTTTCTTCAGAAAACGGGGAGGTGGAACCTGCCGCCGAGGTAAGCCAGAGACGAGTCGGTCGCATCAACTTGAGTCGACTTAGAGGCCCCGAGCCAAGGTATCCGGAACTCCCAAGCTTTTGCGGTGGCGATGAAGTAGACTCAGCGTCTGACGAAGATCTCGTTGATTTGCCAGATAGAGTCACTGAACTCCAGCTCGGTCGCAAAAATAAGGTAGCGATAGTTTCGGAGGAGGGGGAAACGACTGACGAATTCGATGATTCGGAACTTGACGAAGCATTGCAAGATCTGAGCATTGACAGCGACGGAAGGTTGCAGAGAGTCCCAGCCGACACTGTCTGTATCAAGCAAGACAAAGCTTCTGCGCAGCAGCTTTTTGTAGCGGAAGACAACACGGGGAGCAAGAAGGCAGATCGATTTGAAGAAGCAGATGCATCTCTTACCAAAGATCATCCAGCTATGGACAAAGAGGAGCAGCAACTGACCGATCTGACCAATGTTCCCGAAGTCGCTGCATGCCTCCATGATCCGCCCATCGTTCGTCCGGTTTCAGCAGCACCAGCGTCAACACCTTCGATGCCACACTCTGAACCTCCAACAGCTTGGCCACTCGCTCCTCCTCCCGCCGAGCATGGTGTCACTCACACCCCCGAGCACACCCTAGGCACGGCCTGGGCACGGTCCTACCTCTCCTCCACCATCCCTCCACCAGGCTCGCTCACACCAAGCCATATCCGCGCCACAGTTCCGCACCTCCGAGCCTGGCACATGTGGCACCATCAGCGTCTACCCTTGCTTGAAATAGCGCGACAAGTGCGCGATCCTCCCATGGCGTCCAGCACGGTAGCGAGCTACATATTGCAGGCAATCACACTGGAGCAGATGGAGTACGATGTGTCGGCAGTGCGAGAGCTGCTGATGGGAATGTCAGAGGCTTTGAGAAGGGGAAAGTGGAGAGGGTTGGCGGAGAAAGTTGGGGCTAGGTAGACATGAGTATTTCAGGGAAATTTATCTCGGTCTGGCACGCGTCACAATGTTTTTCGACAAACTAATACTTGTGCTATGTAGTTCTTACATGTAGTAGAGGTGAAAACCAGAGCCCTTTTGTGGACGATACCCATGAATTAATAAAAAAAGTCAGGTCGGCTGCAATTCACTCGATGTCTTGCGGTCTTCTGAACCATCTCTCCAACCTCAAAAAGATAAGAAGAATGTCTTGAACATCACGGGATCTCGAAGAACAACCTTTCGATTTGACAATGCATCCTCCGAGACTCGAACTCGGGCCAATTGCTTGGAAGGCAATTATGATACCCTTTCACCAAGGATGCTTACATCATCTATCTAGGTAGAAACGAACCTATGTACCCAGTCTACGCACCCATCTTGCGTTCGCTGCGACTTGTCCCGCCCTGGTCTATGACACCAGTCTTGCAGCTCTCCCCACACTCCCCGTCTCGAAAAGCTCCACCAGCCCAGCCCCGACACACTCCTCCAAGACCCACTCGAATCGCATACCGTAAAACGCTTTCCACTTCTTCGTGCGCCCAGGCAGCACCCCTGTGAATTCTCTTCTCGCTTTCTTTCTCTCTTCTCGCTCGGCATTGCCACCAGCGACGCCGCCATCCCAGCGCTCGCGCAAAACATCGAGAGGTGCGGCGCGAAACTTGCTCTTCTTGAGGATGCTGAGCAGGTGGTTCCGTGCGTCGACGAGCAGCTTGATGTGCATGCCCGTGTGGGGGAGCGAGAAGGAAAAGGTCCCTATGCTGGGGCCGCGGGAAAGCGAGGTCCCGCCGTGCATGTGTTGGGTTGCGTGTTGGCCGCCGACGGCTTCGAGGGAGCCCGCAGCGTGGCGGGAGCCAGATGTCGAGATGGCCGATAGAGAGGCAGCGCCTGGGGAGGCGAAAAAGGCGGATGATGTGGTACTGAGTACAGTCGTGGAGGTGAGGAAACCGGTGCTGGTGAGAAGGGCGACCTCGGTAGGTGAGAATATTGAGCCAGGGATTGTCGTTGATGTCGGGGAGGAATTCATAAAAGCGATGTATTTCTCTTTAAGCTCGTTGGGTAAGTCGGTGTGTGTTCTGATGAGGGTGTGCCATTCTTTTACGCTGGCGATGCCGTCTCCTACAGCTGCGGCGCCAACACCACGATGCGGTATCGTGATCCTTCTGACTATGCATTTCTTCGCTAACTCGGCAATCTCCCGCTCGACCACTGTCGAGCTCGTACTCAGCGCGTCCACGTGGGCTATTGTGACGAAAGGTGGCAGTGATTTCCGGAAGTTCAAGACCTCTGCGATCCTGGTGCTGTTCATGCCGGCTTTCTCAGGCATGTCACTGAACATGCGGTTCCTGATGTACTCCATATACTGCGGGACATCGCGAAAATTTAGATCAGATGCCAGTGAAACGACGAATCCAGTATCATCTAGCTCCTCATCCTCATCAAAGGCGGTCGACTCCTCCGTCGGTAACGACCGTTTGGAAGGGCTAGCATTTGATGGAGAGGAAGTCGTACGCTTGAGTCCCAGAGCAGATGCAGCGCTCCGTCTTCTGCTCGTTGTTATACGAGAAGACCTTGCTGGCGTTGTTTGCATGTTGTCTCCTCTCGTTTTGGATTTGACTATCTGTTAGTGAATTTGTGGCGCTGCGCAAGCAGCAACTAACATCAGTCAGGTGGAAAGAGCGTGCCTGAGTCTCTAATCAGAAAGCAAGTGTGAGTCATGGTAAGACGCGGCGAGGTTACGGCAAGAACATGTCTCCAAAGTGACGAGTCAAAAGGGTGGCGATGTTGGAGCCGGTGTTAGTCGGTCGCCTCAAGCGTTCAGCCTCGGTTTGCACGCGCCACAGCGCAAGAGAGAGACCGATGATCCTGGCACGTCGCGACTCTGCGCATTCCTAAGCGCGCGAAATTTGATTCGCCCTTGCGCTTGCACATTACACAATGCGACTACTCGGGGTAGGTTGGACTCTAATGCAACGCTGGTCGCACGCTGCTTCCGTCACTCCCGCTGCGAGCCACATGATACGTCATCACGGGACAGCTTCGAACGGCGCATCGTTCAACAAAACCTCGCTCCATGGCTCTCTGGCTCAATTACCGCCCCGACAACAGCTCTCCGCCCATCACCATGTCGCTGAATCCAGAGCCTGCCGCGCCTGAGGAGCGCGAGGCACACAACCTGCCGCCCAAGTCGTTCGCGGACGCCGCCCAGAAAGCGCTCGAGCCTCAATCACATGCAAATGGCACTGACGGCGCTGCTGAGGATAGCAAAGATGCTCAGCACGACCACAAAAACCCAGACGGGCTTCCGGCCAATGGCGTCAGGGTCCTCAAGATAGTCGACACGGGCGCGGACGGGCACGACGATGACAAGAAGTCGACAGCTGTGTCGAGCAGAGAATCATCCAAGGACTCGTCATCGATCAAGGACCAGGAGTCGTACGAAGGCAATGGCATTGAAGACACGCCCAAGAGCCCCAAGGGCAAGACGCATCGCAGGAAGGGCTCCCGCAGCTCGCTCGGCTCTGTCGGTCGCACGTACGGCGTGTCTGTCAAGAACGAAATGAAGGGTGCCGCGAACGAAGCCCAGAACGGTGTCTCGGCTGCCGCGACCAAGGCCAAGCATGAGGCAGCTAGCTTCAAGAACGAGGTTGATGGCGCCCGCGAGAAGGTCGAGAAGGAGACAACGGGCAGGCTGGACGATGTGTTTCTGCAGGAGAAGCCCAGTCTGACCAATGGCGACACACTGACGACCGTTAAGCCGTCACAGGAGATTCAGCTGGCGCAGAAGGACAGCCGCGTCGACAGGCCGTCGAAGCGCCGCAACTCGGAGCTCAAGGCAGGGCGACAGGCAGGCGCGGGATGGGCGAAGAGCAAGTAAGTTCGAGTCGACTAACACCGAACGCGCGCACACCTACTGACCTCTCGCAGGATAAGGTTTGCACCGATGAACGTCCCCCTGCAGCGCCGCCTCCAGACATGTGCTGTGCTGATGCACACGCTGAGCATCGTCGGCTCCCTCGCAATCTTCTTCTTCCTCTGCAGCATACCCCTGCTCTGGCCCATCCTGTTGCCCTACACCGTGTACGTGCTCTTTTCGAATGCCGGCACCTCTGGCGAGCTGTCATTCCGCAGCGAGCGCCTGAGACGACTCAAGGTCTGGTCGCTCTTCGCCTCGTACTTTCCCGCCCGTCTACATCGATCGCAGGAGCTGGAGCCTACTAGGAAGTACATTTTTGGCTACCACCCGCATGGCATCATCTCTCATGGTGCCTTTGCTGCCTTCGCGACGGAAGCTCTTGGTTTCTCTCAGCTATTCCCGGGCATCACTAACGCACTGTTGACGCTCGACTCCAACTTCCGCTATCCCATCTACCGCGAGTATGCGCTGCGTCTCGGCATGGCTTCAGTCTCGCGCGAGTCCTGTGAGAACATCCTCTCCAAGGGCGGACACAATGGCGAAGGCATGGGCCGCGCCATTACCATTGTCGTTGGCGGTGCCCGCGAATCGCTCGATGCTCGCCCTGGCGTCGTCCGTCTCGTCCTCCGTCGTCGCAAAGGATTCATCAAGATGGCGATTCGCACAGGTGCTGACCTCGTCCCTGTCCTCGCGTTCGGCGAGAATGATATCTACGATCAAGTTGACAGCGAGTCGCATCCCCTTCTCCATAAGTTCCAGATGCTTGTCAAGAAGTTCATGGGCTTCACTGTTCCTATCTTCCATGCTCGCGGTATTTTCAACTACGACGTCGGCATGATGCCTTACCGCAGACCCATCAACATTGTTGTTGGTAAACCAATACGTGTCGTCCAGGACAAGCACCCTAACCCTGAGTACATGGATGAGGTACATGCGAAGTACATTGAGGAGTTGATGCGCTTGTGGCACGAGCACAAGGACACTTTTGCTAAGCAGAGGATCGGTGAGCTCGAGATTATCGAGTGACGGCGAAGCGGAGCATTTTACCTGTACGAGTATACCAATTGTTGATTCACTACTGTAAGACTGATGCATCCACTGGGTGGATGATCGCATACCTTACCAGGTATTCCTGACACGAGGGACTGAATAGTGTTATGAAGACATTCCAGTCGATTCACACACGTGCGTAAAGAGTTGTGCACGTGTTCAAATACTTCGCTTCTTATATTGACACCAAGAGTACAATGATACCTCCTTCATCAACTTGACGCGCACCATTCCTTCTGGAGCTTTGCGCTCAGAGCTTTCCCCTAAGCTTGACCTGGTGATCCAAGAAGCTCCCGACTGTGTCCTCCATACTCCTCCACTCGAAACCAAGAACACGCTGTGCTTTCGACGTGTCTACACTCGGCGGCTGCTCGAACGGACCCTGCATCTTCACATCCACGAACTCATACGTCCGCCTCACAAAGTCTGCGACCTGATCCCACGTCCAGTCCTCCTTCTCAGTCGCACTCAGAATAAAATCTTCCACCTCGTCATCCCTGGCTTGGACTTCCAAAGCCCGGATGTGCGCTGCGGCAACGTCTCGTACGTCAACAGCGGCCATGGGGATTATCGGCTTCGGACTTGTCAGACTGGACCAGAGCATTGCGTTTGTGCCGTCGAGTGCCTCGGGGGAGGTCTGCAAGAGATTTGCGCCAAATACAAAAGACGGATGCAGGGAGACAATGCTGTAATGTGGCGTAGATGAGGAATACCAGGAGAGTGTTGCGCGGTGCGCGAGGATCTTGGAGGCGTGGTATTTGAGACCGCCTGCTGAGCGGGGGTCGGTGGGGAAGGTCATCTGCGGGTCGATTTCGATCTTCGTTCCTTCTGTTGGCTTGTTAGTATCGATGACGGTGATGTGTGATGGAGGTATGGGGAGGATTTGGTACCTTTGGCGGTGAATTTGCCTGTCACCAGAGCATCTAGAGGGATGAGTGCGAGGAGCGAAGACACGATGACCACGCGTTTGATAGTGTCGACGGTCTTTGCGGTGTTGAGAAGGGCGATGGTGCCGTCGACTGCGGGCTTGACGTAGTCGCTCTGGAAGTCATCGCCTTTGCCGGGCATGGGAGATGCGAGGTGGAAGATATATGTCACGCCATGGAGAGCGTTGTCAAAAGCACCTGCGCTGGTGAAGTCGGGCACGACGACGAAATCGAGATTGGTGGAGTGCGAGAACAGTCTGCGGAGGTCCGAGATCTGGGCTTTTCTACGCACGCTGAGCCGGACGTGGTAGCCTGCAGACAAAGCTTGGGTTACGACGTGGACGCCTATGAAGCCTGTTGCGCCGGTGATGAAGATGAGAGGCTGAGACATGATAAAGACAGTTCTGCGTCAGAAGTTTGTACAGAGAAATGCTGGTCGTCCCCATCTTTAGCTATTCAGTGCTTCTTATGCCATGCGTTCTTGCCATGGCTTAGTGAACATAATTGTTTCAATTGAAGATGCACGGTGATTACTGAACTTAATCAGCATCAGCTTTAATCAGCATCAACAGCACAATGAGGTTTCACTGAGGAGGACTGTACGGTATGTCATGCGTGTACACGGCGCGTGTGGTGCTACTTTAGTCCCACTGTAGTGTCTTTTAATAAGCTTAGTGAATAGTAATCAGGAGCCATCGTCTTGCCTACACGTTTGCATAGTAATCAATTAGTCCATGACACTTTGACTGGAGGGTAACTGCTGCAACCAAGTACTAATCATTGGGAGGGTCCGCAATGAAGGTTGCTCCGTCTGTGTCGCCCAACTGTAGGTATAACAGAGTGCGCTGAAGCTGTTTCCAGTGGCCATTCAGAACCACTTCATCAAGCCTCAGACAACATCTAACCGACCAAAAATGCCTCTCTGGTTGATCTTCCATCCCGACGGCACCTTCGAGGACGATGCGTCGAAGGAAGCTCTCTCCGCTGACATTACCAAAATCTACACTGGCGTCGGGCAAGCAGCCACAACCCATTATATTCGAAGACTGAGCTAACAGTCACCAGCCTCCCTGCCTTTTATGTGGTTGTAAATTTCATCAAGATGCCAGGCAATACCATGTGGGTGGGCGGCAAGAAGCCGACCAGGCCATTCGTTCGAGTGGCCATCGAGCACATTGCCGTAACACTGCCAAACGAGGACGAAGTCTACAAGAACACGGCCAACAGAATCGACGCTGCTCTAAAGCCACACGTGCTCGACAAGGGATACGACTGCGAGTTCCATGTCGACGAGACGGAGAGGAGGTTGTGGAAGATCCAAGGCATGTTCCCGCCGCCATTCAAGAGCGAGGGAGAGAAGACGTGGGTGAAAGAGAACCGCCCGGTTCCACTGGCGAAGAACAACCTGTAAGAAAGTATATAGATAGACTGCAATGAGACGGGTCCCCAGTGTGACAGATGACAGTAAAGTCTGGCAATGTGATTGGCGTGCATATCCCAGAATGCGGTTGCAGTGATTGGCCAGGCGCAAGGTGCGCGGTTGGCGCTCAGAGTGAGGCGGCGGAAGCAGAGGGCGGGCCGGTGGACGAACGCTGAGAGGACCTCCACTCCGGGACGCCACCTGCAGGCTGCTCTGCTGCTAAGGCGGCTACTCTTGGAAGAGCGTGCATCATTTGCGACTGCCACTAACAGCGACCACCCAACGTGACTGCAACGCCGTGCAGCTCATGCGGGCACCTTGGGCAGTCGTTCTTTCCTGTTGCTGGAGCGGGCCGTCACACTAAAACCGCCCGCCATGGAGAGCAGCAGCACTTCACGCGCCTCACCGACCCCGCCCACCAAGGCGGACATGGCGTCGACCTCACGAGCGTCGCGCGGCAGCACCCCGACGGCGAGTCGCTCGGCCTCGCGGCTGGTCAGGGAGTCCAGCGCAGATCGGCCGGTGCGGGCGGCGAGCAGCAACAGCCTCAAGCAGAAGATGGTGGCCAAGGGCGACGAGCAGCCGCGGCCGAGCAAAGCAGACGAGGTTTGCTTATGTTATCCACGGCACCATGGACGGGTCACTGACACGATGCAGCAGCTGAAGTCTCTGAGA
The DNA here is from genome assembly GCA_016630955.3 of Didymella arachidicola. Lineage (NCBI taxonomy): Eukaryota > Fungi > Ascomycota > Dothideomycetes > Pleosporales > Didymellaceae > Didymella > Didymella arachidicola. The sequence goes on along the minus strand of CM049997.1, from coordinate 1,071,670 downwards.
GCAGACTTCGACGGCTTGCGCGCGCACCTCACGTGCAAGATCTGCGACCGCCTGCTGTACCAGCCCTACACGATAGCATGCGGCCACACCTACTGCTACACGGTACGCTGCACAGCACGGCACCACCACCTTCTCTGCTAACAGGCGCAGTGTCTCTGCACGTGGTTCCTCAACTGCAAGTCGAACAAGGCCAAGTGTTCGTGTCCAGACTGCCGCGTTGATGTCAAGCACATGCCTGCGCCCGCTTACGTTGTACGTCTCACACTTGAGAACGCAGGACGACCTCTGATGTGAAGTGCAGATCCGTGACATGACCGCCGTCTTCATCGCTCGAGCCGAACTCCTCCCCGCTGGCGAAACACTCGAAGAACACAAAAAGTGGCAGCAAGACGACGCTGATGCCATCCAGAAAGACCGCGAGAACACCGACCCACGAAATGGAGGACTCTTCAAAGGACTCTTCAATGCGCCTGCGCACCCACTGCGCCCGTCACTTCACATCGTCCGCGACCAAGAGGACGGCGTCGACCGTTGTCCGATATGCACGTGGGAGCTTGAGGATGGCGGATGCGTACAGTGCGGCCTGGCCTTTGACGAGACAGGTGAGGTCTCGTGGGACAACAGCTTCACAGGCTTCAGTGACATGGACGAGATGTCAGAGCAGGACGCCGACGACCTCGAGGCAGCCATGGGCTACGATGAAGAAGTCGAGTTCGAAGGCTTTGGCGATCCAATGGACGGCTGGCAAGATTACATGGGCGATCCAGGCGCCGACTTCGTCATGCGCCGCTTCCTGCAACACGGCAACGCTGGTCCTCGCCGACACATGTCTCACAGTGAAGCTGGCAGCAGGCGGTCATACTCACAGAGTATTGTCTCTGACGTGTACGGCGATGAGATGGACACAGTCGAGGAGGAAGACGAAGAAGAAGACTCTGAGATGAATGATTTCATCGATGATGCAGCTCTGGAAGACTCGAATTCTGCCAGTGGCGCTTCCTCGACACCTGCCCAAACACCGCAACCTACTGCAGCCGCAGCCGCAGCCGCAGCCGCAGCCAACCGCCCACGAGCACGCGCCAGACCTCGCCCCGTTGTTGAAGAGTCCGAGACCAGCTCAACAATATCGAGCGTTCTTGAGGAGGAAGAAGAGGAGCAGGACGAAGAGGATGATGATACAGAGGAAGACGTTGGCCCCGTGCGTCGCGGACAACGGCCTCAAGCCTCAAGACCTTCAGCTCCGCGGACTAGACCACAAGATCACATACTGAACAGGGCGAATGGCACTCGCTCCCGCTTTGCTCGCGTGGTTGCCTCCTCCCCATCAGCCTCTGAAGATACTTCGACCGACGAACTCGAAGAAGAAGAACAAAGATTGCTGTCAGAAGAAGGCTGGCTCCGTCAGACTGATGACGATGAGATGGACGAAGAAGAAGATGGGGACAGCGATGGAGCAGCTACGACCGTTGGGTGGGAACCGCTTGCGAATTCAAATGACAGAAGCCGAATGGGCGGGTCTCTAACACCTACTGCAGATCGTCCTCGGCCTAGTGCCCCCATAAATGCCCCTATACGGCCCCCCTCGCGCGTGAGCAACCTTCGAGCACTCGATGCCTCCCGTGGCCTCCGACGACGATCCTCTGTACTATCAAACACAAATCCCCATTACGAGGATGGCGAAGCCGATGATGATGACTCTGAGCAAGACGGCGATGTGAACATGGCAATGAACTCCCTTCGTAGCCGTCGATCCCAATTGATGATGCGTAATGGACCGGCATCGCAAAATGTTCCTCCCCGATTCCCAGCCCAAGCTGCTGCTGCCGCCGAGGCAGATACTGACGACAACTCGGACAACTCTCAAGCTGGTCTCAGCCGTCGGGGCCCAAGGACTCAGCGCCGTGAATATGATCCTCGTATCAGCTGGATGTTCGCTGCCCACCAAGCCGCATTGCAACAACATTCTATGGGCGGCGACTTGATAGACCTCGAGACCCGCTCCATTACACCCCTCAATCGGGCACCGTCTTCCAACCGTAACCGGCAAAGTCCTGCACCGGCTTCGTTCTCGCCCTTCCTGCCCCCTGCGCGGATGCGCACTCCATTGATGGACAACAACAATTTTGGCTTGCGCGTCATGCCTTCCCCAAACAGGCGGAGCGCAATGTCTCCTGCCTTGCCCACCGCCAATGTTATGGAAAATGCGTTTCGCAATGATCGTACACCTTTCATGAGCTCGACCAGTAACGACTCCGTCGTCCTAACTCCTGGTCCTTCGACGCCCAATTCGCAGTATTCGATCGACCACACCGCTCGTACACACACTGCTGCAGCTATGGACATGATTGATCGCCCCCAGAGTCGAGTCGGTCCTCGCCCACCCTCTGCAGCGAGCAACCGTAGAAGTTCTGGCAATTTCTCGCCGATGTATCCAACTTTCCCATCTCCTAACATGGGAATGCATCCACCTGCATCTGCGGCTCCTGCACGACCTGCCAACCCGTGGGCTGCTTACGTTCACACGATCAGAGCTAGGAACTCTCGTTTGGGACTTCGAGAGCAATCATCAACAGCAACCCTGAGACCAGCTAGCTCGCGCGCGAACATGCATGATGCTGCAACTGCTGCGCCGGCTATACCAGCTATGAGGGCACAAGCTTCACGACTTGGGTTGCGGTCACAGCCTTCCGTCCGTCGACTCAACGCACAGCCATCTGTCAGGGGCTTGCGGACTACTCCTTCTCCGGGACCCAGTCCTCAAATGGCGCGAATTCCACCAGGGTTGACACCGGACGATTTAAACGCTCGCGCTCGAGAGCTTCGAAATACCAGAGAACAAGCCCTTGGTCTTCCAAGCACTGCGCCTGCACGTACTAATCCCTTTGCTCGCCGCCAAAGCAACGCTGGAAACAATCCTTCCATTGCGGTAGGTCCAGGTGTTTCCCAGCATGTGCGGAGCAATTCCAATGAGTCCGTGGGCTCAGTAAACTCGGCTGGCACTGCTCACAGCGGCTCTGCTCCATCGCTAGGTCGCCGTAGAAGTAATCGCAACATGATGAACGCCCCTGCACCTGGTGTTTTGCATCCCTCACAGGCGTTTACATCTCCAGTCACTGCTTTCGCCAATGGCACATACCGCGCACGACAAGGCAGCAACATCGGCCCGCTGGCAGCTTTTGACCAGCCAACGCCAAACAACAACAGGACAGCTCATCCTGTCGTCACTGGTCAGCTCATCTAATCAGTGGCTGCACGCTGTTGCCTTAGACACTGATTCTTTATTCTCTCTTTGTCACTTGATAGGATGTTATGCATGTGCAGGTGCTCGGGATAGGACATGACTTTACGGGGGTACCGCCACGACTCTGTTTTTCAGCGGCATCAAAACGGACTGCTCGGATTTTTGTGCATTGTTTGGCGTTGGTACCGTGCACTATACCACACTCTTGAACCGATCACATGTAAGGAGGGTTCGAAGCTACAAAAGGCGTGTAATTCAATCGTTCTGCAATAAGGTCTATATCGTCTGAGCAGGAAGCCCTGAAGCATCCACTATACTTAGAACTCGGTGGAGCATACGCACGGCCAATACGCGCTGTCACGTTATGACGCAGTTGTTGGGCTCTCTATCGATAAGGAAACTCCGCAGACCACCGAGGTCTCGTTCACCATCACAGCTCTATCGCCAGCATCGCATTGCTCACCTTCGTCCTAGCAGGATCCTCCAATATTTTGAACGAGCAGCTTCATACATAATGCCTAAAGACAAGCTCGGCGACAACGACAAACCGGACTGGTCGGGTCCGGCCGCCACCAAATTCGACAAGTACGATCACACACCAAACAGCACATAGCGGTGCGCTGTACGTCCATCAAATGAACCGCAGACTGATAGTGCCACAGTAAAGCGTATAGCGAGTACTTCGACCCCTGCCAGGAGGCGGCGGACAAGAGCATCAGGTGCTTAAAGAGGAACGGCGGCGAGAGGGCGATGTGTAGTGATTTCTTCCAGTGAGTGATGCGAGTGCACAAGAGGATATATTGCCTGAATGTATCCTCACCTGGGGTCACCAACGACTGATCAGGCACAGAGCATATAGGGATTGCAAAAAGCAATGGGTACGTTAGGCCCCAGGCGGTACAAATGGAGACGCCATCGATCAGCCGCGAGCGAGCACGAAGGTGCGAACATAACTGACATGCTTCAGATGGAAGCTCGGGCAGAGGCGAAGAGGAACAAGCCCTGGTTCAGCTGAGGAGGAGGCAGATGGGAGAGGAAGAGTTGTACATATCCCCGCTCTGGATGCATTGGGCTGGCGTTTGGAACTGCATGTACAAGAACAGGGCTGGATTGTACGATAGGGAGTTGCTGATGCGGAGATGAATTCGTCCACGCTATCGTCAGAGAGAGGGCATGGTAAATATTCAGGATGACGATGAGTATCACAACAGGCGAGCTTGGGATACGACAATATTGAATTGATTGTTATTCTTTCCTTTCACATACGACCACAGGACGTTGAAAACAAGGCTTCCCGTTCGCTCAGCCCTATTTAAGCAACGTACCGGCGGATTAGTAGTTAGGTGGGTGACCACTAGCGAATACCCGCTGTTGTATGTTTTTTTTTTTTTTTTTTTTTCGCTCACAGCTGTAGCCTCCCCGACCTATGTTTTGGCGTCCATTTGTCACGTAAGAAGCTATGACGAAGGGATGACTCAAGGTCTCTCTGATTGCTGCAAATACGCACCGACTAGAGTGGACCTTAGCGCTTCCATTGCATAACTTCAACCTGCTGGCTAGGGACACTCACAATCGACTTAGTGTCTCGCTGAGGCCTGGAATAGGTTAAGGCAACAGTCTTCACCCTCTACCTCACCAACCTCAAACCCGTGTATCGCCAGCAAATCAAGAGACATTCCAAAACCCTTACCCTACTAGTCCTAGCTCGCACCCTAGAATCTAAATCTAACCCTTAAACCTAATTCTAGCTAACTCAAGACTTCCCTGCCAGGAGCCATTAGGGGATATTATGACACTATTTCTCCGGTGATAGGGCTACGTATCAGGTTGCTGAGCTTGGGCACAATTCGTGATGCAAATGAAGTATGTTTCATACAGTGAAGTACATCTTGAACGATATGGCGCACAACGGCATTCTTAGACCATGAAAGCGAAGGACCGGAGAGCTGAGCTCGATGTTTCTCACCAGGCCAAGCTCCGGTCTTTAAGCGGCATGGCCATACGCCTACCCTTTGCTATACAGAACCTCCTGTGAACTTAGTGTAGGAGACCAAGTCAGGTTATATACACAAATGCACAGAAATACTCCAGAACTGGCAATGAGGTCACGACTGTGGTACTTCATTTCCTGCAACACCCTATCCTTCTGACTCAACACAACAGGAGATCTGATACGGCACAAGAATTCGGTCTTCTTAAAGAGCTTTGGAGCATTCGCCGTCATATGCCCGCAGCTGCTTCATCTTCATCTCCACGAAGGGCTCAAGTCCTTCACGCGCGTCTTCATCCAGCGACCCAATGCCTGCATGACTCTCATTCAAATACTTGTCAAAGAAGACTTCGACATCAAAAGGATTCCGGGCTGCGTAATTGAAGCAGAATCGCTTTGTATCCCACGACTCTCTCATCAGCTTTGAAAGAGGCTGTGTATCACCTGCACCATCCCTTGCCCCCTCCACACGTTCCATGACCTGCAAGAAGTGCTCTAAGCGAGGCTCGTAATCCTCTACAAACTCTTCAAGGGCACGATCTTGGAGAAGATATGAGTCAGGTCCGACCAACAGCAACCACCAAGGCGCATCGGAAGCGAATTGACGAGACATGGCGTTTGTGAGTTCAAGATCAAGCACAGCCTTGATGCGGAGGGTCTCCGGATCCAGCAGTATATTTTGAGGCCTGAGGTCGTCGCAAAAGAGTTTAAAAGGGCCATTATCGCTGACAGAATGCTTATCGGATGATTTTGCGTAAAGAAGACGAGATATATATCGATCCCGAGCTTCTGTTCGACTACAACATATATTGCGCTGGGTCCAAAGGTGTGTTTTGTGCTCGGTCATAAGGTACTGAAAGTAATCGCTCGTAGATGTAAAGGTCGTTGAAGGAAAGTCCTGTACAGGGAAAAAAGCCGTAGTCGCCAGCTCGTTCATAGTATAAGCAAGGGGCCGCTCTGTCACGGATCAAGATCCTGGAGACGTGTCCTTTGAAATGGCCCTGATCCGGTCGAAGTCGACATTGTAGAGTTCCAGCATAATATCGGCCATTTCAGTGTACACGTTGTCCAATATGTTCATGTCAATCTCGGGGTTCAAGTGGAGGCGCTTTGGATCAGCAGGGTCCTTGAGGACATCAGAAAGATGAACGCCTTCCACGCACTCGGAAATCATGAATGGTCCCAAGTGCTGCGGACTATCCTCAGTGAGACCCCAGCTGAACAGACGTGGTACTGGTACAGATGTAAATTCGTGAAGGAACTGGATGACTCGAACCTCATTCCGAATCTTCTCGTCTCGAAATGTCGTGTGTCCAGGGCCTGGAAATTGTATTATAACATCCGGAGTCCCATCGTTGTACATTATCTGCAGGCAGAGATTGAAAGAGCCATGGAACCAATCGAGGACTTCAGCTCCACGACCCAGCCGACGACGCGCAACGAAAGCAGCGATTTCTTCTTTTGCATCGAGCACCTTTGCTTTCCACTCATCCCACTGGTCATCCCCAATTTTCTCGGCCAGCCCGTCAAATAAAGTCATGTCGGAAGTGTGTAAATCGTACAGGCTGATATATCTGAAGCTAGCGGGTGGGGAGAGAGCAATTGCGTTCGCCCTTGAAGCGATGAGTGCCCTAGATCGCCCAATTGAGTGTTGCACTGGCCAAGGACACGACTGATCTTGCGTTTTGAAGGTTGGAGACGTGGTATGCCAGCAGATTAGGGACGTTTTGTCGGCGCGCTAACTGCGCCGCTCGCGAGGATGTTGCAGCGCGTCGCCCACTCATCGGCATCACACCACACGCATTACCGTCAGAGCTAGTGTTTCCGATATGGAAGTGCTGTCTAGTGCTGTTTATGGCGCTAGTCGATGGGTACTTCGGTCCCACCCTTGATAGTTAACTCTCAATCAATCACACTACGAACACATTGAACTTATCGAGCAGTTCAAAACGAATTGTAATGCATGTATCGCTTTCAAATCCAGAGACAAGATCACTATGGAATTGTACGCTTTCATGAGCAAAACTCCCAGCTGCTCATGCCGTAAGGGGCGCAGGTCGTCCCCGGTTGCGCACGTTCAGCTCAGTAGGCTGTTAAATAGCTTCGATGCAGACGCAACGCGGGTCACTAAAAGACCTGGCGTGATCCTGCACATCAGCACACAAGGTTATAACGCTTCAGCCTTGTGGACTGATCATCAGCCACAGCCCCGCGTTCTCTATGATATATGGACTCGGCTACGGACTCACTTAGTATCAGCATGACTGGAGTTACTCTGATATGCCAATGTCCCCGTGAAATGTTAGAGACTTGAAGACACTGCAACCTGAGAGCTATGTATTCTGCAGTAGCCTAGAAGAATTCGGCAGATGGGATGCTATGTGCGATAGTTTCGCCACAGGATGAACGATTGGTTCCAACCTTGTCCACATAAGGCCTACAACCCACTGATGGATTCGATGAGCTTCCGGGGCAATAGGGAAACTTCAGGTCAGCCTGCTGCACGCACTAATCTTACACTAGTACTGACAGACCTGCCGAATGCATCGAGTCCAAGGCCCTTGTTTCGTAGCCAGATGCAAGCTCTAGGTCGTCCACGGAATTCGAAGACCACGAACGACCTCGGCAGACGGTAATTCAGGCTATGAAACTAATTGACAGCAACTACAAGCTCAAAGTTTGAGGAAGTCGACTGTATGGCTCGCGTATGGCTGTGCTTCTGGGATCTTGCATTCCATCGTCTGTGCTACTTGGCAATATCGCGAGGATTGTCATCGGCGCCAGGACAAGACTCGGGTACAATCAAAACGGGATCATCACAATCTTGGAAGGTTATGAAGCCAAAGTATTCAGGTGGAACAATTTAGACCATGTTTTCAAGGACTCTTAAGCACAGTCCTGCAGTATGCAAGCAATTACACCAAGCACGTCCTGAACGCGCCAACAAGAAAACAGATGGATTCCCTCATGCTAATGGGCAATGACTTGATGTCGGTATTCTCAGCATACACAACCTAAGGATCATTTGCAGAAAGAGGACAGCATTGTGCTTAGTCTTGACTACTTCGTCTCTACCTCTGCATCTATTGTAAGTCAGTGTTGAAGATTGGAGCATTGACAACTAACGCAGAACAGTTACAATGCTGTAATCTTCAAGATAATGACTATGAGCCAACACCAAGTGTTGCTCGTTGATAACACTTCAGATCTGCTGAACGGTACGTACGGTCTTCGACACCATTGGTATGACTCAATCCGACTCGACTCGGCAATTTCAGATGGAATGCGATCTACACGGAGCCGGAGGTCTCGTGATATGAAGACTACTGTCACGTCATCGATCAGATTCCGTACGGACCGAGCACTACCCCCGGAACAATCTCTTTTCGACATTCTCCAAGTCAAAGTCACCAGTGATTGCTTTGTTCAGCTTGGGAAACCAACAGCAGAGGGCTGGGTCAATTCCGGTGAATGGCTGCAAATAGGACAGCAGTCCAACTCTTCACAGAGCCAGAATTTTCATATTGTAGAGGGCTAGACGACTGACGGTGGTCGTAATAGTCGCATTCAGATCAGCCTCTACTTCATGATTGTTATAATATGCTCCAACTTGTTCAAGGCAGCGATCATGGTCGGCGTCCTCACCATGAATACATCGGAATACATAGTCACCTTGAGTGATGCTGCATCTTACGTGCAGTATCCTGACTTTCTGACCTGAGGAAGCACTTGACGAAGTACTTTTCAGCTTCGAGGAACGATACGCTACCAACCATGAAGGACACGCGTGGCAACCTAGAAGACGACGGTACTGTTCGTCCATTGGATATGACAAGGCTTGTTCCGTGATCGTAGCGTAAGGTGTCACCCATCATGCAACCTCTCTGTACTGACTTCGACACAGCGGATCTTGTTTCGTCGTGGTCTTTGCCGTGTTCACAAAGGGGATCAATGGTCTTGACAGCAGATTGTGGCAATGGGGATCTGCTTCCACTGGCTCGCTCTCTTTCGGTGCCAAAGACGCATCTGCGAGAGCAACAAGCTGGAACGCATGGCTCTCGAACATGCCCCAAGTCCTTGTTTCCATTTATTATCTCAATCTGAACACGATATGTACGGCCATGGCAAGTACGGCTGAGTGGAATAATCTAGCGATGTCAAGGAAGGGGCTCCGGGGTACGAAGCCGTACGGAAACCAACGCAGCACATACTTCCTGCAACTTCCATACAGATGGGCAGCACCACTCATGATCACCAGCGGAGGCTTGTACTGGTTATCTTCGCCGACGTTCTTCCTGTCCTGCATCGACCATTACCTACGACTCCGGCGGGAAATTATGGGGATGGACGTCTGTTTGAGGAATCCCGTTCTCAAGTCTGGTCACCTTCTGCGTTGCTTACGTTTTTTCTTATCATTGCAGTCCGGTGGATGGGTCGCAGACCAATGACGACGAATGTTCCGTTGGGGGAGAACTGTAGTCTGATCACCAGCGCAGCGTCTCACCCGGCTGAACACAAGACGGATTCACACCTCTCGAAGGTAAGATGGGAATTATCCCTAAGGCTAGACGCTGCTCATCGTCGTCGAAGCATGTGAAGCGCCCACAGCTGGGTGAGCTATACGAATAATGTCGTAGCAGAATGTCTAACATATTGTTCACTGCGAGAGATGTGCTCAGAGAGTAAGAATCTTAGCTGTAACACCTAGCATATCATAGCCCTGAGAGGTACGGCCAGAATACAAGGAACTGACAAAGATCCATTCACTGTTCCCTGAGATCCGGAAGTTCACAACTAGCTTTCTTTTCTACAAAGGAAATTTGCAACAAGCCTGCTCATCTTGAGAAACGATGCCAAATCAGCCCTTTCCCAACGTATAACTCACTGTCAGCATTCCACGTCTCCCTTCCAACACCCTCTCGGGCCTTCCCTCGGCACGTACCGTGGGTCCTTGAACAAACAACAAACCTTTATAAAACGTCTTCTCGTACCCCAATATACCTCTACACGTTTGGCACCCACCGTATTCGGAACTCGACCCAAAATCAACATTTCTTGCTCCAACCGCGCAAATCACAATGCGCAGGGGAAAGTGGATTCGGGAGAGGCGCAGCCGCCGAAACCCACTCAATCCACACCCAATAATTCCGAGCACGTACTTTGTAGGCGAGTACGCAGGGACCCGTGCAATTTCCCCGTTGATGGATCGCCTGTGATTCTTGCCAATAGGCTTACAGTTTTTGTTACCGTCCGTCTGGTTTTCGAATTGCATTGACAATGCGGGTAATTGCAGTAAATAAACTTGGAAGCGCGAGCCGCGTCCGCGATTGCGTCTGCAATTCGTTCGCTGGACAGAGCGATGTGTTTGGCTTGAAATGCTGCTTTCGCACCAGGTCCATTGACGTCAGTTTTTGTTTGTGAACTCCTCAAGTGGAACGTACCGTGCGCGGTTGACAGGCCACAAACAGTGGGTCCCGTGAAACTGTTGAGTGAGGAGCACAAGCTGTTCACCATGACGTGCAAGACAATGAAGAATCACGCACGTGAAGATAACGTTGAGTTCAGCCTTGCCGGAGCAGCGCAGGCCATAATCGATTGATCGTTCTCTCTCGTGCGTTATATCTCTAGTGTGATGCGCACCCGTAGAAATCCCATTGTAACACCAAGCTCCTTGATCCTTGCCCAGATGCATTGATATGCCCAGTAAAGTGCGCCATGTGCGCCGTGACCCAGATGTGTCCCGTTGAAATATAGACAGAAGCGAGACAGGAATATGTACATTAAGTACAAACAATAAACAGCACAAGGGGGATATCGTAATGATGTCGAAGAAAGCAACGCGCGATGTCTTAGTCGGGGTCATGCTCGAAAGTTGTGCTGAGCGACTCGAGCAAACGTTAGCTATGGGTTCGAGTGTGCACGACGCGGAATTGACGTACCCATGACAGTGCTGTTGCCAACGGAGCCTTTTGCGGGCTCAGTTGTGAGGAATCTCCTTGCTCTTGCCATCGCCGGCCCATACACCGCCGCCGACGGCCCGCGAGATGCCTACACCGAGACCAACCGCGGCGCCGATGACGAGGAGCGCGATGATGATCTTAATCCATAGCCGTTGCTTGCTAGTCAGGCCCTTGAAGGGTGTGCAGCCCTTCTTGCGCTTGTGATCCTTGCGCTTCTCAAGCACAGCCTGCCTGGACGGCCACATCGTGCAATCCTTGACCTCCCTGACGCGGCCGTCAACCGAGACTTTGGGAAGTTGCTGTGTGGTGGCGGCTGACAGCGGTACGCCAGCCTCAAGATCGTGCTCGAATGTGTTGATTTGGAGGTGTGTCTTGCTCTGGGGAACGCTGACATTGTCGAGAGAGCGACGGGCGTCTGGATGCTTGTAAAAGGCGGAGTAGGGGTTGGACGAGTCGATGGCCATCTCCTTAGCGGTAGCGTCTGCTGTAGCTGTGGACGTGGTCGACGCGTTGGATGACGGGAGCAAAGGTGCAGGCGACGGTGTGGACTGGGGGACGTCCGTCTTGCCCTCGATGGTGACGCCAAAGGTGACGGGCTCGTACTTTTCGTTGTTTGTTGCCATTGCGGTGTGGAAGGAGCGGTCACAGTGTTCAATGTGTCAACAGGGCCGTGATGTGCAGTGCCGCAGGGACGGAGTGGTCAGGAGGACCCTTTTCCAATGATGGCTGGCAGTAGACGCAGTGGAGTAATGTTGTGCGACGTCTGATGGTCGAGCTGAGCACGCAGCAGGAATGACACGCAGATCAGGTGATCGAGCACGATTTCGACTGCCGTGGGGTGGTTTCCAGAAAGGTCACTCCTCAGGTGGAAGGCTCAACACGATAAGGGTGCCGTGAACAGGGAAGGAGTAAACAGCACAGGCGAAGTGAAGGCCTATATGTAGCTGGTCGACCGGCGTGCTTCAGCTACAGATTGTTGCTGCGGGGTACAAGCAGAGAGTGACTTTGGGGCAGCAGGAGGAAAATGGTACGGCTAGCAAAAGGAGCGTAGCTGGTGGGCGCAGGCCGTGATAATGAGCTTGGAGGAGAACTCCAGGCCCAGGGCCGGGGGAAGGTCTGAGCGAACGCTGAGTTCCAGGTTAGAGGGCCGATCGAGTCTTGCTAGGCCCAACGAAGGTCTCTCCTGCAAGCGCAGAAAGTTATGGTTTTCGGCCCTTTCAATTGATAGGTGAGCCGCTATTGTTCACTTGCAAGCACCTGTTTGAACCAGCAGCGCTCCACTCTCAACGCTCATTGCGGTCAACGTCACAGTGTTTCGAGCGCCGCTTGTCTTGCGCACCGCCCAATTCACTGCCGTGTTGTCTTGTCACAGGGTGCAGAGCTTATCGCAGGCTCCAAGAACCACAAGACTCTTGACGCCGCTGCACGCCATCCATGCTCTCGTCACGGCGTCCCTGAGCGAGTTCTGGAGAGTGCCGCGCTGGAACAGGGCAAGCTCGCTGGGTCTCGAATCCGTGCTGAACGACTGGAGCTTGGCTTGCAAGCATGAGCGCGGGCGAGGCTCAAAGAAGTGAAGTCCAATGCAGCGAGATCCTGCCCACGCGGAGGCCCAGGCCGAAGAATCCACGGCGGCGCCTTAGCTTCATGCAGCTTGCTGCGCGAGTGATTGGCAAGTGACCTGCCCGTTTGGCCATTGACAGAAGACGCAGCGAAGGCGACTTCTGATGGAGGCTTCCAGCGTTCTGGATCAGGACCTCGACTACGTGCGTCGGCGCCACCGCCCTGGCGCAGTGTCACCAGCTACACCAGCCTTGCGATAGCGACATCAAGCGCCTGATGGTGCATGCTGCTGGCGCAGTCTCTTAGACCCGGTGGCAGAGTATTGGCGGAGTGGCAACGCGCTGAGCAGAAATGCGCTTGAGGAGCAGAGGTGCTACGATACCAAGGCACTAGATCCTACCACGTTTTGCGCTGTTGACCGGCTTCAATCCTAGCTACGGCTGGTGCAGGTTTATTGAAGATACAGCCTCGCCGTCAGCAGCTGAACGCCAGGAACATCACATGGCATCGCCTTCGGGTCCTGAACCAGCCCTCATTGTCAACTATGGGACATTGCGTCTTCAGCTTGTCATATTTGCAATAGTTACTGATGTTTCTCCCTGAAAGTTTAGATTCCGCTGGTGCGAAACAGACCCTCGCTAGACATGCCCACTCGAGCCTGATATTGGACGAAGAAAGCCCTCTGCCGCTACAAACGCCATGCTCATGCGCGTTAATCACGGCGCATCCACAACAAGAAAACACGCAAAATGAGTGTACAAATTCACCCGATCATGCTGATTGTGGATGCCTTTGATCCTATGGCCCCTCTCGCAGCGCGATATTTGCCACGGCTCGCTGCAATGCGCGCTATGCGAGTCTGTACCGCCATCGCACGCTTGAACCCTAATGCTTCCCGAAGAAGTCGTCCCTCCGGATTCCACTGCGCTCGCACATACCCTTGAAGATACCACCTTGATCATATAGGTTGATGGGGGTGTCGAGTTCGGCAATCTGACCCTGGTCCATGACGCAAATACGGTCGTAGCTGATGATAGTCTTGAGACGATGCGCAATGCAAAGAAGGGTCTTCCCTGCAAAGCCATCTGCGATCGTTTGCTGAATCTTCTGATCCGTCTCAAAATCGACACTGGAAGTTGCTTCGTCGCAGACAATAATTTGCGAGCCACGAACGAGTGCGCGGGCAAGTGCAAGCAATTGACGTTGGCCCAGAGAGAAGTTGAGCCCTTCCTCTTCAACAACAGAGTCAAGGTGGATGCGTCCGGTTTTGTCGCCCATTTCAGCGTCGTTCGAAACCAGATCGGCTTGACGGAGGGCGGACCACAGCTCAAGATCAGTCTTCTTGTGGAAGGGATCAAGATTGCTTCGAATCTGCGAACATTGTTAGCCGCGTGTACGGGAGATAAGAATCATCGTTAACTTACGGTTCCCTTGAACAGGGTAGGGTCCTGCGGGATGATGGCCAAATTCTCTCGCAGATTCTGCAGACCAATCTTACTAATATCTAAGCCATCGATAGTAATTGAACCAGCCGCCAATTCCTGCAGACGGAACAGAGCAGACATAATCGAACTCTTGCCCGCTCCCGTGCGACCTACGACACCAATGCGCTCGCCAGCACGGACGTGCATGCTCAGTCCCTTCAAGACGAGCGGCAGACCATCGCGGTAGCGCATCTCGACATTCTCGAAAACGATCTCGCCATGCTCGGGCCAGGTCGGACGAACTTGTACGTCGGTGTGTAGAGCAGCTTCTTCCTCGAGTTGCGTGCCGTAATGGTAGATGCGTTCAGTGGAGTTCATGTTGTTCTCGACTTCAGCCAGCTGGCGCACGGTGAACTGGATCATCTGGACAATGGTAAGGATGTAAGACAGAACTAGGCCAGCAATACTAGGGTTGACGTTGAATCGGGACGTGACGACAAGGATACCCGTAGTGAAAACGAGCAAGATACCGACCACATCTAGGCGAACGCTCAGCCAGCGCTGGTTGGCGAAAGTAAGGTAGTAGGCGCTGTTCATGTCGTCGATAGCCTCTCGCACAGTGCGGGAAAACTGGTTCTGCAGGCCGTAGGCACGAATGGTGGCTGTGCCCATAACAGCCTCACCGAAGCGTGCGAAGACTGTACTGCGAAGGACAGCCTCGTGGCGCTTCACCTCGCGGGCCGAGGACCTGTAGAAAGCAGCTGAAAACATGAAGAGAATGAAGAGCGGCCCCAGGGCGATGGCGTAGTAGTAATAGTAGGCAATGATCAAGATGAACACGGAGATGATCATCGCAAGTGTCAGGAAGTACATGCGGATGGCGTCAGTCAGCGTGTTGTCCATGACATCGATATCCTTGGAGAAGCGGTTGGTGATGCGTCCGAGAGGCGTGGTGTCGAAGAAAGACATCGGTGCTCGGAGTACTCGAGTGATGGCCATATGCAGCATTTTCTTGCCAGCTTCTGTACCAAAGACTGAGACAGCCCACGAGAACAGGAACATGAGGAGCGCCTGACTGAAGCCGAAAGCTGCATAGGCACCAATATACCTGCCTTCATGGCCCTCTCTGTCCCAGTGAAACTTGTCAGAGGTCCAGTACGAAAGCCACAAGCTGGTGACGATGTTGGCACCCTGCGAGAGGACAAGCAGGATGAAAACAAGCGGCCCAACCCAGTATCCACCTCCAGCTTTAATATATTGGATCCAAACGTCCCAGGACACGTTCTTGCTAGCGCGTTCTTCGACTTGCATGAGCGCAGCAGCCTTTTTCTGTTTCTTGGCCTTCCTGGCTATCTTCTTCTCATCTTCGACTTCATCTTCAAGCTCTCCTTCCTCCTCTTCCTCTTTCTCCTCGGAAGCAGTCATCGTCATGAGCTGCTGGAAGCCTGCATTATGCGCCATGAGGTTGGGAAAGGTGTCGACTGCCTGAATGTCGCCTTGTTCGACCCAGATGATTCTGTCACACCGACTTAAAACATGGAGCTGATGAGTGGCCAAGATGCGGCACTTGTCTTTCAACAAGCCACAGATAGCGTTGTCCATTATGTGACGGCCAACGTGGGCGTCAACAGCGCTGAGCGGGTCGTCCATGAGGACAATGTCAGCATTGAAGTAAATGGCCCTTGCGATGTTCATACGCTGCTTCTGACCACCAGACACGGTGATGCCGCGCTCTCCGATCTCAGTAGCATCGCCCACAGGAAGCATGTCCAGATCCGGTCGCAAAGCGCAGGCATCGATGACCTGATCGTACCATTTTTGATTGAACTCTTTCCCGAAGATAATATTTTCGCGAACTGTGGCATTCTGTATCCAAGCGTACTGGGGGCAAAATGCACGGGACGCGCCCATGACGACTTCACCTTTCGTCCTGCGCATATCACCGGCAAGCGCAGCAAGCAACGAACTCTTTCCAGAACCAACACTGCCAATGATGGCAACGAGTTCATTTCTGCCGAAGGTAAGGTTGAGACCCTTCATCTCGAAGGGCTTCTCTTCCACGGCATTCTTCGCTCTTTCCAGGTCCGCGGCTTGTTCATCCTTCTCTGTCTGCACCCTAGCCTTAGTCTCAGCTCTGGTCTCCTTTCCAATCTTCTTGGTATTTGGTCCATCCTTAGCTTCGTCGTTCGTAGGGTGACGCTCCCAGGTAAAGTCTGCATTCCTCAGAACAACAGCATCTTTGGCGGCATAGTCCCATGTAGCACTGTCCTCGGCTTCTTCAGCCAACAAGAATTCTTCAATACGCTTCACCGATGATGCGGCATCAATGACTTGGCCAATGACGAGAGGTAGGAAATTCAGCGGAATGCGCATCGAATTGAACAGTGCCAAAGAGGAAAAGATCTTTGCTGGATCCAAAGTGGGGTTGACTTGGGAGAATGTGATGAACGACACCATAGAGGCAAAGACCGGCATCGACATGCCGACGGCTAAGACGGCGTTTCGGATGGTAAGGAGAACCTGAATACCGCGGATCTCCTTTTTCCTAATTTCCTGGATGCGCTGGAGGAAGCTTGTCTCCCAACCGAAGAACTTGACAAATCTCACGGCTTGCAAAATCTCCTGTGTCAGACTGACACGCTGATCGGTAATCTTGTTAATAGCTACACGGCGGTGGAACAGAGACTTAACTGATCGAGCGAGCAGCGGCATGGCGATCAGGATGAGACCGAGACCAGGAAGAGCACTGTATGACAGGTTGACCAGAAGGAGAGCCGTGGTGACTAGGATGCCTATGGGTGCAGTCCAGATCATGTGGAAGAAACCGCTCGCCTGGTCAACACGGTATGTGTCTGTGGACATGAGGTTGACAATTCGACCGTTACCCCATCCTTCACCGCCTCCAGCAATGCCCTCAGGGCCCGTCTTCGTCTCCTTTTGCTTCTTCTTAAGGATTTTCTGGTACCACTTTCTCTCCTCTTCGCTTCCAGGCTTGACATTCGGAGGTGGTGCTTCGAGAACCGCTTGACCACCTGCCTTGGCTCTGCCTGACAGCTTCATTGCCTTATCGAAGATGGCCGTGATGAGCACAGCACGCGCTTCTCCACCCACCATCATGCCGTGGTACATAAATTGATTTGTGAACAGACTCTGCAGAGCCTGCATTGCTGTGATTCCAATGACTAGTCCAATGCCCTCACCAATCGGTGGGGCCTTTGCGCGGGGATCGTGCTGGGCAACATAGGCTTTGACGGCGAAGTTGATCAAGTATCGCAGAACGTATGGCGCGATGGCCTGGATGAGGGATGCCGAGAGTTGGCAAAGACCTCCAGTGATGAATTCGCGCTTGAAGGTGTCAAACATGGCCATCAACAGTGGCCTATCGCCACCCTCCTTCAACCGCTTCTCAAACGCCACATTCAGGCATTCCACCATTACATCCACACTTCTGTCCGGGTTGACGGCCCATATGTCGGTCTTCTCGAGTGGGCGTTTGTACCCTGTAGCCATCAGAGGTTGCATCCATTGAAACGAGAGTCGACTGAACACGTTGGCGGTGTATTCTGGGGAGACAGTTCGCTCCTTTGGAATCGGGGGCTTGCCGCCCCATTTTAAAGGGTTGAGCTTCTTGTAAAATCTCTTCTTCCGTATCGAGGCTCTCGTGCTTGTCCCATCGCTGTCGCTTAAATCTGAAATGGCACTGGTTTGGCTTTCGAGGCGTGTCAAATCTTGTCGCCGCTTGGGATCCGCCTCTGGGTCGTGTGCGCTGGGTTCTGTCTTGATCGGCTCATATTCTGTAGGATTTTGTGCTGCGGCCTGAGGGTCTTCGAGCCCAACTTCCTTCTTCTTCAAATCAAACGACGATGATGAGGACGACATCGTGTGTCGTTGCTCGCCTGCGGGGACGAAGGCTGGAAGCCGTCTCCCGAAGTCCAGTGATTCGAGAAGCCGAACCGTGTGGTCCACTGGAAACCCGAGTTGCCAATGCTCCTGTCTTTAGGAAGCGACTGTTATTGCTGTGGGCGGTACCTGCGTGAGTATGTGTTGCGAAAGTCTCAAGGAGGCGAAATGTCAAGCATGCGTGATACAGGGCTAGAGGATATAACATGGCAGCAGTCATGAGATCAGTCTGAAATCCTAGGGCTAGCCTCCGGACAGAACGGACATAATCGTGTCGCCAATCAGGCAACACGCACAAGCGGCAGAATCTGGGGTCTACTACGCATCAAAGAATGTTTTACGCCATCGGATGCTGTTCTCGCCCGACGTGCCGAGCGTCAGCTCGCGAAGCTTTGACGCGCGACGCGGGCGGTCGGTGGGACTTTCTTCGACTCTGTGTTGATCAAGTTCACCATGCGTCGTCTGCGTTGAATTCTCGGGCGCCCATATGCTCTTTGACAGTTGTCTGTCGTGTTGATGTTTCCACGGCTCAACATTTCGTGTTGACGTATTTGATGCAGCTAACCCAGCTGGCAAAGGTTCCCACTTTCCGATGTGCCTAGCGCACGGGTGGTAAAAGCTTGTGCTTCGTGGAACATCGATTACTCACCGGATGAACTGCTACTCGACTTCGCAGCCATCTTTCGTGCGATGATCGTATTCATTCATTGTGATGACCAGAGCTAAGCTGAGCAGTGCACGATCATCAGTCTTTTGGTGACTTGGCAGATGATATCGATTTGCTGCTCTGCACCATCGGCTTTGTACGGCTCTCTGCTCTGCTGTCTATCAATATGCGTTGTATGCCGTGTCGACCGTGCCGTGCACCTGGCCAGTCGATGTCTGGAATAGACATGCCTTTGATCGACGTGCTCTTTTCACTGTCTGCTTCTACACAGCCCACTGACTGCGAAGTGACTGGAACCGCAATCAGCTTCAGTACAGAGCCACCTGCCTGATACGTGCAACTGTTGCCTGGCTCTTGTCATCTATTCAGCGCATCCAAGCATGGCCGTGTGGCCTACCATAGGCGAGAGCGGTGGACAATTCTGTTGCTACAAGACTCATGCGGGCTCAGCGTTGCTTTTGCATTAGGGCATCTTTAGCGTCCGGAAGAGGTGGATAGTCGGAGGATCGAATGCGCCGAAGCGTTTTGATTTCGATTTCTGGAATTGAGATGTTCGTGTTACATCGCGGCGCGTTGCGCTGAGGGCAGGCCTGTATTACTATGTATTCAAGCTCGGCAAGCGGCGGAGGCTCGGAGCACGTTTTCGGGAAGGAAATGACGCTCAACAAGCCACGACAGTCATGAATGGTGTTACAGTACCTTGCAAAACCGCCGTCACCTCTTGCGCAAGCGACTTTGATAAAAGACCCCTGTCGTTCCAGGGTGCCCCTTGCTACCCTCAGCCAATTGTTATGTTTTTAGTCCTCCAGTACTAATCGAGCTGGCTCTCAGTCACTAGCGACCTCGTTCGCAAAACGTGTGTAATGCAATAGATCTAACCCCTGTGCTGCGGCTTCTGCTAGTAAAGTCTTGCAGATTGTTGTTTACCTATGCTTAAAATCTTGCTGTAACAACTTGTCCTTGACATTGCACCCTGTCTAGGTGTCTTCTTCTACTGCTTCCTCTGCTTCATCTGCTTCCCATTGTTCTAGGACCCGTAGAGAAGATACAAAATTAAGGTGATTCTCTCTGAACACCTCTTGACGCAGCTGTACACACTCCTATATTAGTGCTATAGCTTCAGCACTCCGGCCCAGTGATCTCCAGGTGAAGGCTAGGTTGTGCATGCTGGTCAGTGTTGAAGGATGCTCCGCTCCCAGCTTCGTCTTGCTCATCTCCATCACCTCCACCTCCAGCTCCTCGGCCTCCTTCCATCGGCCTTGGTTCCTGTATGTCGACGCCAGGTTGGCCATGCTCGTCAGCGTGTCAGGATGGTCTGCTCCCAGCTTTGTCTTGCTTATCTCCATCACCTCCACCTGCAGCTCCTCAGCCTCCTCCCATCGGCCTTGGTTCCTGTATGTCGACGCCAGGTTGGCCATGCTGCTCAGCGTCGAAGGATGTTCTGCTCCCAGCTTCGTCTTGCGAGTCTCCATCACCTCCACCTGCAGCTCCTCGGCCTCCTTCCATCGGTCTTGGTTCCAGTATGTCGACGCCAGGTTGGCCATGCTACTCAGCGTGGATGGATGATCTGCTCCCAGCTTCGTCTTGCAAGTCTCTATTACCTCCACAAACAGCTCCTCAGCGCCCTTCCATCGGCCTTGGTTCCTGTATGTCGACGCCAGATTGTTTATGCTGCTCAGCGTGTGTGGATGGTCTGCTCCCAGCTTCGCCTTGCTTATCTCCACCACCTCTACCTCCAGCTCCTCAGCCTCCTTCCACCGGCCTTGGTTACAGTATGTCGACGCCAGGTTGCCCATGCTGCTCAGCGTGGATGGATGGTCTGCTCCCAGCTTCGTCTTGCTTATCTCCATCACCTCTACCTCCAGCTCCTCAGCCTCCTTCCATCGGCCTTGGTTCCAGTATGTCGCCGCCAGGTTGGCCATGCTGCTCAGCGTGGATGGATGGTCTGCTCCCAGCTTCGCCTTGCTTATCTCCACCACCTCTACCTCTAGCTCCTCAGCCTCCTTCCACCGGCCTTGGTTACAGTATGTCGACGCCAGGTTGCCCATGCTGCTCAGCGTCGAAGGATGATCCACTCCCAGCTTCGTCTTGCGAGTCTCCATCACCTCCGTCTCTGGCTCCTCAGCCTCCTCCCATCGGCCTTGGTTCCTGTATGTCGACGCCAGGTTGGCCATGCTGCTCAGCGTCGAAGGATGATCCACTCCCAGCTTCGTCTTGCTTATCTCCATCACCTCTACCTCCAGCTCCTCAGCCTCCTTCCATCGGCCTTGGTTCCAGTATGTCGCCGCCAGGTTGGCCATGCTGCTCAGCGTGGATGGATGGTCTGCTCCCAGCTTCGTCTTGCGAGTCTCCATCACCTCCACCTGCAGCTCCTCAGCCTCCTCCCATCGGCCTTGGTTCCTGTATGTCGACGCCAGGTTGCCCATGCTGCTCAGCGTGGATGGATGGTCTGCTCCCAGCTTCGTCTTGCTTATCTCCATCACCTCTACCTCCAGCTCCTCAGCCTCCTCCCATCGGCCTTGGTGCATGTATGTCAACGCCAGGTTGCCCATGCTGCTCAGCGTGTCAGGATGGTCTGCTCCCAGCTTCGCCTTGCTTATCTCCACCACCTCTACCTCTAGCTCCTCAGCCTCCTCCCATCGGCCTTGGTGCATGTATGTCGACGCCAGGTTGGCCATGCTGCTCAGCGTGGATGGATGATCTGCTCCCAGCTTCGTCTTGCTTATCTCCATCACCTCTACCTCCAGCTCCTCAGCCTCCTTCCATCGGCCTTGGTTCCAGTATGTCGCCGCCAGGTTGGCCATGCTGCTCAGCGTGTCTGGATGGTCTGCTCCCAGCTTTGTCTTGCGCTTCTCCATCACTTGCTTGCGTAGCTTCTCGGCCTTGTCCCACTCTCCTCCGAGCGAGTACGCGTCTGCCACCATCGCCATGCTCCACCACGTGTCCTCGTGCTCTCGTCCTAGCACCTTCCGCCGCGCCTTCATCGATGCAACAGCAAGCTGCTCAGCCTCAGCCGCGTTGCCTCTCTGCTCTGCATACCACGCGGCCCGGTACAGCAGCGTAGCCCACTGTGTCAACGGCAGCTCGCCCTCTGGTCGCTGCTCCACGGCCGCTTTGGCGTGTGCAAAGAGCGGTCCGCACACTGCCCAGTTCTCGTATGCGCCTGTCGGAAACGCTGCGCTGAGGTTGCTGATGAACTGCTGCTTCCACCGCTCTAGCTCGTCGTTCGTTGTCAGCCATGTGCGTGTCGCTAGCTGCACCAGCGCGTGCATCTCGAAGCTTGTCCCGCCAGTCTCGTCTGCAATAAAGCAGAAGTTGCGCAACGCCACTACATCGTCTTCAAATGTGTCCTCCTCACTTTCTGCGCTCGTGCTAGACTGCGATGCGTCGTCCTCCTCCTCGTCGTCCTCTGCGTCGCTGTCAGCAGCTTCTGCCGTCGGCCCTTGCTGATCACCGTCATCATCCTCCTGCTTGCCTCGACGTCGCAGCAGATTCTCAGGTATCCCCTGCCGGTCGAAGAAGCTCATCAGCGACAGCAGCTCCGCCGCCGACGGCTGCGTCTGCCGGATGTACTCGAACGACATCTGCCATGTCACGATGATCGAGTTCGTCGCCTCCCAGTCTCGCCGCAGTTGTCCGTCGTCGAACTCGAGAAGACTTGTTCGCTTTCGCTCGCTCCTCCTGTAATCGTCCAAGTACCTCACAACTGAGTATCGGGGTGATCTCTGCAAGACGTACGCTGCTGCCTGTACGATGGCTAGCGGCATGTACTCTAGCGCTGCAGCCAGCTCAGCAATCTTGCTGTCATCAGCCTGCGTTCCTAGCTTTCTCTCCAAGAGCAACAGCGCACTTTGCTTATCCATCGGCTCCACCTCGACGACGTCGCGCTGCTCCACCAGCTTCAGCCCCGCCTGCCTGTTGCGCGTTGTGACAACGACCGAGCCGCGATCGCAGTGGGGAATATACTCGCGCAACGGTCGGGCGCCTGTCTTCGAGTCCGCAGCTGGGCGCTCGACAAGAAAGCGGGCATCGTCGACGTTGTCTAGCACCATCAGCCATCTGTGCTTGCACCCGCACAGCCAGTCGTGCACCAGCTTAAAGATGTTCGCCTGCGGGTCCTGCCGCCCAGCAATCTTGACGCTGTCGGCGATGTCGCGGAAGCTCTGCTCGTACCGCGCTGCGTTGCTGGCGTACACCCACAGCACCCATGTCTCAGGCAACTGCTCGCACGTGCGGTAGGCATGCTCGATGGCAAGCTGCGACTTTCTTCACTGCTGTCAGCGGCTGATGCTGGTGACGCTGTACCTTACTTACCCCACGCCTCCAAGACCGACTAGCGCCGTCCACGAGCCTGGCGCGGCGCATCTCTTCTCGATGTCCTCGAGTATCGTCTCACGCTCGACAAAGTCTTTGTCGCGCCCGAACGGTATCACGAGCGATGGAGGAGGTGGTGTCTCCGGTCGTGCTGGAGCGGGGCCGCGGTTAGCGCTTGCTCAAAGACCCGCCGAGCTCGGATCCGCTCCTGACCTACCGGTCGCGTAGTTGAACGACGCTTGCACCGGGCCGTTGATGGTGCCCGCTTGCAACCCACTGTTGTCGCCAAATGCGATCGTAGAGGCCATGATGATATGTAGGCGTGCATAACAGGAGTTCCGCAGCTGGGGGTTGCGAATCCTCAGCCTGATGTGCTTGGCTAACCGGTGAGTGGTTGCCTGAACGCCGGTCTCTTCATCCAGCCTCCCCGCCGCTACTTGGCCAGCCTTGTCCGGCAGGACTGCAGTCTGGTCGCTGCCACAGCAAACTTCTCAACGCGAATACAATGGAGGACATTAGAGTCGTGCGACTAGGTAGGTTCGACTGCCACGGTTATCATAGCCTAACTTATTCTCTAGACATTGCAGCGAATGCGTGCCAAAAGCACGACAAGACCTGGACAGATGTCTTGAAGGTGGTCAAAGACAAAGTTTCATCTCGTAACAATCATCTCACGATGTAACAGGAGCTCGATTCCTCTGAGGCTCAGGTGATGTGGGTCACGCGCGAAAATGACTGAAAGTCCCGTCTGACGCTGCTCAGATTCACATCAACTGAGAGCTACCTCAACAACCCTTCAAGTCTCCGAGAGGACCTGGAGAGCCGGCTCAAGGTCCCTCGATCGTTCTTCGACAGGATGCTTGTTCAGTCGAACGGCTTCGCTGGGCACAGCACCTGGCTCAGCGACAGCGGAGAACTCGAGTCTTACAGTGAGTGGTATGCAGCACCGACCGTCACTCCATAGTCTGACTGCAGCTGCGCACCAGCGTGCTGGT
Source organism: Didymella arachidicola (assembly GCA_016630955.3). NCBI lineage: Eukaryota > Fungi > Ascomycota > Dothideomycetes > Pleosporales > Didymellaceae > Didymella > Didymella arachidicola. Next base: position 1,047,619 of record CM049997.1, on the reverse strand, counting down.
CTCGCTTCACGATCAAGCAGACGTACGATGAGCTCAGACCGAAGAGGACGTTCACTCCGCACGTCTCCAACCACAAGACCAGGACCGACGACTGGAATCCTGACATTGCTGTGCATGGGCCGCAGAGCATGCGGCACAGATGGGAGTGGTACGAGATGGGCTTCGTGACCTGCTGGAACGCGTCAGGACATCTCACGCTTCTCTGCTTTGACGTGCCGGCCAAGTCGCGGTCAGTGATCCAGTCGATGTTCGGTTCGCCCGTCGATACTGCAGATCCGTACGCTGTGTTTGCGGTCGTATCGGACGAGCTGCTTCGGTTATATGACAACTCGGTCTGGTCGATCAGGAACCACATCAGTCAGTGGGAAGCGGTACGTCTATCGCTTCGCGTTTGTCTCCCAACAGCACCGACGCTGAGACGAGGCAGAGGAGGTCACAAGAGACCGACTATGGCTTGTTGCATGAAATTGCTCGACACGGCGTACATGTTAGCGAGACGTTGAACGTGGCGGTGCGATCTCTCGGTGCTGTTCGGCAGCATCACCACAGGTTCAGCACAGAGAGACACCTCGTCGATGGGAAGGGTAAGCGCAGAAGCTGGAACGCTGTTGAAGACCATCTTGACTTCCAACTTCGCTTCCTCGAAGGCTTAGTAGAGCGGTCGCGGGCGAACAACGCTCGCATCCAGAACGAGATCACCCTTGTGAGTCTGCGACATTCACCTCATGTGGGGTTCTGGTCTTACACGAACAGGCTTTCAACGCAGCAGCCCAGCGCGATAGCAGAATCCAGGTGCGCATAGGAGAAGACGCCAAAAGAGAGGCGTCGGCGATGAGGGCGATTGCCGTGGTCACGATGACCTTTCTGCCGGCTACGTTTGTGTCTGTAAGTGGTTTGGTGCGTAGCAATACCGGAGACGACACTAACGGCATAATGCAAGACGCTCTTTGGGATGAACTTCTTCTCTTTTGATCCTAATGGAGGAAGTGGGAAATCGTCATTCACCGTGTCCCGACACTTCTGGATCTACTGGGCCTTGTCAGTACCTATGACTGTTGTGACGCTCGTCGTGTGGTTTTGGTGGAATCGATGGGTAAGACTGTTGTCTGTGTCACAGTCAAGGAACAGAGAGGTGTAGTTATGATATGGGAGTAACTTGTCCGATGCATAGACGGATAGGAGATGTGATCCCGACGCAATGCTAATCTGGTGTTACTACGTGTGCTAGGTTTGGACATGCTAGGTTTACTGAGATAGATAGCAGATGTAAGCACGTGCTAGGGTTACTGCAATACACCTGTGGTACAGTGTGTTGATGGCTATGCTGTATAGCCAAGACCGACATTAAGGCGCGGCACATAGTCGCTTCTACCGATAGCTGCTTCGCCGACAGGGGCGCAGCCCTTGAGACGTGATGTACAGCCCATGCTAGTCCGCCGCGTTGGTTAAGCCAAGTTTCACTACTAAAATACATCCCGCGTTTAGCTGGATGAACTTGCATCTACAAGCTGACACGCTGACGAGCATGGCCAACCTGGCGTCGACATGCAGGAACCAAGGCCGATGGAAGGAGGCTGAGGAGCTAGAGGTGGAGGTGATGGAGACGAGCAAGACGAAGCTGGGAGTGGATCATCCTTTGTCTCTTTCGCGACCTAAGGTTTTCTAAGGCTTCTAGAGCCGCCACTGCTGCAGCACGTTTAGGCCGTTGTGTAGATGTATCCTCAGGCTCAACACTTACATCTTAAGCATTAACCTGTGCGAACCTCTTTAGTATAGAAAGCCTCTATGTCTCTAAAATGATAGTTCTAGGCCATAGTCGGCGTGCAGGAAGCGAAGAGTCCCTGCTTCGCAAGAGCCATGTTTCGCGCCTCCACCAGCTCTGTAGGATCCCTATCCTGCCCTGTTTCTGCCAGAAAGTTAGTAGCTAACATTATATCATTGCTGTTATATAACACAGGTTGATCCCGCCGACCTTCAACGTTAGCTAAGAACTCTTCTAGTGTTGGAGGTTGCTAGACAGGGGGCGAGGCCATGGTTACTAACACAGCGACAGCTACAGGCGGAGACGACTAAGGCGAAGTAGCAGGCAGAGGAACAGGTGCTAGGATTAACACAGATATGCAAGTGGTTACAGGATCTGTAACTAAGGTAAAGTTAGGAATTGAAATAGTAACAGAGGTATTAACTTGCTACAGAGCTTTAGCTAGCGTTTAACCCTAGGATTGATGATAAGGTTGGAAGCGAGGCATAGAAGGTGGCACATGCTGTTCGAAAGCTGAGGGGTCTTGGCGAGTGGATGCTTCGTTCCTTCTCGGCGCACCTCTTGTCTGCGCGGTAAGTGGCTCCAGAATAGACTGATACGGCCTCTGGGATAAGAATACTAAAGGTCCTTGCTCGCGTTAATAGCGCTAGTGATTATTGCAGAGATGGTTTAATTGTAGAGTAGATCTAGCAGCCATCACTTCTTGCAGCGTATAGCAGCATGGGAGACCGTGTGTTTTCTCGAAGAGGCCCGAACAAGGATGCCCACCACGACGCTGTTGTTGCTCTTTCTGGCGCAGCAAGTCTTGTTGCCTGATGCGCTCGATAGCGGGTGGTGTAAGGACATCGTGGATTCTAAGAGGCAGGAAGGGCATAGACTCGAGTTTGTGCTGAAACTTGGTTCTATGCTTAGAAGACGCAATCTCCTTTGCGTACTTGCTGTATTAATTCTTGACTATCTGTTCGATCCTTGCAATAATACGAAGCAAGTCGCCTGTCGAAGTTATAAGATAGTCCTTTAGGACCTTATGCATTCCCTTAACAGGTGAACTTGTGATTGTGTTGTAGTGTCGGTAATAGGAGGTCTAGGCGGCTGCCCACTCCGTGCGTGTTGTGTATTAGTTCTCTTGCAGATACCTGCAAAGCTCCGGCTGGTAACTATAGTCTTTAAGCAGATCGTTCCATTTAAATTGGAAGTCCATCGGTCTCTTCGCGTAGACAAGCTGTTTCGATTAGTCTAAGTATGCTAGAAGAGCTGCTTTAGAGCGCTCTTCGCTTATGTTCACCGTACCTAAGTCTAACGTTTCATGAATGAAGCCCTCTGCTTAGCAATCCTCTGCTTCTCTTCTTTTGTTGTGCTATTAGCATCTCTCTAGATCTGTTGCGCTTTCGTCTAAACGTTCTTGTTAATGTGCCACACGCACAAGAGTTAAGGAACCCCTAGGAGCAGCGCGCGCGCTAACATCTATAATGCTTCTTCCTAGTCGCTAATAAAAACACGTGGCTGTTGCACACCTGTCTTAAGGAGGAAGTTTGCGATCGCCTAGTAGTAGTCTGCATGTGTTTTGTTGCTGAGGAAGCAGAAGCCTGCAGAGAAGAATGTCTGCAGGTTAGTGCAGCTGAGTATATGTAGCAGAGGAAGTTTGTGCTTGTTAGTTCAATATGTGCAGTCTATTAATAGTACATGAGGATTCGCCAGCAGCAGCTCGACCTGCTTCTAATAAGCGAAGAAGAGGTTTTAGATGCAATTGTTGTTGTCCTTCTTAACGGCGAAGATCTAGTCTGCCGTAGACAGATCGTCTAGCAGTGCCTCTATTAGACTCCTTCCGTCTAGGTGTCTCTCCCTAATTTTCTTTCTCTCGCCTTGTATGTCGGTGGCAGTGACCAGTGTGTCATGATCTTCACTTTGGATTGCAGCGAGGATCTGCATCAGCCGCGCCCTAGCATAGGTCATCAATTTAATCACTTCCTTTTGTGCCATTGTACGCTTGCGATACACATTGTGCGCGCTAGGGTTGATCAATCGGAGGTGGTTGTGATGCTTGTCCAGAACCTCTAGCTTCTATTGCTCGCTGTGCTTCATCCTAAAGATGACCAGCTTGAAGGGATATCCTGCCGCACGCGTGCTTGTACTTAACTTTTTCGCACTTAACTAGTAGGTTCAAAATCAGTCACAACAATAGTAGTATTATGTTTTAACATCCAAGTTGTGAGGCTTACTTCGCTTAAGAACAAAGCTATAGCCGTGTTGCCTGCCATGCGTCTTAAGAGCATCGTATGCTTCCTTATAAGAGTTATAGAGAAGGTCTAAGGGTGCTAGAATAGCTGCCATGATTATACACATAGAACTAGAGATAGCTGACTACAACGCAGAGAGGAGCATAGAGAAGGCTTTGTGGCGCGGAAACGCGTAGATGTCGCGCTGTTGTCGAGTTGATAGATTACACGCTAAGCTTGGTTGGGCAGTTAATATCCACTAACACTAGCGCGGGGGACAAATCTCAAAGGGGGGACAAATCACGCCAGCCTTCTGCAAATACGGACGATTGTAACTGCAATCCAGCTTAATGAAGGCTAGCGGATGTGAGCAGCAGCTATTGGCTGATCGTAGCAGGGGTAGCCCTGAGCTGACAAGGGTCTCTTCTAGACATCGCTTGCACAAAGGGTGAGGGCGGTTTTGCAAAGTACTGTATAAAGACCGAGTTGCACATATCAATATCTATTGCACAGACGTTCGAAGAGTTGCATGTGAAACTTCTGAGACACATCACAGTGATTCAACGTTCGAGAGGGCCGTGACATTTGCGCAGTCAGCGCTAGCACTGCAGGCTTCCAGCCTCTGCAAAGGTGCCTCACGAGGAAGCGGTTTATCTCATTATGATAGGTCTCAGAGTTACCCCGTCTAATCTTATCGCCATCATGCCAAACTAGAGCTTGTCTAACGGCCTTGCGAGAGCGTCAAGCTTTGCTTGTGCTGCTACCATTCGCAGCCGGCTTCATCCGGCGTCTCTCCCAGACCATCAGGTACGCCTCCTTGGTAAACAGAGTTTCCGCCCTCTCCTCTTCGACAAAGAGATCCTGCACACCAAACCACTTGTCGCGACTGCGGTCTTTAAGCTGCACTCTCCACACCTTACTCTCCTGCTCGCCTTCCACACTATCGTCTTTTTTCTTGACTGCCTCGTGCGTGATGTTGGCTACGAGGTCGTAGTAGATCGGCTCACCCGGGGGATATTCCTTGGGGTTCGGCTCGACATACGGCGACATGTCGAGCGACTTCGTAACGGGGAACGTAACAATGGTGGGGTTGCGCTCTGAGACGAATTTATTCTTGCTGAAACGCTTGATGTTGAACAGCAGGTACGGTGGTAGAGGGTGTAGAAGTCGGTATCGGACGCGGTCTTTCATCTTCTCCTGGGGCTGGATGCCGTTGTATTTGTTCAAGATCGTAGTTAGAGGCACTTGGGGGATGATGTTCTTCTCAAGCGCATCCTGGAATAGCGGTGCAGCGGGGAGATCGAGGGTCAGAATCATGAACTTGGTGATCGTGGATTTGACGGCGGCGTCTTCGAATCTTAAACGGTCTCCTGCGTCGGCACGGGCTGTGATTTCTTGTGATTCGATTTTGAGGGTTCCCTGGAAGACCTTCTGGACAATGCTCGACCCGGGCTTGGTCTTTGAGCCTCCGACAGCCTGGTGAAGGTTGTTGAGGAACCATGAGAGAAAATCAACCGGGTCTGATTGCTCCGTTAGGTTGAAGCGCTTGGATGACCGCAGTGCAATCTCCTGCAGCAGCTCGTGGGGAGACACGTGTGTCTTGAACGCCCGTGGATTCCAGATTTTGCGGACCAAAGTACTGTATCTTTGCGCGATCTGAGGTCTCGACGAGAGGTCTTCTAGCATAAAGTAGTTTCTCAGAGGTACGACATGCGACAGCGCTTGTATGACGACGTTGAAATAGTCATTCGCCTTGATGTTGTTCATGCCCACGTATCCTGGGGTGTATTCTTTGTTGGAAAGGTCCCAGGATACTTTGGCATCCTTGTCTAGCCGCGCTACTTCTGCCTTGCTCATGCGAGGATCGACTACGAATTTGATGTCGTCCAGCGATTTCGACTTCACTTCATAACCTTCCGGGAGTACGTAGACCTTCTTGGTCTCCATGTTGACATATACATGGTGCCCTTCCTCGAGCGCATGGAAATAGGCTTGTGACTTTGGCCCTCTGCCCTGGAAGTATTTTCCGCAAACCAGACAGGCGTATACGTTTATGTTCGACAGTGTGACGGAGCATAGCTTTTCAAAGTCGAAGTCGAGGACGTTGCGTTTTATTGTGTCGAGGTAGAGGTCGGTGTATCCAGCCTCTGGCGCATCTTGCCGCTTCGGCGCAGCCATTGCGGACTCGTCTTCGTCAATGCCATCCAGCGCTCCGGCTTCCTCGAGCTCCTCGTGCTCTTCAGCATCTGCGCCCAGAATGTCGACCTTCTCTTGGTCCTCCAATCGCGGGGACATGAAGCGCCCATTCTTGGATGCATCATTTGCCTGCAGCGCGTCCATGTCGACATGTTCCACTCTCGCTCGTTTCGAAGCTGGTGATGGCGCATCGACGACATCTTCGAGAGGCTCAAAAGCCTGTCGTTTGGACATGACGGCAACAAAACGTTCTCGTGGGGATAGCTATTAGTGACTGCGGGTGCAGCTTGTATGTGAGATCGGTTCTATCGTGATCGGCGCGGCGCAATGCGTTGTGTTACGCATCCAGAGCCTTGAGAGCTCAAGGCACCTCCGGCCTTCAATCAAATCGTGCACGGGCCCGGCAAGTTCAAAAAAGTCGCGTCCGCAGGCCACCACAGCTCGAACCCCACATCCCTTAGATACCCCTCCTTGCTTGTTTACCACCACCTGCAAGATGGTATGTCTCTGTCAAGCTCTGGTCTACCGTACTACTGCTAACTATACGCTCTCAGTCGAACCCCACTCAGATCTTTGCGGACGATGTCACGGAGGAGAAGGGCGAGAATGCGCGTCTCTCCGCATTCGTAGGAGCCATCGCCGTCGGCGACTTGGTTAAGAGCACACTGGGGCCGAAGGGAATGGACAAGATCCTCCAGTCTGCGTAAGGAAACCTGGATCTACAATCTGACAGAGCCAAACTTACATGTCCGCACAGCTCGACAGGCGAGATCCTGGTTACAAACGACGGCGCTACCATTTTGAAGGCCATCGCCCTCGACAACGCTGCCGCCAAAGTTCTAGTCAACATCTCGAAAGTCCAGGACGACGAAGTCGGTGACGGCACAACCTCAGTCACAGTGCTCGCCGCAGAGCTCCTCCGCGAAGCCGAAAAGCTTGTCGACCAGAAGATCCACCCCCAGACAATCATTGAGGGTTACAGGATAGCGAGCAAAGCTGCGCTGACCGCGCTCGAGAAAATTGCGACCGACCGCAGCAAGGATCAGGATGCCTTCAGGCAGGACCTTGAGGCTATTGCAAGGACGACACTTAGCTCCAAGGTTCTCAGCCAGGATCGCGATCAGTTCTCCAAGCTCGCCGTCGACGCTGTCCTCAAGCTTGGCGGCTCAACCGACCTCACACACATCCAGATCATCAAGAAGGCGGGAGGAAAGCTCAAGGACTCGTACCTTGACGACGGCTTCATTCTGGACAAGAAGTTCGGTGTGAACCAGCCCAAGAGGATAGAGAATGCTAAGATCCTGGTTGCGAACACCTCAATGGACACAGACAAAATCAAGATCTTCGGCGCACGAGTAAAGGTTGACTCCACTGGCAAGCTGGCTGAGCTGGAGAAGGCAGAGCGCGAAAAGATGAAGGCTAAGGTTGAACGCATCAAGGCACACGGCATCAACTGCTTCGTTAATCGGCAATTGATCTACAACTGGCCAGAGCAGCTCTTCGCCGACGCCGGCATCTGCTCCATCGAGCACGCAGACTTTGACGGTGTAGAGCGGTTGGCCCTGGTTACTGGCGGAGAGATCACATCGACTTTCGACCACCCGGACCAGGTCAAGATTGGCGAGTGCGACTTGATTGAGGAGGTCATCATTGGTGAGGACACACTTATTCGGTTCTCTGGTGTCAAGGCAGGCAGGGCCTGCACGGTTGTGCTCCGTGGTGCTACCGAGCAGCTTCTCGATGAGGCTGAGCGCTCGTTACACGATGCCCTTGCCGTTCTGTCGCAAACTGTCAAGGAGCCCAGGACAACGCTCGGTGGTGGATGTGCGGAGATGAACATGGCCAAGGCCGTTGCAGAGGCCGCGCAGAACGTGGAGGGCAAGAAGGCAATCGCTGTTGAGTCGTTCGGCAAGGCGTTGCAGCAGCTGCCTACTATCCTGGCTGACAACGCTGGTCTCGACTCCAGCGACCTCGTTACACGGCTCCGAAAGGCGGTCTACTCGGGTCTCACCAGCTCAGGACTCGACCTGCTGTCGCCCAGCGGCGGTATCGCAGATATGAGGGAATTGGGTGTTGTTGAGAGCTACAAGCTCAAGCGCGCAGTCGTCTCCTCGGCATCAGAAGCGGCAGAGTTGCTCCTGCGTGTTGACAACATCATCAGGTCAGCTCCTCGCCGTCGCGAGCGTATGTAAGCTTGCTGTGCAATGTATGGCTTGAGCATGACAGCGTAATGGCTTCGATGAAGTGTCTACCACGAAACGAAATTCATGCAGTCCAAGACATTGATAACTTCCCACGAGTGATGTCTAGCAAGATGGACGGTGAGCGGGACCAGGCACAAAGCCCATTCTAGGGGCGTGTTGAGTTTGACTTCGCCAAGCGAGTGGTTCGGCGAAGGGGAGGTTGTGTTTCCAACGGTTCAGACCTTGCAGATACATCCTCCCCGAAAGTTTCACGTGTCTGGTACAAAATCCATAAGAACTGCAAGGAGCCGTATTATCGACAAAACCACTCAAGCTAAAAGCGCTCAAGCAACCGTTAACTTGTGTGGGAACTCTCGAAGTATGACCGAGATCATCTCAAAGTTTATCGGAGCCCATATCCGTGAACGAGTCAATGATCGAGAGCCAACGAAACACGTCGAACCAGCCGCAGGCAATGACGGGACCGGTGTTTGATACACGACACCTCCTTGCCGTTGCGGTGCGATGCAAGGACTCGATATCCGTAGGATCCCGATCAGAGCGCTCTGATGTTCATCGATCTTGTAATGAACGAACTTGTGATCTACCAGCTCAGAACCATGGATAAAGGTCTCTAGAATAGTGAAAGTGACTACCTAGCAAACAACCAAGCCCGCTTATTGCCATACGAGGAATGTGTGGCACACGTGCCAGCTGGGTCAATGGAGCCCAATGCAGGAGAAGCTGTAGCGACGCAGGGCCGATCCGGATAGTCGCCAGTTCTGTCCAGCGCCGGGGCTCTTGAGTTCTGGAGGAACGGCCTCCGGATCGGCGCTGGAGGTTCACAGTGCGTGCACCTCGCTGTCACACATAGGACCCTTACCACGGCACCCTTCATCTGTGTATATGTCCAAGCAACAAATACGCTCTCTACCATTCACCCACAATATTTTCAAAGGCAGTCTCTGTGATATTCTCAGCCTTACACAGCCTCTAGCGCTGCGGGGGCCTGTATTCAGGGATCCCGCTTAAGCCCGCCCCCAAGCCTCTCGGAGCGGAGCGTTAGGAGAGGCCTGGCGTCGCACGTTCAGCTTCCCCGCCAGCCATTAATATCAAGGGTTCGAAACCATCCATCGACTTCTGCCACGCCATCGCTGCCGTTCGATGCCCCATCACCACAATCACCACCGCCTGCCCCAGGCATTGCCGCTCGCATCGTAGACGACGCCGCCCATCATGCCACGCCCGCGCCGGCCGCCGGGTGCTGGCCTCACGCTTACAACGCTCCTCGCCATCGTCATTCTAGGACCGTCGTTCCTAGCAGTTGCTCAGCAGCAGCAACAGCCACCCCATAGTGTTCTTGCACACACTATCCACCCCAATCAGGGGAAGTCCACCCACGCACAGGAGAGTGCAGGCCGCGTCGCCAGACACCGACCAAACTCTCCCGTCTTCGCCCAGGATGAGAGCGCCCTAGCAACACATGTCTCCTCTGCTCCCGCGGTCTCCGCGGTCGGAGCCCCCTCTGCCGCCAACGCAGCCACAGGTGCCCTCGCACCGAGTGCGCGTTCTCTGCAGGACTGGGAAGTTGAGGACTTTGTTCTCTTGGCGACCGTCGACGGCCGCATCCACGCACGAGACCGGTACACCGGTCAGGAGATATGGGAGCTGACCGGCCAGCCCATGCTCGAGACTATCTATAATGGCAATGGCTCCGAAGACGCCGGCAAGCTTCAGGACCAGCCGTTTGTCTGGATCGTTGAGCCCAAAGAGGACGGAGCCCTATACTTCCTCACACCGGGGCCATACCCAGCACTCCACAGGCTCGGCCTGACCGTCAAGCAACTAGCCAACATGGCGCCCTACTCGAGCGAAGATCCGGCGCTTCCAGTAGTCTACAACGTCGAGAAGTCCACCTTCATGCTCGTTGTTGAAGCTGCGTCTGGCAAGATCAAGAAGAGCTTCAGCCCGAGCGGGACATACTCGGTAGACGATGAGAGCTGCGCGCCCCAGGGAAGAGACTACTTCCATGCCCGCGAGCATGAGTGCTCTGGGTCCATCAACCTCGGACAGACGCAGTACACGATTAGCATCCACAACAAGCAGACCAACGAACACATCTGCACCATCAAGTACGCAGAATGGGCACCAAACAACCGCGACCGCGATCTGCAGATTCAGTACTCCACTACCATGGACAATCAATACATATACAGCAGGTACAACGGACAGGTGATGGCTCTCGACCATAATCGACTTGGCAAGTCTCGCGGCAAACCTGTGTTCACACAAAACCTACCATACCCGGTCGCACGGGTCTTCGACGTTGCTAGGCCCACAAACGATGACTCGCCCGAGCCTGCCCTGATTCTGCTTCCACAGCCAGCTGGCAAGGTAGGATCAGAAGACAGGGCTAAGCATGTTTGGCTGAACACCACCGATACTGGAGCTTGGTATGCCCTTTCAGAGCAGAGCTACCCTGTGGTGACAGATGGTGCACCGGACGCCCCCTGCTACGAGTACAAAGACCTACTCGATTGGGACGGTCCTCACTCGCTACCCGATCAGCAAAATTTGGTTGGAGTACACAAACTGGACCAGAAGCTGGAGACGCCATCGAGGTATCTCGCGATTGCTGCGCCTACAGCATACCATGCCGAAGAAGGCCAGCCTGTCTCTCGGCCACCAGAAACATCGCCGATGGAGAGGCCAGCGATTGATCCACCGCCTCGCACAGAGACTATGATCGAGACAAGAGCGGCAGCCGTCTACACTATCCTCATCTCCTTCCTGGTCATGGCCGGAACTGTGTCGGCTATGAAGTATTCTCCTCCGCTTGACAAGCTTGTAGCCCTGTTCATCAAGCCGCCGGAGGCTCCCAAAGTCAAGGAGACTCCAATCGCGTTCTCTTCACCTACCATCTCTGAGGCTGAGTTCACGCCAGATGACCAGGCTGAGTACAAGCCTGAACAACAGCAAGAAGCCTTGCTGAAAACCAGTTCGAAGGCAAGCCCTGAAATCATTTCAGAGATCATGCCTGAGGCCATTTCAGAGGTGAAGACAGTGGAAACGGTGCCTGCCGCGGAGCCTGTTGCCGAAGCTGTTGGCCCTTCCCAACCCATTCCTGAGGGTACTGAGGAGGCGCCTGCTGCTCCAGAAGCCAAGGAGAAGAAGGTTGTGAGCTTTGATATACCAGACAACGAAGTGGATCTCTCCCTTTCGAGGACCACAACTATCGAACAGTCGTCACCAGCAGAAGGCGACTCAGACGACGCCACACCTGTCCCCGCTGAGAAAACATCCGCAGCCAATGGCACTATTGAAAGCACCGCACAAGATCCTAATGGTGCTCTTGCCACGCCCACTAAAAAGAAGAAGACGCACAGGGGTAAGCGTGGTGGTCGAAAACTCAACAAGAATCAGCAAAAGGAAGAGGACGACGTCGACCGAATTGTTGACGCTGCCAAGAAGCTCGACCCATCCCCAACTCTACATCCCGATGAAGTCACCATGAATGGTGACGACATGCAGGATGTGTCAAATATCAAGAGGATCGGAAAGCTTACCATTGACCAAGACAAACTTCTCGGCAATGGAAGTGGTGGCACTTTCGTCTTCGAAGGCAAATGGAACGTGAGTACATCGATCCCCATATTGTTACGAATCGATCTAAACAGCTGTCTAGGATCGCGATGTGGCCATTAAGCGCATGCTACCCCAGTACTTTGGGCTGGCTGAACAAGAAGTAAAGCTCCTTCAGGAGAGTGACTTACACCCTAACGTCATCCGCTATTTCGATGATGAGAAAGACGAGAACTTCTTGTACATCGCTGTGGAGATGTGCCAGGCCAGCCTGTTCGATTTGTTCAGAGACGGCAGGCCCGGTGAGGATCTTACTGACGCTCAGCGACGCCTTGTCAATGAGATCAACCGAGATGTTCCGCGCACGCTTTATCAACTCGCCAATGGCCTCAATCATCTACACAGTCTGCGGATCATCCACCGCGACATCAAGCCTCAAAATATCTTAATAGCCTACCCGCAGCGCACTCAGAACAAGGGACCGCGTCTGGTCATTTCGGACTTTGGTCTTTGTAAGACTTTGCCAGACAACGTCAGCACTCTCATCGGCACTACTGGCAATGCTGGTACTGTTGGATGGAAGGCCCCCGAGTTGATTTCACAGCCTAGGGACGTGGATAGAGGCAGCTCGACTGGCTATTCCCGTGACTCCTCTACGTCTACTGATCCCGTCGCTCAGGGTGTGAAGCGAGCTGTAGACATTTTCTCCCTTGGTTGCGTGTTCTACTACGTACTCACAAATGGATCCCATCCCTTCGACGACGAGGAAGGTTGGATGCAGATGCGTGAGTACAACATCAAGAAAGAGAAGGCCAACCTTGAAGGACTTCGCTTGGGCGATGATTCCGAAGAACCGTACTGGCTTATTCAGTGGATGCTGAAGACACGTCCCGAGGACCGGCCCACTGCATTACAGGTTATGAATCACCCATTCTTCTGGTCAGCAGAGAAGCGACTAAACTTTCTCTGCGACTGTTCCGATCACTGGGAGCGTGAGCCGCGTGACCCCCCCTCCAACCACTTGAATATTCTGGAGGACTGGGCCGAGGAGATCTTGGATCACAGAATGAATTTCCTGGCGAAGCTTGACAAAGCTTTCATCGATTCACTCGGAAAGCAGCGCAAGTATACCGGGGATCGAATTCTGGATCTGCTTCGGGCGCTCAGGAACAAGAAAAACCACTACGAGGATATGGACGAGAACGTGAAAGCTAAGGTCGGCCCGTTGCCTCACGGATATCTGAGGTACTGGACTACCAAGTTCCCAACGCTCCTCATGTCATGTTATGAAGCTGTTCAACAATGCGGTCTTCAAGACGCGCCTAGGTTCAAGCTGTACTTCGAGGGGCAAACGATGTAGTCATTAGCTTTCTGTTTCGTCTAGTTTTACCTTATCAGCAGTGACGGGAAGCGTGTTGATCTTGCATAGCTTAGGAGTCGAATAATTACCATTTTTACCTCTGCACATGTCCGTCATTCTTGAGCCGTCCCGTAACCACAAGATCTTTCGTGCTTGCAAGGTCCTTCCTCGTCAGCTCTGCCACCGGGAAACGCGTCATCCAAGGATCAGACCCCCACCTACTCAAAATAGCACGCCCATCAGGCACCGCCAAGTTTCATTACTGTGTTCGGACTTGTGCGCCACGGGGACGCACGCTAAACACGAGACGGGGACCGATTCGCTTAAACGAGTGTACAAGCCTCACCTCCTCTATTGAAGCGGCGCAGGAGGTGTGAGTTGCGGCCATTTGTTCTTTCCACGTCAGCCTTGAAAACCTCGCGCTCGCTCTGCTCGCGCCCGGGCGCCCGGCATACATGCCGACTGCGCAAGCACCATGACCCACAAAATTATGCCAGCCGTTGGGTTGGCCCAAGGCATCCTCCTCCTCGTCGATTTCTCAATCAAAGTCCTGCAGAAGCAGACTCTCATCTTCACGCCTAGTGACGCAAACGCGTCCCCCGTGGAGCAGAATGCGCACGTCCTGCAAGTGATTGTGGATACTCTGTTCCGCCTCACGGACGCCGTTGAGCAAGCAGAGCTAAAAAGGCTGGGGGAAGGGAGTAAGAGCAAGCTCAGCGAGCCAGCGCAGAACCTCCTCAAGATCAGCGAGGAGGTGAAGGAACTGACGGCGCCATTGATTGAGGCACTGCTGCAGACGCAGAAAAAAGGCAGTTTTGGCGACCCGAGGTGGAGCACTGCGAGAGAGGCATTATGTGCGTCTGGCGTGTGGAAAGAGCGAGATGTCACCGGTTTGAAGAAGAAGTTGAGGGCCCTGAGGAAGGAGGTCGATGTTGCGCTCCTCCTCGCACTGCGACAGTACCTCGATCAGTCTGCTGAGACGGGCCTCCCTGTGTTCAGCGATACAGGGCCGCATACACCGCACTGGGAGAAGTGGCAGAACGAGGCGCTGGATGCGGTACATGCTAACGAGTGGAAACCCAAGAGCAAGAAAGCAGTCGACGAGTTCTCGAAACAAGTGGACTCTCTGATCAAGGCGGCGAACGAGGCGCATTTCTGTGATGGCATGTTCGCCAGACTAAGGTTCGAAGAACTGGACGATCGGCTGCACTCGATTGCGAAGCCGCATGAGGGCACGCTAGAGTGGGTATTCCACGATCAGCATACTGACGAAGGCGGCGTGCTCGACTGGCTCGGGAACCAAAGAGGGGAAAATCTGTTCTGGATCACAGGGCGGCCTGGCGCAGGGAAGACGACGTTGATGAGACACCTTTTCCGGAACGATCGCATCTACGACTACCTGGAAGCGTGGTCTGGACATGCACCCGGGATTACGTCTGGGTTCTTTTTCTGGAATTGCGGGACTGACCTGCAGAAGTCTGGCCTCGGATTGTTACAGTCGCTTCTGTACGAATCGCTGCAAGATATGATTTACGGACCGTTGGAAGAGAGCATGGACATTTTGCAACGCCTCTTTGCAGACAGGTGGGAACAGTTCCAATCCTACGGTGGCGGTCTGGAGCCATTGTCTCACAGCGAACTACGTCGTGCATTTGAACTAATGATCTCGGACGCAAGCAAGAAGTTCCTTTTTATGGTGGACGGCCTGGACGAAATTGAAGATGTAGGGGATTTAGTAGACGTGATCCCTATACTCATCAACGCCAGCAAAAAGGAAAATGTCAAAGTCCTCGTCGCAAGCCGGCCTTCCCCAGGCTTTCAGGAGGCGTTTGAAAAGCGCCCAAGACTATGGGTCGACGATCACACGACTAATGACATACACGAGTACATCCTCCACCACTTCAGCCACGATGACTCGCTCCTGAAACTGCGGGGCAACACCATCGTTCCTGAAGAGCTCTCAATCGTCACCCTTCTCTCGGAGACTTCCTGCGGCATCTTCCTCTGGGCCAGTCTAGCTGTCAAATTCCTTCTACAGGAGCTCACTGGCAACGACAACTTCACCACACTACAAAATCGCGCCGAAATGCTGCCTTCGGACCTCGACGAACTACTCTCACATGTCCTATCCAACTTCGAGCCCGCCGATCTGGAAACATCAGCAAAACTCAGCGCCCTGATCGAAGCACACAACTGTCCGTCGCTGCTGTCACTGTCCTTTGCGCTCAGCAACGACGAGAAGACGAGTCTCTCGGGACACCGCCATCCACTAAAGACGGCTGAGATCGTACAGAGGATAGACGATATGCGGCAGATCCTGACGTACAAGTGCCGGAACCTATTCTCGATATTCAACACACAAACGCCCGAGGAACGGCTGCCGGCCCTCGACGCGCAAGAGAAGCTAAAAGTCACATACGCACACCGCAGCGTGCGAGCCTTCTTCTCCAGCGCGCCCGCAGCCAAGTCAAGATCCCCCGGGGCCGAATTCGACACGACAGCCGCGTGGGCTGCATCGCACCTCCTCGTGCTCAAGACCCTAACGCCGCCTTCCACAAGCGGCACAATGCAAGTCTGGCCCCACCTCGCCTTGTGCTTGGAATCCGGGCTCGCGCTCTCGGCCAACGGCACACAGCACATCACATACCTGTCCGCTGCGCTCGACGCCGCTCTGGCACACCATACGCAGTCTCCGACATCGTCCTCGAGCTCCTCGCTCGCCTCGTCCAAACGCCCAACAAGCTCGTACCCCAGCGCCCCGGTCGTGGTGACGTCGGATCTCCCCTCGTTCCCTGCCGCCGACACAAAACTGGCTTCGCCGCTCGATCTCGCGGTGCTGCTCAACCTGCGGGCGTACCTCGCTTCCAAGCTGCCGACGGCGGACAGGAAGGTGATTCGGCATGCAATAGACTACAGTGCTGCTATGCGGCGGCGGATCGGCGTGGGTGGTGAAGTTGTATGGTTGGGCTTGCGAGGGAAGGGGGGTGATGGGAGGGGGCTGGAGAAGCTGCGCGCAGAGTACGGGAAGAGCAGGGGCGAGATCGATGCGCTGTTGGAACACTACGTGCAGGCTGTACGGTGGGGGAAGAAGGCGCCTGTGTTTGAAGTGGGGGAGGTGGTGTAGATGCGGTTGAGTTGTGCAAGTTTGCTTCTTCGATTGTGTGGTTGTGGAATGATATCCAGGATAGACGTGTTGAATGCCTTGTGTTAGACTGTTCGTGCAAATATTATGGACGCAGAATGTCATTCATCTGCTGCTAGTGTCGTATTATCGTACATGAAGATCTGTGATGCTCATGCTATCATGCAAAGCCAGCAATAGGCCCTATGCACCTCCTCGTCTACAACTTCTGGTAGTCCAGCTTGCCCTCCAGTTTCTTCGATTCTGCCATCTTGCGCACGGCCTTGTTGAAGTCGTCTTGGTTGATCGAGTCTCGATAGTCCTTGATAGCGAATAGTCCACTAGAAGTATGTTAGTGTTGTTCTGGCGTCTCAGGATTTGAAGACACTCACGCTTCTGTGACGACGTTTCGTAGATCGGCACCGTTGAAGCCGTCGCTCATCTTGACGATGCTTTCGAAGTCGATCTCGCCGTCTGTCTGCACGCTGGCCGAGTGGATCTTCATGATCTCAAGACGGCCAACCTCGTTAGGGAGCGAGATTTCGATCTTCCGGTCGAGACGTCCGGCACGGAGCAGGGCAGGGTCAAGTGTGTCTGGTCGATTTGTCGCCATGATGATCTTGGTCTGGCCGAGGTAGTCGAAACCGTCTAGCTGGTTCAGCAGCTCCATCAGTGTGCGCTGAATCTCACGATCTGCCGATGTACCCTCCGAGAAACGTCGTCCACCAATGGCATCGATTTCGTCCATGAAGATGATGCAGGGCTCGTGCTCCTTTGCGTAGCCGAACATCTCACGAATCAGACGCGCCGACTCTCCGATATACTTGTCGACGATGGCTGACGAAACAACCTTCAAGAAGTTTGTCTCCAAGCTGCTCGCTACGGCACGCGCTAACAGTGTCTTTCCAGTACCAGGCGGCCCGTACAACAGGACGCCCTTTGGTGGCTTGATGCCGACTCTCAGGAACAGCTCGGGGTTCTTCAGTGGCAGCTCGATGACCTCTCGCAGCTCGCGGATCTGCTCGTTGAGACCACCAATACCGCCGAAGCTGACCTGGCCGGGGTCCTCCAGTGACATGTTGTAGACAAGGGGGTCGACTTCGCGGGGCAGCATGCGCATGATGGTGAGTGTGGTCATGTCGAGGGCGACTCGTGTTCCCTGCTTCAGCTTCGCCTTGTCGACCTTGGAGCGGCATCCTACGACGTAGCGGGGCCCTGATGATGCCTTGACAATGACTGCTTATATCAGCATGCTGAGTGTACTCGGGTCGATGCAAACATACACCTCTCCTCATCCAGCTGCTTCAAGACCTCTCCTATTATCTGGCCGACGCTCTGCAGCGCCTTGATGTTGTCCTCTGATACGTCGAAGTCGTGCTGCAGGCCCTTGATCTCTAACCGCAGGTTCTTAAGCTTTGCCTCCCACTCTCGCGACTCCAGCAGCTTGCTCTTGTAGCCCTCGAGGGCGTGCTCGCGCTCTGGGTCGCTGCTCATGGTGGCGGTGCGGTGATGTGATGGGGCGGTGGAAGCGGACGGCGGGCGGAGAGGCGAGCTCCAGGTGTAAACAGTATTTGCTATTGGCAACGACCCGCAGCGACTAGCAATATGGCAGCTTCCCTCGGTTGGGTCAAAGGTAGACGGTGAAAGACGGTCACGGGCGATGGGGGTGTTCTGGCTCGGAAGCTTCTCGTTCACGTCGATGCGCGTGGAGCTCTGAGGCGCTCGACCCTAGCGTCGACGTCGTGCTTGGCGTCGTCGGCGTTCGAGAAAATCGGCGCCGACGAAAAGTGCAGCACTTTCCAAAAGTTTTTGGGAGCGCCTTCCTGCACAGCTACCGCCATGTCCTCGTTCTTCACCACACCGGCCTCGCAGCGAAAGCGAAAGAGGCCCGACGCCAATTCGACCGTTCCTCGAAAGCGGAACCCCACCGCATCGCAGTCGCGCGCCCCTGCCCGCACTGAACGCGAGGACTCCATCACCGAGAGCGAGAGCTCAGACGGCGAGCGCGCAAATGTCTTCGATGACGACAAAGACGAGTCTGAGACCTCAGATGACGAGAATGAGACGGCAGCGGAGAAGCGCCTGAGGCTGGCCCAACGCTACCTCGACAATATTCGCGGCGAGGTCGAGGAAGAGGTGGGCTTTGATGCAGAGCAGATCGACAAGGATCTGATAGCAGAGAGGCTGAAGGAGGATGTTGCAGAGACAA
Source organism: Didymella arachidicola (assembly GCA_016630955.3). Taxonomy (NCBI): domain Eukaryota; kingdom Fungi; phylum Ascomycota; class Dothideomycetes; order Pleosporales; family Didymellaceae; genus Didymella; species Didymella arachidicola. Next base: position 1,028,990 of record CM049997.1, on the reverse strand, counting down.
AGGGCAAGATCTACCGCAACATTGCAGAAAAGCTAGACTTTGAGGATGCACCGCATGTCTTTGGCAAGTCTGGATTACAAAAAGCTATCACCGGTTGCGCCGTCAGGTTACCGTACGCATGGACGATCAGCAAGGATCTGGTAGTTGAGAAGTGGGAGATTGCAGACCCAAAGTCATACGCCGCAGACACAGAGCGCCCCTCGAACATCACCCCGCGACGGACGCCGAAGAAGCTGTTCTGGAGAAAAGGCGACAAGAACAAGAAGGGCGAAAGAGACTACCTTGGCCACACTGGCGAGATCGTCTCCATCGCCGTCTCTGACTCTGGCAAATATCTGGCAACCGGAGATAAGCACGCGCGCCTGATCATCTGGGACGCCGAGACCCTCACCCCGCGCAAGCTGTTCACACGCCATCGAGACGCTGTCCTATCTCTATCATTCAGGAGAGGCACTGAGCAGCTCTTCTCCGGAGGAGCGGATCGCGCCGTCATCGTTTGGAGCGCGCCCGAGTCCGCATACATCGAGACACTTGTTGGACACCAGGATGCAGTCATTGGTATTGCAGGTGGTGTCGAGATGAACCAAGAGACATGTGTCAGTGTCGGTGCCCGTGATCGTACAGCAAGATTGTGGAAGGTTGTTGAGGAGAACCAACTGGTCTTCCACGGCGGCGGTACGGCAAGACAGAAGGGATTGGAGAAGCTGCGCAAGGGTCGTTTTGGCAAGGACGTGTCCTACCTCGACGAGCAAGACGAGGATAAGCAGGTCAACGGTGACGATGACGACACACCCATCGCCTATGCCGAGGGCTCAATTGATTGCGTTGCTCTTCTAGACGCCAGTCTCTTTGTCACGGCATCTGACAGTGGCGCGCTGTCGCTGTGGTCTGTTCAGAGGAAAAAACCGCTCTTCACATACCCGCTTACCCACGGCCGGGATCCAGCACTGCCCGCAGAGCAGATGTCAGCCAACGACGATGCAGCGACGTCAGGGAAGAAGGGACCCCGACTACCCAGATACGTCACGGCACTCGCCACCGTTCCGTACGCCGACCTCATCCTCACAGCAAGTTGGGATGGCTGGATACGAGCATGGCGGGTGGGCGCTGACAAGCGTACCATCGAGCCAGTAGGAAAGATCGGCCGGGTGCCGGAGGAGGAGGGTGACGATGGTATCTTGATCCGTGGCATTGTGAACGGTCTGTCCGTGCAAGAAAGAGGTGACAGAGGCAAGGACGGTCTGTGTGTAGTGGCTGCGGTTGGTAAAGAGCCTAGACTCGCCAGGTGGATGTCAGGCAAGGTCAAGAACGGCATCTATGTCTTTGAGGTCCCAAGGAAGGCGCTCCATCAGGACGTGGAAGAGGACGCGGAAGACCAGGAGTAAAAGCGACTTTCTTGCATTGGAGCGGAGTCTTGCATTTAGATACCAATACCATTCCGGCATGTGCTCTGACACCTCACTGCGTCTGATTTTCATGACAATCTGCATCGACCAAATGTCTTGCTCTTTTCCAATCGTGTTTTCAATGTCATTGTTATTCTTCTTCCAGCTGTGCTTGGCCGAACGTGACACGTGAGAGCGCGACCTGGCGGCGGCCTCTGACGATCTTCAAGTTTTGGAACACCGCGGAGGTGCCGTTCCACCAGCACCACCACACAACACTCCCGGGGCCATGGCTTCCAATGGATCAGAGTCGCCTAGCAAAACGAAGCGCTCTCGCGCAGAGATGGAGGCGGAAGACCAAGACATGAAGGAGCCAGTCGTGAAAGCAGACGATGGTACGCACACCCTCTAAAGCTCGCGCGCAGAGTCGCTAACATAGGCAGACGACTCTTCCTCGGACGATGACGATTTCGGTCCTGCGCTTCCTTCGTCCGCGCCAAAGAAGAAGAAGCGCAAGCTGCCGTACGAGAAGCTGTACATTGCTGCGCTGCCCGCTGCCCAGCGCTACTCGAAGTCGCTGATGCACCGTGACCAATTGGCCTTTACCACTTTCACCCCGCATACCGACTTTCTGATAACGAGCTCCGTCGATGGTGTGGTCAAGTTCTGGAAGAAAGACTTTGGCGGAATAGAGTTCGTCAAAGAGTTCAAGGCGCATGGGGGCGAGATACGCTCGGTCAACGTCAGCGCCGATGGACGTAGTTTTGCGACCGCGGGGTCAGACAACACGGTGAAGATCTTCGATGTTGTAACATTCGACCTACTGGCTATGCTGAGTCTGGACTACAGTCCGCGCGCCGTCTGCTGGGTGCATGGTCGCGGCGCAAGCTTCCCACAGCTGGCTGTGAGCTCAGAGGACAATTCTTGGATTCGGATATACGACGGCCGAGGCGAGAACCTGGAGCCACTGCATGTCTTGAAGACCATACATCGGGCGCCTGTGAGCTTGATGGCGTACAACAACGCGTACGACTGCGTGGTCAGCGTTGACAACGGTGGCATGGTCGAATACTGGCAACCCTCCGGCAGCTTCTCGAAGCCAGATAACGTGTTCGCGATGAAGTCCTCGACCAACCTCTTCGACTTCAAGAAAGCAAAATGCGTCCCCTCGTCCCTCACAATCTCGCCTACAGGCCACCAATTCGCGACCCTCTCCTTTCCCGACCGCAAGATCCGCATCTTCGATTTCCCCACCGCGAAACTCCACCGCTCGTACGATGAATCTGTAGAAACTATAACAAGCATGCAGCAAGCCGGTACTGCTGTGCAGGCTCTGGAAGACATTGAGTTTGGGCGTCGCCTAGGTATCGAACGTGAACTCGATGCGCCTGCTCTGCGCGCACGGCAAAACGTCATATTTGACGAGACCGGCAACTTCATTCTCTATGGTTCCATGTATGGCATCAAAGTGCTCAATACTCTAACAAACAAGCTCGTCAAACTCTACGGGCGCGAGGAGCCCCTGCGCTCGCTATGGGTGAGCTTATACCAAGGGCAACCGGACAAGAAGCGCGTCACCACAGTAGAAATGGCAGCTTCTGAGAACCCTCTCCTACAAGAAGCAGAGGCGCGAGACGCCATGCTTGTCAGCACCGGCAGCGGCAAAGTGCGCTTCTACATGTATACCAACGAAACCAACACATCCAAGGACCGGGACGTGCACAACGAAAAGCCACGCGACGCCGCGCGCTCAAAGACATCACAGCAAGAAGCCCAAGCCGCGCTTGCCACGACTGCCGTCCTGCACACGACCTATGGCGACATCACCCTCCGCCTGTTTCCCGACGCGGCGCCCAAAGCCGTGGAGAACTTTGTCACACACAGCAGGAACGGATACTACAACAACGTCATCTTCCACCGCGTGATCCGCAAGTTCATGATCCAGACGGGCGACCCTCTGGGCGACGGTACGGGCGGCGAGTCGATCTGGGGCAAAGACTTTGCCGACGAATTCAGCGCCTTGAAACACGACAAGCCATACACGCTATCCATGGCGAACGCAGGGCCTGGCACGAACGCCAGCCAGTTTTTTATCACAACAGAGAAGACGGTATGTAAACCAACCATGGAGACGCTATTGGCGCACGAAGCTGACCACCTCACAGCCCTGGCTCGACGGCAAGCACACCATCTTCGGCCGCGCGGTCGGCGGCATGGATGTCGTGCACAAGATCGAGAATGCAAAGTCGTACAAGGAGAAACCCGAGGAGGATATCAAAATCATCAGCATCTCTGTTTCGTAGTTTGAATGCAGAACTCGCCCTCATCGGGGGGTTGATCGCATCATCGCCACGCCGCGACTACGTAATTTGCTGTCAATCTTGGGTGGACATTGTAATGACAACTTCTCACATGACTGTTCTAAATACCTGCATATACTGCCATATAAGCTGAGTACAACGCATGTCTGCGATGCAATTCAGCCCTGCTCTGACAACCGCTGAAAGACTCGACCAGCAGGCCATCGCACACCACCAAGTACTTACATCAAAAGCATCGCCATACCACGAATACATTAAGTATAACACCAGATACAGCGACACCCCGCCCTCAAACCCCCCAACCTAACCCCTTCACCGCCTCCCCTCCCCCTCGCCCCCCGTCGAATCACTCCCCTCCCGTCCGCGCAAGCGCCTCACCTCATCCTCAAGCCTCTGAATCCTCCTCCCTTGCTTCCCGATCACCGCACAGCACTCCTCCAACTCCTCTCCAACCCGCTTATTTATGTCCATGACCTCCTTCTTCTCGCTCCTCAGCCGCGCAATCGTTTCGTCCTGGTGTAACATATGTTTCGCCATGCGGCGCAGCGTGCGATTAACCGCGATGTACTCGTCGCTGAGCTGCCTCTGCTTGTGCTCAACAACGACATGCTCGGTCTTAGCACCCATCCACGGCATCTTTCTCACCACGTACCCGGTAGTCCTCTTATAATCCGCGGTATCTGGGATCCCGAACCAGTACCCCCCAGCGGACATGTTGGCGTGCACGATCCACAACCTCGAGATGCCGCACCTTTTGAGATGAAATCTGTACACCGTGGGACGCTGTGCGTGTGCAGGATGGACAGGTTGTGCGCGTCGAGGGAGGAGAGGGTGAGGAGGGGTTTTTTTTGGGTTGTGAGGTTTGTGCCGTTCCAGAGGGGGAGGGGGAGGTCGAAGATGCGCTTCATGGTGTGAGGGATGTGGTGGGGTGGAGTGGCAGGATGGTGAGGGTTGGGATTGGAGTGCTGCCTGGGTTGGTGTATTGCGTGGAGTTGGTACCATGGTTGGTTCTTTGCACGGGGTCCGCGCTGCTGTATTTGTTGTGGACTGTGGCTGCTGTGTGTGTGGTGTGAAACTGAAAGCTTGTCAATTTTGAGACAGCTCCAGTGAATACATACCGCCTCCGCTGGTGACTACATGCTTGCTGTGCCAGAGAATCGAGGATTCCGCCTTTGCCGGGCTCACGCACCCACGACGCAGCCTCGCAGCAGCAACAAGACCTTGAATGAACATCAGGGTGTACATATGCAATTCCATGTCGCAGAAGAGCTCGATTGGACATGTACAGGATTTACATTGATCTTGACAAAGGGATAGCAATAGGGGAGGTATCTAGTCACAACGAAACTGGAGGTGACGGTCTATACGCAAACATCAGAAGTACAACACGAAGCAAGGAAACAAAAGTAAGGGGATATGTAGAAGCATAACGGGCATTATACCCAAAAAGAGAAGAGAACCAACGACCCGAAAATGCTCGAAGCTCCATCAAATGCCAACAAGACAACAAGCCCTTTTTTCCCTCCACGCATCCAACTACCCCTTCGGCGGCGTAGGCGGGGGAATCTCCGCATCATCATTAACGTCAACGACGAACTCACCAGGCTTGAGCCCGGGGCTGAAGTCATCGACTTCCTCAATCTCTTCTTCTTCCTCTTCCTCGTCCTCTTCCTCTTCCACGATCCCGCCAATCTCGCCGCTGCGTCGCCCCTGCACGCTCTGCCCTCTGCTGCTGGCTTCGCCACCGCTACGACTTCGCCAGGGGTTGTTCGCGTTGTTAGTCCCGATGTTCGGGCCCTTGAAAGGACTCCTCTTGCGCTTCGCAAACATGATCCCAGGACTAGGCGGCGGAGCCTGGCCGAACGCCGCCCCGCCTTCGCTCGCTGCAGTCAGAGTCGAGATGGAACTGAGGTTCGGCGCGCCTTGTCTTACGAGGCGAATATTGGACGGGAAAGTGGTGGACGCGGGCGTCGCAGGAAGCACTTTGATGCTGTTGTGCGGACTCTTGTGTTTCTGAGCGCCGCTGATGGTCGATATGCTGGGGGAGCCGACGGAGATGGAAGATGTACTCGATGCTTTGCTGTGTGTGTGGTGGTGATGGGGCATCGAGCGGATGCTGGATACAGAGCTGCTGGTCGATTTGCGACCGCGTAGGCCGCCCGAGGACCGCCGGTAGGAGGAGCGTGGGGTCAGAGGCGCGGGAGAGGCCGACAGTCTGCGAATGGAGCCGGAGCCGTGGGTTGTTATGCGCGGGCGGAGAGGGACATTGTGGGTCGAGGGAGGTGGGTGTGTGTACACAGAACTACGGTTTGCGTTGCTGGTGCGTCGACCGCTGCGTGAGTCGCCTTGAGACCGTGTACTTTCGGGGATTTTGGGAGATTTTTCGCTGCTGGCTTTTGAGTTCGGAGATCTTGCTCGTTTCGACGTTTCTTTTATCCAGTTCCGGAGAGATAGGAGATGGTTGAGGAAAGGCTGTTTTCGCCGGCGTTTAGGGACGAACCCGTTCGGATGCAAGAGGTCAGGGTTGCTGCCTACAACTTGCAACATGCTGCTGTGCGATCTCCGCTTATGCTTGTCAAGATCTTTGGCTGGCGGAGGGGGCCGAGATGATGAATTTGACTGTCGAGAGGCCTGTTTTTCGATAGGCGGCGGCGGGGCTTCATCGAGAATGAAATTGGGACTCGAGCTTGCCTCTGGGAGATCAGGTAAATCTGGGACAGGTGGAGCGCCTATAGCGTCTGTTAGCATATGCATACGTCCCGGCAGGCTCACATATTTACCATGCGTACTCCGCCGGTTAGTCGACCTGCCCCGACTCTTGGGCAGATCTCCTTGTACTGGGTAATGCTGACCTTCCTCATCTGTTTCTCTGATCGTCGGCGCAAGTTTGTCAAGGCGACTGCTAGCCGCACTCAATCTCCTCAAGCTCTTCGCCTCAGCCTCGCGCTCTTTGCGCTTGCGCTCTCTCCTCCTGGCTTTGCGCTCTTCCTTTTCTAACAACAAGGCCCACCACCCCGCCAACGAGTCGCAGCGTTGCGCCAGGACGTTCTCTATGACCGTGTCAATATCAACTCCAGCAGCCCGCATGCGCTGTAACACCTCCTTCTCCAGCTCTGTCGAGAACGGCGCAGGTTGTTGCAACTTGAGAATTTCCTGCTGGCGCGGCGCAAACTCGGCCAGCCATGGATTCTGGAGGACTTCTGCGAGCGTCGGTCGGAGGATCGGTCGTTTCGAGAGCAGCGACTGGCACAGCTCCTTCGCCTGCGGTGGAAAATTGTCCGGGTATATGGGCTCCTCCTTCAAAATCTTCATCTTGGTAACCATCTCGTCGTCATCGTCGAACGGCAGCTCGCCCACCAGCAGCGCATAGAGAATGATGCCCAGACTCCACACGTCGACCTTCTCACCTGCGTACTTCTCGCCCTTGAGCATCTCTGGTGCGCTGTAGCAGACGGTCCCGCACCATGTCTGCAGGTAATTGCTCTTCCCCTCATACTCGCGGGTGAAGCCGAAATCGCACAGCTTCACGTCGCCATGCTTATCCAGCAGGATATTCTCGAGCTTCAGATCGCGGTGAACACACGATTTGTTGTGGACGTACGACACGGCGCCGACGAGCTGGGTGAAGATGCGTTGGACCTTGGCGGGCTCGAGGGCGCCCTTCTTCAGGAGGTAGTTGTAGAGCTCGTCGCCGGCGCAGTACTCGAGGACCAGCCAGACCAGCTCCTCGGTTACTATGACCTCGTACAGGCGTGCGATATGCGGGTGGATGAACTGGCGGTGGTGGTGGATCTCGCGCGCGAGGTTGGTGTCGTCTTTCTTGGCCGACTTGAGGACGACCTGTACCGATTAACATTCTGCTATGCGTGCGTTCTTGGGCTGAGTACCTTGGAGCCATTGCTGAGCTTGTGCGAGGCCAGGTACACTTTCCCAAAGCTGCCTTTGCCGATCAGCCGGCCCAGCGTGTAGTTGCCGACGCTCTGGAGGTCTGTTGCCGCGAATTCACTGTGCGCATGAGCATGTGTGTGGTAGTGGATGTCACATGGCTTACTCGAGAAGCTGCTTGTACGAGTTTGCGAGCTGGTGCCGTCAGTACGCCGTCTTTCCACATGTGCACTCTGCTCGGCACGCCTGCTTTCCATATGCACTCTGTCCAGCACGCACCTTCTTTCTCTGTGCAGCTTGTTCAGCGGCGGCCCTGGGATTCATGAGAAGCGCCACTTGTGCGTGGAGTCGGGCGTGCTTTCGCCGTCATCTAACACGGCCAGAGAGAGGACGATTGGCCTGCGCCGGTCGTGGTGAAGGCCGCACTGGAGGCCGCACAAGCCAGGCCGCGGTGCGTGTGAGGGAACGGGGAGGCGCTGGCGAAAGGACACGGGAGGCGCTGGCGAAAGGATACGGGAGGCCGCACTTGTCCGGTCGACTGTTGGCAGTGCTTTGCTGTGTTTGTGGTTCGCGATCGCGGGACGACGAGACTGCGCGTCACCTCCTGAGACTCCGCGGTTTGCCTCCAATCCCTGGCGCAGATCCTCCGGCGCCCTGCCGCGACAGGGTTCTGCTGTTTAACGGCCGCGAGCTCTGCCGGTGTCTACGCTGGCGATAACTGACGGGCTGTATCGAGCAATTGGGACGGGAAACAATATTTTGCGCTAATTTGTTGTGCGACGCGCCCACGAGAATAACCCGTGGTTTTGCAAAGCAAAGCCAGACCCTGGCCGAGTGACGCCTGTGGTACAGAGCCCAACCTGCTGTCTACGCTATAAACAAAAGCAGACGTCTTCAACGCCCTGGCACAGCGCATTAAAGCTTACTCCTCCTCGGCGCAGCCTCGATAAACGTCTGCCCCAACTTGAGCATATGCACTGCCTCGCTCACCATCTCGTCCACAATCTGCTTCGCCGGCTTGATGTCCTGAATCACACCCGCAACCTGGCCCATCAAGAACGGAATGTCCACATCCTTGCCATCGTCCATGTCCTTCGCCAGCGGCACGACACCCTTGTCTAGAAGCTGCTTCATCTCGGCCTCTCTCTGATGCCAGTCGTTGATGTACTCGTTGTACTTGACTCGCAATGGGCGCCCAGAGACTACGAGCGTCCGACCCGTATCTGTGAAATCCGCAGACACTACGTTCTCCTTGTGTATCTTGGAGCAGCCCGCCTCGGTGCTCGCGACGAAGCGCGTGCCCACCCACACACCCTGGGCGCCTTGCATCAGGCTGCTCGCCAGACTGCGGCCGTTGTAGATGCCTCCAGCGGCAACCACCATGGCCGGCTGCCCGGTGAGCGGGCTCTTGTACCTGCGCGCCACGTCCACGACGGCGGGGATCAGGATGCTGTTTGCAATATCGCCTGTGTGACCTGGCGCATTCTTAGATTGATATTATAAAAACACCTCTTATGTGAATACTTACCACCACCTTCGCCGCCCTGCGCGCACACAATATCTACACCGGCGTCGAGAGCTTTGACGGCGTGCTTGGGGTGGCCGACCATATTCATAATCAGGATCCCAGCCTCGTGGAGCCTCTTGATTGTTCGCGCGGGTGGCACACCAACAGCACTGACAAACAGCTTTGCGCCGTTCTTGATAGTGACTTCAATCAGATCGTCCAACTGGCCGTGTGTGTAATCGTGATTGGTCTTGCGTGCGCTGCCACCAACTTGAGGCAGTGCGAGGTCAACGCCAAAAGGTAGCGACTTGTCGTCCAAGTTGCTCTTGAGCTCGTCGATGATCGATTGCAGTTGCTCTGGTGTGTAGCCCAGTCCTCCGATCACACCGAGTCCCCCAGCGTTCGACACCGCCGCTGCGAGTTCACCACCTGACGTCCTCGCCATTCCAGCAAGAATGATAGGGTACTGTATCCCCAGGAGCTTTGAGAGCGGCGTCTGTAATGAGGGCGTCGACATGATGATACGATTATGAGTAGAGATTAAGAAACGCCAAATAGACTACGGAGGCAGGAAAGAGTCAAAACAAGTACAGCGCGAAGCAAGGAGTACTGAAGTAAATATGAGCTGCATGGGGAATCTGGGGTCGTAGTGCTTAGAGGATTGCGGGGAGCTGCACATCTGAGCAGCCTCGGCTCAGGCCTGAGCGACTCGATGCCGAAAATCGCCACGCTTTTCATGTTCTCACAACAGTCTGCTGTACGCCTACTCTTGCTGGCTGCTGTTGCAATAATGTCGAACGATATTTGCGACCGATTAACTGGAGGGAAAGAGACGTAAGCCCTAATACAGCTAGCGTGAGCCGCGACTTCCTTTTCCTTGATGCTCTGGAAATAGTTCACCAACGACCTCGCGCGACTTGCAGGTCAAGAAGAGATGATGTCACTGATAATTTGATTTACTTACGAACTTGCACCCTTCAGGTCGACGACGTTCATCGATGCGCCCAAGTACAGAGCATGTACCTCTGGGCCACATCACAGTACCTACGGAAGATCACGACCTGAGCTTGGAGAGGGAGTTCGCACAGAGGGGATGGGTTGGCCATTGGCTTGCTATAAAGCTTTAGACACCGCTACTGTCCGAAACATCGGCCATGACTTTGGTTATATAGTTGAACAATGTGTCGACCTGACTCAGCATGACCATATGTCCAGCATCACACCTAGTAAGCTCGGCCTTTGCAAGGGCCGCAATTTGCTCCTGGAATGCTGTAGGCAGGAGCTGATCCTTCTCGCATATCAGATAGTGACTCTTCACCTCCTCATACCCTGCGTATCGAATCTCTCCGTCCCAATTAGCCGCAGGTTGCGGGCGCATGCGTTTGTTCCAGAACTGCGCATCCTCCGCGCCCATATCATTGAAGAGATTGGGCAGCGGATCTTTGCAAAGCAAGTATTCGCCTTGATACTCGAAAAAAGGCAACGGCCCAGTCGTGTGGCCTCGAGGAAACACGCCTGCGCAAAAGAACGCGAAGCCAACCACTCCTCCAGGCTGCCCAGCTTCAATCCTGCTCTTTCGCGTAAGCCCTTCGACTGCAGCACTTCCAATGAACCTACCGTGCTTGTCAGGTGGTTTAAACGGGCCTTGTCAAAGTACTCACCCGCCAGCTGAATGAGCGGCGACGACGACCTCGCGGCCTTTTAACACCAAAGGTTCGATACAGCCACGCACAGCCTCGACATCATCGTGCAAGGTGATGCCGTCCGACGAACCGTGTCCAGTGCTGCGGTATTCTGCGACTGTGACTGAGATACCCCGCTCTTGCAGCTTTGAAGTAAGCTGATCGTAAATACCGGTTGCGCTACACCAGAAGCCAGGAACTACCACGACTGCAGGCAAACTTTTCGACATATTGTAGTGAATGTCCACTGAGATCCCAGGTTGCTGGTCCAATGACATTTGCCCCTGTGGGAGTGGTTTTGATGTAGTGACAGACGCGCGTAAGAGCTAGTCTTGTGGTACGTCGTTAGTGCTGCAGTACGAAGGAGCTCGTTTTTTATGAGGAATCACTAGCTAGAACATAACTAAACTCTCTCTGTTACACAAGCTATAACGTACCCCACGGGCGAGTCGGACACACGGGCGAGTCGGACACTTTTGCCAAGACCCCACCAAACCACCCTCACTACACCAATGCCGCCCTAACAACACCAGTTAGACGCGTTAAAAGAACGCTAAATACAGCTTGCGCTTCAAGCTCTTAAATAAGACACAACTCTCTCCCTACGGCGCGCTGCAGCTATATATAGAGCTCCCCTACAGACACTAAGCGACCGACGCGCCGGACGACCTTCACGAGCTAATTCTATAGCTAACTCACGGAGCCTGACCAATACTAAGGAGCGGGTGATTGTTGATCACATACTTGAGCTGGTAGCGCGAGGATTTCCCCCTCGTCTGGCTGCTGTAGCTGATATGGCCAATTCTTTGCGCGCTGAGCGCAATCTGGGCCATGTTGGCATAAATTGGCCTAGTACGTTCGTTAAGCGCTAACCAGAGCTTGTAGTGAAGTTCAATCGCAAGTACGACTACAGAAGAGCCCTCTGTGAGGATCCTGAAGTAATCTAGGGCTGGTTTAGCCTAGTAGCCAACATTAAAGCCAAGTATGGTATCTAGGATGATGACACGTACAACTTCGATGAGACAGGCTTCATGATGGGCCAGATATCTACTGGAGCAGTCGTCACAGCTTCAGAGAGACGAGGACGACCAAAGCAGGTCCAGCCAGGCAACCGGGAGTGGACAACGGTGATTAAGGCCATCAATGCCAAAGGGTGGGCCATTCCGCCCTTCATCATCTTCCAGGGCGCCACTCACCTCTTAAGCTGGTACAAAGAGGAAGATTTGTCCTAGGACTGGGTTATTAGAGTCTCTAAGAACGGCTGGACCAACAATAAGCTTGGTCTTGACTGGTTAATGCACTTTGACGCGCATACAAAGGAGCATACTGTTGGCAGCCACCGTCTGCTAGTTATCGATGGCCACGAGAGTCACGATTCGCTAGATTTCCAGCAATACTGCAAGGATAACAAGATTATCACTGTATGTATGCCTGCGCACTCGTCGCACCTCCTGCAGCCACTTGACGTGGGTTGTTTTGGCCCTCTGAAGAAGGCGTATGGGGATGAGGTTAATGAGCTCATGCGCAACCGGATCAACCACATTACAAAGCAGGAGTTCCTGCCATGCTTCAAAGCGGCTTACAAGAAAGCTATTACCCCTAGCAACATCCAGGGAGGGTTCCGAGGTGCAGGACTAGACCCTTTTGACCCAGAACGGGTCATATCAACCCTTGATGTGAAGTTGCGCACTCCATCACCACCACTCCCTACAAACAACGAACCCTGGCAGTCGCAAACCCCAAGCAATACCCTAGAATTTGAGTCGCAATTAACTCTAATTCAAGAGAAGTATAAGAAGCAGCAGGGCAGCTCACCAAACTCTATTGCTAGCGCTCTTGAGCACTACGCAAAGGGGGCAGCAATAATTGCGCACAAGCTTGTATTGGCGCAACAGGAGATAACTGAGCTTCAAGCAGCTAATAAGGCCGCCACGCGACGTAGATCGCACAAAATAAAGCGGATTCAGTTAGAAGGGACTATAACAGTTAAGGAGGGCCAGCGATTAACAGCTCTAAGGGAGTTTGGGGCGCGTGGTGATGGTAAGAAGCCAAAGAGGCAGGTGTGCGCTGAAGTAGGTGAGCCCTCCCAACAACGCTATAGACGGTGCAGAGAGGGTGGGCACAACGCGCGAACATGCAAGAATGATGTAGAAGTAGTCTCTAAGTAATATTACAGCTTGTTTCACTCTGTGCAGCGCCAATTTGTGGTGTTTTAGGCCATAATAGGGTGAGGTTTGGTAGGGTCTTGGCAAAAGTGTCCGACTCGCCCGTATGTCCGACTCGCCCGTGGGGTACGTTAGCAACAACACGTTTGCACAAATTTGTAAGAGAATTTTTTGCATAGACAGAGAAATTTTCCCTTTAACGTACATGTACAACGAGCGGACCGGTCAACGAGCGGGCCACTTTTGCCAAGACCACACCAAAACTCCCTCCCTACACTAATGCCTCCACAACAAGTACAGTTTAACGCGTCAAACGAGCGTCAGATACAGCTTGCGCTCCAAGCTCTCAAACAAGACGCGAATCTCTCAGAGCGACGCGCTGCAGCTATCTACAGCGTCTCTCGAACTACACTACACCAACGACGCGCTGGACGACCTTCACGCGTTAATATTATGGCCAACTTACGGAATCTAACCAGCGCTGAGGAGCAGGTGATTGTTATGCGCATACTTGAGCTGGTTACGCGAGGAGAGTCCCCCCGGCTTGAATTTGTGGCTGATATGGCCAATTCTCTGCTGAAAGAGCGCAGTTTGGCCCCTGTTGGCCCAAGGTGGGCCAGCAGGTTTGTTTCGCGTCAGGAGGAGCTCAAAACAGTTTTTAATCGCAAGTATGACTACAAGCGAGCCCTCTGCGAGGACCCTGAGGTTATACAGGGCTGGTTCAACCTTGTAGCTACTACCAAAGTCAAGTATGGCATCCAGGACAACGACACGTACAACTTTGACGAGACAGGCTTCATGATGGGCCAGATATCCACCGGAGTTGTTGTAACAGATGCAGAAAAACTAGGACGAGCAAAGCAGGTCCAGCCAGGCAACCGGGAGTAGGTAACTGTCATCCAGGGCATCAATGCCACCAGATGGGCTATTCCGGCCTACATCATCTTCAAAGCCCGCCAACACCTGTCTAACTGGTACAAGGATGAAACCCTGCCTCAAGACTGGGTTATCAGCATCTCCGAAAACGGCTGGACTACCAACAAGCTTGGTTTTGACTGGTTGAAGCACTTTGACAGGCATACAAAGACGCGCACTGTTGGCACCTACCGTATGCTGATTATCGACAGTCATAAGAGCCACAACTCTGCAGAATTCCAGCAATACTGCAAGGATCAGAAGATTATAAGCCTATGTATGCCTTCGCACTCATCGCATCTCCTGCAGCCACTTAACGTGGGTTGTTTTGGCCTTCTAAAGAAGGCGTACAGGGATAAGGTCAATGTGCTTATGCGCAACCGGATCAACCACATCACAAAGCAGGAGTTCCTGCCATGCTTCAAAGCGGCTCAGAAGAAAGCCATGACCCCTGGCAACATCCAGGGAGGGTTCCGAGGGGCCGGATTGGTCCCGTTTAACCCAGAACGGGTCATATCGACCCTGGATGTGAAGCTGCGCACTCCATCACCACTACTCCCTACAAACAACGAGCCCTGGCAGTCGCAAACCCCAAGCAATACCCTGGAATTCAAGTCGCAATCAACTCTGATTCGAGACAAGTATAGGAGGGAGCAGGGTAGCTCACCAAATTCTATTCTAAGCGCGATTGAGCACTACGCAAAGGGGGGAGCTATCCTGTCGCATAAGCTTGCGCTTGCACAAAAACGAATCCGTGAGCTTGAAGCAGCTGCTGAGGCCACTACACAACGTAAATCGCATAGAAGAAAGCATATTCAAGCTAAGGGAAGCCTTATAGTTGAAGAGGGCCAGAGGTTAACTGCTCTAAAGGAGTTTAGGGCGCGTAGTGATAGAAAGAGGGGGAAGAAGCGGGTGCGCGCTGAAGGAGGTGAACCATCCCAACGACGCTGTGGACAGTGCGGAGAGGGCGGGCACAATGCGCGAACTTGCAAGAATGAAGTAAAAGAGGTTTCTAAGTAATATTATAGCTTGCTTTGCCTTGTGCAGCGCTAGTTTGTGGTGTTTTGGGCTATAATAGGGTAAGATTTGGTGGGGTCTTGGCAAAAGTGTTTCGCTCGCCCGTGTGTTCCGCTCGCCCGTTGTGTACGTTATTATGTTAAGTACCTATAAGCATAAGTAGGATACTTATTGATTTGATTTGATTTGATTTGATTGGGTCCTACACGGTTGCAGCCGCGAAAGGCAGCTATGATTTTGATTTGATTTGATTGGTTCCTACACGGTTGCAGCCGCTAAATGCAGCTATGCCCGGATGCCAGGCGTAGCAGACAGCCGACGCGGTGCAGATGTGACTCTGCACCGCCCCACTTCACCCTCGAAAGGGCCATCTGTCCCCAGAGGCCTGGCGGTGTCTGGCTTCTATCTACGACTATGTACATTCCGTCTCTAGAGGTAACGTCTTTTGCCTATGTTTGTGTTCTGCGAACTGTGTTTCCGTATGTATGCCGTACTCGAAGCCTCGTATGTGCAGCATCGTTCAAGGCTCGTAAAGGCACGGTTGCCTTATGCTTTGCATTCATAATACCTTCAGTCTCCCCCTAGCGTTCAGTTGTCGTATGTGCTAGCTTGCCCCGATGCCCCCAGGGCCTCGTATATGTTCTCTGATCTCTGATTTCTGATGTTCTTTATGTGTTGTGAAGCCGTCCACTAGGTTCCTACGCGGCTGTGTTCTGTGGTGTGACCTGCCACCGGGCGCAGCGGCAGCAGCATTTCGTCGTAACGCGGCTTCACAGGAGCGATGCTCCGCTCGTGCGTGCCGTCGAGCCTACTGAGCACGAGAGCTCTCGCGCGAATCTCCTCAGACCTTGTCGGTTGTGTCGAAGGGGCACCACTCCTCCAACGCGTGGGACGACAGTGGACAAGGCTGTCTGGTGATCTGTAAGTGTGTTGTGGCACCGATGGTAGCATGCCGGGATGTCTGTGAGGTGGATCGCGTGAGAGGTGATGCTGTTGGGCCCGAGGGCTCGTCGATGCGGGACGTTGCAGACATTGTCGGTTGGCGATGGGCTTACCGGAAAGCCCATTAGTGACTGTTGTGCGTGTATTGTAATCGTGGTTCTTAAGGGGTGTCTGGGCTTCGTCGTCGCGTCTTGCGTTGCTGTGTTGTGGCTAGATGGCTGCCGCTGCATTTGGTGGGCGTGTCATGTTGAGTAGCTTGCTCGCAGATTTTGTCTGTCTGTGCCTACCAGGGCCGCAAAAGCGACTCTACAGGTGCCAAAACAACGCGGGGGGACGCGCGATGGTCTGCAGAGACTGTTGCGACCACTGGCAGGTAGTTTTGATGCTTTTTGTGATGATATTTCCAAAAATTGATTTCTCGCTGTTTGTCGTGTTTTTCCCTACAGACGCTTTGCATCGGCGTCTAGGCAGCCCCTAAGCCCCGCAAACTCTAATCTTACCTCACTAAGAGGCTAGGAGCGACACTGGTTCTAGCCTAGTTAGTGCAAGAGCATAACACAACCCTTTGTACAGTAACGTGTTTTACAAGCGAGTCGTCAATACAAGCGAGTCGTCAGCCCCACCAACTCTGTGCACCTCTTAACGCGTATATCTTAACAACGCAATAGTAAAGTATCTAGAAATTAATAGAGTAGATTAAGCAGTAGCTACAGCCTCTTTCTTGCATGTACGTGAGTTGTGCCCAGTCTCCCTACACGTCTTACAGCGCACCAGAGCCTGGCGGCTAAGGCCTGATCGCTCTCCTCCATGACGCTCCTCACGAGCAAGCTGCTGATCTGCCTCACGTTGAGCAAGTATATCCTCTCCAGTCCCCTTTGTTAACACTCCTTGCTTCTGTATACGCTTCTTCTTGCGCTCCCTACGCTTTGACGCTGCTTTGTTAGCCCTCTCAAGGCTAGCAATCCTTTCCTTCATCAGCTCAGCTGAGAGGATCATCATCTCAGCTCCTTTCTTAAGCTGGTCTATCTTCTCAATTATAGAAGCTGGTGACGAGCTCTTGTGCTGGCGTATGCGCTCACGAATTAGGCTTGATTGAGCCTCAAGCTCGCGGGCGTTGCTTGGAGTACGAGCCTCCCAGAGAGCCTCTGTGAGAGCCGCTGGTGGAGTAGGTGTACGTAGCTGTACGTCTAGCTTTGACAGGACAGCCTCTGGCTGATAAGGTATTAGACCTGCTCCCCGGAAGGCTGAGCAGATATTGACTGGCGTGAACGATCGATTAAAGGCTGCCTTAAACGCAGGCAGAAACTCAAGCTTGGTGATGTGGTTGATGTGGTTGCGCATCAGGCTCTCTACCTCACGACTATAGGCGCGCTTTAACGGCGAGAAGCAGCCAACGTCAAGGGGCTGGAGTAGGTGAGAGGAGTGAGGTGGCATACAGAGCGTGTAGATGTTGTGCTCCTTGCAGAGCTCCTGGAATCCAAGAGAGTGGTGGCTTTCGTGGCCGTCAAGGATAAGTAGGCGCCGCGCTCCTACTACACAAGCCTGAGTGTGAGCGTTAAAGTGCTTCAGCCACTCTACCCCAAGCTCGTTATTTGTCTAGCCATTGTCGCTAACTGCAATTGCCCAGTTGCGTGAGATCTCTGTCTCCTCATACCAGGCAGAGAGGTGGTACTTGCCAGCAAAGATTAGGAACGGTGGGATTGACCAGCCAGCAGCGTTGATAG
Organism: Didymella arachidicola; assembly: GCA_016630955.3. Taxonomy (NCBI): domain Eukaryota; kingdom Fungi; phylum Ascomycota; class Dothideomycetes; order Pleosporales; family Didymellaceae; genus Didymella; species Didymella arachidicola. The sequence goes on along the minus strand of CM049997.1, from coordinate 1,011,447 downwards.
CTGCTATTACTGTCACCCACTCACGGTCGCCAGGCTGAACAGTCTTTGGCCTGCCTCTCCTCTCTGATCCTGTCACAACAAGCTGCGTTGTGATCTTGCCCATTATAAAGCCAGCCTCGTCAAAGTTGTAGACGTCTTCGTCGCAGATGCCGTACTTGGCCTTTGTCTGCTCTACAAGCTCAAACCAGCCTTGGATAAGGACAGGATCCTCGCATAGAGCTCTCTGTCTGTCATACGCTCGGTTGAAACGCGTTGTAAGACTCTCTGTACGCTTAACAAAGTTGCGCGGCCAGTGGACGCCAACCTGACTAGCACTGCGTGCAGCCAGCAGTCTATTAGCCATATCACGTACAGCTGCGTACGTAGGCGCAAATCCACGTAGATCTAGATCAAGTATGTATTTAACAATCACCTCCTCTTCTAGCTGGGTAAGCCTCTTTGAGTTGGGCTGGCAATCGCGTCGGGCAGGCTTCCCAGCGCGTCGGTCGCGCATTGTCATACGAGGGACGTTAAAGGCTAGAGCAGCGCGGCTTTCAGACTGAATCTGCTTTGAAACAATAGAATTAATAGCAAGCTGAACATCAGCTTCATTTGATAGTACTTGAGGGGCATAGCGTTGAGGCATGATGAAAAGACTTAAGGTGGTTGATCAAAGTTGGTGGGGCTGACGACTCGCTTGTATTGACGACTCGCTTGTAAAACACGTTACATATAAGAAGAGCTAGAACACGTAAGTTGGCCCCGCACACAGTACTGTATATATACAGTTGGTACATACAGCGGCAGTTCCACTAGTGACCCTTGTGAGGCTGCTTTAACTTGTCGGCACCGCTGACACGAGCGTCTGCAATCAAGCATGGCGCCGAACCTGGCAGCCTCGCAGCGCGATATGATCCGTGACATGATTGTCACCGAAAAGCTCACTGCGACTCAGATAGCCGACGCCGCTAGCTGCAGTGTTGGCGCGATCAAGTATATCCGCTCCAACCTGCGCTGCTTCGGCACCGTCAGGGCACCTTACAACGGCGGCGGACGCCCTCAGTCTATCACGCCGCCGATGCTCGAAGCCCTCCGCGAACATCTTCTCGAGAAGCCCAACTAATACTTAGGTAAGCTGGTGGTCTTCCTGTGGGATAAGTTCGAGGCGACCGTGACGGCATCTACCATCAGCAGGGCGCTGAAGGCTGCGGGCTGGTCGAAGAAGGCGTGTCGTTAAGTGGCCAGCAGGCGCAACGCAGACCTGCGTGACTTTTACCTGCACAGCCTATCCCTCTTTCGCTCTTACCAGCTTGTGTATGTGGACGAGTTGGGGTGCGACAAGCGCATCGGCTTCAGGCGGACGGGGTGGTCGCCTCTCGGCACGACACCTGTGCAGGTAGCCAGGTACCGGCGCGAGCAGCGGTGGCAGATATTGCCGGCATACACGCAGGACGGCATTCTGCTGTCGTGCGTGCTCCAGGGCTCGACCGACGGCTTTGTGTTCGAAGACTACATCGAGCAGCTGCTCTGACACTGCGGCAGGTGGCCGGAGCCGAGGTTGGTGCTCGTGATGGACAACGCGTCGTTCCACCACACTAAGCGGATTGCTGAGATGTGTGCTGACGCAGGGGTGAAGCTCGTGTATCTGCCACCGTATTCGCCGGACCTTAACCTGATTAAAGAGTTCTTTGCTGAGCTAAAGGCCTTTATAAAGCGCAGCTAGAGCACGTACAAGGAAGACACAGCGCAAGGGTTTAACGTATTTCTGGAGTGGTGTGTCGACCAGGTCGGCAGCAGGACACAAAGCGCAAGAGATTACTTTAGGCACTCTGGGTGGGCTATCGAGGAATTAGAGGACTTGCCTATAGGTGACTGTATTTAACATTATCTTATTTGCGGCTGTGTATAAGCAATTAAGACTTATAAGCGTGATTTGTTAAGACAGTACATGTTTCTATTGTGACTACTTCCTTCTAAAGGTAAGTCCACTAACACCGCCGTAGATGTTCCTAGACTGGAAGCCCTGGTTGTTGGCCCCAAACATAATGTGCTGTACCTGGCCGCTCTCAGCCGGGAGAGGTTTCAGAGGCTCTGCTTTCCCTGTCACAGCAGCCGGAGCCATCGAGAGTAGCAGTTCCTTCGCGTATGCAGCTGCTGTGGCTGCCGCGTAAGACTGCCAGCGCTTGTTCTTGTGCGAGTCGTAGTAGTCGCAGATGCCACGGATCACCAGACACGGATGGCTCTGTATAACGCCGGCACCTTCCATCTCGAAGCAGATGGCCTGATGCTCTGCAGCAATCCTGTCTCGCATGGCGGCGGAGATTTGTAGTTGATTGCTCGACGCGATGTTGCCATAGTGAACCTTGGGGGTGTCCACAGCTCTGACAGCACCCTTGCCGCGCTTGTTTCGCAGCGTGCAGAAGCTGAGGTCGCAGCAATTGTCGCAAAGCTCGTTTGGTTCATCGTGTGGGTGAGGGAAGTAGCTCTGATACAGTTGATCGTTGTCGGCGCCTTGGTCTTTGTACCTGGCACGGACTTCTTGACTCAGCTTGCTTCGCATCTGCGCGACATACTGCGGGATCTTTGTTCCCTGGCTCCCGTCGTGTCGTGACCGTAGGCTACTGACAGCTGCACTGAGCTCTGGCGGCGGCCCATTAAGATGTCCCGTGTTGCTTAGCTGGCCATCTTCGACCCATGCGCCGGTGTCGTACGTAAATACGCCGCCATGGTCGCCTCGTGGAGAGGTGACCACTACGTCTCCCAAGACCATTATGTTAATATCGCCTGCCGAGCCGTAGTTCGGTACCCCGCCGCCGATCCCGACCACAAGAAAGAACTTGATGTTGGGGCAGGCGCAACGCATTCGCGCGGCCAGATCCGCCGCAGCGCTAGTACCCATCTTCGGCTGGATGCCGATGACGACTCTATGGTCTCCGATCTCGCCTACGATATAGCGATATTGATTGTCAGTCACCTCCTCGTGCTCGACATCGAGCATGTGCCTGGCTGCTGTGAGCTCCAGTGGGAGCGGCGCTATCCAGCCGACATTGTAGCTTGAAGGATCTATCGTACAAGCGAGAGGGTGAATCTACAGCTATTGAGCACGACGGTCGATCGAACGGTCTTTCAGTGGAGAACGGGAAAGAGTCGATAGCCTGGAGAAGATTCAGGTGGCCGATCAATGCATACGAGGCTGTAGCGAGGAGAGGCAGTCGGCGACCATGCTCATGTTAAGCGCCAGCTTTCAGCTTCAGCCTTGTGCCGCAGCTGAAGGAGCTGTGCACGAGCGCCATGCTGCTGACATTCGACTTTGAGCATCAACACGCATGTTGTCCGCCCCTGTAGAATGGCCTCCACAGTCTCTTATGGCGACAGAAATGCTGGCTTCGAGGCTGTTAATGTCTACGGCCCCGTGTCAAACACATTCAACGTTTCGCCTGGTAAGTCAGAGGATCCGAGCTCAGCAACACTCGATGCGGCGCTAACCCTTCACCCTGCGTCAAGAGCAACGCGAGACGCCACCACGGCCATCGATCGTGATACCGTTCGCCCGCGACGCCGACTTTGTGGAGCGAGGCACGCTGCTCAACGACATCCGTGAGCGATGCGCGCCGGCGAACGCGAGGATCGCGCTCGTCGGGCTGGGCGGGGTAGGGTGAGCAGCCTACGGACCCCCATCGGCACGATGCACACAGCCAGCACGACACGCTGACAAGCGCAAAGCAAGTCGCAGCTCGCCATCGAGCTTGCCTATCGCACCCGCGAGACGTCGCCAGCGACGTGGGTGCTGTGGGCGCACGGCAGCAGCGCGGCGCGGCTCGAGCAGAGCTTCCGCGACATCGCCGACCGCGTCAAGGTAGCAGGACGGCAGGATCCACAGGCGAATATCTTCAAGCTGGTGCGCGATTGGCTGTGCGACAGCGAGGAGCGATGGCTGCTCGTGCTTGATAACGTGGACGATGCGGGCTACCTGCTCGAGACCCAAGGTGCTGGCTCGAAGAGCGAGGGCCGAACGCTGCGCGAGTACCTTCCTCACTGCGAGCGCGGGTCGATCTTCGTCACGACACGCAACGAAGAAGCAGCGCTGAAGCTGGTAGAGCAGCGTGACGTTATCGTACTGCGTCCGATGAGCGAGGGGCAGGCGCAAGCCTTACTTAGGAAGAAGTTGGGCGCGCACGCAGTGCAGGAGGCGCAGGAGGACGACGACGCCGTTGCTGAACTTGCTGCGGCCCTCGAATGCATGCCACTCGCCATCGTGCAGGCCGCTGCGTACATCTCGCAACGGGCGCCACTGTGCTCGGTGGTCAAGTATCTGAACGAATACAGGAAAAGCGAGCGTAAGCGCACGAGCCTGCTCAACCGCGATGAAGGCCAGCTACGGCGCGACCGGGAGGCGAAGAACTCGATCATCGTGACGTGGCAGATCTCGTTTGAGCACATAAAGCAGTCGCGGCCATCGGCGGCAGATCTGCTGTCGCTGATGAGCTTCTTCGATCGGCAGGGGATCCCTAAGAGCGTGCTGCAGGTAGTTGCCGAGCGTGACGAGGATGGCGTGAGTCGAGAAGACCATGAGGATGAGGTGGACTGCGATGAGGGAGCTGATAGATTGCAGTCTGACTGCACCAACAGCGAATATGAGGAAAACTCCGAGGACGATTTTGAGGACAATTCCGAAGACAGCGCCGAAGACGGCTCTAGGGATAACATCGAAAGCCACTCTCAGAACGACACCGAGGACGACTTAGGGGAAGATGCTTTTCAGGATGATGTGGCGGCGCTGCGCAGGTTCTGTTTTGTCTCCGTCAACACTGACGGCATAGGCTTCGAAATGCACGCGCTGGTGCAGCTGGCAATGCGCACGTGGCTGGCAGCGAACGGCCAGCACGAGCGGTGGAAACAGCAGTTCATCAGCAATCTCGGCGCAGCGTTTCCGACAGGCGCATACGAGAACTGGGCAGTGTGCGGACCGCTCTTTGCGCACGCTAAAGCGGCCGCAGAGCAGCGACCGGAGGGCGAGGCGCCGTTGACACAGTGGGCTACGCTGCTGTATCGAGCAGCGTGGTATGCGGAGCAGAGAGGCAATGCGACTGAGGCTGAGGAGCTTGCAGTGGCGTCGTTGAAGGCGCGGCGGAAGGTGCTGGGGCGAGAGCACGAGGACACGTGGTGGGGCATGGCGATGGTGGCAGACGCGTACTCGCTCGGAGGAGAGTGGGACAAGGCCGAGAAGCTACGCAAGCAAGTGATGGAGAAGCGCAAGACAAAGCTGGGAGCAGATCATCCTTCCACGCTGACAAGCATGGCCAACCTGGCGTCGACATACTGGAACCAAGGCCGATGGAAGGAGGCAGAGGAGCTAGAGGTGGAGGTGATGGAGATGAGCAAGAAGAAGCTGGGAGCAGACCATCCATCCACGCTGAGCAGCATGAACAATCTGGCGTCGACATACATGCACCAAGGCCGATGGGAGGAGGCAGAGGAGCTGCAGGTGGAGGTGATGGAGACTCGCAAGACAAAGCTGGGAGCAGACCATCCACACACGCTGAGCAGCATGGCCAACCTGGCGTCGACGTACAGGAACCAAGGCCGATGGAAGGAGGCAGAGGAGCTGCAGGTGGAGGTGATGGAGATAAGAAAGAAGAAGCTGGGAGCAGACCATCCATCCACGCTGAGCAGCATGGCCAACCTTGGTGTTACATATAGTATGCAAGGTAAAGAAGACAAAGCTGAGCCTCTAAAGGTGCAAGTAATGGAGACTCGCAAGAAGAAGCTGGGAGCAGACCATCCATCCACGCTGACCAGCATGAACAATCTGGCGTCGACATACTGGAACCAAGGCCAATGGAAGGACGCTGAGGAGCTGCAGGTGGAGGTGATGGAGATAAGCAAGAAGAAGCTAGGAGCAGATCATCCAGACACGCTAACTAGCATGTACAATCTTGCCTTCACCTGGAGGTCTCTAGGGTGGAGTGCAGAGGCGATAGCCTTGATGCAGCAGTGCGCGCAGCGGTGGACCGGAGTACTTGGAGATGGGCATCCTGACCTTGTGTCTTCCCTAGGAGCCTTAGAACAGTGGGAAGCAGAGGCAGCAGAGGAAGCAGGCGAAACGGACGCTGAAGTGGCGTGTGGAGTGAAGGAGGTGGGTTTCATGCAAGGTCCTACAGCGTGAGTGTAAGTAGATAAGTGGCACTGTTACCGTACAGTACTTGTCAAGCATAGTAGATGTACATAGCGTAATAGACACATTGCATTACACCTGTTTTGCAAAGAAGAATGCCCCTAGGTGCAGACTAGCTCGATGAGTGCTAGCAGACTGTGGTAGTATGCTATTGGCCAAGGCTAGCAGGGGTGGACCTAGTCTGCAGGGGGTTTCTTACAAAAGTCGCTTGTGCAAAAGGTGAGGGCGGTTTTGCAAAGAACTGTACACCACGCTTTTGGACATACGGCAGCAGATCACAGCTTGAAGCTGCGGTTATGGATGCCTGTGAGGATGCGAGACTCCGTCGATCTCTCTCCCGCATACCCGGACTGGCCCAGACTTGTCTTCAATCCAGACTGGCCCAGACTTATCTTCAATCCAGACTGGCCCAGATTTGTTCTCAATCCATACTCGTTGGGCAGTACGTGCCGTCCTTCTATTTCGGGAGCAGCGCTGTAAGATTACTCAAAGCAGCATCCGATCGCTTGCATTTCCAGGCGCATTTTCGCTTCTCCCCGCGCGCATCCACACTTTGGCGTCTGCGGCTCCACGAAAGTCTGGGGCAAGCTTGGGACAAGATGCGGGGTAACCAGCTTGGCTCATCCGCATCGAGCGCGAACAAAACAGGAGCCATATCCCGGGTTCAAATCTGGCAATTTCGTTACACATCACTCCCCCGGTCGCGGTGCTCTGATCGCCTTCCGGAATCATCGCAGAATAAATGAGATGCGTCAACGAAGCGGATGGTTCGTCACCCCCTACCCAGAACCGCGGGTAAGGTTCTACGCATGTATGACGTAGTACTGAACATCTGTCTGCAGCAAGGCATGCCGGGAACGTCACATCAAGTGTAAGACACGATGCTGTGAGACAAGCGTGCGCATATGGGCCGTACTAAGCCTTATGTCATATAGGCGTTAAGCTGCAGGACAGCGACAGATGCAAGTACTGCACAGAACGGAAACGGCCCTGCATCAGGGGTAACACTTTTCGATTTCGGCCTGTCAAAGCCGTCAAGTTCAATGCCGGCGAAGACATTGGTTCGGCTGAGCAGAGCCTCGAGTTTGGTGCTGGCCAAACATGGGTCAACATACCCAGGTCATGTAAGTTGAAATACCTGTCATCTTACCAGGTCAAGGCCGACCTATAATGGATGGAGGTTATACGACCCAAATAGGGTAGTCGATTGAGCTGACTTTGTTTTTTGATAGTACATTTCTTTGCGCCAAACACTGACGGCGACGAGGAGGTGGTTCCTGTTGAGACAGAGGCTCAAGTCGACTCGACGGAAACAGAGACCACATCGGGCAAGTCGGCCGAGACTCCAAGAAATGCTGCGAGCATAGATAGTACGTTCGTCGCAGGTGCAGCAACAACAGACCTAGCGCTCTCTTACAACGACCGGTCCCCATTCTCGAGCATATCCGTGCCAGTATTCAGCGAGAATGAGCTACCCTCCATCCATGACGTGCTCAGCCAGACGGGCGTCCTGGACAACATCCCTCCAGCCGACAACTTCCAATCGCCGAATCTTGGAAGGCACGACTCTTTCGGTCGGAACGATTCTCTTGGGCGTAACGACTCGATTTCTAGTGTTCTGCAGAAGGCGAGCGCCTGGCCCAACAGCCCTGGATCGAATCCTCGGGCTTCAGCATCCCCACAAGGCTTCAAGAAGAGCCCCCTAGACTCTGTCAACAATATATCACCTTACAACTCCACGACCTTTCCCCAAAGCCCTTCCGCCCTGGTGCCCAAGTGGCCTGTAAACAATGCCTATGAAGGACGTCTCTTCCACCATTACATCACACACTGTACACCCTGGATCGACATATGCGATCCACGATGTCACTTTGCTAAAGAAGTACCGAAACGGGCAGCTCACTTTCCAGTCATACTTCACGGCATTTTGGGTCTGGCGGCCAGACATTTGTGGTTGATGGGCAAAGAGCCAGAAGACCTCTCGCAGCCATGGGTCGATCAATGTTTAAATGCTCTTATAGTGGCGCTGGAGGATCCTCTTGCACACTGGGATGAAAACTTCCTTGTTGCAGTGATCCTCCTGCGACTGCATGAAGAGATGGGTGATGCAGACGAGCAGTGCCATCACTTCGGCACAGCGCGAATCCTGAACAGTATCTCATCTTTTGCAGCGGATGGCGGTCTTCGCGAGTCCGCAAGTTGGGTCTCTCTTCGCCAACACATCTATGTGTCGCTCACGTCGCAGCAACCACTCAATCTAAGCCTCGACAACTACCGTCATTCCTCCGTCTTTCGAGAATTCGATGACGAATCCTGGACGAACCGAGTCATCTTCCATTTCGCCAACATCCTTCAGACCATATTCGAAGAGAACGGCGAGGCCAATACCAACACCTTGACAAAGGAGAAGTGGACGGAGCTGCACGCAGAACTTGACGAGTGGGAACGTACGAAGCCTTGGACCTTCGCTGCATTCTACATCGAACCCAACGCTGGAGAGAAGTTCAACGGCGCCTGGCCGCAACTGCCCTGCGCGCAAGGGGTCATCGCTGTGGGCCTGCAATACTACCACTTGAGCAAGATCATCCTCACAATATACTCCCCAAACGCATCGTTAGTTGGACTGGCGGGGGTCCGGGCACGGAAAGCAACCGATGCCTCGATACGGAAGCACATACGTATAACCATTGGGTATGGTATCAGCAACGAGACTTGTGGGAATGCCATGTTCCAGGGAAGCCATATTCTCAGCGCATGCGGCGCGTACATTGTTGATCCGCTGGAACAACAGGCTTGTGTAGAGTACCTACTAGGTCTGCAGAGCAGAATTGGTTGGCGAACTGATAAGGTCATAGCGGACCTCAGAGAGCAATGGTCGGCATAAGCGATAAGTCTGTGTTCAGACAATGGCAAAATGATGGCTTGCGAAGTACTCCTGGCTGACGCTGCGGATATCCACTCGTCGTTTCCCTTCGTCCTGTCGTCGAATGACTTCTTCAAGTAGGTCACCGGTGGCCTTTGCATTCGACGCAATATTCTCCAGGCCTCTTATGGATTCTAGAATCCAGCGGCGCTCCTCCAGATTCTCCTCTTCCGCAGCCCAAATCATGAGAGGCCACAGTAGATTGACAGGAAGAGACTCGCCACTCTGCGCCATGAGATGTGATAATCGTTTGATGTTGGCTATTGCGGTAGTGACATCTTTAGTCTTGGGGTACTGTACGTATGCCACGCGATGCAGGTGAATAAAGGACGCGTAATAGTTGGCCAGGTAGGTACGAAAGCTTCGTGTTAGCGCTACAGCCAGGTTCTGAACGAGATGCTTCTCAGTGAGGTTGCCAGCAACTGCGTGGTCCATGAGCGCCGGTCGTTGCCCGTAGAGCGCATGTAAGTCCTTCGATATCTGTGCTGCCAAAGCCATTACTTCAGTCTCATCTTGTACTGTGCCACGACTTCGGTGCCAAGGGTCGATCCTCGTGATACGACCCACGAACGATTGGACCTTCTGATAGAAGACGATACCGGGATGATATAGAACGTCAAAAAGGATCTCCTCGATCTCAGTGTCTTGCGTCTCGGGCTCGGAAGCAGGATTAGCGGCGGGAGAAGCGTCGAACAGAGTCTCATCGGTGTCTGCGAGGAACAGCCCTTCACCCCCATTGGTCGACACGGCACGTGCATCTAATAGACGAAGCCATGATATGAGTCGTCTTTCTGGTACGGTGAGAGCCATCTTGTTTACGCTTTGTATGAGCGTGTAGGCTTCGCGCAGGTTTGCGTGCGCTCGAGGAAGGGTCTCCGTTAGGAGCTAGGGTCGTCGTTAGTGACAATTTGGTGGACATCAAAGAAGGATCTTTTACGTCGGTGTACGTCAGAAGGAACAAAGATGCCAAAACGTGCTTGAGGCCACTCCTCGGAGTCTCACTACCTTCCGCTTTCCTTCTGTTCGTGAGCGTACCCGAGAGCTGTCGGGCAGCAGTGTCGTACATAGGCCTCCAATCAATCTTCACAGCCTCTCCACCTAATCCGTTCTGGTGGATTTGCATTGCTGCAAATGCTATGATTGCGCTTCGAACGACAGGAGCCTCTGCAGCCATAGTACCAAAGAATGCTCGTGTAGATGCCCACTTAGGACCTAGGCAATTTGTCAGCTTCCAAATCTCACGGTCTTTTGACACATTGTACAGTACCAATCTCTACAGGGGTCAGGATAGGAGGCATGAGCATCTGGAGGAAGGTGTTGACAAGCATGTCACCATCAATGTTTCCATTGTGTGTTCCTTCGTGCGAGAAGGGGGATGTCGACGCTGGTTCTTGTTGCTGTCCTGGACGCCCGTTCACCGTCTGAACGCTTGTCCGGTGCGTTGTTGGAGCAGCTGTCGCCAATGGACCGGACGACTGGTGACCAAGCGGTAGCTGATAGATGAGCCGAGGAATCGTGTCCAGATGTGAGGTTGCCGCAGCTATCGTAGGGTCTGCAGGCCATGAATTGGGGCTGAGGAGCATTGCTTCATCCCAGGCACCAAACCCAAAAGGTCCAGTGAAATCGAAAAATGTGCTACCGAATCCCTCCACTGCTGTCGCGTTGGACTGGTAGATGTGTTGACCAGCCGGCTGAGGTGTAGTAACAGCATGTGATTGTGTCGACAGGATGCTGCTGCTACGTGCTTGCACTGGCCGGTTCCAGGTACACTCGAGGTTCAGTCTTTCACAGTGGCCACATCGGGGCCGCTTCTCGTTGCAGCGCACCTTCCTTCTCCTGCAGGCATTGCAGCCATTCTTGGATCTTGCTGGTCGTGGCGCGCAAGATTTTTGCTCTGAAGCGGGTACAGCCGGTGTCGCGGGTGGCTGCTGCTCTTGTGGAGGCTGTGACATGCGGTGAACAGGCACGTATAGTATTGGGAATACCCATGTACAAGCGCCGGTCACGTGATTATATATAGTGAGCGATGGATCCTCGGTGAGGCAATGGTGTTGTTCCGGCTGGTGTATCTGGGTGAGTAAAATTCGAAGCTGTCATCTGTCAGAATGTCGCGATCGGGGCTGGATCCTGGCTGTCAAGAGATAGGATCATATCGCGGGGGTTGTGGGGCTAGCGGCTGGGCTCTCGTCACGTGTACGCGCACCTTTCTAGATCAGCCATTATCTTCAATTGAGGTCGTGAAAATTTGAGGATCTAGTCTAAGAACCATCCTGCGAACATGCCCAGGAGTAGATGTAGATGCGACGAGTAAACGCTAAGTGACAAAATGCATGCGCATTCCAGCTACCCGCTGAACGCTCCTTTCCTTTCCCGCCTCCAGACTTTCACCGGCATCTCGCCCAGGATCCAATTCATCGTCTCCAGTCGCTCAATGTCCCAATCTGGAGTCTTGAGCGCAAATTCATACCTTCGAAGAAGACTCGCCAACACCACCGTCTGTTCCAGATACGAGATGTTGCGACCAATGCACCCACGAGCACCGGCTGAGAACGAAAGGAAGTAGGGCTGCAGAGCCTTGCCTTCCTCGCCAAGCCAGCGCTCCGGGATATATTGATCAGCTTGCGGGAAAACTGATTCCTGTCTATGTGCCACATGCGCCGACATCGCCACCGACACACCTCCGGCAACATAATTGCCTAGGATGTTCGTACCATCCGCGGGTGTCTCACGTGGAAGACCATGCGGTGTGGGAGTGAAGAGACGAAGCGATTCGTCAAGGCAGGCCCGCAAGTACGGCAAATGCTTGACGGTGTCGTACGCAATCACGCCAGTCTCGTCAACGTCCTCGTTATCCTCGAGTGCGGCATCGAGCTCCTCTCTCAGCTTCTTCAAGCATTCAGGGTGCTTGATCAGCTGCAAAGTGGCATTTGCGATGGCAATGGCAGTCGTTGCTGAACCGGCGTTCATCATGATGCTGACTTCAGCAACGATCTCACCCCACTCGAGGTTATTTGGCGAACCATTCTTGTCCTCCATAAGAGCCTGGAAAAAGTCGTCGACCTTCTCGCCAGCGCGATACCGCTGCAGACGTCTCCACGCCAGCTCGTTGGGAATACCGTCCCACTGCTTGGAGTAGTTGTCCATGCGGCGGTAAAATGGGATGATGTTGACCATCTTGTTGATGACAGAGTACCATTCGTAAGGCCAGATCAGGAGAGACTGCTTGCGAGCAGTCTGGTAAAGAGCTGGACGAAGATCGCATTGATATGTGGTTCCATCGGTCTTGCGTCCTGTCACAATGCTGGTCCCTTGATCGAGAAACCCGAGCTTCTCGGAAAGTCCAATATCGGCGATGGCATCAAGAGTGAAGAAGTTGGTCCACTTGCGGTAGTCAAGGTTGACATCTTCTTCCTTGGGAAGAGCACCAGGGGCAAGTGGGGCGGTGCAGCACGTGTCGATATGCTTGATCAACCTTTGTGTTTTGTCGGCAACCTTGTGCTCCCAGCCCTCGAGGTTCTTGAGGGCATATGCGGAGCTCAAAGTCTTGCGCTTGCGAGCATGGTCGTGCTTGTCGATAACATCAGCGAGATGATAGTGGGTTCCAGCAGTAATTACATAAGCACCATCTTTGGTACAAGGTGTGTTATGGCCGTAGATATCCTTGATCGCACGCACGTCTCCGTAGGACAGCGAATTGGGGCCGGTGCGGAGGACTGGATGCTTCCGGTGGAGCTTTTCGAGATAAGTGGATCGTGCACCGGTATGCGCCAGTATCATGAAAGGTATGTTGGATATTCCTGCCAGAGGGTGGAAATTAGGGTATCGACGAAGACCTGATCGAATCAGTGGGAGGCTCTCATAACACGTAGAGATGGCCTGCAGCACGGCGCAGACTGGCATGTGCATTGTCACAAAGAATGTCACTCACCTTTGGCGTCTCGGAAATATGTGACGACCGGAAAGACGACAAAGTAAAGAAAGGCGCATGTGCAAAATGCAGCAGCGTAGGGACTTGCAAGGATCGAAGTCGACATGATGTGAGGGAGCTGGATAGTTCGCAGCGAGAACACTTGATCGATGTCGGGTTTAAAGAAGGCCTGCAAACTCTTAAGTGCTCTATAAGACCTTCTGGTGCTAGTTGTTAAAATGCAACAAATTGTGTGATTTGTTCGATGCGGTATTGTGCGGAGATGGTTTCCACATCGGTCATAACTCGCCCTCCGCATCATGTGCGCATCCAACAATGGTACTGCGGGGTGGATGCGGGGTAAGTGCTAAAATCGGGGCTAATATGAACAGAATCTGGCATGATGGTTTGACAACAATACACAAGAGCGTAACGTAAGAATTCCGCAGGTACTCTTTTCGAAAAGAGCGGAAGACGTGCCAGAGATGGAAGTTCTCCCCTTCCAGCACCCAGTGCACATGCCAGCGTCTTTCAGCCTCAAAGCTGTCACAGCAAAAGATTCAAGTATGAAATCTACGACCCGGCCTCACAAACTTCACTAGCATCTCCTTCGTTGTCCATCATGGAGTCTATCAGCTTTCCGGTCGACTTGTCAGATCTCCAGACAAAGATGAATCCTCTGTTTCAATATGTCCTCGCCTCGCCAGCTGTTCAGAGCGCTAAACCATCGAGAACAGCCGACGGTGTTGCGATTTTCCTCTTTCTCCTCTCTGCTCTCGGTTATCTTACACACGGCCGCGTCTGGGACAGGCCTGACCCTCATCAGGGCGTCTGGTTTGAGCGTCCACAGCTAACGGATGGTGCATCAAGTGGAAGAGTCGCTGCGATACGAGATATCTCTCAGAAGTTAGCTGAGGGCAGTTACGACTGCGTTATCTTCTGGGGCTCGCAATCTGGTACCTCGGAGCGATTTGCCGAGACACTTGGTCGCGAGTGTCTGTCACATTTTGGCATCAACGCTCTTGTGGCGGATCTTTCCGATTATGACGCCGAGAGCATCTCGAGAATCGAACAGAACCACTTCGCAATCTTCATCCTCAGCACATACGGAGAAGGCGACCCTAGCGACAACACAGCCGGACTATGGGACTGGATTAAGCAGGTGAAGGACAAGAAACTTCAGGTGGAGAGCTTGAGATATCTTGCTTTTGGCCTCGGTAACAGCAACTACAAGTCCTATAATCGTGTCCTCGATGTCGTTGCCGATGCACTCGATAGTGCTGGAGCCACTGCTCTTATGCCAAGACAGAAGGCGGACGATGCCAACGGCGGTACTGAGGAAGACTTCCAGGCGTGGAAGGACGATCTTTTCGCTTTGTTCCGGAAACTCGGCTTCGAGCAGAAGGCAGTCGAGTATAAACCAACGATCGAGCTTACCTTCAATGGCGAGAAGAAAAGCGAGACTGCAAGCTCCACAATATCCCTGACCCACCAGCAGACTTCGACACAGTCCGCTATCGTACCATTGACTGTCAAGAGCGCTCACGAATTGTTCGCTGCTGGAGATCGAAACTGCATTCACATGGAGCTCGATCTTGGAAATCAGGATATCGTGTATAAGACTGGAGATCACGTTGGCATCTGGCCTTGCAACCCAGAGGAAGAGATTGAGAGGCTTCTGAATGCGCTTGGAGCACAGTCAAGGAGACACGAGACCTTCGAAGTGAAAAGCGACAATGGTTTAGTCAAGCCGAAAGTCCCATCGCCGACTACGCTTGATGCCGCGTTCCGCCATCATCTTGAGATCTGTGCTCCTGTCGCACGCAAAACTGTCCAGGAAGTCGCTCAATTTGCACCTACACCTGAAGCCAAGGCCAAATTGCTCGAGATTGGTCGGGATCGTGATCGATTTGAGCAGCTCACCTCGAGCACACACATAACATTGGCTCGTCTTCTGCAGTTCGCTAGCCCCACTCAGCCTTGGACAGCACTACCTCTGGCTTTTGTCATCGAGAATCTACTATCGCTCCAACCCCGATACTACTCGATTTCTTCTAGCTCCGTCATCGCTCCTCGCCGCATCGCCGTCACTGCTCTAGTCGTCAACAAGACCATTGGTGACAAGCTATCGACTTCCATAATTCATGGCCTGACCTCAAACTACCTCCTGTCGACATCCAATCTTGCATCAAATGCTACTGTTCCCACACCATCGCATCAGCGGATAAACGAAAACCAGGCCCTCCCGGGATCCCGGGTTCTGGCACATGTGCGGAAATCGAAGTTTAAGCTGCCGATCACATCCTCAACACCACTCATCCTAATTAGCGCCGGCACTGGCTTTGCCCCTTTCCGTGCCTTTCTGCAAGAGCGTGCGAAGCTCCATGCAATTGGCAAGCCTGTTGGGAGCATCCTTCTCTTCTTCGGCTGTCGCAACAACGACGATTTCATCTACCGAGAAGAGCTTGACCAAATCCAGAATGATCTCGGTGGCAAGCTTAAGATCATTACTGCATTTTCAAGACATGGCGCGAAGACTTATGTGCAAGATCGCGTAGGTGAACATTCTTCTGAGGTTCTCGAGCTTCTGAACGCAGGTGCAAACATGTACATCTGCGGCAAGGCAAGTATGGCTCGTGAGGTCGACATGAAGATAGAGGACGCGGTAAGTAAGGCAAAGAGCCTTGGTGAGACTGAGGTCAAGGCATGGGCAGACAGTCTGAAGAAGCGAGGGAAGTGGAGAGCTGACGTATGGGGATGAGCGCTTTTCGTGCCAGAGCATAGACAGCAATGAATTTGATTCTTCATCCATTTCGTCACTCTATGCACATTGAGGCTCGTAGCCTAATGCGTTCTTTCACATACACCGGTGGGCCACTTGAGCGACGCTCGAGTTGGCTTCCAAGGTTCGAGCTACCGTACCCGCCCACTGGGGGTCGCGCTCTACAGTAGGGGGGTGCTTGAACGGGCTGGAAATACGAACGTGCAGAACAACCAATGAGAGCAGTCAATTGTAGGTACTGGCCATTCAGAAACCTCAAGAAACGTCTGTGGGGCACATCTTGTATGCAGAAAACATTTTCTAGGGAAATTCCAACAGATGCTATTGACGTCAGAGAAATTTACACAACAGCCGCACGACGTTCAATGCTCAAGTCGATGAGTAGGGATTGTGTGGAGCCGATCGAACGGTTCGGTCGTAGTGTGGGTGCTGCGTCTTGATCGGAAGTGTTATGCCAAGCTGGTTGAAAGGTCATGTGCCGTATCGTGGGCCATTGACGTCATTTTGTGAGGCATTTGACACGGCCGACACAGACTGTGCCTTGAGACATCGTAATCAGAAAACCAAATGTAGTAAGCCCGGAGAGAAGGGGAAAACTTCCTGCTCCACCGAACCTAGATACCAATGCCGAAGCTTCTGAACGCCCCGCGTTTTGGACACTGGCTGGCCCCAATCACATGTCAGCATAACCGCGTCCTCAACAGCCACATCAATTCCGGCTAATGCAGTGCCGCTCGAACTTACCATAGTAGGTAGCATGTGCAGTCTGCGCAGCCTGAGGCTCTCGGATGTCGGTTGGTCGTATAATGGAGGCCAATCACACCGATTCCATTATCCCAACAGCATCCATCGTCGCGTTGAGGCGAGGCCCACCCCCGCGTCACAGCCCCGGAATTCGCTTGCCTGCATCGGACCGATAACACGCGGAGCTTTGAATCTGGGGAAACATAAGCGTTCGATGGGCTTAACGTGGCAGTTCCTGACATGGTGTAGCGCGGGATGGATAGTGAATTTGTTCACTCAGTGGCCCCGACTGGCTCTACAAGCCTGCTTCTCTGAAAAGCATAAGTACGACAGTAATATCCACTCTGAAGTCTGGCTCATCACTGATTTGAACTGGACAACGACAAAACCTCCTGAGTTTTCAACACCAAACCGCTCATCAACTGCCGCCCCGTCTCTTGCTCGCCATGGCTTACTCACACTCTCTCGATGAGAAGAAGGACCTCCACGCCGCAGACAAGATCGAAGATGTCTCGGAATCAGAGCACGCGCAACACATTGCCGAGCTCTCGAGTATCGAGGCTACGGCGGCATCAAAAGCTGCTTGGCTGATCTCAATCACTGTTTCACTGGGAGGGTTGCTGTTCGGTACGATAAATCCGCTGTATTCATTCCCGATGAATCTACTGACACTACAAGGTTATGATACGGGCTACATCTCCGCAGTTCTTGTCACCATTGGCACATCCCTGGGTCACGAACTCAGCTCCTCCGAACAAGAACTCGTAACTTCGCTCACGTCTGGCGGTGCGCTTGTTGGCGCCGTCATCGCCGGCTGTATGGCTGATAAATATGGTCGCAAGCTGCCTATCTTCCTTGCTTGCATCGTATTCGTAATTGGCACCGTCTTGCAGACCGCAGCATATCACCTTCCTCAGTTTGCGATCGGCCGCTTTGTTGTCGGTCTTGGTGTTGGTAGCGCAGCCATGATTGTTCCTCTCTACATTTCTGAACTGGCCCCGGCAAAGTAAAAGCTTCTGATACCGATACTTCTAGTGACGTGCTGACAAGCTCAGATACCGTGGTCGCATGGTGGCATTCAATAACATGTCCGTTACTTTTGGACAACTCCTGGCTTCTGCTATTGGCGCAGGATTTGCACAGGTCGGCGGTGAGGGCTCTCAAGCATGGAGGGCGACCGTCGGAATTGGTGCTGCTCCCGCTATTATGCTCGGTGGGCTCCTCTTCCTGTGCCCAGAATCTCCCAGGCAAGTTCATGGAACGATTCATGTCCGCATGATAAGACGATTAATTGTGCTTCTAGGCAATTGGTTGCTCATGGAAAAGTGGATGAGGCCAGCACTGTCCTTACCCGCATCTATCCCACCTCTACCGAGGAGCAGCGCCGCGCAAAGATCCACTCCATCGAGATGAGCATTGCAGAAGCTACTCAGACAATGGTCGATGACTCTATATTCAAGACGTTAGCCCGCATCTTTACCAACATGGCTACATTCCGCGCTGTCTTCGTTGCCTGCACAACTATGGCTATCTCCCAGCTCAGTGGTTTCAAGTAAGTCTACATTCCCCTCCTCAAAGTCTTCTGGTGACTAACGCGTCTTCTTAGCACACTCATGTACTACAGCGCTACTCTGTTTAAGATCGTCGGATTCAGCAACGCTACTGCTGTTGCCATCACTGTTTCTGCCACCAACTTCGTCTTCTCCTTCGTCAACCTGGTTATTGTGGACAGGTTCGGCCGTCGTAAGATCCTACTGATCACCGTTCTCGGCATGTGTATCTGTTTGGTCGTTGCTGCCGTGGCATTTTCTTACATCCCTGTCAACCTCCACACTCTTGAGGTCGAAAACGAGAATATTGGCTGGCCCGGAATACTCCTGATCGTCGTTATCATCCTCTTCGTCGCATCCTACAGCTCAGGCGTTGCTACCATTGCCTGGATTTGCAGTAAGTATAACCCTTTAACTCCCATACGCACTTCCAAGAACGGCCTACAATCTTCCCACATAGTAAATCAGTCATAACTAACTCGTGACAGCCGAGCTTATTCCCATGGAAGTCCGTGCCGTCGGTACCACGCTTAATACCGTCACATGCTGGTCCACCAACATCATCATTTCTTCCACCTTCCTATCTATGATGAAGGGCATCACTCCCTCCGGCGCCTTTGGTTTCTACGCTGGTATCTGTTTCGTCGGCTGGTTGTTCGTCATATTCTGCTTCCCTGAGGTCAGGGGCATGCCGCTTGAGAACATCCGCGAGGTCTTTGCGAACGGCTTCGGTGTCAGATACGCGCGTAGGTGGCAAAAAGAGAACAAGCAGTTCGCGAAGATCAATGCTGCGAATCAGGGACCTGCCTTGGGTCACTAGATGCGTTCTATGAGAGCATAGAAAAGAGAATGTATCGAGGGAAACATCAAGTATGGGAGCTTTATGTATATTTGTTTCGATTGCTTTATTTGCCCCGATAGCGGAGGGTATCTTATGACTGTCATGATAAAGATACCACAATGTTAACACTTAGCACTTTTTGAAATATTGTATGCACAGTACGTTATGAGACAAGGTCTATCGAAAATAAAGCTTCCGGGGGCTGCATAGCCAGATTCCAGCAGGTTCCCGTAGGAACAGCTTTCGGCATAGCATTAGAGGATATGAACACCTGAAATTCTGTTATATGACATAACAGTCTACCAGACAGTTACGTGCAGCTATAGAGTCGAAAAAGAGGTTACATATTACGATTGCATTGAGTATTAGTCCACACTATACCCCCAGGCCAACGTCAATACGCTCCATGTACCCACCGTTTCAGATGCACCTAGACTGATCGATTCGGCACTGTAAACCTTTGACAACCACTTGTAATGCAACGAAACTCGAAACAATTTACAAATGAGTACCGCAAGACGTCCAAACGTCGACGAAATGCGGTCAGCCCCCAATAGTGGTATCGACGCCAAGGAATATGCACGCTCAAACGCCGAACATAACCTAGTGCCTCATTTCCGCGTACTTTCGTGTGCGAAGCTCGTGTGGTCTAACTCGGTCACACTCAAGCCCGATGAACACTTCGAATCATCCATCGTCCCTCCCGCCCAGCCATGGAGGCAGTCATGGCCTGGAAGGACGGACCGCTTCAAACATTTGATTATCAGATCACCTTGCCACGGATAGCAGTACCCCACCAGCGCCGCAAAGCAGTGTCCAGAATGGTACCGCAGGCGCTCGGCACGATCATGCTCCTCCGCGTCCAGCCTCTTCTTTACGTCCTCTTCTGATTTCGGCGGCGGCGTTGCCTTCCTGAACCGCGCATGCTTAGCCGCATGCATATGTGGTTTCTTGTTCACCTTTGTATGTGGAAGCAAACGGCAGGTCCTCGGGCTTAGGGCACTTCGCATACCACTTTCCCCAGGCAGTGTTGGTGCGATCAAGGAAGTGGGCTTCGTTGGGAAGAGGGTGGGTAAGAGGGGTGGGTGAAGAAGGGCCGGGTACGCCTCGTATGACGACTT
Organism: Didymella arachidicola; assembly: GCA_016630955.3. Classification (NCBI taxonomy): domain Eukaryota; kingdom Fungi; phylum Ascomycota; class Dothideomycetes; order Pleosporales; family Didymellaceae; genus Didymella; species Didymella arachidicola. The sequence continues at coordinate 991,425 of CM049997.1, read as the reverse complement.
CAGGCGTGAAAATATCGGGTGCGACGTAGTAGGCTCCGAACAGCCTATGATGTGGTGCTGGCTTGATGAAGGGCTGGGAGAGACCCTCATCGAAAGGCTGATGCGGATGTTGGCTCTTGGGGACGATGATTGGAGGAGACACATGGAAATTAAGACGATTGTTGCCACTGGTGAAATGCGATGGTTCTCGCAGAGATGGCGGAGTGCGAATTGGCCCGGAGGATACTGATGCATCATCGGAAGATGCCGAGCAGCATGGAGATCCCATAGAGGGCTGGGGAGGGCTGTTCAGTGGTGTCGTCGATTCGTCCCAGTCCTTGATCTGCTCGTGCGAGCCTTTGTTCTTTCCTCGATATCGTCGACGCCCTGCAAAAAGGGTGATCACTCGTCTCAAAAACCCCGATTGACCCTTCCGTATTGATATCGGAGCTGATGAGTGCAACCGCTCTGCATTATCCTCATCATCGTCCTCAATAGCGCAGGAATCTGCAGCTGACTGTCCCTCTGCATGGGCCTGGAGCAGTGATTGGATGCTGACTTTTGATGTTGGAGATGAAGATTGGGGTAAAGCCTCTTGCTCACGGTGGCCGTTGAGTGGTGCGTATAGTGTCGTGGCGTCATGGCTCCCTTCATTCGGGGTAGCCTCTTCTAAAATAGTTTGATAGTTCTCACGATTTGAATGTACCAGAGGCGCAAGTTTAAGGAGCGAAGCTGGAGGATCATCGCCATCTTCCTGCACATGCTGACAGAATGGCAACGGTTGTGAGTACTGGCCATTCGGTTGATCCAGGAACGCCTTTTCTGCTGCAAGCAAAGAGCTCAAGTTGCTTTTCAACAAGTTCCCTAGTTTATCGGTTGATGGAACACGCTTCTTGAACAATTCCTCGTCGAGCATGTCGCCGGGCAGTGGAGATCTTGGAACGATGTCGAGCACTGTACGCGTAAACTTACGTTGCGAGTTTGCGCCATCGCCATGCTTGTATTTCTTCGATAGACCCTGAAACCGCACGCGGGACTTAACCCTATGGATAGGCATTGTACGACTGTCAGGAGGTGCAATTCTGCAATGAACAAACGAGGCAGGAGGCGAGGAAGACCACCTTGGTTGAGAAATGAAAGGCAGTCGGGTTGGATTGAGCTTGCGTGTTGCAAGAAGGAGTCGAACGTGCGGGGATTTGAATAGGGTCGAGCGTGACTGGGGAAAGGGTTGCGTTACGGACCAGTGAAGGATGCGAATCAACGCAGCCATTGTGACCAGCCTTCCGCGCGGCCAAGGCAAATTGTAGGTGAAGATAGCGTGAAAGGTTTGCGCACCAAGTAGCTGTTAACTACGGCGATCAACATCAGATTGTAGTAGCAGTAGTAAAGGTGAAGAAGTTGAAGCCGGGGATGCGACTGGAACCTGACTTGATCAAATATACATATCCAGTGTTCCCTTGCTTTTCTACGAGTCGACAATTGTTGTATCAGAACATGTGCATAATTGCCGTCTCGCAAATACCGAGTGGTGAGTACTCTTCCGATCGATTGATGAGATCTTCTCCATTGATGCTGCGGGAGTGGGGTCTTCATGATGTCGTTACTTGAAAGACCGTTTTATTCGAAACTCAAAGCAACTCAGCCAGAAAGGCGTTCAGGCATTATCAGCGCAAATGTATGTGACTGCACAATGTCAGTCCAAGTCTCTCTGCAGAGCTCTGCTCAAATACCATTATTGCCTCGCACGAATGCGTCACCCCAGTTGCGGGTAACACGACCTTCTGAAACCTCCTTGCACCGCTCGAGAGCAATGTTCATATAGCCATCGACAGACTGGAGGTCACCTATCTTCATTTAGCACCGTGCTTCATCGTGATCACGTGCCTACACACCCTTGTAAACAATGCCGGAGTTCAGCTTAACGGTGACAGGGGCGCCGATAATCTCGCTCAAGAAGCCACTGGGATCTCTCGAGTCGCCATTGCTCTCCGGTGCTGGGCTCTGTGACATGGTTGTTTGAGTGTGACGTTTGTGGGAAGAGATTTCTGTGTACCAAGTCAGCTCCAGCGCGCTCAAGAAAAAAAGGGAACGTACAGGCAAGTCCAGTTATCGACTATCCTACTTGTATCAGATCGTGATGCCGTTTGTGCAAGTTATGGGTATGGCCGATCTGTTGTCGGCATGAGACGTGAAAGGTGCCGACTGTGCACAGACCATATTCAACCCTCGAAGCAGGCGCGACAAACGTGACTGCGCGTCAAGTCGGCGCACGCAACCTGCATCTTGACCAAAGCTCACCAACCCCAGGGCGTTACCCTCCACTTCACGAATGGTCAGCACATCTACCGCATTCATGCATCTGAAATGACGGACGCCACCGCCGGCGCCCTTCCAACCAAGAAACGGTCGCTTTTCAAGCGCGCAGCCTGGCAAGATGCTGCGAAGAAGGAGGACGAAGATATCTTCAGTCACTCCAATGAATTCAGCAACATAGTTGCAGAGGAGAACAAGCGCAAAGTAGAAGCCAAGGAGAGAAAGCAGGCCGAGGTGAAGAGGAGGGCCGAGGAGGAACAGAAGCGCGAGCAGGCTGAGAAGCAAGACAAGAAAGGCAAAAGACGCAAAGTCTTGACAAACTACGACGAGCCAACTCTACTGCACGACGAATCTGCGGGCTCTGAGAGGACAAGTCGCTCTCAAAGCAAAGGGTAAGTCCGCCAGTGCAGATTTTCCCTGCATAACGTTTACACACATTCAGACGAAGCAGGACACCTTTCTCCCCAGATGCTTCGGTACCACTTCCAAACTCCCTCGAAGCACGATATAACACGCTCGCAAGGACTACACGCTCGCAAGGCTCGCCTGCGCAGCCTATCATTGTAGACCTTGGCGATTCAGACAACGACAATGATTCTGTGTACAAATCGAAGTCCTTCAGTGACACTGGGGACGATATTGCATACAACGTCGAGAACCAAGACGATGTAGCCCTGCACCTGTCAAACAGCACACGGCCAGACAACGATGACCTGGAGGAGGTCCAGGATCCTGAACTCGCAGCTATAGAGGCGAGGGCAAGGGCACGAGCGGCAGCAAAAAGAGCAGCGGCGGTGAGTGGGTGTAAAGCACCTATCGCTCAACTTTTGATCGCCTCGGATCTTCCAGACACAAATCCGCTCATGGTGAAGGTTCGCATAGACAGCACGATCGAGAAGCCGCGCGAAGCATGGTGTGCTCGGCAGGGATTCTCGACAGAGATGACACGAAATATCTTCTTCACCTGGAAGGATACAAGGCTCTATAACAGCACCACAATCAAGCGTTTGGGGATTAAAGTAGATGACTATGGCAACGTGTCACTCGAGGGTGACGACAACATATACGATCAGGAAGATAACGCTCCAAGGATCCACGTCCAAGCATGGACAGACGTATTGTTCGCACAACACAAGCGCGAGAAAACCGCAGCAGAAGAAGCAAAGCGCATAGCAGCGGAGCCAAGCCCCGTAACAGCGCAACGCACGCCTACTCCTGAGCCTAAACCAGAAGTAAAGAAATACCGTCTGTTCCTCAAAGCAAAAGGGTTCGAGGAATTCAGGATCCAAGTCAACCCAGACACGACATTCGAGAAGGTCGCCAATGCGTTCAGATCAGCCCGTGGAATTACCCATGAGCAACCTCTGACGCTCATGTTCGACGGCGAGCGATTGTCACCGATGGATATTATGTCGAGTAGCGAGCTAGAGGACATGGACTCGATCGATGTTCTGCTCAAGTGACGGACCTGTGGATATATTGTTCACTCTTTCACATGGCACCTAGGCTTTTCGCTCCTAATCATTGTTAGCGCGGCGTTGGTGGTTGATATCCAAATGGGACATTGTATGTTTTGCTTACTAGCCTAGTCACTTCGAAATACCATGAGCACACAAACCTCCAATATTTTGACCGATCAGCGCTGTTCCAGCTTACAACCATACAACGAAAGCAGCTCCAATTTCAAGCAAAACTACACTATAGCATATGCCCCGACTTCTACGAGCTCCACCCTCGGCCACGTCTGGTTGGTTAGTGGGCTCAATGAGCACTGTCGTACGTCCGTCAACTGTTACAGTCTGTCCAACTGTAGCTATCATCGAGCCGGTAACGATATATGCAAGGCGTGAACTTTCAGCATCGCTGCCCGCCCTTGTCGTAATGTACGTAGGCACTAGGTCTGGCGCTTCCAGAACCGTCCGGGTACCGTTCAAAGTGACTCTTTGGCCGATAGAGGCTGTCAAAAGGCCGCTGATAACGTACGCCGGAGTCGCCGTTAACACGCCGTTGGTACCAGTAGTTGAGAGTCGGACGACAATGGCGTTTGGAGTGGCAAGGATGATTGGCCCGCCTTTTAGGGCGATTGTTTGGCCGATTGTCGCAACCGAATGCCCACTGATGATGTATCCAATTGTCGAAGTGGGAACGCCACTGTCCATCGTTGAGATGACTAGAGGGAGCAGATCCGGCACTGAGAGCTGTGTGGCATGACCGTCTACAGTGACCTGCTGGCCGGCCATTACAGTTGAAGTCATGGATATAATGTACCCTCCTACAGCGGTTGCGACATTGTTCATCGTGGTGGAGACTTGAATGAAGGGATGTTCCCAAGGTGTATGAGGATTTGCATCAGCTCGACCGTCTGCGGTGGTATGTACTGCTTGCCCTGCTTTGAAGGCCGGCGTAGCATTATTCATTACAGTCGTTGGGGCAGTCTGAGGTCCAACGCGGTTTGCGCTGGCAGGTGATGTTTCGGCAAGAGGCCAGCTTTTGAATATCTTAAAATTCCTGTTCAAAGCGGACCCTTTAGCATACAATCCAGCCGGCTCATCTGTTCCTGAGATTGCCTGGAGCCCGACTATAGCGCTGATTGCTTTTGTAATGCTCACCGGGTGGGAATCGCCGCCAGGAGGCTCTCTGAAGTATCGAGAGACTGATTCAGACTTGATCATCTCAAGTCCCTTAGTTTGGCTCGGTGGCTGAGTCTTCTGTGGTCTCGACCATGAGCCAATACGCTCATCAGTACGGCCTTCAAAGTATTTGGCAATCGCAGCGGCTTCCGAAGCGTCCGGATTGCGATATAATGGTGTCACCAGCGCTCCAGGGGCAGTAACGAGACCACCATATCCGTCCAAGTTCCAGTCTTCGGTAGGAACGACGAAAAGCATCACCGTATTTTCAGTATTGTATGCAGTCTCGAAGCCTGTTGCAGATTTTGGGGTAAAGGCTGAACGTGAAAGAGCCCCAGTGCGATCGCCTTCCGAGTTCATAAATGACAGACGTGTCGGAAAGGTATCGTTCCATATCGTGCTTGTGCGTGTGCACTCATCAGAAGATGATGGAATCTCCGGCTTCTCACACAGATCAGCTAACTGTGGTGTGAAGTCCAGACAAAGAGCTCCAGATCCTGTGCTGTTTCGCCATCTTCCAGAAGAGGCCATATCATTGCGGGCAGCAGGTACGTTGAGGCCAATTGACATGGTTCTGTGTTCGAACAGATATCTTGGTTCGCGAAACGTTGACGGAGTTGGTCCGACTGAAGCAGTGATATCACATCCAAGCCATGCACCATATGTGTGAATATCCTGCATGAGACTATAAAATACGATGCGCAGATGGGTGAAGAAACTTTCGGGTGGTTGAGAATCAAGAGGTACCCACAAAGGCTGGTAGCCACGACCCGAGGTATCCAATCCGTTGGCTCTGGTTGCTGTTGGCTGAAGATAGTCGTCTCTGGGGAAAGGCCTGTGGCTCTCCAGGTGTGTCGTCGAAAGTTCGGATGTTGCAGTCACGCAAACTCCAGGATTGTTGTCATAGAGGCTGATATCGATGACACCTTCCCAGGAAAACTGATTGCCGTATGCGATATGCGAGTTTGGGTATACCAACTCGACAATGGAAGTGACGGAGGTGTCAGTGAATGGAGCTATTGCCACAGCATTGCCACGGTCGTTGGTGGTAGAATACGGCGGATACATACCAGCTGGTGCTGCGTCCCAGTGGTATTCAGTTTGGGTTCTTGTTGCGACCACGATATTGTCGCATAGAAATACGAGGGTCGTGATGATTCCCACGGTGACATTCGCGGTGTATGTTATCTTGTCTTCCGGCACCCATGAGACTACCGATATTTTCGGGGCATACACTGTGCAAGACGTTGCACATGTTCTCCTTGTGGAAGATGTGTATGTTGTTGATCTTGAGAAGACTCGCGGTTCGTCGATGTATGCAGATTTGCTGGAATATGATGATTCATATGTGCTGACTGGTGCATACAGATACAATCGGTCATTAACATCTTGAGCAACGTTGCTGGGTTTGTTATCAATGACAGACTCTTGAGGGATGGTCGCGACAGCCCCAAGGAGAAACCACCGGGTAAGATATCTGCATGGTTGCATGTCGCCTTAGTTAAATTTCACATGTACTTGACTGCGTTCCGAATGCTGAATGCTGCCGGGCGAGGTGACTGGAGATCGGGAAGCAGGGGAGGGCCTAATGAGGTTCAACCAGAAGTCAGGACACGGCTTTAGAGTCTCTCATTTCCAGAGACCACCATGCTATTCGGGGTAGCCCTTGTGTTCGTTGAGTGTCGAGCACGATCTCTTCGAGCTAATGTATAATCAAATCGGAGAGCATGGCCGTTGTACAAAACTACGGTCCAGTGCATCGCGATTTAAACAAAAAAAGCAGCGCGGCTCACCCCTTCAGCCACCAGAGAACATCCCTTTCTTGGCATCCGCCATGTTAAAAGAATGTGTACATCGTTTCGATACAGTGGCCAAGATCCTCACAATATAGATAGCCGTCGAACAGGCGGGTGTCGGCGTTCCGTATGCCATATTTGGTCAAAACACCTCCTCTGCAGTAGGTCTGACAGTGTCTTTGCCCAGGCAGCATCTACTCTGAAGGCGCTGTGAGTAAGTCAGCGGTTATTGATTCAAGCAGAAGCTATAGAACTGTTGGACGAAAGCCGTGATCCAGCCAGAACATGACCAGCGTTCGGCAAGCGCAGATGGGGCCAAGTAAGAGCAGCATTCGAGTATTTATGCACGCCAGCCCTAGTGAATCAGAGTGCGTCAAGTTCACGTGCTCAGTTGTATCACGAGAGGGGTGGATTAACTATTTCAGGTGGACACGGTCTCGCGAGGCTGGGTCAGTGTCTCGCACAAGCGTAAGGAAGGGGGTTGGACAGGCTCAGCAACGCAATGTGTGCAACACGAGGACCATTTGAGGGGGGACTAGGCTAGGCGTCCAGGCTAGCAACCGCAGCGAGCTGCATCGTAGATAGCACCTCGTAAGCCGATTTGTCCAGGAGAGGACATCGCCAAGGCAATCGATTACGCAACAGATGCTGATTCATAATTGGAAAGGCATGTCACCCTTCTATTTCATCGTCATAAGGCTGTGGTGGATACCAGCATAGGAGAGATCCCTGAATGGAGGGAAAGTAAGAGGATATCTACTGGTCTATGAAGGCGAGTCTGTCGATCATCCAGACACGGCCAACCCAAGATCACCCTGTTACGGCTTATGTTTTCGACTATTCATTTAGTGCTTTTCTAGCCAGAAGTCCCGAAGAACGTCCCTCGCTGGAGCTCTGACGGAAAGTTCCAAGCGCAACATCTTGCGGATGAGTGTACCAACGCGGCGAATATCGGCCTTTCTCAAGTTTTTCTCCCTATTTTCATCGAAGTAGATCTCTTCCAACCAGTCCTGAAATATGTAAACAACATCGTCATTAGATGAGGTCCCATGGATGGTCTGCAGTCTTCCTTTCCTAACTCGCCGTTTCGAATCTATTATCCGCCAATCTCCCTGCCATCTGGCTGATAGCTCTTCGTCGACCGTCTCAATCATTTGATGCACAAAGGAGGTAGAAGGCGCTGGCCAAAATTCATCAAGTGGCGGCTGTCTTGGCCACGAGCTTAAATGTCTTTGACAACTTGTCAGCAATTCTTGAGAGTGCTAGCTTTGCCTAAGTCCAATCTTATCATACATACTATACTCCACAGGTCCATGTGACAGTCTACCTTGTGCCCAAGAATGATCTCAAGGGCTCGAACACGTAAAGTTTTATGGCAATGCTTCGACGCCAACTCACCTACAAGGGACTGACCGAAATCGATATTCATGACGTGATACGAGAAGGATATCAAGTTCGTGGGTGAGGCAGTAGGTCTGACCATGTAAATAGGTACGTTACTCTCTAATACTCGTTCATCAACTGTCTGTACAGCCGCAATTTCAGGAGTCTCGAGCTTCAGAAGAAGCCATGTCCCCGAAGATCCTGCATTGCAGGAACGACAAATGCTATATTTTGAATGTGCAGATCTGACAGCGGTAAGCCGTGTGAGCCTTCAACGTCCGCCTGGAAGACTTAAGACATTGAGCTACCCGAAACGGTCTTTCACTTCTTGTTTCCGCGGGAACTCAGCCGTTCCTTCGACGAGATGTGGCTCACGTGACCGCTGTTGCCTTCTGCCTCAGGGTCGTCAGGGGCGCTCCACCACCATGCCGCACCTGAAATTGAAGTACAATAAGAGTTCAAGAATTGCAGCTTATTTTTCCTACGGGCAAATGGTCAATTGAAACGATACAGAGAAGATTAGCATGGCCCCTCACTGGGGTACCAGGGGGTGTAAAAAACACCGCACTTTTAGCGTGTGAAATACACAGAAGAAAGCCCGCGGATTACACTGCGTCAGGGGTGTATTTTACATAAAAGTGCAGTGTATTTTATACTAAATAAAGGATATAATTAAGACTTTGCTATTCTATCTATGCTATCTATGTAGACAATGAGATGGGAGATGAGAGATGGACGATGAGATGGACGATGAGATGGACAATGAGATGGACAATGAGATGGATGATGAGATGGACGATAGTTGATGACAAACTATTATAGATAATTAGTTCTAGTGTAGACTAACCTGTATGCGGTGTAAATAGACTATTTTACCTAAAAGTGCAGTGTAAATAGACTTTTTTACCTAAAAGTGCGGTGTAAAACCACGTTGGCGGTGTCTTTCACACTGCGTCGGTACCCCAGTGGCCTGCACTAAGGATGACACGCTCAATCGAAAGATAAGCTACCATTTTTCTTTTGCAAGTTCGAGTCACGGTTGCGGCCCTACATCCTAATATAATTGTATTCTTTGGTTTTCTTTCGGTTGATTTCTGTCAACTTCTTTCTCAAATGATGCCTCTCGCGTCCGTTGCGGCAAAAGACCAGATGGGCTGCAGAGGTAAAGCTACAATTTTTTAAAATAGTACATTTGATTTAGGAAGTCTACGAATGATTTCGCAACAATTCGGAACCTTAATTCAATGATGGTCCCTGACAATTTTGACGTACCTCGTAGTGATGAACAGCTACCTCCTTGGTTCACTTGCATACGAAATCCGGTTCCAACAATGTTCGACCAACAACCACTCTTCGAAGTAATCCTCACAACGTATATATTCTCACCTGTGCAGCTTCCGTCCGTCTTATAATAACACCCCAATCTCGAGAAGAAACCTCAGAGCCTCCCATTCCAGCTGCAAACTCAACCCGCGCAAAGCTCCAAGCACCCCAAGCCAAGTCTCAAAAGCTGTCAACATGACCGTCGCATTCGAACTTCCTCCAGCCGTACACAACAGTCCCCAATTCTCACGCCTCCGTCGCTCACCTTCCCCTCATCCACGCGCAATTCCCGTCGCACCAAAGAGCAATTTCAAGAAGACTATTGAGGCCGTCAGGAACCACTTCAAAATTTCCCGCGAAGCTATCAAGCACCAGCCCCTCTCTAGACCGCGGCAATCAGAGAGCTTTCCTCGACAGTACACGAATTATGAACCGAGTACGCTGAGGACCTCCATGGTGGGACACGGGGTTGGCTGTCGCGACCAGGTTGGGCTGCGTTTGGAGAATCATCAGGATAGCTTGTCGGACAACTACAGCTCAGAAGATGACAATTATGATGAGGCGAACGATTCGGGAGTCGATGTGTCTGAGGATATGGTGTATTTGCTTCAGGAGAAGCTCTGGGTCGTAGGCTCGAGCGCGGTAGGGAAGGATGGGGGGGGGATGTGCTTGGTGGAAGATGTGAAAGCCTCCACGGTTCAGTATTGAGCTGGTTCCGTCAACCAAGTTCCATAAAATAAACTCAGGTACTTGAGAAAGTTGACATATCAATCACGAGCGTGCAAAGTGTGCCTCATGATCGTGATCAAGCTCGTGATATGTCCTACATGACCTACGTTGTATACTGAGCAATCTTCGATCAACCGCCTTTCCGCGTCGAGACATCAGGGTCTACACGGGAAGCTTTGCCTCCTACCCTCCACCATGAAGTCGCCACTATATGTGATCTAGCTCTCTTATCTCGATTCTCCAGTTGTATTTTCGGTCCGCTCTGATATGGAGTTCTTGGAGCTAATTGTTCGGTTTGAAACTGCTCAGGGCTAGTTTCCGTTGAGACTGAATAACCTGAGGGATATTGAACGCAGCCCGATCCAACAAGCGACGTAGTGCGCCCACACTTGTCATAATCGTCCTACTGATGCCTACTGTTATACTCTTCCAATACATTCGAGCCATGTGCAGAGGTCGATTGGAGAAGCTGCTGCACTGTGCTTGTGCGCTCACTGCCTGCTTGATAAGGCTGCGACATTCCATCGTTGATGTCGTGATGCCAATCTTCCCAAGGGGCTTGAGCAGTTTTCTTATCTGTGACGCAGCGGAGGCCATCTTCGGTGGTCCTAACACTCTAGGAACGATTGCCTTCGAAGTCTCCGCTTTCGCTGCTGTCACTGCCGCTGCCATTTTCAGCACAAAATACGTGCATGCTATTTGAACGATCTCTTGGTATCTGAGTGTCGTCTTGACATGGTGGGACAGCTTCTGAGGCGGCCATGATCGTGATGATGTCCTCCTACGAGTCATCGGGGGATGTGTCCGCACCGCTTGAAGAGCCCGGCCATGCTTAGTTGACGGCGATAGAGCATACGCACTGTTCAGATATGAGAGATGATGCGGTGTTGCTTTCTTTGGTAACACTGGAAGTAGACTCCTCATCCCCTTCGTTCGCCGCCATAGCTATAATGTTCGTTCCGAAACTCAGCCACGACTGACTCTTCGAGGCTTTCGTGGATAACCGACCGTTTCATCGTTTTGGGTTGCTTCGTCCGTAGGCGAGTGCGGCAGAGTGCTTGAGATTATATTGAGGGGTCGCGGTAATTCGTGCGCTTGAACAGGCGTCTGGACATGATCTGAGACTTGATCAGCCTGCAAAATTCTCGAGGAGAATGTAACATATCCCATGCCTTCTTCAAGCCGTAACACACAATGTGTGCGGCGGCGTCCAACTTCGCCGTCAGCTGCTCTTTACACTCAGCTCGCGCCATGCGGCCGTCGTTGAAATGCCGATGACACTCGTTCGCCGCCAAAGATAGCTTAGTTGCCATATTATGAGCTGAACTACTTTGTGGCGCAAAGCGGTTCTCTCTGCGTCCGTTGTACGTGTGGCAAAGGCCTTTCCCTCACAGCGAAGCTATACAGCCTCTGCTTCTCGGGGTCTAGTCTCTTTTCCTTGTTGATTAGGCTGTGCATCTTGGAACATAGCTGGTTGCAATTACCCTTGCAAGCTGCGAACTAAGAACCGATTTGAGTGAAATCGAAATCAGCAGGTTGCGTAGGGAAGATGCCATCGTCGAAGCTACCGTTTGGTCTCGACATGACTGTCGTTTGGCAGACAAACAAAAATGAGAGCGGTAACGGGCGTTGTATCCAAGTTCTGAAGCGAGAGAGAAGCCACAGCCAATGTTGATTTCAGTGAAGGTAGAGCCCCTTGTGTGCCTGCCCGTGAAGCATGGTTAGGTTTTTTCCTTCGTTAAGGTGCAAGAGCTTTCCTTACTTTAAGTACAGCCCAGCCCGTAATTCAGGATATCAAATTGTCTCTTTTTAAAAATGATTGTATCGATGCTGCTGACTGTCTCTTAGCAATTGAGAGGTGAAGTGAAAGCGGCTGAAAAAAAAACACTGCGCTCCTGCCTCTGTAATTGGAAGTGACAACTTTGACAACAACTCACAACGCATGATTGAAGCCAACACGCCCGAGGTATATCAGCAGGGGCTACAACTCTATCGCAGACGGTCGCTACTAATGTCTTGCGGCTACCAAGCGCTCGGTCCAGTGTGATGTGTCCATCGTTCTGTCAATCGTAGCACTTTCAACAAACCATGAAAGCTGATCCTCAAGAACAGATACTCACAGACGGTGGCTTCTGCGCTGCTTCGGCGATGCTCCGCCACCTTTGCCTAGAACCGCCACCTATGCCTCATACGAGCTCTGGAAGACTCTAAGGTTGATAAGTCCCCCAAAATGGTGAAAGGGACTGCTGACTGATGCGAAACACGACGAGAATCATGAACTGGGAAGGCTGACAAGCGAAGTGCGCTCGTATCAACATCGAGATCTGCGATTCCTAGTGGCACACCAGAGCTCACTTGCACGGATCCCCTCGATAGGTGCGAACGACAATCGTTCTTTGTTCCCCACGAACCGTGCTGTGCGCTCAGAGTTTTGGCCGGAGAAGGAACGCTGCACACGCTGCTGGCATCTGCAACGCACTCCTCCGGACCGGCCTACAGCGTCGACGTGGCACCTAGATTCATCTATTTCGATGTCAACGTCGCCTGAGGCCCTGGCTCAGTTATGGTGTGCATCTGATGGCCAGGCACGGTGTTATCAATGCCGAATGCGCTCATGCCGATGCCGACTCGAGCTGCGGCAGACACGCATGATGAGGAAGTAGCGGTGGCAGTCTTAGTATGAAGTAACGGGCGGTCGCACACATACGGCGAGGTGTTACACATCCCCCAATCCGCACTGATGGACGCTCTGTGCATCTCTGTAGAGCTGAGAGCAGCACGACAAGCAGCCGTGCGAACGAACCATCTCGCCCATCGGACCGAGCTTTCATACGGCCCGGTTTGTATCGCTAGTCCAGCGTCAGGCGAATGGAGAGAGGGATGGTGGGCCTCGACGCTAGCAACCAAACCGTCGGGACGTGGTGGCTCGCTCGATACTCGAACAGGACCTCTGTGATCGGAGGAGCGCGAGAAAGGCGGTTTTGGACCCAGCCATCAGGTCTGTCCTCCCTCGACAGAAGCACCAGAGACAGCCCGGCATAGGCGGCGAGTGGGCGATGCATCCTGCTGTGCGTGCTGTGCAGCCAGCGACGCTGTAGCCATTATTGGCACGTCTGTGGGGGTCCCGAGGCGACTCCTCGAGGGTTGCTGATCACCAAGTCCACAGCCAGCCCAGCCCGCCAGCCGCGAAGGGTTGAACAGACGTCGAATCGAGCAGGCGCCGGGGCGTGTGGGCGGGCCGGCTGGGCAGCTCGCCATCACACGTCTGCACCGCGCTGCAAACGACCCCAGCGCTTGCGGGCAACCGCAGCGTGTCGCCCATCACCTGAAGAGCCGGACTCACCTCCAACCGCGCTGCTGCTGGCTTGAGGGCTGTCGCAGGAGGCTTGGTGAATGGCAGGCTTCCTGCTGCAGCGCTGATAGGCCGGGGGAGTGCTAGCTGCATACCGCTGCTGGGATGGAAGCACGACCATTCATGCTTGGCGCGCATTCGATCCCGCCGCGCTGGACAGCAAAATCTCGGTCGGTCGTTCAAGGAGAGCCATGTTTCTTGTCTCTTTGTCCATTTTGTTTCGATGCCAGCCTTGCGCGGACTGTGTGTGAATCCCCAACGCTACGACTAACGGCCGCTGTTTGTTTACTTTGCAATATCACGGCCGCTCCCCTCAGCACCCCTTGAGGTTCAGCACAAGCACCAGCGCCCGGTAGCTCCACCCGCCGAGCTGCACCCTGAACGTTCCCCTCACGCAGCGATCGCCAGCCTCGTCGAGCCCGTCGACCCTCGCTGGTGAGCGCCCTGCTGGCCACCCTCCCACTGTGCCTGCATAGACAGTGCTGCAAAACCCGCCAGCCTGCCTGTCCCCGGCCACGGCTCCCCCAATGGCCCTGCTGAAGCGCGACTCTGCTGCCCGCGACGCGAAACCGCGCACTGCCGACGCCGCTGCCTCGCCCCTGGCCCGCGTCATGCGTGAGTTCCAGCAGCTCGTGCTGGATTTTGAGCGCGGCCTCCAGCGCTCGCTCGAGGATCCCCACGTCGCTGTGCAGCACAGCATGGAGGGCTGGTGCCGCGAGGACATCCGGCGCGAGGCCTGCCGCATGACCATCACCGACCTCAGCGACAGGTACGCCCGCAAGCACATCCGCCGCTCGCTCAATGCCGCCGAGTCGGAGGGCAAGCGCGTCGAGGAGCAGCTGCACGCCCTCCCCCTGTCCGCGAGCCCTGACGGCGATGATGAGCTCGGCATACACAACGGCTACTTCCGCCTGTACTCGACTGAGCTTTTCGACCTGCTCGGCCAGCCCACCGACCTGCGTCTTGGTACGCTGCGCTTCCACAAGCACGACACCTCGCCTGTCAACGAGGAGTCCTCGTCCGGCGGTGTGACCGTCGAACTTGCCCTTAACAAGTCCTTCTTTGTCGCCGACTCTGACGAGACACTACCCTACCACACCTTCCGCATGCCCACCGCTCCATCCTTGCAGAACAGGGGCATTCTCAGTCGAAGTGCTGACGACCATGGCGCCTTCCCAGACTTCGACTCGTGGCTACTGTTCACATTCCTCGGTAACGGCTGCATAAAGCTGGAGGTCCCCATCGAGATGTGCGCCCACGTGTACGGTGGCCGTCTGCGAGGGCGGGAGAACGAAGAAATCACCTTCTGGGGCTTCTTCGTCGACGATGACATTGATTCATAACGCGTCTTGGCTTTGCTTGCAACGGAGTTGCGGATTGGACCATAGACTGGGGTTTGGCTTTGGAGTTGGGCGCTTTGGCACGGCCCGCGAGCCTGGCCGACAAGAGTGTCTGCACATGCACTTATGACTTACGAATTTCCTTGACATCATATCTTACCTTGTCTTCTTCAGCCTCTGTACGATGCATCATCTATCATTGCGCATTGGTTCGATATACTCTTCACATCCATATTTTGCTGTAGGCTTGGGCGGCATTTTGCATAGCATTGCTTCTTTTCAAAAGGCGGGAAAACAGAGGTAGATGGTAGATAGGCAGGCATGGACACGCAGCGCGCACAGTACGGAATCTCGAATTGTACGTCTCGATAATGGTAGACTAAATGAGCGAATCAGAGACGGCGGTTCATCTTCGGCACTCGCATCTCCCATCAACTTCCCTCACTCTACGCTCCCCAAAAATCTTCTCGCTCCTGTCAACTGCTACACGACACTCACACCATGGCTTCAGCACTTCCAACAGATAATTCAATGTCTGCCGCGCCCGCTGCTCTTGCGCCAGCTCAGCTCGGCAATTTTCGCGACAGTGGTAACGGGGACTCTGACGCCAGCGACACAGACCAATCAGACGCGAGTGGGCGGAGCCTCTCACCAACGCGGCAAGGGCTCTCCAAGACCAAGAAGAGGAAGGAGCGCAGGCAATTCGGCGCATTTGCAGACGAGCTAGGAGACCTATTAGGCGCTGCGTTTCAAAGCAAAGACGAGCAGCAGCGCACCGGGTTAGCGGCGAGCGCTCATGCAGGTACGCTTTGAAATACACACGATGGCAATAACCCTAGCTCACCATTGCCGCCGTCGAAAGGGGAAGAGTTTGGGAGGTGGCTAACGTTGCATGCAGCGAGTACGACGGATGGTGATCTTGAAATGCATATCGAGCCTACATCGACAGGGCCGAAGATGTGTGAGTGTTTTCCCATTGCAATCTGATAACACTCACTTAACTACTCGATCCACATGTATACAAGTATCTGATTGACGGCAGCGAAACGCGCGCGTCAAAACATGGAGCGGGCGCAGGCTCGAAGAATAGCCAAGGAGCAGTCAAAGATGGTGACTGCAGAACAGCAAAGAGTTGCTGCTGAGCGGAGAGGCATGACTATCCAGCAGCATCGCGGGCAGAAACCGGACGGTGTTAAGAAGGGCGGCAGTGATGCGACGAAGAAGAGAAGGTCCAGGCAGGCGAGGGAGAAGTTGAAGAAGAAACTCGAGCAGGCGAGTGCGATGGATGTTGACTGAAGATGTGCTTGACGACTGCAAGGAAGCATGAGTGGTGACTTGCGCGGTTCTCGTAGTGCACAGAACCCAGTCGAAGTCTTTCAACAGCTTAAGTTGTTAGAGGGCTCATGAAACGTATAGAAACGTGGCAGATACTTTTGCCTTTCCTCGAATTGGGTACGTGTATAATTCCTTTGCGATGTGGTTTAGCGCTTATATGTCTCTCGATCATATAACTTGACAGCCACAATGAATCAAAGCCATTTCTCTTTCGGCAACAGTAATGAGAGCGATGGAGGATTGCTCGAGAAGCAAGCATCATGCACAACGAGTTCGCTGCATGCAGCTGACTGACCCAAAATACAATGAGCATAACTGGTCTCATTCTATCGAGAGAATCGAGATCATACCATCTTTCCGACGAAAGTTCCTCAGCAATCTTCCTCACCATGTTATTGCATTTAACAATCAAGCAAAACGAGCACTACTCACTCATATGGGATACCATCAATCTTCTACCTTCTTACATGGTCAATTTGAAAAGCCATTGCAAGACATTGCATTCGTAGATGCATCCCAAGGCAATAAAAACCCAAGACCGTAATGCCAGCAGAGTAGGGCAATCCAAGGCCAAGGCTCTGCATCTCACACATGCCATCGCGTGCCTTCAACCGGCAATGGATCATCACCTCTTCTACAGTCCGATATAGATTCAGCGACTCTGCAGGCACCTGGAGCAATAAGAAGCTGCTTGCAGGACATACCGCTTAACGGTGCACCCATGGACCATTACAGGAACAAAGTCGCTTGGTCGGCAATCGGTGAGTGTGGGAACGGGAACGCTCCCGACATTCCACTCTAGGCTACTGGCCAGCCTGAGGAGGCAATGAGTGTCTGGATACTTCGGGACACATGGATTGCCTCGCTTCCATTTGTCGACGATGCAGAGATTACGCGAAAAGAGAGGGGTTGAATGAAATGTCTTGATACAGCGGTCTGGTCGATCGTACGGGAGAGTGACTTCGATGGTCTTGGGGAAGCGGCTTACGAGTACATGTGGATGCACCCCGGGCAGAATGGCAAAAGGACGAAGAGATACTTGAAGATAGAAGAGTAGCTTGGATTGATTAGCCGAGTTGAGGGGTGGGAATATCTTTGCGAACCTTTGAATCTGCTTGTGCAGATTACTGGTAACTTTGTTGCGACCGCCAAACATGCTTTTCCTGCGTATGAATTCATTCGACTGTCTACGGGTTTGGGAAGCAGTGGGTAAGTGGGTTTGCGTTGATTTCCTCAGTCCAATACAACTTCCTTGGTTTACTTTCGGGTCACAGGCCCTGAAGAACTCTCAAAATTCAACTACCTGCGTAGCCATCTGCTTCAAAGTCGAGTCACTACTCCGAAATCGGAACGTGAGAAGTCATGGATTTCGTATCTATGTGACCTGACTGTCTAATGCATACTCGTTCTCCTGATTTCAGCAATAGCCCTTCGTCTCAGATCACTCGGCGCGAAAAGCGCCTCAATCAGCCCCACCACCTCCTCAGCCCCCATCTCAAGCTTGAGCTCGCTTTCGTTCCAGAGGAACTTGATGTCCGCTAAACTGCCCGCTAGAATCTCACCCAGGTATTGCAGCCTGAACCAGTTCTGAACGTACAGGCTTGCTGTGTCTCTGGTCTCCCCACTCTCATCTGGGGTCTGGAAGTGCTGGTTCAGCGTCGCCAGCGACACACAATAGCTGTGCAGCTTGCGCGACTCGTCCTCTGCAATGTCGGACATGTCCATCACGTCGTTGATGAATTTTGTGAACGCAGTGCTCACTAGAGAGCCGAGTGACTGTACGAGTACCCTATGAGAAACGATGCTCTGCCACTGTCGCTTGACTTCTGCAATGCGATCGATGGTAGTAGCGATGGCATCGTCACAGACTGTCGAAAAGGGGGCATTGGTACACCCTTGGAAGCCTTGCGCATCTTCGAGGTGGTCATTTATGATCTGTCGTTGGGACTCCATTTCCCGTCCATATGCTCTGCGGCTGAAACCATCTATAATCTTGATGTCCGTCTCGATCTTTGGTGCTAGGCGGACCGAAGGCCGTAGCAGTTGCGGTAGACTTGAGCTGCGATCTTTCTCCACTCGCTCTTGGATGAAAGCTCGCAGTCGATCTGACAGACGCTCGCAGTCATTGTAGACTAGCATGTTGCCTGCAATGTCGGCCGAGTAGTGGATGGAAGCCGTGGCCCGGTACATTGCAAGTAGCAAGCTGGGTATTGCGAACAAACCCCCACTAGCAGGTGCTATTGCAGACTTGACAAGACTGGGAGAGTTCAGAGTCTCTACGTCTGCAACAACCTGCAGTATGATCTCGATGATAGAGTCGGGAATGTCTGTGACGGTATATGTCTCTCTCAGAGTGACATGCTGCTCTGGGTTCGCGTGTTGTGCTTGCTGTCCGTTGGTCTTCCGCGGCGAAGGTTTTGTGTGTGCTTGTGGTGAGGGAACTGGTTTGGCTTCGTCCTCATCGCCCCAATCGTTCCCCCAATCTTCCGCATCCTCATCGTCCCCGGTCTTTCTTTCTTCCTTCTTGACTTCGGGTTTATCCACGTCCCCAGGCTCATCCTCATCCATGCCCCATGCGCTCATATCCTCTTCCTCAACGTCGTCAGGCGCCTTGTCGGCAATCTCTTTTGCAGTATCGTCTTCATCGCCCCAATCGGCACCCCAGTCGTTGTCCTGTTCATCTTGTGCGGGGTGCAATGCATCTCCCTTTGAGATGACCTGAGTTTCGACTTTCTCCACTGTCTTCTTGACCTTGACCTGCTTTGGAAAAAGCTTTTGTACTCTGGCGATCGCATTCTCTTTCTGCTTTGCTAACCAAATCTCGGCAGACTTGTCGACCCACTCTGTGAGGCGGTTCTGGCCGGTCCAGCCTAGCTCGTCCAGGTATTCGACAAGACCCAGGACATACGACAGGGTCTCTTGGAACTGCAAGACTCCATCCGTAGATGTTGGCACGGCAGGAAGTAGGAAGGCCTTGATCAGGCGTGATGTGATGACAGGTACCAGCTTCGAGGAGAGTGGAATCGCGATTGAAGGTGGCAGGCGTGTGCTTATGTACTCTGCGATCTTATGTATGTCTTCCAATGTGACTTTGACACTACCATCGTTGACGGGGCCTTTTAATTGTATGACGTCGCCGTGGATCTCGAAAGCGCTGACGATCTGGTCGCGACCGATGACTAGGCGGCGAGAAAGGATGGTCTTGTCGAAGTCGTGGCTCAAGCGAGAGATGAAGTCGTCCAAAAGACCTAGCTTTGTGAGCTGTTCGACAACAGAACTGATTTCAATCGTGGTGTTCCTCTCGATCGAGTCTCGAAAGAAGACCCTGTTGTTCGCGGCATCGACCTCAAGTAGACCGTTCCATGCTTCGGTAACGGTCTCGATGACAGCCTTGCGCATCTGGGATTCTTTGTTCTTCACTACTGCCACCACTCTTGTAGATCCAAATGGCCCCAAGCTTTTCAGAGCGCTACCGACGTCCTCCAGACGCTCAATGGCATACATGACGTGTCCTCGCACTGCGGCTTCCTGCGCCGAGTCGAGCAGTGTTGAGATGTCTCGCAGCTGTTCAACCGCCCGTGCCAGACTCTCGTTGTATGCGATCTCGGTGTGTAGAAGGCTGACCTTGCTGGCCGCGTCCTGCACTTGCAGTGTGTTTGTTTTTCCTTCTTCTGCATGTTTTACAATCTCTTTCGCAGTGTCTTGAGAGCGTTTGATGTCATCTTGGAGCTTCCGCGCTTGAGAAATCCATCCGTCGACATCGGAGGCAGCTTCGCGGGAGACCTTGCGCACTTCATTCTGGGCAGACGATCAGCTGCAGCGATCACATATGTTTGTATAGCTTACTTTGGCGTCTTCTCTCGCCTTTCCGACTTTTTCTAGGAGCTTGGGCAGTGCGCTCGACGGCACCGTTGCAGATGCCACATCTCCATCTTGAGGAAACGATCCGTGTTCGGCGGAAGCGAGGATTGCGTCGCCGAGCTGTTCATCTGATAAGTTCGGGGGCATCGCGCTCGATCAGGTACGTGTCATGTTGTTGTCGAAGGTAGAGTGACGCGCGCTGTGCACTTTCTTGCCAACCGCGGTCATGCATTCGACGAGACGATGACGGGCGTCCGTGCGAGAGCTTCAATTCACTTGGAGGGGCAAACCATTGCGCGCCATTACTACCCCGCCTACGTACGAAATCTTGCATACCGCCCCTCTTCTCATACAGGATAGGGGCGTTGGCTAGGCGTAATCGGAACTGCTGTGAATTCTGGCAGGCATCATCTGGTACGCGAAATATGCCTGCCTCATGATGCAGAAGAAGCACACTAACGAACCGGACAGTTGCGCTCTTCGCCGACCAAACACCACCCTGCATCGAAACCACCGAAATTTGCTTCTGCCTTTGAATCTGTTTGGATATTTGTAAGTCCAGATATTGCGCCGTTCATCGCAGCTGCTTGTGTTTTCGTGAGTCCTGCTTTCATCGAACATTCACATTACCACTAGGGCTTCATATACGCTAACCACAAACGCTCTTTGCAGCTTCATCTCGAATTTACCTGATTCCATTTTCATCTTTGAGCTTGCATTACCGATATAATAGTTGGCTGACAACAATGGTAGCGCCAATTTGGCATTGCACAAAGGGGCGTCTGCACAAGCGCAACTTCACATTGCCGATAAATCTGCCACCAGTAAATCTTCGTTCGAATTTCCGTGCTCCTTCAGGACTGGATTTGCAACCATGGGTTCAATTGAGCAATCATCGCACTTCAAAGAAATCCAGAAGTTCGAGGCCGACTACGCCGATGCCAAGTTCACACAGTATGAATCGCAGCGTACAGGCCTACGAGTGACAGTGGTTGACCGGAAAGGCCCTAAAGTCTACGGGTACTTTGCTGTTGCCACTGAGATTCATGATGACTCCGGCTCCCGTAAGTGTTCCAAAATTGAAATTCGAGTAGAGCTGACGGCGTACAGCACACACCCTGGAGCACCTGATCTTCATGGGTGGACGCAAGTACCCATACAAGGGATTGCTGGATAAACTCTCTACCCGTTCGTACTCGGACACCAATGCGTGGACGGACGTCTCCGAAACTGTCTACACTCTTTCCTCGGCGGGCTGGGAAAGCTTTGCACAGATCCTTCCAGTCTATCTTGATCACCTAATCCTGCCCGCTAACACAGATGCTGCGTGTTATACTGAGGTCCACCACGTTGATGGCAAAGGTGAAGATGCTGGGTAGGTTCATGCCTTCTCAGCTTGAAAATGTGGCTGACATGAGCAGTGTTGTCTACGCCGAGATGCAAGCGCGGCAGAACTTGCAAGGGGATATGATGGATCTGCGTATGCGTCGGCTGTTGTACCCAGAGGACGATGGTTTCCGTTCAGAGACAGGTGGTCTGATGGAGAACTTGCGTGTGCTCACTGCAGAGCGTATTCGCGAGTTTCATCGCGAGATGTACCAGCCGAAGAACATGCGCCTCATTCTCATTGGTGAAGTGGATCACGCGAATCTGCTGGATGTACTGGACAAGTTCGAAGATGATATCGTGGATTCTGTGCCATCTTATGATGCACCTTTCAAACGCCCCTGGGTTGAGTCTAAACGTACACCACCACTCAGCAAAACTATCGTCGACACACTGGAGTTCCCTGAGGAGGACGAGTCTACAGGAGAAGTGCAGATTGCTTTCCTTGGCCCTAAATCGACAGATGACCTGGCTGAGACAGCCATCAACACACTGCTGACATACCTTGCCGGATCATCCGTATCTGTTCTCGTAAACACATTGGTGGAGAAGGAGCACCTCGCTAGTGAGGTTTACTACTTCATAAAGGATCACTACGATTCCATCATATGGTTCACACTCAGCGCGGTGGACACAGAGAAGCTTGAGAAAGCCGAGAAGCGCTTCTTCGAGGTTCTCAGAGAGCATGTAAATGGTCCCCTGGACATGAGCTATCTGCGCGACTGCCTCCACCGCTTTAGGCGCCAGGCCAAGTTCACATCTGAAGTCAACAACGAGGACTGGAACACACCCATCGTCAAGGACCACATCTTCGGCAGCCGTGACGGCTCTGATCTTAAGATGGGATTGGCAGATCTGAAAGACTTTGATGTGCTCGAGGGGTGGAACGAAGACCAATGGCGCGAGTTCACGAAAAAATGGATTTCGGACGCTCACCACGTCACCTTGTTCGGCAAGCCCTCTGCGGCTCTGAACGAGAAGATGAAGGCAGAGGAAGTCGCCCGAGTCAAAGCACAGCAAGAGAAGCTCGGTGAAGAAGGCCTGAAAAAGCTGGCTGAGAAGCTGCAGGCTGCTCAGGATCAGAACAACAGACCCATCCCCGAGGACCTGATTGCAAGCTTCAAGATCCCTAGCACGGAATCGATCCACTTCTTCGAAACGACTCCAGCGCGATCGGGACTTGCGAAGAAGCTCGGAACCAACGACACCAAGATCCAGCGAATTATCGATAAGGACGAGAATGGCCTCCCACTATTCATCCACTATGAGCACATCCCTACCTCCTTTGTGCACTTTGGCCTGGCTCTTGGAACATCTGAGCTGCCCACAGAGCTGAAGCCGCTACTGGGCATATATCTCACCAACTTCTTTGCTACGCCGGTTGTCAGAGATGGCAAGCGCATTGAATTTGAAGAAGTCATTACCAAGCTCGAGCAAGACACGATCGAATACACGCTTGGCAGAGCCACCGATATTGGCAACTCTGAGATGGTCCACATTCACTTTGTCGCCGAATCGGAGAAGTTCGAGACAGTCGTCAAGTGGCTCAAGACTCTGCTTGTAGACTCTGAATTCGACGTCGAGAGGATCAAGACCACTGTTATCAGGCTGCTTGCAACCGTCCCGGAAGAGAAGCGTGACGGCAATGGCATGGCACTGGCCATCGACAAGATGATCCACTACGATACCACCTCATCTGTCCGTGCTACGACTACGCTGGTCAAGGCCCTGTACCTGAAGCGTACCTTAAAGCTGCTCGAGTCCGAACCTCAACAAGTCATTGACAAGCTCGAAGCGCTCCGAAAGCACCTGCTCAAGTTCTCGAATATGCGTGTGCTTGTCACTGCGAACCTGGAGACCCTGCAAAACCCAGTGTCGACTTTCAAACAGCTCACAGATGCTATCAAGCCAGAATCAACCCCGACTGTCAACCCTATTGACGACCGTAACAAGCTGCTCTCAGACATTGGTCGCAATCCAGGAGGCGCGCATTATATAGTCACTATGCCAATCGATACTTCGTACGGCATCTTCACGGCTGCAGGACCTAAGGGCTATTACGCTCCAGAGCTGCCGCCGCTCCTCGTCACCATCTCGATCCTCGAAGCAGTCGAAGGCCCGATGTGGGTTGCGATTCGAGGCACGGGTCTTGCCTACGGCAGCTCCTTCTACCGCGACGTGGAGACGGGCAAGTTGAAGTACGTCATCTACAACAGTCCAAACGTGTACAAGGCGTTTGACGCAGCGAAGAAACTGATCCATGAGCTCGCCGACGGCACGCGATCATTTGATAAGATGGCTCTCGAGGGTGCCATCTCAACGATTGTCAGAGGCTTTGTGGACGAAAGAGACACCATGGTTGAGGCGGCGAAGAGCTCGTTCATCGATCTTGTGGTCCGCGGCGTGGATAAAGACTGGCAGGAGTGGGTTCTTCGTGAAGTGCGCAAGATTACTCTGGAGGACGTCAAGCGCACGCTGAAGGAGGTTGTCTCTGCTATCTTCGTACCCGAGAAGGTCGATGTTGTTGTCACTTGCGGTGGCATTCTCAAGGAGGTATGTGTATAACGCAGTGTGGAGTCTGAACATTTTACTAACGGTATGCAGGGCGTCCAGAAGGACTTTGAGGCGGCGGGATTCAAGCTCCAGAGCAAGGTGCTGGCGGATTTCTATGAGTCGTATGGTCTCGAGGGTGATGAGGATGAGGATGAGGACGACGATGACGATAGCGAGGAAGGCAGTGAGGACGACGAGAGCGGAGACGAGATGGAAGAGTAAGGCATTGTGTGCGTTCCAGGCAGAAGTAAATTCATGTGATGGAGGGATTCCAGAAGGCCTCGGTGGAGCAGCTTCGGTTCTGGTTTGAGGTTCAACACCACTCGACGCTGTCTTGGGCCCCCTTCCATGTCAGACAACCATCACGATCTAGAGAACTTCGTGTGTTTATGTTTGAAGCAGACACATTTCTTGTTCGTGGCGGTGATGTGAGAACCAGACCATTCGGAGCCGAGGCACCCTCCCCGATAAGACCGATAACAAAAATTCGAGACGGCGAGGCGAGGGCTGGTGCATTCGGCCTAGTGGCGTGCTGCGCGGAACTTGATCGTCTGCTGCATGCATGACGAAACTGAATTGCGCAACACCGCATACCGCGTCTTCTTCAACAGAGGCACCCTCGCACGCGCGCTTCCTCCCGATCAGATGCGTGCGTAGTCATGTCGCTGCTGCACCTACCATGAGCCGACATGTAGCACCCTCGCCCAGCGCGTTTCTGCGGAGTGCCTTTGCATCCCAGCCGCTGCGGCAGAGCACCCTGAGGCGCTTCGACGCGGGCAGCTGGCCGGCGCTGTGGAGCGCACACGGCGTGCAGACACGCGCGATAGCATCGAGCGGCCCCAGCCACGGGAGGCCGACGCCGACAGCGATTTTTGCAGCCTTCACGCGCCCGTCACACGTCAAGCCCTTGCCCGCGCACTTTGCGGAGACAACGCCCAGCCAGCAGAGCGTCACTCTCGCCGTCCTCTCTGCATGGAGCAGACACGCCTCGACGCGCTCATACCGCGCACTGCGCCGGAGCAGAACCGGCGACCGCCGCAACAAGAGCTCGGTGACGGATGCGCCGTCCAAGAGCAAGCCAGACCAGCGCGCACCGCAAACACCCACAAAACCCACCCAGCCTACCCAACCTACCCAAGACCCGAAGCATGACGACCCGCATACGATCCTCGACCGCCTCCCCCACGTCCCACACCTCTACCGCCCCAGCAAGGCAGAGCTGCTGGCGGCTGCGTCCGGCTTCTGGTCGCGCATGAAAGTGCGCTTCAAGTGGCTGACCATCCGCAGCAACCGCAAATTCAACGCCGACGAGATCTATGCCCTGTTCTCGTGGGTGCTGGCTGCGCACGTTGCCTGGATTGTCCTCGGCACAACCTCGTTCCTGATGCTGACCGTCTTCATGATCAACACCGCCTTCTCGCAAGAAACGCTCGCCAAGTGGATTGGAAACTACCTGACCAAGTCGTCTGGCATCAAGGTCGTCTTCGAGACAGCTGTCGTGCCCAAGTGGAAAGATGGGGTCATCTCGTTCCACAAAGTTTTTGTCTCGCGACGACCTGGTCAAGGAAAGGGCAAGGTCAGCAAGGGCTCGCAGACTTCAGCTGCTGCTGAGGCTGCAATCGCACAAGCAGGGAAAGATGCCCCAGTCGAGGAAGCTGTGGAGGACACCAACTATACACAGTTCGACGTCTCCATGGACACCGTCAACGTCACGCTGTCCTTCTCCAAATGGTTCAACGGCAAGGGGCTGCTGAAGGACGTGGAGATCAAGGGCATTCGCGGCGTCATCGACCGGACGTCGGTCCACACAATCGAAGGCGTCGATCCACGATCCTACAAGCACGAGCATAGTCCTGGCGACTTCGAGCTCGACTCATTCAGAATGGAGGATCTACTAGTCACTATCTACCAACCTGACGGTTTCCGTCCGTTCCCAGTCAGCATCTACTCGTGCGAACTGCCTCAGCTGCGCAAGCAATGGCTGTTCTACGACTTCCTCTCCGCCAACATGATGTCCGGCTCCTTCGACGGCTCTCTTTTCACCGTCCACCCGCGCCAAACGCACAACTACACCGGCATGCAACTCAGCAACGGGCGCGATTCGGAGGACGGCTCCACATGGAAGAAGCACTCGCGCATCCGCATCGACGGGCTGAACATCGACCACTTGAACCGGGGCTATGACGGGCCCTTTTCCTGGATCCACGAAGGCAACGTCGATATCGTCGCCGACATCATGCTACCCAACGACGACGACGAGAGCCTCGCCAAGGTCATGAGCGACATGTACGATCGCGTCGAAGCGACCGTCAGCCAGAACGGACGTGCCGTGCGTCACCACTTCTCTGACCACGCCTCTCATGGCTTTGACCATCACGACGACGAGCATCCTGATGAGCCTGCCGCCGAGGACGTCAACCGCTTCATGATCATGGATCTCAGGGTCCACCTGAACGACGTGCGCGCCGCGGTCCCCATTTTCACTCGCGACATCTCATACGTCAACAACGCCCTCGTCCGCCCCATCGTCGCCTACATCAACAGCAAACGCACCTTCATCCCCGTAAACTGCAGAGTCGTGAAGAAAGTCACCGAATTCGACGGCAGCTGGACCCTGTACGACAGCGGGCTGATGGAGGAAGTCTCGCGCGAGGTAAGCCCCCAACCCCGCAACCCACACACCCCTCTCCACAGCACTCTAACAAACACCCAGATGTACGACGCTTTCGCCCGCGACGTCCTCGACGACCGCACCGTCAGGAAACGCAGGATCAAAAAAGTAGGTATCTGGACCCTGCAGCTCGCGGCCCAGGCCCTCTTCCTCGGACTCGCGGGCAACATGGCATAGCGCGCGAGAGGATACGAGCGGTGGTGATGGAGGTGGTTATACCCGCGTAGGAGCTGTACGATACAAATTTTGCTTTTGGCATGGCGCGTGGCGTTTTAGGAGGTCACCAGATGGGACCTGGGGCTCTTATGGGGGGAAAAGAAACGGAAGAAATGTGTATGAGTGGCGTGTAGTATATTCTTACGATGAAACGATTTTTTCATGTTATTGCTGGGATACACCTTCGAGTCCGTCATTGAGCGTGCCCGCCTTCCCACAGCACTGAAGGTTACTTCGACGGAGAGGGCTGGCGAGGTTCGGTGGGGGATGAGATCGATTTAGGCATTGGTGGCTTGGGTGGTGCGAGAGCGTGGGGGCTGAGGACGACTGGAGGGATGAGACATGGTCAGGTTGGCAGCTGCGAAGCTTGTTGTAGGAGACAACGTGAGTAGGTTGGCGTCTAACGGGGTAATGGGTTTGTGGCCTCGCTCCCTACGTCTGCGTATCTGGACAGATGCAGAAGGATTAGATAGGAGGAATGCTCAGAATAGGACAAGTAGTATTGGTGCTAGTAATGTAAATTGATGCATGTCGAGAAAGTATGTAGGCGCCTCCGCTTCTAGCTTTACCCACGAGGAGAGCAAGCTAGAAGCAGCCTCCGTGTAGTGTTACACGTTTCGAGCAAGGCGCATTCGATGTAAGCATTTCTCGGCCCATACTACAGCCATTGTAAAAGGCATGAGTTGGAATTTGACATCCATGCTAAGGTCCCGACTGCCGGTGCAATCCGCAGTTGCTCCAATTCGCATCATGCTATTCACTCCATGTTAGCTCACCAATGCTCACATGGCACAAGACGTGGCGTGAACCGTCGTCACATTTCATGATTTTTGTGACACTGCTAGGTACGCGAACCATGCTTGTTTGTCCGTCGCTGTCGCCATACTCCGATCATGTGTCATCCTCTTGGTATGTTGTGACGTTGACCCTCGTGCCGAAGGTGTAGTCGATCCGCCAGGATAAATGGAAAGACCTAACACCCAGAAAGAACCGGAAAAGTGGTGCCCATGCTTTGCTTCATCCGAAAATCATGAACCCGTTTAGTGACCCGCACGCCTCGACTCGGCGATGACCTTGGTCATCTCGTCAACCTTTCTCTTGGCACGGCCGAAGGTACCGAGCTGCGTTGTGTTAGTAAATGTTCGGAGTTGTGGATGTAGGCTGCGTGTAGGCGGTCGGCTACGGTGGCTGGTGGGGGAGACGTACCCTCTTCTTCGCAAGACGACGGGCACGCTTGTCCTTGGAGTTGCGGAGGAGTTCGATGACGCGCTTCTCGTAGGGGGCAAGGCTAAGCAACTGTTAGCGGATTGCGCTGAGGGAGTCCGGGTGTAGGTGGCGGCGGCAGGCTCTGCATGTGTGCATTCCACTGCCGGTCCACCTCCAATTGCAATTCGACGTACCCAGCGACCTCACGGGTGATCTCCCTGACGAAAGCAGTGCGCTTGGACAGGAAGCCCTTCCTCCTGGAGATCCTGGCGGCAGGAGTCCTGGGGGTGACCTCTGCGTGCTAGTTAGCCTCCGTTCTCTGCCTTCCTCCAATTTTTGCGCGATGTCGGTTCGGTGCGTTCGGTGGGCGGCGGGAGGGGAGACGTACTGTGGCCAGCGTTGAGGCCGGCAATGATGCCAGACTTCTGCTTGACGTCCTTCGGCATGTTGGCTGTTGTCGATGGTTAGTTGAAGGTTCGAAAGTGACAAAGTGTGCGCGTTGGTAATTCTGTGGGCAGGTGCGATCCACTAGGCTAGCCGCTTTCAGGTGCGCAGGCGAGCGCTTGGCAGGCCCGAACGATGAACATCAAACTTTTGCCTTCGCAGAACGCGCGCACGCGGATGGCACCGAACATCAACACTTTCAAAGACGCACGGCACTCTGCAGGAAAGGGGTGACGGCTTGGATATTGATTACTTTGAATCAGAAACTCAGCTACTGCATGCAGCATGCTGTTGATGTGGTGCTCTATATCTTGGCGTCCGGCTGCTTCCTTCTCGCAGCAAGATTTCTTGATGCGTCGAGCACGAATCCAACATGATTGCTCAAGGCAACCAGTTCACCAGCTGCATCGTGTACCCATATACCAAGATCCATCCGCCCGTTTTTCACTTGCTTCAGTTCCGCCCTTACTCTCAGCCACTTCACTCCCTCGGCAGGCAGCAACTTCTTAATGTCTAGATTAAGTAGCAGCGTTGGGTACCAGTAGGCTTTCTTCGTGTCCTTGAAGTTCTCAACGATCTGAGGGAACATATCTGATACGAAGCCAATGGATGTTTGCGTGAAGTTCGTCCCATTCGAGAAGCAGATCCATTCATCGACAATGTTCGGACGCACCGACCCGGTTCGAGGGAGGAAGAACTTAAGTTGCGCAGTCGCTTTGCGGAACTTGGCAAATGGAACCTCGGTCCATCTCCACGATTC
Organism: Didymella arachidicola; assembly: GCA_016630955.3. Taxonomy (NCBI): domain Eukaryota; kingdom Fungi; phylum Ascomycota; class Dothideomycetes; order Pleosporales; family Didymellaceae; genus Didymella; species Didymella arachidicola. The sequence continues at coordinate 962,148 of CM049997.1, read as the reverse complement.
ATCAGAGTCGGTTTCCAATTTCGCCAGGTCGACGGGTGGGGATGCAGGCTGAATCTTATGCTGTGTGTCGAAGGTGAACCCTTCCTCTGCCGACATGTTGGAGTTTGTCACGTACGCGACGATCTCCTGGCGGCCTTCCTGCTCCATGGTCACATGGACGATGGAGGTCTGTCGCCCAAGCTTGACATCTTCGACTGTGAACAAAGCTGGTCCAGCTTGGGTCCTTCGCAGGAACTCAATGTGGAGAGCTATCGTGTGTGGTTGATTCTGCTTTGCTAGAGACGTGCTGAAGTGTGTCTTGACAACCTCGAGAACACACCCCGTTACATACCCTCCATTTGGCACTACATGCTCATATGAGTATGTTATTCGATATGGTTTAGATGGTATTGTAAAACCTACCACTACCAATGCTCCAATCGTCATGTAGAGTGCATGCGTACGTATTGGTGGATACTTTCTGTACCGCAGTTGCTTCTTTCCAACCAGGCATTGTGATGCACTTTTTCCTGGACCCCTGACGCGAGAATATGATGGGTGCAAAACAATTGAAATGGATGACCCACTCCAACGAACCGAAAGACAGGCTCGATGATCAAGTAAGCACCGAAATTGATAGGGATTACTACATAGCGATTGACGACCGACTCTCGGGCTGGGAGCAATTGCTCCGAGGTCAAAACGCTGCGCTATGTCCAAATTGGAAAGAGCCGCGGCCTGCGGTGACTTACCCCAGCTTCTGCAGCGTCACTTGTCCCCCAGCTAACCGACGACACGGCAATCCGCGTCGGAGTCTGGCGTCACTGGCGTCACTGCCGCCATGTGCTCCGACTTTTCGTCTGCTCTTTTGGGCTTCTTCTTCGATCCTCCATAGTTCGGGTATTTACAAGATTTACCTCCCAAAATGCCTTTCGAGTCGCAGTTCCCGAGTCTGCCAATCCCGGACGTCGACCTCTGGGCGTTCTTGTTCGAGAGGAAAGATAAGGGCTTCTCTGACGATAAAGGTATGCACGCGACACCATAAATTGTCGCCTGGAAACGACTGCTAATAGATACTGTCAGTAATCTACTTTGACCCGTATACGAAGCGATCGTACACATATGCTCAGGTCAAGAACACTGCAATCGAGTTCGGCAAGGGTCTCAAGGGCCTGTGGGACTGGCAGAAGAACGATGTGCTGGCACTATACACACCGAATTGTATCGACACACCAGCAATTACATGGGGGTGTCATTGGGCGGGAGGCGTCCTCAGTCCTGCCAACCCCAACTACACGGTCGAAGAGCTTACATTTCAGTTGAAGGACTCTGGCGCGAAGGCTATTGTCACCCAGCTCCCGTATATCAAGAATGCGCAAGCAGCGGCGAAGCAGGTGGGCATCCCTCTGGACAGAGTGATCATCATGGGCGACCAGAAGGACTCCTCGTACACGGTCAAGCACTTCACAAGCATCATCAACACCGCAGGCTCTACGAAGTGGAGGAGGACCAAGGCGAAGAATCCAGCTGAGGATCTAGCTTTCCTTGTGTACTCCTCAGGCACCACTGGCCATCCCAAGGGCGTTATGCTTACCCACCGCAACATCGTCTCGAATACTATGATGATCAAGGCTGCAGAGGCAGGGAACCTGCAACCTACAGGAGGACCCACGGGAGAGGGTGACAAACTCCTGGCATTCTTACCCTTTTTCCATATCTACGGTTCGTCGTAAGGTGTCCTTTCTTAAAGGCATTGCTAACGCGCGCAGGTTTGACATGTATGATACACCAGAGCATGTACTCTGGTCTCCAACTTGTCGTTCTTCCCAAGTTCGACCTTGAAGACTTCTGCCGCTTCATCCAGGAGTTGAAGATCACATTCGCCTACGTCGTCCCCCCCGTAGTATTGCTTCTCGGCAAGCACCCAGTCGTGGAGAAGTATGATCTGAGCACAATACGTATGATGAACTCTGGAGCTGCGCCCTTGACAAGAGAGCTGGTCGATGCCGTCAACAAGCGTCTTGGGATACCCATCAAGCAAGGTTACGGTCTGTCGGAGACAAGCCCCACCACTCACACCCAGCCATGGGAAGACTGGAACAGGACGATTGGTTCTGTTGGCACACTCTTGCCCTACCAGACTGCAAAGTACATGTCACCTGAAGAGAAAGAGCTACCAACAGGAGAGGTCGGTGAGCTTTGGATCAAGGGCCCTAATGTATTCAAGGGATACCTGAACAACCCAGAAGGCACAAAGAATGCCTTGACAGAAGACGGCTACTTCAAGACCGGTGACGTTGGCTACCAAGACAAGGATGGAAATTTCTTCATCACCGACCGTGTCAAGGAACTCATCAAGTACAAGGGCTTCCAGGTGCCTCCGGCCGAGCTCGAAGGCCTGCTTGTGTCGCACCCAGGAGTCGATGACTGCGCTGTCATAGGTGTATATGATAAGGACCAGGCGACCGAACTGCCAAGGGCATATATCGTGCCCAAGGACGGACTGGGCAAGGGCGAGAAGGAAGCCAAGGAGATCGTTGAGTGGCTGGGCGCAAAGGTCGCACACCACAAGAAGCTGAGAGGCGGTGTGCGCTTTGTTGACGAGGTGACTTTAGCCCAATCCCTATTACAAGTCCATCTAACATCGAGTGCAGATCCCCAAATCTGTGTCAGGCAAGATATTGAGGCGAGTCCTCAAGCTGAAAGCCCAGGAAGAGCAGGATGGCACTGCAAAGGCAAAACTGTAGAGACCAACAAGAAATGCGTATGCGTACCATATCATTCTCATCCGTGTCTCTCCTGCAATTGTCAGGTCGCCACCACTTGCGCCTGAATCCTCTCTCAGCACAACGATCCAACTTTTGACCTTGGTATTGCAGACTGTCAATCATATCGATCGCCGCATCTAAGACGTCCAGCACATTGCACATGTTGATGAGCATCGCCGACCACTGACATGTAAAGTCCTGACTGCTGCACCAGCAACGCGACCAGAGAGCCCGAGCGGATCTTACCAATCGCGTTCGCCCCGAAGCAAGCACTTACGAAAAATGGCTCTAAGGTGTTCTCTTCTGAAGTCATCTCGCTGCTACGAGGGTCTGATGAAGACTTACAAATCTCGGTCTGCTCGTCCTCGAGGCTTGGTATCTTCCCAGGCGCTCTTCGCAGCGCGCTTGAGCATATGCACCGTAAGCCCACGTAGATGCATTCAACACCAAGTTCCGCTCCGTGGCCAGGCTCACATACCCTATCGTCACCAGTCAGCGTCTGTTGCTCTACACAGAGGTAGATCTGGTTTTCACGGCCCACAAGAACATCTTCAAGAACCCCAAAATGACTAACACGTGTCCACTGAAGTCGCTTCGGAACTACACGAAGCACAACTTGGACGGTGCCGATTTTGTCAAATCCGAGGTCGATATTTCGAGAATCCGGCGAGGCGTCTTGGAAATTTGGTCTCTTGTATGTAACGTGGCACACTAAGGGCGATAGCTTGGCTCACCCAATGTGAAGAGCATCTTGTTGAATAGAACCCTTCCATTCGGAAGCCACATATTCCAATCAAGCCGATGGTTAATCAAAGCTGAGAAGAGAAGTAAGGTCTTCGATTTTAAGCTTTTGGAAGTGATTAGTTTACGAGTGACATCGATTGGACACTGCAAACGTCCAAGGGCCGGCCGAAGACAGGTTTAATTTCGAAACACGTGGTTGCAGGTTCTGTATTACTCCATAATATTCCAATGTAGACTTTACCAGGTGCTGTTCAGTCATCAGTCTCCAGAACTACTCTTGCTTACCGGTATGAGAAACAACTCTCACCAGGCCGAGGAATGAGGCCAGCGTAGCCTCGTCGACACACCATTCGCCGTCACATGTAGCAAGCTTCCCGTATACACCTCAATACAACCATCACTCAAAAATTCATAACTTACACGCTAATGAAAACCAATTCTGATAACAGGAGGCAGCGTCATGCCTTCCAAGAAACGACAGATCGAGGAACAAGAAGCTGCGCAGTCTTGCAAAAAGCCTAGAGCCGGACAAGAAGCCAAGAATACTTTGCTCTGCATACAAATCAAAGCCGATGACAGTTCCCTGGTCCAATTGAATTCCAGATTCGAGATCTTCCCGCGTACGATCATGGCTGTCATCTACCAGCAGATCAAGGAGCGCTTTGCAGACGAGACAGCGGAAACGGAAACTGCAGACTCAACTGATATCACCTAAAAAGCTCGTGCAAATCATCAAAATTGTGAGATGGGTCGCATGGAAAGGAACACAAACTAACACAGTACACGAACTTGCCTGCCTTGCCAATCTGGCTGCATTGGAAGACTTTCGGAAAAGAGCGCGTAAAGAAGACTGATCTGAAATCGGGGGCAGCCTGGCGGGAGCTGGACGCTGTTGGCAATCTTTGTAACCCCAAACACGCCAAACGACACTTACTGAGATCTGAAGATATTAGTTGGGGATTTGACTTGAAGGGCTGCATTACCCTTTGCGAGCCTGCTTTGACCAAAAGGAGTGTCTTATAATTCTCTGCCTATGTGATGGCTGAAGTGGACGCAGAGTAGGCATAAATCAGAAGGAATATCGCATTCGGGATACGGGAACGTCGATCGAGAGAGCCAAGGTTCAGTCCGCAGAGATGCCACGCAGCAGGAAGATACCAATTCGAGAATGCTACAGGATTGAATAACAGCCATAGCCTCATATTCAACGAGTCCAATGTCTTTCATCTTGCTCCTGGTTCTAACGAGTGCGCGCTCGGAGTCCCTATCTCGCCTGTGGGTGTAACGTCTCTCACCTCCAAACTTCGCTCGACTTTCGCGAGCCGCAGATCCTCTCTCACCTGCTAGTGTGAGATGGAGGATCTCAGATCATATAAGAAGGTGCTCTCCAGTCCCATACCCTGTCACTCTACAACCATCAGCCACACCAACCAAGTACCGACCATTGCAAGCCTCGCGCTTTATCTCAACGTCATCAAGGTCAGTATCTGAAATAGTGCATTATGTTCCAGAGCGACTGAGCCAACTCTTCTTAGACCACGATGTCGCAGAAACGTGCTGCCACCGAACCCGCCCAGCAAGCGGATTTTAAGAAGCAGTGAGGCGTTACCGCAAAGACGATGGAAGTGGAAGAGGAGTACGAGTCTATCCAGATCAAGACAGACCTTTACGACAAATTCGGACCCTACCCCAAGGCGCTACGCCAGCAGGTCGAAAACACCTACACTGATGACGTGTACACGATCCTCGAGGTATTTGCGTCCGGCGGTGCATTATCGAAGATGTACACGTACCACATCGTCAATGGGGGTCATGTTCAAGGCGGCAGTCCCTTAGACTACGAGGTTACCCAGAAGGAGACCTACTACACTGTAGGCATGGCCAACGTCGCTGTTCTTGAACAATTCCTCAAAAACGCGCCACCCAGAGAGGCGGACTTTATCCAGGCTCCGGATGTCGAGCTCACCAACCCTGACTATGCGGCACTCCATTCTGTGCCTCCCGGTCAGATGGGATGGAGTTTCAACAAGGATGGATGTCTGTCCTTACACAAGACCATCATACAGAAGAACAAGCTCAAGCACATGTTTGCTTACGTGAAGCGGGAGGCGGTTGCCCCTGTGACGATCGACTAAAAGCAAATGCCGATTTTAAGGCACATGGTATCCAGGTGTCCACGACTCAGAAAGAGATGAGAAGAGTAAATCTTGAACGGGATCATGATGAGCAGAAGTTATGCAGCCGAGATACCCATATATTCGTGCCATGGAGTAGCAGCGACAAGGACTGCAATCAAATCAAAGCAATAAAAACTTAAATTGAATATGACGAGAAAATCCTTCAAGTGAAAAGGTGGAGGGTGAAAGTTGAGCGGGACGTGGCAGAGTCGTGTTCCTGACTAAGCCAACTATGGCTGGGGCGGTAACAAACGGCACAAAGGGTATCCCCCATTGCCGCGCTTTCATTGTCGAGGCTTCCACTATCACACCATCTCACCTCCGTACACCTCGTGAACCGTACCGACTTACCGTCGAACACTTAGCGCAAACTCGCGCTATTTCGCCATAAAGTCTTGGGACCAACGATTGAGAAGAGCAAGGACAACACAAGATGAACGCACCAGACAGGTACGTTCATACGCTTCCTTTGTCAGACAGTACAGGTGGCTGCCTCGAGTGTTGCAAGCAAGTTCGAGGGTGGCAATGGGTCACGAAGGTTGAACAGAGCAACGCGTGAAGCGCCCATACTGTGAGGCGCATTGAACGCCTCTACGCGCCTGTTGCCTCTTCAGAGCGCATGATTTCTTTGAAAGGCACATTGGGCGTCGCGCCTACAGTATGCTTGCATTGCCATCTTCCTGCCACCACGGATTGTCGTCGGGTGGCATCTCTGACGATAGCTGTCGTGCGGACACCAATGCTGACGATGTGCTGTCTAGATTCGAGCTCTTCTTGCTGGACGACGGCCAGCAGAAAGTCGAGTATAAGGAGGAAACGCGTGTTCCCAATACCGCCATCTTCACATTCAACAAGGAAGACCACACACTCGGCAACCTCCTCTCGCAGCGTTTACTCAAGTACGAGTACATCGTTTTCTCCGCCTATAAAGTACCGCACCCACTTTTCGCGACCTTCGAGCTCCGTGTCCAGACCGACGGCTCGATCACACCGAAAGAGGCTATCATTCGATGCTGCAAGGACATCGTCCAGGATCTGCACGTGCTGAACAGCAGCTTCCAGACCGAGTGGCTCGGAAAGAAGATTGTCAGCGAGGGTGAGGCAGACAGAATTGCGCGTGAACACGGACAATACTAGGCGCTGCTGCGTTATTGTACAAGAACAGCTGAGCGAGAGAACAGAGCTGAAAAGGACGATGCATACTTGGCGTTTGGGAAGCAATTGGCATGTTGCTGAAAGACTGGCGTTGTATTTGGGTATAGCCACGATTTGTGCAGGTTCCCTGCTGTGTCTGAAAATCAATTCGGTCGTTGTAGGCGCGAGATACCTCCAGGGCGTGCGCACATCACGTCGAGCACGAATCAACAAGAACGAGCTCTTTGTTAAATCAGGTAGCGTAAGCCATTGAAGTACTTTCTATCAGCTGTTATAGTGGATCTGTTTGCCTGATCTTGCTCTTTCATTGCACTTGGAGCTTTCACAATTTCCTGTCACCTGCACCACACACGTCCTTTGGTTGACTGCACCCAACATCGTACAACTCGCTGCACTTCGCTATGGACTGACTCAACGACCTTGAGTTTTGGGTAAACATCACTTAGACTAAGAGGTCCTGAGCGGCTATCTCTAGAGTGCAACCTCTGAGCAAGATCGATTGATAAAAGGCCAACCAGGCCAGAGACCGGTCTGAGTGAGTAGCTGACCGTCCGAAGTCGCGGACAACATATTTCTGAGGATGTCTCCCTCGGTATGCTCAAGGTCGACTGCAAAGGGGCAGAAAAGATGGTGCTAGCCCCTATGGCGACACAGACAGCATAGAGACTGAAGCGCTGCTCGATAGCAGCTTGTGTCTGCTACGCACCTTTACGACAACGTCGATGATGGCTACGAGTACAACTTCGACTGCTCTCCTCACATCGTTGATCGCATCTTCGAGTTCTGGCACGCTTTCAATCTGTCTGGCCGCGAGAGAGGTCATCGATGTGACTTCGTTGCTTATTGACGCAGCTTTGATACACTCAGGGACTTTATGGGTGACAAACTGCACCTCCAGGCAGCTACCGATGCAGAGCTTGCGAATTTCAGAACAGACTCACACATGATTGCGTCGAAGGCAATGTATGGATCTAAGCTAATTCCAGTGTTCATTCGCCTTCGATATCCTGGATACCTTTGTTATCTGCGAGGACGTGATCAAGCAGTCAAGGTCCATTCCCTTGACAATAGGTAAGTCTCGAGCATGTTGACGTACTCATGGCTTTGGAGGAAGATGCGTTCGAAGAGACGCTGCGGACAAGTGTGTTGCTGGAGCATGACTGGAGTGATACGCTTGGGTGGTATTGCAAAGTCTTCTTTCTAGTCTTGATCAAGACTAAGGATGCCAAAGTACTATTTAGATGAGTGTAATACTGGTTCCCGATCTTCGGTGCTAAGAAAGCATATATTTCGATTATATGGCTCATACCGTCAACTCCTCGGAACTCCGTCTCCTCCGCGCGGGATGGTATCTTCTACTCTACGATTGGCTTTTAGCCGGAGGCACAATACCAGATCTTCAATGCTCTATCGACTACAGCCATTTGAGACTTTGCTTTGACTCACTTGCAAAACGTCTGGGCCTGGTCATATGCGCTATGTGTATTTTGATATCACGGCATCACGGCCTTCGCTCGGTCTCGGTGTAAGGATGTGCCAAGGGCGGCCAAGCTGCAGGGCGGATCCGCGATGTTTGACGAAGCCGCAGCCACCGCTGCATGATCTCCGCCAAGTCGTGTCCCAGAATTATTCACGTAGAAAGCTTCCAGATCCAGCCATTTAGTGCCTGAAGCGACTCATTGTTCGCGAGAATCCCCACAAGGCCGACACAATAGATGAAGAGGCTCTCGAGCAAAGCACACCGGTCGCAAGATGGGTCCTGAAAAACTAGGCACGTCGCCCAGGAGTTTCGACTGTCTGGGCAACACCGAAACTGTTTGTGATGCACTCGCAGATCGTATCGAGACGGTCAAGCTTGCGTAAGGCGAGCGCGCACTGTCCCGAGTTGTTCTCGACGCCATGCAGGTACGCGACATGGCTGGGAGGAAAACAACCGGATATGTCACGGAAACGTAGAGGAGAGGCCTACCAGAACGAGAATTTATCTCGGGTCATCAGCAGATGTCGCGAGCTTGCTAGTCGGCTATGCTGGGATGACCGATGGACGCCGAAGCAAAGCGCCGCTCGTCATGGGAGAAGAGGCATTTCTCCGCAAATGGTCCACATTGCCGAGCTATACCAAACACACGCACTGTGGTGGGACGGAAAAAAGGGAGCAAGTAGGCGCGCAGGGAATGTTGGAGGCTGGCGAGCGGGAGTGGGATGCGTACGCCGCGGTCGAATTGGACCGAGCGGTAAGCGCCAGTGTGTAGGAAGTGTTTGGATGAGCAGTGGGCCAGTAAGGTTGATCATCTTGGCTGCCTGTCACAAACTCCGCTGCGTGCGTGCGCTGCGTGGGGTGGGGGAAGAAGGTTTTATGTCTGTTCGACGCCCCGTGTACTGTGGTAGGTTCCAGGGTGGGTTTGCAGCAGCATGTGGGCATGGCGGGGCGTTCCTGAGGTTTTGGCAATATCTTTTACAGGGGGCGTGACAGCATGGATTATGTGCATGGGCCGGTTCGCGCGGGGTCTACCAGGAAGCTCTGGTGAGGGGCAGAGCTCAGGGCTCAGAGCCCAGAGCAGCACTGCATGCTTCACCGGGAGGCTGCGAGCCAGACCACGCTTCCGTAAGTCGTTGCTGAGGGTGCTCGCGTCGGGTGGATGCCATCGTAGCTTCGATAGCTTCATCTGCCACCCAGATAAGGGTTTCAAGTGAAGCCATGCAGTTGGGCCAACGCCAGAGCTATCTCGAGCTGCACATCACTGGGGAGCTCTAGCCAATTCGTGGCCCGCTACAGGCTTCGTTGCTTTTGCGTGCATGAGACTGGCCGACGGTCACAACGACATCAGATGCGGGTCCCCAAGTGCGTGTTTCGATCTAGTCTTGGCCCTCCAGCTTCCCTAGGTCGCTGTTTTGGGATTAAAGTTGCGCTGCTTCCAGTGACTCGTCGTAGGCCCAGTCCGATACCGCCTATATAGTTTCCCTCACCCTGTGCCCTTGAACCAGCAGACTCTCCCCCATCTCAATTCCTCCCTCCCCTCTCCACCTCATACCTCACTGCAGTCATCCAGCATGGCGACACTTGCAGTTGACAAGAACGCCTCGAGCGCCATCGACGAGAACGACTTCGATGATGAGCATGGCGAGCACCACCCCCACAGAAACTCAGTTCATCATAGGCTGCGAGCAAGCAGCTCAATCATGCAGCTGAAGAAGCTCCTCGGTATGTAGCCCGCGAGCCTCAATGGTTCACCCGAAGCTCCCATGCCCCTCTGACAGCTCGCCCAGTCGCCAACCGAGGAGAGATCCCCATCAGAATCTTCCGAACCGCCCACGAGCTGTCGCTGCACACAGTCGCAGTCTACAGTCATGAGGATCGCCTCAGCATGCACAGGCAGAAGGCCGACGAGGCCTACGAGATCGGCCAGCGCGGGCAGTTCACACCTGTCGGTGCTTACCTCGCCGGCGACGAGATCATCAAGATTGCTGTCGAGCACAATGTCAACATGATCCACCCTGGTTATGGATTCCTGTCAGAGAATGCTGGCTTTGCCCGCGCGGTTGAGGCGGCCGGTCTGATCGTAAGTTCTACCTAAGTATCCGCTTTGTTTACCCTATGACGAAATGGGTGGAGGGGTCGTTGTGCCAATCGCAGCTGTTGAGCGTATCTGTGCTCGAAGAAGCTATAGCGGGGCCGGCGGCGCTCCACCGAGCCAGCCCTCTTGTGCTATCTTTGCACCGCGGCGCGTCGGCGACCCAAGAAAATCTTGGGACTCATTTCGATTGCAATTTCACATTGGCAATGGCTTGGTGCAATGGATGCTTACAGTCTGCTAGTTCGTAGGACCTTCGCCCGACACTATCGACGCACTTGGCGACAAGGTCTCTGCGAGACGGTTGGCCATCAAGTGCAATGTCCCCGTTGTGCCGGGAACACCAGACCCTGTTGAGAAGTATGAGGATGTCAAGGCGTTCACTGATGAGTTCGGCTTCCCGATCATCATCAAAGCCGCTTTCGGCGGTGGTGGCCGTGGTATGCGTGTTGTTCGCAAGCAGGAAGAGCTCGAGGACTCCTTTAAGCGAGCAACATCAGAAGCGAAGTCGGCTTTCGGCAACGGAACCGTCTTCGTCGAGCGCTTCCTCGACAAGCCCAAGCACATTGAGGTCCAGCTTCTCGGTGACAACCAGGGCAATGTTGTCCACTTGTACGAGCGTGATTGCTCTGTGCAGCGTCGTCACCAGAAGGTTGTTGAGATTGCTCCTGCCAAGGACCTGCCCATTGAGACCCGCGATGCCATCCTGGCTGATGCTGTCAGGCTGGCGCAGTCCGTAAAGTACCGCAACGCTGGTACTGCTGAGTTCCTAGTTGACCAGCAGAACCGGTAAGTGATCCATCCATCGTTTCAGTAGAGAAAACCACTGACAGATTGCTTAGTTACTACTTTATTGGTATAGTCTTCACATTGGGATGTTTGGCCTACAACTGCTAACGTGATAACAGAGATCAACCCTCGTATCCAGGTCGAGCACACCATTACCGAGGAGATTACTGGTATCGACATCGTTGCCGCTCAGATCCAGATTGCTGCTGGCGCATCTCTCGAGCAGCTCGGTCTGACCCAGGATCACATCTCCACACGTGGTTTCGCCTTCCAGTGCCGTATCACCACAGAAGACCCCTCCCAGTCGTTCGCTCCAGACACTGGTAAGATCGAGGTTTACCGTTCCGCTGGCGGTAACGGTGTCCGTCTTGACGTGAGCCAAAACCCTGACTACATCCAGACTGAGTGAAGGCTGACTTTGAAATCTAGGGAGGTAACGGTTTCGCTGGTGCCATCATCACTCCTCACTACGACTCCATGTTGGTCAAGTGCACATGCCGTGGTTCCACATATGAGATCGCTCGCCGAAAGATGCTTCGTGCGCTGGTCGAGTTCCGTATCCGTGGTGTCAAGACCAACATTCCTTTCCTGATCAAGCTCCTCACCAACCCCACATTCGTCGAGGGCCAGTGCTGGACCACATTCATCGACGACACACCGGCGCTCTTCGACCTCATCGGTTCCCAGAACCGTGCTCAGAAGCTGCTGGCGTACCTTGGTGATCTCGCCGTCAACGGCAGTCAGATCAAGGGTCAGATTGGTGAGCCCAGATTCAAAGGTGAGGTTCCCATTCCCAAGCTCACCGACAAGAACGGCAATGTCATCGATACCTCGAAGCCGTGCGAGAAGGGCTGGAGGAACATCCTCCTCAAGGAGGGTCCTGAGGCTTTTGCTAAGGCCGTCCGCAACAACAAGGGCTGCCTTATCATGGACACCACATGGCGTGATGCTCACCAGTCGCTCCTTGCCACACGTGTGCGAACTGTTGATCTGCTGAACATCGCCAAGGAGACCAGCCACGCTTACTCCAACGCTTGGGCTCTGGAGTGCTGGGGTGGTGCCACTTTCGACGTCGCTATGCGCTTCCTGTATGAGGATCCTTGGGACCGCCTGAGGAAGATGCGCAAGCTCGTACCCAACATCCCCTTTCAGATGCTTCTCCGTGGAGCCAATGGTGTTGCGTACTCCTCGCTTCCCGACAACGCTATCTTCCACTTCTGTGAGCAGGCCAAGAAGAACGGTGTTGATATCTTCCGTGTCTTCGATGCTCTCAACGATGTTGAGCAGCTCGAGGTCGGTATCAAGGCCGTTCTCAAGGCTGGTGGTGTTGCCGAGGGTACTGTCTGCTACTCCGGTGACATGCTCAACCCCAAGAAGAAGTACAATCTCGAGTATTATCTTAACGTTGTCGAGAAGATCGTGGGCATGGGCGCTCACATTCTCGGGTAGGCATCTCACTCAACTTCGTCTCTTTAACGCATGCTAATTATTACCTACAGTATTAAAGACATGGCAGGTGTTCTCAAGCCCCGCGCTGCTCGTCTCTTGATCGGTGCCATCCGCGAGAAGTACCCTGACCTTCCCATCCACGTCCACACCCACGACTCCGCCGGTACCGGTGTTGCCTCTATGGTTGCTTGCGCTGAGGCTGGAGCTGACGGTGTCGATGCTGCCATTGACAGCATGTCTGGTATGACTTCGCAGCCCAGCATTGGTGCCATCCTTGCCTCGCTCGAGGGTACCGATTTTGATGCTGGTCTCGATGCTCACGCCATCCGCAACCTGGATGCGTACTGGGCTCAGCTACGTCTCGTCTACTCGCCCTTCGAGGCTGGTCTTACCGGCCCTGACCCCGAGGTCTACGAGCACGAGATCCCTGGTGGTCAGCTCACCAACCTCATCTTCCAGGCCTCCCAGCAGGGCCTTGGTGAGCAGTGGGCTCAAACCAAGAAGGCTTATGAGCAGGCCAACGACTTGCTCGGCGACATCGTCAAGGTCACGCCTACCTCCAAGGTCGTTGGTGACCTGGCTCAGTTCATGGTCTCCAACAAGCTCTCCTACGATGATGTGCTCAGCAAGGCCGAGCAGCTCGACTTCCCATCTTCAGTCCTGGAGTTCTTTGAGGGTCTGATGGGCCAGCCGTACGGCGGCTTCCCCGAGCCTCTCCGCTCCCAGGCTCTTCGCGAGCGCAGGAAGATGGACAAGCGCCCTGGTCTGTACCTCGACCCCATCGACATTGCTAAGGTCAAGACCGACCTCAAGAGCAAGTGGGGCGATGCCACTGAGTGCGACGTTGCGTCTGCCATCATGTACCCCAAGGTCTTCGAGGACTACAAGAAGTGGACACAGAAGTACGGTGACCTGTCCGTCCTGCCTACGCGCTACTTCTTATCGCGTCCTGAGATTGGCGAGGAGTTCCACGTCGAGCTCGAGAAGGGTAAGGTGCTCATTCTTAAGCTCCTTGCTGTCGGTCCCCTGTCCGAGCAGACTGGTCTGCGTGAGGTCTTCTACGAGATGAACGGAGAGACTCGAACCGTCACTGTCGAGGACCAGCACGCCGCTATCGAGAACATCTCCAGACCCAAGGCCGACCCTACAGACAGCAGCCAGGTCGGCGCACCTATGTCTGGTGTGTTGGTCGAGGTTCGTGTTCACGATGGCAGCGAAGTCAAGAAGGGCGACCCTGTTGCTATCCTCAGCGCCATGAAGATGGTAAGTTTTACTCAGCGCTTTAAATCAGTCAAATCAGTCCCTAACAAATATCCAGGAAATGGTCATCTCCGCGCCTCACTCTGGCAAGGTCAGCGGCCTCTCCGTCCGCGAGGGCGACTCCGTCGATTCTGGCGATCTGGTCTGCAAGCTTGTCAAATAGACCTTTGTCAAATAGACTGGAAACTGGTAAAAGCGTGTTTGATGAGGGTGTCCGCAATACCTGCAAGGACTGGGCACCTGTTATGACTTTCCCTTACGCAACGAATGAGTATGGTAAACAGCAATGAATGATGCGTATTATTACGACCTTGATCTATGCGTCAGATGTTTCTCTCAGTGCAAGCCATATTGTTCAAATATCGTAATGTTTACATTTATTTTAACGCTGTTGAATCTCCATCCTTCACCGCACACGCACTGGCCATAACACAACACGAGAGCGCCCAAACAATTACACTCCATAGCCTACTTGTCTTCATAATGCCGCATCTCCTACTCGGTGTATCTCGCAATCTCAATACCAACATGCAGCGCAACATCCAAGACCTGACGTTGACCTCGGGGCCCACTGCACCGAAGCAGCAAACCACCCCAGATCAGACCCCGGACTCCACCAGCTGCATGTCTACGGTTATCCCTGGCTTAAGAGCGCCCCGATAACGCCAATCATGATGTGCAGGACCCATGCAGTGGCATGCAAGTTCGCTTCCGGTCCTTTGACCCGCCGCGAAAACAAACGTTCGGGTGTTTTCGGACCCGCTTCGTGGGTCTGTGGCAGTCGCTGCCGCTCCCGACCCACGATGGGAAGCTTATTTTGACTCCGTTTGCTCTTCCGGGTGTTGCCGCGGGAGGGGAGTGACTGACATGTGCCAGGTTTGCATTTGGGTTTGTAACTCCGGGTGAAGCGATGCTGATGGGTAAGACTATTCCGCTGCGCCCTCAGGACCATACTGATTCGTTGGGTAATCCCGGATAAGGGAAGCTGACATGCTATTGTGAGTGAAAGATCGAGGCCAGGTCTTTGTTCTGTCTTGTGCTGTCTATTTCGTGGTTGTTACTCTATCTCACTGCGTCACGAACATTCTACCAATGACTGGCACAGCTAGCAGCAGCAAGATCAAGAGCCCGGGGCCTAGGGGCCTGAGCTTGGAGCAGCTATCAGCTTGATTTCCGTGATGTTGCAAATGCTCCAATTAAGGTGGCGACAACCTCGTCCCCGCAGGCTTGTGCCATCTGCTGCGGAGCTGCTTCTCTTGCCTCCTGACGTTTTGCAGATGTCTCAGCCTCACATAGTAGCTGCACCATGTCTAAGTTACCTTCTTCTCGGGCGTAGGCTAGAGCTGTACGCTTTTTTATATCCTTGATGCGCGGATCCGTGCGGCCAATCCGAATCAGGTCCGTTGCTATCGCCACATCGTTGTTGAGGACCGCTGTGATCAGGGCTGTATGGCCCCAGTCATTCTGAGCGTTGGGATTGACCCGACCTGACTCCAAAAAGGATTCGAACAATCTCTTGACGTCCTCCTCGCGCCGCTAGCATCAACGGTGTCTCGCCGGTTCGGGGGTGCGCTGTATTAAATGACAGACTGAGTGATCCGTTCTGTGCTGTATGCAATGCAAGCTCCAAGAGAACCTCATCACGCAGACTTGCAAGCTGATGAATATCGAAGTAGCAGTCCCACTCCTTGATGGCGACGGGTACAAAGTAGTAATCCTCTGGCACGACCTCCGTGGGACTCTGCAATTGCGCGTTCTTCGTGGGACTCTCCAATGCCGCGTTCGAAAAAGCTTCACATCTCTCACGCAATGCACTGCTCGGATCGAGCAATTTGGCATGAACTGCGGCGAATGCTTGTAAGACGCGAACGTGTTTATGTTTGGCCGCAGCAGAGAACGGAGACCCGAAAACAAATTTCTCTTTCACAAAGTACGAGAACCCCGACTGCTCTTCTTCAACCAGACACGGTAGGCCGCGTGCGGCAAGTATGTACAGTAGACTGACATCTTTGTGGTATCACACGTTAGGCGAGCATATACCATTGAAGCGAGTCCACACCGTGAGCGGGAAGTTGGTGAGAAAGACTTTCTGGTTGTAACCATTCTCGGCTACGTTCTCTGCGTGATATAATACGTATCAAGTTGCATATTTCAGGAAAGGATGGGAATTGCAGAGGTTATTCCGTTTGTAAGTGTGCACCCAAGCGGGCTCATTGCCAATTGTGTTTCTATAGGCCACCGTGTCCCGGTCGGCTAGCTCCAGATATGTCAGACAGCACATTTTCAGGTGCTCATGACTCTGACCTTTGAGGTTTTCTCCGATCTACGGTGAGATAGACTTCAAAGCTGAGGTATATTTTAGATACTCAACGATTGTCTCGTGAATGAATCGTACCCGGGGAAATGCAGCTTTGGTGACTTCCATAAGACCCTTTGAGCATGAAAGAATGAATCGTTCAACGTCGAGTCCAGTTAGCGTAGAGACATCGACAACTGACGAATTTTTGGAGTCGCTGGGAATGAGCATGGCGCAATACAGCTCGAGAGGATGCAGCTGCTTCCTTGCAAAGAGCAGCCACTGGATGCAACGTACGGTATCCTCTATATCATGGCTATCCCGGGTGAGAATATCATGAAAGAGATCGTTCAATCTGTTTGGTATCCTGTCGAGTGTTTCATCAAGTCGATGAACTCGACTGTGATCGTACTCCCTATTCAGAATGGAAGCAACAATGACGACCCACATGAATATCCCTGAAGCGCGCTCTTGAATTCTGGCACGGAGCCTGAGCGCCAGGGGCTTGTTTTCGATCTTAAGCGCCGACTCAAAATAAACAGAGATGCCCTGTGTGTGCCCCTCGCAGCTGTGAAGATCGAAGCTTAGCCCACGTCGAAGGGTTATATGTGGATAGCGTCTGCTGGAAAGACATATCCGAAGTCGGACCCCTGCGTGTACAGCACGCGCACCAAGGTCTTCCAGGAAATCGATCATCTCGCGAATTTCTTGTTCCTCACACTCGTCTAATGCGTCGATAAAACAAATTAACGACGCGTGAGGGAGTCCTAATATTGCCTTCCACAAAAGATTTTGTAAAGTGATAACATCTCAGGGCCGGGTTAGTGCCCTCGAGTCCGTGTTCACCTTCATGTGCTCCATGTTGTCGAATATCTGCAGGAGCTCTGGGGCGAGCTCGAGAATCTGCCATAAGAGAGACCGAT
Organism: Didymella arachidicola; assembly: GCA_016630955.3. Taxonomy (NCBI): domain Eukaryota; kingdom Fungi; phylum Ascomycota; class Dothideomycetes; order Pleosporales; family Didymellaceae; genus Didymella; species Didymella arachidicola. Next base: position 945,036 of record CM049997.1, on the reverse strand, counting down.
ACGTTCCAAGTGTGGAATGCTCGAGCGACTGACCTCGAGCATTGAAGAAGAAAGCCAACACATGCGAATTAGTCAGAGCTCCGCTTGCCCTATGGAATCTACCCAGCAAAAACTTCATTAAGGTCGATTTCCCAGCGCCAGGTTTTGCTCTGATCCACAGAAAGCCATTGTGATCCGCGGTTTTTGCTGTATCTATCCAATCGACATATTCGGGCTGGTCGAGCAACCATTTGCAAGTCTTGTGATGGGCATCTTTGATTGTTGCCTGTCGTGTGTGCATGTCGGCGAATCGCAATGATTCCATTAGAATTTGTTTCTGCTGTGAGGATGCTTTCAATGCCTCTTGCTTCTGCCCAGCTACTCTTCTGATCTCTCGAGCATGCACCTTTTTCATGAGTCGTCTGAAGGCATTCGTGCGGCCTTCGCCGTAAATCAGGGGTAGATATACTTCAAAAATGCCGAACAGTGAGTATGCTGAGTCTTCTGCGCGCATAGTACCGCGTCTACTGACCCACTGCAGGATGACTTCGCTGGGAAAGCTCGACATTGGGTGCCCTTACAATACGCGACGATCAATATGTGTGATCTTGACAATGAGTTCTTCCAGAGAACTTCTGTCGCCGAGGTAAATCCCCTCCCTGGAGTAAAATTTGATCTTGACTGGAGCAAGGAGCTCTTGAAGCGTCCAGCCTCGGGTAAACCATCTGCTGTTCCTGAATGCCGCCTGCCAGTTTGGATTGTACTCGACGTCTGTCAGATAGACAAAGCAGACCTCCACATTCCTATACCAATGGAACATAGATGTGATCGCTTCCTGTAACTCTGTACTGTTTGATTTATCGATACAACAAGTGTCTATCCAAAGATGGCTCAGCTGGGCCTCGTTGGCTTTCTCCACACAAAACTGCAGTTTTCTGTAGCCAGTCTTCTCGTGTCCAGCATCGCCTATGAGGTCTTGGAAAGTTACTTCCTGACCTGATTCCCAAGTATGCGAAAGGATGGCATAGAGCGGGATTTCTTCCATCCCGACAATGTCGGTGGTGAGACGTAGTTCACCATCCTCGCTGCAGTGCAGCAAACGCATCGTGCGTCGAGGACCTGGAAAGTGGTATATGCACTGCAAAGCTGACAATACCTAGCGACTTGTATTCGGCGGCGACATTTCCGGTACAAGCTCTCGTGTTCTCGATCTCGACAGTAGTGCTAATTTCGGTCCTGGTACAGACGATGTGATCCGTGCGTGCGGTTGAAAAAGATAGATGCTGAAAAGAAGCGGTAAAGAAAAGGATGATGCTTTGAGGTTGCTGGGTGCGCAGCCTCGCTGCAGGCCAACTGGTGAAAGCGGGGTGATTGGTGAGAAAATGCGCACATTTGTGGCTTGGGCCTTCCATGCACTGCAAGCATGTTCAACGAGAAGCAGTCAATTGTTGAAACAGAAGACAAAATAGACGAGGAAGGCGAACGCAACGAGTGTGAGGGATGAAGTAACGTCATCGTCGACAATGGTTCTTTCCTTTCGTCTACCAACAGAAACCCCTCGGTCCTCTTCAATCTCTTCCCGATCGATTGCTATTTCGCGACCGACATATGAAGACTTGACTGCGACATCTAATGCTGCTCAAAACGTACCAGTCCTTGTGCTCTGCAAGCGATAAGGACGTACTCACGTAGGAGCGTTTGGACAATAGCATGAGCCGAGTGTCTGCTATACCCCCGGTGAATTATACTCAATACGCATCCTAGGATCGGCCAGCATTGGAACTATACTCAGTCACCAGGATGGGCGTGGCGCCGAGTCGCCAGAGACTAGGTCGGATTGGACGAGATCGTATCTGCATCACATTCCTCCAAAATCCAGCTTGCGCGCGACCTTATCAACGCGTCCAGCTCCAGCTGGCGTCTCGCCGCCTTTCCTCTTCAGATCCTCGCCCTCCTTTTTGATGCCACCCCCCTCGTTGGGCAGGTTCTCCTTCTTCGTAGGTCGCGGTGCAGAAGTCCAGTATCGATGCTTAAGCGCTTGCTCGGCGGTCAATCGCTTTTGAGGATCCATAGCCAACATGCCCCGCACCAGATCAATGCCATCGTCACCCAGCAACGGCAGACGACCTCTCCACCACATCAGCGGTTGCGGAAGCTTGATAGCGCTGCGCGTGGGAGGTGGCTGGTAGTAGCGCAATGTGCTCACACCAGGCCAGGACTCCTCGGTAGGTGTGCCGAAGACATCGATGATGACAGCAAGTTGCTGCAGGTCTGTCTCGCTGGGCAAGAAGAACTGGCGCAGCGCAAGCTCAGCGATGACGCAGCCTACGGACCACATATCGACGTTACCAGCATAGTGCTTGCAACCGTACAGCAGCTCTGGAGGGCGGTAGAAACGGGTGATGACATTCGAAGTCATGTTCGCGCCAGGATCTGCGAATGAACGGGCGAGTCCGAAATCGGCCAGCTTCACGGTGTTGTCTGCGGCGATAAGCAAGTTGTTGCCCTTGATATCACGGTGGAGAATATTATTGGCATGACAGAACCAAATGGCTTGACACAGCATGTTGGACCAAGCTTTGATGTCGGCGCCGCTGTATGTAATGCTCTTGTTCTTCCACAGCCCTTCGAGATCCCCGAGGGGCAGATGCTCAAGTACCAGAGAGAGATTCTGATCCTTGGTGCTGAAGACAGCGTGCAGCTTGATGATGTTCGGGTGTGAGAGCTCTGAGAGGTACTTGATTTCGCGAATAGCATCCATGGCAATACCGTCCTTGAAGTCAGCATTGAGCTTGATCTTCTTGATAGCAACGAGCTTGGTAGGGTCCGTTCGATAATGACCAGCGTAGACGATAGCGTATGTTCCTTCACCGAGTCGCGCTCCAGACACAAATTGTGAGCGCACAGCAGCGTTCATCTGCTCGGCCATGTCCTCCTCTCCGCCATCGATGGGGTTGCTTGTGATCGCAGCCATTGCTGGAGGCTTCGTGACGCGAGAGAGGTTCGAAAGGGCTCTGGCTCGATCAGAGATCGCAGACTGCGCGCCTGGCGCATTTGGCCGTGGGCTCAGCGCAGCTGGTGAGGAGACGCCCATTATGAGAGATGCGGAGGAGTGTCCTGGGTAAGGCGCATTACAGATGGTGAACGAAGGTCAGAAGTGAGCCAATCAAGACGCTCAGTTTATAATTGCCATTCAATACTGCTGCTCCGTCCGTCTTCTCTTTCTTTGCGCCTATAGTGGGCTGTCGAGACAGTTGCCATGGTTGTTGACGTATCTGCCACGGACAATGCGGCGAGCACGCACGTCCCCAAACTTTTGACTTGGCGCGACGACCGCGATTTCTGCGGGGAGCTCTGAACCACCGAGCCATCGACACAATCAACCATTATGGCCACACAAGTACGAGGACCGCCGGGCACGGTGCCTGTGAACAAGGAAGGCGTGCCCAACAGGACGTAAGATCATTTCTACCTCCACATCCAGCACAGGCATTCATATTTGCAGATTATACATCCGTGGTCTGAACGACAAGCTCCCCAAAGAGGACCTTAAGCGCAATCTCTACATGCTGTTCGCTACGTATGGTGTCATTCTAGACATTGTCGCACTCAAGACTATGAAGATGCGCGGCCAGGCGCACGTGGTATTCCGCGACATCGACTCCTCCACACAAGCCATGCGCGCGCTGCAGGGCTTCACATTCTTTGGAAAGGACATGGTATGTCAGGATATCTGGAATGTCTCGTATAGCATCTCACCTGTTGCAGCAAATTGCATACGCCAAGAGCAAGTCCGACACAGTAGCGAAACTTGATGGAACATACAAGATGCCTGAACCTGATCTACCGGAGAAGGCCACTGAGGAGACATCTGCGCAGCCCACCGGATTTAATGCCGCCCTCGAGAAGGCAGTACCCGTCAACGAGCAGGATAGGGCTAAGGGCCAGAAGCGGAAAGCGGAAGAAGAGGAGAAGGAGGAAGAAGAGGAGGATGATGACGCTGAGATGGAGATGGACTCAGACTCAGACTAAGCTCGCAGAGTAGGAAAGAGATATCGGGAGAGGGATATACAAACCCGGAGCCAAGAGGCTCCTAGATACCCAAAGGGACACGCCGAGGTACCAGCGACCTGCAAGGAGATGCGGTCTGCTACGAGGACACGCACATTGGACGACTTATTATTACATGTCCGTACCAGCACGCTAGAGTGCTTGAGACTGGGCTGACTGTATGCAGAATGCTATGTAACGAGACTAGCACACTGTCGAATTGTGCTACAGAATCTATCAGTCCTCAGAGACATCAGTACACCTGATCTGATATTCGATCAGGAATAAGTACACTACATCCAGAATCAACTGAAGACGCATTGCTCGCAAGAATGTCCATGGAGAAACAAAATACGAATTCTTTGATACAGGTGTTATTCGAGCCGTCATGTGAAATGCCATGCGAAATTACGACATAATTTTTCCGGCGATAACGCAACCTGTGCAAGAGATGGTAAAGCGCCAACGTTGCCGAGATCCACATGACGGGCGACTTCATGGTCACACCCCTGTGCCCGGTCCGTAGCGGCTTCTTCTTTCGAATAAGCTTTGCTCCACTTTCCACATTCAGTCCTATGTTTGCTGTGATCTCCGACAGCACAAGCTGCTCGTCTTATCGCGAGAGTATTGCGTGCTCGCAAAGTAAATAGTACATAAAAGCACATGGAGAGAAGAATGATGATTATTCACGCAGTCCTCGAGCGCAGCCATGAAGATGCGCACCACTTCACTTGTCGCGCTCCTTGCTGCAGCAAAGACAGCACTAGCTAAGGGGCCGTTCCTGCAGCAAGTGAACTCAACACAGTGGATCATTGGCAATGATTTGTGGAATCTCACGCAAGGCGCGACCTACGCCACTAACCTCCAATATCAAGGCTCAGATGCTGTAGGAAAGGCGCAGGGGCATTACGCTGGCGTTGGTACGTACTGCTCCTCGAATCCTGAAAATGTTGGACTAAGCCCTACCTTGAAGACGGAGAAGCGAATTTGGTATACACCAGCGCCAGAATCGTTTCAAACTCACCTGACTTCATCGACGTTGCGTTCTCGTCGACCCTCGGCGACCTCCACTGGGTCATCTATCCAGATTTAGCAGGCGCGTACCAATACTTTGTCAATAAAGCGTTGCCAGATCTTTCCATCTTCCGAACATTGTGGCGCCTCGATCCGGCCCGTTTCACGATTGGGTACAACACCAATAAGAACGAGAAGTTGCCAGACTTTGCACTGTATGCCAACGCAACAGAGGTCCAAGATGAAACATTTCTGTTTCCCGATGGTAGCTATGTGACCAAGTATGACTTTGCAAACTACGTTAGGCAAAGGGACTTCATCGGTGTGTATGGTGAGAAGACTGGGAGCTGGTATATCCACCCTTCGAACGAGTATCAACCTGGCAATCACCTCAGTCAGACTCTGACGGTATGTTTGACTTCGACACATGTCTTGGATGAGAAGAGCTGACGAAGCAGGTCCACCGCGAGTCTGCAACCGGAGATGCCGTGCAGCTGAACGTCGTGCAGGACACATCTCACTTCCGCGTTGGTGCCAAAATACCGCAGCCAGCAGGCAAGATTTGGGGCCCATGGCTCTGGTACCTCGTATGTTATCCCCTCAATTCTCAAGACCTGATCTAATATGCCCCCAGAATGATGGTTCTGTCTCAGATGTTAAAGCCCGCGCAGCTAACGAGCGTGCAACCTTTCCCTACGCCTTCCTGAACAACACAGCGTATCATTCTCGCGGCGCTTTAAAGGGAAAACTCACCCTGTCCGACGGCCGCCCCGCCGCCGGCGCAGCAATCTTTATCGGCGACACAAACACCTCGACGCGTCCTCTCATCCAAGGATCAGGCTACTACTACACCACCTTCGCCGACGCATTGGGCCACTTCTCAATCCCGCACATCCGGTCCGGCTCTTACGGTCTGATCGCCGCTTCAAACGGCGGCAAAATCGGTGATGTGTACACGAACTTCACGTCCTCACCTATCACCATTACCAAGGATTCGACCACAAACCTCGGTGCCCTGACATGGACCGTGCCTTCCAACACGCGCAAAATCTTCCAAATCGGCGCCTTCGACAAGAAAGCCACAGGGTTCAGGAACTCAGGACCCCACGTCCACGGTCTGACCGAAAAGTCGCCTGCGAATCTCACCTTCGTAGTGGGCAAGTCCAAGACGAAAGACTGGTACTACGCGTCCTCGCAGCTTGGGAGCTGGGATGTCGTGTTCAACGCCACCGCTCCAGTTGGTGCGAAGAAGGCGAGGCTCAGTGTGAGTCTGGCGGGGTATAGTCAGAGCACTGCGCTTTCGATCTATCTCAATGGCAATCAGACGATAGGGACGATAAGTAAAGACTCGTTGGCGAGCGATCCGGCGCTGTACCGTTCTGGTACGACCAGTGGGGAGTGGCGATTCTTGCAGTACGATATCGATGTTGCGAACTTGGGACAGGGGAAGAATAAGCTCAGTTTCAAGACGGAGAGGTATACGCTATGGAGGGGTATACTGTGGGATAGCATCACCTTAGAGTGGGTCCTGTAAGAGATACGTGGTAGTTGGGTACTGGTCGCCTTTCTGAGGCTCCATTGACATGTCAACTTATTTTCGGGCAATAACACGTCAATGGCTGTAATTGCCGTCGAGCCAAGCATCTGAAGTCCAGCATCTATGGCTCACTACTACCGGGCTCCATCACACGAAAATGTAGATGCTTTGCTTGCTCCTACGCTTGACCGGGAGGCACCCATTGATCGCAATCCTTCGTCAGAGACTAAGCCCGTAGAAAGCCGAAACATGACGAAGAAGGACATAGTCGAACTGTTTCCGCCTGATAGTCCTTGACACTGTGAGCTATGTGCGAAGACATCGAGCGTGCAACTTGCTACGTACCACGAGCTCGCAGAGACTCTTGTGTCCGCCTCCCTGAGCAAGATGTCACGGACAGCATCTGCTTCCAGGATGCCAAAATGCGCCGCAATGTGCTTGAGTTGATCCAGTATCCAGTCGCGGGTCGATGGAGAACAGTAGCGCGACCATGCAGCAACATAGAGCGGAAAGATGAGGATGAAAGCGTCGAGAACATGTGGTATCGCATGTGGTGTGCCTGAATTTGGCAGGCACGAGTGTTGACACGGCGATCCTGGGGGTAGTCGATGGGATGTGAACAAAGAGCAGTCTGTTATGTGTGGAACTGTCGCACAGATCTGCTGTATAGTAGGTGCTATAAATGAGGGAGTCGGAGGCAATTTTGATGAGAACGCTGGCGTTGGGCAGTGCGAGTCCAGCTCTTCGTAAAGCAAAATCCGAAGTAGCCGCAGGACGTTCCAGGTTTGCAAGACGGCTCGGTTAGGGTATGTGTCATATAGGGGTGGTGGATCGTCTGGAAAGATTCCCTTCCTGTGTTCCGGCGGAGCTACAACTCGCTCGTACGACCACACAGGAGGAGCCTCGGTGGCTATGTTCTTGAGATGGTTGTCAAGAATAGCACACCTTGCAGCCTTTGTTTCTGGTGTCAGATTCGTACGGATATCTGCAATAAGATCTACAATATCCATCAGAACGTTACTGAGCTTCCAATTCATACTTTCTGTGTTGACAGACTGCGCCAAATGTTCTCGGATCATTCTAATTGTCTCGGGAACCCTCGTCCTTGTGGTGAGGCAGCAGATCGTCGCATTCAGCGACAGTCCCAAGAGCAATCTCAGTTCCGGCCCTTCCTGGAATGAATCGAGACCTCGCAGTTTTGCAAGAGTTAATGCTCCTTCCACGTGTGCATGACGAGGCGCAGCCTCTTCTGGAAACGACTTTGTCATCTTCTCGAAGAGGTCGAGGAGTAACGCGCCCTCGAAGATTGACGTACTACTGGCGGATTCCGCATCCTGCAATTCTATGTTGATAGTACGCAGCGCAGCAACGTACTTCTTCCTGCTCAAGGCCTTCGCTTGGCTCGAGCCAGTGTTGTGTGCCATGAAGGCCATACTAACAGCATCAAGACTAAGAGCCAGGTGTTCCGGCACACTGGCTGAGTTGGAGTACTTCAGCAGAACATCCCATGTCTGACTGAAATCGCAGACATAGCTGGCGAAAAACATATCTCGTCCAGCAGTCTCCATGTCCGGTGCAAGGTAAGCGATCTGAGGTGAACTTGCGGCAGAGCCACCAGCAACAGCTTTCGAGCGGACATCGTCGGTTTCGTCAGCGATGCGGATCGTGTCGGTATCACGGTAACCGACGCATGGTGCTGAGACACGGATGCATGAGCTACAGCTATGTCTTTGAAAGTCGCACTGCGCAGTGTTAGCAAGAGAGCAGAATCGCGCATGTAAAAGTAGCAAAACATGCATACGTACGCGGAGTCGTCGTTCACGGCACCGTTGGCATGCTTTCGATGGCCGACCTCGAAATACCATGGGCTACTTTCCGTAGCACTTGGAAATGCTAGTTGGACCATGTACGATGGTGGGCGACATCAAGATCAAAGGAGAAAGCACTTCGTCAAAAGGACAAAGGGAGCAAGCATTGCGTGAAGATACGAAAGAAGGACTAGACAATGGGAATAAAATGGGCTGTGTGGCAGCGGATGTGCTGTGTAAACATGGGCATGGAAAGAAGGACTGGGAACCCGAATAAAGACTAGTCGAAACTTGGTATCTTTTCAATGGCGTCGCAGGTGCGGTCCGGAGCGTGGGTCGGACACTGCGTCTTGATGTGGAAACACGATCCAGTCCGATGCTCCGAGGCCGCTGACAGGCTCTCTGAATGTGCAACATGGTGCAACAACCGTCAGCCTTGAAGTTAAAACTGACGGCAACCCGATTGTCCAACGCTCAAGTCACTTCCTGGGCATCAATGTATATTTCGTTCTCGGGACGCAACTACTGCATTTCTCTCATACGTACGCATTCAGCAGACCTAACTAATCCCTGCGGCATGCCGTAGCACCAGCAGATAAATAGAGCAAACAAGTAGCCCTGCACGACTCGCGAATCGTCTGCTGCAGACATATACAGCGTCAAGATTGTACAATGTGTCCGAACACCAAGGCAATGCAAGAAAGGCCAATCTCGATGGCATGAGGTGTGAAAGACGCCTGTCCGCTTTTCCTGTCAGTAATACATTGTGGGCCGTGGTATGATATGTGAAGAATGTAACGCCGGTGAATGCAATCTCTTCCAAATGACCCTGGCTTTGGCCCGACTCAAATTGACATCCGTCCCGTATTGTTGAAGAAGCGCCAAAGCGCAACAGTGGTCGCGCAAGTGTAACGTAGTTGAGACAGTTGTGACCCAAGTGGAAGAGGATGTACTGCGATCAGTTGAGGAAGCCTTTGCAACCGATGGACCCGCAAAGACAAGGGATACGGTCGGTGGCATCCATCTCGCGTTCGAACTTGTAGTCGTAAGTGAGTTCCTCATCTGCGGAAGGTTAGCATTGCTGCAATACAATATACGGAGGAGCTAACCCTACCTTTGCCGATATCACGCAAAGCATAGATGACAATGCGCTTTGAGTTGTCGACTCGGATGATCTTTGCTGTACAATTTGGCGTACAGCTGTGGTTGATGAAACGCGCAATGCCACCCATCTTGGTAGCATCGATGACCGTATCTTCGTCAATACGGAAGAGGTAACTTGAACCAACGCCTTGCATGTCGTACTTGGCCTCACGAAGATCTGCAACTCGTTGCCGGACTCTATCACCGACATACTCGATGATCATATCGTTGGCAACGATATTTTCTTCGGCGTAGAGACCCCAGTTGTGAATGGCAGAGCGATCGAATTTGACGAGCTTCTTGCGCTTCTTCAGTTGATTAAAGCGCAAAGCATCACCGTCAGCGCCGGAGACCTTGGAGATGTTGATATCGTTGACCATCCGGCGATTATTCGCACGGTTTGCGCGAGAGTTGGCAGTAGATGCCTTCTGAGAACCAGTTGTGAACTTGAAGCCTTCGACAGAGATGACAGATTTGTCCTCCTGCTTGGCTCGCCGTTGACGTTCCTCACGCTCCTTGACAACACGGATGCGGTGAGGCAGGTACTTCGACTTCTCTGACTCGCGGATCTTCTTGACGCCCTCAGTCCTGGCCGAGCCTGTAGAGTTAGGCAAATAGTAGCCTTCGATCTTAGTCTCCTTGCGCGACACACCTGCCTCCCCAGAATTGTTTAGGTGCTTGATCGACTTCTGCTTCCAGGCCCAAGACTGCGCATCCTGAATCTTGGCGGCGTCGATGTATTCCAGAGCTATTTTGAGGGTTCTCAGGTCTTCTTCATCCTTCAGCATGTGTTGCCAGCCGTCGATGTCCATCACGACGCTAAGATCATCCTCGACGGTCTTGCGTGGTTCGTCAGAAGACACTCCCCAGTATACAGAGCTGCGATCGTCCTCCTCTGGAGTCTCTTCGGCGATGGATACCTCGGTGACGATCTCAGGCTTCTTGACTTCAGCAAGCTGCTCTTCGACGGCGTCAGCAACGTCGACAACCTCCTCCTTGATTTCTGCCTTCGCAGCCTTGATCTCTTCTTCGATCTGCTTCTTAGTCTTCTTCTTAGATTTAGCGGTGCCCTTCTTGGCTGGTGCAGGTGCTTCCTTCTCCGTGGTCTCGATGAGCTTGGACTCCTCGTCTTCTTCATTAGTGATGACAACAGTGGGCTCGAGTTTGTCTTCAGGTGGTGTTTCCACCCCAAAGATTGCGTCTGCCTCTTGTTCGATCTTGCGCAATCGCCTAAAACCTTTGAGGGCTTTGTCTGCTTTCTTCCAGATAGGCGAAGAACGCGGAAGGATAGCAAGAACTTGTTCCAGTTCTTTCTCTGCCATGTTTTCGGGGTCTTTGTGAATACAATGGGCCAGCAAACTCCGAGCATGCGTGTCATCCATCTCCTCATCACTATCCTCACCCCAACCGGTCTCGATTCGCCGCCGCTTTGCGCGGTGGGCCCTTGAGGACTCTTCCTCGTCCTCGACATCGGTGGAATGGGCACGGCTGATTGGTCGGCTCTCCTGCTCTTCAGTGCCTCGGGTGAGAGTGCTGCGACCTTCGTCGTCTGATTCTTCTGCAGGCTCAAACATTTCCAGCATCTGCCGATGAAGACCACGCGCGATCTTTGGCTTTGGTGCGGATGCTTTTCTACGCTCATCTGCAAATGCATTGACAACGCGAAGCGGCTTCTTCCCTCTCTTGTTGCGGTCAAGAGGGCCAAGCGCATTGCGATTGCGTCCTGCTGCGAAGCCTCCATTACGTCCTTTGGGAGTAGCCGCTGCGAAAGGATCCAACATGGGTGTCAGCATGTTGTTCTCTTTGGTTTGAGGGTCCTGGATATTGAGCTTTCGACGTTTCGCAGCTTGGCGTTCTGAAGACATGATGTCCAGCAAAGCAGGACCTGCGATGCGGGATTTGATATCTCCAAGCAACTTTTCAGACAGCTCATGCTTTAGTTGATCAAGTGCAGCAAGAACGGGATCCAGTGAGTCAGCTCTTTGCTTCTTCTCAAGCTCCAGGTCTGCGGCTTCTTCCTCAGCGATCCGCTCTTCAATAGCCTTTCGCTTTTTGTCCGCAAGGACCCTCTCTGGGCTCGGGCTTCGCTCGTATTGTGGGTCGCCATACTGATTGCATTCCATGTTCATCACATATGTGAACAACGCCTGCATATGACACTCGCGAAAGCATCGCACAGTCTCATCCTCTCCGCGTTTCGACTCCTCGAACGTAACAAAGTAGCCAGTCTGATCGCACCGGACTGCACTCCATTTGAAGGCCTTTAGACGCCTTTTAAGATGGTCTACGGTTGTGGCCAATACTGGCACATATTGATGGGCGATGAAGAGGTACGGCGTGCGCTTCATCGACGGTTTGATCGGTTCGCGTTCGATAAGGTGGGAAAGTGCTGCCTTGCGCGACAAGGGCTCTCGGGGCATCGACATCGGTGGCGGCGGGCGTGCACCCTTCCCGGAAGGCCCTTTAGGCACGTTTGCTGGCAGATCGAAGCCCGCCAAGGTAGAGGGGGTCGAGGCTTTCGCTGATTGTGCAGCAAGCTTGGCCCGCAGCTTGTCCTGCTCCTTGCGAGTCTGCCGCACCGCCATGTCCACGAGCTTTGCGCATCTTCTCCCTTCGCGATCTGTATGAACCCTCACTGGATGGGTTCCTGTACCAATTCGTTGGCCCGTACCCTCCTTCTCGGCGCGCTTGGCTGCTGTCGATGCTTTGATCGTTGGTGCATTACGCATAGGTGTGGAATCGCGGAACTTGATAAGACAAATTCCAAGAGGACTGCCATTGTCTGGATGAACCTGGTTTTGCAACTTCTCGACCTCGCCGTAAGTAGAGAAGAAACCGCGCAATTGCGCATCCGCTGTCAGTGGGTCGAAGCCAGTAACAACCACTTGAGTAGCAGGCCCAGGGCCGCAAGAAATGCGCGAATCGAAAGAGTATGGTTTTGCGACATAAGGCGCTAGCCGCAGCTTCGTCTTAGGCGCAGCTGGTCCCACGGTCTTGATGGCATATGCGCCTGTGCTGTAGCCAGCTATGGCCAGACGGGGATCTGGAGGTGGAGATGGGTCGCCCTGTAACACAAGTCAAGTCAGCCTTAATGTCACAGGGCGACCACATCTGGTCATATCGAGTGTAGCCTTCATACCTTATCCAGTATTTGTTTGTATGTCGGCGGCCGTGACTGACGGGCCTTTTTGTCCAACTTCGAGTCGAGGAGCGGGTCGTATGTTATGCGTTGGCCGAGCACGCCATCCGAAGGAAATATTGTTATCCGCGTCTCGGGCGGCGTGTTTATGGGTGTGATGGTGTCGGTGCCATTGCCAAGCGTGCCCGACGGCACTGCAAGCGAGGCGGCAGACTTGTGCATCGTTTCGTATGAAGATTTCATTGACCGCGGACTGGCCAGCTTGCCAGGCGGCGGTGGAGACGAATCTGTATTGGTCAAGGGCGTGAGGGCTTGCAATGTTATACGTTGATCAGAACGCGACATGGTGCTCGGTGCTGGATGTGTAGGGGATATCGTGCAGGCGCAGAAGCGGAGGGTGTGGTACTGGTGTCCAGATTGCAGGCGTTCAGCAGGCGGTAAGAGCGCTGCTCATTGTTGATCAGTGAAGACGTGCTGAGAGGTGCTGGGGCCTGGGTTGGCGCTCGGCAGCATGCGACGCCTTCACCTTCTTCGACAGACCCGCTGCAAGCTGCGCGACGCGAATGTCGATGTCGCTGTGCCTTCTAGCACACACAATGTGCCTCTCCCTCGGCGCAGAGTCGCTGCCAGTGCTTGAATTATCAACCGAAAGCTGCAGCGGCGCACCAAAAAGAACGGCGTCCGTCAGTTTAGCAGCCCCTCGCGCGCGCCATCACTGTATTAGGGGTCGTTGGGTGTTGTGGTCGGAAACAATATCTGACGCGGTGCTGGACTCGGAGGCCCTGCAGGGTTGGAAAGGATGCGGATCCACACGCGCGACCGACGCGGTGAGAGACGTGCCGGCGACTCGCACCTCGCTCGATGCAGCTGAGACGGGGCAGACAGTAGGAAGATGGGTCTGGCGAGCACGCAGCAGCACTTTACGGAGGCAGACGGCTGGCGGCAGGCGGGTGATGGCTTGTAAGAATGTGAGGTCTGGGTTCAGCAGACGCTGGTCGCGCGCACGGGCTGCACTTTCCCAGATTCCCCTGGCTCGACGCGGTCTCTCCTCCACTCGTTGTCACCTTCACCAGCTCATCAAACCACCCCACACATCGATGCACGCAGAAAGGAATCGCGCACACTCCTGCAGATGAGCACATATCGCCCATGTGCTTCAGAGTCGCTCCGTACCCATGCGCACCGATTTATCCCACGACATGCTCAACCGGTGTCGTTCAGCCACGACGTCATCGCCTCCCCGCACCGACTATTGGTGGCAGGACCATTATGCATCTGACCGACGACATCTGCGCTCGATCGTTCCTTGCGGGTACTGCGATGGCATGTCTGTGCCAGGACGATTGATTTGGCTCACGTGAGGGTCGCTGTCTGCTTTGGCCCAGCACACGACCCTAGCTGGGAAATTACTGACGGTCCAGGAACAACGAAACGATCAGACCATCTTTGCTGTGCAGCCTACACCCTGACGCAACATTACTAAAATGTTGCTGTAACGGTTCACATTACGGCGATCTGGTGTTTTTGACATCGACGATATCGACACCTCACACTAAGATGAAGGCCGACCAGCAACCGATTGGAGGTGTTCATATCAGGGAGCAGAACTACGATTGTTGAAATGGCAAGCCATTTGTGGCATCGCGGTCTTGCGTCAGCAGTAGTAGTTCTGGCATTCTCCAGCTCACTGAGTCTGTCCCGCACATGCTCGTACCATATCCTGAGCTGTTTGTACTTATTTTACTTATTTCGAGTATCTCGTGGTATCTCGTAATCATTTGTGGAATCCCAGGCCCTCATGAACCTAGTCGACGTACTTGCCCTCAACCCACCCCTTCCTCTTAACACCCAGCTCAACCGCCGCACTCCCCCAGTCCTCGCCATGGTTGTGCCCCTCATTCTTCCCCGGTCCCGCAATACCCGCACGGTACAAACCCTGCTCTTCACTCAACAACGTGAGCAAGCCAAAAATGACCGGCACATTGCCATCGAGCTGCAGCTTCATCAAGCCATGACTAACTGCGTCGGCAATGTACTCGAAATGCATCGTCTCGCCCTTGATCAGCACGCCAATCGCCACAATCGCATCAAACGGCTGTGTGCTCTTCTCGCCTGCCTTGTCTCCGCTCACGCTGAGCTTCGTCAGGTCCGAGGCTGAGCCCAGAAGGTCGGCAGCTGCGCCCACCACTCCGCCCACGGAGCTCTGCACCTGCGACGCGCTGTACAGCTGCTTGACTGCGTAGGGAAGCTCATATGAGCCGGGCACGGATTGGATTACGATGTTCTCGTCGCGCACACCGGCGGCCTTCAATGCTTTTGTTGTGCCGTCGAGGAGCGCGGTGATCAGTGTTGTGTTCCAGCGCGCGTGGATGATGCCGATGCGGAGGTTGGAGCCTATGTGGTGTCAGCGGGAATGTAGTCCGAGATATTGTGTGTTGAAGTTGCTTCTGTGGTCTGACGTGAGAGTGGAGAGGGGTCTACATGTGCCTGGTGGGGTGGAGGACGTACCGTCGTAGCTCTTGGGCTCGCCGGGACCTTTGAGGATAGCCATTGTGATGCTGGGAAGTGTAAAGTGCTGTAGAGGAGGAGTGGCGTGCGGCTGGTGTGGTGCGGGGGCTTCCGTTGCTGGGCAGCTGGAATGCAGGAACGGATCTGGGCATCGAAGTTGAGCGGGGCAGATGACAGCACCGGGGAAAATCGCGTCATTGCACTTGCTGTGCCTTCACATGAAACAGTCCCCAGCAGATCACCATCTCAAATACGAGCTTCACAAAGAAGAGTGACAGATGAGATAATAAGAATTTTGTTCATTCCGGCTCGTATTGACCCTCTTGGGTGTAACCGTGCCACTCCATCCAAACGATCATAACATACAGCTCTGTCCATGAGCTTTCATAATACCATTCAAATCCATACATATCCTGACCAATCTAGGCGCCAGTCCCAATAACACTACACAAGCTGCTCACTTACTCGACGGTGACCGACTTGGCAAGGTTACGGGGCATGTCGACGTTGACGCCCTCGGCAACCGCCATCCAGTAGGACATGAGCTGCAGAGGAATGACGTTGATCAGACCCTGCAAGCAGTCGACGTTGCTGGGAACCTCGATCTTGTCGGTCTTGTCTGTGGGGAACTCGGGGTCATCCTGGTTGCAGATGATGATTGGTCGTCCGCTGCGAGCAATGACTTGCTGGTAGGCGTTGAGCGACTTGGCAAAGATGTCGTCGCGGGTGAGGATCATGACAATAGGCAGGTTCTCGTCAACGAGGGCAAGAACACCGTGCTTGAGCTCTCCAGACATGACTGCTTCGCAGTGGAGGTAAGAGATTTCCTTGATCTTCAAGGCACCCTCAAGAGCGGTGGCGTGCTGGGAGCCACGGCCGAGAAGCAACAAACTCTTCTGATCCTTGAAGCGCTCGCAGAGTTTCTTGATGGGCCCATCGAGCTTGAGCACCTCCTTGAATTGCTCCGAGATCTTGGAGAGACCCTCCATGATCTCCTCACGCCTCTTTGTCTTGGAGGCACGGTCCTCGCTAAGGGACAAAGCGAACATGACCATGCAGACAAACTGGGAGGTGTATGCCTTGGTGGAGGCGACACCGATCTCGGGACCGGCGTTGATGTGGACACCGCAGTGGGTGAGAAGAGAGATGGAGGAACCGACGTTGTTGACGACACCGACGGTCAGGGCACCGCGCTCCAAGCAGTAGCGGAGAGCCATCAGGGAGTCAGCAGTCTCACCGGACTGAGAGACGAAGACGCAGGTGTCGTCACGGAAAACAGGAGCCTTGCGATCCAGGAAGTCAGAGGCCAGCTCGACGGCGATGGGGATCTCGGTCAACTCCTCGAAGATACCACGGACAGCCATGCAGGAGTGGTACGAGGTACCGCAAGCAATGAAGATGATCCTGCGGCAGCGGCGGATTGTGGCCAGGTACTGGCGGAGACCACCGAGTGTGACGGTCTTGTTCTCGACATCAAGACGACCACGCATGGCGTTGACGACCGACTCGGGCTGCTCGAAGATCTCCTTCTGCATGAAGTGGTCGAAACGGCCCTTCATGATCTCCTGGAGCTGAATCTCCAAAGTCTGGATAGCACGGACGTTGGAGGTGCCGTCGTCCTTGTTCAGGCGGTGGATGTTCAGCGAGCCCTCGTGAATGTGCGCAATGTCGTCGTCCTCGAGGTACAGGACCTTCTTGGTGTGCTCGACGATGGAGGCGGGGTCGGAGGACAGGAAGAACTCGGTGGGCATAGGGGCGCCATCGTCGGAGAGGAAAGCGCGCGACTGCGAGCGGTGGAGGAGAGACTTGTCAGGGGGAGCGAGGAGGTTGTTGCTCTTCTTCAGGGCAACGTTGTGGGAGGCGCTCTCGGCGGGGAGAGCGGTGTTCTCGTCATTGTACTCGACATCGACAAAGTCAACCTTCATCTTCTTCTGTGTGCGGACACCGATGACAAGGGGCGAACCCTTGCGGGCGGCGACGACCTCATGGGGGTAGTGGATGGACTTGATCAGGAGACCAAACGCACCCTGCAACTCCTTGATGACGGCCTTAACGAGCGAGGGGAAGGTCAGATCGGGGTGCTCGGTGTAGATGTACTTGGCGAGCTTCGCGATGGCCTCTGTGTCGGTCTCGGTCTCGAACTTGTGACCCTTGCTCTCGAGCAGAGTCTTCAGCTCCTTGTAGTTTGTGATGATTCCGTTGTGGACGACCGAGAACTCCCAGTTGGGGTCAGACCTGCAGTCAAAAAATTGTCAGTCGCTGCGCGCTGTCTTCAGAGTTACATCTAGCTGCACCATTGAGCACTGCGGTTCGCCGACCCCGCCGTGTCACCGATCACGCAGCTCGACGCTACGAAAACGCTAAAAGCTCCGAGGCTTGATGTAGAGGTTGACGTACCTGTGGGGGTGGCAGTTGATGCGCGAGGGAGGGCCGTGGGTGGCCCATCGTGTGTGGGCAATACCGGCGTGTGAGTCGAAGACCTTGTTGAGGTCGAAGTTCTGCTCCTCGACGAGCTTCTTCAGCGAGGCGACCTTGCCGACCTCCTTGACGGCGAAGACCTCGTTCTTCTTGTCGCCGTCGATGGCCAGACCTGCAGAATCGTAGCCGCGGTACTCGAGACGTGCCAGACCTGGTGGTCGTTAGAACATCGTCCATTGCTGTCACTGCACTCCACTTCATAGACAAAGTCCATCAGCAGATTGCCCAGCCGCGCAGCCACGTACCATTGACAAGTGTGTCGAGAATGTACTTCCTGTCCTTCTCCACCAGGTAGTTGATGTACCCGAAAATTCCACTGGTGGCCGCATCGTCAGCCTCTGTACCGCGCCGATTGGTGCTCACAACAATGTAGAGCGGGGCAGCTCGCGCCGACTTACCACATGATGAAAACGAAAGAACTATGAGAGACGTAAAAGGGAAACGATCGTGAGGCTTGAGTAGAGTGGGCTGTTGAGCAATATGCAGGCAGAGAGGGTCGATGGTATGAGAGGAGCGAAAGAGCGGTCGGTGGTCGTGATATTTGTATCTGAACAGGCCAAGCTTGCGGCGATCCACTCTTCTCCATATCTATCCCCGACTAGCCATCACCACTGCAGCCTCTCGCATAACTGGTGGCGCCCTGACGCTAACCACACCACCCTTTCATCTTGCCTGTCGTGTCCCAAGCGCTGATACCACCTCAGCATCGCCAATCCATTCCTAAGACGACGCCTCCTATTGCCCCAGACGTCATGCCTGCAAAGCAAACCAGCTGTCCGCCAACGCTTCGGGGGGCGCGCCCGTTGCTGTCCCTGATCTGCCGCTACGTGTATCGATGCTCAGGTACGGGAGGCTGTGTGGACCTAAACATAGCAACAGCACGCCTGTTGACTACAAGTTTCTGCACCACGCTTGAGCATTTTCTCTCCACGCTGCTATTTGCGCCGCACCGCTTCTCGTGCCTAGTGGCGAGCATCGCTATGGCCATTGAGCAGGCCATGGGTTGCTGACCGTGATTTGGAGCGCGTGTTTCTAATTACACCGTGCTGGCCGAAAGCAGCTATGAGCTACGTCAGCAGCATCCCACGTCAACAACGTTCGGAATCACGCCCCAGACAGAGAACTCGGGTTGACCGTGTTTGTTTCCTCGGTAACGAGCACGGTAACATTCTACACAGTATATACACAGAACTACACAGAGATACTGTTCTTCGCTCGCCTTGCAAACATGGCAGGAACCACGGCACGTCTCTGCTCAAGTGGTGCGCGTTGTCAAGAGCCCCACCACCTGCGATTCATGCCGGATGCCATCCATGCACTCGACCAACGTTGAGAGAATGCCCTGCAATAAACGCACCGTGCTCATAGTATCTCTGCACAGGTGTTAACAGCGTGTCTTCCAGTGCAGCGCCCATACAGAGCAGCGAGATGGAACGCGGTGGCTTGATCTCGGCTGACAGCCACCGCCTATCACCCCATGTATCTCGTTCACGTTGGGGCAGGCTGAGACAATGTTTGCTTGTACAGCTACCGCTCCGAGACACGGGCTGCTACTGCACATGCTCTCCTGCACATGCGCGTACCGTGGTACGTACAACCGTAAATCACGACTGTACGGTGAACGACGCACACTACTTTACGCCTTCCGTTGCAGGATGCTAGCCCCCCGCGCAGCGGCGGCATTGCATACCGCATCTTCAGCTGTGAGGCAAGCACGCCGAGCTTGAAAGGATTCCGATATTGCACTCAGACGCTAACATTGGCGGCCCATATGTGCTGCAGTTGGACGAATCTTAACATTGAGGCTCGCACTGTGGTGGAGTTTTCGTCAGATGAACATTGGAGGAGCCAGGCGTCCAGCTGTGGCGCGCGCTACCGTCAGCCGCACTCAGCCTTACCGCGCGCTGACCAGCAGCGGGTCGCGTCAGGTGAGCCATGAGGGAAGTACCATTGTACTGTTTCGAAGTGTGTGTTGTTTTCAGAGCGAGTACATGGCAGGTGTGGGTCGAGGCGTAAGATACCAGCAATTGCTGGCAATGATTGTGTGTGAGGGTATGTATAGGCACAGCAAGCTATGAGCTATGTGGGCCTGTGGCCAGTCTAGAGACATTCTACAGAGTTTATCCAACGAAGCTGATGAACAGCATATGTTACAATGAAACCGGTTCTCCTTAAATATGCAATGAGGGATGTGTGGCAATTGGTAGGACGCTTATCGACCGTCGCAATACCCGGGAGCCTTGGGCTTGCCTCCTTCCACCCAGCTCTGGACGGTGAGAGATGTAGTATAGACCATAGCGACCGCACCGACGATACACATGAGGACATCGAGGGTGCGTGCAATGGTAGTCCGCGCGACGGCCCTGTAGTGGAGCATTGGCTGCCGACAAATTAGTGATGACAGCATCATACGATAGTAGGCGAGACTTACGGGGTAGATGAACACCAGCGGGATGCAGGCAAAGCTACCGACAAGACTAACGAACTTGTCGAGGTCGCCGGCGCCCGCCCAGGCGATGCAAGCGCACACCATGACCATGAAGAAGCGGAAGAAGTTCTTCTTCCACTTGATGAGTGGGTTGTACTTGCCCGTCCTACTGAACAATTGCTGGCTGGTGATCTCGATGGCCGGGTAGATTTGCAGTGGTGTCGAGAAGAGGATAGCAAGGGAGTAGATGAATTGCACGGCATTGACGAACCTGTTGTCCTGCGGCATGTTGAGCAGGACCACGGTCTTGGTCTTAGAGCCAAACGCAGCGTAGGATAGAGCTCCAGCGCTGAGGAAGACTACGGTGATGATGATCATGACACCTCCTAGAACCTTGGGGAACTTCTTGGGCTCCTTCATGCCGCTCTGAATAGGAATGACAAGACCAATACCTTCGAATGTGAAGATGGCGGTACCAATGAAGAGAGTCCAGTCCTTGGGGTTGAAGCTTGCAATGTCAGAGATGCCACCTTGGTGCACGATGGTGAACAGGTCGTAGTAGTATAAATAGCCGAGTCCCAGAAGAATGAAAGCATCGGCGATGAGTGCAAGCTTTTGGATGTTGTTGATGTTGCGATAGAGCGATAATGGCAGAAAGACAACCATCTGCATCAGAATCATATACTTGATGTCGATGAAGGTGGCGCAATTTGTGACAGCCAAGACGAATGCTTGAAGGTTCTCAGAGACGAAGACGATGTAGGCAGACGAGAAGCCTATCTGCGAGATGACAAGAGAGAAGTTGATCAGATTGCGCATCCATCTTCCGTAGAGATGGAGACCCATGTCACCGAAAGACGCTTCGACAGCAAGGCGTGTGTCGACGAGAAGAACGAAGCAGAAGTACGACAGACCTGCCACAGCCAAAAGGACTACGTTTGAGAAGGCCATGCCACCGTTGAGGAATGCTCTAGGGAGGAAGAGCACACCAGTACCAACGAAGGACTTGAGCAAGAGCAAGGCGGCACCTGTAGGTGTACCTTGACCCTCCTTCTTGGGCTTCCTCTTTCTCCGCTTTCCTGGCGTGGCAGGTAGAAGGCCACTCGATTCGCCGTACTCACGGTCGTCTTCAGAATGCTCGCCCGAGTCGAAGGCGTCTGAGGAGAAGTACTCGTCTGGGCCGAGCACCTCGTCATCGTCCTCGAGCGACTCACCGGCAAAATGACCGTAAAGTGTCAAGAATTCGAGGAAGTTGCTCGTGAAGGGCTGGGGCCGTTGCTGCGCAGGTTCGCCGATGGTACCATAGCCAGAGGGACCAGGCGCTGGGGACGGGCTGGGTGCGTTCTTACGCAAGTACTGGCGGCGAAAGCCTCCCGGCTGGCGAATAGACGAGGCGCTGATGTCGTTGTCGTCCTTGGTGCGGGAGGCATGGAAGCTCTTGCTGCGTGCCAACTTCCCTCGCTCTTCAGCGGCCTGCTGCTCGCTCCATCTGTAGATCTGCCGCGTTATGTCGCCGCCCTGCAGCTGTAGACTGTTGAACTCCTCGTCCTCGTCCTCGTCGCCTATTCTGCTCCGTGACTCGTCGTCGATGCCGCCCCGTGCTGACCTGCCGGGTGACCCATACTGCCCGACCAAGTGCCGGCGCACAATCTCGGGGTCTTCGTGGGGCACGGGCGAGCGTCCACGGCCATCGTAGGAGCCGAAGGTATTGGAGAGTCTGCGGTCGGAGGCTGCGGCTGGGGCTGCGGTAGGGAGAGCAGGCGAGTGCGGCGTGGCAGACGGAGAAGCAAATCTGGGAGGGCTCTTGCCGAGCGACTCCTTCAGCGCCGAGGACAGGGCCGACGTGCCCGGCCCTGGGAGCGACGACTTCTGCTCGGCACGGCCTGGCAGCGGAGTCTGGATGGGCACAGGCGAGACCTCTTCAAGCTGCGCAGGCGTCGGAATCTGTCCAACTGCGGGCGTGCGAGACTGCACCGACGACGGCACAGGCGAGCTCGCCAGTCGTGCCGTCGACTCGGCGCGTGGGATCGACTGCGAGACGGACTGCGAGGGCGAGCTGCGGCCAGAGTGCCTTGACGAGGGGACTGCCTGCGGCTTCGTCGACGACCCGGGACCGTCGTTCGCCATGCTGTGCTGTTGCTATCGCGTCTACCGCGTGCTGTCGAGCTGTCTGCTCAGCGTCCTATCAGCCTTCGGTTATTGCTGTGTAACGTCGGCGATTAGTGAGCACAGAGATCTGCACTGCAACAGTTAGCTGGCTAATTATGGCTGCAAATTGTCTGGCGGGCCCAGCAGCTGCACACACACGCACCGAGAGGCTCTTCTGTGGCACTCGCAATAGTCACACAAGCAGCGAGAGTGCAGAGTTGAGATGAAAGCAGTTGCAGTGCCGGTGAGGAATGTGCCCCAGCGCCCTGGTCTGAGGTCATTGGCCACGAGGCGTGGGCGTGGGCGTGGGCGTGGGATCCCACCTGGGCAGCGTGCCCTGGTCACCTGCATCCTGCAACGGTCAAGAAACGCCTTAACGAGCCAAGAGCCTCCAAACAGAGCCCCAGTTGTACTTGGCTGGAGCCGGTGACAGCGTCCCTCGTCATCGCTAGGCGCGGAACGCTCGATACTAATGGCAGCGCTGTCGTGCCTGCTATCCCACTGTGCCATACCATCCTCCCCGGTCCCCGGACTCAAACTTCGACAGCCAGCAAAGGCCCGAAATGCGGCCTTTCCGCCCTTGATTGGAACCCTGTACCGCCTTTTGAGCCGTAGTGACATCGCCAAACCGGATTATGACAGACGTCAACGAGGAACCCACAAGGCGCATGCCGCCGAGGTCCAGATCCAACTTTGCAGCAAAAACCGCAACAGACACTTCTCAACGGCTGCACCGGCGCTCCTTTGTCCAAAGCTCGCCGCCGCCCAATGAGCAGACCCCGTTGCTGGACGGTGGCCGGGATGAGCACATCCAGGATGAAGAGCATGGAGTGGAGTGGCTGCGAAGCTGGTTCTGCAACACGTTCCACCTGTCAGGATCAAAGCCGAGCTCGAGCAGTCACGATGGCTCTCGTCGAGCGACCAGCGATGTCTCCAAGCCTCGTCCAGGCGCGTTTCCACGACCTGTGGGAGGCACTGACAAGCTGGGCACGTTCGCCGGCGTGTTCGTCCCGGTCACGCTGAATGTGCTGAGCATCTTGATGTTCCTACGATTTGGGTTCATTCTCGGACAGGCTGGTGTCGTAGGCATGATGGGTAAGAATATGCATATGCAGTATCGCCAGAGGAGCTCTCCATCGCTGTCCAAACTCCATGAGCCTGTAGTAAGCCTTCAATTGTAGACTGTGAAAGTACTTTCTGGAGGCCATGAGATTCAACACAAGTCAAGTGCGGACGATGATGAGAAGGTCATCTGGCGGACTGCACTATTCGAGCTCTTACAACTGACGCTCATAGGCATGCTCGTGGCTGGTTATGCCATCAATCTGCTCACCACAATGTCCATCTCTGCCATTGCGACCAACGGCACTGTACGTGGCGGAGGAGCGTACTATCTCATCTCTCGCAGTCTGGGTCAGTCATTCCCTGCGGATGGAATCATGACATATCCATAACCAGTGAATACTTTGCTGCCATTGACTGACACGCTCGATAGGCCCCGAATTCGGTGGGTCCATAGGTATTGTGTTCTACCTCGGACTTGTTTTCAACACCAGTCTCAATGCCGTCGGTCTCATTGATTGTACCATCGAGAATTTTGGGAGTCGCACTGGGTCCATGTCTCAGTGGCTGCCTCAAAGTTACTGGTGGCAGTTTCTTTGGGCCACAGTTGTACTCACGGTATGCACGCTCATCTGCCTAGCTGGTAGCGGGTTGTTCGCTCGCTGCAGCAACGGCTTACTGGTCATGCTTTTGATCGCCATAATCAGTATCCCTGTATCAGCGGTCGTCAGAGAACCATATGTAGACGAAAGACACGGCATCGTCTTCACAGGTTTCAGCTTCAACACCTTGCGGGAAAATTTGATGCCTCACCTCACCAGGGGTGCTGCAGGCAGCGTCACAAAACACCGTGAGAATTTTCAGGACCTCTTTGGTATCCTCTTTCCCGCCTTGAGTGGCATTCTGGCGTGCGTCTTCCTTCGAAATTGTGCAAGAGTATCGAGCGCTGACCAGTCACAGCGGAGCCAGTATGTCTGGAGACCTAAAGCACCCGTCCAAGGCCATACCCAAAGGCACCCTCTATGGACTTGGATTAACCTTCTGCCTGTACACCATAGTGATCATCGCATTGGCGGCATCAATTGGCAGAGAATCTTTCTACAACAACACCAACGTCATCCAGCTTACCAATATCTCTGGCGTGGTTGTATTACTCGGCGAATATGCTACATCGCTCTTCTCGGTTCTCATGGGCGTCATTGGCTCTGCAAAACTCTTACAGGCACTCGCACGCGACCATCTGATTCCGGGTCTGTCTATCTTCGCCCAAGGCACGAAGGCAAAGGATGAACCCATCTATGCCATCGTCTTCACATATGTTCTCGCGCAACTGACCATGTTCGCCGATATCAACCAGATCGCCTCATTCATCACGATGACCTATCTGATGACATTCTTAGTAACCAATCTAGCCTGCTTCCTACTGAAGATAGGCTCTGCACCGAACTTTAGGCCCTCCTTCCACTTCTTCAATTGGGAGACTGCAGCCATGGGCACCCTTGCGTGCGGTGCAACCATGTTCTTCGTGGATGGTTTCTACGCTTCCGGATGCGTAGCCTTGCTTTTGACGATATTCGTCCTCATCCACTACACGACACCACCAAAGCCATGGGGCGATGTCAGCCAAGGTCTCATCTATCATCAAGTGCGGAAGTACCTGCTGCGTCTGCGTCAAGAGCACGTGAAGTTCTGGAGACCACAAATCTTGCTGCTGGTCAACGATCCACGGCGTCAGTACAAGCTCATCCAGTTCTGCAACTCGCTCAAGAAAGGGGGCCTATTCGTGCTCGGCCATGTCATCGTCTCTCCAGACTTTGGCGAAGCTGTGCCTGAGGCAAGACGGCAACAAGCCTTATGGCTGAAATACATCGACTTCTCAAAGATCAAAGCATTTGTCAATGTTGCTATCTCCCCGGCTGTGGAGTGGGGTGCTCGCAATCTGGTCCTTGGTGCAGGCTTGGGCGGCATGAGGCCGAATATTGTGATCATGGGCTCCTACAACCTCACAGAGCTCAGGGATACGCAGCCTAGCCTAGGCATCCCATCACCTCAACCATCGCGACCAACAAGCAAAGCCACAAACCACTCAATATCGCGCAAAGCTATCACAGCGGCAGCCCGCCGCAAGCAGTCCGACAATCTGGGCGAGATGCTTCCTACTGACACCATCAGACCGGAAGGGTCGGTAGGAATCCAAAGCTACGTCACCACTATCGAAGATCTAGTGCTAAGACTCCAAATGAACGTCGCTATTGCGAAGGGCTTCAAGGAGCTCGAAGTCCCTCCGGCTCGACCGCCAATGATGAAGCGTGCGCTTGGCCAATGGGGGCTTGCGGACGTGGAGGTTGACGAGCCATCGAAGAAGTACATCGACTTGTGGCCAATACAAATGTCGGCTGAAGTGGCTACTGCAGGCGACGGTCATAATCGCAAAAATGTCCTAACGACCAATTTCGATACGTATACGCTCATTCTTCAGCTAGGGTGCATCCTGCACACTGTGCCGTCTTGGAGGCGGTCCTACAAATTGAGAATTTGTGTTTTTGTCGAATACGAGTCTGACGTTGAGGAAGAGCGAGGACGCGTTACGACATTGCTGCGCAATCTGCGCATCGAAGCAGAGGTAAGAGCCCCAAGAAACACCACACGAAGAGGCTGCACCGCTGGTACTGATTCCGAACTATCTGTTCCCTGCGTTCGGTACTATCTTTGGCAGAGTTTAAGGATGCTAACGCACGAGTCTGGCAGATTATCGTCCTCTGGCTCGCAAGTGGCGATTTGAGTATGTACGAAGTCATTGTCAACGGTCAGGACGAAGACGACTTCGAACAGGCCGCTAGAGATGTAGACTTCTCGTTGGAAGATGAGCGGTGGTGGCAAGACATCAAGAAGTTACGGCAACCGAACTCGATGAGTGCAAGCCAAGAACTTGCACAGGCTACAGAACTTCTCGAAGCCGTGTACCAATGGCCGACGGCATCTTTCCAGCATGGAAGGCGAGACATCAGGCCAAGGCGGTTTGCCGCCCTGCAAAAGATGCTCCGACGAGCCAAGAGTAGAGCTTCAACCAGCGATGTCAGAGAGGCCGGTGCTGATGTCGGCATGCGTACTCAAAGATTCCCTGCAGATCTTCTGCTCGACGATGCCTCAGATTCCGATGCTGATGTCAGCGATGGTGACGAGGCCGACGACGAAGCAGCAGTCACAGAAAGCGAAGCAGGCGTGAGCGGCAGCAATTTTGATGAATACGACCTTGACGCCTCAGAAGACGAGAGCGATTTCTCAGACGCGAATCGCCCGCGCTCGCTGGGTCGATCGAACACCACGCCTGCTAGGGTAGGCGTCCCTTTCTTCTCGAAGAAGCTCGACCTCCGCAAGGCAATCTGGAAAGGCTCACCTAAAGACGCCTCACCCAGGCCCAGTCGCCCAACGAGTGAATCCATCACACCACTCAAACCGCATCCTTCAGCCACAGCTTCCGACACCGCTATGCAGCACGCGATACATCGCCACAGAAAAACCCGAAGCACCACTAGCAGCATATCGCAACTCTCAACCTCGCAACTCTCCACCTCTTCCCGCGCCCCCGTGATCCGCGACCCGGAGTCTCTTCCCAAATTCTCGTCTAAAACCGTTCCCCGCACCGCCGTCGCCCAAGAGGAAGCCCCCGGTCCGAGCATCATGTTCGTCGACACGCCCGCAGCAACACGCCACCAAGATCCCCTTGCAACAGCCCAACTACCTCCCGACAACCCGACGCCCTCGCCGAGGCACTTCACCTCGAGCCTGCAGCACTCTCCTGCACCGAGCCCGTCGCCGGCAACACCGCAGACCCGCGCTACGGCGAGTCCTGCCTCGGGACTGGCTTCGGGGTTGGTTTCAGGCCTGGCTTCGAGCGGACTCGCGTCCGGGTTCCCTGCGCAGCAATCGATTCCGCTGAGTTTCAACGATCTGCCGTGTCGTGCACAGCATCTTATTCTCAATGAGTTGATCAAGGGGCAGAGCGAGGAAACGGCGGTTGTGTTTACGACGCTGCCCAGTCCGATGGAGGGGACGTGTAAGAGTGAGCAGGAGAGCGTCAAGTATGTGAGTGATTTGGAGGTCTTGACTGAGGGGTTGGGTCCGGTGCTGCTGGTTAGTGGCGGGAGTATGACTGTGACCATGAACTTATAGGGGGACTTTCTTGAGGCGTAGAATATAGAAGTCTAAATAGTATCATTATAAAAATGAGTCAACGCTGGCTGTGATTGTACTATGAGCTGTCTGAGCTGTCGCTATCGTTCTCAGCCGAGATCTTCTCGTCTATGACCTCCTCTGCCTCGTCTGCCTTCCCAGTCATGGGATATGCCTTGAGACACGTGATTCGTGTGCCAGTCGAGTAGGTCGCCAATAGCCTCCCGATCTGATTCGCTGCGAACCCGCTGCCCTTTTCCCCCGTCTCCTTCTTCAATTCTGAAGCATTGATAAGCCAGAGGCGCACTGTGCCGTCGCTGCTCCCAGCAATAACAAGAAACTTCGACTTGTCCGTTGCAGAGTAGGGAAGGACTTCGAAATCCTTGATGCGCCCTGTGATACCCGCAGCGGGACCGCCAATTTGAGCAATGAGCTTGCTGCTCGGCATATCTTCGTTCTTCGGCTCCGCATTCTCGCTCGGCGCAGTCGCACTCGTATCGTACATCAGTATGCGGCCATCCTCGGTGCTCACAAGCAACGTGTTCGGCCCGTCCTCGTGCGGGAGATAGTGCATCTGATGCACCTTAGTCCGGGGCGTGGGCAGAATCTTTGCCTTGGGTTTGGAATCGATGCCAAATACAACAACACCGCGCTCAAATGCAACTGCAAACTCCTCGCCCTCGGCGTCCCAGATCACGCGCCGCCCTTCGCCGGACTGGAATCGCCCCTCGCCCACGGCCGCTAGCATGTCGCGCGAGAAGTTGAGTACACCAGCTTTCTTGCCGGTGACGAGGTTCCACAACCTCATGCACTTCTCGCCCTTGCCCACGCTGACCATCAGCTTGTTTGATGGGTGCACGGAGAAATCGTTGATGCCGCTGGGTACTTCGCCTGGGCCGGCGGTGTCTCCGCTTGGGCGGCCCTGGGGCTTAGGGATCGGAGCTTTGATGGTGGAAAGCGCGGTCCAGTCGCGAGTGCGGGTGATAGCTATTGTGCTGTCTTCTGCGGCGCTGAGCAACTTCGCGCGGGTGGGGAAGTAGAGCGCTGTGATGTTTGAGGAGTGGTGGAGCAGGGAGCCTAGTTCCTTGTTCTTGGAGTTCTCGGTGATGGCGATTCCTGTCAGACTGGGGAGTTTGGGGGCCTTTGAGACAGCGGGTGGTGCGGTAGAGAGCGAGTACAGGTTGATGCGCTCGTCCGTTGCGCCGGTTGCTAATGTGACTTTGTTGGTTTCGTCGGAGAGAGGGGAGATGGCCAGACAACGGATCGCAGAAGCATGAGCGTTGAACAGGAATGTGTCTGTGAAGTCCACCTTGGAATTCTCTGTTTCTGGTTTCGATACATCGTGCTCTCCAGTGACGAGACCTGACGGGATTGCTGCAGCGAACCCATGGAGAATCCTCTCATAAGAACCAGTAATGATTTGAAAACTGGAACTCCCTGTCGTTTCATCACTGGGCGCGGGGGCTGATTCAATTGCTGCTTTGCTCTTGCTCGGGACAAGCTTCCCGTTGCTTGCACCTGCTTTGCCTGGTACTGATGCTTTCTTTGGAGCCTGCTTTGTCACGGGCGCACTCTCTTCTTTCCTACTCTTCAGGGACTTCGGCAGTCTTGCGCCTTCCACGTTTTCATTCTTCCTTTTGGCCATTTCGATATCTGATGTCACGCGTGTTGTTGCAGTTGCAGACGTTTTGCGCCCAGAGATTCTCCAGGCTCGACTTTTTCTGCCGATGTGCTAACTATTTACGACGCTAGCGCAGAGCTTATTCGAAGGCGGTGACTGGACGCGACGAGGAAGGGAAGGCCTGTGCAATCGGCCAACGTCTCTCATCCTCGCGGAAGCCCCCATCGAACTGCGGTATTGTCAACCACATTTTCATCAACAAACGCGCTCCGCAACACCTATAATCCATCACATTGGCGACACTCGTGAATAACGGATGTCGGCTACCGTTCGGCGGTTCTCATATGTCCCTCGACGGCCATCGTGATGTATTACTTAAGGAGAAGCGGAACGAGAGCGTGTAAGTACCACGCGCCGATATTATCGCACTGCATTTTTTTCGATTCTTTGAGTCGATGCGACACCGAAAAATCGCTCGTATTGTATTATTATTGTGTTGTGGTGCTGATATGGCGGTGCATAGGACGTACAATGAGTCCCGCAAGCGCAAGCTGCGCGAGCTCTACAAGTATTCGGCCTACTTGGATGCACCCGAGAAGTGGGCCACCACCATCCAACTCGAGCAGCATGAGAACCAGTTCTTAGACGAAAATGATTTCGAACTGTAGGTCTTTCTCTACACTTTGCAATAATTGCTTTTCGCAAACAGAAAAACCTTATCGATTGTTATTGTTGTAGTTCCATTCCACTGACATTGCTTGCTATGCAGAGGTCGACGCTTCAACGATGCAACGCTCTCATCCCCTTTCGCTGGTCAGCAACCACCTTTACCGTCGACCCTACCTTTTGCGCAACCTGGAAAACTTGCCTTCACTCCATTCGCCAAATCCTCGTCATCCCCCATTACCGGACCGAGTCTTGAGGACCAACTTCGTGCAGCATCTGCTTCGCCGTCCGTGATTACACAGCAACTGCCACCTCCGGACGTACTGACACACAGTGATGAGCGGCTTTCCTCGAGGCCGTCCTCTATCGCTCCTCCTGCAGGTGTTTCATCACCATCCAGATTGTCAGTCGTCGAAGACCAAGATTCCAGCAACACCTCTTCCGTCGCAACGCGTACCAGCGAAGCGCCAGCCGTTCAGGATGTGGGTGTTGGGAGTGCAATCGACAAAGAAGCGCGGACCGTCGATCCAAAGTCAGTTGTCGATGCTGCTGCGGAGGAAGCACCAAATACACCTACCACAGATGAACCCAAGGCTCCCCAGGTCGTCCATCTTCCACCGAAAGAGGTCCAGGAAGCTCGACTGCAAGAGACAGAGCGCAAGTTGGAGATCGCTGCGATCAAGCAGCGGAAGGAGGACGAGCGACTGGGGCTCTCGCACTCAAATGGAGCAGAAGCTGTATCTTCACCTTCGTCCACCGTGGGACCATATTCACAAGCAACTCCGCATGCACCGCATCAATCACCGGCTACGAGCCCCGATACCGAAGCTTTCCACGATCCTGCCCACCCGCTTGTGTCTAATGAAGACATACTGGACCCCGCCGCACAGCAAGTCAAGGAGGATCATGAGCGCGCCCTGCAGAAGCAGATGAGAGAAGCTCGAGAACGTGCGCGCGGACCCGATTCGCCAACATCAGATGTCGAGAAGCAGATCGAAGATGAGCAGGCAATACGGTTGGTGCGGGATGGAAAGAGTCGATTAACTGAATCCATCGGCAATGGAGGCCATTCGATGACAGAAGAAGCTGAGCAGGTTGCCAATGAAAGGAGTTTGGTACAAAGGGCGCGGGACCAACCAGAGCCTGCCGCGGATTCACTTCCAACGCCCACCACAACTGCACCTGAACCAAACATCGGGGATCGCGAAAGTACGGAAACTGTCATCACTCAAGTCAAGGAGCACCAGACTGCAGACCATCCCACACCTCCGGCAGAGGCTGATCTCAATATGACAGAAATTCCAGCTCTAATCAAACCAGACATCACTTCTACACAAGCCTCGCCACGCCGTGAGCGCATGACGACTCGCGTGTCTTCGGGTGCCATCCGACAAAAGTCGGTGTCGGAGATTATCAGCGAGCATGCCGCACATAAGGACGTCTTAACCCCACAATCAAGCAATCTGTCCAGCCCGCAACGGCAGCGGCAGCAAGACTGCAAGTCAACGGAGGTCTCAATCGTGGTCTTTGCAAAGAAGAACCACACCAAGTCACATAAGGCGATGCAGCCCTATGATCAGGATTATGCATCGCTGCAGGGGGCTTCAGAAGACTCAAGTCGCGACTACCTGGAAGGCCTGTTCAAATTCCAAGCCCACCATCCCCCACGATCTGTGCCACTGCAGGAGCTTGTAACATCTGCGAGGAAAACTCTCTCAACCAGCGGGACCCTGGCGATGATTCGTGAGAATCAGGACTACAAGATACTGAAGCGCGTATACCAGCTTCAGAATGCTAACCGATGGTCGCTACGACAGCTGCAGAAGTCCGCTGAGCCAGAGCGTCCGTTTACGCACCAAGATCAACTACTCCTAGAGATGAAGTGGATGCAAACAGACTTCAAGGAGGAAAGAAAATGGAAGCGTGCCCTAGCAGCTACGTTTGCTGACTGGTGCGCCGAGTACTTCCACAGCAGCCCAGGCGAGCGCATTGCTCTCCGAGTCAAGGCGAAGATTCCTAGACCAACTGCAGAAATGACAACCGACGATGACATGCAGGATGCTCCTACACCGGATCTTATTCCTTCTGGCGCGCACGAGACCGAAAGCGAATCATACGGGGATGATGATGACCTCTTGACACCATTCCACGCGGACCCTCCAACGGGCGTCTTCTCCCTTGGGTTTGATGATGTCGTCATGAAAATAGACCGCACGCCAGCAAGCGATCATATATTCCGCGAATTGCCGTTCTACGAGCCCATGCTAGAAGGCGCTAGCGATGTCACACCTTTCTCGATCTCCGAGCCGCCCATACTACCTGTTTCAAAGTTTGTAACCGGTAAGCTTGTTTCGCAGATCAAGGGTCCGCCCAGAAAGCGCAGTCGGTATGACTATGATTCCGAGGATGAGCCTTCCACACCGCCAAGCCGCGCAGGCACCTCTGCTGAGCACTCGATGCCTTCCACTCCCGGTCGAAGGCTGTTCTGCCGGAACGATTTACCTCCCGAAATGACTGACGTTGCGCTGTTTAATGCCGAGAACAAGCATGTCAGAGACAGGCTCCAGGCAGCCCATCAGTTTAGACCACCTACGGAGTTTAACATGCCTTCAGTCGCTTTCTTTGAAAATAGAACGCCATCGCAATGGCTGTGGGAAGAAGACCAGAAGCTTCGTGCTCTTGTCAAAGAGTACACCTTCAATTGGTCGCTTGTCGCACAGCAGCTGGCGCTGCCATCCAAGTTCACGTCTGGATCTGGACGGCGTACGCCATGGGAATGTTTCGAACGCTGGGTGCAGTTGGAAGGTCTTCCCGCAGAGATGTCCAAGACGCAGTACTTCCGTACTTACCAAGGCCGACTAGAACAGGCCAACAAGGTGGTCTTTGCTCAGTACCAAGCCCAGCAACAGCAGCAGCAGCAGTCTGGAGGACAGGCACCCGGGCAACCCAGGCGACGTCCTACCACTACGCCAATTCGTGTTGAGCGAAGGAGGGAGAACCGTCACCTCGCTATCATCGACGGTATGCGAAAACTCGCTAGGAAACGCGAATCGGCCGCGCACAAGCAAGCAGAATCGCAGAAGGCAGCGGCGCTCAGAAAAGCGCACGAGCCGGCGGCACCAAAGAACAACGTGCACACTCCGCAAGAGTTCAGCAAGCTCAAGTGGGAACGCGAAGAGAAGCTGAAACAGAGGCAATTGCAACAGGAGATGGCTCAAAGGGTGAGTTTTTGCGCAACACTCAAAATCTACCGGGCTAATGACGACACACAGAATCAGCTGGCTATGCAGCGTCAAGCTCAAATGAACGCGCAGAACGGCGTACCGAACGGTGTACCACAAATGCAGCGCAACGGTACTCCCGGCGGTTCGAACAACATACCTGCGCAGATGGCCAACAATCCTCAGAATGCCGCTGCGATGGCTGCTCGGATCCAACAAGGCCAACAAGGAATGCCGAACAATCTCAACATGGGCAACATGCCTATGGGTACGCCGGGGGTCCCGCAGGCGCAGATGCAGAGCAGTATGCAGAACGGCCAGCGCATGGGACCTCCGAATCAGATGCGCATGAACATGCAAGGAAACCAGTTCAACAGTCCCAACCAGCAGCAGCAATTTCAGATGCAGCAACAGCAGCAGATGAACATGGCCAATAACCTTGCCGCTCAGGGCATGAACATGAACATGCCCAACGCAAACATGATGGCGCCGATGAGCAATCAGAACCTGAACGGGAACATGAACGCGTCGATGAACGGGATGTCTAATAATGCTGGATCTCCGCGGGTCAACCAAGCGACGCCTAACATGCAGCGCCAGAACGTAAACAACCAAAATGCCCACGTGCCTCAGTATCTGCAGCTGCAGCAGACCATCAAGATGCAGCACCCTGACTGGACGAACGAGCAAGTGCAGAAGTCGGCTTCTGAACAGCTTCAGCGGTACATGGCTAAGCAGCGTGTACAAGCGATGAATGCCGCCGCAGGCTCTCCTGGCATGTCCTCGCCGTCACCGCAAATGGCGAACAATCAATTCATGCAACAAAATGGCGGAATGGCTACAAGTCCACCTGTCAATGCGGTCCAAAACTACCAGCAGCAACTGGTTCAGCAACAACGACTGATGAGCCAACAACGAGCGTCCTCACAGCAGGCCGGCAGCCCGGGAATGAATGGACGACCTCCGAGCAGAAGCGCTACGCCTCAAAACCCGCAGCAGATGCAACAAAGCCCTGGCCTTGCGCAAGCGCAGCCCAACCGTGCTTCTTGAGCAGGCAAAGAATGACCTCTGCGAGGCATCTGATATCTTCGATGCTTGTTTTGCCTTGTATATACTCTTTTAATGTTCTTTTAAGCGACTCTGGACGACTTGAAAAGCCTGTGTAAGCGGTGCATAGCGCGCACGATGCAGGCGACATATGAGCATGGTGTTTGTGGCGTTTGTGGC
Source organism: Didymella arachidicola (assembly GCA_016630955.3). Lineage (NCBI taxonomy): Eukaryota > Fungi > Ascomycota > Dothideomycetes > Pleosporales > Didymellaceae > Didymella > Didymella arachidicola. The sequence continues at coordinate 910,834 of CM049997.1, read as the reverse complement.
GTTTCAAGGCGCTAGCAGATGGATGGGCGGTGGATGTCTGATGGAAAGTTAGCGACAGTCAAGCGATCGAGCGATGCTTTAGACGGCCAAGAGGCTTGTAGAACTTTGAATACTACGAAACTCCCGACACAAGTCACGATCAAGAAATTATCGTTGCAGTGTAAACCGAGCATGATAGGTTTTTACAACCTGCTGACACAGAGCCATGTGGTCGACGGGTATCGTTAAGGAAGCAAGGCAGTCTAAGGGTATCTCTCTAGTCTGAGCGGTCTGCCTCGCTATCATCGTATGTGTTTGAGCCTACGTCTCCAAGCAGGATGTGGTCCGGAGCCGGACCACGGTGGGTTCGCACTGTCGAATGTTAGCAGGTCGTCATTAAGAGAGGATAACGCAGCTGGACTTACCCCACTCGGTCTCCACGCGGAAGAAGATCCATACCCATCTCCTCAGCACCTCGAGAACTTCCATAGTGAAGATGCCCCCCTCAAGATCGTTGAAGTGATCGAGATGTGGTGAGAGCTTCAAGCTCCATGTACATCTTAGCAGCGCATCCATGACGATTGCAGTGTAGTAGAACTCCTTAGCATGAAAGTATCGGTGTCTTCGCAGCCCGAACGGATACTCTGGGTTATTTCTCTCCCTTGGTGAGAACAGCGTGAGGTCCCAATCGCGCATCACGTCCCACCAGAACGAGTAGCCAGAGTTGACGATCACAGCAACCATCCACAACCTGAACAACGTTGTTTCGCTGACACCATACTTCTCAGGCTCAGGCGTCCGCTGCAGCGCACTCAATATGATGACTGGAAATGCAGTACTATACTTCAGCGCATTGGCAAGATGCACACCACCCCAGCCCGTCGCCTTGGATAAGCTCCCTGTCTGCGCATTCGCACGCTGCACGCGAAAATACTCCGTGATACATTGCCTGAGCCGTATCAAGCTAGGAATGCTAATCACAAACGGGACCCAAAATGCGCCCCCGCAATTGCGATTTGGCGGGCCCGTGCTACTGTGCGTGGACGAGAAGAACATGCACAAGCTGACGAACAGATCGCCCAGAACCTTCGCATAGCTCGTCAGCGCATCCGCGAGCAGTATGTCGCCGAACTTGCCATCCGCCGCCTCCGCGATGCCCCCAATGCTGATCCGCTTCAGCGTTGAAAGTGTCCGGCTGCGGCCTGCGCGTGACACGAACGGCAACGGTGCGATGAAGCCTACCACCAGCACCAGCAGGTAGAGGTTGGGCAGGATTTCCCATGCTGCAATGTCGGTGGGGCTGCCGCTTGTAAGGGTCCAAAATAGGAGGAGCGAGATGGCGAGCGGGATGGAGAGGAAGCTTGCGATGCGGTAGGTTGAGAGGTGGTGCGGGAGGTGGTGCGGCGAGGTGCGCGAGGGGTAGCGGATGAGAGAGGGCACGTCGATGCGGATTAGGGAGAGGTAGTGCAGATTAAGGCCCCATGCCCAGATGCCTGGTCTGGAGTTAGTTGGGACGACGAGAGGCGCAACACCATGCTCCATGCTTCGAGACGTACCGAGCACGATTATGAGGGCCACGCGGTACGGCAATGGCAGTATGCGGCTGAAGCCATCGAGTTCTGGCTCAACGGCTGGGTCTCCGTCCATGGTATTGGGATGCGCTGGATGCCGTTGCGGTCGCTGCTGCCCGAGACTGCTGTTGTCGAAGAATCATGAATGAGTCGCGACCCGGTGCTTTCGAGCGCGACGGTCCTCCTCTTCCCAGAAAATCGCGCAAGGGGGTGATTGATGAGTGTTGCGTGGTCACTTCGCTGGTGCGTCTGTGGCTTGGAGATTGGAAAATGGTCAGCCACATGTGGCTTTCAGCCTCATTCGACGCGCTAGATCAATCCAGTGCTAGTCTGCTATCTTAGCTTTGCGAAGCTATTAGGGAAGCTCTACGGTTATATGACGACACCACTCAGAAAGATCGCATCGCGCTGTATGACGCGCTGCCATTAGGTGCCATTGGCCTGGAACCGAGCAATATCACCTGCAGCTCCCCAAGCTTCGCTACTGTGACGTCCATCCTCCGCTCACATTCTGCCGTTACTCATCATACCTTTGCATTCCAAGCACTCTCGAGCTCCCTCCACCGCACCTCACGGCCAAACCACACCACACCACACTATAGAATGTCTCCTCTCTCCGTACCTAAAATTTTCATGGCTGGCGGTGCCGTCGGCTTCGGCTACTACCTGTACATGCGCCAGTACTGGTTCCCCAACCCCTACAAGACACAGGGCGTTCAGAATATCGAAGACCGCTATTCGAAAGGAGGAGGCCACCCCACACACTTGCCTGCTCAGGCCAGCTTGCGAGGTATAGAATTAGCGCTAGCCGCTTCCGCAGTAGCAATTGCTAACGCACACTCGCAGGCTCAGCAACAGACAACGAGGGCAGGAAAGAGGGCGGCAGCAACAAGGGCCCCGACTCGGAGCATTACAAGAGCAACCACTCCTCCCAGCAGGACGAGGTGAATACTCAATAGGCCTGCACCCGGCTCAATTGCTAACAGTCCTGCAGCCTGTCTTTCCGGCCAAGTTCTACGAGCTGCAGTACAACAATCCCAAGGGCAAATAAGCAAACCGCCTCGGCCATTAAGCACGCAAAAAGTCATGTTTCGCGACAGAATACTACAAGGCCTGAGTGGCCATCTGATGCATCGATTGGAGAGTTGGGCGTTTTGAAAGCATAAAAGACAGAGTCACGGTGCGCATATTGCATGGCACCCCTTGACTACCATCGCTACAGATGAGATACCAAATGTAAAACACGTTCACATTTCACCATGACAATGCGCAAACGCTCCTCGGGCTGCTTCGTGGATGAGGTGATGTGAGCTGCAGGATTGCAAGGATGTTCGCGCAAGAGCGCATCGTGACAACTGGGTCACGTCAGAGGGGTGCGGCTGTAAGCGGTAAATCCTCCCCGCAATTGGACTCTACGCTGTAATTGGTGATCAATGAAAGATCAAACATGATCGAGCATGAATTGTGACAGACTATCTGTGTACGATGCGCATATGTGTTGTTGACCGATTTGAACGATCTGCAGATCGCGGATGATCCTCAAGCATCGAAACTGAGGAAAGCAAAGGCCAGCAAGCCCAGCTTGAGGAGTGACATTTAGTTAGGTTAAGGTAAGACCCTTGGTATGTAGATGCCTCGTGACGCTCAACGGTCGCATCCCGAAATATGCCCAGCAGCGTGAAGAAACATGCATTGGTGCAACCTCGGCACCCTCGCCGGTTCCTGAGGCTCCACCGATTTCTCCGCAATCCTCCAGCGCGGAGAGGCCGTGGAAGACCGCTCCCCACACGCGCTTCGACGGACGGTCTACCATTCACAGTAAGCACCGGCGCTCGCACGCTCCTCGGACGGCAATCGCCCGACAAGCCGGTGATGATCAGCAGACATGCACGTCAATTGGGATAGCTTTTGAAGACCTTGGAAGGACTATGCATGCCAGCAAGCGGAAGAGCAGGGCACGGAAAAGTTGCGGGGATTGACACAGGAGTATAAGAATCCGCTCTACCCTGGATGTTGGAGGGTGCGAGTGAAGATCTCCAGGAACCAAGATGCTGGGTCCCAAGCTGCTGTTGACAACGGCGCTCGCAGCTGTTGCTGCAACGGCGAGCTATCTGCCGCCTGCTGCCCAGGAGCCTCAATTCTCACAGCATTCAAGGAGACAGAGCAATGGCACAAACTTTCATGGACCGTATAGCACCCAGGGAAGAGATGTTGTCGACAGCCGTGGCGAGAAGATCACCTGGGCTGGAGTCAACTGGCCCATGTCCGGTACGTAAAGCAAAATTTCAAGACATCCAATTGCTAACGTCTGAATAGGTGAGACCATGATTCCAGAAGGTCTTGAGTGGGCCTCTGTAGACGAGATTCTTGACGATATCAAAAGCGTTGGCTGGAACTACATCCGCATGTGCGTACCACAGAAGACATTCAAGCCCTTCAACTGACTTTTTAGGGGCTACGCCATCGAGATGATCGATCAGGTCTACGACAGGAACGGCACCGACGTCGGCCTTGAGGTCGCTCTGATCAATGCCCTGGGCTACGTTAACGGGACCAAAGTCACAAACGAGATCATCTCGAAGAACCCCAGCTGGACCTCCCAAACCACCCGCTTCGAAATCTGGTCCGACATCGCCTCCGTCGCCGAGCAGAAGGGCATCTTCATCTCGCCCGACGTGCACGTCGGCAAAGCGCAATGGTGCTGCTCCCACATCGACGGCAACGCCTGGTTCGACGACCTCAACTTCAACGCCACACACTGGCGCCGCGGCATCTCGTACGTGGCAAACTGGGCCAAGCAGCACCCCAACATCGTCAGCATGTCGCTGCGCAACGAGCTGCGCGAGTCCTGGAACAACACCGCCCTGTACTACAACTGGAACACGCTGGTTGGCAACATGACCGCTGGCGCCGACGCAATCCACGCCGCCAACCCAGACATCCTGATCATCTGGTCCGGCATGCAGTACGGCCAGGACCTCTCTGCCCTGACAACCGGGAAGAACTATCTCACCGCACCATGCTACAAATGCACCGCGATCCGCGACGCCGCACGTCGCGAACCGCGCGTCTTCGACCTCGGCGCGCACGCCTGGGCGGACAAGCTGGTGTGGGAACTGCATCTGTACCGGATGAGCGAGGACGTGGACACGGGCAACTGCGACATCATCAAAGCGGGCTTCTACCGCAACGGGATGAACGCGCTGGGCATCGCGGCGCCAAGTGCGTGCAACGTGACGAATGACTGCCCCAAGGCTGTGCGCGAGACGCCGGTGATTATCTCCGAGTTTGGAACCGCGCAGGATGTGACAATCTTCAACGATACGCTGCAGAATTGTCTCAGGGAGTACACGGTTGAGAACAAGATTAGCTGGATGATGTGGAGTGTGGCGGGGAGCTATAGGATTAGGTCTGGACAGCAGGGCTTTGTTGATACGTGGGGACTTACGACGCCAGACTGGACAGGGTGGCAGTATGGGAAGGGTGTTGAGGAGTTCTGGAAGCCGTGGACTGAAGCGATGAACGTCACAGTTGTTGCATAAGTAGAACTGTCTTAATATTATCAGTAAAAGTCAATGGAAGGTGAAAAATTCAGATAGTGCTGATCGTACGAACAATCGTTCAAAACCTGTGGCTCTTCACAAATGAGCCACGAGATGCGAAGTTGCACAGATTGTGACTGTTCCGTATTGTATAACACGGGCCAAAGTACTACCATGTGATCGCTATTTCGAAGATGCAGACGTATGTCTTCTCACAAGTGTCCACCAGGGTATCGTCCGATGCAACCAGATTACTCCATATATGCATGTCGTAAAGCCCCCCCCCCCCCCTCCTCCCGTCTCTCTGAACATGAGGGTACTTGTTGATGAAAAGTCCGCCGCCCGCATTATCCATGCATGCTTATCTCGAGGTAAACGCCGCTGAAATGTGTTTTGGAAGTACTGCGTTTGTAAAGATGACACTGAATTCGATACAATGCAGTCACTGGCGTCGATGTCCTCATTCAATGGCCCTAACGCGCCTTCTCTGAGCCTTGAAGTTCTTGGACGCATTAGTGAGTTCCTCTAGAAGGTATTCCCTCTTGTTCTTGAGCTCTTCAAATGCCTCTGTGGATTCCTTGCGCTGCTTCTCAATATGCAGGTTCAGTAACCGCTCTCCATCAGCGGCAAAGGTGTTCGTAATGTCGGTCACTGCTGTTTCATTGTCCACAATGTGCCGCATGACACGCTTCGAGGTACGCAGCAATTGCTCGTGAAGAGCACGCTGATGTGGCTGGAGGGCAGCTTCCCATTCAAGCTCATCTGCGTGCGATGTAGGAGGTGACGGCTCTGGCTCTTGCTCCGACTCATCTGAGAAGTCACCCCGAACACTGGAGGAGTCAGGAACAGGTGGTGATGACCGGAACCGTAAATCTGAGGCTCCTGTACCAGACTGCTGCGGAAGATCCTGTTCTTCTCCGGTGATTTCCGTCCCCCCCTCGATGTCGGCATGATCTATCTGTTGTGTTGGCGCGTCAAGGAGCGTATCCTCAATGGCCTCACGCGGAGCTGATAGAACAGAATCGTTTGCGTTCGCTCGCTGATCCTCTTCATGGGCCTTTTCGGCAGCTGGCAAGGCGTTCTGAACAGCTCTAAGGTTGTCAGGTTTGCTCATTCTGCGCGACTCGTTGGCTGTCAGGCTGTGCCCGGTCCGGACGTGTGCGACTGGCCCCGGTACAATCTGGCGTGCTGTGCTTGTGCGACTCTTGAATAGACTTGGGCTCTGCTTGGGCAACGATTGACTCGCAAAGGTTATGTCGAAGTCATCGATCTCATCATCGCCGTTCGATAGTTCCGTTGGCATTGGCAATGGCTCTCTAACACGTGACACGCACTTATCATCGGCAACACTCTCGCCGGTTAGCTTGCGCATGAAGGGGTTGGTATTCTGGCTGCCTTGCTGAGATTGATTGAAAGGGTTGCTCTTTGCAGTTTCGAGTTCGCCGATGCGTTTCTCTCGCTGGACATCGTCGCGATCTGCATGCCCAGAAATAGCAGTCGATTCAGCATGTGGTGAGTCTGGCACCCGCTTCGTATTACTCGAAAGGATCTCTGTGTTGGTGGGGGTATAGCCAACGCCAAAGTCTTCTTCGTGCATCGACCGACTCTGCGGTGTAGATGACAGATCATGCACCAAGAGATCATCTTGGGCGGGCGTTTGCGGTCTTGAAGTAGTTCGCACGGGCTGCGCCTCCGGTCTCACAGGGGTCGACGCGGGCTGACCTGGCTTCTTGAATGTTGGAGCAGCAGGCTTAACAGGGCTGAATGACTTCTTGAGCGCACCGATCAGCGAAGGTCGTGATGCTGCTCCGTTCTGTATGTTCTGCTGCGCGCTGGACTGCTTCATCGGTCCTCGAGTTGAGGCAGACGCAGTGCCTACAACCTGCTGTGCCTTTACCTTCGACTTTGTGGATGATGTGTTGGCCGCACCAGATCGCGAGGACAAGCTGGCTGTTGTTTTTGTCTTCTTCCTGGTTGATTGACTATCGGCATCCGCTTCGCTCAAGACTCTCTTCCGCTTAGTGTACGGTTTTACTTTTCTCATCTTTGGTTCGAAATCGTCATCCTCGACATAAGAATTGCGCTTTCCTCGTGATTTCCTCCCACTCATTGAGCCAGCTGATGTCCTTGCATACGCCGTTGACTGTAGCTCGTACTCGTCTTTTGATGACCGCTCTTCGTCTTCGTCATCGCTTTCTTCAAGAATGGGGACAACTTGCTTGGATGCTCTAGGTTTGGTGGCCTTAGCGGAGACAGACGGCAGCTGTTGAGCTCGGGCAATCTTTTGCTTTATTGAGGACGACACCCTGGGCAACTTGCCCTTGCTCTTTCCCTGTCTGCTAGCCTGAACTGATGTCTGCACCTCAGTCACCTGCTCTGACGAGAGGGGGTCAATCAACGTGGCCCTCGATCCGGCTTTTGGATCGTCAGAAGGAATATCGTCGTGGAGGAGGCGTGCATTATCTGCAAGATGCGCGGATGGTCGGTGCGTACGCCTCGGAGGAATGCCGGGCTTCGCCGTCACGGTTGCTTCTGTCAATGACGCCGGAGAGCTGGCCAAAGTCTTTCGAGCATCCTGCAGGCCAATGTCGAACTCGTGAGCATCCTCTTGTTTCAAGAAAGACACTTTGAACTCATCCGCTGTGCGGTCTGATGAGTTGAGATAGTAGCTTGGTGGTGTAGGCTGCAAGCTCAGTATCGTTTCATACATCTTGTGTCCCGAGCGGCCCTCTTGGCTCTCGTGTGGGGAATCTTGTTGCAGACTTGTCTGGTTGATTTGGTGAATTGGCAGATCAACGAAGGTAAAGTCTGTGAGTGAATGGTCGGACGCGAAGATGGTCAATACATCTTTCTGCAGCAAGGCAACAGCGGATCTCCCTGTCCATTGGAACCCGTCCCCGGCCGAGAGCGCCATGGGGTACAGGACCAAGGGTTCGTTGTCGAGATCTGCGAGGTGAAGGTCACTCAGGGTGTCCACATACGACTCAAATTCGCTGATCCACAACTCGCTGGCTTCGCGGGGAAAGTTAGGTGCGCTGTTTAAGACTTTTTCTGACATCCAGAAGTCTGCGAACTCGATGCCCACCTCGAGTCCTTGGCGAATAATTAGGCCGGCGACAATTCTGCGTTCCTCGCTTTCCCTGTGGCTCAACATAATGGTCCCAACACGAGACAGTCCCTGGGTCAGGGTCTTCAGGCGCTGGACAACGCCTGTTGACGCGCGCATCATGACGATTAGCGCAATTCCAGCCCATCTTCGACGTCCATTCGAATTGCGCTCGTTGCAGAACGCGTCCAGGTATCCATGAGCGACTTGAGGCAAGCCTTGTCCAGTGAATATGCCTGCACTGATTAAATCGACCAATTGGCGTTGCGATGCGTTGTTGTCCGGGCTAATGAGATTTGATTCGAAGAGTTGCGAGCTCATCGCGTAGCCTCAAAGAAAGTTGACTAGCGAAAGGTGTACGGCATTCGAAAAGATCAAAGAAAGGGAGAAAACGACTTGGTACAGATAGGAAAGGGTCTGGGATTCGAGGATGGTTATCGGTGTGCTGTTGAGATACTTGATGCCGGGGCAGGAGCGTGGAGATTGGAAGTCGCGTCGAACGCGTCGAGGGGAAGAGGCGCGTTTGAGGCAGGCGCGGCTCTACCCACCACTCACCGCAATTCACTCGTGCACACCGCACCTGCTTCACCGTGAAGATCTAGCAAACAAGCCCTACTTCGTGCATGAGGAGCCATGTCTAGATGTGCGAGCCAACATCTCAAGTCGACAAACGTCTGTACTACCTACCTTGTGCGACCTGACGATTCTGCAAGGCATCGGCAGCTGCGCCCGATCTCCTAGATCCGGCATACTCGTACTTCAGACGCTTATCGTTGGAACTAGCGCACGTGTCGCAGTCGAAGAGGAGCAGCTTTCCTGTACTTGTTAATGCAGATGAAGAAGAGGTAGATGCGAAGAACTCAGGTGGAAGTCGTGGGAGGTTCGGCAAGTGCGCTTTGACATCTGCCCGCCTGCCTCTGGGCTCCCCCGCTCGATCGGTGCTTTCCTCCAGGCTCGGACCTCACCATCTCACCTACGGTACCCACAACCACCGACATGTACAGCAAGGCTAATGTAACTCTTAGTGGCGCTGCTGCCTATACCGGATGCACCTCTTTCGCATTCGCTTGTTGCTGCCTGCTCGTTCGCTATGTGGGGCCAAGGCAAATCCACGATGCAAGCCACATAATTAATGTGCCTGACGGACGTGTCTTACATGATCAGGCGGATACGGGCCTGATATGGTCCCACCCTTCCGTTCCAGGGGCTGAAATTCCACCGTTTGGCCCCAAGGCTTCAACGCATACGGCTACTGGTGCGATGGGTCCCGCGATGTCGGTAATGGGTGAGGAACATATATACAGCCAGCTTGCAAGGCTTGAAAACATATCTTGAAGCCTTGTCTCGTGTCAGCTTTGCATCTTCGTTTGCTGTGAGAGTGTCTGCGAAATCAACAACTATGGCTACTGCTGCTGCACCCTTAAGTATACCGAGTATCAGCCCGGCTCGGCTACAAACCATCATCGCTGGCCTGTGGTTCTGCCTGTTCATCTCAGCTTTGGACACTACTATCGTGACGACAGCCCTCATCAAGATATCTAGTGGCTTTGACGCGCTGGAACAAGCAGCATGGCTCGTCACCACCTATCTTTTGACGTATAATAGTGAGTACTGCTAAGTCTGTCCAAGAGCCTCTACTAATCAGCACGAGGCTTTCTGATGATTACAGCAAAGCTCAGTGATGTATGGGGGCTCAAGACCGTCTTGCTCGCATGCGGCGCCATCTTCTTCATCTTCTCTATGGCATGCGGAGCAGCTCAAACGATGACACAATTGTACGGCAATGCAACGTCTTTGTGTCAAATCAGCGCTGACTTTTCAGGATTGTCTTCCGTGCGTTCCAAGGTATTGGTGGCTCTGGCCTTTACTCGCTTACCTTCGTTTCAATTCTGAAGCTCATTGTCCCCGAGAAGATCGGCTTCTACTCTGGTGTGATAAGCTCAGTATTCACAATGTCTAACCTCTTGGGACCGCTACTCGGTGGAATCATCGCAGATAGGAGTACTTGGCGCTGGATATTCTTTATGGTACGTCTCCCGACATCCTTCGTCCTTGTGTATCACCCCTAACACCAGACAGAAGTGAGTTGCTATTGCTGACTCTACGCTTCTTTAACTGACAAGGCTCAGTGGACCTATATGTGCCTTAGCAATGGCACTGATCTACTTCTTCATGCCTGCCCTGAAAGATGGTAAGTCGAACGCTGAGCGGATTCGCGGTCTGGACAGTGTCGGTGGCGTGCTCTCGATATGTTGGCCGATTCCCTTGATCTTTGCGCTGCAAGAAGCTGGTATATCGCACCCTTGGAGCAGTGGCGTCATCATCGGTACCCTTGTTGCCGGCATCGTAATGTTCTTTCTCTTCGGCTTCTACGAAACATGGGTCACGTACCGTACCAAGATGGAGCCCATATTTCCAATGCGGTTCCTGTGCAATCCATCTATGGCTCTCATTCTCCTGTAAGCTCTCCATAGTAATCCCGAGTACCAGACGCTGACACACATTCAGGAGCGTGTTCCTTACCGGGATGCCGTTCTATGTGATCTTTGTCCAGCTTCCGCAACGCTTTCAGACGGTCAACTTCACCAGCGCCGAGCGCGCCGGCATCCTTCTCCTCCCTTGCACAATGGTCACACCTGTCGGTGCCATGGCCGCTGGACTTGCTGTGAAGAAATTTGCAGCAGAGTATATCTTTATCTTAGCTGCAGCCTTGGTGTGCGTTGGCACCGGCCTCATGGGCAGCCTTCCCACCTATTCTCACCTCTGGACTGGAATCTACGGATACGAGATCATTGTTGGCTTGGGCATGGGTCTCGCAGCTCCTCCGTCCTATTTACTCTTGCAGGACTCAATCGCAGAGAAGGACGTCTCTGTTGGCACAGGAGCACTAAACATGATGCGCACGCTCGGTGGATGTGTAGCGGTGGCTATATGCACGGCAGTGCATCGCGAGTACACCTCTGTACGACTCACCACGTACCTATCGCCAGAACAGGTCAACGCCGTCCAGACGTCAAGCGCCGCACTTGAGCGGATTCCGGACATCACAAGGAACAAAGTTGCTCGAGTCTTTGGTGGGAGCTACAATCGCCAATTCCTAATCATGCTCGGGCTTGCTGTGCTCAATTTGCTCGTGACAGTACTGCTGGCCATGGTTAGAAAGAAGGAGGGCAAACTCGGCAGAATGCCAGAACGCAAAGAGGAGAACGAGTTTTTCGAAGCAGCAGATCAGGTTGGCGACGAAGAGAAAGTACAGCCCAGCGGTACCGAGAAAGAATCGATTGGGGTCGAAACTGCACGTTCAAGAGGCTTGGACAAGATATCGGCTATCAGGTCGTTGAAGTTTAAGAGGAGCGAACCATAGCAGGAGATGTTGAGCAAGAATGGTAGATTGCGGACATTACATAAGCAGGAGCTGACAGAACCCACACAGGCAACGAAGCCGTAGGATTGCCCCGCCAAACAAGACTAAGTTAATGCGCCGCCTCAGATATATTGCGGCATATCCTATGTCGAGAAGCATTTCCTCCGAAAATCGTTCAGACTAGGCTGGACATACCCATGAGCCGCAGTTTTTTTGTGACTGAAGAAACGGCTGCGTAGAATGACCCCTTCCTCATTCACAGGAGACGCGAAAGGGATCATAGCCGCCCACATTTTGCGTCTTCTGTATTCGCGAGACCGCATCGTTATGATTATCGCTCAGCCTTGTACCAGTTCCATGCATCTGGCTGTAACCGACGTGCATTAGGCTCAGCCACCAACAACCGCCCAGCATGTTCGCCAACCACGCACTTTGAACCAATGCGGTCATAGCAGTATGCATCTCCAATATAGCCTATGGACGAATGAAAGCTTAGTCGGTTCGTAGATCAAGCTTGTGTCTTGCTTCTCCATTGGGCAAATGCAGCCAAGATTGTAGCGGTCGCACACACGCAGGTGCGTTTGGGGGCTGTCACACTTCAGCCTTGTCTAACATTGGCTGTTATATGTAAGGAGAACCTGTCCCGGCTTCTATGGTTTCCATTACGCCCACTGCTTTACAACGAGACGTTCAGCGACCCACCGTCCCGCCATCATCATGCCGCTTGTTGCTGAAGGTACTATACGCGTGGTCGCTAAACCTATAGTTACAGGACAAGCGAGTCTCACCAGAGATGGAAGCACCACATACCTCTCGACGCTTGATGCAGTGGGGACTACTACCACTAGGATCGGCACATTTCGCGGTGGACCGACAACTTACAACGCTAGTGCCTACTCTCACAGCACGGTCGATGTCATCTATGTGACAGTGCTAGTCGACCTGCGTTTCAATCTCCCTCCCCTCACCACCATATACACGGCGCCGGCTGAATGCTCCAACAGATGGATGTTGGCTGGAGACCAAACCTGGACGCGGCTGGCCTCACATAATCAAACCATCCCCTCTACGAGCCCCACCGCAGCGACCACGATGATGCCTGCATTTGAGTATCAAAGCCAAAATATCACCATATTCAACATGAATCTGAACGGTACAGCCACGGACCCGTTCTATCGTTCATGTCAACCATACGGCCTCGCTCCGACCTACAGTCCTGGTGTATGCCCGTCAGGCCAGACCATAGCTGAGGTCACTGCGTGGGAAGTACCAAGTAATTTCTCTTCAGGATCTCGCAGATTCTGGCAGGCGAGTTGTTGCAGGAGGTTAGTTGAGCCCATATGGTTGTATTCTCTCCGCTTGATGTCACGGTCACTGAAATGACGAGAACCAGTGGCATGGGTTTCGGTCCTGAATTCCCTGATGTTTGCATCAGTACCTTCTCCACACCGTTACAGGCTCACGCACTCATTACACGCGCTGGAGCGACATCGTATGTTCACGAGATACTGACATTCGACTCCTCATTGAGCCGTTCAGTCACGAGTCTGTCTTCTAGTATCACAACCGTAATGACTGGTATAGCTGTCGAAGACCCTATCGTGGTTGCCTGGCAAGCTGAAGATCTCTCTTCATTTCCAACAGAGTATGCCACTTCACTTGCTCGGAAGATTGGGATCGCTTTTCCTGCAGATACAAGGATCCAATCGGGACTAAACAGCACTTCGAGTCAAGGGCTGAGCGTAGGAGCTCGGGCTGGAATTGGTGCCGGTGTTGCGCTTGGCGTGATTGCTGCAATCACTGCGATTTTGACGTTGTTCGTTCGGCGGAGGAAGAAGGCCAATATTCTGGCGACTGAGCACATCAAACCCGAGTTGGACGGTCAGGACGTAACTAAGAAGAGATGGTGGCAGTTGCATCAAGCAAACACCTCGGCGAGCCGACAAGAGCTGGACTCAAAGGCAGTGCACGCCGAGGCGGATACTGTGAAAAGCCCAACCGAGCTCGAGCATAGGCCAGTACATGTCGTCCCTGGACCCCCTGCCGAGTTAGAAGCATCGGTACTACAACATCCCAACGATGTTGGTCGGCCTATATTCCCGCAACGAGGTCGCGTGTCTTCGGACGCATAATTCCGGGACTAATCTTCATTGATGGCACATGAAGCTATGATATGGTAGCACTTAGTGTGATGCGGATATCACTGCATGTCTTGTCCTTTCGATCTCCACCATGGACACTACCATCGGCCTGATCAGAGGCCCCTTCACCAGTCCACTCTGTTGGGTCTTCTCCAGAGCGATAATAGCCGTAAATGTCCTTGCATCCGGTAGCATCGCTATTATCTATGGATGGAATCGAGATGAGAACAGATGCATCACAAAGGGAAAAAGCGATACCAGGCGAAGTCTGCACAGCCTCCGACACATTTCCCTGATCTCTTCTGGACACGGGTTCCATCTTACGCACCCATTGCTAACTTCTTAGCGCAAATCGATTCGGATCTTCTTGAGTCAGAATGGCCTCACTTCAGTGGAAAATATATCATCAGAGTCATCTCCAATAAGAAGTCGCAATCTAAGAGTATATGATGCAGTGGATGTTTCGCTCACTTCGAACTACATTTTCCACGCGGCCCAACGCCGCTCCGAGAATATGATCAATACTCATAATAGAGATCAAACCACCTACGTTATTCAGATCCGCCAGTTCTGTCTCTGAAATTCACTTTGCGCCTCTACAGTCGCCAAAGTTATCGAGCAATCACAATGGATGACGACGAGCCCATAGGCTCTGCAAGGGACATCGCAACTGCTTGCACAATCTGGAGAGAACAGGCTCCTCTCGATTGTAGCGGAACTTGCACACTAAACAAATAACTGACTAGAGATCGATCAGCCATGATTAGCCATATATATTGAGCCCCACCGATATTGATGCCTGCCGATCTCCGAGCTTGGGTTTGATCAAGAATTCGCCTTCACTTCGACTCGATTTGCCACTAAGGCCACGTCCGCTCCTTATTCCATCACTGGAACTCTCCCCACCTTGTGCCCTCACCTCCTACCCTCCACTTGAAAGCCCTTACGACCCTCCAAAGCCCCCCACGATGAGCGACCCTGGCGAGACGCAATGTACAGCTTGCTGTACCCCTACAACACAGAAGTGCGGTAGTTGCAAAGCGATTGCATACTGCAGCAAAGGCTGTCAAACGAAGGACTGGCCCATCCATAAGAAGGCCTTCAGCGATCTGAAGTTGGAGCTCATGCTTGCTCGCGCAGCTGCATTGATCCAAGATGCCTACCTGGCATTCCGCAAGAACACGTGGGACACCACAATCAAAAAGATCGAAGATCGTGAAGACGCCTTGATCATCCACGACGGCCTACCATGGGACGATGCACAAGGCTTCATGAAGTTTCCGCACGATATTGTCCCTGATAGCAAGCGCACGAAACTAGGGGTGCTCACTGCGTGGATGTGCGATGAACCCTACGCTTTCATGGCCACCCTGATACAGAAAGTCTTATACGGCAGGTACTTGTGCGAACGTCACTTGGCATCGCAAATTCCGCGACAGGGCTTGACATTGATTCTGAGGAGATCGGCGTCAAGTTGAAGACCGTCCCACGCAAGACGATTGCTATCCATTACTTAAATGCAGAGCCACACTCGAACTGGCCGGGATATCAACATACGATGCTGCTCGTGAAGTCTCGCAAAAGTGGAAAAGAATGGGTCTTCGATATTGCTGGAGGGCAGTATGGCATTGTTAAGATCGTCCACGACTGGGTGCAGTATCAGGAAGCCTTTGTCGAGAAGGTCGCGGGTAGGTTCGAGGTCAGCGCACACAAGATCATCCTAGCAGAGGTGGCCAAAACCGCTGGACTAGCCACACTGTCGTATGGCTTGGTCGGCAGAGCTGCTGGTGCGCTCGACAAGGCTCTCGCTGTATGGGAGACACGGAACCAGTCTCTTGACACCATGAGAGCTCTAAACGGTACTGCATTTACCGAGAAGAGGTCTTCTCTTCTCGGCGTGCTCGACAAAGCAGTTCAAAACTTCATCTCTACGAACGACTTCGCCGCGATTGTCCGCAAAGCCAAGACTGAGCATAATGAAGTCACCCAACTGGTGACCATGATGAGGTTTAAGGAGCTCACCAACGAAGCCAACCTTCTCATGATATATCCTCAAGGCAGATCTACGATGATAGATCATCTTCGCAAGAAATTCGGCCGCGACTAAAGTTATCGCGATGGCGATGAGTCTTGTCCGCCAGTTGAGGAGCTTCTTGACTTCGACGCGGGCTACACTCAGCCAGGAGGTTTATACCAAATCCACGACAAGAAGAAGAAGGAAGTCACCCATATTTTCTTCTAAGCTTTTAGAGTGCACGATGGCCTTTGCCAGACTTTGTGTCATTCATCAGACTACTCAGACGACTTGGTGAATCGATGGATGAGATTTCGACATGAAAAGGACGCAATCCGACGTAAGACAAATTCTATGCAGCGTGTGTGCGCATCCTTTTCAATCAGGAAGCATAGGTAGATACACGAAATAGTAATGAAGCTATTGCTAATATCATTGCTCCTAATACTTCTTCACGTAGTCGTCACAGCTGTGACTCGCATTCATATCAAAAGCTTGGCTCGCCTACATTGTCAGATTCTCCGTAAGTTCCTTGTGATCATCTTAATTTTGTGGACAATCGAATCTCATGCGCTTGTATTGATGAAGTCAGACCCGCTGAAACAGCTGTGCTTGCAGCAAACCAGCTTAGCTCCAGACGGTATAAATATGAGTTTCGGTGTGCGCAGTGGAAATGGCAACATCTCAGGTCCTTTCTCGTTATGGATTGTGAGAATTGTGGTAGTTCTACACTGAATACCTGCACTTATTGCAAAGTGGCCAGGTACTGCAATGCTGACTGCCAGAACCAAGACCAAACAGCTCACAAGCAGACCTGTGACACAGAGCTTTTTATCGCACTCGAGCGCGTGGCGCACATTCTTCAAGAAGCATATCTTGCCTTCCGCGAGAATACTTTCGACACCCCGATCAGACAAGTCATCAGCGCGCCTGACAAGCTAACCGTCTACGATGGTGATCAAGCACTCAACACTACTTACTTCACCGCTTTCCCCAACCATCTGATCCAGAGCAGTAGGCCGGATAAGATGGCACTTCTGACCGCCTGGGCATGCAATGAGCCTTACGCCTTCCTTTATTCGCTGATCGTAAAGCTACTCAAGGGTCTGTCTTTTCATCTGTGCTACTTTGCCGTGCTGATCTCACATAGGTCTCAATGTTGACATCGAAGAGCTTAGTGTCGACTTGCGTAACGCACCGCGATCGGTCAATGTCGTGATGCCATCAGGACATACTATGTGCAACTGGCCCGCTTACAAGCACCAAGTCCTCCGCATCAAGTCCCGCCAAGCTGGAAACAAAGTATGGATCATCGACCTTTGCGGCGCTCAGTACGGCATCCTCTCACCATTCCACGAGTTGACCCAATACCGCACTCAGTACGTCCAGCGCGAAGACGCTCTCTACCCTCTAGGATTCACACACTCGCTCATCGCCCAACTATCCCAGCTGCGAGGCCTGTCTGCTCTCACATATGGTCTTGTGGGTCGCGCTGCGCATATCTTCGATAGAACTACGAACGTATGGGACACTTTGAACGTTCCTTTGTCTCAACTTAGAACCCTTGACAATGCGGCGTTCGATCAGCATAAGATCAGTCTCCTGAGTGCGCTTGATAGAGCAGTGCGCAGTTTTGTCACGTCGAATGACTTCACTGCTGATGTGCGCAGAGAGAGACAATACCATGCGCGGCATCCCTTTGAAGCTAGGAATTGCCAGACAATAACGGATCATATGTCGCGTGCGGCGAACTTGCTGTAGGTGGGAGGAACTTTGGTAGCTCGATGTACGTTCGATGATAGGTTATTGCACTGCACAAGACGAAATCATTGAGATTACTTAGCAGTCGTTACTAGATGAAGTTGACGTCTCCGAAGATCTCTGCTTTTTAACTAGCATCAAGTAAGCATGCTTTCCAAGACCCATCGTCTGTCCTTGCACTTTCATCATCACCCCATTGGACGTTACGTCAGGAAGGCTCTTGCGCTACGAAAAGGGTCAAAAACAAGCTTAACTACTGGTGGCAGCCAGCAGGGCTTATGCACAGCTCAAATATATTGAGGGACTCCTGTTGGCTGTAAATGCAATCATGTCGCTGTTATGTCCGAAAGCAAGGCTGATGTGGGTAACACGCACGAGCCAATGAACGGCATTTGGTACCGCGGAGGGCCCCACCGAAAAGTTTCCAGCAAGAGCGGCATCTTGACAGTCGATCGCATCGCATCAGCCAAAATCTCTACCAACACACACAATGGATTCCACCGCTTCAGAAACCAAGGTGCAGATTCGCCTAAGCACTCGCGATCCGGGGCTTCAAATCGCCGAGGAGCCAACGGTACTGTTGGTGCAAACCTGTAAGTAGCTTGTATGCGTGCAGGTGAAGAAACAAATGCGCCGCGCGTTTCACACACCTGTTTGAGCAGTTCGTGATTGCTGACAACATCTAAAGCTCTGAGTAGACACCAGCTCTCCACCCTCGTCAACGACCTGCTGCACCGCGAGACGCGCATTCCCTTTGACATTCTCATCAATGGCCAGTTCCTGCGCACATCGATCGAGGAATTCCTCACCAAAAACGGAATCAATGCGGAAACTACATTAGACGTCGAATACACACGGGCGCTTGTTCCTCCGCTGAATGTCACTAGCTTCGAGCATGATGATTGGGTATCGGCCGTGGATGTGCTTTCGAAGTCTTCGCCTGCGGGCAGGTGGTCTGGTGGAAACATACAGGGCGGGCAGGAGAGGATTCTGAGTGCAAGCTACGATGGGCTAGTGCGCGTTTGGAACACTTCGGGCGACGTGCTGGCGACATCAGAGGCACCGAATAACGGCGGCAGGATCACAAGCTTGAAGACAGCGAAGTGGATCTCAGACAAGAAGTTCGTAGCCGCGGGCTTGGACAACACAGTGCGAGTCTACAAGTACGACGACGATACGCGCACCATTACAACAAGCCTGGAGCTGTTCAACCACCGATGGGCCGTTGAGGACGTCGCTGTCCACGGACCCTCCAACCGCATCCTGTCCGCCTCTTCAGACTCCACCATCTCCCTATTCTCCAGCAACACCAAAGAGAACCCTGCTGCGCCCTCCAAACTCCTCCCCAATTCTACAGCCGCCTCCAACAAGCGCCAAAAGCTCTCCAAACCCGACCGGATGGTGCCCGCCCGTGGCGCCCTTGCGACCTTCACCGGCCACGCCGCCCCCGTCTCCAGCGTCATCTTCAAGCCCGACGACGCTACAGTGGCATACTCGGCATCTCACGACCACACCCTCAAGACCTGGGATTTCCCCACGCAATCGTGCGTCGACACACGTACGACTGGCCACGCTCTGCTCTCACTCTGCGCCATACCCTCCCGCAACCTCCTCGCAACTGGCACGAGCGCGCGTCACATCACGCTTGTCGACCCACGCGTGAGCGCCACGCAGATCAGCGTCATGACACTCCGAGGCCACAAGAACGGCGTTGTATCGCTCGCAACCGATCCAAACTCGGAGTACAACCTCGTCTCCGGAAGCCACGACGGGACGTGTCAGATCTGGGACCTCCGAAACGTCACAACGGGCGGCCAGGTCGGCGAGGGCATGGCGGGCGAGAGCGTGTATACCATAAACAGGCAGGGCGTGAGCGGGCCGGCGAAGAGCCACGGTGAAGGCGTCAAGGTGTTCAGTGTGTGCTGGGACAAGGAGGTGGGCATTGTGAGTGCGGGCGAGGACAAGAAGGTACAGATCAACCGGGCACTGGACTTGTAAAGCCGACCGTGGAGGTATCCAGCATACGAAAAGTCAGGCGTTCGGCGCGTTGTGTGGGGTAGATACCATGCCATGATGAATCAATCTCTCTACCATCTATACTCTCTTGTGCATTTGAACGCCGCCGTATGCCCGGAAACGGAATGGGTATCATGACTTTTGCTCCTCGCTCCTCGCTTGCCTGGCTACTTCTCGCCCCATGTGCCCTCCAGCTACCGTTCTTTCACCTCGTGCGCAAACCGCAGCGTCCTTCCTCATCCTTTTTACAATCTTTCACACCAAATGCCCCGGCAGCAGAAAATTTGCAACCCCCTCCTTCACCGCGTACTCGTGCCCGCAGCACCCGCACACCAGCTTGCCCTCTTGTATGCACGTCTCCAGCAGCAACTTGTGCAGATCCCTTGCCGTATGACTCGGCTGCTCGTCCGCTGGCTGCTGGCCCTCTGCTACTTCTTGGATGCCGCCTTCGACGAGGTCGTTTGGTGTTGGCGCTGTGGGTGGGAGGTCTGGGAGGCCGAGCTGATGGATGTTAGTATTGGGACTTGGCAGAGCGTTGGGTGGGAAAGCGGTGGGGAACGTACTTCTTTGCTGATGATGCGCAGCTCATCCCACATTAACCGTGGCAGGATGTTCTTTAGAAAGGGTAGGTTGAGGTCGGCTTCGATGATTTCGAGTTCTGAATCCTTGGGATGGAGAGGGAAGGACGAGGCTTGCGTTTTGCACGCTTTTATCGCACAGGTGAGGAAGTTGAGCGTGAGGAGCTTCATGGCGGCGTGTTGCGGGTGAGGATTGTGGAGGAAGTCAGGTGCTTTTGGCGATCGAGGTTCGTAGACAGACGTGACGCGACTGCGGGATGTTCGATAAATTTTGGGAGAGGGTGGGGGTTCGGATTTAAGCTTATCTTAGCGTCGCTGTCTCCTCTTCTGCTTCTCGAGAGTCACTGGGCAGTGGTCCACGCTCTCTCCAAAGAGTAACCTCTTGCTGCATCAATGTGTGCGCCAGATTCGCTACAATGCAAGCCACAACACCCCGGTCAAGCTGGGCTCCTTGTGGCAACCCCGCAGTCGCTACAGCTTGGTCCCCTTGAAACCAACCTCGAAAGTGGGAGCCATCTCGATTACCATGAACAAGTTCCTGGGTCCTGAGGTCTCCTCTATATACACCAAGTACCCTCTCGATCTGAAGTCGGACCATATCAGGCTTCTTACGATTCACTGCAGCGAGTGGAAAACACCGGTCCGCTGTAGCATTCATGTGGTTTCCTTGAGGAGCAAACCCGATTACGTGGCGCTCTCATATGTCTGGGGCAATCCTGAACCCCAGCAATCGATCGATGTCGATGGATGGGCTATAGCAGTGGGACCCAACGTTTACAATGCGATAAAGCGTCAAAGATCACAGGGTGTGACTCGAGGAGAAAGCGCCATCGTGTTCTGGATCGATGCTATCTGCATCGACCAGCTCAATATCACCGAGCGAAACAGCCAAGTTGCTATGATGAGAAAAATCTACACGAGAAGTAGGAAGGTCATCGCATGGCTTGGAGAAGTTGACGAGACAACTCCGGTACCTGGCGAACCTTGTTACTTTGACTGGACCTTCCGGTCGACGAGTGGGGAAGCCCATCCCGTGGGTTGTCAGTGCCAGCAAGCTACCTATCTGAAATCTTACGACCCTGTGCTTTTTGGAAGGGTCAGCTCACCTGAGACCTGGTTGCCGCTTGCTTTTCGAGTACTGGATCGGATCACGAAAGCCAAAAGTTGTGACGATCTGCAGCTTTGCAGCATCTACACAACCATGGACGAAATGGTGGCTGTTCGGAAGCTGATCGTGCTGCTGTTCTACAACCCTTTTTTCACGCGTGTATGGGTTGTGCAGGAGACACTGTTGGCCTGTGAGCTGCTCGTGTGCCTTGGACCAAGCAGCATGAACTTTCAGAGACTCTCTGATGCTGCCTCTATGATATACGATCACAAATGCAGAGGTTGTTGTGTACCGCAGAATGGCGAGCACCTTCGGGACCTGAATCAATTCGAACACGTCCGCAACATCAAAAGTATGCGTACCGCGTGTCGTGACGACAAAGGCGACGTTACAGATCAACTCTGTTATATACAATTGCATCTACACTACTGGGAAAGGAGAACGTCTTTGGAGCATGATCTCGTCTATGGGATGATTGGAGTGTCCGAACTGTGCGATCAGGTTGCACCACGTTATGACCACCCGATCGAGAGAGTCTTTACCGATGTCTCACAAAGTTATCTTCAATATCCTCGAATATGTGACTGCCGATCTTTCGCGACGTTCGCATTGGCCCCTCTGACATGGCGGTATGACGACCTACCCTCGTGGGCAATCGATCACAGCATTTTTGAGGACAAGAATCCGTACGATTGTGTCGATTGGCACGATGTATTCACAAGAAGTCATTCCGTTCATCTCTGCAGCCAAGAGCCACAGGGGCTTCATTTCCGAGAGGACCGCTTAGTTCTGAAAGGCCGCTTTCTTGACACGATCGACTTTGTTGGATCGAACGCCACAGACGAAAAGCGTTCTCAGAAAGACTTTACATGCAGCGACGATGATAGACTCAGAAGCTTGCATGACTGGAGACAATCAATACTCGCACGTCACTCGCCGGATGATGCTTACACTCTGCCGCACGGTTACAACTCCATGACTCAGAATTGGGCCACAGCTTGGCTGCGGATGATATGCACAGGATATCGTCAGCCCGGTATCAGACTGACAGCGGAAGACGAATACATGCTGCTGGAGGATACTCAACTTGAGCCGTCGAACACTATCCTGTTAGGAGTGTGCCAGCCAGGAGGGTACTGGAGCGCCGAGGAGCCCACCCAGACGTTGGACAGATCGAGCCAAACAGACCTGTATACTCAGATTTGCGGAAGAGCCAGAGTATATCTTGGGTATAGACGAATGTTCTTGTCTCAATCCGACTATCTTGGATTTGGCGACGCGACTATTCAGCGCGGAGACAGAATATTTCTCTCCTCGAGGTGTGCCAGGCCCGTTATAATACGGCCTGTGGAAAGCAGTGAGCAGACTTGGGAGCGTACAACGTACAGAATCGTCAGTGCGTGTTACCTCCAAGGCTTCATGGATGGTCCGGATGAAGGTGTTGACTTTGCGTCTGAAGAGGTCTGGGTCGAGTGAACCGCGTCCCAGGATCGATATCATGGGATACCTCAATTTCAGCGCGATTTATCGCAAGGGGAGCAGTCATGCATGTGATCACAAGATGCTGAGGAGGGACCAAGGTACAAAAAGGTCGACTACAAGATCAAGTTAGTTGATTACAGACGTGAGGTGAATGATACTGCAATTTACATGTCAGCTCTGTCAGTAACCCATCAGACACTGATTTTTGAGGGATTAGCACATTGCACCATTGCACGAATGTCAGAGTACACTGCTGTCAGACCGGCACATATGAGGACTCATCACTGGTAAACATTGGGAAAAGGTATCCGCAGCACAAGCAGCCCGAAATGAGTTTGAAAAGTTTCCAATTGAAGACCTTATCTCAGGTCACGAGCCGACATTACATCCAGACTATTCCATGTCTTATCTAACTTCTTTCCGGGTATACCCACCCGACAATGCCACGCATACTATGCTGTACAAAAAAACAAAGTACTCCTCCCAAAAAGACGCAAACCTTACTGTTCGCAATCCAATCCACCGCAGTGGTTCAATAGTGTGATGTCGAAAGCCTCAAGCGGCACGATGCTCTTGGGCTCGTATTCCAGAGCCCCAGCATCACTGGAAAGTAGTAGTAAAGGCCATGCTTAGAGCATGAGCGCAACACCGCCCGCGACAACCAGACCCAGCGCGCTGCCGGTCAGCTGGTTGCCGGCGCCCTCAAACGGCGCGGTGCTGCCGGTAGGCCTGACGGCGCCGGTGCCGGATGGGTTGACGGATACGGTGCCTGATGCCGAGGGGTAGGGTGCGATGGTGGCGCTGGAGGCGGAGGACGCAGCAGCGACGGCGGAGGAGGTGCCGTTTGTGACTGCGTACTGGGCCGAGGCGGTGGCGGCGAGGGCGAGGATGACGGTGGAGAACTGCATTTTGATGTGTTTGTGTTGTTTGTGTTGACTTGAACAAGAACGTTGATTAGGCGATTAGAGTAATGGTAGTGGTAATGGTGAACGACTTGTTTGCTGAGTTGGATGAGGATTGCAACAAGGTACGCAGGTGAGTCTTATATTCGGCTGCGCTCTCCTGATCTCCCAACAAGCCAGGCCTGCTCAGCAGGATTGTCCTGCTAGAACGTCACACAGCATACGTACGCACCGGGGCTGCCAACCCTGAAGCCAGCCATGGCCAGCCTCCACCCCTCGCCGCAGCCCCGTTGCGCGTGGCCGAGCGTCCACTCACAAGACCCAGGCACAGAAGGATGGAAATGCAAGGAACCCGCAGCGTGGCTGGGCGCTGGGCTAAAAATAATCGGAGGTTGGTAATCTGCCGACGCCCCGCCAATCACGTCTCGAGATCGGTGGACTGACAGCTCGCGTGGCTGGGTCGGGCCTGCATGCGGCTCTGCTGCGCAATTCGCCGCTAGGAAATCCCGCACACCACGCAACGGTTGTTTATCGATAGATTCTTTGAGCTCTCGCAGGCCTCGGGACAAAGCCCTGGTAAGACGACCACGATGCGACGTCACAGTCTTGGGCTGCTCCTTGCCACAACTCGTCGCATTGGGTAGGGTCTAGTAAGCCACAGCGAGGCTCAACGGTCGGCAGGACAGCCCGCAGGGAGCCGAATCCCGGGTCCTCGACTTTTGTTTGCTGGCCGATCGAGAGCCATCATGATCGCCAGGCACCCTGTTTCAGTTTCGCTGACACCCTTGTCGGCAGTCATTGTCGGTGACGTCTGCTTGCGCAAGACAACGACTTGGCTTTTCCTTGCGCTTTGTGGGTCACAATAGCTGGGAGAGCATGTGAGCCGAGAAGCGTGTCCCTCATCGTTGTTGGGTATAGTTTGTCGTCTTGTTGCTATTTGCGTTGTGTCTGTGGACTGGAAGAAATGGTTTTGGGCACCATTGGCAGTGTTTGAGTTCCGTAGATCTGTGGAGAGGGAGAGATGGTAATCTTGCAGCCTCATGTCAATGTTCTGGACTCGGAAGGAGCGTGCTCGTCATCTCCATTCAGTGTGTCCGACCGGTGTTTGTCTTGGTACAACGAAAGCATGCAATAGAACGATCTTTCTCTGGAAATCTTCACCGGAGGGTACAACGTAGCTGCCGCGCGTGTTTGGAAATTGTTGTGTCAAATCCCTACGGGCCTGGGTATCAAACGTCCTGATCCTATCTCGGTACATCCGTGAGAGGCTGCTATCCTCACGTTCTAGGCTGTACAATCCCAATCTTGACGAGCTCGACCTCCATGGTCTCCAAATCCAACAGCA
Source organism: Didymella arachidicola (assembly GCA_016630955.3). NCBI lineage: Eukaryota > Fungi > Ascomycota > Dothideomycetes > Pleosporales > Didymellaceae > Didymella > Didymella arachidicola. The sequence goes on along the minus strand of CM049997.1, from coordinate 885,925 downwards.
CCAGCTGTCCCGTCTCTCTGAACCTTGGGACACTAATAAGCCTCACGCTCTGACCCGCAGGCCCTTCAATGACTTTCGTCGCAAACTTCTTTTGACACCCCGCAAAGTACACGTGTGGACATTCCTTCAGAAGCAGCGGATCGTCATCCTGAAACGGATAGCACCATAGTGTGTCTGGCGCCGTAGGAGCAATACAACGCCACCTGAGCATCATCTCCATGACCTCGAGCGCATTCACATCGTCGACGTATTTCAATAGGTCTGTGACTGTCTGCCCGCCTGTGCCAAGTAAGCGATAACCTTCTACGTCCCCAGCCCATGGGTTCGTGACAGCGTCTAGTCCATGTATTGTCTCGTTTGTTTTCGCGGGCGGTTCGGCGTACAGTCTGCTACTGGGAAAGAGGGCAGGGTGGAGCGGTTGTTGAGGCAGAGCGACGTTGGCGGGGTCGTTTGCGCCGGGGAGGAGTGTGATGGGGAGACTGGGAAGCAATTCAGAGAGGAGCTCGTCGAGGTGCTCGGCGGGCGTGGCATTGTAGGCTGAAGCGTCGTAACCATAGGCCTGCTTTTTGCTCTTCATCTCGGCGTAGTCTTCACGAGACAGAATGGGGCTAGATTTCGCGAGCGAGTCGCCGGCTATTATTAGCCGTGATATTGAGCTTGCGGAAATCTGCGTCGGTGGTCCTGCTGCTTCGCCGGTGAGGTATTCGAGCAGGAGGTCAAGTGACAGCTCGTCGTCATCCGCTCCGGTGATTGCCAGTCCGGATACGATTGCTATTCTCCCAGCTGGCCCTCGCTCTGGTTGGGACTCTTGTGCTTCTGTCAGCGCAGCGTCGTCACGCTCCCAACGTTCAGGCTGCCGTGGCAGATCTGCGTACTGAGTCGCAATGACTTGAAATGTGCCATCTGCTTGCTCTGTCCCGAGCGCCGCGAGCACACAGCCCGTGACATATGTCGAGCTCAAGCTTTCTCCGGTGACACGCAGGCGACCAGACTCGTCCTCCAGCATCATCTCGTCCTTTGCGCCAGACACGTAGGTCTCTCGGGGCGGCGGCGCAGCAATCCAATGCTCTTTCGAGATGTCATCTAAGACGTTGGGTTTCAGCGCCATCTCCATGTAGACTGTGCCCACTACCCAGCAGAGCTCGCCCTGTCGTACGTCGAGCACACGCTCAACAAATGTTGCCTTCTCCCCACCGAGCTCGAACTCGTCCCACGCATCATGAGCCTTCTGTTTTACAGCTTTCTTCAGTTGTGCCAATCGCAGAAAGTACATGTCGGCGAACTGATGTGCATAGTTCTTCTCGGTACCCTTTGGAAGCTCGAACGTGTGCAATGGGTTATAGCTCGATTCGGCTCGACTCGATATGACAGGCGCATCCGCACTATGTTTGTTAGTCGATGGCTGAACAGGTGCGGGCAACCACTCACAAAGGTTCGCCCTTTAGCATATTGCCAGCCATTGCTCGTGCAGTCAAATTTTAGCCGGTATGGGTCGGGAGAGCAGGGTGTTGAGGTGTGGCGCAACGTTGTTTGTTGCCGGGCTTGAATTGTTCGCGACACGGAAGGCGCGTCCAGGGAAAGCGCGTCTCAGTCGCGCTTGCCGAATTAGGGTCTTTGAGTGCCCCAGGGTCAGAGGAGCGAAGGCGTACACAGTAGTAACATCACTTGGACGTATCACATTAATGCAACGGTGAGCCCATCTTATGAGCCTTGAAAGTTGCAAAGTAACGATAGTATTGGAGAAAATCATGGCAGGTGGTCTCCCTCCTGTCAAACTTGATCACCCATGTCCCACTACAAGGGCAAAACCCAAGTCAACGATTGTACTGCCACTTTGCGCCATCATATGTGATCGAGCAGCCACGACCCCTTCCGTTCTAAGGCCGAAGCCAGTTCCACCTCCGAAATGTATATAACAAAGTGCTTGCAGCGAGCAGGCGGGTATGCGAAGAAAATGTAGAGAACGCTAACGCTGTGTATCCCAGTAACGCCAGGAAATGGGATCTGTCTCGCTTGCTGATAACCAAAAAACAAGGGTTAATAATGATGGTAGATGCCAGAGCCCCTAGATCCAGTCCTGGGTCCTCGAGATTAGGTATCACAAATTAGACACAATATAGTAGATCGTGAGGTATGTCAATTAGTCAAATGCGGTCTCTTCGCGGACCATCATGGGATTCGCACGCAAATCCTCGCGGAGTCGCTGACTGCTGGATGCGCTGGAGCCATTCGATCCTTTTCGTTGGCCACCCATGTTCATGTTCATAAGAAGCATGCCGCTCTCACGTCGGCGCTGTCGCTGTTCTCGCGAGTTGCCTTGGACAGCACTGTTGAGACTTCCGTAGCCGTCACCATTCTGGTAAGCTTGCTCATACTGAGGGGCGTCATAGCTTGGCCGCATCGGAATGAAACCAGCATCGTAGCTGCCATTGCGGCCTCGCTCCTGTTGATGTTGCTGCTGCTGGGGAGGCTGCGGTGCTGGGTATGACGGAGGAGGAACGCTGTCCTGGAATTGAGGTGGTCGTCGATCGAAGCGCTGCGGGAACGTAGTCTCGTTGTAAGCTGGCGTAGGCAAGTCTGAGAACATCTGCCGACGGGGGGATCGAATCGCATCATCTCCGAGATGGTTGCTATTGATGCGGATTTCATGAATGGGAGAGCTTGCTTCATCCAGAGGCGAGCCGAAGATGTCCGTGAAATCGGTCAAGAAAAAGGCTATGAGCGGTGCGGGGATGTTCAGAGTCGGTGCAAAGACGATGCCAACGTTTCGAACGGTCATCTTGTTAGACTGAGAGTTATCCACGACCTCGATCAAGAATGACGATAAATGGCGAAGAAGCTCGAAATTGGCAATGGGAAGCTTGTGCACAAGCACGTTGAAGCTTTGAATCTTCTTGCTGCGCTCGTCCATGTCTACGGTTGTTAGCGGATAGACTCGGAAGACCAGTGTTGGACTTACCAAGAACTTTGAGGAAATCGAGGTGGAGGTCTCGAGTCAGGATAGAAGCTGGCAGCTCGCGTAGGTACAACTTGAGGAGAGAAGCGACGGCATGGACATCGGTATATGGTTCATCCACAAGCGGAACATCGCCCTCACTGTTGAATCTGTCGCGCAGGCCTTTGATGACTATGTTAGAGCCACTGAGCCTGAAGATGCCCTCCTCTTTGATTGCCTTCTTATCCTTGAGGTACTCCAGACAGCGGAAAACCACTGATGGCAGCTGAGCGCCGAGGCGCAACGGCCCCGAGAACTCGACCGCTTCTTGCAATGTCATGCCGAAAATGTTGCGGTTTCGTGGCACTCCGCGTGACTCAGCGACCGATTGCAGTGGTGTGCTGTTGACCTGAATAGGTGCGAGATCCGAAGAGCCACCACGGCCTCGGAACCCAAAGATGCTGCGTTTCTTGTCTTTGACTGGAGTAGAGCCAGTGGTGGGCTTATTGCCCCAATTCTCGGCGTTTTGGATAGGGGTGGCGTTGCTGGGCGCAGAGATGGTCGGGTAGTGACCCATGCTGTCCTGGGAGAAAGATGCATTTTTAGGAGATCGCGTGGTGGGTTTGATGCCCATGGCCTCCCTGTGGTTCGGCCCACGGACAGGCGCCTCGGCGGCCACAGTGTCATCGTAGCTGAGGCTCTGAAGCTTGTCGTTCTGCTGATCGACGTCGGGGCTGTCACGGCTGAGTGAGCGGTCAGAGGCTTTGTTGTGCTGAGGCTTCTGCAGACGCTGTGGCATGGCAGGTTTAGCATCGACAGGAGAAGTTTCGTCGTGGTAGTCCACGTGCTGCAACAGTGCATCGACCCAAGCATCCCGCTCTTCATCGTTCTCCGCACAAAGAACGTGGCGCACAAGGCTCGCTGAGTCTTTCCGCTTCGGCTCCAAGATCAGAAATGCATGACGATATTGATTGTCTTCGCTGTTGTCTTGGCGTTGTGGCGACTGGTTTGACTGCTGTTGCGACTGCTTACCGATCTGGGCGTTGAGCAGCTTGATCGTTCCTAGGTGCGCACCACCTTCGACCTCGTAGTATCTGAATTCGGACCCCTCAAGAACAAAATACCGGGCTTTCCAACCTCCAAAATTCTTACCACGCTTGGTAAGGTAGCCTTCTTTGTTGCCTTTCGTACGCGGGATAGAGACAGCGGGAGCTAGGGTAGGCTCAGGTGCTAGCCTGTCGCCGGTCTGCGCACCAATAACATCGGTCGAGAAGTACTCGCAAACAGTCCTGGCCGCCTGCTCGCTCATGTTCATGTCTAGCATTGCGTCGAAGTACTGATTCAGAGCGACTCTGCGAGCATCGATCCTAGCTGGGGCGTGACCACTGAACAAGCCACGATCAGGTAATCTACCCTGAAAGTCCGATAAGGACCTGAGCTGCGCATCGAGAGCTGGTAGGGAAGCAATATTCTTCTCCAAACGCCACAATTGCTTGTTGTTTGATCGCGCGTAAATGGCAAGAATGAAGACAGGGTCTTCGTCCTGTGGCCTGGGTGCCAACATACTCAGGCGTGACGGACGCAGACGGGATGAGAACACCTTGACCTCGATTGATGGCAGTGCATTTGGTGGTAATAGATATCCTGGATACTGCTCTGAGACAAGCCCACGGTAGACGTGTTCAGCATCCGGAATGTCATTCAACGTGGGACTGCTTGATATGGAATCTGGGCTTGGCTGCGAGTTTGGCACCGTCAACAGATCCGGGCTTCTCTTTGGTTGCACTGGCTTTTCCGCTTGTGACCCAGGAGGTGACTGGTATGACTGTGGGGTGTGTGGTGGAGGTGGGCCCGGCTGTTGCAGGGTCCGCAACCCAGGTTGCACCACTGCCGTTGGGGACATGGGTGGTGATGCTAGTGATTGTTTGGGGTTTCTTGGCAAAGGTGAGCCAGGTGGTCTGTCTCCGGGACGAGGGCTGGTGGGCAGACCGGGGCTAAGTAAGGGCGAAGCAAACGCACTTCTGTTTGCTACCATCGAACTGTCCGACCCAGCAGGGCTGAGCATAGCGTTCAAAGAGCCCGCTGGTGGGTGACGTGGTGAGAGTGGCAAGCCAGCCTGGAGGGGATTGAACTGGCGAGGAGATTGTGACAGCGCAGCCAGCTGGGGAACAGGGTCGTCTATTGATGCTTCAACGGGCGTCGACTTTGACTTGCCCTTGCTCTCGCTCTTCTTCTTCGCAGATTTGCTCCTAGCTTCTTCGTCTTTCAACACTACGGCTTCGCGAGCTCGGTCGTCGTCCTCGCGGGTCTTTCTTCTTCCGCGTTCGGTCACTACTGGTATCTCCTCCACTTCCAGAGTATCATCGTAATCAGAATCATCGTCTTCTTCGTTGCTCACCTGGTGCAGGTGTGCACTTGTTGTGACTGGCTTCGTAAGGTTCAGGGGAGCAGGAGGGGCTTTGCGCAGAGGCTGCGCAGGTTTTCGTGGAGGAGAACTGAAACTTCCACCACGAAGCTCTGGTGTCGCCTGGATGACAGCAAGCTGTGGCTGCAACGTCGCTCCGTTGGAGCCTGACGATGCAGCGGTATCAGGCCTCGGTGGGGTAACGGGCCGTGGAGCCTTCTCCACGACCTGTGAGTCGAGTGTGTTCTCCTGTAATGCAGCATTCAAGCCCAATCCCTTGCTGCCGAACACAAGAGGTTTAACAGAGTAGTCTGTTGGCGAGTTGATGGCCGAACCGACGCTCGATGCGGTAGGTGACGCGACCGAGGAATGAGAGGGCGATGTCGCCAGCTGAGACTCGGGATACAACTGTGTCGCAAACTGCCCTTGTGTCGGAGGTGTAGCGTTGTGCTCAGCGGGAGCTGGCTCGGCTGGTTTGATAGGTTCCTCAGGTCTGTCGCTGGGAGCTGGTGATTCGCTGTGCTCGCGTCCCACAACCGAATCGAAGGTGTCAGATCTCGCCAATGCACCAGGCACTGGCGGCGCCTGCTCAGCGTACTCCTTCATCTTCTTGCGGTAGCGGTCCTTGTCTTTCAGCGCGCGCTCAAGGTCCTTCTGCAGCCCAATGACCATGGCCCGCTGTTTCTCGACCAGTCGCCAGAGCTGCTGGTTGTGGCTAGCCTGGCTCTGCTTCTCCTTCCACATGGCGTGCAGCGCTGCCTCAGGCGAGCCGGCTGCTGCTATCAAGGCAGCCATGTCTGGTGGATTGGCCGTGCTCACATCTTGCGAGGGCCGCGACGAGTGACCAGCAGGGGCGCGGGGAACGGCGGAGGCGCTCGATGTGACGGACGAGGCGGCCGAGTCCATGGAGAGGTTGCGCGGGGTGGCTGTGGGCTTCGTCTCGGGGCGGAAGGGCCGCGATGGGGGAGGCATGGCGGGCGAGGAGCTGCCTGTGGTGGGCAGCGAGGGCGAGGAGGCGTGTCGCAGCTGGGGCGCATGCCCTGGCGGGTGGGCGGTGCGCGGCGAGGGCGTGAAGGCAGTCGGCGTGGTAGCGTTGCTGTGCAGGGCGGCGTGGTTGTGCTCTTCCTCCAGCAGGCGCTCAAGACGCTCTCGCGGCGACCGCGGCTCGTCGCTGTAGGCGTGGTTTGGCGTGCGCGGGCTGTTCGCCGTCTGCTGCAGCGGACTCGGGGCCTGCTTGCGGCGTCCGGATCCTGGTGCTCGGCGCTGCTCGTCGTCGGTGGCCAGCACGACCTTGGAGGGCGGGCGCGCAGCGGGGTCGCGAAGGGCGCGGATCGAGTCGGCCAGAGACACGACCGTCTGGTGCTGCTGGTGCTGCTGGTGCTGGTGCTGGTGCTGGTGCTGGCCGTCGTGGTACGGCGCGGGAGAGGCGTGCGCGTTGCAAGCAGCACTCTGCGCTTGCTGGAGCATAGCTGCTGAGCTGCGCTGCTCGCGGCTCAAACCAGGCTAGCGGGCTGACCAGGATGAGCCCTATGCCCAATGTCGAGAGTGCAGGCGCCGGCGGAGCCGGTGTGTGTTTCTGCGACCCTTTGTGTCTCTGGCGGGCGGGCAGCTGTGGTCCAGCACCTCGAGGCTCCAGCAGTCTCGTCAGCGCTTGGCCGTGTAGAATGCGGCGTGGCCTCGCTCCATGGGAGGAGGCGTACGATCAGGGACCTTGTCGAGAAATTTGGCTGCGTAGTCAGGTGCTGGAGCCCGCCATCTCTGCACGCCTCATTCGTCGGCCTACGCGCCCAAAGAGCAGGGTGTAGAGGCAGTCCGGCGGGCCTAGCGAGGCAAAATAATATCTTTAATCCAACCTAGCATACCAGGAGCGGTCCGCTGCATTCCACACGCACCAGCAGCACCAATAGCACCAGCAGCACCAACAGCACCGCCAGCACCGCCAGCACCGGCAAGCCAGGTAGCAGTGGGTTCCTGCATCCGGTCCAGCTTGCTGGACTTGTCCGACGCAGCCAGCAGGACTGCTTCATCGCTGCCCGCGTGCACACGCAGAGATGAAACCGTGTGGACGATCCTAGCTGCTGTCTCGCTGTATCAGCCCTGGCGGCCACCTGATTGGCTGCTCGCTTGCAATACCGAACCGGCAACTATCGCTCTAGGGCACTTAGCACTGCATGTGCGGCCCTCAGGAGGACACTATTGCTCGCTGACAAGTGGAGCTCCCTTCTGCAGGTCATCTGTTGGCTGGAGCCCGGCAGCCTCGACACACTCACTCAGTGATGGTGTCGAGCGCGCTGCTGCCCACGACTCGAAGCCAGAAACTTCGCCCAGCGCCGGTCAGCGCAGGGGATGCGTCTGCCTGCTTCGCCGGCTGCCCATTGTTGGCCAGGCTCCTGACATCTGCTCGAGTGTTTGATGATGCCAAGCTGGGAAGTTGCGCTCGAAGCTTTCTGAAGACCCGAGATGAGAAGGAACGGCAGGAACACCCCGCAGATCCTCCATGCACCTCCATCACATCACCCTGTCCTTTGCCCTTTTGAGCCCGAACCACGCAGCTGTGCGTTCAACGGTCGGTTCACTGCGGGCCCTCGCTTCTCAGCTGCTGACGGCAAGCGAGTCCAGATTACTTTCACACCGTTCACAACATCAGGAGAGCAAACTCTAATTAGCGTTAGGAACAGGCGGTCGGCGCCAACGCCGGTCCATAATGGACGTGACTCGTGGCAGAAGTTGGTTGACCCAACACAGAAACACCACGAAACAAAGAACATCGCACTTTGGCTTCTGCCTTTGTGTCACCAACAATCCTAATGCGGAGATGAAGTGCAATAAGCGGTAACGATGAATGCCCGATAACGCTGCAGGCCAATTTGCGGAACGCGCTCATGCCTCAGAGTACTCGCCGCCTGGCGGCGTTAACCTGAGGCAAATGCCGTAGCAGAAGCACGATCAACACCTCGATCTCGTATGCAGGTCATGTTGGCGCTTTCCGTATGCCAATTCGAGTTCTCGGGTTCACCAAAGCCCATTCCTGCTGATCAATGGAAGACGCATTGCCGATGACCTGCGAAACGCTTCCCGCTTCTGCCTTGTTCGTGCCAAGTGCACATTCTCAATTCTTCAAACACTTGCACCGGCACGACAGCATCCAGCTCCGGCATCTGGGGTCCATTGTGCACTAATAATTATTGTGTTGACGTTATTGTTGGTCTCGCGTGAACCTGTTAATGACGTTGATCGTTTGAACTTCTAGGACAAGAAAGTCAATAGTTGTTCCACGAGGCCTACAAAAGCAATACGAATGCGCCAAAACTTTCCACATCTTGGCCTTCGCCGCCGCATGCGCCGTTCTCTTCGATCATCAAGCAGAACTTTAGAAACAAGTCGCATGATCCCCAGTACAATATGTGGATCAAATCACCAAGGCGTCACACTCGTCGTCACGGAATATTAGCAGCAGCTGGAGCTGTGTCTTTTCGTCTCGAGAAGCACATTGCGACGAGGAATAATTAACGAGAACAGTAAGTAGCTTGTTCCTCTAAGTAGTTACAGCGATCCTTCCGTAAGGCTTGCTTCTGGCTGGCGCTGCATACTCCAGAAATCCCATGGGCTCAAACACAACTGATCGCCCGTTCCAATCCATCGCCTCGATATGAAACTTGATATCTGAACCAGGACCGGATGCGCTCACGATAAACAAAATCAGATGTGCCGTATTCACATTGTATAAGAGCTCCTATGTCCTCTTTGCTCAATCTATAACAATCAAGAGAAGTTCATATTTTGCATTCACTGCCAGACGCTATGCACGTTCATTCGCAGCTCGCTAGCCACCAACTTGCCGCAAACAAATCCTACAACAACGCAACTCCAGACCACAGTGCTCTGCCCGCCTGCCATCTCTCTCGTTCGGAACTTGTGCTACCGTTTTCTCTGTCCCGGGAGATGCTGGTGGGTGAGCAGGGAAACTTCAAGAAAGTACGACTCGGGAATGGCAGTAGCGATGCTGTGCTCAGGATTCGACCATCGAAGCACGTTCTACAAGCAATCGGGCCAAGGACCCCAACAGATTGCGATCGTCCTGAATAACGCGAATTCCATTGTGAAGCTTGCAATGTGAGTTGATAAACGGTCCACGTCGTCATTATGATGACATTACTAATAACGAAAGCCAGCGTCATCTGATTTCTACTAAGCTCCAACACTTGAACTCATATCTAGACCCTGGTATTGTCAATATGAATAGCAGTAGCCTTCTCGTTGTGCTCGCTCTCGTCATCTGTCTTGCCACTCGGCGTAGCCACACCGTACTCGCCCGTCCTCTCGAACCCAAACAGCTCGTCCATTTCATCGATGCGCAAGCCTTTGGTGTCGTGGATGAAGAACCAAGCATAGACACTAGCGCAGACCAAGCATGTCGCGAAGAAGACGTACACGCCCCAGCCCATGCTGGTGTACATCTGAGGCAGCGCCTTGGTGACGACCAGAGTCCAGATCCACACACTTGCGGCTGCGAAGGGGCCGGATACGGAGCGCAGCGTGGTGGGGAAGATCTCGGCGGAGATGATCCAGGGTAAACCGTTGGCGCCGAAAGACTAATCTCGAGTTAGTTCAAGGCTTACCGGGGGGGGGGGGGGGGCGAGAGATGACTTACCCAGGCAGCTCCGAAGATCATGATCATGGCGGTGGCACCCTTGCCCCCTGCGATTGTAGAGTCGGACATGGGTTGGCCGACCTTGGGCTTGCCGAGATTGATGTAGATGGCCAGGTAGTACTGACAGAACGCGCAGATGAGGGACGAGATGATCCAGGGGTATTTGCGGCCAAACATGTCGATGAACCAGGTGAAGAAGATGATGGAGCCACCAGCCTTGATGATGCCATAGACGCCGGTCCAGAGAGTCACATCCGAGAGACCAATCGACGTGAAGATCGTGGGGCTGTAGTAGTTGATGGCTGTGTGGAACTGATCAGCAAATATTCGAGTCTGGTAATGATCAGCCAAATCTTACCTGCTGCGCCGGACCAGGCTTGCCACATGAACATGAGAAAGACAAGGAGGAACCGGTTGCGCATGCCGGGCTGGAAAGCTTCCTTGGCAGCGGCCTTGATGACCGTCAAGAAGCTTGCATGCTGTTGGCCCCCAACAAGTGCAGCTCTCTCCTTAGCAATCTCTCGCTCGACGAACTCCACATCCTGAGCAATATACTCGTGATCCTCGGGCAGGTTGCGGAAAAAGCTATAGACCTTCAGTGCCTCAGCCTTACGACCACGCTTCAGGAGCCACGTAGGCGACTCTTTCAGCAATGGAATCATCAAGGCTAGAAGCCCTGCAGGGATGAGCTGCACAGCCATAGGCACTCGCCAAGCAATCGACTTGGAGCGGTCCATGTTGTGCACGATACCGTAATTAATCCAGAAGCCGATGACAGCACCGGTCTGGTAGAACGATTCGAAGAACCCGGTCAATCGACCACGAATAGCTGGAGGACTGATTTCCGCAATGTAAATGGGAGAGACGGCAGCAATGCCACCAACGCCCATTCCAGTAAAGAATCGACCGGCATATACGAGGCCAATCTGATGGGTGGGAACAGTGCAGAGGATCGCACCGATGATGAAAATGGTGTCGGAGATGATGACAGTCATGCGGCGACCGAGCAACTCGAGGGACGGATACATGAGCAGGGCACCAACAAGACCTCCCGCAGAGTCTGTACGAGTGTTAACATTCCCCACCTAGACTCTACTAGCAATTTGGACTTACAGATCGAAGTGATGTTGCTCGTAACCTCATTCTTCTCTGATGTCGACATGTTGTTCAGGCCGAAGTCGCGCTTGAAGCTCTCGTGTGTGATGGTGGTACCGATGAAGGCAGAGTCATAGCCGTAGGCTAGGACACCCATGGAGATGACCAGCGCTGCCATGTACACTCTCCAGTTGTACTGCAGTTCAAGTCAGCGCATGCTACGCCAACATGATCCATCGGCAGCTTCCAACGTACCACTTCAGGCGGCGTAGGCCTATCCTCCGGTGCTCTTGCGAAACCTCCCATGATGGATGAAGCTCAGAGAGGAGCTAGTGAAGACGGTGGATTGATGGCCGCGAGAGGCAAGTGCTGATCTCAAATCCGGGGTATGAATGTCTCTTTAAGTGCTCCAGATATGCCGACCCCGGCTTGCATGTCGCTTCTCCACAAAATAACCTGGTTAGAAACTGGGGCGCGCATCCGAGCATGAGGACGCTGGGATCGGATGGAAGTAGTCAGGCGATAGCAACTTCAATCATGTCTAGCCGTCACGCAACAGGTGCACAGATAAAGACTGCCGATATTGCGTATGGGAACTCCACTGGGGACTCCAGATTGCATTGGTGGCGCTCTGTGGGTCGCAAGACGAGGATGCGGAGCAACGAAGAACGATGGCTCCATGTCGGCTGTCGCGAGCGCTAGGCTGAGGGTGCCGAGTTGGTGCACCTTTTGGGCAAGGTGTTGGCGAGGCCTGCCGATGGCCTCTCCTAGCGAATCGCAACACCGTCATAGGCTCGCGATGCTCTGCGCGTGCGGCTGTGTGCTCCTCCTCCACTTCCCCACGCGTGGAGACACCATCGGAATTTGTAGTGGGAGTCGGAACGCGTGTCGGAAACACGATGGTCATAATGAGCGCTGTTCGCTGTTCGGCGCTCTTCGCTACTCTCAGTTCACCTCTCCAACTCCCTTGAACCTCCATCCACCATGCCTTCCAACGAGGCGCTTCCCAATGGCAACGGCGCTGCTCAAGAGTACTCGTTCCCACCTGGTATTCACGTTCCTTCTTTGACGTGGTTCAAGAACGATCAAACCCAGGACATCGACTGGGATGTTCAAGAGAAGCATTTCGAGTTCCTCATCTCCAACGGTCTCCATGGCATCGTAATTGCAGGCACAAACGGCGAAGCTGCGACATTATCTTCAAGCGAGAAGACACAGTTAGTCCAAAAAGCACGCAAGACTGCTCAGAGGCTAGGACGCGGTGACCTGTCCATCACACTCGGTGGCGTGGCGGGCTCGACACGCGATGCGATTCAACAGACAGTCGAGGCTAAGGAAGCAGGTGCGAGCGCGTTCCTGGCCCTCGTCCCTTCGTACTTCCACTTCGCGATGAATCAGGATGCGATCGTTGCGTTTTTCCAAGAGCTGGCAGACGCGAGTCCCATCCCCATCGTGTTGTACAACTTCCCTGGTGTTGTGGCTGGCCTTGACATCAACTCTGAGATGCTGGATATCTTGGGCAAGCACCGCAATATTGTGGCAGTCAAGCTAACATGTGGTGGTATCGCGAAGGTCGCGCGAGTATCGGCTTCGTTCAAGAAGTCTGAGTTTGTCGCATTGGCTGGACAGAGTGACTGGCTGATCCCAGCTCTGAGTGTCGGTGGCGTGGGCACTATCACTGGAGTTGCGAATTTGTATCCCAAGGTAAGCGCCTGTCACTCATTCATAGAATCGCAACGCTGACTCAACATAAGACTTGCGTCCACATGTTTGACCTCTACCAATCTGGCAAGCACGAAGAGGCATCTGCTCTGCAGATCAAGCTGTCTGTCACCGAGTGGGGCTTTGGAAAGGGCGGGATCAACGGCACAAAATATGCGGTTGCACACAAGAGGGGTTATCCAGAGTCAAGCGCCGACTGCAGGAGACCGTACCCCAGGTACGTTGACGAGGAGAAGAGGAAGTGGGTCGTCAATCAAGTCTCCGGCCTGGACGAGATCGAGGCTTCTTTGTAGGCGGCCTTTCGCAGTCGCATTCGCAGTCGCAAAGGAATCCTCGACGTTGGGAGTCTTTGCGCACGATGGCATTTTCGGCGTTGAGTTGAAGCCTACACCATACTTCAGGATCGAGACGCAAATAAATAACGTTCGATCATCTTGTCTGCAAAGAGCGATGTGGAAGAACGGCGAGAAGACCGACATACCACATGGGCTACCTGGGGATAAGTCTTGTGCCAAATCTAACACCGTGCTGCTGAGTAAGTTGAGGCTGAGGCTCTGTAGGAAAGAGGCTCTTTGAAGAGCTGTTGCCGCTGCCTAAATGGGTAATGGCAGCAGTCAGCCAATGAGAGAAGCGAGTGGCCGCAAAACTCCCTTTCCTAACCTTGCGTCAACACCAGCACCGCCAATCAACAATGCGCTTTCGCCGCAACTACCGGGCCGTCGCTCCTGGGCCGGCATTTGGTGCTCTCAGGAGTTTGTGTGGAGAGGGGCAAGAGTGGGGTTGATGCGGGTGCTATGATCGCGGCATGGTCGCCGGTGGTGGTGACGTTAGAGCTGTGCAGCAACGGACATAACTATATTATCCGCCCTGCCACCCTCTGTCTTAGCTACAACGTCTCCAAATCTCTCCAAAGACATTTTGAATACCAATCGCAGCTATGTCAGAGCCTAAGACCATCCGCTGGGGCATCCTCGCGACTGGAGGCATTGCCCTTACCTTGTGAGTACCCCACGGTCCACCCCACTATGAGGTCTGAGTTGACACCTTCAGCACCAAGGACCTCCTGGTCGACCCCAAGACACGTGGAGTCAATTCTGTCAAGCACACCGTTGTGGCCGCTGCCTCCTCGTCCTCGAAATCGCGTGCTGAAGATTTTTTGAAGGAGACGGGCGCTCCTTCAGACGCAAAGGCCTACGGCTCATACGAGGAGCTTGTCAAGGACCCCAACATCGACATCATCTACGTCGCGACACCACACTCCCACCACTACCAGAATGCTAGGCTCTGTCTCGAAGCTGGCAAACACGTCCTTTGCGAGAAGGCCTTCACCGTCAACGCTCCTCAGGCACGGAAATTGGCCGCTATCGCAAAGGAGAAGAACCTTTTCCTGATGGAAGCTGTATGGACTCGCTACTTTCCCTTGTCCGTTTATGTCCGCGAGCAGATCACATCTGGTCGTATCGGCCCAGTCAGTCGCGTCATCTCGGACAACAGCATGGCCCTGGACCCCGAGAACAATTATGCAGACGGAAAGAACCGAATGGTCAACCCTGATCTCGCTGGTGGGGCTTTGCTTGATCTCGGTATCTACGCCCTGACATGGGTCTTCCAGACACTCTATCATACGCAGCCTGAGGACACACGCCAGCCACCGAAGCTCCTTGCCTTTGTCAAGAACTACGAGGCAACTGGCAAGGCAGATGAACACAGCACCATGATCCTCAACTTTCCACGATCGAAGGAGCAAGGTGGCGATGCACATGCTGTTGCAACTACATCTTTACGCGTAGCCACAAGCCCCGGCCAGAATCAAGACACACCATGCGTCCGCATCCAGGGTCCCAAGGGTGAGATCCAGGTCTTCCCTCCCTCATTCCGCCCTACAAAGACCAAAATCATTGGCAGCGATGGTAAGGTCGAGGAGAAGGACTGGCCTATCCCTGGACCCGGTAAGGGCTCCAACTGGTACAACGGTTTCGGCGGCTCACTGCAATCAGAAGGCGAGGGACAGGGAATGTTCTGGGAGGCTGACGAGGCTGCTGAGGCGGTCGCAGCTGGCAGAAAAGAGGGCAAATACGAGAATCTCGCTGAGAGCATCCTGATCATGGAGATCATGGATGAGGTGAGGAAACAAGGTGGTCTTGAGTACCCTTCAAAGATCGAGACACTGGACTACCCTGTCCAGCTATAGGTGCTCTAAGAGTCGGTCGATCAAACAAAAGTCATGTCAGCGAGTGAGAGCAAACGCGATTTACACTGCGTGAATCAACACATCATGGCTGCTCCACCCACGGATGTCCACCCTTCCCGAACTTTGCATTCGTAAATCCCAGCTTGGTCAACCCCCTCTTTACAATCTCGTCCTTGTGCTGCTCCATCTCTTCCCAGTCCCAGTTGACGCTCACCAACCCACCTCGCAGCCACTCTGCCCTCTTCGTACACAACAGTAAGCTCAAGCCACCCGTCAACATAGGGTCATCGCGCGCAAAATCCATGTAACCCGGTGGCGCCATCTCCGTCGCCACAAGGCCCGGAATGAGGTTGAAGCACCTTACACTCGGCTCCTCAGCATGGAGATACTCCATGTACTTTGCGGCAGCAAGTTTGCTTGGGATGTAGGACGCAAAGTTGGGATACGTCTCGCCGAGAATACCTGTCGTGATGCCGATGACAGTACCGCCGGTGAAGCCGGATTGGTTGAGGAAGTGGTGGATCATGAGCAAGGGGCCTTTGATGTTGGTTTTGTGGTGTTTCCAGATATCGAGCGGTGATCCTTGGCCGATCTTCTGCACGGCCAGCGAGCCGGCGCAGTTAATCAGCACGTCGATGCGGCCCAGCTTCCGGCTGGTTGTGGCCCAGAGGCTGGCTACTGAGGACTCGTCTGTGGTGTCTGCCGGGTGGCTCAGGATCTTAGCTCCCTTTTCGGTGCTGTTTTGCGCTTTGCTTATGGTCCTGAGGCGCGATTCCTCGTCCTTGAGCCGGTCTGCTTCGAGCCCTGTTATCACGACGCCTGCGGCGCCGGCTACGACCCAGGCTTCGGCGATTTTTCGTCCTATGCCGCCGGTGGCTCCTGTGATAAGGACTGTTCTGCCTGCTGCGCCCGCAGCGAGATCTGGGTTTTTATATGGATCCAAGAGCGGGTAGAGGTCTCTGTGGATCTTGGAGGTGAGTTGTGCTTGCCAGTTGACGACATTGTAGTCGACTTCTTCACCGGTTGTTGCATCTACTAAGTCTTGTCGGAGAGCCATTGTGCTGATTGTCAAGTGGATGACTGAGAGGAAAATTCCGTATTTAATGTTCCCAATACCCATGCTCGGAGCATCGTGTCCTGTGGATCCATGCGGCATAGTGCAGCTGGGCACGTACTTACTTACCTAGGAAGAAGCGATATACAAAAATGGATTCGCGTAAACGGTCAATGGCCGCAAGTGAACAGGCCCGATTGAACCCATGTTGCGCCAGGGCTACAATCTTCCGCTATTGGTCATATCTATGGTATCTTCTATCTGAGTTGCCGTCCAGGTCCCACAGCTTGAGCAATTAAACCTCCGCAGGCTCCCTACCTTGATGGCCTTTTTGAGACAAAGTTCTCGGTATCGATGTTTACACGAGGCTATCCCGACCATATTGTACTCCCCGTGCTTCTCGAGACACACACAGCATTGCGCATATACCGCTGCGTTTTGATTTGAGAAGGACGCCTCTTGGTGTCGACAAGCTTCGAGGAAAGTAATCCGCGATTGGATGGATTGGAGAGCAGACGGAGTGCCCTGTGCGATTAGGAGGCTCTGAATTGACCTTCTAGAGCTCAACGCAGCATTACCTGTGGTACTCCCAGGCGTATCGACCTCAGGTTTCTCAGCCAGAAGCATGGGCGTAAACGGCGAGAGCGAGTCTATACGAATATGGGCTGATCGCCTTACATTACGAGATGTTTCTTCAGATCCTCTGGATCCAGTCTCCTGCGTTGCCTTAACAGATGATCGCAAGGCGCAATGGCTGCGTTCTGTTAGATCCATTCCTGGAAGCGACGTCGAAGCGCAGTCTCTCTCCGCTGTAGCTGCGGTGAAGATACCACAAAAACCAGCTTGTGATCTCAAACACAGGTCGGGCGTACCGCCCTCTTCTACTATATTGTGCCGCGAGGCAGGGATGGACGCTGACTCCCTCGTAGCGGAGGGGCTACATTCTTCGTCGCACTGTTCGGTCTCGATCTTTGGGCACTTGTCTGATCCAATCATTTGCGGAAGATGCGATTCGCATAGCTTTTTTCCAATCTTCTTGTCGAAAACAGCCAGTCGTTCGCACTGCGCGCCCATTCCAGCCCACACAACCAGAACTTGACATCTATCCTGCGCATGGCTGTCATGGCTAGTGCAGTACCATAGCTTCACAATCGGCTGAAATTTGTCCCCTGCTTTTTGACACTGGTATTTGTCGTTCTTGGGCAGCTTGAAGCTGCACCTGCGGATGGCCGCAGTCTGGGGTGGCATTGTAAGGAAGGAAAGATATTTAGGGTCAGGGAAGAGGTTTGGAAAAAATAAAACAAGTTCAGACGTTTATGCGAGTAGGAAATTATGGTGCCTCAGTGCGATAAAGGCTGCTGTGGTAATGCATACGATGTTGCATATCAACGTGCAGCACTGTGAGTGGTGGACCATAGTTCATCTTCACTGGCCAACAATGGTCGGGGGCTCCACCACAACCAGACATCTTCTGTAACGACATTGCGTAGCAACGGCACAAGTTAGTATTGACAAGTCCATGACCGTTATGAGGGAATCGTCTCGCAGATGCAGCCGTGGTCCACAGGGCTTTCATGCGTCAACACCGGACGGCAAGTATGTTTGGCCCCTCGAAACGCGTTTGGAACGGAAGAGTATGTCCTAGACGTCTATAAGAGCAAATGAGTTATTCTGCCGCAAGTACAATGTCGCCGAGACATGGAAACGCGGTCTCGACGATATTTAGTTGCGGGAAAGGCACAGAGCTAGTGTAAAACACCTAGCTTCTGCAGCAAGCTTACTGCTGCCATCTACGTCGAGTCACGTCGACTCACAAGCCTCGTGAGGACGATGACACAGTCGATAACAAACAGCGCCATGTTGAAAGAATGTTCGGTCAATCATTGCGCTCTCCTCCATCTGCTCGAAAGCGGAGGAAACCGCACCCAAGATCAGCCAGTTTCTGCTCTTCACTCTACAGACGGTTTTCGTGCTCATGGAAACCTCACACCATCCGTAGATGACGGGTCTCTCCAAAGAAAATGCTTTAAAGTAGGTGTGTTGAATTTTGCGTTGTTCAATATGGAAAGCAAGAGATTCGCGGCGGCAGCGAAAGTTTTATTGAGATGCGGCTCGGCAGAACCTATCTTCCGAGCTTGTGCGCGCTGGCCGCGGGGCATGCTGAGTCAACGCATTTTCGCCTTGAGAGGTTTCCTGTGGGAAAACAGCTGCACGCCGCCGCATCGAACTCCACGCACCCGGACACCCCATTCGCAGGACCCCGTCCCCCCTTTCTCCACACCTTCACCGCACATACGAGCTTGCCCAGCATGGATTCCGAGTCCGAGCACGAGCACCGCGACGTCAACGATGTCGAGAGCGAATCCGAGGAGGAGGTAGAAGAGACAAAGCCCAAGTCGGCGCTGAAGAAGCCTAGAGAGGCGCCGGTGCAGGTCGAGCGCCCTGAGCTGCCGTAAGAAGAAGCGCTGGTTGGCGAGGAAGGCAGCACGGCTAACACATGGCAGTGAGCAGCCAGACCCGAACACAATCGATTTCTCCACGCTGAACCCACTGTCGCCCGAGATCATCTCGCGCCAGGCTACCATCAACATTGGCACCATTGGCCACGTCGCTCACGGAAAGTCGACAGTCGTCAAGGCCATCTCTGGCGTGCAAACCGTCCGTTTCAAGAACGAACTGGAGAGGAACATCACCATCAAGCTCGGTTACGCAAACGCAAAAATCTACCAGTGTGACAACCCAGAGTGCCCGCGCCCGACATGCTACCGATCGTACAAGAGCGAGAAGGAGGTCGACCCGCCTTGCGAGCGCGAAGGCTGTGAGGGCAAGTACCGCCTCAAGCGCCACGTTTCCTTCGTCGATTGCCCCGGTCACGACATTCTCATGAGCACGATGTTGTCAGGTGCCGCCGTCATGGACGCCGCCCTGCTTCTGATCGCTGGAAACGAGACCTGCCCTCAGCCGCAGACAAGTGAGCACTTGGCCGCCATTGAGATCATGAAGCTCAACCATATCATCATCCTCCAGAACAAGGTCGATCTGATGCGGGAAGACAGCGCCGCCTCCCACTACGAGTCGATCCTCAAGTTCATCCGTGGAACAGTCGCCGATGGCTCGCCCGTTATCCCCATTTCTGCCCAGCTGAAGTTCAACATCGACGCCATCTGCGAGCAGCTGATCAGCAAGATCCCCGTCCCTATTCGTGACTTCACCACAAAGCCCCACATGATCGTCATCCGATCGTTCGACGTCAACAAGCCTGGTGCTGAGATTGATGAGCTGAAGGGTGGTGTTGCTGGTGGATCTATCCTGACCGGTGTATTGAAGCTGGGTGACGAGGTTGAGATCAGACCTGGTATCGTTTCCAAGGATAACCAGGGCAAGATCCAGTGCAAGCCGATCTTCTCAAGAGTCGTCTCTTTGTTCGCCGAGCACAACGACTTGAAGTTCGCTGTCCCTGGTGGTCTT
This sequence comes from Didymella arachidicola, assembly GCA_016630955.3. Lineage (NCBI taxonomy): Eukaryota > Fungi > Ascomycota > Dothideomycetes > Pleosporales > Didymellaceae > Didymella > Didymella arachidicola. The sequence goes on along the minus strand of CM049997.1, from coordinate 866,405 downwards.
ATTGGTGTCGGTACTCGTGTCGACCCTACCCTTTGCCGTGCCGATCGTCTCGTGGGTTTCGTCCTCGGTCTCCGTGGCCATCTGCCTAACATCTACACTGAAATCGAAGTCAACTACTTCCTTCTCCGAAGACTGCTGGGTGTCAAGACCGCCGACGGCAAGCAGGCTAAGGTTGCCAAGCTGGCGAAAAATGAGGTTCTTATGGTCAACATTGGTTCGACTGCCACCGGCGCTAAGGTCGTCGCTGTAAAGGCTGATGCTGCCCGTCTTACTCTCACATCGCCCGCCTGCACAGAGATTGGTGAGAAGGTTGCTCTGTCCCGACGTATCGAGAAGCACTGGCGCCTCATTGGTTGGGCTAACATCGTTGCGTAAGTTCTCCACATGTCTATCTTTGCCCACTCGCTAACATGTCACAGCGGAAACATCCTCGAGCCTATCGTTGATTAAGTGCAAGCGTAATGGTACGCGTCTTGGAGTTGAAGGGTAGATGAGGAGTGGGGATGATGAAACGACCTGCGAGCCAACGGTACGACGACGGCAGCATTCTGTGCATTACGTTCTTGAGCATTTCGGGCAGGAGTCGGTCGCAACATGTGAGAATAGACGGGAAAAGACCTCTGCAGCTGAGGTCTAGATAGCGGCTTGAGAGCCACAGCACGACGATGCTAGCGTTCGGTGGAGAGTCACGGCTCTTGTGTATCAGCCGTGTATCCGAGCGGGAGCCGCCAGAAAAGCCAGATCTAATGAGAACATGTACTATGCATCCATTCGACGACTCGCAACCTTCCCTGCATCATGTTTGTTGAGAGCGAGACATGCATTCCATCGTGCGGAGTTCACAGATCTGCAAGCCAACACGCCCGGGAGAGTCAGCCGACTTTCACATGAAAGCCACATCTGACACAAGAGAGCGAAGTGTGGACCGCGAACGTCAGAGCCAGTTCCAGCCCAATATAACACAACAACGGCCAATTCCCCTCACCGGCACGCTCGTGAAAAGCAAACGCGAATCTCAGCTCCCATATTTCTCAGCCGTATCACGTATATTGCCTATACGAGGTATGTTCGCGAATCGTGGCCCACCACTTTAGCTCTCCACCCTCCGAGCGCGTGTACGTGCGCTAATGGCGCTGCAGTTAACCTTTCGAGCTACCTTCCATTCCAGAAGCACAGTTAATTGCGGAGACGCAGTCACTCGCCCGGGCGGACTCACCGGATATCTTTTGTCTTTTTCAGCATTCATAAGTACACGATTTCTCTCGCTATATGTTTTTGTAATCCAAGGGGGCAATTGGAACGAACGGAAGAGCTGAGCTGCGCATTTGTTGCACCGGACCCAGACCTCCCGCAATGGCCGAAGACGAGCGCAGAGAAAGTCCAAGCCAGCAACCATACATATACCGCCCCGTTCCACGCAGGACATTTGAACCACAGGTGCTGCGCGACACAGCAGACAGCCCTACACACGCCATTTCTCAGCAGCCGCCCTCTCCCACCGCAAATACACTCCAGAATTCCAAGAGCTCAGACTTTCTCGCCCAGCTGAACGCACGCCTCCTCCGCACATACAACGCCCGTGATGAAGACGCACCCGAGTCGCCTGATGGCCCTGGGAATGTCAGGCTTCCTCGCCAGAACAAGAGTTTCCTCAACATGAACAGCAGCACACTGTTCGGCATCTACGACGATGTAGGCGCAAGCACAAATGGCGCGGCCAGCGTGGCAGAAACACCCTGGGGCACAGGCGCAGAGACGCCAGGACACACCGGCATGGGCTGGCATGGCACAGTATATGACAGTGCCCTGGGCGGTGCAGATGCTGGCCTGAGCATGAAGAATGCGGCGCGCAGGGGCAGTGGCAAGGGGAAGGCGGTCGAGAGAAGGAGCAGTCAAACGAGAAAACCGAGGAGCGTGACTGCGAAGTATGCGGTGCTGGCTGCCAAGCTGGCGGCGCTCTTCACGTTTGGCGTCTTCTACGGCACGATTGTGAGCCACCTGCACGACACGCGACAGCTTGCCGCGGTGCATGTCAAAGGTGTAGACCGCGAGAGCTGGTTCTACATTACAATGTGGGGATGTGCTGGCGTGGCTCTGGGAAGTCTGTTGCCGTATGTCGACCTTGTCTGGAGCAGGCACAGCACATTGGACGAAAGTGATGAGAAGGAGCGTGACGAGAACGTTGCCGAGAGCCCCATCAGCGAGCAGATCAACGACGTCGTCAGAAGCGTGGCGGCATTCGTGGGCGTTGCCTTTGCCATTGTAAGTCATCATTTTCCACCAAAGTCCACCCTCCTGTGCTGACAGTGCATAGCGCCGCCTACCTTGGCAGTCCACCCTCCAACTGACCCTCACCCTCGCTCTCGTCAACCCGGCTCTGTGGTATATACTCGACCGCAGCAAGCCAGGTCTATCATTTTCACTCATTGTTACCTCCATTCTTACCTCAGTCATGTTCCTCTCGAATCCCACAGCATTACCGTCACCCAGCGTTCCTTTCCCGTCCAACGCGACGCATGCGCCCTCGATACCCCGTCATAGACCGGACCTCTTCGCCGGAATCATCAGCTACGATAACCTTGCCGTTGTAACATGGGTCGGCAGTGTTCTCTTTTGCAGTTGCGTGTGCTTTGGCAGCATCGGAAGAAGACTGGGAGTGCTGGAGAGTAGATGGAAAAGGTGATTGCTTGTTTGAATTAGCACGCTGGGATGACGTGCGTTATTGCATTGTAGGATCAAGGTTGTTGGATGTAGATTGTGCTCATCTGGATCCCGTAGGGTAGCCATGTCTCAATGACAACTTGTTGCACGCCAGTCAGTGGGTCGCGGCTCACTGCATCAAAACAACCTTCCCGAGCATGCTGGAATAGCGGTTGCGGCTTTTGCAAGTGGGCGATGAGTAAAGAAGCACAGAGCTTGCTTATCCATGTGTCTTGGGTCGGGGACATCCTCCATTGAGTATTTCATGACTTCCTGCGCCAAATCATTTATTTTCCAAGTATTTGGAAATTCTAAGTCGTAAAGCAATACTGGCATATACAGGAGGAAGACATAAAAAGTGCGCTAAAGCCACATCAACATCGAGCCATCTCTTTGCAGCCTTCAAAATGCGCTACTCTCCTCAGCAGCATCACGTCCATGAGGACTCTATGTTTTGCTCGATTCATTCGTTTACCCCATGTCAGGCAACTGAACACACACAATATAAACAGTTCCAGTGCTCTCGCAGATACATACATTTGCAACCATCGGCAAGGAGCTGTGGGGTTACGATTGCATCGAGGCGACCTTCGTAACTGCAGGTAAGACATCGTCTCCAAATGCTCGCTGCCCGCTCATGCACGCCTCAGCATCAGATACCTGTCTCCTTCTAACAATGGCACAGCTGTCTTCACCTGAAAACCCAACTCTTCATACATTGCTTTCTCAGAAGCACTCGCTTGGACGTAGACTCGTTTCTCAGCCTCGTCTGCCTGCTGCAAACCCCACTCAATCATATCGCTCCAAGCAGACGTATCCCGATACTCGGTCGCCAGAAAGCTCAAGTAAATATCTGCGCCCGTCAGCACCATGCACTAAACGCAGTCTCGAAAGAGCAAGCTTACGCTATAGATCACAATCTCCATGCAATACCTCCTCCCTCGCCTCTTGCAGCCGCTGCTCGAGCTCCTTCTCCGCGCTACCCGCCCACACCTTGCGGTCGGGACTCGTCCATTGCAAGCCGAGCGTCTCGTGCGTTAGGAATCCCGCTGCTCCGATCAGCTCGCCGTTTAGGGTGGCTTTTACGATCTTCGCGTGCGGGTTCACGACTGCAAGTTGCCACTCGTGCTCGCGGGCTTCGGAGGCGGGTTCGGTGGTTATTCTGACGTGCAGGGCGATTGCGGTGGGGATGTCGACTGGGGTGAAGGGCTCGAGTTTGAGGGCCATGGTGGGGTTTTGGGCTGGTGGTCTGCTCTCAGTAGTGGGTTTGATGACTATGCCAGAGTCCCTTCGAGGTGGTGGTGGTCGATATATGGGTAGCGAAGGTGCATGGCTGCAGTTATAGCTCAGTCCTTGGTATCGACGGCTTGAGTCAAGGGCGAAGTGGGACCGGGGGAGGTCTGCGAAGTCGTAGAAGCTCATGTTGGCGGTGTACTGCCTGGCTTGGAAGTGCAGGGAGGTTGATATAGAGGTGTCTATCAATCAGTAATTGGCCCCTCGATTGGCCACTTGGAAAGCATGTGTCTGGGACAATGCATGGTCGATGGGTATTCATTGCTGGATTCGGAGTCGGTGAGTTTGAGTGTGTATGGTGGCGTCGAAGGCCAGACGATGAACAATACTAGGGCAGAAGATGTCTACGGGATGGCAATGGCAAGGAACAAAGGAGGATCAAAGGGGTGTCCAGCATCGAGCCACATAGAGCAAGCAGTCTCAGTACTTAACGAGGTTAAGTGCTTGATATTAGTGCAACAACTCTTGTGAAGCAGACCAGATAGCGCATGGAGGGCACCCTGCTGCAACCAGCGTCTGGATCGCGGTACAATATGACATCTGTACAATGAGGTGGTCAGACTTGTGGAAAGGCCTTAGCATTGTTCTGTGAAGTATGAAAGAGTGATGGTGTCCGCGCAGGGATGTCAGGTCGCAACCCCACCATGTCCCTGCAGATGATTCGCAGCTTCATCGCTAACATCTTGCTGTCACCCTTCCACTTTCTACACGTACTACTGCTGCGCCTGCGCCACGGACTCAACTACACAAGCACGCCGCAGAGGAAAATGCCGCCGCCAAAGTTCTACCACGACGACGTGGCATGGGCGGACGTCGCCCCCCTCGCCCAGGATGACGGCGGAATGCACCCGCTGGCGGCCATTGCATACACGGAGGAGTACAGCGAAGCCATGGGCTACCTGCGCGCGGTCATGGCGGACAACGAGTTCAGCGAGCGCGTGCTGGGACTCACCGAGCACATCATCAACATGAACCCCGCGCATTACACCGTCTGGTGCGTTGCGCCTGCCTGACCCGTGACATGTGGTGTGGTAGACTGACAGCGACAGGCTCTACCGCGCAAAGACATTATCTGAGCTCGGCAAGCCTCTGCAAGACGAGATCAAGTGGCTCAACCCGACGGCCCTGAAGCACCTCAAAAACTACCAGATCTGGCACCACCGCCAGACCATCATCGATGCGCTTGGTTCGCCAGAGGGAGAGGCCGACTTCGTCAGCCAGATGCTGGAGAAGGATGAGAAGAACTACCACGTCTGGAGCTACCGACAGTGGCTGGTCAAGCGCTTCGACCTGTTCGACAAGCCAGAGGAGCTGCAGTGGACTGAGAGCATGATCGATGCAGACGTCAGGAACAACTCGGCCTGGAACCACCGCCACTACCTCGTCATTGGCGGCCGCGAGGGCAAGGCTCTGAGTGAGGACGTGACCAAGCGGGAGATTGAGTATGTCTTGTCCCACCTCTTGCCATGCATGGTAGTCGTCTGGCAGTACTGACCAAGCTCTAGGTACACCAAGGAAGCCATCCGTAAGGCGCCCCAGAACCAGAGCCCATGGAACTACTTGATGGGCATCTTGCGCGCTGCCCAGCTGCCGAAGTCCACCATCAAGAGCTTCGCGACCGAGTTCGCTGATATACAGTCGCCAGACGACGTCTACTCCAGCCACGCACTCGATCTGCTGGCCGACATCTACGCAGAGGAGGAGAACAACAAGGAGTCGGCAGAGAAAGCGCTGGATCTGCTGGCGACTAGGTACGACCCCATCAGGGCCAACTACTGGAACTACAGAAAGGGTCTGCTGAGTCAACCTGAAGTCGCAGCTTGAGTCTTGCATGGCAGGCGAGACGGTTGCACCACACCTTCCCGCGGGAGGGCATCATTGCCACGGATCGTGCGATAAGATACCAGCCTGCACCCAATGATCCGGTTGGGGTCCCGGATCCAAAGCTAATGCAAACACGTGCGGAGCCGCATGATCTGCAATGGACGTGTGCCAGAGCTATCAGGCTGTCCTGTGTGTAACGAATGCAATGTTTTGCCTTCAGCCGTCTGGATCACGGTGGCATTGTGAGGGCAATGTTGCAATCTGAGCTCACAATTGCGGTCCTCATGGCGCTAGACCCCGCAACTTATCGACAATACCCCAGATCTTGCTTCACCGCTCCGACTTATTCTCGAACAATGGACCAACCTCCTCCTTACAATCAAGCGTTGACGCAAACGCGTTGCATTGATAGGGCAACATGTGCCAAGAGCTGGCATCGTCCCTGGCAGAACTTCCGATTTAGCTCCGCCGTTGATAGCCGCTTTAGGGAACAGAATCCACCGGCAGCATTCCCGCATCATGGGACCCTTTCGTCTGTCGTTCCCGGTCGCACCCCAGCGGCTCAGGCCTTATCGAGAATCTATAGGGTAATTTTTGAAAGTTATAGGGTAATCGACAAAACCATTGCGGTATTCATCGAAGTATCCCCGACGGAAAACTCAAGCACAACGGGATTGCGCGGAGCTGATAAGCATTGCGTTTGAGGTGGTTGTATCAGGCTCTATATTTACGGTACCAAACGTCGTTATCACGTCGACTCACAGTGCCCTTCTTATCTAGTCTTCGCTGCTCATAGTATACCTTTCAATTTACTCCATCTTCGCCATGTCATTTCTTCAGCTCAATCACACAACAAAGGATATCAACATGGCTATCAAGAGTAAATCTGCGTCGGAGCCACAGTCAAACCCATGGGTTGAGACACCCTTGAGAGAGTCCTACGCTCTCTCTGAGGCAGCGGGATGGTACGGTCACACTCTTCCTGTCTTCTCTACATCCTGCTGTCGCAGTGATGGTCGTCCTATCGTAATGTAAAGAGAGTTCTAAATCGTAGAAGCAGAATCTTCCTCAAGCTTGAGAACCTACAACCATCCGGATCATTCAAGTCACGGTAAGCCTCTTTCCATCAACATCATCACTTACCCCATACTGATGATACAACAGCGGCATTGGCAACTACATCCTCCGCCGCCTTGAAGAGCTTCCCGCTGGCTCTCAACCACACATCTTCGCTTCCAGTGGTGGCAATGCAGGTCTCGCTGCTGTCCACTCCGCCCGTGCCCTGAACCTGAACTGCACTGTTGTCGTTCCCACAGCCACATCTGCCTTGATGGTCACCAAGCTCCGCGCAGCAGGCGCCTACGACGTGATCGCTCACGGCAACGCCTGGAAGGACGCCGACACCTACCTCCGGGAACATGTCATGCCCTACGTAAGCCCTCTCATCCTTACTTTCATCGACTCTACTAACAACATTACCAGTACGAAGGCGCAACCATCTACTGCCCTCCCTTCGACCACCCGGACATCTGGACCGGCAACTCCTCAGTCATGTACGAAATCGCACAGCAAATGCCCTCGGGCGACGCCCCAGACGCAATCGTCTGCTCCGTCGGCGGCGGGGGCCTGCTAAACGGCATCTGCCAAGCCATGGACACGCTCAACATGACCACGCCAACCATCCTCGCCGTCGAAACCGCCGGCGCAGAATCCCTCGCCGCCTCCCTCTCCGCCAAAAGACTAATCACAATGCCCACCATCACCTCCAAAGCCACAAGTCTCGGCTGCGCCCGCGTCACAGACAAAACATACGAGTACTCACAGCGCTACACAGTGCGCTCCGTCGTGCTGCCCGACGGCGTCGCGGCAATGGGCTGCTGGCGCCTCGCTGACGACGAGCGGATGATGGTCGAGCTCGCGTGCGGCGTCAACGTCGCGCTGTGCTACGACGGGCGCTTGGAGAAGGCGCTCGGGCGCCCCGTCAAGCCCGACGACAAGGTCGTCATTGTGCTGTGCGGCGGGAGCAATGTCACCAGCGGCATGCTGTGCGAGTGGAGGCAAGAGTATCAGCATGTTGTGGATAGGGAGCTAGAGCTGGAGAGGAGGGATAGTGCGTATACGAGTGCGGAGGCGAGTCCGAAGCAGCACCCGATTGTGCCGAGCGATTTGGCGGTCCCGGCGATGCAGGTGATTGAGGGTGTGGAGGTGGGGAGCCTAGAGGTTAGGGCTTGATGTGATGCGTGTGGTATGATTTGCTTGAGAGACATGATCGGCGTTTGGGATAGCGATTGATTATAGCGTCGCTTTTAGATCTATTGAAAACTGTTCTGTTCCTCATTTGCCGTTCCGCTGGTGCTTCTACAACATCTGAGTGTGATGGATGCCGGCTTCCTGCATATTGGACCTTCCAAGGGACACTTGGCGATTGTGAATAATTGTTTTACACAAAGCATGTCGTGAAGTGTGTGAAGCTACCAGAGCGTTCATCAGGCTACCTTAGTAGAGGCGCTTGATGTTCCCAAACTCGAATGACAAGTGCAGGCTTGCAGATCGATGTAAGTAAACGCTCTGTGGGCATTGCTGCAAAACCGCTGCTAGCAAGATAAGTGGACACGTTAATCTTTAGGTCTTTGCATGAATGATTTACTGTTTGCTTGAGTTCCCCGTGGTGCCCACTGAGCAGAACCGAGTAGCTCGTTGTAGCCGGCGTAGGGGGCTGTCTCTTTGCAAGATATGATCAGAGTAGAGTAAAAGCACTCAATTGAAGAAGCACTCTTATGTACAGGTGTAGATATCTTCAGCCATGACAATGCCGCTCCTGGTATCTAACATGCCCCATTTCCCCTCAAGACGTCAACCACCCAATTCACAGGACTCAAGCAGAGGACGACTCCTTCAGTTCGTACTCTCGCGCATCCTGGAACAGGTCAATGATGCAACTAGCGGACCATGACTGTGTAGGGCACGAGTCGCCGCAGAATTCGCCGTTCTTCTGTGTCAACTCCGTAAGACCAGCCCAAGGACTCTCCTGAATGGCCTTCATGCAGCCCGCCAGACGACGGGTGACCTGCTGGTAACTCTCGACGCGCTCCTCGGCGGTCTTGCGGCGCTTGAGGTCGAATTTGAGCAGGGCGCGGAGGAAGAACCCGGTCGGCCAGAGCCATTCGGGACCCTGGTGGTAATTGCGGCCCTTCGAAGTGTGGAAGTCGGTCGAATCCTCACTGTTGATGTAGTACCCGCGATAGTTTAGATCGCTAGGGTCAAGCGTTTTCATGCCTTGCGGTCCAAGCAGGATACGGTCGGCCATCTGTAGAGCGTACAGAGCATGGTCGGGATCGAAAAGATCTGGTGCCACAGACATGGCAACAGGGAAGTTCGGGCGGAGTTGGTAGTCCTCGTACTCTTTGCCGGATCGGTACAGGTCCTTGTAGATACCGCGGCGGTTGATGATGCTAGGACTGACATCGTACTCGCTGTCTTCCTCTGGGGTGCGCGGAACGTAGAAGGTACGCTCGAAGTTTGCCTTGATCTTGTCCGCCCAAGCCTTGTATGTAATGGTGTTCTTGCCGTCTGGCAACGTAACACCTTCGTACTTGAAGTTGCCCTGCTCATACAGATCGGCGCACCAGCGGACAGTGCTATAGAGCATACCGATCATCTCGACGGGCGCACCATCGCGAGGAGTACCGGGGACGCCCTTGCTGCCGGCCTTCTCGCTTTCTCCCATCTTGTCCATCCAGGTGCCACAATTGGACTGGTTACCGCCGAAAATCAAACCAGTGGCGAAGTCGGTCCAGATCTTGATGTTAAAGCCTTCAGACTTCATCTGGCTGTCAATATTTGGCCCAGCGTCATACTCACGGAATTCTATGCCCGAAGCGTGTCGCTGGAGCGACTCTTGGATGACATCCTCGATGGTGGAAGATACAGAGTAGGCCCGCTTATCGTTGTGAGGGAACCATGTGTCGTCGTATGGCAAGAAGCGCCGTCTGGCTTTTGCCTGAAGCAATTCGGATCCATTGGGAACAATCTTGCAGTAATCCTGGATGTTTTGAAGGAACCACCATACTGAATCGCGGGAGTTGTAGCGCGGAGCTTTACCACCGCCCAGTAAGTTAGGGACCATGCCATGCTTCAGCACGCTGGCAAAGGCCAGTATGTGTTCTTTGGCGTCTGATCAAGGTCAGTCAAAGCTCACGATAGAAGCAGTCAAATTACTAACCTGCGTATCGTCCCGTGCCCATGTATAGTCCGCGAGCGGAGATCGTAATGTCGCGACCCCAGCAGCTGTACAATTAGTCAAAGTACACACAATGTCGTGAGGGATGGACTTACCGGGCCCAATCGTAGGCGAAGTGAGGAAGACCAGCAGCCATGCTGGGTACGGTCTTGTCAGGCCACAGGGAGGCGCTGTTCATGTAGCCTGTGACCTGAATGCTGACAAGGGCGAGGCTCTTCAGGAACTGCTGACCATTGCGGACATTGTCGCCCATAAGTTCGATGGACCGGTCGACTGCGGCATTATAGGCCGTCTGGATGACCAAAGCAAAGTAGCGAGGCAGGAGGAAGTTAGGCACTTTGCGAATAGCGTCGCACCTCTCCTTGAGCCACTTTGCGGGACCTCTGATCCTGTGGTAGCGGCGCTTCTCCGAGATTCGCTCGAGACGACCAACGCAGTAGTCAAGAGCCCATTGGCCTTCTCGAAGATGGTTGCAGAGAGGATGTCCAAGGTTGTTGTCATTCACGATGTCGCGGAGGACACTCCACCAGCCTTGAAGTCCAGCGTATACAAGGTTGCCGTGCCCTGGTACGTTGTATGTGCCATCCTTGTTGTCTGTAGCGTCACGCTCCTCGGGATCACACCTGTACAAGATGTAGTTCAAGTCGGTCAAATTGACTTCGCCGAATGCAGCCCGCGCGCCGCTTGTGACATACTTGTCGAGACCATCAGCATGCTCAGCGGTGGGTACCCACGTCTCGAATAGAGCAATACTGCCAGGTGGGAAATTGTCGGGAATACTGATGGTGGTGGAGTCACCAACATCTTCCACTTTGACGCCTTTGAGGTCGCGTGTCTGTGCAGGTAGGCCACGAAGCGTTGTCTTGTCGCCAACGATGCGAGCACGAGTTTCAGGGCTGTTATCGACTTCCAGGTTCCAGCTTCCAATGAGCTTCGCCTTCGTACCAGGAAGCTTGGTCTGCCCAAAGCCATCATTACCGTTGCCGTAGCCGGGGAAAGCTGTGTGGGCGATCAAGAAATATCCCTTGCGAGTCTGAGGATGGACTCGATGAACAGTGATGTACTCATTGTCGTGGTGGATGTAAGTCTCGGTGAATTCCTCTTTGCCCATCTTCACGTGGATTTCGTTGAGGATCTTCCTGATGCCTCCGATGCCGCCTTCACCAGCTTGCGCTTTGATAGGACCCCCTGTTGAGTTAATTGAAGAGTACACCCTCTTCTCGTGCACGAGCTCGATCAGCTCTGGGTAGACCTCATCGTAACCGAAGACACTTCCAGTAGCACATGAGCACATAGCGACTAGTGCAGCCTGTGGGAGAGTGTCGCGAGCGTCGCGCTTCTGAGCGGGGGTCTCGTTGTCGTGCGTACAGTCCATGAAAAGCGCATGTACTGGACTGCGCTTGATCTTCTTGATCTGTGCATGGCGTTCGGACGAATCTGCCGTGCCATTCGCGTGTTCGGCGTTGAGCACCTCGTCGGTCTCAAAACTGCCAATTGGGACACCACCATGTCGGTGGACAAGTCGACTTAGCTCCTGTGTGCTCCACGCTTGCATTCCTTCGCGGATCAGACATGATATGCCCAGTCGCTTGACAAAATGGAAGTCCATCTCTTCGGAACCAGAAAACAACTCAGCAACAATGAAGCAGTTCGGATTGACCTCACGGGCTTGATCGAGCATGTACTCGGCCAGGTGGATAGGTGTCGAGTGACAGTTGTCGATACGGAAGCCCTGGAAGTATTTTGCCATCAAGCGTGTGTACTTGGTCATGTGTTCCCAGAGGTAGGGGTTATCCTCCGGGCCACTGCCGTAGCGAAGTTTGACGCAGTCGCCCCAAACGATGACCTCTCTGCGCAGGTAAGCGCGAGACTTCGGCCCGGCGTTATCTCTCATGGCATCGGCGGCCCATACCCAGCCGTTATTGACCAGAGCAAGCGCCTCTGGATTGTGCTTCTGGGTGGTTTCGTTCAACGGCAGGCGGGTAAAATAAGGCTCAATCAGTGGGTTGGCCTCGGTGATCTCACCCAACTTTGGGCCGTGGTCGTCCAGTCGGACATACTTGATGCGATTGAAGAGCTGTTCCAGAATCTCGGCACGGTCACCATCGTACTCGCGGTAGAACGGCAGGTTGACCTCGTTGCAAATGCTGGTAATGGCTTCACGAGCTGCCTTCTCATCCGGACTGTCACCAGAACGACTGTCGAAACGGCCAAATAAGGCGCAGAGAAGACCTGCGCCCACTGCGGGATCGATACGACGACGGAACCGCTCGCCCATTCTATCGCCGCCTTGCAGCGCGTGCTCAACAAGCCAGTCGGCTTTTTGCTTCAGAGACCACCCTTTGACCGCCTCAAGACCTCGAAGACCAGCTTCACTAAAACTGTCGTCGATGAACTTGGCCTGACCAGCAGTCCATTTCTCGACGATTGCGTTGGCGCTCTTCTCTGCATCGATGACGTAGAATTCCCACAACTTGCAATTGCTAAGCACAATGTTTTTGACGCCATCCATTACTTTTAGCAAGTCGTCTGTGTTGTTGAACTTGGTTGGAAGACCGTGGACCTCGAGCTCTTTGCTGAACTTGAGGAGCGCAGTGTCGAGACACAACGCAGATTGTAACCAGGGTGCAGTGTCGACGTTGTATCCAGCTTCAGGATGCGACTCGAGCCATTTGCTGTTGTTGGCAGTATGGTTCCAGACGACATCCGTCATACTCAAAAGATTGTACTCCGACTGCATCTTCTTTACCATGCGATCGACGTCCTCCTCTCCGTTGGGGAAGACGGCATCGTCAAATGCAAGCTGATCATAGATACTGTAAGGCGAATTGGAGCTTCCTCGGATCATGAGTGGAGTGAAATGTACCATGTTGTATCCACGCTCGCTGATGCCTCGGAGATGGTTGTCCCAATCGCTAGGATACTTGCCCATGAACTTTGAGAGTACGGAGAATAACGAGACCGCCTCGATAGGTAGCTGCTGACCATGCAGAGTGAGGCGTGGGCACACATCGATGTAGTGTGTAGGCGTCCGTGTGGGTTCAGGCGTCGCGACATCTGTGAAGGACCACTCAGGCAGAGGCGTGTAGGTTGTGTAGAAGGAGTACGCATTGGCTTCGTGAATTGGAACGTCGATCTCGGTGATGCCGTTGAAGTCTGGCTTCAGCCTGAGGGTGGTCAGTATCTTGGGTCCAAGCACAATCAAGATCAACTTACTTGTATTCACGGTATTGGCCGCGGCTGAACTTCTCGCCCTTGGCGGGGATGTTCACCCATAGACTACCTTCGCGACATATCGAGCTGGTGCCCTGGATCTGGAAGCGTACACAATAGGCAGGGTCGCAAGGAGGTGGCAGGTAGATGTACGAGCCAGGGACGTCTGGTGCGCCAGCGTCGGTCAATGGCAGCAGGTATACGGCAGACATGGCTGGAGAAGTATCCTAGAGACGGTTAACAAAGTTCGTGCATGCACATGTGGGAGAACTTACGTGTCAGGGTTAGTGATATTGCAGAGGTACAAAGGTTTTGCGAGGATAATGATAGTGCAGCTTCTTTGAGGTGAAGGGTAGTGTGGGTGAGGAGTGACACGATCTGGGATCCGATCGAGATAAACAACACGCTGAGGACCTCCTGCCCTCTGTTTTGGGGGAGGAAGCAGCTGTAGACGTGCAGAAACGCGGGCGTGTGCGATCGGCAGGGACTGTGGGCGCGACCTGACGACCTGGACCAGAGCCGCAAGCGCAAGCAGACGTCATTCGCGTGGGGCTCCCGCTCAACAACACCAGTTTCCCGGGCTAAAGCCCATGGGGACGCAATCAACCAATAGACACCCCTGCAGCCTAAGCTGCATTTGAGCCTCCAATGCACCAAAACTTGTTAACCCTCGGAGGATTGTTTCATTGCTCACCGCTCGCACTCAGCATATCGTACAGTATCCTCTATCCTCTGCGCTAGATGCTGACCCTCGCCGTCCGGAAATAACGCCTCAATGCAGCAGTATAGCAGAATGCAAAAGGCGCAGCTAACAGAAATATAGCCCAACTCCGCCGCTGATTCAATACAAACACACAACCAAAGATCTGCCGCCACGAGTCCAACATATTGGTGCATGGGTATCGCGAACCTCGTGGCAGCTCACAACCCAACAGAAATGCGAAACTTGAAGACCAGATCCAATCGCCATTTTGTCGTCGTCTCATGCGCGCAGTGTCCGTCCTTCCATTAGAACTTGATATCAAAAGGTGAGCTGGGCGGATTGCTCAGGTCCAAACGAAACTGTGTATCCGAAGGTCCGCGGCTGTGCACTGCTTGTGTAGGTGTGGCACCATCGTCCCCGTTGACTAAATTTTGGGTATTGACTGAAGCAGGTGGGCGTGTCGGGGCGCCTCGGATGTTGAGTCCATCAGACGCCGATATTGCTCTTTCTGCCAAAGAATCGTATTCGCGGTGTTCGCCACGCAGGCGCGGCGCTGACTGAGGCGGCATGTCGGTGTCCCTAGGCGGGAGATTGGGCGGCGTGGCGCGTCCATTCCTGTCTGAGGACAGTGCACGAACAGATGACTTGCTCTGCTCGCCCGAGGTACTTCTCGTCGAAGTAGACTTCCGCGGCTGTGCAACGTTGGGCGACGCGTGTGAGCTTTTGCTCCTGCCTGATGTTTGCGGCTGGCCGTTGCGGCTGGGTGTTGGCTGTGGATGCTCGGAGCCTTCGTTCTCCAAGGCGCTCAAATAGTTGAGCTCCTCAGCTAAATACTCCTTCTCAGTCCAGCAGCCCTGCCAGCAGTTACGCCAATCTAAGATGAGGAACTGGAAGCAGAACGCATCAATCTTGATAGCAGGCTGGAAGCAAATGCAGAGGTTGTTGTAGTTCATCTTGTTGAACTCAGAACAGGAGTGCAAAAGACTGATGTGGCAGGTGATGGCAAAAAGAAGGTAGTAGTTGAAAGGAGGTAGCTTGGAAAGCTCATCCTTCAACATCTGAGGTGTAGTTTTGGCGCCCTGGCATTCTTGCTGGATGCGGTGTTGAATTGCCTTGGGGAAGATTTCGTCAGGAAGTTGACGAAGCCAGTTCTTGAACAGAGATCCAATCACGTTCGGGTCGTTGAGATTGTCGTCAGAGATGAGATCGATATCACGGTCTGCGACGTGTTAGCAGGTTTAGCAAGCACGCAGAACTCAGGGCCTACCTTGGTCGAATTTGCGCTCATAGTATCTGACCTGCTGAGCAGAACCAGGAACGCGGTACAAGCCCTCTTCCTCGCAACCTCGCATGTTCAAGTAATCGATACAGCGCCAAGGTAGTGCGGGCATCCAGAATTCCGTCTTGTCTCTCGATTGCTCCAGTCTGGACGATATCCTAGTCAATCTTGTCTGTTCGACAAGGGGCGTGTGAATGACTTTATATACGTAGGGCTCGTTCGAGACGTGTGTAGGACTCTCGTGGTTGCTGTGGCTGCGCCCCAACTTGCCAAAGATACCCTTGCGAGCGGAATCCATCTTGTCTCCCATCTTGCGAGCGCCGGAGCCAAGACTAGACATGAGCGAAGCGCCCTTGTTGTCGTTGTAGGAGTTAGATTGTAAGGAGCCTTGCTCGCTCTTATCTCTGCGTGGACCCGCTGGGCCATTGTCACTTTCGCGGTGGACCAATTGTGCTGCATCATGGCGGTCGGCCGAATGTGTTCTGAGCTTTCCAAAGGGGGGCTTGTTGCCCCATGTTTTCCCTTTGTCCGCGGGTGCATTCTTGAGCGGTGTGCCGTCTCCGTTTGCAACGGTCCAGTTTGCTCCCACTTCTGGTGAAAGCTGACCAGGAGGGGCTTTGTTAAGTTTGCCCCGAGAGTTTGCGTTTTCGTCTCCTTTGATCGATTTTGAGCGGAAGAGCGTGCCCTGCTTCTTGGGCTTCGTACCCTTTACTGTCTTGGTTCCGTCGGCGTGCACATCTGATTCATTCGATTTGCCGGAGCCGGTGCGTTGGTCGAGACGAACAATCTCTGAACGGTTGTCTGCAAAGGTCAATCTTAGTTCCTTCATGTGCAGGGTGGGGTACTCACCATCAGAGTTGGGTGTTCGAACGGGGCGACTCAGATCTGGCGTCGAGGAGCCACCCCGTCCGTTGGTGTATAGTGTCGGTGAAGGTTGTTGCGCAGTGTGTTGCCTGTTCGCACTGTCCTGTGTGTTTAGTCGAGACGAGGACTTGGTCGCGCCGAAGTTGGAGAAGATGTTCTTCGAGTCCTTACGTGGCTTCGGCGAGGCGGGCGACTCTGGCATGTTGTGGAACGGTGCGTTTGGCGAGTGGAACTCTGGTATGCTTGGTGATCGAGGGCTCTGTGGGCTCATGGGAGCAGTGTTGTTCTCCTTTCCTGCCGACTTGGCCCGCATGGCCAACGACAGCGTCGACGACTTGGGCATCTTGCGAACTTGCTTGTGCGGCTTGCCCTGGTGCTGCTGTCCGCTTAGCGTTGCTCTTCACGAGTCTGGTACGGCACGAGGTTCCGTGGATCGTGGGCGAAGTACCTCAGCGAAAGGACACTCCTCTGGGATAGGCCCGAATGGGCGGCCGGCGGGTATGCGTTCGAGGGAGCGGGGCGTCGCAGGAGGGTGGGGTGCGGTAGGTCTTAGTGAATACAATACATGGGTCGCGGCAGTCGCGGGAAACCGATCGAGTGGCGTTGCGCTATCGACACGTCTGTGTTTGCTGCCCATGTTGTCAGCGAGTGCGGAGCAGGAAAAAAGGCAGCTGGCAAGGTGCAGCGGGATAAAGGGCGCGGCAGGTGGTACGAACCTCTGGAGCCCTGGGAGCCCCGGGGGCGCTGGGAGCCCTGGTGGAGTTGTCGTGTCCCCTGGCCAGCGCGGTCTGCAGGCGTGCACCGATGCGTCGGCGGCGAGGACTCGAGACGCGAGCCCGCGGGCGGCGTTGGGAGGCTCGGATGCAGGACCCAGCTGTCAGGGCCGTGGGGTGCGTCGCGTGCGACCAGCGACTGCCGTTTCGCTCTCTGGCGGCCCGTCACTTGTCTGCGCGTACGGGGGGCAGTGAGGTCGTCGTCGAGTCTGGCACGAACAGCAAGCGACAGCCTGAGCTGCGTGGTCAGCAGTGGTTGCGGAACGTGAAAGGGGGCCGGCAGCGCTACGGGCGACATGTTGTACAACATTGCCAGCCCCAGCAGTGGAACAAAGGCCCTGGAGAGGGGACAGAGGGCTCGTCGCTGACGTCCACGCATCACTTACCCACTAATCTTTCTAATCTTTCTCCCTGCAAGCGCGGCGTCAACAAGGGCAGCAGGAGGAACAAGGACGCACACAAGGCGGCGGCGGCGGCGGTCACGTCTGCAGTCGTCGGCGGTCGGCGGCGGTCGTCTGCAGAGGGTCGGCGCACTCCAATTCAATAGCGGGCGTGTCTTGTACAGCAAGTGCTGGTACGGGCAGACTGCAGTGGTTCGCTCGGAGGATGGATCTATTTTGGGGCCCAGCAAACGTGCGGCCCTGACTACACTGCTCCAGGCGTTAGTCGCCCGTTGTGAGGATGCAGCGCCGGGTGCTGGGAGAGGTCGAGGGCACTGCGTCACGAGGGGGCAGCGAGACAGGAGCTGGCCGAGTCGCCCAGCGCACACAGAGACGATGGCGCACACCGCGTTGGGGGGGGATGCGTTCCTCTCGTCTCAGCGCGCGCCCAAACTGCGACCTGCAAAGGGAAGGCGGCGGCGGCGGCGGCGGCGGCGACGGGCAACGATTTGCGGCGGCGGCTGTACCTGAGCTCGTGATCCTCGCCCGTCCGTGCGCTGCGCTGCTGGTTACGAACGCTTGATTAAAGAGTCCGCAATGCCCGGCGCAGGCGTCGCTGCGGCCGCTGCTGCTCCGGCCCAGCTGTGCAGTGCTCTTCTCCCGCTGGCCCTGCAGCGCGTCTGGCGGTGTGCGCGGCGCTATGGCGGACCACAGCAAGACGACGCATCCGCTGCCTGGGCTGTCGCAGTGGGAGCTTCATCGTGCAGAAGAGCCGTGCCAAGCGGACCCTTTCGAGCAGGGGTGGCCCAGGTGGCTTGCTCGGTGCGGACGCGTCGAAACTACTGTGTTAGGCTTTCTCCACACCATCAACTGCAAAGTCTCACTCCATCCGCCCGCCATGTCACTGGTCTCCGGTCCGGGTCGAGCAGGCGTCGGCGCCATGCCCGCCGAAACGCAGCTGTTTGTGGACAAGCACGTCCGCTACATCCAGAGCCTCGACACAGTGCGTGCCATTCTCATCGAGTTGCACCCAACTACCGAACCACCGCCGCGCTGACTCGCTCCAGCGCAAAGACGAGCTCGAGTACTGGCTCACCGAGCATCTGCGCCTCAACGGCCTGTACTGGGGACTGACTGCTCTGCACTTGCTGGGACACCCGGATGCCCTCCCGCGCAATGAGATCCTGGACTTTGTATGCGCCTGTCTGCACGCCAACGGTGGTTTCGGCGCAGCGCCGGGCCATGATGCACACATGCTTTACACCGTCAGTGCCGTGCAGATCCTAGCAACCCTGGATGCATTTGCAGAATTTGAGGAGCGCGTCAAAGACGGGCGGGAGAAGGTTGGTAAATGTGTGTCTTCTCTGAACCCCTTGTTTGTATGTCAATGCTCATGAGTCCCAGTCATTGCAGGTCTCCAAGACCCTGAGACGGGCACTTTTGCAGGGGATGAATGGGGAGAGCGAGACACGCGCTTCCTATATGGTGCATTGAACGCCTTGTCTCTCATGGGGCTGCTCGATCTGGTCGACGTAGAGAAAGCAGTTCAGCATGTCCACTCCTGTGCCAACTTCGACGGCGGCTATGGCACAAGTCCCGGTGCCGAGTCTCACTCAGGTCAGGTATTTACGTGTGTTGGTGCATTGTCTATTGCGGGGAGGCTCGACCTGGTCGATCAAGAAAAATTGGGAGCTTGGCTCAGCGAACGACAACTCAAGAATGGCGGGTTGAACGGGCGTCCCGAGAAGAAGGAGGATGTGTGCTACAGCTGGTGGGTGATGAGTAGTATGGCAATGCTCAACAAGCTCCACTGGATCGATGGGGAGAAGCTGACGCAATTCATTTTGCAATGCCAGGTACTTTCCCCTGCTCGTACTGTTTTCCACAGCTGACAAGAACAGGACCCTGAGCTTGGTGGGTTAGCTGATCGACCTGGAGATATGGTAGACGTCTTCCACACAGTGTTTGGTATTGCTGGCCTCAGTCTGCTCAAGTACCCCGGGCTAGAAGAAGTAGACCCCGTATAGTGAGTAGGCCCAAGCTACGTCAGAAAACATCACTGACATTGCTACAGCTGCATGCCTCGATCTGTGACAAGACGATGCCTAGGCAAGTCAACATAAAACAATGTAAAAGAAGTGTGCTATATGACGGTAAGCATTCATCCTTTTTGAAGTGCCTTTACTCTGATCTTGTTGTGAAATTTTGGTGCTGGTGGTGAAAGACGTGGCCTGCTTGCTGCGAGGCGCCTCGAGCCTCGAACAGGCTCATCTCACGTTTCACCTTCACCCAGTGTTGACTGTACCTCTCGCTATCTAATAACTCACGCTTCCTATCAATGAGGCGTGAGATACAAAGCCAGAGGAAAGCAACGGTGCTGCCTGTTTGGGGCAAGGCTGGGGTTCTCCACGTGCTCTAGCTGCCAAACTCTGCACTACAAACATCCTCCTGCTCTTCGACGCAGCAGCCTCCTTCCTCCTATCTTTGAACGAGGGAGTCAATGCATCTCTCCTTCTCCTCTCCTTCATGCTGCAAGAGACGCCTTGAGTGCCTGGTAGCCGCTTGCGTGCACCAGCTCTCATATCTGCAGGCCCTGCTACCACCTCTCCTCCTGCTTCATCCACTCAACACGCTCCTTTCGTGTCGTTCCTTTGTACCCCATTGCGTTGCAAGCACTGTCCTTTCGGTTTGAGTTCGCCTGCACCGCTCACGCTCCTTACCGTCGCGTTGCTCAGTACCTCCCGGCTCGACCCTGAACGGCCTTGCCATATGTCATGGCGTCCAACATACCTCTTCTGTGCAGCATCTGTCCCAAGAAGCCAAACTTCAGCGATGTCTCGCATCTCCTTACACACATTGCCAGCAAAGGCCATCTGTCCAACTATTACAAGGTCAAAGTTCGCTCAACATCTGAAGAAGCTTCTCGCCGCATCATCGACACTTATGATCGGTACCAGTTGCCATTTGCGCCGGCAATGACAGTGAATTGACTTTCTTCTAGGTGGTACGCAGACTGGAATGTCGAAGAGCTCATGTCCGACCGAATGAACCAGAAGGACAAGCGTCGCACGCGTGCCAGGCCCTCTGGTGAGCTGACCCTCCAGCCCTGTACATGCAAGCCGTTACTGACAATTGCGAGCCCGGACTACTCCACACCCCAGAATTCAGGCTCCTGTCCCACGTCCAGCTCGCCATGCTGCCATTGGTGGGTTCCTCGATCCACGCCTCTCAGAACAACAAGTCATCAAGGTGGAGCCGGACTCTGCTACGCCCACACCTGCACCACATGCTGGTCCTGTCCTGCGTCACCGCCCGTTCGGTTCCCATCTTCAATACTTCCATACCGAATCTCGTGCTAGCTCTCGCAGCTTCACGAATCCGGACTACGAGACCTCGAGCGAATATTCAGACCCTGGCGAACGAACGAAGAGGCGATACCAATACACTGCAGAAGACACATGTGCCATTGAGGACGAAGGACTTGACCTTGCTGGGGACAACATGAACGTCAGCGAGAGCACCAAGCTGAAGGGTGTGTATTGGCCTGGAATGGATATCTTCGACTCTGCCACGCCAGAAATGCGGCGCAAGAGGAACCAGAAGAAAGACCACTCTGTTGTCGAGCAACTCGAGCTCAACTCACAGGATGTGGAGGCTACTGAGCTCATCTTTACCCCTCGAGGGTCGTTCAAAAGACAGCGAAGGATCTCAAGCTCCATCTTCGATGACGAAGAGGATATCGAGATTAAGATGGAAAGCCCTCGGCCAGCCTTCTCGCGACCCGCGCTCGCGACCATGGATCCCAACGTCTCTCGTCGACCCCGGCAAGGAATGCGCGGAAGCCTCCACGCACCTATGTTCCCAGCTCAGTCTCGCCAAACCCTTGACTTCGGTATTGGAGATCGCGCCCCGAAGCGCAAACGTGCCTTCGCAGTCTTTGAGGATGACGATATATCTTTCACACAGCCTGCTAACTTCAACTACCTCACCTCGGGCTTCGCCCATCAGACATCACCATCGCCACTGCACGGCTATGGTACATATAAGCAACTCAACGATCCGCAATCTCGTTACACGCGCGACTATCTCCATGGCCATGTGGAGCCTCCATTCCAATACGATGATAAGGAGAACGTGTTTCCTGCGTTCAATCATTCGACTTTCGGCAACCTGCACGGTCACCAGATCCCAGCCCACCATTACCATGCCTATGCCTACAGTCTAGGTCAAGACCAGCAAGGTCCCCAGCAGGTAGGTCACTTCCTGAGCGCCAATGGTGCTTTCCAGCAACAACCACGAGATGACGACGATGACGATCAACGTACCATCACCGCTCCACCATCCCCCACTACGAGCTAAACACACGCCAAATGCGCGTTACAGCTGTCCGTCTATCACTATCTAGAGTCGGCCTTGGCATCATATTGGCCTTCCGGCTGTGGTCGTACAGTTCGATACTCAACTGATTGACCCTCGCTTCACCTTTTGATTTACTCTGTTTCAACGAGCGAGAGCGGCATCCCTACTCCATGGCCCAGGTCCACGACCTTTGTGTAGACCTACTCACTAATTTTATGCAATATGGATCATGACGGACAACGTTCATCTGTTATATATGGTTCCTACGACTACAGGCGTGCTAGGAGTGCAGAGGCATCTATCACTGCTGGTGGATGCAGATGGCTTGCAGCATACGCTTTTTCGTTATATATGGTCAAATTGATCTTCTTCAGCGGTGCTCTTCTGAATTTTACATGTCTTTCTAGAGCGCCAGTCAGATCTGTGACAACAAAGAGGGGCACAGTTTTAGTCCCATTTCCCTTCAGAGCCCATTCTGCGCGCCCTCTGCCTCTTCTCCAGCGCTTCCATTAACTCATATCCATTGACATACGCATACAAAGCTCGCAGGCTGCCACCGGCAACCCACATTGTTGCTCCACTGAGTGCAAAAAGACCAATGCGCTGATATGTGGTCAGCATCGCGAAGATCGGGTATGGATAGTACCCATTGTGTGAGTAGCAGATCTCCTGTGCTGCGGTTAATTGACTACTTCCAAACTCAAAAAGGAAGCACCTACAATCCACCACCAGTACCCAAACGCGATTCCCGTACTGAGTCCGAGAGTCAGTAAAGGTGCCTGCGGATTCATCGGGCTGCTCGGCCATGGTGGAGACAACAAGATGGCGTCAATAGCCAACACTACCGCGGGGACTAAATGGAAGCATAGGTCCGCGCCCAGGGGTGGAAGAGGTAGATCTGGCGGTACAACGAGGCCGGTATCAATCAGTCTGAGGCCCCAGTACAAGATGCTAATGACGATCTCGATGGGGGCAGCTACAAGCGAGAGATAATTCTTGGCGGTGAAGAAGTAGTCAGATACAGATTGCGGAGATGCTGCGGCTGCGCTGGTTGGTGATGCTGGAACTGTTGATGAGGATGAGGTGATGTCTGCAAGCAGGCCGAAGGCGAAGCAGACGGTGGAGATGCTTATTCCGATTATGGTGAGGAACTGGAGGTGCCATCCATATGAAGAGTTCTTAGAATGGTCAGAGGTCTGACAGGTAGGCTTTCGTGTATCTCAAAGACTTCGCTGTTAAACGTACGAATTGATTGGGATTATCGTGAAGACTTCACATGACGTCAACGAGGTTCATCTTTGCAAAATTGGTAAGAGGACTCACAATTTGAACGAGCTGTAGAAGCTGATGAGGCCAATGACCTAGGTACCTGGGTCAGTCCCTTCCTCATCGATTTGCAGGTACGTACATGAAGTGCACCCGAGAAGCCCTTCGAAGGGGCTTCCAATCGCTGCAGCGGGTGCCGCCGGCCTACTTTGGCAACCTTTTCTGAAAGAGCCATTGCCTTTTAAAATACTCAACAGCTAAAGAGAAGAAGAGATATCGAACGACAACTCGCACAGAAAGAAGTACAGTATTGAAGATGACGTGATGCTGTTCTTCAGCCAGTCTTTTCGAGTCGACCGGAGCCTCGGCAAGGCCCCACGTGGGCATGGACCGCGACCTCCGCGACTCTTGCTCTCGCGCTCGGCGTTTGCTGCGACTTGTCGCGTCTCTACACATCAACAGAATCCGTCTCCACATAACGCTATCATCTGATCTTGGTAGCCTACGTATCCTGTACCCCCGGGTATTCTGCGGTCCACACATCGAAAGCCTCGGGCGGTTGATCTTCGGCCACGGTAGTCGAGCGTGCTGTGCGGGATGTACAACCAATCAAGATCGCCCGCTTCTACACCTTCGTTGTGGCTAACTCTTGCGCCGCATGAACTCCGGTTAGCTCTTGCCGCTTTGGTGCTAATACTGCGAAGGACTTCTCCACTCTTCTGGTTCTACGATGCCGATGCCTTCGTCTGGCGGATAGGCTCGCCGGGTCTCCGATGCTCGCAGGGGAAATGGTGGGCTCCGCATCTTATAAGGTTGGTCGTTGCCCTTGTGGCAGATGCGACAGGATAGCGTTTATACCCCCTCATTTCTCTCCTCAAGACTGTCCCTTTGCTGCGGAGAATACGTCACGTCAGGACTTGGAAAGTTGCACGTCATATCACGGAGTATTTGGTGACACCGCTCGACCACCATGAGCGCGAAGATCGAGACCATCCTTGGGTCTCTGACCCTGGAGGAGAAAGTTTCACTGCTCGCAGGCAAAGACTTTTGGGAGACCGTGCCAATTCCAGACAAAGGTGTCCCTGCTATCAAAGTGAGTGATGCGAGTCCCCAAATGCCCGTTTTCACTGACCCCTCATAGACTAGTGATGGGCCCAACGGAGCGCGAGGCGAAGTGTTTGCGGGAGGGACACGAGCAGCATGCTTCCCAGCTGCAGTTTGTTCTGCTGCATCATGGAACCCGGAGTTCGCCCACCGGATAGGCAACGCATTGGCAGAAGAGACGCAGACGAAGAGCGCGCGAGTCTTGTGAGGTCGATCATCAAGTAGACTGACCTGCTACTGACAGACTCGACAGGCTCGCCCCCACAATGTGTAATCATAGACATCCTCTTGGTGGTCGCAACTTTGAGAGTTTTTCGGAAGATCCGTACCTGACAGGTCATATGGCTGCCAATGTCGTCAAAGGCATCCAAGAGAAGGGCGTTGCAGCGACGATCAAGCACTTTGCAGCGAACGAGCAGGAGACCGAGCGTCTATTCGTCAACGAAATAATCTCCGAACGCGCACTGCGAGAGATCTATTTGAAGCCTTTCGAGATTACAGTCAAGGAGGCCAATCCATGGGCTGTGATGACTGCTTACAATAAGGTCAACGGGACTCATGCAGACTCGAACACCTTCCTCCTAAAGCAAGTGCTGCGCGGCGAGTGGGGCTGGGATGGACTTGTCATGAGTGACTGGGGAGGCACAAACTCTACTGCCGACTCACTGAACGCCGGACTCGACCTTGAGATGCCTGGGCCTACAAGATGGCGGACTAAAGAGGCAGTCCTAAAGGCAATCAAGGAGGGAGAAGTGTCTGAGCAGACGGTCAATCAGCGCGCCAAGGAAGTACTGAAACTGATAGAGAAGGTGGGAGGGTTTGAGAACCCCGAGATACCCCCTGAGCAGTCAATTGTCAACCCAGCACACAGCAAGCTCATCCGAGATGTCGCCGGTCAGGGCATCACTTTGCTAAAGAACGACGGTGCCATACTGCCCTTGAGCAAGGAGAAAGTCAAAGGCAAGAAGATTGGCCTTTTCGGACTTGCCAAGGAGGCGCTCATCCACGGTGGAGGAAGTGCGAGTCTCAACGCACACTACCGCATTACACCTGAGGAGGGCTTGAAGACTGCATACGGTGACGATGTCGAGTTCAAATTTGCGAAGGGTGCCCAGACCTACCGATTATTGCCACCTCTAGCGAGGCACTGCAAAGACGCCCAGGGCAACCACGGATGGAGGATGGAGCTCTTCAAAGATGGCGATTCGAAGAAGCCCTACAAAACCGTCGACGCCTTCAAGGAGTCTGCTTTCAACCCGATCCTCGACCATGAGGCCGTCGGAAAGGAAGCCAGGCTGTCTACCACCTTCGTTCCGTCCGCATCAGGGAAACACTACCTGGGCTGCTCCGGCATTGGTCCTACGACTGTCACCATCAACGACAAGGTAGTGTTCGAGCAGAAGGGTAACTCGCCAGATCCAATGGGCTTTCTGCTGGGTGGCAACCCTGAAGAGGAATTTACATTTGCTTTCAAGGAGGGTGAAGAGTACAAAATCCAGATCCACTCGTTGCCACCAGTAGGAGGGTCTGAGTGGGGTATTCTCGCTGGTCTGCCTGGATTCAGAATGGGCTTCATGCTCGAAGAAGAGCATAACCGTGATCTGCTCACCGAGGCAAAGAGCCTTGCCAAAGAAGTCGATTTCGCTATCGTGTTCACTGGCCACACTCCAGCCTGGGAGACCGAAGGGCAGGATCAGCAGAGCTTCCACTTGCCTCGCGACGGATCTCAGGACGCCCTTGTCGACGCAGTTGCATCTCTCAATCGTAACACCATCGTCGTGAACTCAACTGGTGTTGCCATCGCCATGCCGTGGTTATCTAAGATTGCTGCTCTCGTGCAGGCATGGTTTCCTGGCCAGGAAGCCGGTAATGCCATTGCTGACATCATCTCTGGAGCTGTCAACCCGTCCGGTAGATTGCCTGTCTCGTTCCCCAAACACCTTGAGGACGCACCTGCCTACGGTAACTTCCCTGGCGAGAAGAAGGGCGATCAGCTCACCGTCAAGTACGAAGAAGGCGTCTTCGTTGGGTACCGTCACTACGACCGTGTTTCAAGAGATAAGGTCCAGTTTCCCTTCGGCTTCGGTCTGTCTTACACCACTTTTGCCCTGGACAACGGCAACGTTGAGCAGAGATCTGCAGTTGCTTTTAAGGCTACTGCGACAGTCAAGAACACTGGCAGCGTAGCAGGCGCTACGGTCGCTCAACTGTACGTGGGTAGGAAGCAACAGTCCCCTGAGCACCCGATTAAGACATTAGCTGCGTTCAGGAAGGTACACTTGGAGCCCGGTGAGGAGAAGAAGGTTGAGTTGTCTCTTTCACTAAGAGATTTCGCGTACTTCGATGAGGCGTCTAAGAGCTGGAAGGTCGACCGCGGGCAATACGAGTTCTTGTTCGCTCAGTCGGCTGCGCATATTGAGAGTGTGGCTGTTGTGGATATTGAGGGGAGCCGCGAGCTGAATCTATAGAGAAGGCACATATGAGACAGGGTATTGATCCAGTCTGGTAGAGATCAAGGTTTCGTGGTTTGGCCAGAGTCATCGCTCACCATATGTGAGCTATCCAAGACCGAGTCTGCGCCGATATTGGTATTGAGTATATGCCAGTGCCTCGTCTATGAACATCCAAAATGTACATTTGGAAGCCCTATCTCATCCCTCGAGCCAATTGCCTACAGTCTTTATATCCCATCCCCTGTCGAGAGCTCAAGTATATAGGTCTCCCGTTCCCATCCCCCGTCCTCGCAAGTGAACTCCTTTTCACAAAAAAGCGCCTTGCCAAGATCCACGATGGCAGGGTAAGCCGCCTCTTCGATCTGATTCTTGGCCAGCATTATATTTCCTGCGGGCCCGTAGCCACACATGATTGACCGTCTGAAGTATCTATGTTCGTGCTCAGGGCTAGGAACGATGCGTACTGTGATGGTACATAAAGCCGGTAGCGCTGATGCCATGGGGTAAAGGTCGTCTAGGATAAAGACCCAGGGGCTAGGTCTGTAGAGTGCAAGGATCAGTGTGAGTGTAAGATGGCGCACTGTCGAACCCGTTGGGTGCGATGTCGCGCAGAGCCGTTGTATTCGATCGTCTGGGTTGCGGACTTGGACTCTCTTAGCTTTGTGTCTGTAGGCGCGACTCCATCCGTAGCTATTCCTCGTCTTAAGTACGCCATCGGTTGTCTCTTGGAGAGATACAGTGAAGTCAAAGGTGTGGTTTTTCCACGGCGATGTGCCCCCGATGCCTTCGATCTTGACTGCGTTGCTTTGTGAGAGCGGGTGTATGGCTTCCCAGTCTTCGAAGATGTCGTTGGCGAACCACCAGGCTGAATTTCGAACCAATTGCGCAAGCGCTTCTCGCCTGACTCCCTTAGATGCGAGCAGTAGAGAGGGAGCTGGAATTGGCCGGTGCCAGATCTCCTCATCATACTCGTCAAGGCGACCCTTATTCAGCCAGAGTCCATGACGGGGCGAAGAGGACAGCTGCCGATGTTGTAGCCAGAAGTAACTGCCGTAATATTCGACGTGTATCAAGCCGTTGCATTTCCAGAAGTGGTCATAGATTTTATCTCTGATCTCGATTGGTAGTCCGAAGAACGAGGTATTTGGCTTTGAAAACGCATCCATCGGAGTGGCTTGTTGGTCCGAAATATATTGGAAGCCCTCAAGAATTATGGAGGGGCGAGAAATCAATTTGACCCAGTTGTCTTGATCAGACTCCCATGAGCTCTCTTGCCAAGGGCGGTGACCTTGCAGGGTCCAGGAAGTGATGTTGATCCATGGTACAGTTTGCGCTTATCTGAATCATTTGCTTGGACTCTTCTAACTTTACAATCTAGTACTCTGTCACAAACATTGGTCAATCACCCCAAAGATGGCAACTGCACGAAAAACCTGTTCTTCCTTGCTCGACCTCCCGGCTGAAATCAGAGATCGCGTCTACAGTGAATTCTGGGCATCGAACGGCTTCATCCGCTTCCTATACAGTGGAGTCCTATTCAAAGTGCAACACCGAAGGACACTAGCACTGCCAGTCTGGACGCCAAAGACTTGGGATAGAGTCGACTTCCACAGGCCTCTGGAATCTTTGTCTTTCTTGCTCACTAACAAGCACGTGTTCCAAGAAGCTCTGGAGGAACTAGCACGAAACTCTGCGTGGAGACTTGAGGACGACCAACGCTTCGATATGGTTTATTCTGAGGGCATGAGTGGGCCAAAATCTGCATCGACCTATAGGACGATCGTTCGACCATCACCACAGAACTTCTCTCCGTGGAGAAGCCAGTCCCTGGATCTTGTAGTCGCTCTCTACGTAACTCATCACTGTGGTCGGGGCCGCGCAAGGAACAATGTTCTACCCTACAAGTCAGCAATGACCCACGTTTCGCAATTTACTCGATCAGAACCTTACCACCAGCTGAACATACGCCACCTTTCGCTCACGTTGCACATGAGGTTTGACGACATCGCATATTCACACGAACCGTACATGTTTCATCTCGAAAAACTTTACGGCTGGAGGAAAGTTTTGCCATGTCTTCGTACAGTCGATATTTTTCTGGCGCCCAGCCCAGAACTTCAACGCCCGCCCAGAATAAGACGTGTGTGGCATGCCACATATTACAAATTCGGGACTGTAGATACGGCAGGCATAGAGGCGGCGACACCGGATCTACTGGAACTCGGAAACAGGTTGCTTGGTAGTCAGGGGGTAGTTGGCAGATATGAGGGCTGGAAACGGGAGATGCACGTATTTAGGTTCGAGAAGGTGGAAGTCGAGACGACGAAATAGGGCCGAGTAGGGTCGAACGACGTTACGGTCTGGTTTGGGGGAAAACGACTCTGAACGTCAGATTATCAAGACGTAGAGACCCAAGTGTTGCGTCCATTACAATGCAGATTGAATTTCCTGCGAAAATAAATATTCAACAGCGTGGTGATGTCATGGGACTCGCGTTCTAGCGCGTTGTTGATCGCCAGGAGCTTCCCCACACATTTCTTACTAAACAGCGTTTCGTCGCTGGTCGCGCGCCTTTCCGGCCATTCCGCTACCGTGCGACGATGGCACCCCCAAAGCGTCAGTACGGTGATGTTGAGAATGAAAGCTCACCATCCAGTTCGTCTCAGAACGCATACTCGTCTTCCTTTACTTCCCGCACCAATCCGTCCTCGTCGCGAGCTTATGCGCTCTCCTCACCGTCACAGCGACATGGCCGCACACCAAAACAGCCACGCACCGCACAGAATGCTCACCCCTCACGAATGGCCGGCGGTAGTTCACAGGCTGATGCCCTAGTCATCGATAGTGACGATGACGACGACGCATCCCAAGAAGTGCCGGACTCGACACAGGCCTACAACGAGCAGATGTACAGCTATAGCCTCTATGGCACGCTCAACAACAAGATTGTAGGCGTCAGATACTACAATGGCTACGCAACGATCGGAGAGATGGTCATCTGCAGGCGTGAGCCTCAAAACCCTTATGATAGGAACGCCATCCAGGTGCTGAACGTGCAAGGCCAGCAGATTGGTCATATACCAAAGACTTGGGCCGCGAAGCTGGCTCCATACATGGATAACCGCAGTCTCCTCGTGGAAGCGCAAATCACCGGACACAAGGGCGCATTCGACTGCCCCATTCAGATCCGACTGTACGGAACAAACGAGCCAGTCGAGCGCGAGAACCTCTTGTCTCAGATGAGAGCAGACAAGCTACCAGTCGGTGATGCAACGAATCGTAAACGCAAAGAAACAGCAGATCAGAAGGAAAGGCAACGGCTGGCCAAGGAAGCTGCCAAGCGGGCAAAGAAGGATGGCATGACTGTTGTTGGCATCGGCGAAGACCAGAATTGGGAAAATAGCATGAGCGAGTACACAGCTGGCCAGTCTCATGGTACGGGTGAAGGCCCTAGTCTGATGGAAATCATTGGCGCCAGTGAGCGCTTCAATCCGAGGAACTTCGAAAATGTCGTCGAAGAGTTCGGTGTAAAGGAGCAGGACCTTGCTGCTATGCCTAAGGTGGCACAACCTGAAGCCCTTCAGACCGAGATGCACCCCTTCCAGCTTCAGGGATTGCACTGGATGCTGGACAAGGAGTCTCCACAGTTGCCGGCTCGGGGCTCTCACGACGTCGTGCAGCTCTGGAAGCGTCATTCTAGTATGCCTAATGCTTTCACCAACGTCGCTACTAATTATTCTGTGACGAACCCACAGCTAGCTTCTGGAGGTATACTGGCAGATGACATGGGACTGGGTAAAACCATACAAGTCATCTCGCTCATCATGGCTGACAGAGAGATGGGGCGCCGCGCCTCTGGCGTTGCTGATGCGACGCTCATTCTTGCGCCGGTGTCTGTCATGAGCAACTGGAGCACGCAGATGAAGAAGCACATTAAGCCTGAATATGCCCTACGTGTTATGTTTTGGCACGGCACGCGCAAAGAGCCCATCACACCCAAGCAGATCGAAAACTACGATGTCGTGATCAGCACTTACGAATCAGTCTCATCAGACTGGTATTCGCAGAAGAGCAGTACGCTGCCGAGAAAGTCGGGCCCATTCTCCATAACATGGAGACGTATAATCCTTGACGAGGGCCACAACATTCGCAATCCCAAAGCAAAGAAGACTATCGCCGTCAGCAACCTCCTGGCCCAGTCAAGATGGTCCTTGACAGGCACACCTATCATCAATAATCTCAAGGATCTTTATAGCCAAGTCCGCTTTCTTCGACTTTCAGGTGGCCTTGACTCTTTTGAGATTTTCCACAGTGCCATATCTCGACCAGTGTTGGCCGGTGATCCACAGGGCAATAAAGCCTTGCACTTGCTCATGGGAGGCATCTGCCTGCGGCGCAAGAAGGAAATGTCGTTCATCGACCTACGTCTGCCAGAGCTGTCTGAATACGTCCATAAATTCAAGCTTCACCCGCATGAGCAAGAGAAGTATGATGCATTGGAAGCACAAGCCAAGGGCACTCTCGACACGTACAGGAAGAACATTGGCAACCAGAAGGCCCAGGACACTTACCGACATCTACTGGAAGTACTTCTGCGCATGCGCCAGCTCTGCAACCACTGGCAGCTTGTCGGCGAGGATCGTCTCGAGTCGATCACGAAGCAACTTGAGGCTGAAGGCGTCGTCGACCTGACTGCAGAAAATAAGGAAGCGCTGCAGGAAATGCTCCAGCTTTCTATCGACTCTCAGGAAGATTGCCCAGTCTGCTTCGACACCTACAAGGAACCGGTAATTACCAAGTGCGCACACATTTTCTGCACACCCTGCTTGGAGCGTGTCATCGAGCTGCAAGGCAAATGTCCTATGTGTCGCGCAGAACTCGAGTCCTTCAACACCACGACAGTGAAGCCCGCCGCCGAAAAACCAGCAAAGGCCGAGCCCACCGCCGAATCCGCAGCGGACAAAGCCTCGCTCGAAAAGAATACAAGTAGCAAAGTCGAACAGCTCCTGCAGATCCTTGCCGCCAGCGCAAAAGAGAAGACCAACAAGACTATCATCTTCAGCCAGTGGACTTCCTTCCTCGACCTCATACAGGTCCACTTAGCCTCTGCGGGCTACAAATACACCCGCATCGACGGCTCCATGAGCGCCTTGACCCGCGACGCCGCACTCGAAGCCCTCGACAACGACCCAGATACAACAATCATGCTTGCCTCGCTATCTGTGTGCTCCGTTGGTCTGAACCTCGTGGCTGCCAACCAGGTCATCATGGCGGATAGCTGGTGGGCGCCTGCTATTGAAGACCAGGCCGTTGACCGCGTGCATCGCCTAGGCCAGAAACGCGAGACTACTGTATTCCGTCTTGTTGTTGAGGACAGTGTCGAGGAGCGAGTGCTGGGTATCCAGGGCGACAAGAGAAAGTTGATGGCTATGGCGTTTGCAGAGAAGGAGGGTGGAAAGAAGAAGACTGTTCGCAGTGGTGGGCTGAGTGATTTGACGCGGCTGCTTGGGCAGAGTGAGGCAGATGCTGGTGCTGCGAATACTGGCGCGAGCGGCAGTGGTAGTGGCAGCGGAGGCGGTCGAAGGAAGTGATTTACATGATTGCATGTAGTGGCCATATAGAGATGTTCTTCTTCAACGGAGGATACAAAGCGTTGTTGTTTCCTAAGATATACCCCATCTCAGAGATTCTCTGAACCCCAGCAGGTTTACAAGTATGGAATTCTTTTCTAACAAACATGTCACGATGCAACGTTTAAGCTTCATCTTTTGAACTGCAACTTCGTCCAGTCTTGGGATACTACAGTCTGCGAGAGCGTCTCACGTAGCAAACGAACTGCGATAGCAAAAGTACTGTAGCCCCCGCAAGTGTAATCAACTTGCGGCAAGAGCCTCACGAAGACTCTTCGGTCGCCTCGTCCAGTACAAAGGCCCTTTGCGCTGAAGTCGGCTGTCTCTACAACCTGAGACACAGGCTCCTTCCAAGTCGCGCTCTCGCCAAGACCGCTCATCCGGGGACGATCTGGGGAAAGTATCACGGTCCGAAACATGTCTCAGCATCTACACGGCCGTAAACCGCGACATTCTCAGGTGCCCTGGCTTCGGAGGAACACTTAATTGTCGCAAAGCGCGATGCCTGAGGGTCAAGGGTCTAGTCCTCCGAAAGATTACCTGGTAAGCTAGCTCGGGCGTGGAGGCTCAACGGATGAGGGATCTTTGTTCGTGTGTGGAGTCGAACAGTATGAGACGCAGACAGCGTTCGCTGACTGAGGTATCGGCTGGAATGCGGTTGTAAGAGGTCGTCGTTACTGACAGGGCCTACGTTGCGCGTGTGCAGCCTGGTGATTGCGCGTTGCTAACACGAGCGCGCTAATAGGGCGGGCGGTTCGTGTGTGTGCAGTAGTGTTGAGAGTGGATCCAGCAATTTGGCAATTGTGATCGGGATGGTCTGGACGTGCACAAAAACAATGGTAACGAAATTGTAGCGGGGGTTATTGCTGGCATGTGGAGTGTTATTGCTGTGTGGTACCTGCGTGTTATTGTCGATGGTGCTCGACGCGTCGGGAGCATCGTTAGAGGTGCGCTGGATGCGTTGCATGCCGTGGAAGGCGTAATAGAGTGAATGTGGAAGGACCTCAACGGCAACAATCAACGTATTGTATCAACCATGTTCATTGAAGGTATCTGAACAATTCATTACCACGGCTCCTTCTACTAACGATCTCTTGCGCGATCGAAGGAAGCCCCATTAACAGAACCCGATTTGGTACACAGACATTATACATGTGTATGGCTCTTGCCAGTCCACGTTTGGTATCCAATGCTTTCGTCTTTGCTTGGCTCTACTCTTCCAATCCACCTCCTCTCCACAACTCCGGGGTATCTTATGCGCGGTTACCTGCGATCTGTTCATGATGTTAGGATATCTTTCAATGCCAGAAAGGTTGGGTTGACGTACGCGCTTGGAGATGAAGACACCGATCAACAAGCAGGCAACGAGGAAGACAATGACGAGGACGACGATGACACCAGGCTCGCGCTGAGCCCAGTTGTTACGCTTGGCAAGCTGGGCCATGGCGAACTCGCTACGAGCGGCAATGAGGTGAGAGATGGCGGCCATTGTATTGGATTTGGAGTTCTGCAGCAATGTCAGTCAGACACAACTAATACAAGATGATCAACAACAGCTAGGCGTCGCGACTCCATGCAGTTGGGGGATCGAGGCACGATAACGAATCGACCGAGTATCGTTCCGGTAGGTGGTTCACGGCCAATGCGCTCGCACACAATACTTCATTCAAGCTTGCGCAGCAACAACGACAGCTCCAATGGGTGCCAATTGCTCCGGGAAGAAGAGGTATTGAGCATACCTTTGGTTGAGACGGTCCTCTGTCGAAGTGTTGTTGAGTCCTGGTGAATTATTGAAGCTATCGAAGCTGTTGGCGGGCGAGGAAGCTGGTCAGCGGATCTCCACAGTACGTCGCGACAGAGGTGAACGAGGTGGACTCGATGGAAGAGCAAGACAGGGCATCAAAGACGAAGAGCCTCAAGAAAGCGAGGCCGCTATCCGCTTTTAAATGCGCCGGCTCGCCGAAAATTCTGCAGAGTGAGGGATTTGTTTGGGTTGGCCGCTCGGGCCCTAGCGGAGGTCCGGTAATAAAGCTGCATGGGGCGAACGATCACCTAGTCAACGAAAATGTGGACTTACGCTGGGTTGTGGATGGCTCTGCGGAGAGGATGAGGTTGGAATTGACAGAGAGCAGAGTAAGGAAAGAAGCGTTGCAGCAGCTCGTGAGGAGAAGAGGCTGGGGCCTGGCAATCTTAACGCGATCGAGCACTAAGGCTGCCGGAGATGGAAAAGACGCTAATGGCACGACCAATGGCGCGCGACGTGGGTTCAAGACGATCGCGGCCGCTCTCGAAACGCCTGCGACTTCACCAAGCCTCTTGTGCGCTGGGATGCTTCAATGGCTTCAATTGCGCGCGACAAGCTCCTGCCCCTCCAGGCCTGCACCTGCAGCTGCTTGTGAGCGCCGTCCTCAGCATCGTCCGCGTTGTGGGGAGCTTGCAGCTGCTCCGCAAAGGATGGATTGCAATGCTGCAGCCGCCGCTGACGCTACCGTCCGGCTCGCCATGGGACCCATGCATCGGCGCTCTGCCGCTTGCTGTGCGTGAGCAGGAGCAGCAATTATGTCATTGAGCGTAGGCTGCTTATCAGCGCCGCATCAGAGCTCTCAGACGCCCGAGACTCGCACGAGGGCAGCGTGCATCGTGGGGCGCGAGGACAGCCCGCGACCGGGGCCAAAATGCCTCATTTTACCACCGCGAGCCTCTCGATAGCGCGAACGCTACGGAGGCCGCTTGGGCAAAGAACACGGCCTGCAGCGTGGGATGGCCCAGCGACGGCTTCTCAGCGTGCAGCACTGATCCACACCAAGCTTCGCGGGGGAAGATTCAAAAGACTTGGCAGCATAACCTGCAGCAGCTTGCAGCAGCTTGCAGCGTGCGGCTGACTGGAGACAACGACGCTTAAGGTTACGACTCCAAGGCTGCATTCAATACATACCGAAAGAATCCTAGCAATATGGCCAGTGGGATGCTCCACGTCACTTGTTGTTGCACTGGCACGCATTCGGCATCCCATTAGAAAACTGGAGCTTACGGGTAACTTACCTATCAGAGCAGCCGAGGTAACGCACTACCGTTGAAGCAAACACTGGGCATCCTAAGAAGAGCCTCACCGCCGCCAGGGCAGGCACCTGGAGGTCCTAGTGGCACCTAACCGATGTCGGAAGATTGTTGCCGTGGCTTTTATCAAAGTTGTGTTCACCGGATGGCCGCACACAAGTGCACACCTCAACATAATTCATATGCAGATGTCTGGGCGTCAACAGTCTGCAACAACGGCAGGCCAAAGTTAACCACGCTGCGCAACTGCATCGAACGTCGCCACACCAACATCTTTATTTTGCAGTTCAATTTTCTCTGCTCGAAACCGTTGATGCAAGCAAGCGGACCGCATCTCTAGCCTCCGCACACAGCCGCACTTCTAACCCCAGATTTTCAAAGGTATGGAATTTTGGGTATCCGCAAACTGCTAAGGGCCCTGACGATCTCCACATGTTTCTCTTACTCTTCAACTCTCAATTTCTCCAAATCCTCACCTGCTTGTCTGCTCCTCCACTACCCACTTTATCACCATCTGGACTCCAATCTAGTGCAAAGACTTGATCTTTGTGGCCCGGGAGATCTTCCTTCAGCTTCGCTGTCCTCATATCCCACACCTTGAGTGTCGTGTCTTTGCTGCAACTAGCCAGTAGTCTGCTGTCCGCCGAAAAGCTTGCCATATAGACCGGACCTACATGCGCCCTCAAAGTGTTGAGGAACTTTCCGTCCCGCGCAGACCACAGCTTGACGTGGTTGTCCCAGGCCGCTGAGGCAAGCAGCTGGCCATCTGGTGAGAACACGACTTGGTTGATCTGCTTCTGGTGTCCGGTCATCCTGTTGACGGGCTTCGGGCTTGTCAAAGGCGTCCACAGGATGAGTGTACAGTCCTCAGAGGCTGTTGCAAGACGCTCCACAACCTCGCCATTGATGGTCGCAGCCTTCTCAAACCGTGCTTTCGCTTTCGCAACCTTTTCTTCATCTGTAGCTGGCACTTTCCTTGTGTGGTCATGGTATGCGGTGCGCAAGACAAAATCGGTCGAGAGAGCGAGATGGTTCACCCAATGCGCATGGCCGGACAGGGTGCTGTGCAACTGGCCAGTCGCTGCGTTCCACACCTTGATCGTCTTGTCGTGAGAGGAAGTGTAGATTCGCCCAGTTCCACCCCATTTGACGCAAGTTACACTGCCCTTATGTCCTGAGAGCGCAAAGTCAATCCTGCCGCTCATTGCGTCCCACACTCTGACCGTTCCATCCTTTGACGAAGACGCTACTCTCGGCCGCCTCGGTTCTTGCAGATGGTATGGCTCCCAGCACAATGATGTGACGTAGTTGGTGTGTCCCTTCAATGCACCGCCAATCTGCTTTCCTGTCTCGGGATCCCATATTCTGACCTCGTTGTCATAGCCGCCAGAAGCGAGTAATGAGCCGTCTGGGGAATAGGCGACGGCGAGTACCCATCTTGTGTGTCCTTTCATGGTGTGTACCGGTGTTCCTGTGTCGCAGTCCCATACCCTGACCGTCTTATCTCCACTTCCACTAGCCATGCGACCAGAGTTCTTTGGCGAGAATTGCACCGCTAAGATGTTGTCCCCGTGCCCTGAAACTGCCGCTGAGCATCTCGACACTGCTTTTACTCTGAACACAGCTTGCGGCGCGTACTGCAGCACAATCTCTGTTTCCACTGAAGCTTTCCCTGACTTCACCAACGCATTGTACAGATCCTCCTTGTCTCCCAGCGCTTCTGTAGCCTCGTCGTGAAAAAATCGGTAGGGTACTTGGTCGTCGGCCTGGTCCTTGAGATTGTTCAGGAGAATTTCGAGGTTCTTGGTGGTCGCCTGATTCAAGGGAACAGTAAGAACAGGCAAGCTCCCACTCTCGCCTGTAGCCTGGTCTACGAAGCGCACTCGTACAGTTCCGTCTGGGATCGTTGTGTCGACATTCTGCTGTTCGCGCGTGAACTCGGCCTGCGCACGCTTCTGCCGCTTCGAGGGGGGTGGATATTGTGTCGCCATGTCGAAAAGAGCTTCCTAGCGAGCTGGTAGCTGCAAGATCGAGGATACGTCGCTTTTTTCTGAAAGTTGTTGCAGACGCTGCCAAACCCCCACCGCACTTTTTTCTGAGCGGATATCGATAAGGAAACCGCGCTAGTGACGTGCTCCTCATCCTG
Source organism: Didymella arachidicola (assembly GCA_016630955.3). Taxonomy (NCBI): domain Eukaryota; kingdom Fungi; phylum Ascomycota; class Dothideomycetes; order Pleosporales; family Didymellaceae; genus Didymella; species Didymella arachidicola. Next base: position 829,121 of record CM049997.1, on the reverse strand, counting down.
CTTGACTCGCACCTATCACCGCGTCTCTGATCTGAACACCTCACCGACGTGTGCACTGACTGCTCAAACAGCAGATGTGCTCCTACAACTTGATTAGACACTGACTCCGCAGAACTAACCATCATGCCCCGCCCATCACGACCCTCCACCTCTTACACTTCAGCCTCGACCTCCTACGGCTATGCTGACTACAATACCACTACGGTCTCACATACTAAGACTCAGTCAGGTACTGGTAGACCTTCGACAGCCCGACCCAAGACTGGCGCATCTACGATTGCCAGATTGGAGTCTCAACAGGTGATCTGCGCTGTTGCCGAGTCTCGAGGTGTCTCACCTACTGTTGGTCTGGCCTTTGTCAATCTCGATACCGGAGAAGCAGTACTCTGCCAGATCAACGATAGTCAGACTTACGTCAGAACAATTCACAAGCTGAAGGTGTACGGTCCGTCAGAGATTCTGATTGTGGCAACAGCATCGAGTCCGAAGTCAAAGCTCTTCTCCATTATCGAAGACAATCTTGAAGACATCGGGAGCGAAATCACCTTGCTCGATCGTCGCTACTGGGCAGATTCGACCAGCTATGAGTACATCCAGACCTTAGCCTTCAAAGAAGATGTCGAGGCTATCAAGATCTCGATCCAAGGCAACTACTACGCTATCTGCTGCATTGCAGCTGTGAGTAGTTCCCCAGTCTGTCTAACTGAGAGCTGAGTCCATCCAGGCACTGAAGTACATCGAGCTAGGACTGAACCTGCAATTCTCATACCATTCGCTCAGGATGCGATACGAGCCGTCTGAGGGATCCATGATGATCGACGTGTCCACCATCTACTCACTTGAGCTGGTCCAGAACCTCCAGAATCCAAAGTCCAAGGACTGTCTGTTTGGACTTCTCAATGAAACTCTGACAGCCATGGGAGCGCGCTTACTCAGGAACAACATACTGCAACCACTCACTGATCCTGAAGTACTCAACACCAGATATCTTGCAGTCGAGGAGCTGGCTACGAAGGAGGAGATGTTCTTTGCCACACGAGCTGGTTTGCTACTTGCGCCGCTCTATGCGGCATGTTGCTGATCTGTCACAGCGCTGAAGAACTTCCTTGATGCGGATAGGATCTTGACAGCTGTATGGCAGACGTGAACATGATCGACCCTGTACTGACTCTTGCAGCTTATCGTCAAATCTGCCAAGCCGACTCTCCAAACGACTGAGCAAGCTATCAATCAGGTCATCATGTTGAAACGATTCGTCTCATCCGTGAACCCAATCTTTGAGGCCCTCACCGGGGCAAGGTCAAGCATGCTGAACAACATCCGCGAGGTGATTGTGCAAATATTGCTGACGACCTGGTTCGCTTACGTTTCACAGCTATGCGCTCCTGAGAACGTTTCTCCGATACAAGACCTAATTGACGAAGTGATCAACGAAGACACCACATATGCAAAAAAGCCCCTTGAGCTGCGGAATCAACGCACCTACGCCGTGAAATCTGGCGTCAACGGCCTACTCGATGTTGCTCGCACGACCTACAAGGAGGCTACAGAAGACACCTACCAGCACTGCACAGAGCTCGGGCGTTAGTCCACCCTTGAGGCAAGTCGCTACTAGTGCTGATAGAGCACAGAGGAGTATGACATCCAACTTGACCTGAAGTACGAGAATGCTCGCCAATTCTACATCAAGATTCCTTCCACCGAACTCGACGGCAGGGTACTTCCAGCTGTATTCACCAACGTCATCCGGCGGAAGAACTATATTGAATGTCAAACACTGGAATTGATGAAGCGCAACCAGAAGGTAGCCGCCCCTTGGAATATGTTCAGACATGTACTGATTCTTGCAGATCAATATATCCCATCAAGAGGTTGTGCTGATGAGTATGCTGTCTCCAACCCGTCCGCTGCTGAAATTCTGACTACGACCCAGGTGGCCAGGCTGTCGATACACTCATCGAGGCTGTTCGGGGTCACATGTCAGTGATGTTCAAGATCTGTGAGGCCGTCGGTCTACTGGACATGATTGCAGCTTTCTCGCAGCTCGTCACTATAAACGATTATACTCGCCCGCAGCTCACAGATACTCTTGCGATTCAGGCTGCCAGACACCCTATCAAAGAGAAGATTATGTCTAACAAATTTATCCCGAACGACGTGTATGCTACGCAGCAGACGCGCTTCCAAGTCATTACTGGCTGCAACATGAGTGGCAAGAGCACCTATATCCGTACCGTTGCTCTCATGTCAATTATGGCGCAGATTGGATGTTTGTACGTTTAAACTATGATGACACTGCGGTAATTTGCTTACAAGTCTAGTGTCCCTGCCTCTTACGCCTCGTTTCCAATCTTTCATCAACTGTTCGCGCGCCTGGGTATGGACGACAACATTGAAACGAATGTATCGACATTTGCCGCGGAAATGAGGGAGATCGCCTTCATTCTGCGCAACATTGATCGACGAAGCATGGCCATTGTTGACGAGCTAGGTCGCGGCACGAGTACGAGGGATGGTCTAGCTATTGCTCTAGCTATTGCCGAGGCACTGGTCTCCAGTAAAGCCCTTGTGTGGTTCGCGACCCATTTCAAAGATCTCGCTACTATCATGCACGAGCGTGCTGGCGTGCAGAACCTCCATCTGGCTGTCAACATGGAGAACGAGCAAAGCATGACCATGCTGTATAAGATCGCTCAGGGCGCTGTCCGAGAGACACACTATGGGCTCACCCTTGCGCGGATTATGCCACTGCCACCGGGACTGGTCGATCATGCCGCAGCCGTTGCACAGAAGCTCGAGCGCCATATGCTCCGTAAGAAGAAGGCCTCGGAGATTGTGCTCAAAGAGAAGCGTCGCAAGCTCATCCTTAATCTCAAAGAGCACCTTGTGCAGGCACACAATGGTATACTCGAGGGTGAGGTCCTCACTGCTTGGCTCAAAGAGTTGCAGAAAGAGTTCATCAACCGTATGACAGCACTCGAGGCTGAGGCTGCCAGTATGAGCCAAGAGCGGAATGTCGAGGATGAAGAGATGGTCGAAGGAAGCGAAATAGGTGACCCGCAGTGTCTCGGGAGCTCTTCTAGCCAGCCTTCAGTCATGAGCATCTCGTCTAGGATGACTTCGACCGAGTCTGAGTCCACCATCCGTGCAATATCTGAGGCTTCGACCGTTCGAGCCGTGTCAGATAACGCGCGCTGAGGCTTTCAAGATCACATGGATGAGCGTAAGAAGTAGACACTAACCTTCAATGCGCTTGAACAGAATGACCATATCTCCGCGATACGTTCAAAGAACTCAACAAACAGTGATAGTCCCAGCTCCGTGTCCTTACACAGCCGTGAGAACTTCGAAGTGACCCTGAGACGACTCAACTCAGTAGTCGACTGGCTTACAGTTGCGTGTAAGTTCCTTGGTTTCGTGCGTGTCGACCAGCATTGCCGGCTTTGCCTGTATAGTATTCCGCCGCCAGTACTGTTGCAGCCCGGTCTTATTCTCTTGCCAACATTATCGCGCTGCCAACCAGCAGTATCCCTCTCATGTTCTATGATGGCACCTCGCATCACCTCGCTGAAAGCCTTCGTTGGCGAGCTCTCCATTCGCATTTCATCGACCTAGTCGACATACACGTCATAGTAGCCCTAGTACTCTAACAGACGTTAATTAACTCATACCCTTGGGCCTTGTGCGCGTCCAAAAATGTCTTTCGCACCTTCCCTGACCTCCCTCACAATCCTCTCTGCGCTCTTGACTTCCTTCACCAGTCCCACTGCGCTCCCCGCATACGTACACAATCTCGCATCCACTCCCCATCCTTCATCCCCCTTCTTCATGTTCTCCTCATACATCCTCTTGTTGTCATCATCCGTCATACCACCCAGCGCATCGGTATAAGTCCTGTTGACTATGCCTCTCCCATTATGTGTCTCTGCCCACCCCGTCGTTCCCCTCGCGTTATCCCAGACCTTCGTCCTGACAGTAGTCTGCCCGCCATCGCTCGCTCGGAGCACCTCATCCTGATATCCTTTCGCCAGCACTGCCTCATGGCTCGCCAGGAAACGCGTGCCCATGACGACACCGCTGGCACCCAGCACGAGGGCTGCTGCTGCACCGCGCTTTTCAGCGATACCACCAGCTGCTATCAACACCGGTCTTTCGTTCTCATTCGGCAGCAGCTCAGCAACCCTATCGCTGACTTCTGGCAACAACGAGACCAACCCTGCGCCCTGCGCCAGCCCATGTCCGCCCGCATCCGTGCCCTGCACAACAAGCACATCAGGTCTGCACTCGGTCGCTACATCGCCCGCCTCTCTCACACTCCCGACCTGCACCCATATCTTGCTTTCAGGCGAAGCAGCCCTGCACTTTGTCGTCCAGTCTCCCAGCTCCGCGAGCGACGACGGCGCGAAGAACCAGATGGCGCTTGGCTTGAACTTGGCAACCACAGGCAGAGCTTGCTTGAGATCCGCGCCCCAATTAATGAAGCCAACGCCAACAGGCAGCGTGCCGTTCGCCGCCTCTAAGTCCGAGTCTTGCAGCAGGCGGCGCGCGGATTCAAAGTACGCTTCAAGGTCTGAGACGTCGGTTCCAGCACCGATGAAGCCGATGCCTCCTACGTGGCGTTAGCAGAGCACGGAGCGTGGATGATGATGGTGCGGATATGGCGGATGTAGCCGCACTTGCGAGGCACAAAGCCGATGCGATACATACCTGCTTTTGAGATGGTAACGGCCAGGTCTGCGAGCGCGATGAGACGCATTGGTGCTCCTACAATAAGGGGAGTTTGGATCCATGGGTAGTCGGTCTTGAGTTTTTGAATGGGGTCCATTGTCCTGCTCTTGCTGATGTGTGTAGCCTTCCTCTCTGCTTCGTCAGACCACCGTTTGGATCGTCGACGTGTTTTGTAATTATGCAGTTGTAGACAGTATATTGTAAGAATCCAAGTTGTGTGAGACGTTATATAAAACTTCTTGCTCGAAGGTCAATGATTTGTATTGGAATTGTATCCGTCGGTCCGCTTCCGTCATGGCTGATGATCTCCTCGGCACTCGTTCGGCCAGCATTGAAAACGAACGGGGCTGGACAAGAAGCAAGATTTTTAGTCATAATCTGCATGTACATTATTAACATCTACTATAAGCAAAGTCTAACACACCAGGTAAGGCGCCTGCTTGTGTGCACAGAAGCGAATCCGCTATTAACTTCGTAACGCTCATTAAGCAACTGCTCATCCCAGCAAACGCATCTTCACGGCAACTCGTCTAGTTCCTCCTCTCCCACTCGACAACTCCAGGCGCGAGCGGCCTGGAGAACAGACTCGAGTAGTCTGTGCCGACAATCTCCTTGCTGCCGTCGACGTTCCTAAGTTTGAACTCTCTTACGAAAGCCACAAGGATAGTTTGCAGCTGCAGGTACGCAAACTGCTCACCGATGCACCTGTGACGTCCCGCGCCGAAGGGAAGATAAGGAGAGTTGGTGCCCTTCGAGATGACACCCCAACCGTAGTCAATGGTGTCCTCACCGCCGGCAACAGCCTCGGGCTCCTCGTAGTTGTTCTGACCAGCATCCCAGCGGTGAGGGTCCCAGACAGCGGCATTGACGAAATGAGAGTCGAGCAGAGCAGAGAATCCGGGCGAAGACATCAGGGTGTGCGAGGTTGGGATAACGTAGTTGGTACCGTCTGCGACCAGGGGCTGCTTGACCTTGCGCATGATCGAGTGGATAGGAGCGTGGATACGAAGGGTCTCCTTGACGACTTGAGCGTGCAGTGATAGCTTGGGAAGGTCTTCGTAGGTGAGGGCGGGGAGGTCCTGTCCAAGCTGTGCCTTTTGCTCCTCAAGAAGCTCTTCGATAAGGCCGGGGTTCTGGGCGAGACGGAGGAGGATCCAAGAGATTGTAGACGAAGAAGAGTGCTGACCGGCCATGAGTAGCGCAATCATGATACCAGCCACCTCGTGCTCAGGAATCTCTGTGCCATCCTTGTACTTGCAGTCCATCAGGTGCCAGATCATGTCGTGCTCGCCCTCCTTCCTCTTAGCCTCGCCGCTCCTGCGCCTGCGGACAATGTCCGAGTAGAGCTTAATCATTGTCTCGCGAGCGTTGTCACGCGCACGGTTGTGAGGAAGAGGAGCCCAGGAAAGCATGAAATTGATGGGCGAGAAACCCATGTCGAGGTCGTGGTATAGCTCGGCGAATCTGGAGTCGAAGGAGTCGCGGATCTCCTGGCCTTGCAGGGAGCGAGACGCGGTGTAGATGGTGAGTTCAGCCATGACCTTGGTGACATCGAAAGTACCCTTGCGGCCCTGGAAGACTTTGTGGCGCTTCATGAAGTTCTCGCATTCTTCGGTGATGACAGTAACGTAGGAGCGGAGTGCATCCTGGGTGAGGCCGAACTTGACAAACTGAGCGATATTAGCGTATGCGGGCCTTTATGGTGAAGATTTACGCACCTTCTTCTGCTCCATCAGCTTAGAGTTGGGGCAGTCGTAGACGACATCCTTGCCAAAAACGGGGGTAGTGAGGGGACTGTAGATCTCCTCGGCGTTGACGTCCCTGATCTTTCCGTTGAGAATAAAGTTATTGCCCTTGGTGTCGAGGCAGACAGTCATTTTGCGGCCGAGAAGAATGAAGGTGAACACATTGCCGTACTACTGCCTGTCAGCGCGTTGATCTCGTCGCCCATGCGGCACGCGACATACCTTCTTCTGCTGGGCGAAGAAGAATTTGTAAGGGTCCATGCCATAGGTAACTGTGCTACCAATCACCGGAAACAGGTGGAAGACGACAGGCGGCTCATTGGGGTTCTTGAGCAGCAGTTGCTGCAGAACGTTGAGGACAACGGCGAGTACGAGGAAGGACGCAAAACCGGCGGCGATAACGACGGGTGTAGACGAATTGGCGGTAAAGTTGCCAATCGGCCCAGAGACATCGGCGAGAACACCCATACTGCGCGACAAGACTGCAAAAGCGTGAGAGAGCGGTGGTGCTGTTGTAGGGGGGCAAGACTCTCTATTAAATTTCCCTGGAGTTGAGGCCCGCTCTTGCCAATCAGCGGTCGCGCCTGCCGCAACTGGGGTGCGCCGGCCTGTCCCTGACAAGCCGCGGATCTGTGCTCGCCCATCAGGAGATCGGGCCACAAACATGCGTTTACGCGCCACCGCCTGCCGTAAAGAGTGTCACGTCATTGGCCGACCGTTTTCTCTACAAAGAGTTACCAAGGTGGACTGCACAAGTTCGCTTTACTTTGAGCGAAAGCTCATTTCATTCTTCACTAGACGCATGCGATGCGCCTGTAGTACTGTCCTGACCGCTCAGCCGGACCCATAGTTTTACATCCTTTAGTGACGCCGGCCAACCAGAACGCTTAGAGTACGCGAAACACAGCCCTCGATAACGTACACCCTCCTCCCATGCAGTGATGCCTGCTGTATTACCTCTGTTTGGTACTGCTGTGCTCTCTTGTATGCTGATTCCGCACAATACTCAAACATCGTCGAATAGCGTCTGGTCGCCTTTGCCTCCCATCTCGGCAAACTCCCGAGGATCTCGTTTGTCAGCAGGTCGCTCCTCTATGACATCTTTCTGCTTCAGCATCTTCGAGCCGCCGTTTTGCGCACCATTCTTCTCATACACCTTCACTGGCTCTTGTCCTTCTCCTGTTGGGATCACACGTGCGACCTTGATCTCATTGACGCTGCTCAGTAAAGTTCGCTCACGCTTGATCTTCCTCTTGGAGAAGTCGAGGTTGGCAATGGCGCCCGTCAACCCATCTGTACTATCAGCCGGGTTGATGTTGCCACCTTGTGTGGTCCACGGGTGCTCAAGACATTCATCGATGGTGATACGCGACTCAACATCGACTGTGAGCATGCGATCAATGAGGTCGAGCGCCGGATCGCCGACCGAGTCCCAGTATGGCGATGGGTAGTCGAAACGACCGAGCTTGATCTGCTGCGATAGTGTGTATGGATTCTCCGGGCTGTAGAGCTCGTCCGAAAATGGCGGAAAGCCACACAGGCAGATATATAGTACGACACCGAGTGACCAAACATCGACTGCGCGTGTGTATCGTCGGTGATTCGAGTTCTCCAAAATTTCAGGCGCAACGTCTTCATGGAGTCAATCTAATGATCTTGGAAAAGGCATAGTATGAGACTTACATGATGGTGTACCACAAAGGGTTGTTGTGAACGACTCCTCGCCAATAATTTTAGCCAGACCAAAATCGGCCAACTTGATGTGCAGCTCCTTGTCAGTCAGGAGGATGTTTTCCGGCTTGATATCTCGATGGACGATGTTACGTTCATGCTGTTGGCGCATCAGCTGGGACCAGGCGACAAAAATCGACTTCACTTACCAGATACTTGACAGCCTGGAACATCTGGATGAAGACCTTCCGCGACTCCGCTTCTGTCAACTTCTGCTTCATGACGATCCAATTGAACAACTCGCCCTCAGTCGCAAGCTCAAGCACAAGGTATACGCCATCATCCTCATCGAATGTATCCTTAAGACATAAGAGAGCTGGGTGGCTGATACCCATGAGCACAGCAATTTCTTGCTGGAGACCTTCGGTCTTTGACTTCTCGCCGGGACCGCTGCGCTTCTCGAACTTCTTCACTGCATGCCGCATACCGGTGCATTTCTCAACACACAGATATACGGACGCAAAGTGACCCTTGCCGAGCTGCTCTTGAATTTGGTATTGTTGGTGGAATCGATGTGTCGAACGCTTGAGTGGGTATCTGAAGACGAAGCGCGCCTCGTCTAGAATTGCAAGCTCATCGCCTTCCTTCAGTTCGCGACGCTTGTTCCGGCCGACTATCGAGTCGTTGACGAATGTGCCGTTGCCAGAAAGATCCTCGACGACAGCAACGAGATCGCCACCCTTCTTCTCGGCGAAGATGAGACAATGTCGATTCGAGACCGTGTTCGACTTCAATTGACGATCTGCACAACATCAGCACTGTGTCTGTCTCCAGAAAGACCATGAGCAACTCACCACACTCGCGATGTCGTCCAATCAGATAGCCGCCAGCTGTGACACCCTTCTCTTGCTTCTCCTTCTCGTAATTTTCCTCTTGCTTCTGATACTCGTGCGTCGCTACCTTCTCTGTGCCACTCTTTGGCCCAACTATGTTTTCTGGAACTGGACAGGCCTCTCGACGCCTCAGCACCATGACGTCGCCAGACTCGGAGTCAAGGGGCACGAGATAGCCCCATACTTGCTCGCCTTCTTCATCATCGACAGCGTACGATCTTGCTTGCAGTGGGTAAACGAATTGTGATTGTTGTGTGAAAGCTTGTGTGTCTGATTGCTTGGTGTCTGACGGGGGCGAGGACAGGCCATTCTTTGCCTGTGGGAGCTTGGCCTGGCTCTGTTGGGTTTGTGGGGGCGGTGTGACGGTGCCTTCTTTGCGGTCGTCCGACGTTCCGGTCGATTCTTTATGGGTAATGGGCGAAGGCAACTGCCCTTGCTTGATGTGACGGTGCGGGTCTCCAGGCGAGAGCTGACGTTGACCACGGACTCTCTTTGGCTCAGTTTGCTCGCCCTGGGAAGGCTGCATCAATTGCCCTGTCAGCAAACATGCTCTGCGCTATTCCAAACCATGGGAGTGAAACATACACGGCCTCGCTTGAGCTGGCTCTTTTCTGTCTGCGCAGGCATCGCGGCGGCGAACGGGTGGAGAGTGTGTGAATGGTGCGGTCGAGGCAGTGAGGGATCAGTGCTGGCGCATTCTAAACCGTGTAGTAGATTGTGGCAGTCATGATGGATCAAGATGGAGACGCCTAAGGGTGGGTATGACTGCCGCTAGACCTTTACAACGCGGAAGCCTCGAGACGCTCCAGGCAGATGAATGGGCCAAGAACAATAAAGCCGGCCAGCTTCCCCGACCGATCTGCGGACCCCGGTCAGTTCGCGTTTATCAACGACCATCACCTGCTGCTCAGAAAAGCAGCGACGACTGACAGCGCGCAGGCGACATGTCCGGTGGTCTCTAAATCGCGATCCAGACAATTTTTTCGTCTGAAGTGAACGCTTTCGGCCAAGGCCTGACTCGGCCTCGTAAGCAGCTTGACCCTGCAGGGTCAACTGCAACCATGGTTCCCCAGCTGTCTCCCGCAGATCCGCCGGTCACTGCGCACAAGCAGGTTTACGTCAACAAGGTCGAATTTCTTCCGCACCTAACGGATGCCGAGTTCAATGAAGCATGCAGCACGTTACTGAAGAGGTTTGAGCTGCATGATCATCGCCAGAGTGGATGGAGCGCCGTGGAGAGTCTGAACCAGAATGAAACCACGTACCTGCGAATCACCAAACTGTTGGCCTCGAGTAAAGAACCATTTGGTGCTGCCGACGACAATATGGGGATTGAAATGATGGAGGAAGACGATGAGGTAGCTGAGACTCTAATGTCGTCTCAGGCTGTCATTCACTACGATGTTGCGCTCTCGCCATCATATCGAGTTCCTGTTCTGTACTTCTCCATCTCAGACACTCTGCACCGCTATCCACCTACTATGGAGACACTGTACTCTATGGTGATATCACCAGCTTTCAAGGCTCAGACTGAGCATGTGGGCGTAATAGGCGGTATCACGATTACCGTTCGTCTTCGAGGAAAATCAGACATAACCAAGCTAACGGGTGGGTAGGACCATCCAGCAACAAACAAGCCTGTGTTCTTCATCCACCCTTGCCGTACGGCCGAAGTTATGGGCGCGATTGTCGATAACCGGATGATAGGTGTATATGACTATCTGTTGCTGTGGATAGGAGCATTTGGCAATAGTGTAGGACTGAACGTCCCTCTGACACTGATGGGTGTGATCGACGATGACTGAGAACATCGCCCTGAGGGGCAATGCATGCGATTGCTGTACATATACTACAGGGTCTGCATGTCAACATATGGTACAAAGCTACTCAATAACACCCTCTGACACTCATAACCTTGTCCTGACACTGTTCTTCTCGAGTTCACCGATGTTGCCCATACCCGCCAGGCTCCACTTCTCTGTGACAAAGCTGTCATTGACTTGGTGCCTCAACATGCCACTCTCTGCGTAGTACTCCATGATGCTCCTGGCTTCTTCTTTGCTTAATCCACCGACCTCGAGCACGTCGAGATCAGCCTTGGGATCTGAAAGGTCCTTGAGAGCCTCCATTGTGCGCATGTCGACAGCTGTGTAGGGGTTCCATTGCGGTAGCTCCGTCTTGTTCTTGAGCGCATCGGCAGATTTGATCCGGAAATCAAGAGCAGGCGAGGTGGGCGCGTTAGACTTCGATGTAGCAGCAAGAACCATGCCACCATTAGGCAGCTGCTTGGCTCCTGACAAGTGGTCAACAAAATGACGGACCACGGTGAGATCGTGGGCGTGAATGCGCTTGACATCGGCGTTCATGTACTCAGAATTCTGCATTATGTGCGAAAGACCCTCAGCAGCAAGCAGAATCTGTGGCTGACCGGGCTGAGACAGCTCGGTCCAAAGAGCCTTGAAGACAGGCCAAGACGCTTCGACGTTGGCAATGCCGATAGCAACGAGGTCCTTGAGCTTGGCCTTTGCTGGGAGGGTGACGGGAAGCTCGTGCTTCTGAGTAATTGTCGCTTTCTCGAAGTACGCCTTGTTAGCCTTCAGAGTTTGCGACAAGAGAACCGCAGTGTAGGTGTCTTGTGTGTACTGGGTGGGTTCGGAGCCTTCCAGAGGAGCATAGTCGGTATGAGCGTTGACAATGTCCTGACCTGAGGTCTGTTAGAGAAGCACATTTCTACCGTTCAATAATCTTACACTCTGGGATGTTGATGACAAACCACTGTCTCAGGAAAGCCGTGCTCAGGCCCTGAAGCAGCAGTGTGCTCTTTCCACCCTTCCTCTCGCCAGTCAATATCCGGCGGATAGTCTTCTTGTTGGCTCCAGCAGCAGCAGCCTCCTCTGCCTCCTTGAACAGCTGCACAAGCTGGATTGCCTCCTTCCGCATCAACACGGCTGGTCTCCTGAAGAAGCTCCAGCCTTGGGTGGTCTTGAAGGCCTCCACGTCTCGCAGCGCATCGACGACTGGCTCAGGAATACCCATGACTAGTCCCTGGTTTGCCTCGCTCAACACGTTCGCCTTGCTCAAGTCCTTCAAAGAAGAGACCTCCAATGCGTTGTTGTTGCTGAGCACAATTCGCTTGCGCTGTGCTTTTCGCTCTCCCTGCGCCGGTCGCTTGCCCATGTCACTGCTTGATGCGCCTTTGCTCTTCTTGGTGTTCAAAGTCTTGACTCCCTTCTTCGGTGCGGCTGTCATGCCCTTCTTCTTCATCTGCGGGTTCGCATGGCGGGCGGCGGACGTGGAGAAGCAGGCCACGCGTGGCTGCAGAAAGCGCGAGGCGGCCGTCGAGTGGACTGTTGCATCAAGAGACAGCTGCGAGAAGCCCCGCAGACAGTTGACGGACGGCATGATGGCAGACTGAGACCCACGGCCTCGGCAATTGGCAGTTGATGTCGTCGTTGGTCGCGCACGCCTGCGAAGCCAAAACTGAAGGCCGGAGGTTTCCCGATCCGGTTAGTGCTTGAAAGTCGTTCGTACTTTTTTTGAGATGTTCACGCAACACCAACACAGCACGAATACAGCACTTTTGCTCGCTAATATCTTCGAAATTGACATGACTGGCGGCGTTGTACTGGACACGCATTCACATCTTGTCGACAGAATCAACGGAGGAGCCATGGACGTCGATGCGCCGAGCAATGCAGCTCTTTCAGTAGCAGACTCAACTGCGACAGGCCGACTGTGCGTCTCAAAAGCCCCTCTTCCCTGCCCCTCCGCAAATATTAACAAACTCGCAGTCCTGTCGCCGTCAACAAGCCCACTCCCTTCACATTCGACTTGGGCAACCTGCTCGCCCACGACCCCAACCCCGTCCCCACTGAGGCAGACGAAGAGGCTCTTGCCGCCACTGCGCGCGATGCCGCACAGGCTCTCATCAACCAGCTCCTCTCTACCTGCGAAGTCAAGTCTACCTCGGAGGGTGTCCACCTCGTCCTCCCTGCACCCCAAATGGCCCTGCCCCGCGAGAAGCCCATTCCTGCAGCCAAGGAACCGACCAAGTGGGAGCGCTTTGCCGCCAAGAAGGGTATCAAGGACAAGAAGCGCGACGGTAATAAGGTTTACGACGAGGCGAGTGGCGACTGGGTACCCAAGTGGGGTTACAAGGGCAAGAACAAGGAGGCAGAGAGCTCCTGGCTTGTTGAGGTTGATGAGAAGAAGGAAGCCAAGACAGGAAAGGCACACGACGCGAGGGCTGATAGCAGGCACGAGCGCAAGGAGAGGACCAGGAGGAACGAGAGAAAGCAGCGCGCGAACGAAGCAAAGTCTCGAAAGCCTGGTGTCTAGGCTAGAGGTAATGAGGCTGGAGTGAAAGAGATGAGCAATCTTCATCATGTTATGCATTGGGCGGCGTTATCGACTTGGGATATCCGACTTCAAAGGCGTATGAGGTCTAAAAGCAAGTCAGACCTATCAAAAAGAGGGACATGGATCGACTGGATGTGAATATGGTAAGAGAAGGTGTGTGATGTATTGGAAATCTACGATGTCAACTATTTTAGTTGGTCTTGCGAAGGAGAGCTTGATCCAGAAAACCATACACTCCAAGGCGCATTTTGTGTCACGTGTTGCTATGCGGCAGTCCTCCCGCCTCGCAGAACAAAGTTTGAAGAGTCGGGGAATTAGGAAGCAGTCAGTGCCTGTTTGGGTATTGGTTAGTAGCGGATATAATCTCTGTTTACTCAGAAATTTGATGGTGACTTATTGTGCGCAAGCGCTTCGGAAACTGCTTTTCACCATGCGGACCAGCAACCATTGGAATGGCTTCAGAAGAAGCACCGCACTTCTTAGACATGTATTGCAACACCGAACATCCTCTGGACTTCGAGCCTGCGTCAATAGTAACGTCTAGCCTGCAGCCTCCGATTGTGGCTACCCCCCTATTGGTAAGTATATCTGCAACACTGAACAGATTGTCAGATTCGAAAGATGCTTCATTCGCGCACGTGCAAACAAGGTGGACGACGAAATCACAACCAGAAGGGTGCTCATACTTGTCACTGTAAACGCACAGAGGTTGTACAGGAACAATATTTTGACGCTCCATGCAGTCTGCAAAGCAACCGCAACCGTTCAGAAAGAAACGAGAGGAAACGTCACAAGGCGGCACTTGTTCAAAGCTTAGCCCCACTGCGACTATTCATTGGTCTCCCCGCACCTAACCCACAACCGATGAAAAGCTTCCGACAACGCCAGGTCTGGGCATCATCATTTGCAAAGCCTCCAGGCTAGAACAACATCTCAATATCGAAGGCGCAAGACGGTCGGTCTACAGGAGGAAAGCAGATTCTCGAACCCATTCATCAACAAAGCATGCAGCAATTGTGACAAATCAAGCCTTCTCCTCGGATGGAGGCGATCAACATGCGCTAAAAGACGGAAGTGGGGACGGAATGGTATGGGGAAACTGGTCACTGGTTGGCAACAACATGGAACCGCCAGTAATGATAGGCGGTCACTTAGCCTCGGGACGAATTACCCCAGCCGTTTGTGCGGTTTACATCCACGTCACAGAGGAGTTGGATGAAGTATATCATGCGCTGGTCTTGCTGATCGCTGACTTGCGGCTCTCAACCCAATCTCACTTTTCGCACTACTTCTCTGAGCTCACGAACGAGCGATTTGCTTTTTTACCTGTCAAGCACACTCGTGTAGTTTAGCCGTATCGTTGTCTTAGAAAGCAAGATGGCTTCCGCAATCGACCACGAGAAGCACCGCGATAGTTCGAGCCTGGATGGCAAGGTCGATGGCCACGGCATCCACTCAGAAGCCGTCAACCCACTAAGCGACCTTCCGGATCCTGATGCAGGGCTGAATGAAGAGGAGAGAGCAGCAGTAGTATGGTCAAACCTCCATGAAAAATCGGGTGTGGCTAACGCTGGATAGGACAAGAAGCTGCTGCGCAAACTTGACTTCAAGCTTATTCCATGGCTCTCCTTCCTCTACCTCATCTGTAGGTCATGATCAAGCGGTCAGTCTGGCACTACGCTAATCGCTTTAACTAGCTTTCCTCGACAGAACCAATATCGGCAACGCGAATGTCGATGGCCTGCAGCGCGATCTAAAGATGACCAATGGTCAATACAACGCGACTCTTACGATCTTCTTTGTCAGCTATGCTGTCTTTGAGCCTCTGACGAATGTACTGCTCAAGAAGATGCGCCCGAGTATCTTCTTGCCTATGATAATGGTACGTCACGCCGCGACCTAATTGAACACATCAGGCTGACTTTTCAGGTCGCTTGGGGTATCGTCATGTGCTGCATGGGCCTTGTGCACAACTACTCCGGCTTGATGGCATGCCGATTCTTTCTTGGACTTGCAGAAGCGGGACTGTTCCCGGGTGTCAACTATATATGTGACGTATCAACCATGTGACGATGGCCCACTAACATTGGTAGTACCTCTCTTGCTGGTACAAACGTTCTGAGTTCGGTATCCGAGCCGCTATCTTCTTCTCTGCGGCCGCATTAGCTGGTTCGTTCGGTGGTCTGCTGGCAGCTGGCATTGCTCAGATGAGGGGCGTTGGCGGCAAGCCTGGTTGGGCGTGGATTTTGTAAGTGGAAAGGAAAACCACAAAGGGTCGGATTGTGTTTATTGACAGCCTTCAGCATCCTTGAAGGGCTTGCAACGGTCGTAGTCGGCATCGTCAGCTACTGGATGGTTCACGATTTCCCTGCCGAAGCAACATTTCTTTCTCCCGACGACCGAGCTCGTGTCCTGCGCCGCCTTGCGTCTGATGGACAATCCTCTGCCAAGGTCGAATCGTTCAAGTGGAAGTACTTCTGGGCATCAGTCAAGGACTGGAAGACCACAGCATACGCCATCATCTACATGGGCGCCGACGCCTCATTGTACGCCTTCGCTTTGTTTGTGCCGACGATTATCAAAGGCATGAACCCCCAATACTCAGCAACTACCGCCAATCTTCTGAGTGTCCCTCCATATGCAGTCGCTGCCGTTGCTACCGTCTTCATTGGTTGGCTCGCGGACCGCACTAAGCAGCGCGGATACTGCAACATCGGCATGTCTTTCTTCGCTATCGTGGGCTTTGCAATGCTGCTTGGTAGCGCGAACCCACACGTGCAGTACGCTGGAGTCTTCCTCGGAGCTCTCGGCATCTATCCATGCATCCCTAACACTGTATCATGGACCTCGAATAATGTCGAAGGCGTATACAAGCGCGGTGTCACCATTGGTTTCGTCATTGGATGGGGCAATCTCAACGGTGTTGTATCATCCAATATCTATCGAGGCAAGGACAAGCCGCGCTACCTCCTGGGTCACGGTGTGGTGCTGGCATATTTGTCACTTTTCCTGTGCATTGGCAGCATTGTTACGAGGGTTTTGCTTGCTAGGGAGAACAAGAAGAGGAGGGATGGTCTTCGAAACCATTGGATCGAGGGCAAGAGCCAGGATCAAATTGATGAGATGGGCGATAAGGTGCCGGACTTCGAGTATGTGCTTTAGATGAGGTTGTGGAGACAGGAATGAAGGGGGCGAGTAACTTGCATGTTTTTGACAAGCCGAATCCGAACTTTACCGCCAAGGTCAAGATCTCCGTTGATCACACGATAAGGTGCTACCATCAAAGTCAAGCAGTGCAAATAACAGCTGACTATAACATATCTTACCTCAGCAGTCTCCAAGCTAGGCATAGCTCTTAAGCGCTTGAGCTTTGATGAGCACTTCCTATCCCTATACAGATTCTGGCTTAATGGATCCGGCGCCTACTTTACCATAGACCGTCGATCTGTCCTTCTTCGGCTACTTCACCAGCGACCTGGTTTCCATAAAGCTCCGGTTATACATCAATTTCAAACAGAGTTATCGACCTTGGATACCAAACATACTCGCCGCGTACACAGCTGAAATGAACCGCCTTGACTTTCTCTTTGTTGGCCAGGATGGGTACATTAATATTAAGCAATGTCATTCAGTCGATATCTATGAGGTCCAAAACTATGAGTCCCGTGAGAGTTATAAGTTCAAGCTTTGCTAAGCGTTGAGCATTCGTTGGAAAAGTCGTGATTGACCAGGTTCTGAAGCCATACAGCGCTCGATGCCGCAAATTGCACGCTGGTAGACGTAACGTTTGTAACGGCTGGGAAGTTCGATATGTTGAACCTTTCCTTGGTGCACACGAACATCATTTGGCTGATTGTGATCGAACGAGCGAGCCCGGGGAGCATGATTGTCTGGAGGTGTATGGAGCTATACGTGGTTTTACCTGAGTCTATGTGCTTGCTCAGCACGTAGTGCGCGTTTTTGTTAGAGATGGCCGTTGCCTCGCGAAGAAGCAGTCTACTGACCAAAAGCCAGTGTGGCATAGATGTTCCAGTATCCAGGCCGCCAATTTGGAGTAGGATTTGTGTATTTTGAGATTGCGTGAAGAGATCGTGATTGTAGGTGGACTCATCATGAGCGGAATCGTTGCGACAGGCGATTACACTGAGCTTTCTCGGAGGCTGCTTGAGTGAGAGAACCTCGATGGCCTATAAATACTCGTAGATCATGTTTCAATCTCCAATAGTAGCCTGAAGAAGATGGAATTGAGGTCGCCTGTGTGGGTTGCAAGCATGAGTGCATCTGATCCAAGTTGCTGAAGATCCTCGTCTGCAGGAGCCTTATTGGCAGCTGTTATGTGAGATGTTAGTGGCATTGTGGCAGGGATTCGTTGTGCAATATTTAGGTCGGGTATTGGATGATGTGTTGTTCCGAAAGTTTGATGTGGTATATGTTCCATGGTGATCTTGAATTCTAAGCCGTAAAGAGGGCATTTTATAGGAAGCAGGGGCGCGATGCAGCTTCAATTGCACCGTTGTAGATCTCAAGAGGCTAAACCATATATGTCAGTGTGTATGGGCACAGCGACGGGATGAACATGCATCCACTTTGCAGCGTAATAGCAACGACTCTTACCGGTGTCCACTCCCAGGGCTTTAAGGAAACGCTGACGATGTGGGGTGAGACCCTCTCAATACTCTGGCAATCCATGCTCTGCTAGTAGTCTCAGAGGCCTCAACGATCATCGAAATCTGTCGCTTATATACAAGCTAAACATGCGGCAACTATACGGGGGGCTGCGTTCTTGTGACATATTTGAGTAGAGAAAATTGCTAGAGCGAGCAGTACCTTGTCAATAAGGAAGACAATTAGGTGGTATCTGCCTATGTGTTATAAGGCTGCATGGTTCTCCTGGCTACAAACCTTCCAAGGTTTGCATCACTAAATATCGCTGCCCAGCTTTCAAAACTATAACGCGACCTTCAAGACCCCAATTCAACTTTTGGTAAGATTTGTAAGAAGTTCATATGTTGATTTGAGCAGAACAGCAATATATGAATTCTGAAAGACTCCGCGATTTCCTGCCTGCGTCGGTCGTCCTACCTCACCTGCACGACCTCATGCACAATGCATGAGGTTGTGCTTTCGTCACCATGAGAAATTGAAACATCTACCCTCGACCTCGGCTAAAGACTGTAGTGCGTCGCATATCTTCGCAAGGTTACCATCTTCTGCAGCGGTACAGAATTGCTGCGCAGTATTAATCCTCCAAAGTTCTCGACAGCATGCCGTACCTCACTGCTAGCGCGTCGGCGGCGCGGGGCGTTTTCCAGCTGAGCTCCGTCCGGTCGTGTGACATCCCTGGGAATTTCACCTTCACACTTACATGTACAATGATCAATTGGCGCATCCTCGAGATTAAGGCAGGCCTGGCATCTTGTCCACAGCATGGCGGTCGCGGGCTGCGACGAAACCGGCCGTTGTCTCACCGGTGCCAAGGGCTGGTCCCACTGTCCGCGTAGGCCACCACGACACGATGTTTCTCCACGTGATCTGTGATACCCCTGCTCACCCTTTTCTCGGAATGTCTCGCGCGGCTCTTACGTTTGTCCCTCGTTGTACAGTCTTCTCCGCGTCGCGATGCATTCTTCGTCTTCCTCTTCTGCGTCATCGTTTTCTGTTTTTACAGTCTTCCAGTATGCATTCTTAGCACTCATTGCGTATGTTTTGGCTGGCGCCCCGCTTCAGGAGATCGTATTCGGTGGAGCTGGTCCAAAACCATCGTATTCGTATAACAGGGACACTAGCGTGCGCTCTATGAGCCCACAGAAGTTGGAGAACTTGGTGATACCAAACGTCAACTTGACTTGTGACGAGCACGCCTTTAAAAGTGTACATGTTTTGAGCCGAGAGCCACTAGTTGTATATATTGAGGGTTTCTTGGGAGACAGGGAAGCGACAGAGGTCGTCGACTTGAGGTGAGTCTTTACTGAAAACTCATATTCAACGAACACTTCGCTCATGAACAATCAGCAATCCCCTCTTTCAACCTTCCACGATTTGGTCCTCTGGAGAAGAACGCCTGGACACCAAGATCCGCCATTCAAGCAAAGCACCAGTTCCGCGCTCACACACGGTACAGTGTATAGAGTCTCGTGCGCGAGCTTTCCAAGGATGGCGCCCTTTCGTCTTTGTCGAGAAATTGTGGGCACAGCGTTACGGACCTAGTGGACATTACACATACCATTACGACTGGACCAGTACAAGCAGTACCCAAGGCCGGATCAGCAGCTTCATGGTTTGGTTGGGCAGTGACTGTACGGGAGGTGGAACGCACTTCCCCCGAATCAAGAGGCCAGAAGGAGAGGAGTGGTGCAGGTTTTTGGAATGCGATGCCGAGAGCCTTGAAGACAAAGAAGGGTTAGTCTTCAAGCCGGTCAAGGGGAACGCAGTATACTGGGAAAATATGCGCCCTGACGGCACTGGATATGAAGAAAGTTGGCATGCAGGGCTACCAGTCCTGAGCGGCGAAAAGATTGGGCTGAACATCTGGAGCTGGTACCAGGAGGGGTACGTCCCGCCAAAGGATGAAGAGCAAGAAGTCGGATCAAAGCATGAGTCTTGAGGGATGGCGCAAATGCAATATTTCTTCGTAGCAAGAAGCAGTCGCAGGCTACTGACCTGCCCCATCGCTGATAGAGTAAGTCGCACTTGCCATCGGTATGAATCTTGAAGTAAGGACGTGTCAGCACCGGTTTAGCTCGATGGACGCAATCTCGGAAGCCGCGGACCATGGTTCGACAGTCCCCTATCACACGTCATTACGCTTGTACGACTTACTATCGAACACCTTGCAAAGCTTTCGCAGTGGACATGTATCGGTTGTTGGAAGACCAGACCTGACAGGAGGCGTGCGCAACGTGCCTGCCAAGCTATGTTCACGAATCACTCAATTACTGATTACACCCGTCAAGCTCTCGTCCCGTGGCGCTTACCTGGTGTACCTCACGAAACTCGTTGGATCGCTACATGTCTCCCGAGGTCTTGTTCGAAGACTTCCATAGATATCTCAAGAAGTTCCTGGATCAAGCCGAGCCTACATCATGCAAGTCACGGTAATCAGCGCTCTAAACGCGCTTACATCTGCTCTGCCGAACGAGATCACGTTTGTTGCAAATTTCAACCTGGGCATCTGCGGGAGCTTCGCGAACTGTGCACAGGATTTCAACGTAAGCCACAAGGTATTTACACGGGAAAGCTTTCAGGGCTGCCAGATATCTACTAAGTGTTGATGTTTGCATCTTCCGTCTATAAACTTACCCCGGAACATTCTGACAGCTGAAGTTTTGCACAAATGCATATCGCTGCTCGCCTGTTGGTCTTTTACATGGACCTCAATCTCCATGGCGCTACGGCCGAAGCTATGCAAAGGTAGATAGCATGCGTTTCTCTTCCAGATGAATCCTCTTGCAACTACAATAGATTGAACTTGCAAGCAGCAATACCGGTGTCGATTTCCTCTCAGATGCGTAAGTGCCAGCTTCAAAGCCCTCAGTCCACAACAACTAGAACGCAGAAAACTGGAGGTATTCAGTGTTGATTGGCACGCACGTCTCTATCATATGGATCCCCAGGAGACTGCATTATTCTCAAGAAGTTCAAAGCGGCCAAATGGGCGATACAAGCGCGAGGTTTCCTCGAATGCGGCAGAGGCCAGCAGCACGAACTCAAGCGATTACTGACAGTTGACCACGATGCGCAATTCCAAGAACCAATGATTAGGTAGTATACATCATGCACAAGTCCAGTAACGATGCGTACCGGGGAACCTCCATTGAACGCCTTTAGGGCACATCGCTGCTTACTACACAGGAATGCACCCGCTTTTACATGCCCGCCAAAAGACCAATATGTAGATAGAAAAGCAATCACCCGTCATTCCGTCATGCAAGACCGTCAACTTCATCTGTCGCCATCCACGGCTCTAGAAACCCCTGTAGCCTGTCAGCTGAGGCGCGATGCCGTTGGCCTGGCCGTAGGGACCGGGCGATGGGGCGGAGGCAATAGGGCCCTGTGTCAGCATGAGACGCGAGCCGAGGATGGGTGTATCGTCCTCCTTCTTCTGTTGGGTGACCTCGCGTGCCTTGCGCTCCTCGTTGTCCTTTGTCAGCAGCTCGATAGCTGCAGTCTGGCGAGACAAGAGGTTGATCAAGTACGGCATTGTGAAGTCGTGGAGACCGTTGCGCCATGAGACCTCCAAGATGACGTCAGGGCGGATGAGGTCGTAGCAGGCGTAAAGCATGCCCACGTAGCACTCACGGCTGCCAATGTCGACGAACTATAGCATGGGTTAGCCGGTATAATAAGAGCTTATAGGAATGAAATGACTTACGTAGCGTAGCAAATCCTCGACAACCTCAGACTTCTGAGAGATCGCGGATGTCTCGATAGCATCCTTGAAAAGCTTGTCCTGCTTCGAGAGGGCAATGCTCTTCTCCCAGCGCTTGTTCTTGCGGTAGATATCGGCAGCAATTTGGCGGAAGAACACCAGCTCGTGCTTCTCAAGACGCTGCGCAAGCTCCATGGCGTCGTAGTTATCGTTGCTGTTAACCGAGTCGCGCAGTGTCTTGTAGTCCTCCTCTTCAATCAACAGGTCGTTCAGAGCATTGTTGACCTCTCGCTTGTTCTGAGATTGAACGTTCAGAAGGAAGGGCTTGATCAAAGGAACATTGTCGCTCTTGATGAACATGCGTACAACGCGGTTGACGTCAATTCTAGGAGTGAGCGCTTGCAGCAGGTCGGTCAGTAGGGTTGGCTGCTCCTCGAGGTAGAATCCCAATGCGCGGTAGTAGATCTCCACATTGCTGGCTTTGACCACTATGTCCTTAAAGGCCTGGTGCTCCCAGGCATCCGCTGCATATTGGATCATGGAAATCGCGGCGTTATCAAATTCGTCGTAGTGAACGTAGAGGAAGATAAGCTCGGGCCAGAGGTGAGCTTCCTCGGTAGCCCGGATCAGCTTTGGAATATTGATCCTAGACCAGAAGAGGCGCAGATGCTCCATCACGCGCTCAGGATGGTACTTGGAAAGTGCAATGCCGAGTTCGGTGAAGATTCCCATGTGAGCTAGAAGTTGTCAGCGATGTTCTGAGGTAACATGTATATGTAAACTTACCACGCTCGAGACCCAGACCAGCCTCAAGAAGGGCGATGAGCTCGTCGAAGTACCCATTGTGCTCGTACTGCTTGACGAGCTCAGAGAGCTCCTCAGCGTGGACGATGAGGTTGAGACCGCAGATCTGGGCAAGACGGAACTCCTTCTTGGCAACGCAGGCTTCGTTGACCTGTCTCCAGACCTTGACGCTGTTCGCCTTGCGCGCACACTCAACGGCAGCCTGGTAGTCCTCGAGGTGGACGAGAGTAGTGGCAAGCTTGGCCCAGTTGGAGATGCTAGTGAAGAAGATCTTCGCGGCCTCGTGGTAACCCTCCTCGTAAGCCTTGTCACCGGATGCCTCGACATCAGCGACATTGGTTCCGCGGAGGAAGTCCTCGAGCTCCGAGAGCTGGTTAGTGCGAGCGAAGCAGAATGCCAGAGCAGTATCGATAGGCACCTCGCGCTGGGTCTTCCGCGCCATCCTCAAGAACTTGATGAGATCCTCATCCTTGCCGGCATGGGTACCGACCTCAATGACCTCCAAAAAGTTAGACGCATCTCCGGCGCGAATGTAGGACTCAATTGAGTCGGTGACACGGAGACCGTCAAGCTGAGCCTTAGCGACTCGGCTCCAGACATCCGGTGTATCGACGCGGTCAGCGTACTCTTGGGCGCGGTCGATGCTGACGATATGATCGACCAGAACGTTGACAGCATCGACGTGCTGGCCATGCTTCTTGTAGATCTCGAAAGCCTCGTCGTGCATGCCAACCTCAATACACTGCTGAGCAATGTCCTCAGGAGTGTAGTTCTCGAGCGACTGAATATATCCAGCGACACGTCCGCGGTCGGACTTGGCCGCTGTGAGCATGAGAAGATTCTGCAACGATGGGTTGTCGCTGAAGGTCGTGGGCTCGAGCAGGATCTTCTCAAGCAAGTCGATGAGCTCAGCAGGCATATCGTTGGTGATGAGAGCCTTAACAGCGACGGATACCTTGTCAGGATCCGTCGACTCAGGAACAGCTACGGATGTGACCTGGTCGACGAGAGATCGGCGGTGGATGTTGTTGTCGCTCAGGACGAAGTCCCAAATCTCGGACTCGGCACGATCGAGCAGGTAACGAGCTTGAGCCTTGAACATGGCGTTCTCGTTGGTGATGTTCACAAGCTCAAGATCGTTCTGGCCCTTCGAGTAGGCGATAACCGCAAGGTTGGGGTCACGCTTCTCACAGTATTTACCGACAACAAGAGTGTCGTACTGGTCGTTCTCCTTGAGGAACTTCTCGGGGTTGTTGTTCGAGTCGATGTAAATCTTGGCTAGAGCGTTGTATACGGCCTGCTGCTGGTTACCAGCCTGAAGAGTCGCTTCCAAGAAAGGCAGGAGGAGCTTGAGACGATTACGCGACTCAACTTCAGATACGAGCTCATCGATGGGGATCGAAGAGGGTGTGACCGAGGACAACAGGCTCTTGATGATACTCTCGTCACAGTCAACGTCGAGCAAGCCACCAATGACCTGAGGAGTCCTGGCAGGGTTGACGCGCTGGACGTAGACCTCAATGGACTTGAACTGCTGCTTCTTGTAGAGGTACAGGACCAAGTCGTGGATGAAGTTGAAACGGTCGCAGATGATGATCAGAGGTAGTTGCTCCGTCAGGTTGGCCTCCTTCAAAAAGTTCTTGGTTTTCTCTGCCGGAACGAAGTTGCTTTCACGGCAAATACGCTCGACCTCGTTGAGTTGACCCATAGTGGTAGCGGCCTCGATGTACTTGAAGTGAACATCAGGGTCCTCGCTGACGTTGACGATGGATCCGAGGAAGAAGTACAGGCCCTCAGCTGTGCGGTGCTTCTCGAGAAGGTCGATGATGTTAGTGGCGCCAAGAAGATCCGAATACTTCTGGGCAATTCGGATTACGGCTTGCAGATTCTGACGGATGTTGGATGTGAGCATAGCATCCAGGCAGTCCAGCGAAAGCTCAACGGTGAGCTGACCGAAGTAGTTGATTAGCCACTCCTCAGGCAGCTTGTCGGTCTGAACGATAATGCGCTTCACGACCGCGGGGTCGTCGTTGTGCTCCAATGCACGTGTCAACAGACCCGCGTTCTCGCAGAGGGATGCAATGCGAGCCTTGTCGTAGTGGTGGAACATCTCATTTCCGAGAATGGCGTCGGCAACCTGGGGGGCGTTGAGCAAGTTCATCTCGAGCAACTTCGTCTGCAAATGACCCTCCTCTTCGCGATCGTTGGAGAGCACATCGAGAAGGAACGCGGTAGCTTGTTGGATCATGCCCTGAGACTGGAAGATGTCAACAACGCGGTCGGTGCTGATGAGTGGGCCGCTCTCGTTCTTTGCAAGCTGAATGGCGAACTCGGCTCCCTTCTCGGGGTTTGACCTGATGACGTGCTGCAGGAGGACATTGTAGTCGGCAGTGTAGCCAACTGATGTGCAGTACTGAACGATCATGTCATAGTGACCAAGCTCCGCAAGGGAAGCAACGACCTTCTGAGGAACGTTGGCCTCCTTGTAGATGGCCAGGGCAAGGTTCAGATCGTGGGGCTTAGCGAGATCGCCAAGCTCCTCAGAGCAGTGGAGTTTGCCTTCCTTGTGCCATTTCTCAATGAGATGCTTTCGGCCTTGGGCAAAGACGGGGCGCGCCAGCTCCAGAGTCTCTTCACGGTTCAGGCCACCCTTGTCGAGCAGAGAACCGAAGTACTGCAGAAGAACAGTGATCTGGCCAGGCTGTTGGGGAACCGAACGCAGACGGTTGATAGTGTTCATTGTGCGGAGGAAGCCACGGGGCGAGCTAGCAGCGACTTTAGCAGCTTCAGTGTAGTTGCCCTGGTTCATCAATTGCTCGAATCGCTGGTTGTACAGGTTGTCTGCTCCAGGAAGGCCGCCCTTAGACGCAAGCTTGTAGGCGATCTCGGCACAGGCTGGGTTCTCCATGATATACGGAATCAATGTGTCCTCGCGCACAGTTGTGTGCAGCACCTGTCCGCGCTTGTTGATAACAACCACACCGGTGCCCTCATCGTCGCGCGCAGTAGTGAAGACGGTCTCTTCCGAAATCCTGTTCAAGAAAAGAGCGGTACCGGTCTCGAGATCGTGCAGGTGGATGAAACCGAACTTGGTGATTACGATTAAGATGCCGTACTTGTGTGCGATGTGGATGCCGAGTGGGAAGTCACCACTGCCTTCAGCAGGCCAGTGGATCGGGATCAATCGCTTGGGGAACGCCGGGTTGGCCGTATTGTGGTCGACTTCGACAATGTTGATCTTGGCCTCGCCAGTTTGCGACTTGACAGCGAATGCAAAGATCTTGGTATCTGTTGTCGCGCCGTCGAGACGGAGTGTGCCAAAGGTGGCTGCGTGACCCTCGAGAGGCTGGCTGACGTTCCTGGCCTTGGAGAATAGCTGCATATTACCGCGAATGCCACCGTTGGCACCTGCTGCAATGCCCACTAAACAAGACCAGCTCTCGTCATCGTTGGTTACGTAGTTGATGATTTGGTTGTTCTACACCGTTTATCAGAATGCTCTCATACAAATATTCTAAGCTACCCACCTCGAGCTGCTCCTGACGATCAAAGATCTTGCGGGGGGTTGAAGTCTTGGACTCCAGCACATCCCAGTGATACACAGCCTTCGAGCTGACCAGCGCAAGCGTAGTCTGGCTGACCCACCGCCAGAACACAATGTCTTCCTGGTGGCTGTATGTCTGCAGACGCTCTTTTGTCTCAAGGTTGAACAGCTGCAGCGTTCTGCCTTGCGCCTTCAGAGCAATAATCGGCTCAGTCAAGTGCATAATCGCACTGTCTGCGCGGATCGGTCTGCGAATAACATTGTTTGTGTTCTTCAGATCAATGATGACGGTCTCGGCGGGGGTGGTGGCATCGTTGTTGACCTGGCGCACGCAAACGTACTTGTCGGACTCGAGAGTCTAGAGTAGGGGTCAGCGCTTAATCCTGTTCTTCAAATTAGAAGTATATGGTGCTTACACAGTTTTGCCATGATATCGATGCTGGCTGTTCTTCAAGTTAGCTCGCTGCCCCTTCGTCTGGACCCTTCTGGAAGCCTAATCTGGCTGCTTCAACATACGAGAATGTTCAAGTTCGTGAGCTGTAAAATCAATTGTTAGCTCCGCTCCAGCTCTAATTCGATGAAGCGCATACCAGCGTCGGCTGAGTGACGTGCAATGGGACCTGGCGCTGAGCCATGTTTGCGACAGACCAGCTCCAAGCTCTCCGAGGTAGAGGACGCTCAACTACGGGGTATCGGAAGGGAAAGAAGTATTAAACCCAGATGCACAACTCCAGAGGCGCGCAATAGAAAATGAGAAGGTGTCGTTTGACGGTGTGGGGTGGGTGGGATAGGTGATGCTCAGGAGCTCGTTGTTGTCCACGGTTTCCACAGTACGCTGGAGCGAGCCGGGCTTGGCTGATCCCGATGTGGTTAGCGTCAGAAGCGGGCTGACGTCGATTACCGTCTCCAGTTATACTCTAGCTCACCAAATTTCACATGGGCAAACGATGATTGCGGTGAACCTGCAATATTGACGGGCGAATGAGCAACACAAGTGAGGTAGTGAGAGGGCTCTCAAGAGCGGAAGGGGTATATTATATCAATCTCGTAAGGGCCCTTGTCACAACAGTATAACCATGTTCTTCCATGTGTCAATCCAACTACAGGTGTACGGTATCAAGGGTAAAGCAAAATCGTGAGTGCAAGCAATCGTGTCCTCCATTGCCCACTCATTACAGTCTTCAAGGTCATTTATCAAATACTACCTCCATCATTGCTTCGTTCGATTAAATCCCGACTTCGTGGAACTTGGAGTCCCTAACTGGGCTGCCATGGCGGCCTTTGTCCACTTCACTTGTGAATGTGGGAGGGGGGGCCAAGCCCTCGTCAAAGTGGTCCCTGGCCTCCTCGAAGTCTGACGAGGCCCTTGTGTCGTTGCTCACGAGACGCTCAGGACGGGGACGGCCCCGCGACAGCTCCTCATTGTTACTACTAAGGGAAGAGATGTCGGAGTAGCGATCATCGTTGATGGACTTGACTGGACGATCGTCTCTAAGATGAGGGACCACTGCAGGCTCGTTGACGACTGTAGGTTCGACATCTCCCAGGTCGGTCGGTCGTGCAGCAGCGGTGGTCGTTTCGGCATGCGATGTGGAAGGAGTTTCCGACGAGTGTGCGCCAGACTCAGATGCACGAAGACTGGCACCACCGATGAAGCCTGTGTCCTTCTCCGTGGGCTTGCCGTCGGTCTCCGAGACAGCCGAGTCATGCTTGGAGCGACGTTTCAGCTTGTTGAGAATTGACTTGAAGCCCTTTGATGAGTTGGGGGACGTGGGAGAAGCAGGATCGGCCGAGGATGGTGCTGTAGCAGTTGAGTCGCGGGTAGGGGCGGTGGTGGTAGAATCTCTCGCAGCAGCGGTCGCGTCGGTCGTGATTCCCGTAGGTGCAGAAGGTTCTTCATACAGGTCTGCGTTCCCATCGGTGGCGACCGCTACGGTGGGAGCTGTCGCGACAACAGCAGTGCCCAGTGCAGGCCCACTCGCAGGGCTGGCCCGCTCAGCTTCCTTCGACTTTCGCTGCTCTTCCTTCGCCATACGTTGTTCTTCAGTCTTCTTAATCTTCTCCGCCTCTTTAGCCTGTTTTGCAGCAGCTTTCTCTTCAGCATTACGGGCCTTTGCTGCCCTCTTCTCCTCATCTGTCAAATGTTAGCGCTGTTGAGTAAATCGTGGCAATTGCGTCGCACCTTTGCCCCTCTTCTCCTCAGCCTTGATCTCGGCCTGACGAGCTTTCTCTTCCTGATCCTGGCGCTTTTTCTTCTCGAGCTCGAATTGCCTTTCAGCATCCAGTGCCCTCTGCTTCTCTGCCTTCTCGGAGATTTCGTCGAGGGTTGGCTGAAGTCTGGCCAGAGCAATGGCGTCGATCTCGGCCTGATCCATCCATTTTCCATTGCCGATGTTGACTCTGCCGTGATTCTCCAAGCGGGCCTCTGAATTGGCAAGTGCCCGTTGGCGCGCTTTCTCATCCCAGCCATCGACCATGGAGTTCGACATCTTGCCGGTCTTATCGTAGATATCTTTGTCTTGGGCTTGCATCTGAGCTTTCACCTTGCGCTCGGCAGCGGCGATGAGACCCTTGCGGTCTTGCTCGCGTTTCTTCGCATCGACATCAGCAAGCTGCTGGTTGAACTCCGTCATCTGATGACGGATGCGCCTCGAGCGGAAGTCATCCTCATCGGAATCGCTGTCGTCCTGGGGAGCCTCGGATGTGCTGCGAGCACGAGGCCTTCCTCGTCGCATGGAAAACCTAGATGACTTCTGCTTCTCGTAGCCATAGTGGCTTCGGTAAGCGGCATTCTCATCATATCCAATCTTGGCCAATCTCTCCTGTGCCAGCTTCTGAGCCGCCTCTTGGATGCCGATATACTGCATGGCTTGTGATTTGAGGTCTCCTTCACTAGTAGCTACTGGTTGCTGCCCATGAGCAAAAGTAGCACCGGTGCGAGCAGCGGACACCCCAGATGCACTGTCGTGCTGCTGAGGTTTGTACATCTTCTGAGCCATAACAACAGCTGAAGCTCGGAGGGCATCGTTGCGCTTCTTCTCCTCGATTTCCAGCGACACTGGAGGAGTGCTTGTGTACATCTCCCGGGAGCTTTTGGCATGTTGAATTCTTGCCGCCTCCATGGCTCCAGAACCCAGCCGGTTGGAATCCTGGGACTGGACAGCTGGGGCCTTGGAGGCTCGCATCGACGGGCTGTGGGCTATTGTTGCGGCATTCAGAGCGTTCTTTGCGGAATTCTTCTGGTCTGGGTAGAGAGGAACTGATGACGGGATCGACTGCGCACGCTTCCTGCCGGATGCTGAAGTAGCTCCAGTGGCTGCGAGCAATGCCTTCTTCCTGCCGTCTTCGGTGTAACCATAATCGATTTGCGGTCCCAGCCCGGTCTTGCGCATAGCAATATTGGCTGCGGAGTTGCCCTCCGCACTTGGTTCAGGCTGCCACAAGTTCAGTTTTCCACCATCTCTATGAGCGAGAAGAGCTGCCTTGGAGCCTGCAGCGCTTGCTTCTGGTTGCCACAATGGCTTCATCTTGTAGTCGTTTGCCAATAGAGCAGCTTTACCAGCTGCGGAAGATTGCTCGGGCTTCCACCACTCGGGGCTCTTCTTGTTCTGGTTTGCGAGTAGTGCAGCTGCTCCAGCCGAGGAGGAGGTATCAATGCCAACACTTGGGAAGCTAGGCAAATCGTTTGCTTTCGCGTATTTCAAGCTGGCCGCCGCACCTGCAATTGGGTCAGAATCACAGCTCGTGCTATGTGTCTTTGTGTCTTGACATACTTGCTGACGAAAGCTTTCCGTCCGGTCCGAGCGGGTTGATCTTCTGCTTCTCACTGGCTGGCCGTGTGCTGTACAGGGCTGCAGCCGACGCCTGGTTTTGTAAAGCATTGTTTTGCGACTGATGTAAATGCGCCGAGGGATCAGGGCATCGCATGCCCGTATCAGTGGAGGTCTTTGGTGGAGCAGCTTCCGTGCTCTTCAGGGGTGCGCCGTCGTCCATGTGGGGAACAGAGGCCGACAATCCTGTTGTCGCCATTCTGAGCTTCTTCAGTAAAACACGATCGTCGCAGGGGTGTTATATTACTGCGGAGTATCGAGGGAAAGAGGAAGTCTACAATAGCAAAGGATATGACGAACACAATCCTCGCCGCCTTGCTGCGACCCTGCTAATAATGATGGACTGGTGTAGCTCTTAGGGTCTGGTTCCAATGATGTCACTTTTGGACTGACGCAGCCACAGCGCGAACTGTGAGCCGCAGCGATCTTCCGGATCGTATCCCCTCTAACCGCCTTTAGTCTCGATCGTTACATGCCTTGGAGATCATACGCCTGTCCAACCTCAAGCGGACGACCGAAATTTGAAAACAGGCAAGGCTTGAGCCAGCCTGCCAAGTTGATTCGGTCTTCCAATAATGGAATGGTGCGTTTGTCCAGCTCGACCTTGTTGGATGCCAGGTGCCAAACCAATCTGGTCGTCTACCCAAACAAACTCTGCCAGTCATGGAACGTATCATCTTTCAATGTTTTCCAGCTCAGTTTACATACATCCAGCAACTGCGCCATTGCGGGCGACAATGTTCGGTGAGGCACTTGCAGCTAGACTCTCTTCTTACCTGCAAAACCGTTTTCAAGTAGCTGCATAGGGCAGTTCAAACTGAGTTGTATCTTAGGAAAGCGGGAAGTAGTCAAGACTTATCTGCATGCATCTTGCAACCTACTGGCCCTTCTGCTGGTTACAAATCTTCTCACCTTATCACGAACTGCAATGCCCTCACCGGATATCGCTGCCCTTTATTAGACGACATATCCTCAATACTCGCGTGTAGTTGAATTCACTACAGGTAGCCTAACTCTGCACAAATCCTCTCGATTGGTCGATCTATTGTTCGGAGGCATGTTGATCCATTGCCTTCAGACTGGTGCGGTCTCCTCTCAGGTATGAGAAGCGGTGTTTCCTAGGTCAGCTCGATGTTTCTCTTAACGTCGTACAGCGATGACTTTGATTTACGTTCGTAAGTTTTGGTCATTTACTATGGCGTGTCTATCATACTCCACTCATAATGCTAGCCTTCTGTACGTCGAGTGCTGCGGGTCTTCCTTTCAGAGGTATGCTATACCTGTCAATCGAGCACTTGACTCTCCGCCATTTCTTCCCCCTCTCTGACCATCTAGGGTATCGCAACCTTGACGTCGTCCTCGTATTCGACGTCCTTGATGCCGTCCTTTGTGATCACCTTGACGAAGACACCCTTGAAGTCGATCGGCATGCGGCGCTTAAGCTCCTCTGTGCACATTCTCAAGATCTTGATGCCCTGCTCGTAGTCGATATCGGGATGGTGGTGCTTGTCAAGTAACGACAGACAGTAGTATCTGGTGAGTTGTTAATAGATTGCTCGAAATAGACAATAGCTGTGTTATCGAGTTAAAACGTACTGAGCGTATCCATGTGCTGCGTAGGGTACCGGTGCCAAACTCGCTAGGTAGTCGATCCAGTATAGTGAGGGCTTGTCGGCGATACTGTCATAGCCTCCAAGAAGCAGGTTCACTGTGTACGGCTTCCTTGATCGCAGTGCGCGCGCGAGCTCTCCACGGACGAAGTTGGCGGTAGCAGCGGGCGAAAGCTCCATGTTGTTGCGCATCGAGTACAGCTGGATATTTGCTTGGATATACTCGGCGAACTGAACGGTATCTCCGGCTTCTCCAGAGAACGCCATCAGCGTGTGCTTGTTCAGTCCGCGGGTCTTGTCATCGGTGGCCTTGAGGATGGTGGCGCCTCGCATGGCGGCTTTGGACGCGGCGATGAGGGTAAAGTCCTTCCCTGTGATACCAAGTAGAACCTCCCTGCATCTCGTCAGTTCGTGGAACTGTTGATATACATGATGCTCTTACATTGTGACTTAGTTGTATGTCGTCGGACAAGTTTGATTGCCGACGTGGATGAGTTGATTCCTTATTGCACGACAGTACTGCACAGCTACGCTCTGGTCGTGGAGGCGAATGTGTGGGAGTGTCGTGTATGGAGGCGGTGTTGATGGTGGCAGTCGCCGTTAAGGCAGCTCCACGACGCGGCGGGCGGTGGTCGTAGCTTCACCAGCTTCGGCCTTGGCGTGCTGCGTAGGCAATCGAGCCCGCGTCAACTCGAGCTTCAGCATCACCACCACCAAACAAGCCGCCCGCCACCTCACCTCCGTCCGGCTCGCAATAGTAACATACAAGGCTACCCGTATACTACGACAGTCTCGATTCCTTCACGATGAGCGCCATCTTCTCTGGAGCACCTCCGCAGGGTGGCCCAGGCTACTCGTTCAAGAGCACCCCCACAGCTGTTCCCTCCGGCGAGAGGCAGCACGGCTTCTACCCGTTGGTCATTCCGCAGTCAGTTATGGAACATGTGTACTAACGAGGATAGCTACACCGACAACGGCGGTTCGACGCTCGGTATCTCTGGCGCTGACTTCACCATCCTCGCCGGCGACACTCGATCCACATCAGGCTACAACATCAACACACGATACGAGCCCAAGCTCTTCAAGATCGGCGGCGAGGGACCGGACAACAAGGATGCACGGATAGTGCTCTCTGTAGTCGGTTTCGCTGCGGATGGCCATGCGCTGAAGGAGCACCTCGACACCATCGTCAAGATGTACAAGTACAAGCACGGCAAGCCCATGACGGTGTCAGCATGCGCGCAGCGCCTCAGTCACATCCTCTACAACAAGCGATTCTTCCCCTACTACGTACACGCAATCCTGGGTGGTCTGGACGAGGACGGCAAGGGCGCGCTGTACTCGTATGACCCTGTTGGCAGCTACGAGAGGGAGCAGTGCAGAGCCGCGGGTGCGGCAGCATCACTCATCATGCCATTCTTAGACAACCAAGTCAACTTCAAGAACCAGTACGAGCCGGGCAGCGGGACCGGACACAACCTGAAGACCATCGTCCCACAACCTCTGCCGCAGAATCATGTCGAGGATCTGGTACGAGACGCGTTCACGAGTGCGGTAGAGAGGCACATTGAGGTCGGCGACGGGCTGCAGATGATGATCATCACCAAGGACGGTATCAAGGAGTCGTTCACGCCGCTCAAGAAGGATTAGAGGGGTCGGAGTGGGACGGGATGATATCAACGACATGAACGAAGACGTCCATAGAGGATCTGTAACCAATACGACAGAATCAAGCGATGCAATGATGAATAAGTCTCGATTAGATGACCCCACATGTTTCGATAAGCAGTGATATCATGTACCCTTTTCACGGTGAATAAACGCCCAACTTTTGCTCTAACCTTGCCGTGCCTTGCCTTGCCTCATCTCTCGCTCGCAACTTTATTACCAAGGGCACCCGCACGCCTCGCTCTTTCGTTTTTTTTTTTTTTTTTTTTTTTTTTTTTAAAAAACAAAACAAAACACATAATCACACAAGACTAGACAAGACGTGAAGTGCTGTTGGACTTGGAATTGTGTATTCCTCAACTCTACGCCGGCGTTGGAGCAGGAGATGGTCAAGTGGCTCGGCTCGGCTCGGCTCGGTGATCCATAGCTCGAACGCGAACGCTGAGTATTTGGATTACAGGGCTAGAAACTTACGGGGGTTCTCGGCTCAGAGCCAGGTAAGGTGTATAAGTGGTGACTGGAATACGGGAATCTGTTGTGTTGTTGTACATGACAATAGAGAAAAAAGAGTAGGTGGAATGGAGGATAGCAATGTGCAAATTAGGACTACGAGTTACGAGCCCATCGACCGTGCATCCTCGGCGCCATTTGAAGCAAAACGAAAAGAAAAGAGAAAAGGAACGAGGTATCCAAACCGCACAAAAAACTCCATCGTCATATCCAGAGTCGTAATGGAGTTGCGCTTACAAAGGAAACAATCTGTTCTCCATCCGTACGGTATACAAAAGCCCATACAATACAATCTACCCCATTCTTCTCACCAAAAATGCCCTTTGTCGCTGTACTCATACGATTGAGCGCTCAAAACCCTCTGGCAGCTGGAGCTGAAAATCTCCAAACTCGTCGTCAAGCGGATCGCCACCACCAAGCTGATTGCCAAAGCTATTAAGCCACTCGTCGTCGTCGGGCATATCGTCCTGGAGGGCCAAGAGTTCGAGCTCGCGCTCGACGCTATCTGCCGTCTCCTCGAAGGGGTCAGCGTGCGAGGGCGCGACGAGGGTGGCGGTGGTCGAGGTGGAGCTCGAGCGGGAGAAGGGGCGGGAGCTGGTGGATGCAGCAGCGCTGAGGGTGCGGTGGTGTGCGGGTGCGAGAGAGGGGGTTGTGGTGCCTGCGCGTTTGGTGGTGGAGAGGCTGGGGCCGAGGGGCTTGGTTACGTTGGAGAGGGGAGGGCGCATGGCTGAGGTCGAGCGGACTGCGCGGCCCTGGGCGTAGCCGATGGTGCTCTTGGACGAGGCTACGGCGGATACGTGGCGGGCATGACGAGTGAATGTAGACGCTACTGGTGTCTTGGAGGTCTTCTTGCCGGATACTATTCCGGTAGGGACGCGTGCTGCGGCCGTGGAGGCGCCGAATCGGGGTGTGGGACGGTCTGCGGGAGCGAGGGCGGTGGCTGCTGAGCGGGCACGCATGGTGGAGAGTCCCGTGGCAGGGCGCACAGCTGGCGTCTGCTTCTTGGGCTCGGTGATGCCAAAGTAGCGTCTGGTCTCGGCGTCGTCCCTGGCCATCTGCGCGGCAAAGACCTTGTCGAAGTCGTCGTCCCTCTTCTTGCGGTCGCGCTCGAGGCTCTCTTCGAACTCGCGCTGTCCCCGCGTGCGGCCGTCGTCCTCGGTGGGGTTGTGGTAGGCGCTGGTGATGCCGCGCATGGCGTCCGGGCCAGAGAGGATGGAGAAGTCCCAGTCCCGCGGGATGTAGTCGTCCATGTCGTCGAGCAGCGGGACCTCCTTCGGCGCCATGTACTCGATCTCGGGGACGTCATCTTCGGCGTCGGCGGTGGGCTCGGGCTGGTGGACTTTGACTTTGGGGCGGCGCAGGCGCGGGCTGGCCTTGAGGGTTTTGGCCGACGAGGCGAGCGGCGCGGGCGTCTGGAAGGCCTTGCCTTTGGCGTTGGTCGTCTTTGCGCCGAGCGGTGCGCGGGTGCGGGGCCCTGTGTGTGCAGTCAGTCGCGTGCCGTCTCGTCTCGTCGCATCGCGTACCCGCGGGTGTGACAAAGGCGCTGGCGTCGGGCTGGCCGCCCTGCTTGGCCGTCAGCAGCAGGCTGCTCTTGCCCTCGCCCTTTGCACCCTTAGCGGCGGCGTTCTCATCGTTGAGCGGCACCTTGAAGGGCGTCTTGGGGGCTTTGGCGGCGGGTGTTTTCGCGGCGAGGCTCTTTGCGCCGGCGGCCAGCGGCTTGCCTCCAGGGCCGAGCTGCAGGCTGCGGACGGCGTTCTCCTGGTCGTGTGCTGCGAGCGTCGCCATCTTGTCCCATCGGGGGTGCGTCGAGGATCGGGTGCGGGTCGGTGTGGTGCTGGCAGGCGGTGACGTTGCGCGCTGCTGGCGTTGCTCGCGGGCGGGCTGGAATGGCTGGGCGCGGCTGCGTTTGTTTACGGCCCCCGCTGCTACGGGCAACGCTGGTCGGGGCCCGTCGAGCTTGCCCGAGCACGCCCCAAGGCGGTGTGGCAGCCTGGCAGGGGCTTTGGCGAGACAGGGGTTCTCCTTTGGCGGCGCCCATGCCCGCATTATCAGCGCCCCAATTCTCACAGCCAACAGTCAACACCACACCCACATCCACACACACCCTTGACAGCTCTCTGCGACCTCACTGCCCGTCTCTCACTCCCCTCCCTCAAACCCCTCTACAGCAGCACCTACCCCCCCCGCAGCCATGGACCAGATCAAGAAGGTGAGTCTGCCCGCTACCCCGCCGGACCCTTTCTGCTGGCCGCTGGCACCCGTTGGACACGCCAGCTAAGCACCCC
Organism: Didymella arachidicola; assembly: GCA_016630955.3. Classification (NCBI taxonomy): domain Eukaryota; kingdom Fungi; phylum Ascomycota; class Dothideomycetes; order Pleosporales; family Didymellaceae; genus Didymella; species Didymella arachidicola. The sequence continues at coordinate 793,106 of CM049997.1, read as the reverse complement.
GCAGCGCATGGAGGCTCTCCGCGTCGAGGCCGACGAGAGCGGAGCCAAGGCCGAGGAGTACAAGGCCAAGGTCAAGCAGCTCGAGGGCGAGACGACACAGAAGGAGCAGGAGATCACCTCGCTCTCGCACAAGAACTCGGTCCTCGAGAGCGAGGTCGAGAAGCTCGAAGCGCAAGTCAAGCAATTCAAGGACGAGGCCGGTGCAGGCGCTCAGGCTGGCACCCAGGCCGAGAGCCTGCAGCGCAAGATCCAGGTTCTTGAGGAAGAGGCTGAGGAGTCTGACAGGACCATCCGCGAGCTCAACGAGAAGTGAGTCCATGCAAGACACCATCGAGTCGAGCCATTGTCTAACATGCCAGGCTCCGCCAAACCGACGTCAAGTCCGGCCACTACGAACGCAAAGTCCAGGCTCTCGAGCAGTCGCGGGACCAGTGGGAATCAAAGTACGAGGAGATGGCCAAGAAATACGCAGACACCAAGAAGGAGCTCGACGACTTTGTCAAGGAGATCGGTAACATCTGATCTCGCTCTGCCACACGTCTCCTTTGCGGTTGTTGACCTGCTTGCCAGTCGAATACCCCGTCTAGAGCATCCAATCTCCAGTTTCGTCGACCCATACCGAGATGAGCGCGCGACCGTGCGCGTCGACGACTGGTGGAGACACACGAGGCACCATCACAACCCCTTTCCCCTATTGCATATCGGTCCTCTTCTGATGACGGGCTTGTACACTGTTGATGTGTCCTGATGGGCAACACTGCTGGCGGTCTGCACAATCACACTTTACCTTCATCACACTACGTTCAATCACACTTTTATTAGCTGTGATGTCCATGCTCACTTTCTCTCTGTGATGCATTGCCATGTTCATTGCACACTCACATATATGTTTACTGTTTCGTCTTGGCTCTCACCCTTGCCATGTTCCGTTCTAGAATCCAACGCTTGACCAATGTGCTGCTACTATTTTGTACTGCGCCAGACTCCACCCATGCATATGATCCGTAACCGGGTATCACCAATATCCAATAATACTCTACTCTTTTTTTTTTCCCTCCTCCTCCTCCTCCTCTTCTTCTTCTTCTCACTCCTCCTTCCCCTTTGCCCTCTTCTCAGCCAACTTCTTCTTCTCAGCCAACTTCTTCTTCTTCGCCCCCTGCTTCATCCTCTCCACCTTCCTCTCCGCCTTGGTCTCATACCTGAATTTAACCTTTTTCTTCTTCGGCCGCTCGCTCCTCGGCCGCTCTTTAGTCCACACCCTCTTCCCCTTCTCCTTCGCCTCAGCCTCTTTTTGCAACTGCAACTCCCGCTCTCTTTGCAACTCGGCTGCTTCTTCCCCCGGCCGCGTAAACCCCGCGCGCGTTATCCCAATCGACTCGACGGTTACGCTGGTGTATTTGTCTTCGTCAATGTATTCATCTTGCTGGTTTATGGGCGAGTCGAAGCCGGTGAATGGCGCGGCCTCTTCGTCGTCGTCGTCAGAAGAGGACGAGGATGAAGGGGAGGCGGGGATATCCCCGTTCGCAAGCCGCATCAGCCGATTCGTCTCGCTGACGTGTTTGATCAGGTCGAGTTTGCGCTGTTCGCGCAGCTTCCCAAAAAATCAGTCACTCTTCCAACCAACCAAGTTTACTGCTCCACTCCACTCCACTTATCATGTCTTGTGATTCTGTGTGAATGCGACGTACCTCCTTCCTAAACCGCAACTTTTCTTCTTTTTCCTTCTTCGCGTTCTCGGCCTCGGCGTGCTTGCGCCGCTCCAGTTTGCGCTTGTGGAACCCCGTGAGCCATTCTTCGCGCGCGGCGGGGTTGAAGGAAATGTTTTCCTCGTGCACGGTTTTGAGCTTGCGCTTTTTGGTGGGCGGGAAGGAGCGCATGGTGGGTGTGGGTGGGTTTGGGGGGGGGGGGGGTTTGCGAGCTGCTTTGCTGGTTGTGTTGAAGTTGTGCAGCGAGACTTTTTGGACAGGGATTAGGGCGGGAGGCGCTAGAGTGGGGCTAAGTTCTGGTGATGGAGGACGGCTGAACGATGAACATGTATAATCTGGTGAGGGGCCTGCATCGGTCTATTGAATGGTGCTCTATGAGTCTGTCTGTATTCTGTCCGCGGCGACCTGGCGGATGCTTCCGTGTCCTGCACCGTTGCTCTTTATCGATGCTATAGCCTCTCTCCTCCACGGCAACGACTCCAAGTGCTTCTTCGCCTTCTCTGTGATGCACAGCGCCGCATCAACGTTCTGCAGCCCCGGCTCCCCGAACATTGCCAATACCATTACCCCCAGGAAGGAATGGTACATGTCCGGCGGGTCATCCACGACCTTTCCAAAGCCGCCCATGGCGTGTTGCGTCTTGTCCAGCAAGTACCTGCGGATGGGCTTCGTGCTTATGATGTCCATGTGACCGAGAATCTGGAGAGGCGACGACACCCAGTAGGCGTAGCATGTATCTGCAATCTTGTTGCATCGTCCGTTCATCCCCACCCAGGCAAGGTCAAATGGGACTTTAGGCTGCGAACCCACCGTTGTTTCCACAGATATTGTTGGGAGGGCGCTGACTTTGACGAAAGAGTGACCATCATGGCATGTATTCGCCGTGTCCGTCTCGTCGTCGAACGTGTCTATACTGTCGTCCTCCTCCAGCGTTGCCGTCTGCCGCGAGGCTAGCCAATGCAGGGTATTGCTGAGGTTCGTCACTCCGCGTCTGCGACCATCAGGCTCCTGTCCAGGTGATTGTGGCAGGCGGTCAACAAAGTGCAGAGCGGCGATGGCGCAGCTTGTGAAACCAGCATGGGCCTCGTGGAACGGGGCTTCCGAAATGCCCCCGTCGTAGGATTCGGCTTCGCGGACGCAGCTGACAAAGTCGTCTATCCTGATGTCTGGCACATCACCACATGGACCCTCGTGGTCACCTCGTAGTATCCAGCGAATCCCCGTGGCCATGTACCCGAATCTCGAGTCGTTCCCGCCGTGGACGAAATCATTCACACCCAATGTCTCGCCAAAACCTCCCTCCCGCCTTTGCATTCTGTTCAACCACAACAAAATCTCCCTTCTCTTGACCTTCTCCAAATCATCTCCCAGCACTACGAGGGTAAGCAGGGCAAAAAAGGTGCCCGGCACGTGCGCAGGGTCCCAGATCTTGTTCTCGTCACCCCTCCTCTTTCCAAAATCGGAACCAGGCCATGGCCGAAAACCTCCCTCTGGCAGTTGACAGTTATAGACCCAATCGACATAGCCTTGGCGTTCCTCTGCGGACAGAGCTCCGTCTAGATCTCCCAGAATGTCAAGTGCGGAGACGGTGAACAAAGCCAGGGTCATCCGGTTGGCGTCATTGCTGGTGTAGTAGTGCGGGAGGTATGTTTTCAGATTCCGCCTCCAGTACTTGATCTGGCGAGCGTAGTTGAACTCGCTTGCTGGCTGAGAGGGACCCATGGTGCTGATAGTCGGACTGCGCAGCTCGCCGAGACGGTCGGTTTCGACAGAGGCAATTTCCCGCGCGATGGATCCAGTGGTGGGGTTGACGGTGATCAGTTTTAACCTCTGCCAAAATCATAGGTGTCGAGAAGTGGCCCGTACGGAGATGCTCAAGTCCGAACCTTCACTGCTCAATAACTGCTGTGTTCAGCGATTCAAGGTGCACACATCTAAATGGAGGGTTCCGTGCTGCTGGGGAGTCGTGTGGCACAGCAGACACTCTGCTTGTCGACGTTGCGAGGTCGTTTCCCCGTTTGACGAGCAACGCTCGTGAGCTACTACTACTAGCGACCTGTCCCCTATGATGCCTTGACCGTAGGGTGCTCGAGATTACGGCCTAACCCCTGCAGGGAACAGTGCAGTTCGGTGAATTGACGTTAGCACGGTATTTTTAGGCGCAGGCAGGCAGTCCCAGCCTAGCTGTGCCAGCAAGTGACAAACGGCTGCGGCTGCAGGGGTTGGCCTCGTACATTCAGCTCTGCCCCAGCTGGCCTGCAAAACTCCTGAAGCGCTGCAATTCTCTCCTGTTTCTGTCTTAACGAGCCCAACGCCCTCCTGTCGCACCGTGTGACCGCCGTCTCTCAGCTCATCGTGCGCAGCCCACCAAGGCAGCACCACGGGCGTTACATCACAGGGCCTGCGCTTGCGTGTTCCCCAGACCTACCTTCTCCACGCTCACTACCGCCGCCCGTCGAAGCTTGTCTCAGCCTGGTTTCGCCTTTCTTTGCCCACGGTCCTCGAGGAGTTCTTGCATTTTGATACCCAGCGACGTCATCACGATGGCCAATACGGGCTTTGCTGCGTCCTTCTGGTCGCAGGACTATGCGGGTGGTAAGCTGTGCGGCGCAGCCAGAGGAGCTCTCGTTGCTGACCACGCCCAGGCCTCGGAGTGCTGTTTGGAAAGCTGCAGCAGGGCGTGCAGGAAAACCAGCAGATCCTGACCGTTGCCCGCCTGCGCGCCGACGCTGAAGATGCATACGGCAACAGTCTCTCGAACATCACGCCAGCCACCGAGCGCATAACCGGCGGCTTCTCCAAAGATGAAGGCGCAAGCGTGCGAAAGGTGCGTGGGAATACGCAGCTATCAGGACTGCAGCTGACGATTGCCAGGCCTATGACGGCGTGCGCACTGAGATGGAGGCCGCTGCATCTAATCACAAGAAGATCGCCTCGAACATCCGCGAACTCGTCGTGAGCCCCTTCGGCCGCTGGTGTGAGGCGCACGCTGCCCGCGTGCAGAACTCGCAGGACGACCTCCAATCACGCATCAAGATCCACGACCGACAGGCCGACGCCGTGCGCAAATTCCGCTCGCAGTACTACAACAAGTGCAGACTGGTGGAGGATCTGGAAGAGGAGGACAAGCTGGCCTTCCAGGACCCTCAAAGCGAGGCGCTTGCGAGTCCCAAGGCGAAGGTGCCCACGATCAAGATGACGGAGCCTGAGGAGAACGAGGAGGAGCCTATCGACCTCGGTGACGAGACGTACCAGCCCGAGCAGGTCAAGAAGGTTCTGACGCATATGCTCGATAGCATCAAGATTGGAGAAGTAAAGGTCCCCATTATTGGAACATACCAGAACTGCTCCAACGGCGCCGACATCACCGATTATATCCAGAAGCACCTGGGCGCAACCAGCGTCAGTTATGCGGAGCGAATTGGTCAGGATCTGGTCACCCATGGATTCTTGCGTCTCATTGGCAATGTTGGCAACACCTTTGCGAACAGCTCTCGCATGAACTACCAGTGGAAAACCAAAGTCTTCACAATCACAGGCATTCCTGAGAAGAAGACACCTCTGGCTCGCTCGGGCACCGCAGCATCGACAATGTCCAATGACAGCGTCACCGTAGATTCGCCGGGTGGTGTTATGCAGGAGTATCTCCAGGGGTGGAACCCGCTCAACAACCAATACCCCAACGAGACACCGCCAGAAAGGCTGCGACGAGAGGCCCGCGAATCTGATGAGCGTTACAAGGCCGCGGTCAAGAAGCTGGACTCATTGCGATGCAACTTGGAGGAAGCAATGATTGACCACTTGAAGTTCATGGAACGCTGCGAGTTGGACAGACTAAAGGCCATCAAGGCTGTCGTTCTCGACTTCTCCGGCGCTATCAGCAACGTCATTCCCAGCTTGCAGAGCACAGTGGACAAGATGATGCTTTTCCAAGAGACGGTCCAGCCCCTTGGGGATCTTCGGTACATGCTGGAAAACTACCGCACTGGGCCATTCGTGCCCAAGGTCACGACCTACGAGAACTACTACAACTCAGTCGACGAACAGACTTTTGGCGTTGATCTCGAGGCGCGAGCTCGCTCGGACAAGAAGCGCGTTCCCATCCTGATCACCACGATTTTGACTTTTCTTGATAACCACTACCCGGATCTCGAGGGCGACGAGGCTCGTCGTGGTATCTGGCTTGTTGATGTGCCGTTGGCTCAAACACACAACCTGCGCGCTGCTATCAACACGGGCAAGAGGTTCGAAGACGACATCCTTGAAAAGTACGATATACCCATTGTTGCGAGCGTTCTGAAACTGTACCTCCTTGAACTTCCTGGTAAGTGACCCCTGATCAACGACTAAGCATTGTCTTACATTGATAGATTCCCTTGTCTCATCGCACGTTTACGAAATCGTCAAGACCATCTACACGACTACTGCGACGGATGTCGACGAAGCAACGCGGATTACGATCCTTCAATCAACGCTGGGCCAGCTTCGCCTTGCTAACATCGCAACACTCGATGCCATCTGCACGCATTTCACGCGTCTCATCGAGTTGACCTCGGCCGACGAGACCTACGTCAACGCACTGGCGAACGCCCTCGCGTCCTGCATCCTCCGTCCCAGGTTAGAGAACACCCTGACGATGAACGAGCGCTACAGCTACCGACTCGTGCGCGATCTCTTTGCGCACAAAGACGCCATCTTTGGAGAATTGAAGCGTGCTAGCACACTCACGCATTCTGCATCTGGCTCGCAGCGCCCTCGCGCCATCTCAACAGACGAGAGCAATCGACGCGCTAACATGGAGGAACGCCAACGAGCCATCGCCGCGCAACGATCGCCTCGAGCAGTCTCGCCTGGCCCCGGCAACCGCAGCAGCGGTTCTCACCGCCGTGACCGCAGTCAAACGCGGTTCCCTGTCAATGCTAACAGCTCACCCACTGAATCGCGAAAGGGCCCTACCAACCGTGGATCTCTAGAGGTGCCTGATCCTGATAGCCCCAGTGCTGCCGCCAGTGCTGCTGCAGCAGCTACCACAAACGGCACATCAGACAACGCATCTGATGCGTCTCCGCCTTCGGCCAAGGCTGCTCGGTCGGCAGAGATGTACGAGCCGACTCCCTTCTCACCGGTCGAGCATCCCGCACCGTCGACCACACGTGTACCACTAGCACTTGGCGGCAGGAAGCATGCTGGAAGCCTTGCGAGAGGCAACCGGGACTCGGTGGGCAGTCTCAAGAGGGGAGGCAATCGCGACTCGACTGGTAGTCTCAGGAGCCTCGCAACTGCAAACGAGGATGCGGCGGCGGGGGTGACGCTCGAAGACGCAGCGCCCCGAGGCGTGACGCTGGAGGACAAGCCGATGGATGACTAGTGGTTGTTCTGAGCCTGGCTTTTGCATGATTTACCTTACGAAGGAGCGATAGATGGGGAGGGATTTTGATGCCTAACGTTGTCACGGGTATGATATCAGCGACTAGTGTGTAATCATATGTTGGACGACTGGTGGTTGTTTTGTTACTGCAATGATGACGAGCATGTCACTCATGCGTGCCAGGGTATCCTCTGGGAACGGTGGTTGACGGGCCGGTACCTGAAATTAGCGACGAGAACTTGGCCACATCGAGTTGGCACTTCGTCACCGAGCCCGCGCTTGACCTCGACATGGGGTCTGCCATGGCTGCAGGTGTGGCTGGGCTGCCAGCCCGATTACTGCAGACCAAGGCAGCGCTTCTGCGTGCTTCATCTGTCTCTCCTCTGCCGCTTGCTCTGCGCCGACAGCGTGCACATCCTCCCTTCTCGCAGCGCTCCAGCTCGCACACGCCCATCTCTCGCTCTCGGCAGTCCAGCGTTGACTAGACCCCACACCGATCGCCCCACGAATCACATCACGAGCGCATTGCAGCGCCCAGCGCCGCGCAGCCCACAGCCATGTGTCTCGTCAAAGTCAAGCAGGAAGAAGACGTCGTAGTCCCCTACCGCGTCGTCTCGCACCACACCCCCCACCGCCGCGCCTCCCGCCACTCAACAACCCGCTACTCGCGTGAAGTCGTCCGCGACTCGCGCCACGAATCCCCCCGCCCATCAGCATCCTACATCGCAGTCCCCACCCCGCAGCCCAAACCCCTCGCCATCCCGCCGCCCCAACCCGTCCCCGTCTTCGTCGAGCCCCCGCCTGCACCGCTCCCCGTCCCCGCCCCGCCGCCGCCGCCAAGCCGTCACGGCGCACCGCAGTACGTCGAAGTCAGCCCACACTCGAGCTTCTCCTCGCGCTCGCCCAGCCCCAACCGCAGCGAATATGTCTACCGCGAGCGCCAAGTCCGCCGCGAGCGCGCGTATAGCCCCGACCCGGGGCCGCAGTACGAACACTACCGGTATGTGGAGCCTGCGCGCAGCGAGAGCAGTGTGGGAGGGCGGGGGTATGGGGGAAGGGAGAGGAGTAGGTCGAGGGTGAGGGTTGCGGTTGGAAGGGAGAGGAGTAGGAGTCGGGGGAGTTGGGTGGATGAGAGGGCGAGGGTTACGGTTGTGGATGAGGGGGGGAGGAGGAGGAGGGAGTATCGGTGAGGGTTTTTTTTTTTTTCTTTTTTTTTTTTTGGATGGTGAAGGCTGGAGAGGGGAGGGGTGATGGGGTAATTTGTTTCGTTGGATGGGGGGTTTTGTGGTGTGTGGTGTGATGTTTGAGGTAATGTCTATGGATGAGTGGTGTGGTTATGAATTCTATGGTTCTATATGAAGTATGCTACCACTGAATATGGAGTAGATACAAGTGAACCTCAAGTATGCTTTGAACCTGCAGTGTGCCACTAAACTAAGGTATGCTACTAAACCTGATTACTCGACAATTGACCTGTGGTGCATCGGCCATGACAGCTGTCGAGGCCTCACCCTGCATCTGCCATCTGCCAACCCAACTTTTTCGAGCAGTGAGGTCATATGTTGACCCTGTACCGTTCCACGGCAACGGCCTGCCGGATGGCGGCGACATGTATTTTTGGCAGCCCCCAGATCATCCACTCGTCTCCACTTCGGCCGCGTTGGTCAGCACGCCGTCACTGCTAGCATTCGGGCGCCAGCTGAACGGTCGGGCAGTTGGACGTGCGGCGATCTTCACTGCCAGGTCGCAGCGCTCTCCCGCGCAGCTGCGTGCGACCGCCAAAGCACACGTGCTGGCCTGCCACGACCCGACCCGTCGCTCTACGCCACCCCGCTTGCGCGCATGCCCGCCGCGTACCGGTAGCAGAGCGAGAGAATGTCGATTCGGGTGCTGATCAGAGAGTATCCCCACCGCGCCATTGCCCTCAGCACCGGCTCGCATGTCCTCGTCCTGCGCCACAGCTCCTCGTCGACCGACCACAGCGCCAACCCGAATGCCTCGAGCACGTCGCTGGGCAACAATGGCGTCACTGCCGCCCGCTGCATGGTCGAGTTCGCGCGCACCCAAGACGTCGACCTCAACGACTACCGCGCCCTGCACTCGGTCAACGCCCACGGCACGCTGGGCCTGATTACCGTCAACGGCGACGTCTTCCTGGTCGTCGTCAACGGCGCCAGCAAGGTCGCCACTGTGCGCCCGGGCGAGACGGTGCAGCGCATCCACTCGGTCGGCTTCTACTGCCTGACCAGCTCCCACTACGATGCCCTCCTCAACGACGAGGTCAACCCGTACCCGACCGACACCATCGACGACGAGGGCTACGAGATGGGCTTTGGCGCCAACAAGGGGCAGTCGCCGCTCGAGCATCCGTGTCTGGCTCTGAAGAAGCTGCTGAGCAGCGGCACCTTCTACTACAGCGCCGACTTCGACCTGACGCGGCGATTGCAGGACCGGTCGTCTGATGCGGCGACCGTGTCCATCGACAGCCTGGACGCCGGCTTCCTCTGGAACTCGTACATGATTCAGCCGCTGGTCGACTTCAGGAGCAGGCTGGCCCCACGCGACAAAGACGCCCTGGATGCATCGGGCATCTTGACCTCGGCTATCCGTGGATTCGCGCTCACAGTCACCGTGCCCATCTCCTCGGCGCCCATCAAGGTCCGCGGCTCAGGCATGCCGTCGTCCATGACGCTGATCTCGCGGCTGTCCTGCAGAAGAGCTGGAACGCGATTCAATTCCCGAGGAATAGACGACGATGGCAACGTAGCCAACTTCGTCGAGACGGAGACTGTGTACTGGGCGCCCTCTGGGCTCTGCTTTTCGTACGTGCAGATACGAGGAAGTGTGCCCGTATTCTGGGAGCAGCAGTCCGGTCTGCTGCCAGGACAGCAGAAGATCACAATCACAAGAGGACCCGAAGCCACCCAACCCGCTTTCGACAAGCACTTTGAGAATCTGGAGCTCGCCTACGGTGCTATGCATGTGGTTAATCTGCTGAGCAACGAGAAGCCCAATGAACTCGAGCTTACACACCGGTATCGAGATCACATCAAGAACAGTCCTTTGAACTTTGGATCTGAGAAGAGCGATCGCGAACACGAGCTCATCAAGCTCACCGAGTACGACTTCCACGCCGAGACACGAGGCCCCGGTGGCTATGAGATGGCCAGCATGATTGCGCGGTGGATTCAAGACTCGGCTGATGGGTTTGCGTACTACCTGTCCGAAGATGTGGACGAACATATAAGGTCGAATGGCCAAGACCATATTGTAAGGCGCTCGACACCGATACTGGGTCAGGAGGGTGTCTTCAGAACCAACTGCCTTGACTGCCTGGATCGCACCAACCTGGTGCAAACCATCATCAGCAAGATGGCGCTGGAGATCTTCCTCGGCCACAAAGGACTGGCAGGAAGCCAGGACTTCTGGGTCCGCCACTCGAGCATGTGGGCTGATAATGGCGATGCCTTGTCCAGGATCTACGCAGGAACGGGTGCTCTGAAATCCTCGTTTACGAGACATGGAAAAATGTCGCTCGCCGGTGCGCTGGCAGATGCAAGGAAGAGCGTGACAAGGACGTACATCAACAACTTTGCCGACAAGGGCCGACAGAATACCATCGACATGCTTCTTGGTCGGTTGATGGGGCAGGTGCCAGTCCACCTTTACGACCCTATCAATGACTTTGTCATCGCGGAGCTCACTCGACGGGCGCCCGAGTTCTCGGACACAGACGTGATCAACATACTGGTCGGTACATTTAACCTCAATGGTAAAACCACCGGCATCGACCAAGATTTATCGCCATGGTTATGTCCCGATGTCGATCCGTCGCAACAGTGTCCAGAGATCGTTGCAGTCGGCTTTCAGGAAATCGTCGAACTCAGCCCGCAGCAGATCATGTCTACCGAACCGACAAGAAGACAAGATTGGGAAGCCGCCGTCAAGCACTGTCTAGACAAGAACGCAGCGAGACACGGAAAAGAAGAGTATGTTCTGCTTCGAGGCGGTCAGCTGGTTGGTGCAAGTCTGTCCGTCTTCGTGCGTGCAGACAAACTCAAAGACGTCAAAAATGTCGAGGGCAGTCTGAAGAAGACCGGTATGTCTGGTATGGCTGGTAACAAGGGCGCTGTGGCGATCCGCATGGAGTATGCCAATACCTCGATATGTCTGGTTACGGCACATCTTGCAGCTGGGTTCGCCAATTACGAAGAGCGAAATCGCGATTATAAGACGATTAGCCATGGTCTGCGCTTCCAGCGAAATCGGTCAATCGAGGATCACGATACTGTGATCTGGTTGGGCGATTTCAACTATAGGATTGGGTTGAGCAACGACAAGGTTCAGAGATTGTGCCAGATGAACGATCTCGAGACCTTGTACGACAATGATCAGGTAGGCTTGCTGATGAATGTGAAAAATGCATGCTAACAGACCTCAGCTCAACCTCCAGATGGTCGCAGGTCTGACATTCCCGTACTACTCCGAGGCCCGCATCACCTTCCCTCCTACATACAAGTATGATCTTGGAACAGACACCTACGACACATCCGAGAAGGCTCGCATCCCCGCTTGGTGCGATCGCGTCCTTCGCAAAGGCGACAACATCCGTCAGATCCACTACGATGCTGCTCCTCTGCGCTTCTCCGACCACCGTCCCGTGTACGCTACGTTCCAGGTCATGGTGCGTAAGATCGACGAGAAGAAGAAAGACGCGCTTAAAGAAGAACTCTACCACTCGCGCAAAGCATTCGTTGGAGACACAAGGGCTGGAGGACACCCCGGTGAAGACGAGTCGGACGACGAAGACCTCATTGGCTACGAGAGCGTAGAGCCTGGTCTGCCACCCGCAAGCTCAGACCGACGGAAGTGGTGGCTCGATAACGGTATATTCTTCTCCATCCCAATTACCGCCTCAATACTTATCTTCGGAAGGTCTCCCAGCTAAAGCGCGCATCCAACCCCCGTCCAACGACCATATCCCCAACCCAAACCGCCCAAGCAACCCCTTCACACCGAGCCCAGAACCAGACTGGGTTGAAATCAACAAGCTAGGATCCAGACCAGACCCCCCGCCCGCCCGCAACTCCCAACGCGCACGAACCCTAGACTTCAACAACCCCAGCTCAACAACAAGCCTCCACTCCCACAACCCTATGGCCCGCAAAATGATCGTCCCGCAGTACAACGCTCGCGACCCCGAGCAAATCACATACACAGACGGCATCAACGACCTGCGCCGCACACCCTCAACCGCATCAACACGCTCCCTCCCCCACCTCCCGCCCCCATCCACAACCACCAAACCCTCCCCACACGTCCTCCGCAAACCCGCCCCGCCCCCCGTAAAACCCAAACCATCCCTCCTCAGCAAACCGAGCACCACCGCTGCTACACCCCTGCCGCACAGATACCGCGACGACCCGGATCCGCTGCGGAGCATGGGCAGGAAGCCAGTGCCTAACCTGATCGATGCGGAGGACCGGCCGCCTGCGCTGCCTCCGCGCGCGGGGACGGGGTTCAGTGCGCGGAGCGGGAATCTGCTGGACGAGGAGGCGGATGTGGGTGGCAGTGCGCGGGGGATGGAGGGGTGGGAGGTGTTGAGGCCGGAGCGATGATGGCAGAGATGTAATGCGAACCGAGGTTTTTGGACAAGTGCGCGGCGTGCGGATACAGGTCCTAAAGAGATGATGAGATGCAAGTAAAGAAGTAAGTAAGTGGCTTGCCGAGTCTGGGGACGCGGAAATTCAAGGCTGGCCAAGTAAACTGCGGCACAGATGTGGCGAATGTAACACTGCGGTGAGGGACGGCTGGATGGTGGTGCGAGGAGGATAAACTAGAGTGGTAGTGTTACTGTGGAGCACAGAGGCAGTGGCGTTGTAGGGTCCGTGGTGTACACTGCTTCGAGGGGGCTGGACACGGAGCCTTGAGACTGGACGTGGATATCGATTTGAAAATGCGCACGCTAAGAAGGGCGTTTGTGCGAGCAAAGCGAGATATGTTGTGCGAATTGTGCGGTGAGTTTCTTAGGGTGTCCTGGCCAGCGGAGCAGATGTGAATTGATCGAGGCGATGGAAGGAGAAACGAACCAAGCCTTGATCAAGACTCGGGTTGGGCTGTTTATCGCCCAGAGAAACAGCAGAAAGGAAAGCTTGCTAGTTGGGTACATAGCCTTCATCTATTCTTCCTCCCCGCCTAGATGCGTCGTCCGATCAATCCCCAACCTCTTCTGGAAATACTCACCAACCACAAACTCCTCACACACCTCCCCCTCCGTTCTAAACTGCTCCAAAACACTTACCTTTGCATCCTCGTTCGGGCTGAAGAAGAAAGGGATGCTGTATCGCTCCTCGCAACCCGTGTTGCGCACCCGATGCACGGTGCTCTGCCACGTCCCGCCCGTGACCAGTTTGAGGAAATCCGCGACGTTGACGACGAAGGTGTTGGACGCGGGGTGTACGGGGATCCATGCGCCGTTTGCGTTGAGCACTTCCAGTGCGGGGTGGGTTGTGTGTGATTGACATACGAGTGTGAACCAGCAGAAGTCTGTGTGTGCGCCGATGCCGACGTCTGACGGTGAGTGTTGGGGCGGGTAGTGGACTGCGCGGATGTTGGTCATGGGGTGCGTTGTGATGGCGTCGAAGGCGGTGGCGGGGAGGTCGAGGGCGAGGGCGAAGATCTGGAGGAGGCGCTTGCTGAAGGTGTACATGGCGTTGTAGTAGCGGTAGAGTGCTGGGCGCCAGAAGAGTGCTGATGGGTGGCTTGGCCATTGGTTACGGGGTTCTGCGGTTAGGGGGGTGATGGGGCGGTTCTGCTCGGGGTCGGTGGCGTCTTCGCCCATGAGGAAGCCTTCTTTGAGGTCTGGGCGTTGGTCAGTGACATGATTTGTGGTGTTGGAAATCGCAAAGCGTACCTCCTCTGGTGTTAGGATCCAGCTTGCCTTCTAGGAACCCTTCGTATCTGAAGACATGTTAGCATTCATGTACCATGCAGGCCAATGTCTCTCGGGTACCCTCTGAACTTCGGGCTCTTCTGGTTGTGCACTTCCATCTTGACTTCCTCTGGCAATGCAAAGAATCGCCTCGTGGCGTCCAACGTGTCGTCCAGAAGGCCCTCGTCGATTCCATGGTTGACGGCGTAGAAGAAACCAACGCTTCTGCACGCCTCACCAACCTCCTTTGCTAAGCTCTGACGATCTGACACCTTGTCGGAATATATGCGTCGAAAATCAATCTTGGGGAGCTCATTAAACGTTGCCTTCGCCGCGGCTCCAGTCAAGACCCGTCTCCGTCCAGGAACCCCTCCATCATGGTAGTGAACCCATTCTTCCTCGGTCGCAGTTATTGTAGACATCTCATTGGTAGGTGTAATAGATGTTTATGTCTGAGAGTGCCTCCCTGATATGCGGTAGCTTGAACGTGGTCGAGGTCATGCGAAATAACCAGTAGATCGAGCCCACCCGTTGTGTGCTGTATACAAATATCGCAATCCGCCCCCGGTTCTGCAACTGCTGGTTGCACTTCTTGCTCTTCTAATCGTATGCGAATCGGCAGGGTAGGTTTGGAATAGAGAATTTAGAGACACGTTTCGACGTCTCTATGCTGGATGTCTCAGAGGATCCGAAGCTTACACTCGATAAGTCTGATAGACGTCCTCGCAACACTATGCCGCTTGAGCTGGTCCAGTCACACCGAATGCCGGTTATCAGCAGACGCGCTGATGGCTTTCGAAGGTGCAGGATGAGTACAAGCGTCTGACAGGTGAGCGGTTTTAATATATAAGACCGCACGGGTCAAAGGACGAAGCACTGCATGCCGCTCACCATGCAGTCTCATCCTCCACCACGCTTGTGCAAGCCCTTATCTGGTCAAGGACTGGAACCGTCTTACTAGCATGGTAGTTCGGTATGACTTCCGAGTATGGACAGTGATCTTCGAATCAGACTCAAGATGGCATGTTGCAGAAACATGTGGCTCGATATTGTGCGTGCATATTGATAGTCGTCATCATGTCGTCTTCAGCTAAGCCTGTGAGAATGCCTGCACCTGCGACGGCTGCATGTGTAAGAGCCGGAAAATTCACGGGAGAATGGAGGAGATGAGCCTTAAGTGGGACGGAGTAGAGCGCCGCTGGGTTTGACAAGGTTCATCTGCTGGCGCAGAAGCAGGGTGACTTGCCTGAATCAATCTTGGCATCGTTGCGCGGCACCACAGACAGAAGTGGACCACATGCATGAAGGTGTCAACCCATTTGAGGGCAATCTGCTTCGTATGCTGTTGCTTGTTGTGTCGATACGTGCCCCACTTTGGTTCCCGCCATCTCGGTCGCGCCTGCCAGTTGCAGGGACCCTGAAAGTGAAGGAATCCACATTGAGCCGAGGTGGGGGTGGAATATGCAGACGACGTCGTTGCGAGCTGCCTCTATGACCCGAGGCTAGGACATTGCGTGTGTCCAGGTTGGAATGATGGACAATTGTAGAAGTATTAAGTAATCAACCAGTCTACGTAACGCTATACGTAGTCCCCTCCACATTCTTGATAAACTGAGTGGTACCAGAAACGCATTCCAACTCCAGGGTATATCATAAACCAAACAAAGACACCCTGCTTCCACATCCCATTCAGGTACTTGCGACCAAGCCTGACCGTCACTAAAACGACCAGGCGACACGGACAGGAAAGCTCCTGCGTCAAGCTTCGAACATGCCGATAAGTTTACGACTTGAAGAAGCCCTTGACCTTGGACAGCAGGCCCTGGTCGCCAGAGGCACCAGACTCAGTGCGCTTGGCCTCGCCACTGTTGCGCTCCTTGTCGGTGATGATGTTTGCAGCACCACCGCGTCCGTAGTGGACAGCACCCTTGGGCTCAGAGATCGTAGTAGGACCCTCGACATCTTGCGCAAGGCGGGCGTTGGTGGGGTCATCGTTCTTCGCCATGTTGCCTTGTCCACCGCGACCGGTGGTGTATGTGTTCGACTTGATGGTAGGAGTGACGAGGTCTTCGGGCTTGGTGTACGCAGTGTTTGTATCGGGAGCAATGTTCCCTTCTTGAGGTTAGCAACGGATCACATCCTTACAACAGTGTTCAGGCGCAAGGTCATAGGCCTAGGGTAACAAGAAATGCGTATCAAGGGTCCCAACAGCGCAGATGCTGAGAGCTGACATACCTGCTCCACCGCGGCCGTGAGAGGCAATACGATCCTGTGCTGGTTGTGTAGTCATAGTGAATGCGTGTATTTTAAGCGTACGATTTGGCGGCTGGCACGATAATTTGCGGTTCGTGTAGAAGCGTTGGAGGAGAGAGACGACAAAGACAGCAAGTAGCCACCAAATGACGCGAGCGCTTGTCGACCCTTAAATGCTCTTGACTCTTTCTTGGCTTTCACCGTACCCACGAGTAGACCAAGGCTGAGCTTCCAAGATGTACTGTGACCGATGCGCACCAGTGCACGAGTTCCTTATCACATTTTCCTGCGCTTTGAATGACCCGTCTGTTCGCGCCTGGGCAGGTTTGGCGCCGGCTGCCCTTCGCGTGCTTCATCGCCCTGTGGCTCGGCAGAAAGTTACTGCTTTGCGCGTGCCTGACACTGTTTTCGGGTTGGAATTAGTCATTTGCGTGCCCTTCGGCGGGGCTGCCGCGAACGTGCACGATCGACTGGATACGTCATTCAAGATTTTTCTTTCGGGCCATTGCTGCCTTGGTTGAAAAGTGTAGAAAGACTTTGTTCGATTCGTTCCATGCTCAGACCTGAATTGACAGAGTTTCAGTGAAGAGATGTAGTGTTAAGAAGCTGAGACGCAGATTCAACCCGTGAGATCCGGAGGTTAGAAGCAAACACGCCTGTAATGGGATTTGGTCATGCCAAGAGCGTGGGGTACATGAACACCAGATCCAGCGAGATCAGATCTCCGCCTCAAAACCACTCATATCTCAGCTGCGAAGCTTATCACCTACTGGTCTCTTCTCGTCGTCGTGCACAATAAGAAGGGTCAGTCATTTGATCGAGGCACGTATTGTTGGTTATTAGAAGTCTTCATTTCTATCTCATCTTTAATTGTCCGTCCCTATTAGGACCATTCCTAGTCGTCTATGGCTGACCGTCGAAGTCGTGGTAAAGCAGGGCGTAGCTCCTCTGCTAGTCTAATCGTGGTCTTATGATGCCAAAGTGCCATCTAAAATCCCAGGTCGCCATCCGTCTTGTAGTAGCGCCGTCTAAATCGAAAGCAAAAGCTCATTCGAGAACGTGGTACTATACAGCCATCCCAGTGTTATACACAAAAAAGAAAATCTCAAAACACCGGTAATGCTGCGAAAATGCTAGAAACGCTGGAAGCTGAGGAAGCACGCGTAAATCCAGAAGGCGCGGGAAGAGTGCTCGAAGTCGAGTTATGTAGGAAGCCGAAGCCATCGGGAGGGAGTTTAGAGATGTCGACCCAGTCGAACATCCCTACGACCGATTGTCCCATGACCCCCATTGCGAAGGAGGTATCGTAATCGATCACCAGTATGATGCATTGTGGTCGAAGTAACTTGGGTATGTTAGACCATTTGAGGGCAGACTCAGGTGATCAACATACTTGAGCTGGGAGGCTTCTTAGCCACCATCGCGGTTCTCAGGGCCGCCGCGCATTGCCTTCATCATGGGCAAGTTGAATTTGGCAGATGGGTTGGGTGCACCACCGTCACGAGATTCACCGCCGCGGAAGTTGAGGTTGAGGTTGAGGTCGTTGTTGTTGAAGCTGGGGGAACGCATATTGACGTTGGTGATGGTCGTTATTATAGGATTTAGGGTGTGGCTTGGATGTCGATGGCGTTGATGTGGCTGCGGGCTGTGGTGTTTGTGTGGGTGCAGGCAGACTAGAAGGCTTGATGTGTAAAGTAGATGGATGTCTGACAACCTGGACTCCAAGGCATATATAAATCGTGATGCCCTGAGGCCTGCTGGAGGCGCCACCATCTGTACTGCCTCATTCAGTCAAGTCAGGTACAGGCAAATGACTGCCTTCTTGCCCGGTATGACGCACACAGTCGATTCGATTCCTCCGTCGCACTCAATGGTGAGCATGAAGGGAACGATATGCTGCGCCACCCCTGCCAATTCGATAGGAACGTTGACTGAAGCCTGATGAATAAGGCGGTTGATAGGCTGCCATGATCTAGCGCGCCTTTTCCAATGCCAATGTTCCTAGGGGACGAGCTGGTGACTCCTTTCGTCCACCGCGAGAGGGCCACCAAGTGGGCCATAGCCACATTGCCCGAAGCCGAAACACGAGACAGGCCATATTTTTGAGGCTGCCTTCAGGCAGAAGGGCGGTAAGTTGACGAACCCCAGGTTCGCTGCCTGCTAGGCTGAACTTTTTGGTAAAAGCGCGAGCCGGGCGCGCAGCCGCTTTGGGGGCTGAACTGCTGCGGAGCGGCAGACTCGAGGCACACAGGCAGCCTCGCGGTGACTCCCATTGTCGAATAAGTACTCCCCGAGTCCTTCGAGTATTGGGAGATGACTCTTTGCTGCCTGCGAGCCTCATTCACCGGAGGACACAGCCCGCTGTCGGTGAGTACCAATGGATGTCGATGTCGGCGGTCGCGTTGATGATGCTCGCAAGGATGCTGCGCCTCGAAACGTCGGCAAAAGAACCACCTCCTATCTAGCGCCAACTCCAAGATACTGGTTGTCTCGAAACTCGAGATGCGAGACAAGGTGATCGCGTCCCGTGGTAATCTGCAAATTTGGAGAAGACATATCGCTGGATAAGACGAAGATAAAGTCCGGGAAAAACGTATGACGCGCAGCGTCGAATGGTAGTGTTGTAGTGCAGGACGTCGTTTTGGGAGGTCTGCGGCAGGCGCAGTCGCTTAATGTTGCTTGCTGGTGTTCGAAGGCTTCCCTATCGAGCATGTTAGCGATGACAGTCCACGGTCAACGAACGGAGATTTACTCACTGCCTCCATCACGTGCCTCGCCGCCACCAGGAGTCTTAGGGGAAGTCCTCATTGTGGGAGCCATTGTACTGGGGTCGAATTCGGGAATCTGGAAGAGGGCGATGTGGAAGGGTGTTTAAGAGTGCGCAACTGTGAGACGACGTTTGATGTCTGAGACCTGAATAGAGCGGCAATCTTGGTAGTAACAGTGCGTTGGAGGTATTGATACTCTGTTACAAGCGGGTCACAGAGATGCTTTTGTATTTGAGAGCAGCTGGGAGCGACTTCCAGCTTCACGACTATTCTGAGCGTCCTTCATCATTACTCAAGCACGGGGCAACAAGCGACAGCCAAAGGGCAACCAACGGTACGTGGCCCCTCAGGTACGTACATCCGAGCACTGCTCAACGACTGAAGCTAGATTGCCTCTCCAGGAAGCTCCAGGACGGTACCTGAAAGGGGATGGAACAAGACAAAGGTCTATGACCCACAATTTGTGACACGCCTCCCAATCGTGCTTCCGCCTCATCGATCGGTGTCTCAGGTCTGACGTCTACAGCACTGACAATCCAGGTTGATAACATAAGCTGTCGCGAGATCACGAGCAATGACCCTGAAAAGCTCTGGGCCAAGATGGGCAAGTCCACTTGCTTCACTTTCACCATTGGTCCGCATCTGAGGCGGAACATCCGGCCCTGCGCTTCCACCTCCACCAGCATCATCCCTTGTGCGCGGCTTCTAGCCGCCTTCCTGAGGCTTCGATGGAGCAAAGGCGCTGTGGAAACATTGCGTCTCAAGCTCTTTGGTCCACTGAAACTACCATGCGCTGGCGGCGCAGCGTCACATGTGTGGCTAATAAAACACGCTGTCACGTTAGGCACGAGCCACGATGCGATGCGTAGGGCTGAACTCCATCCACTTTGGCAGCATCCTCAGACGCAGGTACGGTACGTGGAGCGTTCGGGCTTTCTTCGCCGAGTGTTCGCGCGGCCTTCTCGACCAGCGCGCCCGCCCATGTTTCATCCCTTAATAGCATCAAGGCCACGGCTTCTGTTGAAACAGAGCCCTTTGCCCGACCCTCACAATTGCGCCCCGGCGGTTGTTTGACAGCTGTGCCCCGTCGCCCTGCTTCTTGTGATCATCGCTCGCTTGCGCCAGGCAAGAAAACCCTGAAGGGGCGCTGAAGCAGCCGAACAATGTGCCCTGCAGTGCCCTTCAGGCGCAGGACTCTAAGGAAGCCGTTGCCTGGTGCGGCATATTCGATCGAATGGCCACTCATAGCCACGCAAGGACTTCAGACATCATCGCACGTTGCCCTCTGGCGGTGGCTGATGGTTGTGCGCGGTGGTGAGCACGAAAATGCAGATGGCTCGACAGTGTTGACACCGTCCAGAAAGTGCTCGCTGCTTGGTCATTGCTCCCGCGGAAGCTGCGGGTTTCGAGACAATTTCTCAGCTTATCTGCCGTGATCATGACGGCAGTAGGCAATACCGCTAGTTTATTGCTGATTGCTTGCTTCTCGCACAACTCGTTGCTTGTTTGTGGCTAACAACACTTTCTCGTGATCATTTCGGTCCTTCGGTCATTGCGAGCAGCCTCACTGCATGTCGTCACAAAAAGCAGCTTCAGCTTCTACGGTTTCTGTTGCTGTAACATCGAAACGAAGGTCGAGTTAGGATTAGATTGTCGCGTCAAATGACTTGACACTTGACGAAGAGTGTCCGCGGAAAGCATTGTTTAATTGGTCAGATCACACGGTAAATATGCTCTCATCTTCGGTCCGTACCCCTCGTCGCCGTTCTCCACCTATACTACTTGTGCCATGTACCACAGTAACCAGATGGATATGCAGCGTGCCCGCCATGTAGCACCTTTCAGCACCGGATGCACAATATGGCTTGTTGGCTGGATAAGACCGAATTACAGCCAATGGCCAGATTCATGGAGACTGTCCCTAACAGTCTGACTGCATACACAGTACATGTTTGAAAGGAGTCAAAGGACTGGTGGAGATTAGGTGGCAGGCTGAAGTAGCAGCGCCAACAACATACACTCGTGGGCTACGAGAAGGACGTTTTCAGGTGCGAAGAGCCAGCAAAGGGCTACTCGGCCTTCAGTTGTAATAGTTTTAATGCGTTATCTACGCGGTGGCCAGCTCTAGCCGGCAACTTCGGCGTGGTAGCGGGAAGGCAGCAAGCCACTTGGGCGCGTTGGCTCAGCTGGGCAACTCGCTTCCACGCCCTGGTGTAACCAATAGTCTCGGGCCAATCGCGCAGCACCGAAGATCAGGCTATCAAAGAGGAGGAGTTGCGGACTATTTACTTCAGCTTTCCCCAGATCTGGAGGCGTCGTCCTTAGTTGCTTTGTCCACCGTTGCTATCTATTAGTGTATACTACTCCTAATCCGTCTCGTCGCTGTTCGATCCTGTCAAACTTCAACATGCGTTTCTCTATCGCTGCCGCCATCGCGACCTTGAGCACTACCGTCCTCGCTCAGGGCAACCTTGCCAACATCCCTACATGCGCTGTATGTATGGTACAACTAGTTCAAAGAAGCATTGACTGACGTAACAACAGCAAAACTGCTTCAGCGGTGCCAACCTGGGTGATTGTTCCAGCATTCTGGACATTGCCTGCGTCTGCAAGAGCTCAGCCATTACCGGAGTTTCCTGCTGTGCCCTGGCCGCTTGCAATCAAGCTGACATTAACAGTGAGTTTTCACAACAGCTGCCATATCAGCAGACTAACATGAACACCAGCTACCATCACTTTTGCCACGTCCCTGTGCAGTGGAGAAGGTGTCACCCTGAACACCCACCCCAACTGCGGAACGAACTCGAGCTCCTCTGCCTCTGCTTCCTCTGCAGCCTCGGTATCGAGCTCTGCTGCGGTTTCTGGCGTTTCTGGAACCAACAGTTCGTCTGGCAGCGCAACTCGCACTGCATCTGTCGCTGCGTCCTCTGGAAGCGCTGCGGCAACTGCCGCTACTGGTGCTGGTGCCTTCCAGTCTGCCGGTCCCGTTCTCGGTCTCGGTGTCGCGTTCTTTGGTATGCTCGCTGCTTTGTAAAAGCTGTTCTAGGATACAACGTGGTACAAATGGTCTGTAGTGGAGAGATGTAGCAGGAAATGGATAATATAATACTTGTTGGTTAACATAATAGACTATGTGTACGTCGTGATTGCAAAACCCCATGTGAAGTCTCTGCGAGGTATGTTTTGGTAATACAGAAGGTCTTGATGCTACCCACCTAATTCATTGTAATGCGAATCCACCTCATCAGATCGTGCGAGGTGGTGGTGCAGTTAAAGTCAAGAAGACCAGGGTCGTTTCACGAGCACGAGCGTGCTCAGATCCGCGTGTCCAAGGGTAATGCGGGGAAGTGCACCAGCACCTGTCTGTGGTCTGGGGCGTCAACTGTTTGTCAATTACAAGTATGTCACTTGCTCGCTTATCTGGTGTTACGTGAGGTGTGAGTGCAGTGAAACGGGACTTCGCGTGCTCCACCAGAGCTTCGGGCGTCATGGCTCGCCTGAACCCTCACTCGCTCCCCGCAACGCTCACGCGCCAATACCTCTCCAAACGCGAACATGGCCACAACGCCAGATAGAGCACATACGGACTGATCTAATCATCAGATAGCCAACAAAATGGCTACTAAGTCCAATTTCAGGAGGGCTCTGCCCCAGGCGCAACCGGCTGTGCTGGCCTCACTGCGCACGACACAGATGGTCGACGAGTCCAAAGCCATTCTGCCGGCAGGTGTGCACTCCTAGCACTCGAAATGATTTACTCCAACTGAATCCTTCAGAGCTCATCAATACGATCCTCGATTACCTCCCCGTCGCCGATATGTTCTCGTTTGCCCGGACCTCGAAGCGCATGCAGGAGATGGTGTACGACGATACCCGCTGGATACAGAGGTTGAAGAGCATGGGCTGTTGGAACGATGTTGAGGCAAAACAGCGGTTTGAAGAAGCTATGCGCCGAAAACTCGAGATCCAAAAAGCAGAGGAAGCGCAAAGAACAGGCGCCTCCCAACCGGGAGCTGTTGCTGGACTAGGGATAGGGACAAGTGGAGTCGAGCCACCTCGTGGCAGTATGACGCTTTTCGACGCCGACGAAGACATTCAGCGGCAGTCACTGGAGCAAAAGGGAAGAGCGCGATCGACGACACTCGACAAAGGCTTCAATGACATGACCTTGACCCCCACATTCACAGCGCCGCAAGCAAGATCACCGATGATAGACCCGCAGGCTGCACTGAATGTCATATCGAGTGTACGCTCGATCAGAGGCAGAGCTCGACAGGAATACGGGATGGTTTACGGCGCGCTCGCACCGTACTACTTCGACCTGGCACAGTCTAGAAGCCATACCGACCCCGTCCTGTTTCGCACATACCGGGACCCAGAACAGCAAGCAGTAATGCTTGCACAGCTGAAGACGTTCGCAAAGAGTGATTTAGCGCAGGGGTGGAGTCGACGCGAGGAAAAGCTGGACACAATGACTGGCATCTTCGAAAATGCTGTCCTGAGGGAATTCGAGACGGGGTGCGAAGAGAAAGACTACGACGGACGTATGAAGCGATTTGCGTCTGTCTTGTATCATTTGAATGGTGGAGCTGCATGTCTCGACTCGTTCATCCACAATCATCCCATGATGTTGGACAAGGAGAAGCTCGGAAACCCTAGAGACTGTCTACCGAGTCTCAGTTCTGGTCAGCTCACTTTGGAGCCGTCGCGCGAATTCTTCCATGGCTTGGCTATCGCCCTGAACGCAGAGACGTCCATCATCGATCGAGTCTTTCCACCGACCTTTGACGTCTTTCAACCATTCCTGGAACGTGTCGCTGAAGACATCATATCCGAGTATATTACGTCTCTTTTCGATGAAGCACACGACGTCAGTACCGACATCTACCTCAAAGCTGTAGCAGGTATCTTCGATCAAGCGTCGCAACTTGCCATCTCCCTGAAGCCAACGAAGGGCTCGAAGGCTAACTTCCAGGAAGAGGCAATTCGCATCATCTCGCAATGCTTTGAACAGCACATTGACCTGTACTTGCAGGAGGAGCTGGACTTCTTCAAACGCAAGTCGGTCGAACAAGTTGAGGCGTGGGAGAAACGGCTTAATGAAGAGGAACAGACTACGGAGACTTTTTACATGTCCAATGTCAACCGAAAGGCAGCCAAGCAAGACTTCCTCTCGTCCTTCAAGAAGGTTGTAATGATGCCTGTCAATGTCCTTCCAACAATCGGTGGCTCTGGGTCTAGGAATTCGGTGATCGCTACACCGACAGTCAATGGAAACGGCGGGCTAGAAACACCAGCGAGGTTAGACACACCATCTGGCGACGGTGCACGCTCGCCTGGACTGCAAGCTCCCACAACGGAGCTGGCAGCGAAAGCAGCAATCATGAACTCTCGCCTGGAGGGCATCCGCACACTTTTCAGCATAGAAGTTGCGCTCGACTTGACGCACAAAGCAAAGTCAAGTCTCGAACGAGCAGCTCGATTCGTCAGACTCGGCGGACAGTCTGGCGAGGAAGCGAAAGAGCAGTGTGAACAGATCTTCATCTTCCTTGTGCAGATCCTCGGCAATCGACACATGAAGCTAGGGTTTGACAAGGCTGTGGGCCATTTGGCTGACTACAAGCCTCGCGAAGTGGCAGATCACAGCAAAGAAGGCGTAGCACCACTAGTAGCGTTCCTCGAACTGGTGAACGTAGGTGATCTGATCCAGCAGATGGTGGAAGTGTTCTACTTGCAAGAGCTGGTTGCTGCGAATCTCACCGACCGCGATGACTTCCTCAGTCTCGCAGCGAAAGAGAAGAAGAAGTTCGAGTCGATGCTCGACGAGCGCGTAGCTGCGGGACTCAACAAGGGTATCGATGTGCTTATGGATGAGGTCGAGTATCTTTGCGGCACGTTACAGCAGCCCTCTGACTTCAACCCGCCAGTTGGACCAAACGGTATAGCACAATTGTCGGACATAGGACCTAGCGAGACAGCGAAGAGAGTCGTCGACATGGTGTCGTCGCACACAAGCATGTTGGTTGGCAGCACCGATAAGAATGTGCTTGACGTCTTCAACCAAGAAGTCGGCGTGCGATTGTTCACTGCCATCTGCAAGCATCTCAAGCGACAACGAGTGAGCGTCGACGGTGCCATTGTCTTAATCAGGTAAGACTGCGTCCAAGATGCGTCTCTGCAAGACGACTAACCTGCGCAGTGACATGAACGCTTACAACGCTTACATTGTCTCGCTGAAGAACAAACCACTCATGCAGTACTTTGCTGCCCTTCGCGAGCTCTCCCAGATCTACCTGATTGCGCCGAAAGAGGCAAAGGAGATTGCCACCATCATAGCCGACACAGACCGGTACCATGGCATCTTTAGGGCAGAAGAGGTGTACGAATACGCGGAGAGGCGGGCGGACTGGTACCAAATCAAAGGCGCAGTCGAAAAGCAAATGTATGGGGTTGGTTGCTGGGTCATGTAACTGCCATGGCTATTTAGGTATGCGGCTCTGCGACACAAGTAGCGCGGTTGCCGCATTTGGATGATTGTAGAGCTTCAGCGGAGCAAGTCAAGCGACTTGTTGGATACAAACATCAAACAAGCGCCTCATCTCTTCCAACCCCTCTGCCTTGCCACAGTAGGCACAACATCTCTTACACTGTGTCTGCAGTGCACTTCTGTTGCTGTGCTGTCAAGCTGCGTCGCAGCCTTGGAACAACTCCCAGCCTCTCCAACTCTCCAATCGGTAGCTTCGTGCCTGGCTAGTGCGAGTGCGGCCGGCCGACGGATGACCACTTCACACATCACGGCTCACGGTGAACGTCAATTGACCTTCCAAGCTCTGTCATCAGCTAAAGCTCACCTCCGCGACTCGTGCTTTGGTACTATCCTCGCTCTAACGTTCGTTTCCGCACTGCTCTACCCGCACTGCTGCAGGGTGAGCCCCGCCGGCACTACCGTTTTAGATCGCCCGGCTCTCTCACTTGTCTTGAACGTGTGTTAAGCCACACTACGCCAGGTCTTGGGTGAGAGAGCGTCTACGTACAAATAGCGCGCGCCGTTTCGTGTAAATATCCTTTCTTTCTTTGGACATCAACTTTGGGGCCACTCCACCCTCTGCGCCGGATCCTGATCCAAGCTACGCGGTTCGCGCCGATCCGTGATTCTACAGCTCGACTTGGAGCTCTACTCGAACCAGCATCTGCGCTTCTGTCGCCAGACTCGGTGGTTCTTGGCCAACACCGCAGCCATGTCTGGTAAGCGCCCATCAAGCGTGTCACATATCATAGTTACTGACCAGCATCGACCAGATCCTCTGCCCGCCGAGACCGAGGCTGCCTATGCCGTCATAATCGACGAGATCCTTCGCGCCAGCGACCTGAACACCATCTCCGCGAAGCGCATACGCAAAGGGCTGCAAGAACGGATCGGTGTCGACACCGCCCATCAAAAGGCACGTCAGTCTCGTACGCGCGCCAATTGGGTTGCTAACTCCAGCTCAGGATGCAATCACCGCGCTCATCATGCAGCGCTTCGACAAGTTCAACAACGAAGTAAACGGCACCGCACCCGACTCCCAAGACCCCATCCCCACCGTCGAAAACGGCACGGCCTCCACATCCGCGACCCCCGACCACAAGCGCTCGCCCGACTCCGAATCCGCCCTCTCAGAGCTCGAAGACTCTGCGCCGCCAAAGAAAAAAGCTAAGAAGAGCAAAGCAACAGAAGACGCCGACGCAGCCTTCGCGCGCAAACTCCAAGCCGAAGAGAACGCGCGCAGCAGCCGCGCCACCCGCGGCGCAAACACACGCAAGAAAGCCCCTGTCCCCAAAAAGAAAACCAAAAAGAAGTCGTCGAACCGCATCAAAGACGAAGACGATAGTGATATCGTATCCGGCAGCGAAAAGGAGAAGAAGAGCCCCAGCCGGAAGGGCGGATTCCACGTGCGTCCCATCCCAGCACCCCTCCCCTTCCTCTTTTGCCAATCCCATCTCTACCCCCCTACTAATTTCTCGCATAGAAACCCCTAGCCCTCTCCCCCGCACTCTCCGCCCTCCTCAACGAAACCCAACTCTCACGCCCCCAAACAGTCAAGAAGATATGGGAGTACGTCAAATCCCGGTCGTTGCAGGATCCGCTTGACAAGCGGCAGATACGGTGTGATGACGCGATGCGCGCCGTGTTCAAGCAGGATCGCGTGCATATGTTTACTATGAATAAGATATTGAATCAGAATCTGTATGCGGTGGAGGAGGGGGGTGGGGAGGAGTGAGTGTGGGAGGAGCGAGGTTTTGTGGGATTATAGCATGGCGTTGAATGTGAATTATAGCTGGTCGCATTGCTTGGGTCGTATTTTGGACAACGACAGCGGCATACTTGGTGAGTAACGAGGAACATGTACCTCATAGTAATCCAGAAATCATAATCCAAGAACTTTAGTACCCAAAAACTCGATAGTAACAACGATGAAACTGACTGCGACATATCTGGTACTGGTACGACGTGTCTGTCGAACCACGTCCAAAACCCCTTCAACACGCGCAGCCTCAATAAGTGGCGCAGAACTCGTCCTTGCCCGAAAGCCTTCCAGTATGTTCTTGGCGGCACTAGGAAGTACAGCGTCACTGCCTCTTGATTTTGGGTATCGTCATTACGCCATGGTTTGTATCATACACATACTCGTACTCCAACGGGAACCTCGATGCGCAGACAGACTCCCAGCCTGCTCACCACGGCCACCAACCGCCCTTCTTGGCACCACCAGCACCTTCGACGACCTTATCTTTCGCCTTTCCAATCTTGTCTCCGACGTTCTCAACCACACCTTCAGCTTGCCTCCTCTTGTTATTGATCGCACCTGCCAATTCTTCCCGCAACCCATTGATTTCAGTTTTCTTGTTATGTGCCTCCTCTGTTGTTTCAAGCTTCATCCAGCCAAAGTACGCGAGTTGATATGTGAAGAGGGCGCCGAGAAAGCATTTCAGCAGCGGCGCGGAGAAGGTCTTGTAGAAGGCGCCGACTTTGGAGGGCCGCTTGGGTTCTTGCGGTTGTGGCGCTGGGGGCTCGATGTCAAGCTTCCGCCGTGTTGTTTGTGTGAAGTCACGACGGAGTGCGCTGAGGCGGAGCAGTTGCCTTGCTCTGATGGTGTTCATGTTGCGCATGGCTGTGCGGACGGTGCGCGTTGTATGTGTCGTCAAAGGATAGGAATGGAAGACGTTGTTCAGTCACAATGGTCTCTCCGTCTGAAGTTGGATCAATTGCAGAGTACGTTGGCGTCTGCGGGCTTGTCGTGGGTATGGTACTTTCGTTGAGATGGCAGGTCGAAGCTCAACTCACCTGTGACAGCAAACCTACGCCCGCATTTCGGAGGTCCGCACTAGCGCCGGCCCAAGCCACCAGAGTTCCGAAGGAACACCTTGCTTTACGATCCCTACACAACTTCAACGATACGCAATCGCTCTTTGCTTTCCTCACTCTCGCTTGTGCCTCCCCCATTCCCTCTTCACGATTTCAGTCAGCGTTGAAGCCCACACCATCTGTTACAATGGTACGCTACCGCTAGCATCCCCGGCCGCTATGGTCCGAATTGGGACAGTTCCGCGGATGAAGAGCTAATGTGTTCGTTGCAGGCACAAACACCACAGCAGCGCCAGGCGAACGCACGCTACGCCAAAGCGCAGGAGAAGAAGATGGGCAAGCCTGAGGGCGCTCAGGTTGTCAAGCCAAGGGGTCCCCAGAAGAGCCCTATTAGCAAGACATGGATCAGTGCGTGACATTCGAGCGGACACAGCGCTCAGAACAAACGCTGATTTGGTAATAGTCGTACTTGCGTTCATCCTGTGTGGAGGTCTCCTTTTCGAGCTCCTGAAACTTTTCTTCTAAGCCAGAGAATCCACTTCTCCTGAGTTCACGCCTACACGAGCGTAGTCTTCGAGCCCCGAAATATATATTGGACCTGCCACGGCAACGAGCGGTTATAAGGGGGATGGCACTATGCGCTGGCATAAGGAACCCTGGGCACGCTTCACAAAAGCACTTTTCGAATTCACTTGGACTTTCTAAAGGACATAGGGCGCGGCGTTTGGGCGTATACATATGGTGCTCATGGCATTTGCTCATGGTTGCGAGACAGACCTTAATGTTATCCACATCCCCCAACCCACCTGTCTTTACGCCAGCGTTGAATCACGAAACTTGGAGCTAATTGCGACCGGGCAACCTAGGAAAGGATGCATCGAAAAGCTTACGGCTCGGTACATTGGAAGTACAGCGCTGCCATTCCTGCCGCAATGGCCGCAACGATCCATTGTCTGATTCCAAACCCAGACTCTTCGGTCTTGACGAAATGGGCGTACAAAACGGATACGACAAAGCTCAACAGAAGACCAACAAATGTCGCAATACTCAGAATAATCTTGTCTGGCCCCTCGATGATATGCACTCCCCAACCGAATTGCATCGGTGACTTTGGGCCCGTGAAGCTACTTTCTCTGAGTGTCTTGGGCAAGCGCCCCAGGATGATTGCATCTTCGGGAAGGGTTATGCCGCTCGCATTCACCGTATCACCTTTCTTGCAGTGGTTCATGAGATGGATGAAGGTACGGTAGTCAATTGGTGTCTTGATTCTCATCGGGCACTCGGAATAATGGCATCATCTTGGGATGATCTCTTCCTGCGATGGTAAAGCAGGCGGCTTGTCATAGATGCCTACTCGATGTCTCGCTTGAACATTGAACTGTTATCTGTCAGCGGAGCCCTTGTTGCATGGAATCATGCGTACTAGAACAAAATGTATGTTGGTAGGTTTCATGAAGACACTTTGCCAACGGTGCGCACGTCGGTCGTGATATCCATCGTGTATACTCTGGAGCAGCGCGGTATCACCTTGTACTGAGGTGATGTCGAGTCCGCCGAGTCTGACCTCGAGGTCGCTGACGTTCACACAGAGTTCGAAAAACCGTCTAGTCTGGTTTGGCGATTGCGAGATGGAACCGTAGGGCTGAGCCGAAGTCGTTGGAGCTGTAGAAGGTAGGGTGCTTGATCTGCTCGGGCCCGTTGCCGAGGGAGTCAGGCTGGGAGCTCCAGAAGTGCTGGAAGTAGAGGTCTGGTGACTTGTTGAGTTGTCAGCAGACAAGGAAGAAGGACTGGCACCGGCTGCTGTAACCCGCTCCAGGCCCGAATTACTCAAAGCAATCGGACTAGTAGCCAGGCCGTGCAGCTTTACCGCTAAAGTCATCCAAAGCAGCGGGATCATCATCCTTGTAATCACCATACAGGGCCTCGGAGCCTTTTTTCTGGTACGGTAAGCATCGTCACCACTCAACTACGGAGGCCTATAGCTTACACATGTCCACTCCAGCCTTCGGTAGCCTTCGGGCACTCTCCCTAGGAATCATGCGCTGGAGAGACCTATCTCGGTCATCATCTTCGAACGCTGGTGGCAATGCTACACCTCTCCCTTCTGACAAAGGGGCTTTTTTCTCCTCATTACGGTCTGGAGGCAGCCTGGTCTCATCAGTGTAGTCGATCGGATGGTTTGAAGTCCTCTCGTCGAAGTATCTCTCCGGCGCCTTCCGCCCTTTCAGCTGCGAGACACAGATAGTCCAGACGTGAATGCATCTTCATTCTGAAATGCAGCCAATTTCTCTTTGGTGTACCTTCGATTACATCGCGGACATCAACTTCAGATTTCTCATTCTTGGAATTGGAGAGGAGTTCTTGGAGACATGGCTGCCATTCCCAATGCAGCACCATCCAGATCTTGGTTCTTGAGGCACCGTACCCGTCCACGAGGGTAGCACCCGAGCTCATGCGCTCTGCAATCGCCAACCAAGTACGTCAAGCATCAGTAGAGGAACAAGCCTTACTCAGCTCTACCCATCGTGTGTTTTGGGTAATTGCAATAGCCTCCCACAAGCCTTGTGTGTACGCGGCACCATTGTAACCAGACCTTTGGGATACGTTACCAATGTCTAGAAGAAAGATATCGGGGATCTCTAGTAAGAGAGCTCTCGTTTACGGCCGGCTCTCGGACAGCGGGATGACGGTGACCTTGTAGCATGTTGTGTCCCAGTAACATCGATCTGGAAGCTGTGCCGCGGTCAAGGTTACCAGGTGTAGCAACAGATAGACACAGAACCAGACTATCTGTAGACGAGCTGTCGCATTGGCCAGATAGATGATACCGAATGCGAGCATCAGATTGCAAAACAAGCACATCATACAATGTATGTAATCAGCTGCAATTATGCTCCTGAGTGGCTTGTGGGAGAAGTAGAGCTCGTTTGCGAGTGTCGGATCGCAACGAGCGACGAGAAAGCTGCCCTCAGGCGTGCGAATAGCTACCTCATCAGCACTGTTTGGCTCAAAGCGTGTCCCCGAAGGAAGCTCGAGTGTTGAGTAATTAGCGACACCGGTCAACGAAGACAAAGACGATAAGAGGATGACTGCAGCCGTGGAGAATCTGTCGAGACTTCTGATCGAAAGGTACAAGAGTATCACGGACGCTAGAAATTCAGCCAAAGCGACAACTGTGTGCGGACCAAGTTTTCTTAAGCCAAGAGATCGTCTATCGTTTTGGGTGATCTCTATGCATCGTACTACACTCCTTGGAGCATTGTCCAGATTACTGGGTGACTGTTAGCATGACCAAAGTTCCAGGTCTCTCGTTAAGGCCACTGGGCTAACTTAATATCGTCAGATGTGCAAAAACAGAGAAGCACAGAATTAGGGCAAGATTGCGAGTTCACTCGCTAGAGTATGTTTCTAATGTAATCAATCCTGTCTCTCTGCCTTGCGGAATTTATAGCGCTAGCCCATCCCCATGGATTTGCAAGTTCGGTCTGTCTCTTGGCTTGCATGGAAACCTGAGGAGCCGCCACAAGTCGAGGAAGGAAAATCCATGTCGAGAGATTCGAGATCCACGCTTTCTGCTTTGCTGATTCTTCTCCTAAGAAAGGCGCCAATGCCGCAATGCCGAAGTAGGCATTGTCAAGACCAAAAACCATGGACTCCAAGCGCTGGAGTACACTGGCGATAGACGGGCGTGTAAGATCACAACCGATTGTATCTCAAAGTAGAAGTGCATGCAGAAATGAGAGTCTGA
Source organism: Didymella arachidicola (assembly GCA_016630955.3). Classification (NCBI taxonomy): domain Eukaryota; kingdom Fungi; phylum Ascomycota; class Dothideomycetes; order Pleosporales; family Didymellaceae; genus Didymella; species Didymella arachidicola. The sequence continues at coordinate 760,986 of CM049997.1, read as the reverse complement.
GAGTACAAGATGATGCCGCAAAGAACTTGTCTGAGCAGTCAAAAGTTACAGAGATCGCTGCGAACACCCTCGATATCTCGAGCGCTTGGTGGCTCAGCCACGTCGAATGTGCCCCGCTAGATTTAACCTTAGTTAGAAAGCGTAAGGCTCATCGGACTCGCGCGCAAGCCACGGCATATGGAGAGATAAGTCATAGCAGCATCGTAAAGCGTAACACGGGTTGGCAAAGTCTAAACCGCGCTCAACGGTCTTTAAGCCAGATGCGATGAGATGTCTGTATGGCACATCGTTCGGACATATACCATGTACAACTCCAAAGAGCCAAGGTAAGATGGAGGCGATATTATTGGAGTGGTCTCAAATGCCTCGACCGCTGTTCTGTGTAAGTGACTTTGCAAGGCGCAGCACTGCCCTAGCACGTCTAGTCCCGCTGACGCTTCAGCGCCATACCGATTGACACCCCAGGCCAGAGCCTGTCTGCGTGTTGGCCTGATGATCGATGTGTGTGGATAAGCAAGAGCGTGCCGGACTTAGCGTCTGCTACGCTTCAGAGTGTGTTGAAGATGCCGCAAAGGCGTCGAGTGTATTGTCGAGGCAAGGCGCGTGCTGACGTCATGCGGCGTGGTTCGGGGCCTTCTCATCAGCGCCGTCCTCCATGACCGCCTATCTGATATGTAGCAATCGATGTAGTGGGACGTCGTGGCCGTGTCCATGGTGAAGGGGTTGCGGGTGAATGCTAGGCTAGCTTGGCCTCCATAAGAGCGTCCTCGCCGCATGTCATACCACGAAGGCACTGAACCCACTAGAACCGCTTCGCAAGTGCGCAGTGTTCAACACAATTCGACGGTCCAGGTAAGCTTTATCGACGGCGCGCGGGATTCATCCACGCGACTGCCCCCTCCCAGAGCAGCCTAGTGGTGCCTGCTTTTAGCGTTCATAGTACCTGCCCACGTTTCTCTTCGAGAGGCTCACCGCTCGGTGCCTGACAGAGTACACGCATGTAGGCTCCATCTTGCGTCGCACATTCCTCAGAGTTTTCGCACAATGGGTCTTTCTGCCTGCGCACATCGGCGGCGCCCGAAAGAACACGCTAACAGCGGAAAAGTGGACTGAAAAGACTTCTGCACCGACTGATACACATAAAGAGCTCAACGCGCGTATGTACTCGGAAAGCTAATCGGTATTCACATACAACAAGCCTACCATCAAAATGTGTCAGACACAATTTCACGACTTCCTGGCTGAACTGCCAAAATGCGAACACCATCTTCACCTGGAAGGCTGTCTGTCACCGTCTCTGACCTTCAAGCTCGCAGCAAAGAACAACATCCAGCTGCCAAGCAGGGAGGTTAAGCCGGAGTATGAATCTGTTCAGACTCTCGAGAAGCGCTATGAGCATTTCGATAATCTCCAGGATTTCCTCGACTGCTACTATCTGGCGCTGGATGCAGTCATTACCAAGGATGACTTCGAGATGCTCGGCTGGGAGTACTTCACCACAGCTCACGCAGACGGTGTCAAACACGCAGAAGTCTTCTTCGATCCTCAGAGCCACACAGACCGCGGCATTCCCTTCGACACCGTAGTTGCCGGGTTCAACGCAGCGTGCGAACGTGCGAAGAAAGAGCTTGGGATCACGAGCAAGCTAATTATGTGCTTTCTGCGTCACTTGCCCGCATCCAGCGCTGAGAAGACTCTGCAGAGTGCCATCGATGGTGGTTTCTGCAAGCCTCAGCAGGGCAAGGAGCGCGTCATTGCTGGCCTTGGACTCGATTCAAGCGAAGTTGGATTCCGTCCTGAGCTGTTCAAGGAGCAGTACGCAAAGGGCAAGGAGCTCGGTCTACACAGGACTGCCCACGGCGGGGAGGAGGGTGACCCTTCGTACATCAGCGGTGCCCTCGACTCTCTGCATTGTGAGCGTGTCGATCATGGTATTAAGCTCGTCCAAGACCCGGAGCTGCTCAAGCGCATCGTGGATGAGCAGATCCTGCTCACCGTCTGCCCGCTCAGTAATGTCTGTTTGCAGGCTGTCCAGGAGGTTGGTCAAGTGCCCATCAAGAAATTCCTCGACGAGGGTGTCAAATTCAGCATCAACAGTGACGACCCGGCGTACTTCGGCGGCTACATTCTCAAGAACTACTGCGCTGTACAGAAAGCGTTTAACCTGACCAAGGACGAGTGGAAGACCATTGTATCGAACTCCATCAACGGTAGCTGGGTCGAGCAACAGCGCAAGGACGAATTGCATGCCATGCTGGGTGAGTGCATGAAGAAGCACGCCTAGGTTGATGCCTCATGAGTAAGGATAGAAAAATGGAGGAAGATAGTCGCATTAGAAGATACCCCAGTTAGCATGAGATTCAATCAGAACATGATTACCGAATGGATTCATCCTCGAATATCATGAATGTAGTTGAATGCAGCGGCTTGTCGTAGTGGTTTGTCGCATTCGATACCCGCACGTCCTGCAGCACGGTCGGGCGCCCGATGCTCCGAGAGTTGCTTGATGATCAAGCATGACTTCATTTCATCCGCGACGGACGAAACACCGCAACACAGGCAGGTACAAGAGTAGTTTCAGCAGCGCAGAGGGCTTGAAGCCTTGTCCCCCACCATCCTCATATTGCCATCCCAGAATAGTAAGTACGACCTGTCAGTAAATCTGGGGTGATGCAGGAAACCAACCAATAACAGCTGGCCAGTCAGCAGCACGCAATCATCAGGCACGATGACCTCGACGACGCACACTCCACACGCATCCCAAGCTGGCGAATCCACTGCAACCGACCCAGACAACTCAGTCAGCTGCTGCCGGAAGCTCGTCGGCCGATTGACTTCGCTGCGACGACGCGACAACCGATCAAGGCGCGTCTTTGCGTCTGTCTCAAGGACATCACAGGATCGTCTCGATGCGTCCCTGAACGAATCACCTTTCGATGTTACCGCAATTGCTGAATCAGGTATATTAGCGGCGAAAGAGAAGAACAAGACGGTACTGTACCTGGCTTACGGCTCAAACCTATGTAATGAGACCTTCAGAGGTGTACGAGACATCAAGCCTCTGTCACAAGTCAATGTCGTTGTGCCCTCTCTGCGCCTGACGTTCGATCTGGCCGGCATCCCCTACGCAGAGCCCTGCTTCGCCAACAGCGCTCGACGTATCCCAGATGCGCCGCTCCCAGATCCCTCGGAACCACACTACCACAAAGACCGTTGGCAGAAGGGCCTCGTGGGTGTTGTCTACGAAGTCACGCTCAGTGACTATGCACATATTATCGCGACCGAAGGTGGCGGTGCCTCCTACCACGACATCCTCGTCGACTGCCACGTCCTACCGTTCGCTGACACCGTTCCCTCGAAACCCTCAACCGCACCCTTCAAAGCGCACACCCTCTTTGCGCCGACCGTCCGCCCAGACGAAGCGCATACAGCAGACCGCATCTCCCGCCCAGATCCTAGCTACGCACAGCCTTCAGCACGGTACTTGAAGCTCATCACCGATGGCGCAACAGAGTGCGAGCTGCCCGCCGAGTACCAGGAGTACCTCCACAGCATTCGCCCGTACACAATTACAACGAAAAAGCAGGCAGTGGGCAAGGCGCTGTTTGTGGGGATATGGTTGCCATTCATTTTCATGATCTTTGCTATGAGCAAGAGATTACAGGATGATAAGGGCAGGGCGCCAAAGTGGTTCGCTAAGCTGAGCGCAATGATTTTTACGGGCATGTGGCTGTGTTATGATGCTGTGTTCAAGCCGACATTCGGCGATGGTGAGAGGACGATTGGTGATGAGATGGACAGTAAATGGAAGAGCACACCGTACAGAGACGATGAGCCAGCAAGTTACAGCGATGCGGAGAAGGATGGGCTGCTTGAGGATGCCATGGGGAGGCTAGACGATCTGGCCGGACAGGAGAAGGCTGACATGCAGAGGAGACAGAGCCTTGTCTGAGCCATCGGCGCGAACGCGCCCGCTACTAATATGGCAATACATACTCTTTCCGAACCAGGCTATGCCTGCAATGTCAGCCCCGCACGCATATCACCCATCTTTTCAGCCGACTGATGCACAACGTGGATAGCCCCATTTGCGGGTTTTTCGAATCAAGCGGCACTACAGACGCCACCACCAATTGTGAACATCGCCAAGCCTTCATGTACACCCTTTGCATGGCCGTGTTAAAATGAAATGGTGTAGTCTGCACGAGGCTTGAGCGTGCTGACTGCGTCCAGGTGTGCAATGCTATATCCAGGATCATCCGCAGCTCGGATCAACGCGCTGGCTGCACTTCATTATAAACAGCCTCGCTTATGCATCGAATGACTTCCCGCGCGCTCATCACCATAGCTTGCTCGAACATTCGTGCCCCTCTCCGCAGCCCCAGACGTGGATGCCATGATGTTTAACAGTCTCTTGTTGACCATTACGGCAGTAGCGGCATCGCCATGGGTAGCCAGAGAAGGCCATGACTTGCGCGGCCCACTGACCCAAGCACCTGCTCATCCCCCACCAGCCTTAAAAAGAAGACAAACGATCAATGCAGACACCTGCGGGTTCATTTCTGGTTCATCGGGTGAGGCCTCTGGTGTCTCGGCTCCGGTTGTGTAGAGCGAGCTTGGCTGATACGGCTCCAGCATCCCCTATCAAGTGTTCAAGCCAGCAGATATGCGCGACCAACACGTATTTTGGTGTTCATGGCTGCTGCTCTCCTTCTGATCTCTCGATTTGCACGATCGCGACAGAATGTATTGCATCCTCAGCCATGTCGACTGCTTGCACGGATAATGCCTGCGCTGAAAATAGAGCGATCAAGAAGTGCACCGAGTCTAAAAACACAGCATGCTACACGTATCTCTTTGATTACGGATCTACAACGATGGTACATGCATTGATCTCTGGAGAGCGCAAGGCTAACACAGCAGCAGTATCAGCGTGGCTGCACGACAAGTGAATTTACCTCTACTATCCCGCGCACATATGGCTCTACACGCCCCATCTTGACCGCTATCGTGACCATGACTCCCTCACCCGGCGCGATCACCACATACACAAGCCGTGTCGGCCTTACTTTACCGAATCCTGCGGACGTCCCAATCTCAACATACACACAGACTGCCTATGTTGTGACGAGTCTACCTGGCTCAGGTGTTAATAGTGTGAATCTTGGTGCTATTATCGGCGGGGTTATAGGCGGCTTCGCAGCACTCAGCGCCACTGGTTTTGGCATATTCTTCGTACGGCGGAAACTGAAGAAGGACAAGGCAAAGCAGACTTCGGTTGCAAATGAGGTTCGGGAACCGGACGAGAAGGCTGGGAAAGGCAAAACTATCTACCAGCATCTCGCGCAGTCAGAGTTGCCAGACGACTCCTTGGCAGAGATGTCACATCCACCCCAAGAGCTCGATGGCAGCTCGATCAAGCATGAGACGTCTGCTTCGCCTGTTGAGACTCGTAGATCTCTCATCGAGAGAAGGGTCAGTCTCTGAGCTGCTTACATGCGAAGGCCGCGCCGGGATTGAACGCATCATGGCGTTGCTCAAACACATCTTTAGCCTTGCGATCTTGGTGCTCTTGACTAGCTCTCACCTTCCCAATCCAGGAAAGAAACAGCCTCACACCGATACTGCGCTTCCCCAATAGGAACGGTACGTTGCGCTTACGTCTGATGGTGTTGCGGCATCGGCATCTATTGAGTGCCACCCATCTGCAGAATATCAAAAGGCTTATGACCTACATCGACATCCATGGCGCTATGGCCCTGCATCACCTTTCGCGACTTTTACTTTGAAAAACAATTTGTGCCCATCCAGCCTTTCCACGTCTACCCGCACACTACGATGGCAGCCTCGACGCGCCGAAGCTAAGCAAAGGACGAAGCACAAACGTATGACATAGGTCCTGTCAAGATCTCCATGGAGCCATTGCTTCCATTGGCTACTGAGATCAGAAGCGACCTGCCCGATGAAACAGGAATCAGGAACACCCATCGAGAAGACAATCCAATAGCAACCTCCGTCGTAAGAGCCGAGGTATCTGAGCAGGTCGACCCGCAAGAACTACGGAAGTCTCGCCATGGTAAACACGTATCTATGTCAGTGGAAACCACAGCGCCCCGTTTCGATGCCGACAACTCAGAAGTGACACCGAAAGGTTGGCCAACCGCAGCAAAAGTTATACGACCCTCTTGGTGCATCATCATCTGAGAAAGATTATTCGATATCTTACTGCTCGCATGTGCTGTGGCATTCTTTACGTTCGCATCGACTGTCAGGCATTACGATCAACATCCACAGTTGACAACCCACGAGGCACCACTTTGTTGCTCAATGCCACAAATCATGTAAAGATATCACTGGTTTTTATATGTACGGAGGCCGACCTTCTCCACGGGCCATCGATTTTCCCAGTCCTATTCGCTCGGATCATTGGCTGAGCGACCCATACTCTTCTTCGCTGGCAACTCGAGCATGGTGAACGCATTGGAATTCTGGATACGCTTGCTGCAAGTACACCCTTTACAAGTACAGTGTTCTCGCGAACTCAACCGTGTGTTTTCAGCGCGTTTAGTATCTCTCTGGGGACCATATAGGCATTGTTACCTGTTGGGGGTCAGGCGTCTCTGAGACAAATGTCCATCGGCCTCAAGAATACAAAGACAGTAGCAACGTTCGATCACTTGGCTTACAAGGGCTATGTTAGCTCCTTTCAAAATTTCGGCCAGCAGACGATCTGACACGTGGTGAACACATCTTCACTAGCGCAATGGTTGGATCTGTCGCCTCCAAAACAAGTGCAGTCGATATATGGGGAAATGTCAAAAAACCCAAAATCGAACATTACGAGGCTCATGCTCAAGCTCATACGGACGGTTGGTTCGTAACCGATAGCGGAAATGCCGAGACATATTCCTCAGTGATAGGGATCCCAATGTCTGGAACGAACTCCACGCTCTTTGCGAACTACCACACACGCATCCAGACACAGTATCTTATGGCCACATGCATTCTCATGAAGGAAGACGTCGTGTATGGAAAATGTCCTCCCTTACCATCAGGACTGGTGGGTTTCATCGGAGTTGGGGCAAGGATCACGTTGGACAACACAACACAGATGCATCGACCATACAGTAACCTAATCTCACTAACACCTTTGTAATTTCGGTACTCTACGAAGTCCTGAGCCAAGAGTAATGATCACGTCGATTGCGGGTTGACGAGCCGCTATGTCGAAGCAGAGGTCTTCCGCGGAGACGGCAGTTCGTGTGTTGTAGCAAAGCTCCGGTCCTCCCCGCTTGCTACCCCCACAAGTAACTGAACGATGTTGGATATTTTCCCAGAAATCCCTCGAACGCTCTTTCGACAGTTCTTCAACAGTTCCAGAGGCAGAGATGGACGGCCAACTTTGTCAGACAGATACACGTCGGGCATAAAATCAGTCCTGAGCTCAAGTGAGAACATCAGAAAAGTGCCTCTAAGTGCGGAAGACCTTTACTCCATTCGATTGTCATAACTGTATAAATCCTACTTCATAATTTTAAGCTTTATAGACACAATCGCCGGAGGTTTGAGTAGCGCGACCGTCTACTAAAACCAATGTGACACAATCCTACCAGGTCTTAACTCGAGATAAAACTCGAATCTCATGCCAGATGAGATTTTGTTGTATCGGTACCTTGCACCGACCGAGCTGAATGGGAAAGTGTGGTCAACAAACGGCACGAAGAGTACCTCGGCCGAACTCATCATTGCCCACACCCACAAGCCATGGAATATCACGCTATACGTTGTATCAATCATTCTCATACTCGTGAGATTAGTGTCCCCCCTCGTTCACTTCTTTTTGATCAGGGGCCCAGAGGTGATGATGAACATCTCGAGTCTCTCAACGAGTCACAACCTTTAAATTCTGCTGCCAGACGGCGGCACCTACCTCGATGTTTCGACGCGCGCACGGCTGCTCAAAGGACTCGAAGTGCGTCTGGTCGACATCGATAAGGGCTCCGATGTCAGTCATCTCGTTCTTGGCGCTTTAAGAGACGAAGATGATGTTGAGAAGATCAGGAGAGGAAGATTGTACGAGTAAGAACAGGTCATCCCGTGATGTTACTACAATTTGTTGCTACATGATCATTGATTGTTGCGAGGTGTGGTCTTTGGGTAAAGTGAATGTGTACAGGTCTTAACCAGGGCAATCATACTATGGACGTTGCATACACCCCAGCACCCCCAATAGGTCGACCGACAATGTATCCATAGCTTTGATACATCCATTGAGGTACTATCTTCTATTGTAAGGATGTACGCCAACCTTGTCACCAACCAACCTGAAGATATAGGTCGCGCTTCTTGCGCGTTCGTTGCATCGATCTATCACGTCAAGCGCAAAATTTTCTGTGCTTCATCGTTGTATGGTACTCTACGTCGGTCGGAGGTCTTTGAAGTATTCTGGTGCTAAGGTGAACCGGTCGAGACTTTTGCAAAGGCGGTGGTGGTATAGTACGCACTGAAGTTTCCCAGGGCGTGATGGAGGCCAGCAGGCTGCCCTGATTGGAGTTTCCCTTCACCTTTTCTCCAAACAGTCTTTACCAATCGTTTGATTGCCACAAAAATTTTCACGTTTGTCGTTCATCCCTTGGATCAGTCGCGTTCAACACTCGACAAGTTTATATGACGATACGATCAACCAAGACCACCAAGACCCAGAATGAGGCTCAACCCAACCATTATGCGTCATCTCTGTGTTAAATTCATCGCTTTCGTTGGGTCAGTAGTTGCTCTGGTCAACAACACCCTCCCTCAGGCTGGAAAATTTGCGGTGAGCCCGCAACCTGCTACAGGTGGCGGATGGGATAACTTAGTCGATGGCGCCTCCTTCTCAGCCAACCTTCTTGATGACGAACATTGGGAGAACTTCAAGTGAAAAGGCCAGAATTTGGTCACAGCGATGTATTCTAGCAACTTCGACGCTGCCAAGCTCTACCAGCCAATTCGCCCGACTGCGGGGAGCCCCTGGGACGACTCTAGTACGTACACGCTCTTACGTTGATCCTGGCAAAGCTGAAATGCAACAGGAGCTCTCGCCACTTGGAATTGGCACCTTAACACAGACCCTTACGACCTCTTTACGAACTTCCTCGACCATTCTGAAGAACACGCCGGGGAGGAGTTTGAAGGTCATGGACTTGAAGTCGCACTTAAAGAACTCGGGCTACCTCTTCACCCAGGCGATGATCCTAAAAAAAGCATCAAGATATTCTATCTCAATCACTTTGACATGTACGGCGTGCCTCTGTCTCAGCAGACGTACAATGTTCGCGGCAAGACCCTTCGAGCAACTGGAGCTTACTACAAATTTGGTATCGAGACCTCGAAAGGTGCCATGTTCCCGCTCCTTCTTGCCGCGCCTGCGGGGGCAGCCGAAGAGCATGATCCGCCTATCCCGAAGGAGGACTTGCCTGAACTTCAGCGGGCCTTGGATCTCGCGTGGCTGTCTTGGTCAAGCTTTGCCGAGCCCAAAAACAGTCTGAAGTACCTCTTCAACGTCGGAATCACGAATGAGCAGACGCAGGAGGCCATCCACAGAGTTCTTAAGAGCACAGATACCGCATACGGCCCATGGCCTGGTGTGATATTCGACACTGATACTGACGAGGGCAAGGTGCTCCTGGGAAAGACGTGTCAGCTATTCTGAAAAGTTCCGAGCTGATATTCCTTGCCAGGGAGTCCAAACGGACGTGGACATGGCTACTTCCTTGCGCAGCACAAGGCTGCACTTGGGAACAACATCTATATTTCCAAGATCCAGGTCTTCCACGGTGCTACGGAGCCCTTCACCCCCAACATGGTATGTCAACCTCTTCGAGATCAGCCACCCACTGCTTGGCTCGAACGGTAGCTTACCACCATCAGGTGCTTCATGTCGGACAAGAGCAGCCGACAACAATGACGCGTGCGCTACGCAAGGGCTAGGGTAACGTTTTGGTTTGAGCGAAGGATGTTTTAGAGAAGACTTAGGGCACGTGAGTTAGATGTATAGACGCGGTAGGATACAGGTCAAGAAATGGTTCATATGCGTATGCGTTCATGCGCAACAGTCTCACGTGGGTGATGACTTTGGGTGGCGCTAGGCGCGACGATAATTGTGTTTCAGGCATCCGTTGCGACTTCGTCTTGAAACCTACATAGGTCATGCCGGACACACTGAGAATAACGTGCTCCTTGTTTGTACCATTCTTTTCGATGTCGTTGATCTCGGGTGTCTTTTCGCTCAAGCAACAACTTGATGGGCTGGTAGTCTTCGAACAAAATCCCGAAGCAACAGCCTTTGAGGCAGGCAGAGAAGCCGTGTTGTCGTTTGGCTTGGACTTGAGACTTCCAGTGACGGTTGTCGTGCAGCAACCTTCCGAGGTGGCCAGGTCAATGACGACGGACGGAACTTGGCTTTCAACACAGCTGCCTGCTTTTTTTCCTTTCCGAAGATTCCTTGGTAGATGATGGGGAGACCCTCGATATGTTCGAAGTACAACGCGACCCCGGCTGAGATGTAGAGGTGATGCCCGCAATTTGTCTCATGGGAAGGCAGCAGCTCTTCGCTGGACATTGAACCGAAGCAGATTTTTGTGAAATACTGGAAATCTTACAGTCTGCGAAGTTGACTGTTCCAATGGAAGGCTTGGGATGCTCCTGCGCGACCCGTTTTAAGGACGTAGTGCCTGTCGGATTGACTCCGCAAGATAGGTAGATAGCTATCAGAAAAATAAAGACAAATCCGAAAATAAACCAATAATAATATAGTAAAGAGACGAATACATAGGTACGAAGGTCTCTCCCTCCCTGGAGTGTGTGTCCAAGGCGATAACAGATCGACATGTCACCATTTTGACGCATGGCACAAGCAGAAGAGAAGGCGCCCTCTCTCATGGGACTGAATCCTCACGACTCCGGTAAGGGCGTCTCATGCCTTGTGTTGAGCCCACTCGATGCCTCAGAGCAGAGCTCGCCATCTTGCAGTGAAAGGAAAGTATACCTGCCCAAAACGGAAGGTTTTGGTGATGCGTGGATTGCGGGGGCAATTTTGACGCCATCAGTCTCACGACCGGCGCAGACGGCCCAGGCGCGAAGGCAGCTTTTCCATCTGCATCTGATAGCCCAGGCGCACAGGGTTCTTGATTTGAGCGCAAACCATCTCCGGGCGCACAGAACTCATTTGCTATTTCGAAAGCATTATTCGTCAATTTTGAATAGGTCTTCGTGGTGAGTGTGGTGCTGTTGGCGCGTGGAGCGTGACGCGACGAGCCCGGCCAAGCGAGCGAGACACCGGCGCTCTTGAAGATTGCATCTCGACACGTCCTCTCGATCTCCCCGAGATGCGCCTCGCGTGCCGTTATTTCCAGCTATGACACACATGCCATAGTAAACGCACAAGGCCCTGTTAAAAGAGCTCGTGATGGCCGTTGAGAGCTGTCGTGCATGTCATTTGCACGTCATGTCGAGCTCCCCACCTGCGAGCAGCCACGCATATCGATGCCATTCGAGGCAACGACAACAGGCCATTTCTCCCAAAAAGGAAAAAATGATGCGTCTATATGAAGACGCCTTGTCCTTAAGCTGGGCACGACACCAGTATAAAGCCTTAGGCTACCAACAATTTGCTCATCGACATCTACAAATCCGCGCGTACAAGTCAACCATACCACCACCACGATTACCATGCCAACTGCACAGCTTAGCGCACTGTTCTCGCAGCACAAGGTCACTCCAGATGTCTTGTCTAGCGATGCGGATCTGTCATACGAATTGACAGTATCATGGCCGGAGACAAAGCTCACCAGGCCTGGAGAGGAGCTCGACAGGGAACAGACGCAGTCTCCACCGAAGCTCACGCTGACTCCGGCGGTACGTAGTCCTGGATCATCGCGGTGGATTCGGTATACTGACTTGTGATGACAGCCTTCTAAGCCTCTGGAGAACCTGGTCCTGATCATGACGGATCCTGTAAGGAATACCATAATTTTCTGCCTCTTCCTCAATTTCTAATTCACCAAGGACCTTATGATGAACGATGACACATACTTCGGTCAAGTACGACACTGGCTGGTGACCGACGTCGTAACCGACTCCGACGGTACCCTGCAGATCGATCAAGGGAAGGAGATCTCATCGTACGTCGGACCGGCACCTCTGCCAAATTACCTGTACTCTCGTCCTCATCGATACGTCTTCATTGTAGCTCGTGGTTCTCGTCTGAGCGAGATTACGCCCGAAGATCTTCGAGAGCTACAGAAGCCGTATGATGCTGTGATCTCAGGGAAGCAGGGCGAGGTTCAGGATCTGGTAGATCGATGGGGGTTCAATGCGCAGGAGCTCCTTGAGGACAAGGGCTTCAGGGTGGAGGCTGCAAATTTTATGCTGGTGCATGGCACGCTACGCAGTGCGGCCACAAATGCAGGACTGATGGCTCAAGCTGCCGTCAATAAGGTAAGATATGTGTATTCCTAGATCTGACACTCGACTGATTAAACCGCGTAGGTTCTTGGGAAGTAGAGTAGACACCGGAAGATATGTAAGTCGTAATGTGATGGCGTGGAGCTTCGAGAAAAAGTCCACAGCCGCCCAAAGCCATCAAACTGTCTCGGTCACATTGCTGAGATTGGTATGTAGCAGTGATGATGACTGAATTAGAGAAGCTTTGGCAGTATCTACAAATTGACTATTACAGCGTATCTAAGTGATTGAGTAATCACCGAGGGAAGGCAACCGTCAAGCGACGATAAGCACCGCCAAGCTCGGTCAAGCTTTAGTCCTACCTTCCTGTACAGGCAACGCTCGCTCCATCCTGCCCCACAACGGACGATACAGATGAGTATGACGTGAGGTGAACTCGCAATTGCACTCCGCGCAGCCGAGAATACGAGCTTACGCTTCACCTTTAAAGTCCCTCACGATTGACACTTGTTTTTATCGTTAGCCCACCAAGGAAATGATGAAGGTCCCAACATTGCTCTGCGCTTTGACAGCCAGTGCGCTCGCGAGCCCGGGAACTGTAGAATGGCAGAGCAAGCGAGCAACAGATGCTGCATCGGCTTATGTCGCTCATACACTTGATCAGCCCGTATGTGGTCGATGTCGCACTCGAACAACACGTTACTGATCTTCTCAGATCGATCACTTCCAGAACTCAAGCCGCTATGAACCACATACAAGGGACACGTTCAAACAGCGGTACTTCTTTGATTCATCCTATTACAAGCCAGGAGGACCAGTTTTTTTGTACATTGGTGGGGAGACAAGTGGCGAAAGTCGATTCTCAAACCTCCAGTCTGGCAGTGAGTCGACAATAAGCAATGTTGATATGCTCCCGTACTGATATTCCATAGTCATACAGATTCTCATGCAGCAGTTCAACGGCCTCGGTGTTATTCTGGAGAACCGCTACTATGGAGAGAGCTACCCTTACAATACCAGTACAACTGATGAGCTAAGGTTCTTGACTACCGAGCAGAGTGAGAGCAGCCCTAAACAGTTCCAGATAGATTTCTGACATGTAACAGCAATCGCGGACAACGCGTACTTTAGGCAGCATGCTACCTTCCCTGGCGTGAACAGCACTCTGAACGGGTCTGAAGTCCCGTGGGTCATGTATGGCGGCTCCTTAGCCGGTGCACACACGGCATTCACTATGAAAACATATAATTCCATCTTCGCGGGCGGTATTGGCAGCAGCGCCACTACTCAAGCCCTCCTTGAATACCCGCAGTGGTATGATCCCATCATCAAGTATGGTCCTTCAGACTGCACTTCTCGAATCATCAACATCATCGATAAGATCGATACAGTCATCCGTTCCGGAGACAAGCAAGCTATCCAGAAGGTCAAGGATGTTTTTGGGCTTGGTGCATTGCAAAGTCTAGGAGATTTCGCCATGACCATCGCATTCCCCATTGGCGGACCGATGAACTACCCCACGAACACTTGGCAGGAGCTCAATTGGAACGAGACATACGGCGCAGACGACTTCTGGAACTTCTGCTCGAACGTCACCGATCTAGACCCACCCCATAACATCAGCAGTGTGGACACCCTGCTTGCTAACTACACTAAGGGTGAACCCTGGACTGGTCTGGGTGGCTATGCTGATTACATCAAGAAGGTTCTGCTCCCGACATGCGAGAGCGGCCGCATTGATAGCACAGACAGTGGCTGCTTCGGCACTCAGAACCAGACTTTTTATGCAGACACTACAAACAGTGCGTCCCGCTCGTATCTTTACTCCACTTGCTCCGAGTCGGGGGGTTACCAAGTTGCCCCAAAGTCCGGCCCCTCGTTGATTTCCCGAGTTTTGCAGAAGGAATATACCCAGCAATGGTAGGTCGTTACACGAAACGTTCGGAACCATAGATCTGTGGCTAATTGTTTAATAGGTGTACATGGGCTTTCCCTGCTGGTAAGCATAACGTCATCCCTAAGTCGCCTGAGCTGCACTACTACAACAAATATGGCGGCTGGGATATCAAGGCTGAGAATCTGGCTTTGATCGACGGCAGCACGGACGTTTGGCTCGATTTGTGCTATCATTCTGACCTGGCGCCCAAGCCGAGGGTTAGTAGCGACAAGTACCCTAGCTATTTGATCGCGGGAGCGGGACATCACTGGGACAGCTATGGCATCAAGGATGTTGATGCGGAGCCGGCCTACATTCGGGAAGCCCACAAGTGGGAGATAAGGACTGTGACTCGCTTCTTGCAGTTCTGGGCCGAAAAGCACTGAGCCGGAAGAGCTTGCAGGAACAGCCGCCGAGGCTTTTATGCAGTCGTGCAGATGAGACCATGAATATCGTCGAAAAGCAATCATTGGGTTCAAGTTTACAGATTAAAATATAGTACAGAGAAGCGTGAAGTGATACATGTCGTCTTAAGAATCCCCTGCCATCAGTTCCTGGGTTGTCGCTATCGAGACCGCGTCCCGCCAACAGCTGCTGGTTACCTGCGATCAGCGACCTTGGCCTTCTCGTTCACCCAACCTGCCTCGCTCGTAGGAGGGCTGACCTCATACACTTCGCCCTTGCCATCATTTTTGCCCACGAAGATCGATTCGCTATTCAATGCCGAGCTCCGATTGCTTGAGTTAGCCTCAACATCATCCTTTGTTTCGCCGTTGGCCTCACGACACCGGAACAGGTCTTCTGGGAAGGGGAAGAGAGTGCGGCGACGAGGCGGGCTCTTCTCCTGAGCCATCATCCAGACTAATGCAGTGATATCTTTGCCGAGCGCTTCGATGACAGGTGTAACAATAGGCAGCGACAAGAAGAGAACGGTATAGGATGTGATGCCGACAATGGCCACATTGGCGCCGTAGGCAAAGTCGCGCTCTGCAAGGAAGACCATGAGCCAGCTGCCCCAACTCCAGAACACCAAACCGTGGAGCAGGTAGATGGTGAAGATGTGGGGGAAGAGGACGAGCAGAGGTGGGGTAGACAGAAGCCACTGAACATAAGTAGAAAGCTCTACAATAGCCTGCATGCCTCCTGCGAAGAGCAAGCCGTTCAGTCGTGGGGTGAAGTAAGTTGGGTAGCCCGCCTTCGTAGTATTTGCGAGCGCTTCACCAGTCGCTTCGTCGGGATGGATGTCGTGTTCGGCAGTGCTAAAGTTGAAGTCCATCCAATTCGGCAGCAGGTTGACTGCAAAGCCGCATGAAACGCAGAACCAACAGAAAAAGATGAGGGGGTAGTAGAACTTAGGACGCGCATACAAGAAGTTCTTGTACTTGTAGGTGATGTCGAGATCGGTGAGCAACAGACCGAACCACAAATACGTGCCCCAGGACCGTGCGTACCAGTGGTTCAGCATGCAGAAGACGTAGAATGCGATGCGCTTCCAGCACGTCTTCATCTCCCGAACGACAATGGCGCCAAGCAGAATCAGCCAGGTACCCTGGAGCTGGACCGCGATGGTCCAGAGCACGCCAGTACAATAATTGAAAGTGATCTGAGGTACGGCGTTCGGGATGATGTAGATGAGCTCCAAGATCTCAGAGACGTACTGGCCAAAGTTCTCGTAGCGTGTGACATAAGGCCAAGTCGACCACGTCAGGGACGGAATGTAGCGCAGGTAGTTTGTTGCGCCGACATCAATGAGGAAGTACTCCAACAAAGCGATAGTAGTAACAGGAATCATGAGACGTGGTGTTCGGCGCACGGCAGCCTTTGCGATGTCCTCAAGCGAACCCATTCTGAGGTAGCTAGCAGTGAGGAAACGAGTTGAAGTGGTGAAGAAGACACCGAGCCACATCTGGTTAAGGATGAACGGTGCAACGATCTTCTGTGCCCAGTACTCCGACTCATGATGCTGTGGAGCACCAGGTATGACGATCGCGGGTACGAAGGTGAGACCGAAGTGCATCACGGTAACAACAATGGCACACAACGCAACAAGACCAGCGAGGTAGTCGATACGCTGACTAGGTGGTGGTGGTTGCGCTCTCATGCGAGGTGCAGGCAATGCCGACTCGGTGACTGTCTCCATCTGGATCTTGTCGGTGGTTTGTTGTGAGACATGAGGCACAGCAATAGTCTGCTCAGAGCCCATGTTGTTAATGTAACCCTTGGAGCCTCCGACCAGAACCGGCGAGAATCCATTTTGTGAGGGGGATGATAGGCTGCTCCCGCTCAAGGTGGGCAGCCCGTCTTTGCCAAGTTCCAGAGTGCTGTTAAACGGAGACAGTACATACGGAGTCGTAGCACCGCTGTCAAATCGCACAGAATTTGCTCGAGAGGGTCCAAGCGGCGTTGCCATGCCAATGGTAGATTCGGCGCGACTAGGTCCAATTTGCTCAATGGTAAGATCGTCTGACTCGTACTTTGACGATGCTGGTCGACTTGATGCTGCCGGTTTCTTTTCAAACCCATCTGAGTGGATCTCGTTGACATTGTGAGTGTCACTCTTGTCCTGGGTAAGGATCGGGGATGCTGCTCCAGCTGAAGGAGCTCCATGGCCCTTAGACTTTGGCTGCGTCATACGACGAATGAAGGTATGGACAAGAAGGAAGGTCGAAAGTGCAAGGCAGGCTACGGAGATCCACAGTGCCGGCATCCGCTTGATGCTTTTGGGGGGATCTTGTCGCCACTTTTTCGTAGCTTCTTCGGCGAAAGCTGTTGATCCACGGAGAGTGCTATCATCCATAGAGCATGCATCGGTGATTGAGCACCTGGCGACAAAATCGTCGCGGGCAGCATCGTTCGTAGACGAGGAATTGAAGAACATTCGAGTCCAGCCGACCTCAGCGGCGGAGGTCCAACTCGGCGGACCACTCATAGAATAGCGGTTGCCAGTAGACCAATGCTTGAGGTATATTGGCGCAGGTACTGAGGGCATGCCCTTCTTATCCTTGTGCAATATCTGTCGAGTAAGGTTGCCTCCGGCATAGAAGTTGATATAGTCTTCTGTCCAGTCGATGCGATACTCAGTGAAGTCCCAGGGGTTGACGCTACCATTGCTGAGGCTACTTGCTAGTGTCGTGTAGTTGTGGCTTGCGGAAGGTCCTTCAAGGAGCTGTGTGTAGTTGATGCCAAGGTCGCGCTCGGTGAACTCTCCATTGATGAATGTGCCGACCCAGGCTTCTGAGGGATCGTTCGTGTTCATGACGCTGAGTTCGGCGACTTCGGTGTCGTTGAACTGCCACATCATTGACATCGCTGAACCGGCGGAAGTCTGCCTTGGTGACTTGATGAGCGTGCGGAAAGAGCCATACTGAATGTCGCGCCGTGCCGTACGAAGGCCGGCTCCTTCCACGACGTGATCGTCAGTTGAAGGCTGTACAAGAAGCTGGAGGGATCCATTGCTAAGTTTTAGGTTTGCTGGGTTGGCGCCCTGACGATAGATGGCGTTCCAGTCCTTCTCATATTTGTTGATGTAGTGTTCGGCAACAAACTCGGAGGGGAGGTTTTCTGTCTCGTTGAAGTAAACGATAATGGAGTCTGTGAACAGTGCCCCTGTGGCGCCATCGTAGAATCCGCATGTACAGTTGCCGTTCCCATTAGCGACCTCGCTAGCTGCGAGCACAGCGTACGCGAGGATACAGGCAAAAGCCAACATATTCAATGAGTGTAGATACACAATGAGTGTACAAGCAGAGATAGTTATCGGCTCAGTAAAAAATCAGTGCTTTGTGGATCAAGTGCACTTGCTAAGAAGGTTGAAAGGAGAGCTCGACCCGGTGATAGCGGCCTCCAATCCACGATTCAGCTCCGGGGCGAAACAGTTTGGCGGACTGGAGAGGAGCCGTAAGCTTGGTATGGATTAGAATGATCAATGATTTGTCGGCACTGAGATCCTCTTGCCTATCAAAGTTGCTGTAAAGCCCCTGCTCAAGCCCAGGATCAGGACGCCATCGAACATCGTGCTGGTCCTCTTTTTCGCCGAGGCGGACGTTTGCAAGCTTTCTTGGCGAATCCCGCCTTTCGTTACACCAAGAATGGGGGACATGTAAGCGGATAGGCCTGCGGGTCAATGGCTATCGCGAGAGGAAGAGAGAAATGATTGTCGGCATGGTGGGGCAAAAATACATGGTTGCATTAGCGCCAGACCGGGATGCATGCCGCTCAAACCACCACCTCGCACGGTGTCTCTTACATTCCCATCTCATCGACTTTCTTTTTGAGCCTAGGTACCAGGCTTTATGACCCTGCACCTCAAAATCTGGTCGCAATGACGCTTGTTTGACTATTCTTGCTACCAAAATATACTCTAAGCAAGCGTTATCACGACTATGCGCAATGTCGCACTACAACAGGGTAGCGGACGCGGTGCTACCTGCAGGGCCTTCGAAGCACGCAGGACGCGTTACCTATCGTAAGATCCCAGAGCCCCAAGCCTAGCTAATAGTACACTGCAGTAAATTTCAGGAACAGACAACAGCATGTAGTGGAGGAGGATTACACCCGGCCTTCCCCCACGGATGCGCCAGGCTATCGACGCGGTCCAGTGTTACCAGGATCCACCAAAGTGATGATCGTAATTGTGCAGAAAGAAGATCTTGACTTCTCGTGCCTGCAAGACAGACAAGGATCTTTAAAGCAAAGCTATGATCAGCCCCACTCCCAGCTGCCATTGAGGCCGGCGAATGCATCAGAAAGACCGACCAGGGGAGAGACGGGAAGTACAATGGTAAATGGCTTGGTTCGTTCCGGACTTTCTGCTCGTTCGGCATTGGTATCCTTTCTCTTTTTGTCGGCAGTCAATCGTTACTCTATCGGCCATCACGTTCTTGACGGATCACATATTGTGCTGCCCCAGCCTCTGCACTTTTCAATCGAGTCGCTTCAGTCAACAGCTGGAACTAGGCATCTCTCGACAGTCACCCCTCTTTTTGACTGACGTTTCACTTGGATTTACCTGTATGTTGGTGCTATCTGACCAACATCCACCGAGTTACCATGTCGCAGACCAAAGACTTCACTGTCGAGATCGGCGAGCTTGCACCAGCCACACCAGTCGTCCAACAAGCCCCAAGGAAATTCTCGTCAGCTGGGGATGTCTTCGAGAAAGTTTCCATGTTCCTGTCAGAGTGGACACCGTTTTGTCTGGTCGCATCCTACTTTGTGTTCTCAACATGCATGTATATGTACTGCAGCGAGGGCTTGATCGCGGTGTTCTGGTTCATCTACATGTGCACGAACTTCTACATTGCTGGAACCACTGTTCTAGAGGCCTTCATGAGCATCAATCCCTGCCGCGAGGCAAGGAAGGTCGTCACTCAGGCGGAAGAGAAGGGATGGCTGTTCCCTACAGCCCACAGCAAGCTTCCTATCTTGGATCTTCTTATTGTCGCGTACCTCCCCAACGAAAAGGATATCATCATGGACCGCGCGATCTATGCTCTGGAGCAGCTTGACTATCCGCAAGACAAGATTCGGATCAATATTCTTTACAACACACCCATCTCTATCGAGCCTCTGGAGTCAGAGCTCCACCAATTACCTCTCAAGTATTCCCATGCTAGAATCATCAGAGTACCCAACTCAACCTCCAAGGCGGACAACCTCAACTACTTCTTTACCTTGGACACTGGCTCTGACATCATCGCCATCTACGACTGCGACCACTACCCACACCCCAATGCCCCTCGCTGGGCAGCTGAACGCTTTGTGGCTGATGCTGAGGTCGATGTTGTCCAAGGCCGCTGCATCATCTTCAACTCCAACGATACGCTTCTCACCAGCATGATTGCTGTTGAGTTCGACAAGATCTACGCCGTTTCTCACCCCGGGCGCTCTGCGATGTGGGGCTTCGGCTTATTTTGTGGAAGTAATGGTTACTGGCGAACTTCACTGCTTCGTGATCTGAAGATGGACGGTTCTATGCTGACCGAGGACATCGACTCTGCCCTCCGGGCTTTCTCGCGCGGGTGTAAAACAATTCATGATCTCAACGTCACATCATACGAGCTTGCACCTACGACGTTTAGTGCCTTCTGGAAGCAGCGCCTTCGATGGGCGCAGGGTTGGGCTCAGGCGTCGATGCGACACTGCAAAATGATCTACAACGGTATCAAGGATCCGCTACACGAGGGCGTTAAGCGCGGCTTCACAGCCAGATTCGGCGTGCTCTCGCTATTGCTCATCCGCGAGGCCTCGTACTACCTCGTCACGCAATACACGTGCCTGGTTTTGTCATTCGTCATCGTCAAGTTCCCCAGGTCCGGCGATGAGCTGTGGAAACTTGTTTATTTCCAATACCCTGTATCGCAGTGGCTTTTCATTATCAGGTACGTTGAGATCCTCCCATCATTCCAAATCTTGGACTTCGCTAATGTTTTCCGACAGCGTGGTATGTCTGGTTGCGACGCTTTGGATCACCAACCAGGTCAAGTCCGAATTTGTCTCGAGGAAGATGATCATTTTGTTCTCGATCATGTACCCATTCTATCTGGTCTTGTCGGCCACCATCGGCCTGTACGGTCACGCCCGACAGATCGTGAAGTATAGCTCATGGAACCCCACTGCCAGGAAGTAATGCACATGTTGTACTCGTAAATGAAATTTTGCACGATTTATGTATATACGTTTTGTACTTTAAGTTTCACTCGGCAATAGGTCGGTAACCTGTGAGCGCGCCTGTAGTGATGCCACACGTGTACATGCGATATCGCCCTTTCTCATGTGCCAAACCTGAGTCAATTAACTCCCCTGTCTTGATCATGACTTACACATTCCCATTTAAGCATTTACACCTTTGTCAATGAGTCGCTATCGCCGCCCCTCCGATCTTGCATCAATTTTGGAAGGTGACGGGAATCGCCACTTTGAATTCGCCCACCGTGCTCGGCGATCCTGACGCCAAATATCTTCACTGCTAGTCTTGGCGTAGATCACCAGAGCTTTTGGAATGGAATGATTAAACGAGTCAATCGTTCAACCTCAATAAGTAATTATTGCTTGGCCAAATAGACATGTTTGATAAGCTCAAGTCGGCTAGCCCTATAGAGCAGAGCATCGCATTGGGCAGGCGCTGGTCTTGAAACGCGTGACCTGTAGGGGATACAAAGCCCACAGGTCTTCGGGATGACTTCGTATTTGCTGGCGGTAGCACCCGAGCGCCTTCGCCAATGTCGGCCAATTGCTTGTTCGCTAGAGCCAACGTCGCCTCTGAAACATAACTAGGATCTGCCTCGGGAAATTGAGATAGCTCTCAACGTCTACCGGTAATCCACAGGACGCGTGCCAGCTTCCTCAATGCAGTGTTACAATTTTGCTTTTAAGCAGGGGTAAGCACCAATCACACCATCACAAAGAACAAAGCGATCTGTACTTTCTCAAAGCCCCCGAAGCAATTGCCGATGATCGTGGCCGCATGGCTTGAAGCAAGATTTTATTGCCGTTGATGCCGAGCAAGTGCATTTGTGAAAACTTCCACGCAATTTGCCAAGAGCATCAACAGCACAAGCTCGCGTCATGGCAAAACCCAAAATTTGGATCAGCCTGTCAACAAGATAATTCGACGCTTGATAACTCACCCGGAAAGTTCCTCTGACATGCCAGTTTCTAGTGTGCGCTAGTCTAGCAGAGCTCTTACCTTTGCGTGCTCTCATTGGTCGTTCTAGGATCAATCGTATCCTTACTCATTCAGGGACCCCTCTTGTATCTAAAGCAGGACGACGCGGCCCATATCGCAATCAGATTCCCCATCTCGCCTTGGCGCATATCCAACCTGTAATCGATATTCGGGTAGTAGCTGAAAATTGTTGACCCAAGTGGGAGCACCGTGCATTAAAATGTTGTGCGATCGTGACGGCATCCATGCAAAGCCCTGTCAAGCTTCTGACATCCATAGGTTGATCTCGGGTCTCCCCACGGAAAATCGGGGCCAGTTGTGTGACGAGTAACACGTGTTGTGATGCTTCTAGGCCCGTTGAAGGTCGTACGCAAATCTCCCCATCATTGTTGTGTTCAAGAAAGCCAGCCTGCTGTTCCAGATCTCCAGCTGCATTGGCTGTCGCCCAAACTCCAATCTCTCACCAAGATCACCATGAAGTCACATCTTCTGCCCGCTCCTTTGGCTTCGGTCTTTAGCACCACAAGATCGTTGTCGTCGACTCGTATCGCTTCCCAGGACTACCTAATCGGTCTTCGTGGTCTTCTTGTTCTTCAGTCATTCTTGTTCGTCTTCTTTCAAGTCTTCCTTCCCACCGCGGTGCCAGACTCCAAGAACACAGATGGACCGCTCTACCAGACAATCCTTCGGAAGTCGTTCTCAATCATCTTTGTTAACGAGTCCTTGATCTACTCATGGATCATCTTTCTGTCCGCCCGCACAATCGCGCTGCCATATCTCAGCAACACCACCCGCGAAGTCTGTGCATCCAGTGTCTTCCGTCGCAGTGTCCGACTATGGCTTCCGACCTTCGTTGCGTTCTCCATCGCTGTTGCAGCTTTCACAGCCGCTGATAATGCATACATCACTGAGTTCTTTGCGCGCACTGGCAATGTCTCCACTGGAACACCCATGCGCATGCGCAACTTCCTGGTCTACTTCAACTCTCTTTTCGACATCTTCTGGGTCAACAAGGAATACAGCCTCCAGGCGGCTAATCAGGCCTTCCCTTCTGGCACGATGTGGATCGTGTCCGTACTGTTCCAGCAGAGCTACACTGTCTACATGACCATGATCATCGTGCCATACACTCGTCTTTCTTGGCGCTTGAAGGCGCTGTTGGTCTTCATCTTGACTGCATACTGGGTTCAGAGTTGGGCGTGGTACAGTATCACAGGTCTCTTCATCACTGACGCCGTGCTCAATATGGACTTCCAGGTCAGGTCGCGTACGGGTCTCAAACTTGGGAAACTCAACATCCCGGTGTGGCCATTGTATGTGGCGTTTGCCTTGACGGGCATCATCCTGCAATTCCTATTTATCTCCTGGAAGCCAAGTATGCGCGATAACGAACACTACGGTCACACCAGCTTGTACACCGAGGGCATGCTCAACGAGGAGCAGGACCTTGATCAGCCGTTGGCCCGCGTCGATGACTATTTCCTCGTGTTGGGTACGATGCTGCTCATTGAGACATATGACCTACCGCAGAGGTTGCTAAGACTCAGGCCCTTAGTTGTGCTAGGAAGGCGGAGCTTCAGTTAGTGCCAATGCAGTGTATGTAAAGCGCGAGGCTAACGAATCTGCAGGCACCTTCCTTGTTCAGTCCATCATCATATATACTGTTGGTATCAAGCTCTGGATGGCTATGACCGGCACCGGCGTGAGCGACTCACTAAGCACTTTCGCAAGCTTCATCGTCTGCGCGGCCATGACCGCGATTGGATCGGAGATTTTCTACCGTCTTATCGATCTCCCAAGTGTCGCTGCGGCAAAGGCATTCTGGATGTTCATGATCAAATGAGCAAGAATAGAGAGAGTGTTGTTCGGATATTTCAACAGGTCGAGTATAGTATTGACGAGTTACGACCGAAGCGTTCGGATGAGGTGCTTTTGTTCACCCAAACAAACAATGTGAATTTTTACACCTTCATCTCAAAAGTTGCTGTCCTGCTACCTCAGCCTTTTGACTTCAACTTGGTCTTCTGTGCTGCTGCGTCGGCCGCGAGCTTCTTGTTTTCCTGTGCTGATCTCCATCCCTTCCAATACTTGCTATTAAGGAGCCATACAAACATCATGATCAACGCTGTGATGGGCAATGCTACGGAGAAGTAGACCTTGAATGTGTCCTCTTGTGCTGCCAGGTCGTCGGTCATGCTGAATAGTCCAGTTATGAATGTTGCTGGGATGAAGATTGTCGCGAGCCAAGACAACCGTGCCAAGCTGTGGTTTTCCTCCAAGCTCTGATTGGCGTTTTGAATTGACAGCTCGGAGTCTATGTGATCTGATAGACGACCCACTCGATCCTGCTGCTCTTTCAAGAGTCGCTTTACCCTTTCAAAGTCCTCCTTGACGTCAGCAAAGACCTCCGCCCCTTTGTTGTGCTTAGCAGCTAACGCGGTTAGTCTTGCAGCGGCAGGTATGCTCTGCTCCAGTGTCTCCTCGACCATCTCGCGAAGTACTGGTAGCAAACGGCGCCATGTGAGAAGACGCTTGAGAGAGTACTGTATGACATCGCCTTTCGAACGGAAGACTTCTGGCAGCTCCAGCTCCCATTCCACTTGACTGAGACGTGCGTTTATGTAGTCAACAACCACCAGCCACTCAGCACAGATGGTGAAAAGTGTCGGACAGGTCAGACACTGTGGTTCTATCTCATGGCTGGACACGTCCTCAAACCATGGGTAACTGAGCGTCATCTGCAAAATGTCTTCGTACCAGGACCCGGAAAGCTCGGGTTTCTTAGTCCCCGATGTTGGAAGCCAGTTTGTGCGACCGTACCAAAGAGGCCTCCCTTCTTCTTTAAGGGAAGGGTCAAGAAGTATGATACCCACTGTGCCGTTACCATATTGGCTGTCTTGCCCAATCCAGATTGTTGTGCGTGTCCTCATCAGTGAGACAGTAGCTCCTTCCTCGTCTTTGTAGTTCCAATGATTGTTGTCGTCATCAGGGCGCCTTTTGACGTTCCACTTGCTCACCTGCTTCTCTGCCTTCTTGAGTCCTTCTTTTGATGTATGATACTGCAATCGAAGATTCCGCAAGCGAAACCACGACCGCTTCTTGGCACTCGACGATAGACTGGGGGGCATTGCCCAAGGGTCTCGAGTATTGTACCAAACGGTGTCTGTGATCTGCTCTCGGAAGAACAAGGGGTCGATATCGAAGCGGCCACCTAGCAGCTCAATGACTTGCTGTGAGAGATCTTCAACAACAAAAAGTCGGAGCGGCGATGTCCCTGCACCGTCGCGCTTCATGTCATCCAAAACCTGTCTCAGCCTTTCTAGCTCGCCAATATTCTCGTCTACCGGTGCTACGGCTGGCTGATATTCGATGAATGTGACCGTTGTCCTCTTGTGACGCTCCTTTCGATCTTCTTGGTTGTTGTGCAGATGCTCCCATCGCCAAGGATCGGTCCCTACTTGCATCCAGTCTACCAAGTGGCGAAGCGTTTTCCAGGACTTCGCCATGCCTTTGATCTTATCTAGATATGGCATATCGCTCATGTGAGACATTTGGGCGCTGCGGAAGTTAGAACGAACCTTCTTTCCCAAGCACATCTGTTTACTGACTGATCAATCTTCTGCCACTCATGCTCTTCATCTGGTCCGTCGTAGCATGTTCCAATCCCGTAGGGGTCACCAAACTCCAATGGCTTCTTCTTCACGTCATTTGTGGTAGACATATCGACGACTGAAGGGTTGTCATTCAGAATCTTTCGCTGCACAGAAGTTGTAGGTGTGGACGAATAGCTGGTCGTCGCTGCGTTTTGCGACATGGCATCGAGGGGGAAATTGATAGTCTACCGCCCGCAAGGCTCGGGACGAGCCATCATATAGCCTCATTCAGTGGCGCCATTAGGCGTGCATGGGACGAAAACCGAGGAGGGGCTGAGAGGCTGAGGCACCGCCAGTCGCGTATGGTGTCAGAAAACCTCGAATGAGTACCGATGGGGCATTATCGGTGTCTCTGCACCGCTCAGACATTGCGCATCTTGTCTGACACACCTTCCAGGTAGGATCGCGTTGCTGACTATCGTATGTAGATGGAAGGTGGTTTTGTAGGTAGAACACCCGGCCCCGAAACTGTTGTTTGAGCCCCACAAACGCGCTGGTAAGCACTAAACAAGTGGCTCCTGCCCCAGCCCCCTGCAGCTGTCTCTGCCTCTGCAAGTCGTCACACTTTATCGAAAATCCTGGTCCTCATCATGATCTGACTGGCCCATTGTCTTTCTCAGAGGCAGGCAACCTGTCATCAAAGCTCGTCAGATTGCTGCACGTCTGACCACGATCACCAGCGTAAGCGAGCAGCAGCCGAGGAGCAAACGAGCTGAACATCTTAGCCGCCAAATTACAAGGAATACGGACGGTAAGACACGTTCCAAACCGCAATCTGAAATATCGATACCGCGAGACATGGGATTGTCCTGACTGTTGCGGAAGAGGATCTTCACTTACTCTCCCCACCAGCGCCTAAACTTGCACTCCTAATATACGGCTCCAACGGAAAGACTTGCTTCTCCGCTTGCACATCTCCATAAACCTTTGCCCACCTCTCCCTCAGCGCTTCCGGCGTCTCCCAAGCATTCTCTGGGTCCCTCAACCACAGCCTGACCAGATGCCTCTGCTTCTCTTCTGAGTCTGTAAACCCATCGCGCGCGTGGAAGATACTCAAGTTGTTCGCGAACTGCACATCGCCTTTCTTGAAGTTGAGCGAGACTGCGTACTTCTCCGCGAGAAAGTGCAGTGCGTCGAGCGCTTCGGCTTGGGCTTCGGTAATCGGAGGGATGTCTGAGGACCGCGCGAGGCCTTGGAAGCCGGTAAATGTGCGGCGTGCGTATTGGATGATGAGACGCTCAGGCGACGAGTCGGTCGCGGGCTGATGATGAAGCAATGGGCGAGAGACGTACGGTTTGGCTTTGTCGCCGAAGCTGGACTATGTCAGTGACTGTAAGTGGTCAGAATTGTGGATCATACTTCTCTGCAGGCCATGGCTCTGCCAGTGTTCTGATAAGATCAGGGCGAGTGCGTGCTAGCTCGTTATACACCCGCCAGCTGCTACTCAGCTTGCTTTCTCCTCCCTCGGCTGCCTCTTCCAGAGACAGCAAGGCGATCACATCTCCTGAATCGGTGTGGAAGACTTGCTTGTCGGTCGTGTATGCCGGAGCGCCAATCTTGCTCGCATCATATATCCTGCTGAGATCTTTGATGTGGTTAAGTACAACGTCTGCTGGTTTTCCGTCGTACTGGTTATCCTGACGGCCGCGTATGGGAGTAATGTGGGATGCAATGCCAGCATAGATTATGAAAATCTCTTCTCTTGTGTGGGTAGAGACTGGAAGACCGCGGATGACCTTGAAGCCGAAGGCGTGGTGGATCTCGTTAGAAATCTCTCGCAGCTGATCATGAAGCTTTGGTAATGGGAACGTCTCTTGGTTGACATGACCCAAGGGTTTTCCTAAGCTCTTGAAGTGCTCTAGTGCCTGCTCGATCTCCTTCAGGTCAGAAGCAGTGAGCTCATATGTCCAGTTGAAGCGCTCAGCTATGTCGGTGTTGTCCCAGACCAGTGGAGATTTGAGCTCTGCTGGAAAACCGGGTGGAAGCGTTTTCTCAAGGTTGCCACCTTTCAGACGTCTCTGTACGCGTGCAAGGTATTTATCATGGTCTGGTGTATAACCAATGTCTGGCTGCTGTGCGACTTCTGCAATAGCCATGGTGTAACTAGACAGGTTGTTTAGAATTGTGAGCAGCTTGATAGGGAAGAAGTGTGAAGCATGAAATCTACAGCTCTGAACTCTTCTTATGCTGCGAAGCCGTAAATAAACGTCAGTGGGGTGGTAGTTGACGTGAGAGCTGTGGTGTCTTGAGTGGAGCTCGTTGCCTATTTAGGAAAGACTGCATAGCTCATATCCGGCTAGTATGGCGTGCTTAGTCGCTGCATGTCACTATAGCACCGTTTCGAATCGATTGGACGCTTTCAATTCCATTAGAACGCCGTAGACGCCGGAAATGCCGAGCAGTAGTTCGCCACGCCCATACTAATTCCAAAATACGCTCTAACAGTTACACCGTCCTTCAACGCCGCTTATACAAGACCTTGTGCTCAAGGAAAGAGTGTTATGATGCCTCTCTTAAAGATACAAAGCAGTAGGTCTGCGCTGTGCAAGCTTCAAGAATGTGGTGTTGCCAGTGTACATGGGCCAACCGCTCGAAGCAGTACCGGTGCCGGTGACCAGGCTGGGGGCGCTCGTGACTAAGTGCATACTACCAATACCAGTCTCTATAGGAGCCTCATCAGTCTTGGGTGCTTCGATCGTCGGCTGCTCGGTGACTGTGGGCTCCGATGGCTCCTCAGTAGGCTCTGGCTCCGGCTCCGGCTCCTGGGTAGGCTCAGGCTCGGGAGTCTCAGTGGGTTTAGCGTTATCCGGACCGATTGGGATGCAGCTCGAGTACAGTGGCCATGTTTTCTCAAACAAGTCTTTCTCAAATGAAGGAGCTTCATTGACTTTGCCGGCATTGAGGTTTACGTTGATGCCAACATCTGTGCCGAGTTGCACGCCGACTGTCTTCTTGCTGTCACAGACACCGACGGTATCGACGACGCCGGACATCTTGGCCTCGAAAAAGGGCAGTTGAGCATCCACGGCAGCCTGATAGCCCCATCCTATCACATATCAGTGAGTATCTTGCTATCATTAGTGTAGTCACATACTGCCAAACACCTCGGCCTTTAGCTGAACTCCGAGCTCACTCCAAGCGCGAATGTTACCGCCGATCTCAGCACTGAATCCCGGATCGATCTTCTCAAAGTCTGGCTCCCAGCCGCTGAA
Source organism: Didymella arachidicola (assembly GCA_016630955.3). Classification (NCBI taxonomy): domain Eukaryota; kingdom Fungi; phylum Ascomycota; class Dothideomycetes; order Pleosporales; family Didymellaceae; genus Didymella; species Didymella arachidicola. The sequence goes on along the minus strand of CM049997.1, from coordinate 732,075 downwards.
TTCGTTCTCTTCTGGTTTAGTAAGCCTGATATCGACCTTGGCCTCATCCTTGATCTTGGCTTTGGCTCCCACACTCATCTCGCTGGTACCCTCAAGAGCCGAAGAGCCCATGTGAACGCCCATGGTAATGAACGGACCAATCTCCAGAATACCTGCAATTTTCAAGGCCTGGACAGGGATCTCAATTTCTGGCTTCATATCCCACTGCAGCTCTTTGCCTAACTCTCCGTCGGCATTGAGCTTCAGCTTCATGAGTCCATTCACACCTTGAGGATAAATGTTCAGTGTAGCATCGTTGGGAATACCAAGCCAGTTTTTCTTGATGTCAAAGTCTGCGACAATGGTTCCTGCCGTGGTCAATTCAAGATTGGCACTCAATGCCAGGCCAGCAGTCTCCTTCGAATCTTTCGCGTAATTGAAGAGTTCACCGTTGAAGGTGTGCGAGATATCCATCTGAGTGCCATCGTCTCCACGACGCGCAAGATGAGGGTGGGTGATGTTTGCGGTGGCTGGATCAATATACTCGTGGCCAAGGTTAAGGTTGAACGACTGCGCTATCTCATCCCATGGCTTCTCTTCAGCGGTGATCTCGGCCTTTAGATTAGCCTCGTCGAACTTGATTGCGCTGACAAGATAAGGAGAGCGATTGTCGCCCTTGTAGCACATGTCAGGCTCCGTGACTAGCGTAAAGTGGTTGATATCAGCATCGTCAATCCACTTCCAAGCCGACTTCGCGTAATTCAAAGACTCTGCGTCGCCGAATTCCAGGATCATGGGTTGGCCAGGAGTACCACACTTGATCGACTTCATCCGCTTCGCGAAATTCTCAACCGCGAGGATGTACTCGTCGTCGCTTTGGGCGGCCATGGTGAAGTTTGCGACGAAGATGTTGTCACCAGCTGCCGATTGTTAGGACACTCTTCAGCCTCATCACTTGATGCTGTACGTACCGTAGCCACCCCAAAAGAAGGTAGAATGCTTTGCAGGGTCAAAGCAACCATTCCCGGGCATCTCACGTTTCTCAGAGCGGCCTCTGAGGAGTACGCCAGGGTCGCTAATGGCTTTCAGATCAATAGATGGCAATGCTCGCTTGCCAAACACATTAGAGTGAACTTCGTCTGGCCTCATAGGGGCTAACTCGAGAGGAGCTGGGGCTCGTCTTGCGACTGTTTGGTCGCCCGGGTGATGATCCGTACCCCAAGGCTCCAGATCCATGGTGTTCGCTTCCAGAGCGAATGTCGTCGCTATAGTTAGCTTCAGAAAAGAGCGTGAATTGAAGCGCATAGTGTTCAGTCGCAGACCAGAACGAATGTGATAGCGTCGAATCGAATACGGAACCTTGAAGGTCTTGCGATAAAAGTGATCAGAAAAAGAGAGTATGTGGAAAAGGAATGTGTGAGACTAGCAGGAGCCGCTGTACAGAAAGAATGTGATGATAGCCTGCATATCGGCCTGGTGGCATTGATCAAGCATCTTGTATACTACGCAAGTGACCTGATCAGAGGCCTTGAAGCCATCGCATGCGTCAAAAGTCCGTCATCGGTCATCCGTACTGCCAAGAGCGAAATGGACATTTTGAGGTCCGTAGCGCGCAAGGTTCGTTTTTGGGTCAGCATTGTAGACCAGGTTGTACGTTGTAGCTATGTAGTCAGTAGATCCATCTGAGGTTACGTAGTCGGATCGAGATGATTCCAATTCCAAAAGGCTCCTTCCTTGAGGTCGAACGAGCATTGCTTGAGTCTAGAATAGCCAGGTGTAGCCAAAGGCCAGCTCCACAGTGAATCTGGGGACCGCGAGCCGCACAAGGCTGGACGTATTTCGGCTTTGGTGAGGTATGGACACAACGCTCGGACTCGCCAGGCACACTTGTCTGCAGCTTCGGGGTTCACGACCCTAAGACACGAGGCGGCACAGCGGGGCTTACCAGGTAGCCAGCGATTAAGAACTTCAACGTCGGAGGAACGAATCGGGCATCACACGCATGAGAGACCTCAGCATGTCCCTCGATATATGTTTGATCAAATCCTGTTGACTTGCAGACAATGGTGATGGTGCTGCGAGTGCTGGTGCGGCCCATGGGAGGTGCAACGGCACGACGGGCCCTTCGCATATTTGCGGCATGGTGTCCAACGCTCTGCCTCACCATGCCATAACACTCTGAGCATGCTCAACTGCGCATCTCTAATTCGAGCTAATTATCCATGAGCGATATAACATCTCACAGTTTCTTATGAGGTGCCCCAGCTTTAGTACGGCCGTATCGAGACCGTAAGCGCCAACATCGAGTGGAAATGAGCGTCTTGCAGCCATTCGTTTGCAAGAACCTGGGAATCCCTTCCCCTTTCGACAATGGCAGCATGTCTAATCCCCGAAAGTCTGGAGGTTGTTTGTTTAATCCTGCCAGGCGGCAAGACCTTTTGGAGTTTGTTTTGCGAATGTGCAGCCTTGTAGCGAAGCAGCCTTGTCTAGAACGTGCTCAGCTATGCGGCGTGGTCATCGGCGCAGCAAGTATCCTGACGAATGCAGTAGACATAAAGCACCTCTGGGCCATGCAATTCGCTGTTCAGGTCGTGCACAGGTACTCTCGGGGTTCGGTAAGGTAGGCACGCCTGAGAATGGGGTGTTTCACAACTCCGTATACGCTCAGCTAACCCCACCACCAGGGGGCGGCGCAGTTTGATGCTCGGATCATACGGCGAAGAACGTATCTGAGGATGTAATGTATGCTGTATAAGTGTCGAACCAAGGCCTAGTAGACTCGTCAGCCCTCAAGTCTCATTCCTCAAGCTCCGTACCAGCGACCGCAGCTGCCTTCTTTCAATTTTACCTTTCACGTCTTACATCCTCGAACATAGAATCAGGATGCGTTCTTCTACCGTTGTCACTCTCTTCGCAACTTCAGCTGTTGCACAATCATCCGTTGAGGTGAAGACTGGATCTGCTGTCCACATCATCAACCCTCTGCCCCTACAGGTGTCCACTGTCACCGTACTTGGGTCCAGCTCCGGCACAACCACCTATATCAACTCTTGCTCCACCACGGGCATCCCGGCTTCATTCCTCTCTGAGGCTACAGCAGGTAGGCCATCGTCTGCGCGAAATGTTTGGCCCTTTCTAACGGCAGCAGCGTCCTCGAGTAGGTCTGTCGCATCATCTGCGCGCTCGGCAGCGGGTACCCTTGCCTTGACTCCCATTGCTGCACCATCAACGACCGCTGCTGCACGTCTCCGTCGCCAGGATGGTGGGTTGCTCGATGGCCTTTGCGAGCCCATCACAATCAAGCAGGCCTCTGAGTCTGCTCAGATCCAGATGAAGGACCCCTCTGATGGCGTCTGGAGTGCCGAGATCAACTGCAATTGGAAGGGTGCTGTGGGGTCTGCTGATCTGACCTGCACCGCTATCCAGAGCGGTGCCATTCCTAGTGAATTGAGTGTGGATGGCACGACATCTGCTACTCTCAAGGCGAGCGAGGTTGCTGCAGCAAGCATTATTCAGACTGTCGAGGTTGTCTCGCTGGCTTCCACCTCCGCAAACCCAACAGCGTCTGGATCTCAGTCTGGTACCACCAGCTCCACCGCCTCTGGCTCTGGTGCTCCAGCAGCCACTGGCGCCGCTGCTGGCGCCCCTCTCCCCATGGGCATGATGGCTTTTGTGGGTGGTGCTGCTGGTGTCTTTGCTGCCGCGCTTGCCTTGTAAGTGCTAGCTGAGTGAGAATTTTCTATCTGGATGGGACCACGGAGCGTGGTGTTGCATTGTAAGATCACGGGCGCGATAGTCGCATCTTCGGCAATTTCACGGTTGGGTTGGTTGGTTGGTTGGTATTCATTTTACGTCTGGTTGATGGGGAATAAGTCCACCATCTCGCCTCCCGAAGGGCATATACGACGTGCTAAGCTATGGAATTACTGTGCTGCTACACTACCTTAGAAAGCATTTCTTGCCTGAGCGGGTATTGCTACCATGTCAGAACTACAGCTCCCCTTCCAGTTGGGGAGACTGAGCGATTTGTGTACATTAGGGTGGATCCTTGGTGTGTGTTCAGAGGCATTTGAGCGCCGTAAGAGTGGGAAAGAGGGGGAGGGAGAGTGGAGGAGAGAAGAAGGGGGGAGTAAGAAGGAGAGTAAGAGGGAAAGTAGGGAAAGAGTACGGGTGTTTGCTGCTGTTGCAGTACAGGGTAAGCTACCGGAGGCAGACCTTGGTGTAGTACTGTGTGAGTTGGGTAAAGGCTTCGAAAGCCTCTGGATCCCCAATCAGCACGGCAGTGTACGCTAGGCCATCGCTCCGGCTGGATGGTGGTATGGAAGGTCGAAGTGGCCATCGGCCAAAGGCCCCTAGGGTCTTGCGGCAGAGCGCAAGGTGCTCTGGTGTCTTGTCAAGCCCGCATGAGCAGGTGAGTGTTGCGTCGTTGTGACTGAACTTTCGGTGGTACCAGGCGAAGTCGCCGTGCATAGATCGAATTGCGAGCAGTCTAGCCAAGATGGCTCTTGGTAGGTCTAGTTCCGGTAGTCTGCTGTGAAGTGAGTAGCCCAACTCCCATCTTTTGTACCATGTAGAGAGGCTTTCTTCCTTCTTAGACCACCAGGTCTGCTGTGTATCGTGCAGTGCTTGGCGGGCAACTGACTTGATGCCTGAGAGTGTAGGCATAGCGGCTTTTCCAGTCGGGGGTGATGGGTGCTGGGCTTCTAGGTTCGCCCTTTCAGGGTTGGGCATGACTCGTTAGCCCGTATTTATGCTTCGGGCATCCCGCTCCATCCCGCTCCAATATCTTAAGGGGAACGTCCACTGTTCTTACTAATACAACTGCGCTACTGCTAACGTGTTTTACAAGCGAGTCGTCAATACAAGCGAGTCGTCAGCCCCACCAACTTTGATCAACCACCTTAAGTCTTTTCATCATGCCTCAACGCTATGCCCCTCAAGTACTATCAAATGAAGCTGATGTTCAGCTTGCTATTAATTCTATTGTTTCAAAGCAGATTCAGTCTGAAAGCCGCGCTGCTCTAGCCTTTAACGTCCCTCGTATGACAATGCGCGACCGACGCGCTGGGAAGCCTGCCCGACGCGATTGCCAGCCCAACTCAAAGAAGCTTACCCAGCTAGAAGAGGAGGTGATTGTTAAATACATACTTGATCTAGATCTACGTGGCTTTGCGCCTACGTACGCAGCTGTACGTGATATGGCTAATAGACTGCTGGCTGCACGCAGTGCTAGTCAGGTTGGCGTCCACTGGCCGCGCAACTTTGTTAAGCGTACAGAGAGTCTTACAACGCGTTTCAACCGAGCGTATGACAGGCAGAGAGCTCTATGCGAGGATCCTGTCCTTATCCAAGGCTGGTTTGAGCTTGTAGAGCAGACAAAGGCCAAGTACGGCATCTGTGATGATGACGTCTGGAACTTTGACGAGGCAGGCTTCATGATGGGCAAGATCACGACGCAGCTTGTTGTGACAGGGTCAGAGAGAAGAGGCCGGCCAAAGGCTCTTCAGCCTGGCAATCGTGAGTGGGCAACGTTGATTGCTGGTATCAATGCTGCTGGCTGGTCTATCCCACCATTCATCATCTTGACTGGCCAGTACCACCTCTCTGCCTGGTATAAGGACGCAGCAATCCCACGCGACTGCGCGATCGCAGTCAGCGACAACGGCTGAACTACCAACGAGCTAGGAGTAGAGTGGCTAGAGCACTTTAACGCTCATACAAAGGCTCGTACAGTAGGAGCGCGTCGGCTGCTCATCCTTGATGGCCATGAGAGCCACCACTCTCTTAAGTTCCAGGAGATCTGCAAGGAGAACAACATCTACACGCTCTGTATGCCGCCTCACTCATCTCACCTTCTCCAGCCTCTTGACGTTGGCTGCTTCTCGCCATTAAAGCGCGCGTACAGCCGTGAGATTGAGAGCCTGATCCGCCACCGTATCAACCACATTACTAAGCTTGAGTTTCTGCCAGCTCTTAAGGCAGCGTACGATCGATCGTTTACACCAGCCAATATACGATCAGCTTTTCAAGGAGCAGGTCTTGTCCCACACCAGCCAGACGCAGTCCTATCAAAGCTTGACGTGCAGCTGCGTACGCCGACTCCACCAGCAGCTCTGATCAACACTCTGTGGGAGGCTCGTACACCAAGCAACATACGTGAGCTTGAAGCTCAGTCAACGCTTATACGTGACCGTGTACGCAAGCACAAGAGCTCGTCGCCAGCCTCAATTATTGAAGCAATTGACCAGCTCAAGAAGGGGGCAGAGGTGATGATGCTGTCTGCTGAGCTAATGCGCGATCGGATTACCAGCCTTAAGAAGGCTAATAAGGCAGCGTCTGAGCGTAAACAACGCAAGAAAAAGCGTATATAACATCAAGGAGTGTTAACACAGGGAGCTGGAGAGGATATACTCACCCAACGTAAGGCTAAGCAGCAGATTGCCTGTGAGGAGCGTCAGAGAGGAGAGCAATCAGGCGTCAGTCGTCAGTCTCTTGCGCGCTGCAAGAGGTGTAGAGAGCGTGGTCATAACTCACGTACGTGTAAGAAAGAGCCTATAGCTACTACTTAATCTGTTATGTTAATAGCTATCTATTATTTTATTGCGTTGTTGAGATACACGTCTGCAGAGGTGCTTAAGTTTGGTGGGGTGCGTCGCTCGCTTGTACGCGTCGCTCGCTTGTACGCGTCGCTCGCTTGTAAACTACGTTATTGATCAGATTCTCAACGTGCATCCATTGGTGATCCTGATATTGTAGTGCTCACATCAATCCTCCAGTGCGTCCAGCGGCGGGTTTAGAGCAATTCGATTCGATGATGGTGGGTCTTCTCCGCGTCCAACTCCGGTCTGGGGTTGTTGGGGGCCATCAAAAGGTGGAGCCACGCAAGACTTCACACGCACTTGCCCAGATCTTCCCGGAGAACCTCCAGGGTTACAAGAATTGCCAAGGGTCGGCATGTGACATACGTCATTCTCTCATGACAGTGCTACCCGCTTCCGGAAATCCTCGTGCCTATCAGGCAATAACGCTCCAATTACCGTTGAGCCGCAAACCGTAACCGTGCCTGCTGCAATAGTGAGCGCCGCAACAAAGCAGAGTGAAAGGCCAGGGTCAAAGTGAAAGGCCTCCAGCGCACGGGATCTCTTTCTCCGCAATCATTCCCCACTGTAATGCTTGGTGGGGGAATACATAAAGGTTGCGCAAAAGCCCAGCATTGACCAAGAGACTCCGCTACCCACCCATTTCTTGTCAACTGCTAAGCAATTTCTTTCTAAGCAAATTCTTGTCAATCACTAAGCACGGCCAAACATGGCTGACGCGAAGGAAGTCGAGTCCGTCATCGCAGGCCCACCTGCCTACAACGAGAAGATCGAGGTCTCTACTGCGAAGCACAATGAGTTCCACGAGGACACCGCCCGTCGCCAGTCGGTCGCTCTCAACATCGTTGAGAACCCTCTAAAGGCAAGTGCAGCTTTCTCGCGCCTCGCAACTCAAAGCGCGGCTATCCTCAGCATCACGTGCTAAACTTTCGCAGCGCGTCTCTCAAGAACAAGCTCAATTCGACGCCGAAGCTTGGGCTGAGGCCAATGGCATGCCCGAACACAAGTCGCTCTTTGGACGGGCAGCCTTGGTCGCACGCGACCCCGAACGCTTCGAGCGTCTCGGTGACGCCCTCTCGCCTGATGAACGTGATGCTCTGATCTACGAGCGCGACCACAAGTGGCACGGCTCCAAGATGCTATGGTACTCCATCTCCCTCTGCGCCATCGGCGCCGCGACGCAAGGTTGGGATCAGGTAAGAAAATACACCATTGGGATTCAAACAAGGACTGACACTTTTCAGACTGGAGCCAACGGCGCCAACCTGTCCTTCCCCGAAGAGTTTGGCATTGACAAAGGTGCCAAGAACGAGTGGATCGTTGGTCTCATCAATTCCATCATCTTCTTGACCGCCGGTCTTATTGGCGCCTGGATCGTCGACCCTCTCAACCACTATCTTGGACGCCGTGGTGAGATCTTTGTCACCGCCCTCTGTCTCACAGCCACACCCATCGGTTCCGGATTTGCTAGGACATGGCAAGAGCTCTTCGCTGCACGTTTTGTGATGGGCATCGGTATCGGCGCAAAAAACGCCACTGTCCCAATCTATAGCGCTGAGATGGCACCCGCTCGCATTCGCGGTGCTCTTGTCATGTTCTGGCAGCTCTGGGTTGTCGTTGGTATTTTCCTCGGGTTCTGCGCCAACGTCATCGTTAAGGATACTGGTCGTATCGCCTGGAGGCTGCAGTTGGGCTCTGCGTTCATCCCATCCTTCATCCTCGGCGTCGGTATCTTCTTCTGCCCCGAGGTAAATTTGGTCGTCAGTCAGATTGTGTACCCACGCTAATGATTCTCAATAGTCTCCTAGGTGGCTCATGAAGCACGGCAAGATGGCTAAGGGCTTCCACTCTATGGACAAGCTGCGCGCTCACAAAATTATTGCGGCCCGCGATTACTACTATTCCAACATCATTTACGCCGAGGAGCTCCGTATCGCCGGTGACAGCACCTACTTCAGCCGTCTTCGTGACTGCTTCACCGTCCCCCGCATTCGCCGCTCCAACTACGGCGCTTCCACGGTCATGATCGCCCAGCAGATGTGCGGTATCAACATCATCTCCTTCTACTCGTCCTCTATTTTTGAGCAAGTTGGTTACACTGCCACACAAGCCCTTTACGCATCTCTTGGCTACGGTGCGATTCAGGTCGTCTTCACCATTCCCACCCTGTTCCTCATCGATACAAAGGGTCGACGAACGCTCTGTCTCATCACATTCCCGCTGATGTGCATCTTCCTTCTGGCTGCCGGTTTGTCTCTCCTCAACAACGATCCAGGGCTGAGCCGTGGCGCGCGCATCGGCCCCGTCGTACTCTTCGTTTACCTCTTCACCATCATGTACTCTCTCGGCGAAGGACCGGTCGCTTTCCAGTACAGTGCCGAGGTCTTCCCCACAATTCACCGTGAGCAGGGCATGGCCTGGGCTGTGTGCATCAACAACACCTTCGCCGGTATCCTGAGCCTTACGTTCCCACGAATGAAAACAGTCATGACGCAGACTGGTGCATTCGGCTTCTACGCCGGCTTGAATTTGATCGCCTGGTTCATGATCTTCTGCTTTGTGCGCGAGACCAAGCAACTCGTAAGTTCCTGCCTCTATATAATCAGACTGCTTGCTAACATTTTTAGACGCTCGAAGAAATTGACCAAGTCTTCTCGGTCCCTACCAAGCAGTTCCTCGGCTACGAGATGAAAGTTTGGCTCCCATACTTCATCAAGCGCCACCTCCTCCGCAAGAAGATCGAAAAGCCGGTCCCCATCATCGAGAAGGGCGAGCGCGCTGACTCTATCCCCACAGCTTAGGTGCGTGATGTGAGATAGGCATATGTTTGCACGCTGCACACTGTGACTCGCTCGTTGTGTAGATCACATAGACGGAAAGATTTGGTGCTGTAGGTTCTGCAGTTTCGCGATACCCTAACGATAATGATACCCTCTGTTACTCGTAATCCACTTTCTTACATCTCATACTTGTCCGTGATGTCTTCGACACATAATCTGCTACTGCAATGATGGTGCTCCCGATGTCCATTGAAGGAAGTCTGATATTCAAAGGTTATCGCAGTTTGCTTTTAACACTGATTCACCGGTTAGCAAGCCTCGTCACGACGACTAGCGTTCCGAACACCCAGCACCGCCGAGACGTCTTGTCAGAGGCGACCTCGTGCCATTTGATCATGTCGCACTACCATATCATCGCCTCCGCGACCAGCAGTACTCCCCACGTCAAGACAAAACAACGGCATCCTCTCAAATCTCCCCACCAACTCAACAGCCAACCAACCAAAGAGCCCTCTCAACAACAGCACATCAAAATGCCAGATGACCTCTACCGCTCCCGCGAAGAATGCAGGGTATCCAACAAACAGCGCAAACCGTACTACATCCACAGCGCCAGCAGCCGCAGCTGCAGCCGCTAGCCAGCCAAGCAACGCACAACACCCGTCTTCAAAGCGGACCAAATTTAAACCAGACCGTGCACCACAAGACAGTGTGGCAGATGAAAATGCAGCGTCAGCGCTGATTAACCCGCGCCATCCGCCGGAAGTATGTCCGCCTAGCTCCTCGCGTTGGCGGAGGTTGAAAGAGGAGAAGGCAGAGGAAGAGCAGGGGAGTGGCGAGAGTTGGCTATATGAGGTGTCGCGGATTAGTGGGCGGGATGAGAGGGGAGGAGGGCTGGGTGGAAAGGACGAGGGGGGAGGAGGTTAGGAGGGTGTGCTGTATTATGTGAGCGTCGGAACGGCGGAGTGTTGGCGAGGAGACTGTGGTTCTGATCATACTACTATCATTCTACTGCTGCGTTTGATCTGTTGCTAGACAACGCTTAACCTCGCCGGTCTAGTCTACTCTTCGCAGTCAATCGCTCAGTCGGAGTAAAGCAACGCCTCGAGCTCATCCAAGGACGGAGCTTTGAGGCTATCAAGTTCCTTGCGGTAGAAACTGCCTCGGCTGCCGAAACCTCCTGCCTGCGCCATTGCCATCAGTTTGCCGACTAGGATCGTGTTTTTGGTTTGCACGCTGTCGTAGTGTTCCTTTAGCTTTTCTACTCGAGCCTCGGCCTTTTTCTGCGCCCTTCTCGTGTCTTTCTTCGCTGCTTTGCAGGTACTGTTGCGTTTTTGCGGGGGTTTCTCCAGCGCACTTTCGTTGAGGGATTTGAGCGTGGTTTCTCTTTGTCTTAGCTGAGTTTCTAGGCTGAGCTTTGTCTTTAGGAGTTGCTTGATGATGCCGGAGTCTTCTGCGGTCTTTTTGCTGAGCGTGGTCAGAGAATTCCTGGCGAGCTCTACTTTTGTCTGTATTTCTTGCTCTTTGTGCGCTGAGGCCGTGCAGAGTCTTTTCTGGGTGTCGAGGTCTACTTCGAGGTCGACGACTTGCTTGCGCATCTCACGTACACGTTCTTCCAAACGGTGTTTTTCTCGTGCAAGCTCGTCGTTGTGGGTACGCAGGATCTTAATTTCCGTTCTGTGTGCATCCTGAGCAGGGGAGTTATCGACTTCGATGGTGGAAAGATTTTCTCGAAGCCTTTCCCTGGATCTTGTGAGCTTCTCAATCTCTTGTTCGGCTTGTTTCAGTTGTCCTGCCAAGAGGTTGTGCTGCTCCTGCGTCTTGCTGTTCTGAAGCTGCAGTCACTGCACCTCCTCATCTTTCCTGTCAGTGACATCCTGAAGAGCTTGCAGGCGACTGCTATCGACCGTTGCGTCACTTTCGAGCTGCTAGATCTTTGTGCGTTGCAAGCTCAGCTCTTTATTTGTTCGGTCGGACGATGCATTCAGTGGAGCATGCGGATCCCCTGGCACAGTGTGTGTGGAATGTTGTCGCCGAAGGTCATCGAGTTCTTGCTCTAGCTGCTCTCTTCTTTGACGCTCTTGTTCGAGAGCTGCTTGCTGCTTGACGCGGTCCTTAGACAAGCCCATGATCTGGAACTTGAGGCTGTTGATGCTGTTACGATGCCTGACGCCATCTCTCGTAAGGCAGCTGATCTCGGACTCAGGAGTGAGTATCTTGTTTGGATTACTTGGCAGCTGTGAGTCTTGTACACTGATCTGAATGCGCTCTTTCTGCGCCAATTTGTTTTCGAGCCTGAGCTTGGTCTGATCGTGAACTTCTCGTTGCCTCAAAAGCTTGTTATTCAATCTCTTGACCTCCTGCTCAAGCTCAGCGACCTCCATTTCGGCTTCGAGCAGCCGAAGGCTATCTTCCTTGTTGCACTTAGGGGTGGGTGTCCATTGGGGACTACCATTATTCTTCTGGACGAGCTTCTCAAACTTGCTCTGCTGAGCTTGTGGTCGCTGCTCGGCTCGATGTGCTTCGTCGACTTTCAACTCCGTCAACCGTGAGTTGAGTCCAGCTGTCCTTTCGTCGATCCTTTTTTCTCGTCGCTTTTCTCGATCTCTTCCGCTTTAACACTCTCCGCCATGCTGTACATCTGTCGCTTCCTGACCGGCAGATCGACAGTGTCGACCGCCCTGCGTTTCGCAATCTGGGACATCACACTGCCTTGCTTATTTGTCCGAGTTGATCAGATCTGCCACGCTTCATGTGAAGATATGTTGCTGGTCCTTACCTTCGCCTTTGCCAGAGTTGCTATCGTGAAGTTGCATCATGCGTTGTCGGAAGAGGAGCAGCAGATCTGTGGCGGCTGCAGTCTGCTACAGGGGAAAAGAAATTGAAGCTGCCCACGCACAATCTCTCTATGTGTGGGCTTGTTCGCCTTGGCGCCAATGACGGTGGGCCAACGAGGTGAAAGTGAAGAGGGAACGGACTGTCCACCCTGTTCTAGAGCGACTCAGAGAACAGCAATCCACTTGAGGCAAGGATGAGTGTTCTGATCATGTACCTGTCAGATCCCAACATCACATTCACTATTTGCTATCGAACGACTCGTATGAAGAGGGCTAAAGAACCTCGGTCAATTCCCAAATCTCTCTCACCCATGCTCATATCGCGTACTACAATCTTGCAAAGTATCTGAGTCGCGCCCTGTCGCCCGAAGCAACCATATTCCGACCATTTCCATCTCAACGTCATCTGTCTCCTCGCCAGCGCGACTCCTCTCCCCCTCTCACTCGCCTTGCCCCAACAATCTATCCTTCCTCTTCGTCTTCATACTCATTCAGCTGGGTCAGTTTAACAATCTCCAACGCATCGAGATTCTTGCGGAATGACGTGCTCGGGGTATCCGCATCGAGGGCCTGCGCCACCCTTCTCAGCTTGGCATACAAGATGGCGCCCTTTGCCTGGGCCGAGTCGTAGTGCTCGTACATGGCTTTTGTTCGAGCTTTCGCCGCTTTGAGTGCCTCCTTGGTAGCAGCCTTGTCCTTCTTCGAGCCTAGGTTTGGAATGCTGGTCTTCAGCTGTGTAATCTCAGCAGCTTGCTGCTTGAGTTGTGCCTTTAGATCCCTTCTTGTCGTTCGCAGCTGCTTATTTTCGGACTTGTAGGTCTTCAGAGTCTCTTCGGTGGCTTTTAGAGCGTCTTCGATAGCCGCTTTCTCTGCTTGTAGAACCACTCGGGATTGCTGTGATCCGTCCGTGTTGTGCGCATCTCGCTGTGTGCGCTGCAGGTCTTGCAGCTGTCGTTTGAGCTTCTCGTTGTTTACGCGAGCTTGGTCCCGTTCTTTGATGGCGTTTTGCAAGGCTTGCTGTCTCTGCAGGTCTGAGCTGGAAGGGTTTCGCTGCCTGGCTGTGTTGGAAAGGTTATTTTGAAGATCTTGCATCTCTTTGCGCATGGCTTGATTCTTCCCTTGCTCCTCTTGCAATTGCTCCTTCAAAGCAATCTTCTGCCTTGCTTCGGCTTTCAGTCTCTCGATCTCGGCTTTCATGTTCTGCAGCTCTTCTTGATGATGGTCTCCTCCGGTGTGTGAAAGCTGGTTTGTACTTTGCAATTTTTGCAGCTTCAAGGTGAGAAGCTCCAATATTTCGATTGACCAATCATAGTCTCTACGTAGCCCGATGCAGGCATGCACTGCTTGCAGAGCCGGATGATCAGTATGAGCATGACTCTTGATAACCTGTTCCAGCTTTTGGACATGACCACGGGCACTTTTCTTCTGCCATGGACTGTGCTGCGATGTAAGAGTACCCGCGTAGCCGATGACATTTTGGCCTTGAAGGTGTGTTATCGCCCTTTCAAGTTCTTTGATGTAGTCTTCCACAAACGGTACTATCGTAGACCATTTGGTGACCTTTTCCCATTCTTGTCGCGGAGGATCAGCGTGTCCCTCTGACTTGAGTTGGGGGTTTGTGCCAAAGCGAATAGAGGACATTGCAGCATCACCCTGATTGGTACCACAGTACTCAGTGCTGCCGCCCACATCGTCACGCCCTCTCTGCTGATCACTCGAGAACTCATCCTTGGGCTGCACACGCTTCGAAGACCGCGCGTCGACATCATCGGCCGCCTTGCGTTTCCTGACGGACCGCGAGCTCACATACGTGACGTCGTCCATGTCCACAGATCTGTTGTTCTCACGCCGGGTCGAAAAGTCTGTATGGATGTTAGTGATTGCATCTTGAATGGGCCTGAGCTACAGGCTACTCACAATTGTGCTCACGCTGAGCGAGTCGTGGTTCTTGAAAGTCGTTGGAGGCAGAAGCAAAGGCGAAGCACTGCGCGAGGCGTTGCAGAGTAGAAGCATCGCCAGCTCAAAGTTTTGCACTCTGCACTCGTGGGGTCGGCCTTGGCGTTGGTTCTCAGCACGCGGTGAAGTGAACGTGAAGAGGAAGGCGCCAGTGCATACTGCGTCATCCTCAAGCACAGGTATGCCATACTAGGTCGGCATCGAACTCAGAATCATCGAAACACTGGGAATTGAGACCTGAGCTCAAGCCACTTCCAAGGTCAGACGCACCCGGCAAGTGCTCGGTACGACAAGGTCGCATAGGGCATGCCGCGATGGTGAAGTAGACATGCTACTCTTGAATATCCTGTGGCAGGCTGATGAGTGACTTGCACCTGACCTAGAAAGACCACTCTCCAGTCCCGCAGTCTCATCAAGACGCTTTCGCAGCTCGGCTTCCATCTTTTACTGTGCCTGACGTCGCGGGAAGGTTTGGTGTGAGCACATCTACAGCCTACGGTCGAAACCATTTCGATCCATGCAGGTCGTCCGCAGACGAGGTGTTAGGGCTGCTCGATGTTCTGGACGGATGACTAAGCGCCAGTCTCGCCTCGCCTCTGGCTCGAAATTTTGGAGCGCAAAGCTTATCGACGTTATCGCGCCCCGCCAGTCGACGAGCCTCGAGACCGACGACTTTTTTGCCGACAGCGAGAACAACTCCGCGCCCACATCCACACACAAGATGCCCGCGCCCACAGCCCTCCAGCGCCGCCCCGAAGAGCTCGCCGACGATGTCGCCATGCACTCGCTGCCCGGCGACGAGCCCACCGAGGCGACGACGGATCTGATTGACATGAGCGCCGTCGCCGACGAGGTGCTGCCGGACACGATCCACACCGCCACCGACGACACGGCCATGGTCGACGAGAGCGGACGCCCGCAGTTTGCGCCCAGCAAGAGCATCCCGCTGTCCTTCCGCCGCGAGACGCGCAAGGTGCCCATCCCGCCGCACCGCATGACGCCGCTGAAGAGCGCCTGGCCCAAGATCTACGTACGCCTGCCCGCCCGCCGTGGCTGGACCGCGCGAGTGCTAACAGCTGCCATCTAGCCGCCGCTCGTCGAGCACCTGCACCTGCAAGTGCGCATGAACATCAAAACGCGCTCCGTCGAGCTGCGCACCTCGTCGCAGACCACCTCAACCGACGCCCTGCAAAAGGGCGAGGACTTCGTCAAGGCCTTCACACTCGGCTTCGACGTCGACGACGCCATCGCCCTGCTGCGCCTCGACGACCTGTACATCGAGACGTTTGAGATCAAAGACGTCAAGACGCTGCAGGGCGAGCACATGGGCCGCGCCATTGGCCGCATTGCGGGCAAAGACGGGAAGACAAAGTTTGCCATTGAGAACGCGAGTCGCACGCGTGTCGTGCTGGCGGACCAGAAGATTCACATCCTGGGCGGGTTTAAGAATATTCATGTGGCAAGGGAGAGCATTGTGAGTTTGATTCTGGGGCAGAATCCGAGCAAGGTGTATGGGAATCTGAGGACGGTGGCGGGGCGGATGAAGGAGCGGTTTTAGGGGTGGGGTGCGGTTTGAGCATTTTCAGGCGTTGGGGGGGATATCCCGGTGTTTATGTCTTTGTGGGACGGGAAAAGTTGTAGACGGTAACGAGCTCTTGGCTATATGAACTCTATCTCTCACTACACCAGTCTCTCACTACACCAGTCTCTCACTACAATAAACTCTGAACTCACAACAACCCTTCACCTCACACCGCACTCCCAACACACCCTCTCCAACCCCACTCCATCACCCCACCACCCCACCCCCCAACGCCTCCCTAACCTCCCTCCCCGCAAACCTCACCCCCCTAACCAACCCCTCCACCCCCCCCATCCCCCCACCATCACACCTCCCCACCAACACCGCCAAAACCTCTCTCCCGCCCTCCCCCCAAACCCTTGCACACGGCACCCACTGCACGCCCCTCAAACTAAACTTTCTCCACACCTCCCCCCCAAACCCCGGGGCCACATACAACGTCGCGCTCGTCCAGTCGCCCACGCCAAGACGCCTCAGCGCGTCTGTGTCGGCTGGGGAGCGGATCTCGAGGGCGTAGAAGCGTGTGGATGATGAAGGGGGGGAAGTGGTGGTGAGGTGTGTGAGGGGGGATGTTTCGTGTGATAAACCGGGGGAGGAGAGGCCTGTGGCGCTCCATTCGATATCCACGGAGCGCGGGAGCGAGGTGACTTGGGCGATGAAGCAAGGGGGTGGGGTGGGGGAGATGTTTGGATCGGGGAGGGGCGGGCGGTGGGTGGTGTCGGCGAAGCTGGGGGCGTTGAAGGGGGTGTTTTGCATGTCCCAGGGGTCTATTTCGTTGTCGGAGTTGTCGTCTGAGTCGGAGGAGGAAGTTGTGGGGGTGTGGATGTGCGCCCAGCAGCGCTGTGCGATGAGGACTTTTTCCAAGGCGTCGGAGCAGGCGGGGATGAGGCCTACGGCGCTTGTCCACCATCGCACGCCCTTTGCGCGGCCGATGCGGAATAGGTGCTGTAGTGAGAGCGTGGCTTGCCCTGCGAACCCCCCCGCGGTGTAGACATCCATTGATGCGGGCACGAGTGGGATCTGGCCGGCGACGTAGACTACCTCGCCGGCCGCGCTCTCTGGTTCAGTACTGCCGCTGCTTGGTTCGCCGGGCAGCTTGACAGATACGGCCTGGCTGTACGGCCCGATGTTGGCAGGCGCCCAGTAGCTGCGGCCCTGGACGTGCAGGCCCTGGCGGTCTACGGAGCGCACTAGTTTGCCCTTGGGGGTGTAGGTTGACTTGTCGATGGTGATGCTGAGCATCACGTCGATGCCGGTGGGCATGCAGTCGCCGACTGAGACGGTCATGCGGGCTGGGGGGTTAACGCTCGAGAAGTATTGCCCGTAGATGGGGTTGAGGACTGTGAAGTCGGACATGCTGCGGAGCAGCAGCGTGCAGTGGTTTATGCTGGTGCGAGAGAGGTTCCATTGCTTGAGGACGTGATCGAGGCGGAGGAGGATCTTGGTGAGTTGTCGCGAAGGGGAGGGTGAGCTTGGGATGGAAGAGCGTGAGGTGTCGGATAGGTTGGAGTAGGTGAAGACAGTTGGCGTGTCGGACGATGCGTTCCTGGGGAGGTCGTCAAACGTCGATGTTGCTGCGACCATGGGCTCATTGAGAAGCGTTGCATCGTCCGAGACAAACGACCGCGTGTCGTTGGCGGATTCCAGCTCTTCCAAAACCATCTTAAACTCGTCATCAAACAAATCCGGGATCCTCAACTTCCCCTCCCACCCCTCATCATCCCCACTCTTCTCCTCCAACTCACTCGATCGCATCTTCAGCACCGACTGGCCCCCCTCACTAACCCCCGCCGCCCCAGGCTCAATCCTAATCCTCTTCTTCCAAAGCGGCCTCGGCCCATCCAGCGCCAGCGTCTCATATTCGCCCCCCTCTCCCAACACAGCCCCATTACTCTCCTCCCCAAACCTCGCCATCGCCTTCTTCAACTTGGTAATCGTGCTCTGCGCCGCCACATTCCATCCCAAGATGCGCTCATCCAGACCGCCGGACGCCGTCTTAATCACAACCGCCTCCTGCCCCACGCGCGCCATATCCAGCAGCAGCTGGCTCTGCACATACGGCGGCAGCAGGGGGTACTGCCACAGGAAGCCGAGGGGCGTGAGACCGAGGCGCAGCGCCACGGACTCGACTCTGGTGCGCTGGTAGGTGCTGAGGATGGCGCCAGTGGACACGGCGTTTGCTTCTGGATGGGCTTGCATTGCCTTGCGCAGCAGCGGGAGCAGGTCTTCTGTTTCATCCTTCTCTTGCCATGCCGGGTCCGGAGACGAGTAGTCGCGCGCGGAATTTACTGCTTTGCCTGTGATTTCTTGTCGGTACAGCGGGATGCCGAGGGCCTGCTCATACAGCGGGATCACCGAGTGGCCCACGGTCTGGTACATGTAGCTGTTGATGTCCTCATTGTCTGGGGCTGTGGGGGAGGGGTGCAAGTTGGCAAGGGCTACAATGTTGTGTCCGTTTGCTATGCAGTGCAGGATCGAAAAGAATGAGTCTTTGCCGCCGGATACCAAGGCGATGACGTTCAACGCCATTGTGCGCGCTGTGGCCGAGATGTGGTAGTACAGAAGACACAAGGGAGCGCCCGCGCGATTGTCGACTCCAGCCGCCGGGATATATGTCTGGTATCTGGTTCTGGGACAAGGTTCGCTAAAGCAATCGCACGCTAGCGTAGTCTACCAAAGATCGAAAATAAACTTCGTTGACGGAGACGCGGGTCAAGCCACAACCACATGAGGTCACCGAGGTGCAAGCAGAGCTGAACTTGATGTATGTTTGAGCATTTAATGTATAGATCGGATGTGCCAGCACAACCCTACAAACGGCGCAAAGAGTACTGTGCAGAGCGGTAGGGGGGTCGAACTATTATAGGCTGTGAAAGAAGCGAATATTCTCAGAATGTTTGGCCTGCACAAGTCGCAGCCGATTAAAACGAGAGTAAGAACGCTGAACAGGAGTTCGGTGTGTGAGAGTGTGCGGCGACGATGCCCGGTAAGAATGGGTCGTGTCGTCGTAAGATGTAAAACCGCAAAATGTAAACACCAACCAGATCTAACCGTGTGAATCACCCAAATGTTCCCAAGTGAACCCCTAATGTGCCATGCTAAATGTGAAACCCGGATGGGGCAGACTCGTGTTGAGTCGCCAAAGTGTGGTGCAATGCAAGAATACAGGTGAGAAAAGAAGACGAACTTTTGCCGCAACGTCGAGGTAAGGCACCCGAGTCGCCAATGTAAACCTTTGCCGCCTGTCTAGCCGCATCGTCTGGCATTACGACGTGACGGTGACGAGCAGCCGCCTGGGTATTGATGAAGTCCCTCTAGCGATCCTGGGTCATGAAGGTTCGTTAAAAGAGTCGAAAGGAGAAGAGGTAGCACAACCATCTACTCGTCACGCTTCCTCTTGCTGCGCATCTTCAGTGGCGAAGGCTCGAGGTCTGAGTAAGAGTCCGAGCTCGCACTGGAGATGCCAGCAGCAGCGTTGTAGAGGATCTGACCCATCATGGCGGGATCCTGGTTCTCGTACGACCCAGGATGTTGAGCCATGTCATGGTGAAGCTCAGAGCTGTCGAGGACACCCATGACCATGGCGCCAGTGCCGTGAGTGCGCTGGTGCTGGGAGAGGTTGTCGCTGCGAGAGAACTTCTTGCCGCAGTCGGTGCACTCGAAGGGCTTGTCGTGAGTGTGGAGAGAACGGTAGTGGCGCTTGAGGTGTTCCTGGCGACGGAAGCGGCGCGAGCAGAGAGTGCAGACGAAGGTCTTGGAGGGATCCTCGGTCAGCGACTGCTTGCGGCCGCGACGGCTCGAGGGAGCAACGGGGGCAGTGGTGGCTGTCTCCTCAGAGCTGGAGTTGTCGGCGTTGTCTTGACCTGAGTTCTGTTGGCTTGATGCTCCAGACGCGGCGTTATCGTCACCGGAGGTCTGCTGCTTACCAGAGTAGTCGGACTCCGCCTCGCTCTGCTCAGAGCGCGCCCTCTTGATCGATCGCTTCTTGGGTGCAACGGACATGTTGTCCTCAGACTCGGCTGGTGTAAGGGGCAGGCTGAGATCCTCCTCGAAGTCAGTGAAGCTGGCGTCGCTGACAAAGTCCTCCTCAGGAGTGTAAGGAGCAGTGCGCTGGCGCTTGCCAACAGGAAGCTGAATCTCGGAGCTAGGGAAGGCAACAAGGCCAGTGAAGTCGTCCTCGCAGTCAAGTTCGAACAGGGGCTCGAAGGTTGGCAGACCGGTGAAAGTGAAAGTAGACTCGGCCTCGTGGACCTTGGCAACCTCACCCTTGAAAACAAGCTTGTGCTCCTCGTCGACGGGGCAGAGAGTCAGCTGCTCGGAAGCAGAGACAGTCAGATCCCTGGGGTTGCAGAAGTTGTTCTCAGCCTCGACGGAGAACGAGCGGGGCAGCGGTGAAGGTGAGGGGGAAAGCGATGGGCAGGATGTAGCGGAGAGCAGGTACGATCCCTGGTTAGGCTGGATGTATACTAAGCCCAGTCAGTTATCCCTTCCACAATCATCGCGTTTGCCAAGTCACGTTTGCACGCTTGTCGACAACTGTTTGTGGTGCTTACCTGGGGTCATGGGTGGGGTGGCTGACCTCCACTCAATGCCAGTGGACAACAGCTCGTTGAAGACCTCACCCTCACAGCCCTGCTTGATACCCTCGATGCCCTCGCCGGGGAAGAAAGCGTTCACTGGTGTGGGAAGGAGATCGTATGTGGAAGGAGGGCTGCTGATGTTGCTACCGCAGGATGACAGAGGAGGTGTGGCAGGCGCGTAGAAGTCAGTGTCCAGTGTCTGCAGGAATGGAGATTCCTGAGGCTGGACAAAGATTGCTGGCTTCTGGTACATTGGCTGAGGCGATGCTACGGGTGTCATCATCTGGTTGGCGTATGCGGTCTGAGGGTAAGACATCGACTGTGCGGACGAAGGCCTCTGGTAGTACATCTGTGGCTGAAGTGTCTGCTGGCCGGCAGGCTGTGGTGTGAAGTGACCGTGCTGGCTGGTCCTCTCGCCCTGGGGGTCCGGGTTGTAGTAGAAGAATGGTGCGGATGTCGCCTGCATTGGGTGCATGTGATATGAGCCTTCCATTTCGAATACTGGGATGTCTGGGCTCATGTTAGCGGGTCGTGTACCTGTGACGTACTACTACTTTACTCACTATATGCTTGTTGATCAGGTGTTTGATGGTTATGTGGGTGGTTCCTAGGTACCGAGGTGGAATAATGTTATATTAGGCGGAGTGTAGAGTGCTGTACAGCAATGGACTGGTTGTTGGTTTGAGGGAGTGACTGGACGACTACTTCAAGATGATGAAGCTGTCTACTAATATGTGGATTTACTGGGACAAAGATGTCATGGGGTCGTGCGTTGACGAAGATTGGGATGATCCAAAAGGAAGGAACGGTTACAATGCACAATCGACGGGAAGACTGTACAAATGTAGACCAAAATGGAAGACCAGGAAGAGTACTGGGGAAAGAGAAACAAGCGATGAGGTTGATAAACCTTTGGACAAGGAAAGCGCAACGAACGGAAGGGAAGGCCTGGATAAGTAGCCTAGATCAGCAGGCGACGAGACAGCGACCAAGACTGAAAAAGTAAAAGATGGCCGACGGACGCTTGGAATTGGTTGACGACAGGTGTGGGAGGGAGTCGGGGCGCAGCGCAAGCGTCCCCACAAGCCCAACCATAGCGGTGGTCTCCATGCAGGACTGACCCCTGCCGGACTCTTGCGCTTAAGTGCAGGGTTGTCGACTCGCGGGCGTCTTAGGGCAGCAGCACGGCATAACTCATGCACTAAAATTGGTCGCCAAATGCAAGGCCTGGTGTGGCTGCATGAGCTGCACAGGCGAAATGAAGACGCGCACAGCGCCGGCACAACTTGTGCAGCCATTGGCTTGTTGGTCAGAGCGGCTGGAGGGTGCACGCTGTCTGCGTATCGATATGCTGCTGCGGTGCTGCCCGCCGCACACGCCGAATGGTTGCGAGAGCACCGCGAGGCAAGCAGAGCTGAGTCTTCAGCCCCGCTGGCGGAAGAGCCGCCGTGAAGGCGAGGCCATGAGTGGTGGTGAGGAGAGGCGATGGTGCTGTGCGACCTTGTGTCTCGTTCGACGACAGAGGCCCGTTGGCCGCAACGTTGCCTTCAAACCCTCCCATTTGCCATTCAGCCGTGTGTCCCGCCGTGGATTGATCAGCCTATCCGCCCAATCGATAGTGATATCTCGCCGTTGACCAGGACCCTGTTCCTGGACTTGGCCACTGGTAGGGTGGAGTGACGGCCTGCTGCTGACGTCTTGCCTCTGGGTGGTTGTTCGGAAACATTGCAGCTCACCACACAACGTGCAGCCCTTTAGCAGGGTGTGAGCATGACGACGCGGCGGTTCTGTGACACGAGAGCGCAGCGTTTCGGTGCCGAATCGCACGCCTTCGCCGCAGTGCCACCATGGGCTATCACAAGAAGCTACCGTGGACTCGTGTCTGACAGAGCGTCTGCAGCCGTCTGTGAGGTCTGTCTGGTCTGACGCTCGTCGATGGAGAGGATGCGAGGTGACTGCATTGCATGCTCACCGCACCCACATGGAGCGCGTTTCAAGCAGGGTCAACTCCACGGAACAGGATCAGAGGCGTGGAGCGCGTTGTTTACCGTCCCAATGCAGAAGGAGTGCGGTAGCGCAGCGCTGAGCAAACGACTCGAGATGCAGGAACACCGTCGTGCTATATGCAGGTCGCAGTCGCCCGTTGCTGCTGATTTGCCCGGTGACGGCGAGCTGTTGGACCCGGCAGCTCTACGGACGGCTACACAGCGATGGTGCGACATAGCAGAACGCGAGCTGCACCTCGCCACCGCGCAGTTTTCTTGGTTCAGAACAGCAGCAACCAGAGAACAATGGTTGGTGGACCTGGTGCCCAAAGCAGCTGCAGAGCTGGTGTTGGTATCGGCAGAAATCGTGTGTTTCAAGATAGCGACCGACCGCGGATTGAGCTGCAGCGTGGCTACAGTCTGCCGCCAGAGCTGTTTGACAATTTTGTCTGTTAATGGCGGGGAAGTCGTATAGCGTCCCGGCCCAACTGCCTGTTGGCATCCCACAACGGAAAACAGAGGATGAGCAAAATATCGGCTGTTGTGCGACCTGCAAGCTACTTTTCGTTTGATGTCATCAGCGTGCTCTAAAACTGTTGACACGCCCCGTGTTGACACTGCAAACCCTATAATGACGTCCAAGTTCCATACGTGTCTCTCAGACGTATGGCACTCTTGCAATGCTCAATTTCCCTATACGCCTCTGCCGTCCACATCCCGATATCGATAGCGATTACAGTGCCGCGATAACGACCTCGGGCCCCGATTTGTGCAGTGTGTCTTTCGTAAACTGTCAGCATTCGATAAATGTTATGGCCCGGCACATCATCACCTTCCTCGTCAGTCTACTATTTTGAGACGTAGCGCGAATTTAATGCAACTTGCGCATCTCCTACCCGTGCATAAGCTCCGCCGGTGTGTCCCAAGACGTCCTAGCGTCCTCGCCGCTTTACGGAGCCCATCTCAGTGGTGTCACATCGTCCCGTGAGCGCGCCTGCGCGTGACGGCGGCGTAGCTTGACTCAACCTGAGCCAATGGCATTCGACTGTTGGTTGCACCCCACAGCGACGGCAGGTGCCTGAGCCGATATGATGGAGAGAGCCGCCGCCTATGCAGGTACGCTGCAGGAACAGCGCGTCTGGCAATACACAACCACAACGGCCTCATCGTGACCCTCTACTCTCCGTGGATCCTCGTGGGGTCTTTTACTTGTGCATCGCACGGTGACGTGACGCTCCTACCTTCTTCATGTGATAACGAGGGATTCAGATTTCTGGAACGTCCATCATAGCGGGGCACTCTTACGATTCAACAGAGCCGTGAGTAAGACGGCACGATTCAGGAAGAAGCTCCGTCGTGCCCTGTGCTGGAGCCTGTGGCTTCACCACAGGGTCGGCGCCCGGGGAACTGTTGCTGGCTTCCTTAGCCCTCAACTTGACTCCACCTGATCGACCTCTATCATTTGTCGAGGTTCCGTGGAGCACCCTGATCTTCGTTTAATTTTCCTGGAAGGTTCTCAGGCTGAGGAACGGCTTCCGGAAGAGCTGTTGACGAGCCGAACGAGCGCCTCACTCAACCCCAATTCGCACTCATGTGTCAAGCGTATACAAGCGTTACTCCCGAATGTCCGCGGACCCGACTGCGTTGGAGGCTGGAAAGAAGGGTTCGACAGTCGACTATCATCACAGTACCTGCAGCGTGACATTCGTGTATGTGGACAAGTCTGTTGACGACCTGATAATGAAGAGTTCTCCATCGGCATATCAGCAACGTCAATGTGTTGCAATAATATTGCTAGTCTGCGGCATACTACCGAAGATGTTGACACATTTGACGCATGCCAGATAGATCCCGATTCCCCATCTACACCGTCTCAGACAAGTGATCGAAGATTTGAAACCATGACAAGCTGTTCGCAATTGCCGCAAAGGCACTGTCAACGGTGGCTCGCCCGGAAGAGGCAGCTGGCAGTCTGTCGTACCGGGGGGTCTGGAACGGCAGCTGGGGTACAGACACCATATTGAGCAAGGCCGTCCAAACGAGATTCGAATTTTATGCTCGAGCAGGCCAACATGGCTTTTGCTCTCGTTTACCAGCCGCGACGCACCCGCACGACTGGTCCCTGGCGTCGCAACCTTCTCGAAGACTTCTCCACAATGATGCGAGGGTTAGAAGCGCACGTACTGTCCAAGTTTTCATGCGGCGTAATTTGGTTGCAAGGGAAACCCTTCCATACGACCAGCTCAGACGCTTTTGTGATCAACTTGCTGGTCGAGCGAACGCCGAGATACGTGTCTCGTGTAATCTGAGACGGGAAGTGGGAACGGAAGGGCCGCCCTGGAGCCGTGATGGCGAACTTACAAATTTGTTGGCTCCGTCCGCTGGTCAGAGAGGCATTTGCAACGCACCGCCACATGAGTTTGAGTGATTCTGAAGAAATGATAGGCAGGGCTGCAGTGGATCCTCACAGATTGTGCACCGAGAGAGACATGTCCGCTGTGAAACACTACGGAGAATTTTAGCCGTGCAGTCCTGGGTAATGGATAACATCGTAAAATGGATGTTGTTCGGTATCTTTCGATGTCACGAGACTCGCGACTATCAGCGAATCATGCACCCTCGGGCCTTCTCATCTGGCTGTAGCCGGAAGACTTCCTGCGCTTCCTGTTGGTCGCACACTTATTCATGTCAACTCACGACGGTCGGCGATATACCGGCACTCGTGTCAAGAAGCCTGAGGATAGAGACCCTAAGGGTCCCGCGGTACCGGGACAGGGCCGCCTTGGGCGGCTTGATTCGAAAAGTCGCTCTCAACGTGACTTGCCGATCGGGTAGATCTTGGGCGTGAAGTCGAGGATCGCAATCAGGTTGACGCTCGCCTTCGACACATGCATGTTGAGGACGCAATCGAGGCCTGAGTGGCAAAGAAGTCAAGGTTTCCTAGTCCGAAGATCTTGTCAAGCAAGGACTCAGGGTGCTGCGGATGACTTGCATTGCAGCCGCGACATCGGTATCTACCTCATCGCTGGAGACTGTTGTACGACTCTGGAGCGCTTGTTTCAAGGCGCTGGAGCTGCTGAGCCTTTGACGCCAGAGATATGTCGCGTCTGCTTGTGACGTCTCGCGATGCCTGAACAGAACGGACGACGATACGCCAGCAGTGCTTGCAAATGTTGACTGCAGCAGACCGAACGACAACGACCCCGGACGAGACAAGACACAGACGTACGGAACCTCATACGCGTGTGGACAGCTCGTCGACCAGCTGCAGCCGTCTCAGCGGCCATCATCCCTGCCCTGTCGCGTGGTTGACAAGTCTCCATCGCATGAAATGTCAACATGGAACGAGAGCGTTGGCCGGCACGCCAAATTATCCGCATGAAGCTGAAACGACCGAGGAAACGTCTGAGATACCAGGACAGGACGAGGATGCGATGTCTGGTACCGATGATGCCACTCCATGCCATGTCGTTGTTACGCCCGTTGAGATCATATATCGAGATGCTGCTGTGTCACACAACGACGCTCGTGGTCCTGCATACATACTGTGGTAGTCTGGGTATATATTGTGAGTGGATCCGGCATAACCGGAAGACCTTACTCATTAAATTACATCAGATCCTGCCTGCTTTTAGATATAATACACAACCTACCCCTGCAGTCTGCCTAAGTTACAGCCCCTAGGACTAGAAGAGTGTTTAAAACGCATCAGATCATTGCCTAGGACAACTGAAAAATACGACCGAAAACCCTTGTCATCGTCTCCACTCACAATATATACCCAGACTACCACAATAGAGCATCCGCTCAGCGTTCGCGCGTTACCAGCGTTGTTGCACACCGCCCTCGCTCGCGACCGCGGAGCCCGTCAAGGATTGCAAGTCCTTCATAGCGAGACGTGCTTGGTATTGCGGTGAGGAATGGTGAACCTTGAACGTACGGCATCCGCTATCGACGTGGATGGATGAACATCAGGCGGTATCGAGATGCTGGACCAAGTGCAACCCATGCACACTCCCCACGATAGCACCAGCCGGGGCCTCCGACTCAACGACTTTCCCTATGAACAGCGCATCTGTGTCCCGAGGTCTTCTCTCGTAGTGCCGTGTGCACACAGCGAGCGACGGCGAATCCGTGCGAAGATCCGCAGGCATGCAGCACGTATGGCTAGGTATTCAGACCGCTCACAGGTCCTTTCCTGTTCACGCTATGTCGAACTTGATATGCAGAGCCCAGTCGCGGTGTTACCGTACGAAGATCTGCATGAGAACACAGCCTGCAGCACCGCCACGTCTGCGCTGTAATCACGCTCACCGGACCACCACCTGGACAAGAAATATCGGACACCTTTGGCCGCTGACCTTATCAAAAGTGTCCGAATTTTTGTCTGGGTGGTGGGACGCCAGACCGCCACTGATAACCTCGCAGCATCGGACGCGCGAAAGCCTTGTCATGTTCAAAAAATAATTGCGAATAGCAAGAGATGTTCGAGCCTTTTCCAGCGAAAGCGCCACTGTGTCATCCGACTCAGACGCCCCCGCAAAGTGTATACGATCGATGATGCAATATGTTCTCTCTTGGAGGTCATTGACGCCGTACAAGACCATAGTCAGGCCCTGGAGCAAGAGGGGAAACTCTGTAATATGACCTCCGCCGCAAAGAAATCGAAGGAGTGGCAGCGACGTGAAGTTTTTGTAGGGGACTCGGAAGCGGTTGTTCCGGGCCGAGACTAGCGCGAAAATTCCGTTTGCACGACTTGAAAAAGTGAGGGCGCGAGTTCAGAGGTGCCTTATGGCCGGAGATGAATATTTTAATATCATGATAGGAAGAGTAATATATCGCACTGCGGTAACTGATTTCATCATACATAAAATTCTGAGGCCTGTTTGAAAGTCGCGACTTTGGGCGCGTTCGGCGGCGTGGCCGCGTGGGCAGTTTGCAGGTCTTCATGAGGCTGCATCAGTACGTCTCATAGCTGCAAATGTGGATTTAGGCTAGCGATGAAGCACTGCTCACATCATTGGTCTCATTAACTCTACTTGGAAATGCACGCTCAAGATGCATTACTCGTCTTCCCGGCCGTGGCTACTTAAGAGTCGTCGCCGATCTTCTCGAGCTTGCCCAAGTCCCTCTTCTCTCCAGTCTCGCCGATGAAGCGGATCCTGTCAATGCGCGTCTTCTCGCTGTCGCCCTCGCCGTCCTGCACGAACAGCACGAGGCTGTAGACGTTTTGAAATTTGACGAAGCGCAGCTCCAGCTTCGCTGTGCCGGTCTCCTTGTCCCAGTCTGACTCCTTCAGCTCGATGGTTTGCGTTGAGGGAATGTCTTCGGCCTCCTCAAAGCCCAGGTTGTGCTGGCGGTTGGTCCAGACGTGGATGGTCTTCGGTCGAACGGGGATCTCGTCGTCGTCTTCGTCGATAGGCGGGTTCGATGTGATCTGGATGGTGTGGATCTTGAGCGTTGAGGTGAATGGCACGTACAGCATGAGCTGGTTGTCGACATCGCTCTCTATCCAGTCCTTGGTGTCTGCGCTGCCCTTGCCCTTGCTCAACGAGCTCGGCTTGGAGGTCTCGAAGAGTGTGCGCACGCCACCAAAGTCGCTGTCAGCGTTCAGCAGATCGAGGCCCCGTACATCGACCTGCTCTGTGATGTCTGTGTATCCCCTTGGTAGACTTGCGCCTCGCCAGGCACCACTACCACTCCCACTTGCCTCTCCAAACCCTCCAGCGCCGCCGTCAGACTCGGCCTCTTGCGCTAAGCTCTTGATCGCATCGGAAAGGTGCTGTGGGTTGGAGCCGCTGAATTTGCGTATTTGCTGGCCGTTCTTGAAGATGATGAAGGTCGGCGTGTTGGTGATGTTGTAGCTCTCGGCAATCTGGGCCTGCTTCTTCACGCTGACCTTTGCAAACGTGATCTTGTTGGCTCTCGAGAGCTGCTGGGCGAGCTGGTCGTAAACCGGGATGATGGCTTGACTAGATTTATTTTCCTCGTTGTAGACTGCGCAACAGACATCAGTAACACTATCCAGGCTGGCACTCGGTGCACTGGAACCTACAGTTGAGGACAACAATGCGCGAGGAGGAGATTAGCTGGCTCAGCTGGGATGCCGAGGACGTCTCGACACTACTGGACATGGCTGCGACTGGGCATATGTTTGTGAAAGGTCACTCGTACCAAGGTACCCGCGCGGCGCTTGAAGGTGTATGTGGGGGTCGTAGCTGCTCGTCTGGCGGGGTGACGTTCAGGCGGCAACTCGACGCGCGCGCGCAACATGCTAGAACATTCACCAGCCATTACACACCAAAGTGCTGACCGCCTTGTATTTACGATTTGGGACTTGACAGTTGTTGAAGTCTATGGCAGGCCCCCGCAACCTCTACTTCAACTTCGCCGAAGCCAAGCTCCTCCAAGCCCTCAGTATACTGCTTATCATTGAACGCTGCGACAATACGAGACGAAGACACCACGCCGACTGCTTTTACTCGCGCGCCGCCCTGATCGCGAACGTCCCCATCGGTGTGCTTGCCTCGTACGCGCTGTACAGACTCTTCCACCCCGCATAATGTCCCACGTCGTGGTCACCAACTCTTTCGCAAAGACGTTCAAGATCCCGACCACACCGACCAAGTACTTGACCGAGGTTCGGGACGAGGCATGTGAGAAGTTTGGCGTCAGCAAGGACCAGTTCACTCTCAAGTAGGTGGAAGTCATCTAGCACTACTGGACCGATAGCTAAGAGGAACAAGATACAACAACAAAACGATTTCGCTCTCACAGCAAATCCGGCTCGCGAACCTGCCGCAAGGCGCTCGGTTGGAGCTCGTGCAAGCTTCCAGATCACCGACCGTAGTATCAGTCGCCCTCCAGCTGCCCAAATCTCGCCTTACGCAAAAGTTCGCCAACAACACATCACTATGGGAGGTTCTACGACACTTCGAGAGCGGCAATGGAAACAACTATAACTTCACAGAACGGGCTGCGCCCGAGATGAGCGGGACATCTGGTGCGGGGCGGCTGTGCTATGAGATGCCTGTCATCACAGTCATGCCCGGTCACAAGGAGTATGCATCTTTCGTTGATTTGCAGCAGACACTGGCCCAGATTGGATTAGATAGTTCTGCGTTGCTGAAGTTATCTTTCAAGAACACAGGGACGCCACTCGAGGAGGCTATGGCTCAGATATCTCGGTATTTCAAGCCCGAAGAGCCTGCTGCCAGTACCGCGCCAGGTGCACATGCTGTCGATCCTGCTCAGTTCACATCGACGCCCAGTCTAGATCAGGCAGCGCCCGAGGCAGCGACGACGGTCGCCGGAGAGACGGTCAAAAGTGATGAGACGGATCCAGAGCCCATGGACGTGGATACGCAGCCGGTGCAGCCGATGCCCCAGCCACCAGTCGAGCCCGCAGTGTCAGAGCAAAACAATGCATCCGCAGACATAATCAACACTTCCCCGGCAGCAGCACTTGCGGCAGCGACGTCGACAGCGACGCGAGAAGCGAAACCAGACACGAGTGTAGCCACAGCACAGCCGAGTGAGCCCGCAACTTCTTCAGATCAGCCTCGCGATATCAAGATCTTCTCGGCATCGTCTTCGGCTACACCCCAGGCTGCACGCAATGCGTTCAACGAAAATGACTTTGTCCCCACGGTTGAGCACGCAAAGATCCACCAGGCGCAGCTGATGAACCGCACACGCAACCAGCGCCTCCTCTCTGACAAAGAGCTCGAAGAGCAAGAGAAGGAACGTCAGGCAAAGATCGCAGCTGCCGCGAACAAGCCTCATTCTCTCCGCATTCGCCTTCCCGACGGCTCGCTAGTGCAGATGAGCCTCACGAAGGACGACACCGCTGCCGTCCTCTACGCGTACGTGACCTCATTCCTGGAGAAGAAGAATGAGCCCTTCGATCTCAAGTACACAGGCCCCACAGGGCGTCTCGTTCTCATCACACGCGACGACAAGTCGTTGATCCAGGACCTGCGGTTCTCGACAAACGAACTCGTCACCTTCCAGTGGGCAGAAGGTGCTAGTGCAGAGGCGCGTGCAAGTCGGAAGACGCTGGCGCAAGAGTGGCAGGCCAAAGCGCAGACACTGAAGGTCGAAGAGCCGGTTCGCGAGGAACCGAAGGATGTCGAACCCAAGGGCCAGACGGTGGCTGAGGGCAAGAGGAAGGCAATGAGCAGCGAAGATAAGGAGAGCAAGTTGAAGAGCATCCTTGGCAAGGGGCTGTTCAAGAGGAAATGAGCATAAAGAACGCATTGGATGGAGTAACGGCGTAAGCGTTCCAATCTCTGTGCATAGTTCCCACGACAGCGAGCCATACCACCTGATATTTCCTCCCGGCTTACTGCTTCAAACCACATATATCCCCATCTACAACTATTCCCTCCCGCCCATTCTCAAACATCACCCTCCTCTTCCTCCCCCTCCTTCGCACACCCCTCTCTCCCCGCCCACTTCGCCCCATACTTCCAAACACCATCAATATCCTTGCCCTCCTCGCAGAACCTACACAACCCAGAGCGTACCTCGCCGTCTTTCCAATCATACACCTTCAGATCCCTCGCGTGGTCGTGGCTCGCAAGGCACTGCTGCAAGGCGTTTGCGTAGTAGTCGCACGCCTGCTGCGGGAGGCTGTGGCCGCATTTTTCGTAGATTTCGTAGATGGTGGTGTTGTTTGGGTTGCACATGTTGGGTGGATACTAGGTGATGTTTGGAGGGAGTGGAAGACGGGAGTAGGGTGGGAGGTGTTCAGTGGAAGGGAAGGGTGGATGGGAAGGGTGTTGGGATTGGAGGGTGTGTGGGAGGGGAGGCTGGTGGCTTTCTTTCACTTTGATAGGAATGGCTTCACTGCGCTTTTTGCGCTGTGATATGCTCGCCATATGTCAAGGTGGGAGGACACCCGTTGAAGAACATGCGAATTTCCTGCGTTAAGTATGCTTTCATTGAAAGTTTCTCGCGCGTAGGATTTGTGGAAATGCGAATGACTACAACAAAAAGGAATGCCGGACATAGTGGAGTTGCACGGCTACCGCTGCACATAATGGTATATGTCTGAGCATACAGCTTGTTTGCAGTCGTCAGACAAGGCTTTTGTGACGATGAGTCTTGTCGATCCGCACTTACGGTTCTAGACAGTTTACTCCTATAACCACCAGGAGCTCATGTTTGCTATTCTACGCGTTGTATATAACGAAGAAGTTCCTAACCTGGACATCACGGCTCTCATGTGGCCTTCGTTGCTGGATGGGCACCACAGATCAATCAGTACCAAGGCCATTCACCGCTATCCACGCCTCGAACAACGTCCGAGTGCACACCAGTTCTCTTCGCTATCCCTTACTCGCGAATCTCGCCCTCCTCAAGGTCGTCATCCCTGCTACCTGTCAGCAACACGATCGATACTTCCAACAGGCTACCTTACAATTTGTCCCTGGTTGCGTTTTTGCCCTGTACCCTTCCCACAATCTGTTTCTCGAGCGCAGTGTTCACTGTCTCGGCAGCTCGCTTGCGCTTCAAACCGGCGACAGATCTAGTGATTGCCACGCCTGCGGTGGTAGAATTACTGTTGAACTTGATTTTCTTCGCAACGTTGCCGTCCTGCTCGACGGCCTTGCGCTTCCCACCAGTAACAATGCCAGTGCTCGCTGCGTCGCCTGGCTGAACACCAGTAGAAGGTATAATGCCGACATGTGCCACGTTGCCGTGCTCATCGCCCTCGTTTCCCTTGTAGGCCTCACCTTCGCCTTCGTCTTCTTCATCATCGTCGCCATTGACGCGCTTAGAAACTTTCATGTCAATCCCCTCGATCTTGTACCTGTGCAGCAAGGACGTCGTCTTACCGGTTCCTGTAGTTGGAGTATGTTTCCCACCCTTATTCTGCTTCTTCTGCTCCTTGGTCGATTGCCGAGCATCTGGCATGGCCTTTGACTTTGGCTGACGGTACGTAGGCTTGCAGTCGAACGGATCTCCGTCACGGAGCGCGGAATACCGGTTCTTCATATCCTGGCGGAGGTCCTCCTTAGGCACGGCTTGCCACACACGGTCAATCAGAGTTTGTGTTGGTAAGAGCTCGGCACGCATCTCTGAGAGTGCGTCTTCCATCACGGCCTGCTTCTGCTTGGAGCTGCGGAGCTCGGCATATGCTTTCTTGAGGTCCGCGCGCAGGAGAACGTTGATGCGGCAGAGGCGAATGGCTTCCTGACCGATGTCAAATGCGGAAGCACCTGTGCTGAGTTGGCCGATAATGCGCTTGGTGCCGCTATCGTCGGTCAGTGGCTCGGCTCGTTTGGTGGACATTTTGCTTGAGGGCGAGCGGGGTTGAATTATGTAGAAGATGTTACGGTCGACTTTGTCTGATAGATGTGAGAAAGGAAGGAGATCTTCGACGGGCGCTTGACCGGTGTTGGGCGTGGGCCTCTATACAGGGCACAATGTTGGTGTTGAAGTGAAAGCGTGTGTACGCACAAATCGCGACGAACAACAACACACAACAAGACTCTAGTGATCCTACATAAACACCAACACAAAGAAAACAAAAAACGCTGTCCTTCCCTGGGTCATGGGTCATTTTCGAGCGTCTGTCTGCGTCCTCGTGACTTAGAAGTGAGGATGTCTGAAACCTTTCGTCACGCCCTCCGCTGTAAGGCAATCACCACATCAAGGTGACAGGTCTTATGTGACAGAAACCCGGTGCCATCTGGAATCGAATTGAAGCCCACCCTCAGATTATCTCTAAGGATAAGAGGTGGTTCAATCGCTAAGAGGCATTCCAACCTGCTCGGCTTTGATAAGAGACGACAGCGAAAGCGGTAAAAAGACCCCAATGGTTTTCGTTTCCATCTTCGTTCTATAGACTAGCCGATGGAGTGAGCTGCTGCGGTGTTGCGTTGCAGATGGCGCCACTGTCTATGGGAACCAAGCTGCCTTCGCCTGGGCATCATACGTATCCATCGGCGTTCTGAGCAGCTGATAATACAAGGCCGAGCTGACAACAGCAACGGAAAATGGTAAATGTTCAAGGCCCAAGCACTAAAGCTGCGTCAAGTGCGTGATCTGCTGAGTACAGCCATAGGACCAAGCGCTGCCCCAACCTCGAGGCCGTAGCTTACACTTCGTATGTCTTTTGAAGAGGCCCGGATCATCGTCACCGCAGATCAGAAAGATGGGCAGGACAGTACCGGTGAGCGGATATTCGGCTTTGTTCTGCTGCGACAAGCACCCGGCTGCTGACATTCGATCTCTTGCTCCTAATCTAATTCTGTATCCGATGCAGATATCTCCTATGCACCATTTCCGCCGGCGCGTTCGTTTCTCGATTTCTTTGAAGCGGAGGTTCTTGCCCCCTTTCGCAGACAAGCCAACGGAGCGCTACTAATCCACTGGCTCCACGATGTAGACGGTTGTTCAGTCATCCATTGCAGGTCAGGCGGGTGGCGCTGACCAATTGCTTATGTTACAGCGCTATGATCTTGTAACGTATGCTCTTCGACTGCCTGGCTCACGACCTTTCGGTCCTTGCAGCCTCCTGTTGACGCTTCTCAACGAGCTTCCTTGCACGCTCACGTCGCTCCTCACGCAGTGTGATATAGATCCAGAACCATGTTGAAAGCTCAATGAAGCCCCAGCTGAACACTATGCTGTTCTTAAGATAGCTGCCCGGGCTCTTCGAGTATGCAATACCCCTGGCTCCGCCAAACATGCCTCCCTCCTTGAACAGAAATGTGTAGCCGGTAAGCGCAAACAGGAAGACGAGGCGTACGGGTGTCTGGGCGCCCCAATATTCGTCGAAGACTTCCTCGGGTAGCGAAGCTGCGGTAAGGTCGTTGACACCAATGAACGCGAAGAGGACAGCGATGAAGGCTACTGCTGCCGAAGGTGTCGCGAAATCGCGCGGTGTAGGCTACCAGATGTCAGCATTGTGGCTCGTCTTTTGCATGTTGGCAGCACGTACAAGCTGCATTGATCCGCCCAACACCATGATTACGCTCTGATTTGCAATGAGCTTTGGGTTCTTGATCAAAAGCGCAGCCAGCGTCAGGTGGAACAGTGCCAGGCTGCGAATCATCGCATTTGCCGATATAATAGCCATAGTCGCAAGGGTGTGAGCTTCGTTGGTTCAACTTGGTTCTTGGTTGTACGTTGCAGTTGTGAGAACAGGAGACGTGGGATTGATGTTCCGTCTGTCAAAATGTCACTTCCAAACTCCGCTACTTTAACTCCGTTTGGCGCTAAGGCTGATGACGAATGGCACCTTATCATCTAGCTATACATGTTGACCTTCGTACTCGGACTTTGGCATCTTGGGAATTTTTGAGGAGCCATGGAGAAAGACTACAACCTTTTTGAGGCTGAATTGCCTATGAGCCGGCGTGATGATGGCCATCAACGACGTCCAAAACGGTCAAATCACGCCATCGCTGCTGTGCTCCTCTTCTTCATTGCTACCTTCTGGTACACGACCATTGGCCCAGCCTTTACAATAGGGCACGGCGGCTGTACACACAAGCTCACAGCCGAGCAGAGAGCCGCACGAATCCTCAAAAATCACCCGCTCATTGGTTAGTAGGGTCACATACCGTCTCCGCTTCGGCTACTGATGCACTTCAGATGGTCACAATGACTTGATGATCTTCATTCGTGGAAGGTACCAAAACCACATCTACAACAATGAGTTTGAAGAGAAGTTCGAGAATGGAGGTCTAGCGCAACACGTGGATATCCCTCGACTGGAGAAGGGGCTGCAAGGCGGCGCTTTTTGGAGTGCTTTCTATGTATGTCCAACAGGAGAGAATACTACAGACTTCTCCACTGAGAGATACTCAAGCAGTGAGTCAAGTTTCAATTAGGATCAAAAATTGCGCTAATTTCATCAGTCGTCAAGGCCACATTTGAGCAGCTTGACTTGTACAAACGTCTCGGAGACAGCTACCCCAAGTACTTCACTCCATCATCGAACAGCCATGAAGCAGTCAAGGCGTTCGAAGACGGTCGCCTGATATCTCCTGCAGCTATCGAGGGTCTGCACCAGATCGGCAATTCGGTGTCCAACCTACGTTTGTACCATCAACTCGGTGTCCGCTACGCAACCCTTACGTGGAACTGCCACAACAAGTACGCAGACGCCGCCCTTGAGACGAAGTACAACTCCGACGCTCGTGTCGCCACTCCGTACTGGAAAGGCCTCAGCCCTGCAGGGCGCGACCTCGTCAAGGAGATGAACCGCCTCGGCATGCTTGTCGACCTTGCCCACGTCAGTACAGATACTATGAGGGACGTTCTTGTTGGCCGGGGTGACGGAGACTGGAAAGGAAGTCTTGCGCCGCCGATTTTCAGCCACAGCTCGGCCTATGCAGTCTGTCCTCACCCTCGCAATGTCCCAGACGACATCCTCCACCTGGTCAAGCAGCGCAACTCTGTTGTGATGATCAACTTCAACCCAGACTTCATCTCTTGCATTCCTAGCAACTCGAAATCTGGTCTACCTGAAACTGTGCCTGCGAATGTCACTCTGAATCAGGTCGTCCGTCACATCAAGCACATTGGCGAGCTCATTGGATATGACCACGTTGGGATTGGGACAGACTACGATGGCATTGAGGGCACACCTGCTGGGCTTGAGGATGTCTCGAAATTTCCGGATTTGATTGCTGAACTTCTGAGACAAGGCATCAGCGATAAGGACGCTGCGAAGATCGCAGGTGGTAATGTTCTGCGGGTGTGGAAGGAGGCCGATGTGGTTGCGAAGAAGCTGCAGAAGACCACGAAGCCGCTGGAAGATGAAATCCACAATCCTTGGTAAAGCAAGGGCAGATGCGCATCATTCATCTCGTGCTCTTGCTGTGGCTGAGCTTGCGAGGCTGCAAACGAGTCTCCACATCACACCACCGCCCGTCAGCCCAGATCTTGGCGCATTGCGCCTGGCTACAACAGCTTTCGCTGCAACTTATGTAATCTCATTGATGAGCATTGTATATAGTCCGTACCTCCAGCATTCGATAAGACCGATCAGTTCTATCGACCCCGCTCACCAGGCTTGGGGACCCGCGACTTCCGCTTTTAGACAGCTATCTCCACGCGCCAACTGCTGACCTTCCCAACATCACCACTAACCATCCTATAACAAAATCACAACGACCAATCGAACATGGCAGGACCGAAACTCAAGACGAGCATTGCGATTGTTGGCTGCGGTGATGTCGGCGCAACGCTCGCTTACACCCTCATTCTCCAGCCTATCTGCAGCGAGGTAATTTTGGTTGACCCCAAGAAAGAGCTATTGAAGGCTCAAGTGAGAGATCTCGGCGATGCCACATATCGTGGTGGTAGTGGCGTGAAGGTGCGCGCCGGTGACCACAAAGACGCCGGACAAGCAGACATCGTGGTGATCACAGCCGGTGCAAAGCAGAAGATAGGTGTGTTTAACTCCCGCTCTCGCAGCGCAAGCTCTAGATATCAGAAAGATTGGAGGCAGTCAGAGTCTATCTATGCATTGAGCACGGACTGGAAGCGCCTCTGTTGGCTACAACATTGCTGCTATTGACTCTATTTCGGCTTGCGACGCAAAATTCCCAACCGACCAAGCATCGATCAATGCTGACTGTGTCCAGGTGAATCGCGACTATCTCTGCTCTCCCGAAACCTGCACATACTCTCCTCAATCTTCAGCGCCATGTCTCCGATCAGCCCCCACACCATCCTTCTCTTAGTTGCCAACCCTGTAGACATCCTAACCTACTTCGCACGCAAGCTCTCTGGACTCCCAGAGTCGCAAGTTCTGGGCACAGGCACCTCTCTTGACTCTGCGCGTCTGCGTGGTATCTTGTCCCAGAAGACTGGAGTAGCGCCGAGCAGTATTGACGCGTATGTGCTAGGCGAGCATGGAGACAGCCAGTTCATTGCATGGAGTAGCGCGAGTGTAGGGACAACACCGCTGAAGCTTGTGCTGCAGGACAAGCTGGATGACGAGTTCAAGGTGGAGATTGCGAGCCATACGAGGGGCGCTGCTGCCAGTATCATTGCCGCGAAAGTAAGCACAGCCTGGCTTCTTAAGAAAATGTCGAGTGATGGCGACAGTACTGATGAGTATTAGGGATGTACTGCATACGGGATTGGAAACATAGCAGCGTCGATCTGCAAGTACATTCTCTTCGACTCGCGCTCTGTGCGTCCTCTATCGTTCTACCAACCGGAGCTAGGCTGCTGCTTAAGTATGCCTGCTATTGTAGGTCGTAAGGGCATCGTCAAAGCTATGCCAATCGAGCTGGACGATCATGAGCACGCCGAACTCAAGAAGTGTGCGCATGGATTGCGTGCCGTCATCGAGGGGGCGGAGAAGGAGCTGGCTGCTGACGAGGCCCTGAAAAGGGCATTGGAGGAAGACAAGGGCATATGAGCTGTTCTCACAGCGTGGAGGAAATGGCGACAATACCCGTGTTTAAGCTGTCAGAAATATTCCCAAAACATTGTGAGAGCCGATAGCAAGGCGCTGCATTGCTTTACCGCTCGATGCCAGATCTCATACCTTGGTGTTTTTGTTGACCCTTTCAAAGTCCGGAAGAGTCATATCGACGGCTGGTTATTGGTGGAGGCGAGCGATAATCGCTTTGCGCTCTGCGCCGCTGTGGTGTAAGTGAACGGCGCCGATGGCTGGGAGCAGTGTCGACACCTCCATTAGTCGACCTTTGTGGCTTGTGCTGAGAACGACCTCTTTTCTTTTTTCGTAACATCGATGGCAGCAACCTGTCGCTAAGGTTGTGTAGCAAACGCACGGCGAAAGTCATGAGCCGTATCGAATCTTCCGTCTCTTGAAAACTATTTGACTGGCGACTGCCATCTGGATGCGAGACGAAGAGCTAAGGGAGATCAGTACCTTCTGAAAGTCTTCTTAGACCGAAGACTGAGTCTGGATTTGGTGCGGCGGACTGGGTTCGTGGTCGCGGCGGGCGTGCTCGAATGAAGGGTGTCTCTCTGTTTCCATACTTTCGAAGAAGACGGAAGGTAGTCCATGAGATTTCGCCCATCATTCCAGTGCGGATGGAACTGTGGATAGCTGCAAAGTCTTGTTGTTGTGTCAAACGTTTTCCTCTTCCTGGCGCTCGCTCGTACGGTCAGTGAGTCGAAGGATAGACACTTCGCTACGGTGGCTTTTCGAACACTCTGGTATAGGCTTCAGTCTACCATCACACAGGTCGACAGAATGAGCAACCGCTACTTAGTTACGGGTTCGCCGGGACTCGACAGCTTAGCCGCTGGTTGTTGGGAGGTAGAGAATGGTTGTGAAGCCGGGACTAGCCCGACGAC
Organism: Didymella arachidicola; assembly: GCA_016630955.3. Taxonomy (NCBI): domain Eukaryota; kingdom Fungi; phylum Ascomycota; class Dothideomycetes; order Pleosporales; family Didymellaceae; genus Didymella; species Didymella arachidicola. The sequence goes on along the minus strand of CM049997.1, from coordinate 693,475 downwards.
GACGACAGCAACGCTTAAACAAGCTACGTTCGTGCCAATGGGACAATGGAAAGAGCCGGAGAAAGGGTTGTGCGGACATGCTGCAAGTGAATGTGCTGCGTCCATGGGATGCCTCGGAACGACCGCGCTCCCCGGACCAACTGCATTCCTTCAGCGACCGGAGTCACCGTTGGTTTGTAGAAGGTGAGGGAAAGGAGGATTAGGCTCACAGTCGGCGAATATCATCGAAACGCGCTAAGACGAGTGGGGGTACGTCATGGTAGTCGAACGGGAAGGAGCAGCCAAGTCGAAAACTCGAAAGCTCACTCTCGCCTCACCATGAAGTGCGGCCGCAAATTCAGACATCGTACTCATATGCCAAAATCACTGGTAGTGGCACGTCTAAGGTACCCTATGTGCAACTCGTGCCTACTGTCCTGTTGTTACTCACAGCTGTACATCGTGAAGGAATGCAGCTACTCATGGGTTGTATTCAGAGAGCCCTAGCACTTGTCGATTGCAGATAGCTATGTCGCTCTCACATCATTGAAGGCATCAGAGTCTCTCTGGAGTCGCAGACTCTCTGCAGGCGATAGCCGAGTGCCTTCCCAAAAAGGCTGGGCCAGTTTGACTGTTTCGTCTCACTCCACCTCGACAAAAGCTCAGAATTTGTGTCTTTATGATGGCTACATTATTAAGTTCTTGTGATTGTCGCAAAGTCAATGTTGACAGGATGGCCCACTGAACGATTGCATTCCTCTACCACAGCTTCGACCACTTGTTTTTCAACGATAACGTGATTGTCTTCTGAGGTAAGTATTAGGCTAATGCCGCTGAGAAGAAGGTCTCGCGACCCACCGGTCCAATTCCTAGGGACACGGTTTCCTTGTACTAGAAGACAACAGTCTTCGTGCTCCTCAAACTATCAAATGCTGCGCATTCTGTGGGAGATGGGTATTTAGCAGAGGTCATTCCCATGAACTTCCTTCCTATCAAATTTTTGGTGGAGGAATCCGAGCTATATGAGGCTATGGTCAAAGTCTACAACTCGATTGCTATGTTGTAGCGTCGCGTACACGCAGCAAAGATTCTTTTGATAACTGATATATCCTCAACGACGTCGAGAGTTTACAAACAAGGAACATCCTGAGCAGCACTTTTACGGAGCACTCGACAACGCTCCTGGATTCGCAGCTGACTGCACCACTATGACGGCACGGAGTACGCGCAAACATCTGTTGTAAATTGCAAGGAACACGGTGCACCAGGCTCAGATAGGATATCAGCCGAGGATATCGCAGTCCTCTGCCCCCTTCATTGGGTCTGATTGAGTCGTGCCAGCTCTTGGAGGCGCCAGAGGACCTCTACGAATCTGATAAATTCCCAATCTCTTTCTTGTAACCAGCCAAGTCTACAGAGATTATCATGCACACCCGGCGTTTGTTATGGACCTTCCTCAGGTACAGACGTACCAAGGTGCTCCCTCCTGTCGGCGCTGCAGGATCATCTCAAGAAAAACACCTCCCATTCAGCACTACGACCTTTATCCGCAACTGCTTCATTGATTTATCCGTGACACGTGCAATCCGTCAGATCATGAACGTGGTGGTAGTTGCTCACGTTCCGGCTCCGCAGAGGATCGGGCTAGTGCGCGCTAGTCCCGAACCGCCCTGATCCTCCAAAACACCAGCAAAAAGAAATCCCTGTACTGAAGAGGGATCGGTGAATCAGCAAGATAGAAGCTATGCATTCTCCGGGACTCGAACCCGGGCCAATTGCTTGGAAGGCAATTATGATACCCTTTCACCAAGAATGCTTGATGAAAAATTTACCAACTCAATGTATAATTATTAGAATACAAACTTTCCCAGCCAGTCTTCGGCTTTTGGACTTTCCTTCAGTGATGTTTTCGAAGCTATAACGTAGGTGGCAAGCGAGCTGCGCACCCCGCCAAACTTGCCCACCTCTCTAGACGTATATCTCAACAACGCAACAGTATAATATATAGAGATTAAAGCAGTAGATTAAGCAGTAGCTATAGTGTCTTTCTTGCACGTACGCGCGTTGTGTCCAGTCTCTCTACACTTGCTGCAGCGCGCCAGAGCCTGGCGGCTGAAGCCTGATTGCTCTCCTGTCTGACGCTTCTCACGAGCAGTCTGCTGCTCAGCCTCACGTTGAGCGAGTATATCCTCTCCAGCTCCCATTGTTAATACTCCTTGGTGTTGTATACGCTTTCTCTTGCGCTACCTACGCGCAGACGCTGCCTTATTTGCCTTCTCAAGGCTGGTGATCCGATCGCGCATTAGCTCAGCAGATAGCATTATCACCTCTGCCCCTTTCTTAAGCTGATCTATTGCTTCAATAATTGACGCTGGCGAAGAGCTCTTATGCTTACGTACGCGCTCACGTATTAGGCTTGACTGAGCCTCAAGCTCACGTACGTTGCTTGGTGTACGAGCCTCCCACAGAGCCTCTATCAGGGCTGCTGGTGGCGTTGGTGTACGCAGCTGTACGTCAAGCTTTGATAGAACAACATCTGGATGGAGAGGGACAAGCCCTGCGCCAGAGAAGGCAGAGCAGATATTGGTAGACGTGAATGATCGATCGTACGCTGCCTTGATAGCTGGGAGGAACTCAAGCTTGGTGATGTGGTTGATATGGTCGCGGATCAGGCTCTCAATCTCACGGCTGTACGCGCGCTTCAATGGCGAGAAGCAGCCAACGTCAAGAGGCTGGAGAAGGTGAGATGAGTGAGGCGGCATGCAGAGCGTGTAGATATTGTTCTCCTTGCAGATCTCCTGGAACTTAAGAGAGTGGTGGCTCTCATGGCCATCAAGGATGAGCAGCCGACGTGCTCCTACTGTACGAGCCTTTGTATGAGCGTTGAAGTGCTCTAGCCACTCTACTCCTAGCTCGTTGGTAGTCCAGCCGTTGTCGCTGACTGCGATCGCCCAGTCGCGTGGGATTGCTGCGTCCTTATACCAGGCAGAGAGGTGGTACTGGCCAGTCAAGATGATGAATGGTGGGATAGACCAGCCAGCAGCATTGATACCAGCAATCAACGTTGCCCACTCACGATTGCCAGGCTGAAGAGCCTTTGGCCGGCCTCTTCTCTCTGACCCTGTCACGACAAGCTGCGTCGTGATCTTGCCCATCATAAAGCCTGCCTCGTCAAAGTTCCAGACGTCATCATCACAGATGCCGTACTTGATCTTTGTCTGCTCTACCAGCTCGAACCACTTCTTGATTAAGACTGGATCTTCACACAGAGCTCTCTGCCTATCATATGCGCGATTAAAACGCGTCGTAAGACTGTCTGTACGCTTAACAAAGTTGGCAGGCCACTTCTGCCCAACCTCACCAGCGCTGCGCGCAGCCAGCAGTCTATTAGCCATATCACGTACAGCTGCGTACGTGGGCGCAAACCCACGCAAGTCAAGGTCAAGTATATGGGTAACAATCACCTCCTCTTCTACCTGAGTGAGCTTCCTTGAGTTAGGCTGGCAATCGCGTCGGGCAGGTACACCAGCACGTCGGCTGCGCAGTGTAGATTCAGCAACGTTGTAGGTATTAGCAGCGCGTCGATTAGCGTGTAATTGACCAGAAGTAATAGACAAGATAGCAAGCTGAATATCTGCTTCATTTGAGGTTATCTGAGTAGCACTGCGTTGAGCCATTGTACGTTAAGATGAAAGAGGTGGGCAAGTTTGGTGGGGTGCGCAGCTCGCTTGCGTGCGCAGCTCGCTTGCCACCTACGTTAACACCTTCATACAGACAGTCTGCCGAGAACCAGCGATGTGAAGTGTAGACGAGCATCACTACCGTGCACGGACACCGAACGCCCGGCGCATCACATCAACACCAGTTTTCAACGCGTAATAACTCAACCAAACATGCCAGGAATTAAAGATGCGCTTGATGAGATTCGTAACTTGAAGCCAGGCGAAAAACTCGTATATACTTATATTGCAAAAAAACATGGTGTTGCGCGTTCTACATTGTCGCGCGCGCATCGACGCGTGCAGGTGCCCCGGGAGGTTATGACACCAAACAGCCGCAAACTCAACAACCAGCAGGAAACTGACCTTATCAATTACATTGAGAGGCTTACAGCGCGTCACCTACCACCTACAAGAGCTATGATTCGAAATTTCGCGTCTGCTGTTGCCTCAACTCCTTGCTCTGATAAATGGGTTACGCGCTTCCTCCGCCGTCACCGCGACCGGCTCACTTCTCAATGGGTGACGGGTATGGATTCAGATCGTCACAACGCTGAGTCAGGGTATAAATACGAGTTATACTTCAAGCTTCTGCAGCAGAAGATCACTGAGTATGACCTTGAGCCTGAGCACACGTACAATATGGATGAGAAGGGCTTTGCTATTGGGGTACTAGGAAGGTCAAAGCGCATCTTCAGCAGGCGTCTATATGAGAAGAAACATGTTAGGCAGGCTCGTCAAGATGGCTCAAGTGAGTGGGTGAGCCTATTAGCTGCTATTTGCGCGGATGGTACAGCACTTCCCCCTGGCATCATCTTCGCGTCGAAAAACTCCACTATCCAGAGCCATTGGGTGGCCGATATTGAGGCAGGAAAATACTTAATTCACGTGGCTTCTTCGCCTACAGGCTGGACGAACAACGACATTGGATTGGCCTGGCTTGAACAGGTGTTTGACCGTTATACCAAACCAAAGGCGCGGTTGAAGTACCGCCTCTTGATCGTGGATGGCCATGGGAGTCACCTGACGCAGCCTTTCATCGAATACTGCTATCAAAAACGGATTATACTTGCAGTGTTACCCCCTCACAGTACCCAAACGCTACAACCGTTGGACGTGGTCTGTTTCAAGCCTCTCTCCTCTCACTACGCCAGCGAGCTCGATGACCACCTCCAGCAATCCCAAGGCCTATCCCCGCTGTTAAAAGGCGATTTTTTCAACCTATTCTGGCCTGCTTGGGTTGCTACGTTCAGGGAAGATCTCATACACAAGGCCTTCACAGCCACCGGCATATCCCCAGTTAACCCTGACGTTATCCTTGATAAATTTCGCCACGCAACCCCTGAAAACTCAGGATCAGTCTCCTCTGGTTCTACGGCTTATTCTGCAGAAGACTGGCTCAAAGCTTGCACTACCCTTCATGCAGAGGTGAAGGATCCGCGCACCTACACTGCGCGGAAGCTGGGTCAAACGATCCATCACCTCTCAACTCAACTAGAGATCGCCAACGCCGAGCTAGAAGGGTTGCGTAAGAAGCTATACCAAAAGCAGAAGCGTCAAAAGCATCCTACTAGGCAGTTGGACCTGCAACAGCATCAGGAGTATCACGGTGGGGTGACGATGTGGTCTCCTCGAGCCTTCCGCGAGGCGCGCGCCCGCATGGCTGTTGCAGAACGAGAAAAGCAAGCTGATGCGCTACAAAAGGCCGAGATAAAGGAGTTAGCAACTGCTCATAAGCTCTACAAGGCCAAAGTAGCAGAAGAAAAGCGTGTGGCCCGGGCGAGGGAGAAAGAAGAGCGAGACCGGGTCAAGGCCAAGAAGGCAGAAGAAGCAGCTGAACGCAGGGTGGAAAGAAAGCGTCAAAGGCAGGCTCGCGACGCTAAAAAAGCTATAAAACTGTCTCAAAGAGGCAACTGCACAATCTCTAAAGCTTTTGCAGTTAAAAAGAAGCCTGCGCGTCGTGCTGTGGGTGCTCGTAGTCATCCAAAGCCTGCGACGCCTGCTCCGCCAGCTCGCACTCACACTACCCGCAGCGGCCGCACCGCTACTCTATATAATTAATTTGTATGGAGAAAATCTGTTCTATAGGCCTATAGTCTATTACTACCAAATATCTCACGATAATAACTATTGCATGTGGCTCTATAGCCTCATATTTCTGGTGGGCATGAACGCCCAGAGCGGGCGTTCGGTGTCCGTGCACGGTACAGTGTCCGTGCCCGTAACGCGCGTGCATCGTAACGCGCACCAACCACCTAAATGTGAGCCTCCAAAAATGAAGCTATTGAGCTACACACAATTGCTATCTTAACTAGATTTTTTAGCAGAGTGTTCTATAGGCCTATGCGACACTGATCCTAACGATACTTGTATGGTAGCTTAACGTTGCGGCCTCGTGTGGTAGTCTTAAGTGGAGGTGCTGGTTGAGGACTTGGTGCAGGCACCTCACGAACACTACCTGCAGCACTACGCCTCTGCTTCTTTTTTGGTGCTGCAGCTTGTGAGGCCTTACGCTTGCCTCTTTAGGATAATTGTATAGCTTTTGCCTGATCATTCTGTGCCTTCTTGAGTGCCCGTGCCTCTTTCCGTGCGTCGATTTCTGCTCGCTCTCTGGCATGCCTCTCATCCCGCTCCTTCTTCTCTCTTGCTCGCTTCTCCACCTTCTCTGCCTCAAGCTTCTGCTTGAGCAAGCGAGTAGACTCACGGAGCTCAGCTGCGTCTGCTTTTCTAATCTCTTCTGCCTTCTCTACGTCATCGGCTTCGTCTAGGAGCTGCTGGCCTCGATTGACACGTGAAGGAGACCACCACTCAGTCTCTGCCTCCCATGACTGCCTCCGATGGACTGGGAGAGGCCTCTTCTTCTTAGTGCCTCTCTTCTCGTGATATAGAGCATGTTGTAGCTTCGAATTTTCCATCTCAAGAAGCTGATTTTGGATAGAGAGGTGGTGCAAGGTATCCTTCACTACTACAGCATCTTCTGAGTATCTATCGCCAACGGCAGCAGATAGATGGGCATCAACTGCCTGCCAATCCTTGCCTGCATATAATGGAACAGGCACAGCTGGTTTAGGTGAAGGTCCATACTTCTTCTTGAACCTTTTGAGTACTATCTCTGGGTCAAACGGTATCAACCCAGTATGCTTGAAGGTGCTCTCAATGAGCTGTTTGGTGAAGGTTTTCACCCAGGCAGACCAGAAGAGGCGGAAGAAGTCACCCTTCTTGATTGGGATGAGGCCTAAGGTATCTTGTAGATGATCTGCGAGCACCTGGGAGTAGTTTTGAGCCAGAGGACTGAAGCATACTACATTAAGTGGTTGAAGAGTATGAGTACTGTGAGGTGGGTACACAGCTATCGTGATTCGATTGCGATCACAGTAGGCAATAAAATCTGTCGTCAGGTGACTCCCATGGCCATCCAGAATGAGTAGACGGCGCTTCCTTCCTGCCTTCTCCTTGGTGTAGCGATCAAACACCTGCTCAATCCAACCTAGTGCTACATCGTCGTTCGTCCACCCAGTAGGAGAGACTGCAACGAAGGCTGAGTGTGTTTTGGCATCCATCTCATCTACCCAAGTACTCTGAATGTTCTGAGATTCAGCGGCATAGATGAGGCCTGGTGGAAGGACGCTCCCATCCCCACATATACACGAGAGCAGGGTAATCCACTCTCGATTGCCATCTTGAATAGCTTGCTGAGTCTGCTTTTGCTCATATAGAGGCCTATCAAACACCCGTTTTGACTTAGAGAGCGTCCCAATAGCGAAGCCCTTCTCATCTATATTGTATGCTTAACCAGGTTCTATACTATACTGGGCCATCTTCTTCTCCATAAGGCTGAAGTAGCCCTTATATTTCTCACAGGAATCGGCTTTGTGGCGATTAGAGTCCATAGCAGTAACCCATTGAGTGATAAGCTGGTCTTGGTGACGCTTGAGGAAGCTGGTGACCCATGACTCTGAGACGCTTGTTCGGCCGATCTCCTCTGCAAACCCCTTGATCATTGATCTTGTAGGTGGCAGATGACGTACTGTAAGACCTTCTATGTATCTTACAAGGCCTGCCTCTTGATGTGGAGTGAGTAGTTGTTGTGTAGAGGCCTTGGCTTCACAGGACGTGCTTTTGCCTTGGTGTCTGCGCGTTAAAGTTGACCTTGTAACACCATGTTTTTCAGCTAAAGCTGTATATGAGATAGGTTTATTAGGATCAGCTGCGCGTAATTCTGCAAGGGCTTCTTCTAGTGACATTGTGGCGTGGAGATATTGGGGGTGCAAGATGGGATGGAAAAGTGGTTGGGGTGCGCGTTACGCTGCACGCGCGTTACGGGCACGGACACTGTAACCGAAGAGAGAAGGTCTGCGGCTCTAGCCCCGCCGATGCTCGAAGTGTCCGCCGCTCATGATCCAGAGCCGCTGGCTATGTCCCTTCATCGAACTTATCATTACTACGACCATCAGCGACAGCAGGAACACGCCACTTGGATCTGGCATGACGAAACCTAAGCATCTAAGGGTTGACTAAAGCATCTTCGCCGCCATTTAGAAAGTCACGACATGTTTCGTAGCACGTCTCAGATCGCGAACTTCGACAATTCAAACTTGCATGGACTTCGAATCTACAGGCAAAACCATACGGCTTACGCTCTCTTCTTTCCCTTCCCATTTTTCCTCTTCTCCTCTTTGCCACCACCGCTCCCAGACCCTCGCTTTCTACTGCTCTTCAAGGACTTCCCACTATCAGTCTGGACATCCACATCCATCATCATAGCATCCTCATCGCCTGGAGTACCTACCCTTTCAGCCCTCAAGCCCGCCGCATGCGGGCTCAGGCTCGCGTCCAGGTAATTTGGTTGAGCTGTTGCACGAGACGGCACAGGGACACGGCGTGGCATGGCGGTGTAGCTGCTCTCCGTGCTTGATACTCTGCGGGTGTACTTTGGGTTGGGACTGGACTGCGCAGACGACGAGGAGCTAAAGTTGTGGTACTGATAGGGCTCTACGGGCGCAGCTGTGGGTTTTGAAGATTTAGAAGAGCGCCTGGAGCTCGGTTGCGTACTGAAACCCAGGTCATCGAACGCAGGCGCCAAATCTCGTGGAGAAGGATGTGATATCTCTAGAGGGGTGGTTGGACGGTACAGATGCGGTGAGGTAGGAAGAGCGCCGGGAAATGCTCCAGGCATGTCTGTCAGGGCACGGCGTGTGGGCATCGCAGGCAGATCGCTATTCGAGACCGTTCGAGAAGATGGCTGAGGAGGTGCTACTGGGTCGCGTGCCAGGCTGCCCTGGTAGGCGTTGATGGGTGTATAGATAGGCTGTCCATCTGGGCCGGGTATCATGAAGCCGGGCGGTTGAGCGCTGGAAACGGTGGAAGGAGCGCGTTTGCGGCTACTGGGCTTTCCTTTCTCTTTCTTCGATTTGGAGGAAAACACCGATGATCTCCGCTGATCCTTGTTGTTCCGCGAATTGCTTGAGCCCTTCTTGCTGGCCGTGCTGGCGTTTGCGATACTTATAGTATCATGGATAGGCGAAGAGAGAGGACTTCGTGACGAACGTTCTGTAGGCGACCGTGTGCCATGAAGTTTGGACTGGTACGCATCCAACTCCTCCGGTGTGAGCTGCACATCAGGAATATCTGCTGCTCGTGCAAGGCGGATCTTGTCGAGAACGCGTTGGAAAAGCATTTCTTCGTATTCAGCTGCAGACTTGGATCCTCCAGAATCGTTGTAGTAGCTCACATCCTCCTGGTAGCCGCGGTCGTTCCTGCTGGATGCGCCACCGAGTGCTGCTGTCCTTCGTTGCCATGCTCGTATATCCATGTCGTTGAAGTATAGTTCGTCCTTTTTGAGAAGTTGCTTGCCATTCGAAGCTTGCTGGTTTCCATGTTCTACATTAACGCCGGTCATTTCGGTATCACTGCCCACGTCCTGAAATCTATATATATCTTCCCCATCCTCCATGTATCTCCCCACAGCCCCTGATGGTCTTCCCCACGGGGGCGAAGCATGAGGAGTTCGCGGCCGACCATTTAGACCGCCTCCTCGGAAAAAGCTGACTCGATGGGCTTGTCAAGGAACGCTGCGTGACCAATGATGGTGACACCGGAAGCACCGATAAGCCACAGAACAGCAGAGAAGGGCGAAGACCACAGCCCAAGAGGAATGGCTACGATGGCCAAGGTAGTGTAGAGCTGTGACGTAGTCGCGCGCCAGGAGCCGACCTGGAGGTCGTTGCCCTCGAGCTTGCCAATACCGTACATGCCACCAATGACAAAGATGATGACAAAGAGCAGCAGCAAGTGAGTGAGCAAGCTGTAGATGCTAAGCATAGCGAAGACAGCAGCATAGTTGCTGGAGAAGTAGCTCAAGTTGTAGTTGATGCGACCCTGCGCCTCACCGAAGTTGGCGGGCTTCGAGATGCGCTTGAAGTCGAGGAACTCGCTGATGGGCTTCAGGTTGGCGAAGCGCGACGAGACCGAGGTGGAGCGGATGCCGTCGAAGCGCCCTTGGAGGTCCATCCTGGACGTCAGAGCGGAGATAGGGATGTTGAAGCGCGACATGGTGGCAGCGAAAGGGTTGTGCGACTGTGCAGTGGGTTGAGTGTTGTTGGTCTGAGAGACGTCGGGGGTGATGAGGGTGTGGTGTTGTTCTTCGCGTTCTGCAGGGGAAGTCATTGTCAGCGGTGTTTGCGTGTGCCTAGGTTGGATGGTAACTGCGTTTGGAAAGTGCAGATGTGGCCTCTGAACAACTCAGGGGAACGCTATATTTCAAGAAAATGGCTGCCTTACAGATACGACGAGTGCGAGAGGAAGGAGTGATGCTGACGCGGCTGTGGAATGAGCGTGGGCGGAGCGAAGGGGGTTCACCTAAGGAGTACGTGTCGCTGGGGTTTAACTTTTGTTGGACACTGGTTGCGGATACGCGGCGATCCAAAATAAGGGACCGGTGCGCTGAGCCACAATGCGCCCCGACAGCTTCCTAGTCCGGCTCGACTCAAACGCCCGTAGTGAGGACACTTGGAGGCATGAAGACGGCGAAGAAGAGTTGCGCGGGGAGACTCGAGAGAAGAAATTCTGAAAGGAGAGGAAACAGCGGTCTGCCTATATGTTCAGATTATATATACCTGTACCCAGTCCTCACCGGTCTTTGTGGCCTTCATGTGCAATTGGTCCCCTGCCTGGGCCTGCCAGTCTCCAGCGGTTCGCCACGCTACTGACGCACAAGCCACTGTACTTTCCCGTTGGTTGTAGAGTTCGCGATCTGGCTTGAACTCGATCTTGAAGTCTGACCCTTCAACACCAACAGCTATGAGGTCAACTGCTGTATTTGCCCTGCTGCTGGGCATCTTCGCGGCCTTTGCTGCTGCCTGGTCGAAAGAGGGTAGGTACCATCACTGGCCGCAAACATGTCTAACAATATCTCCCCTGGGCGTGCTGCGCTATACACGCACCCCCAAGCATGCTTCCAACATTGGAAAGAACGGCGCAGATTAGCTAACATCTCACTGCATAGACCACGAAATCTTCCGTTTGCGCGACGAAGTCATCAAGTCAGAGGGTGCCAATGTCACCTTCTATGACATGCTCGGCGTCAAGCCCAGTGCCAACCAAGACGAATTGACCAAGGCCTACCGCACGAGGGGCCGCGAGCTCCATCCCGACAAGGCACGCAAGATCTTCATCTCCAACTATGCTAAGAAGGCTGGCAAGGAGGGCAAAACACCTGGTGTCAAGTCCAGCAAGGGTCCTTCGAAGAAGGAAATCGATGCGCACATGAAGAAGGTCACTGCCAGATACCAAAAGCTTTCAGTTGTTGCAAACATTCTCAAGGGTCCTGAGCGCGAGCGCTACGACCACTTTTTGAGGAACGGTTTCCCTGCCTGGAAGGGCTCTGGCTACTACTACGATCGCTTCCGTCCTGGCCTCGGCTCCGTCCTTCTCGGCGTTCTAGTCGTCATTGGCGGCGGCGTCCACTACTTTGTTCTGTACATGAACTGGAAGCAACGCAGGGCCTTCGTTGAGCACTACATTCGACACGCTCGCAAGACCGCTTGGGGTGACGAGTCTGCTATCCCAGGTATCCCTGGCGTTGATGCTGCTGCTGCTCCAGTCAGTTCGCAACAATTCGATAACGATGAAGAGGAAGAGAAAGAACCAGAGTTCATTCCCAGAAACCGCAAAGAGGCGCGTGCTTGGGAGAAGGACCAGCGCAAGAACAGCAAGAAGCCCGCCGTAGCCAAGAAAGCTCGCACCGCTGGTATCAGCACGCCCCAGGAAGCAGAGCTCATTTCCGGTCCCCAGGGCGCTAAGAGACGCATCGTGGGACAGAATGGCAAGGTATTGATCGTCGACTCGGTTGGCAATGTCTTCCTCGAGGAGGAGACAGAAGATGGCATGAAGGGGGAATTCCTGCTTGACGTAAATCACCTTCCAATCTTGAATGATATGACCGCAAGACTGACAACAAACAGCCCGATGAGGAGTCTGCGCCTACCATTTTCGACACTGTTCTCTTCAAGCTTCCCAGATTCGCTTACAACCAGTCCGTCGGCCGTTTTCTCGGAAAGAAGGAGCTCATCGACGAGCCTCTCATTGAGACTTCCGACCTCCCTGAGGAAGAGGCTGCTCTCCAGTCTGCGACTGCTCAGAACATCAACGGTGAGACAAGAAAGCGCAAGACCAAGGCCCAGAGCCGCGCTAGGTAAAGGCCTGAGTCGTGCGCGTTGCTACCCTTAGCCATACGGCGACTGTAAAAGTGGCTTCTTTCGAAGCGTGTAGGATAGATACGTGAAAAGCAATGTCGCGTAAGGTTCGAAATCACAAACATGCCGATTCGATGCACAAATACCTTGCATTGTGAGTTTCGTTTTCGTTCATGTGAAATTGAAGCCACAGTGGCTGGAACCCGCGTTTGGAACACTACGTCACTCGATAAACGTGCAACACTACCTTGCCTCTGAGCGCCCGCTTCGCTGCCTGCAAACCTACCGAAGTGTTAGCCCTCGTCTCTTATCCTACACTTCTTCTCCCCTGCCTATACCGAATCCTCTCTCCACAAACCAAGCTCGCACCGTTCACTATGGGTAAGGTTCCCTTCCATTCACACGGCGACATCTCACTAATGTTGCCTAGCAGCACAAGACTACTACAAAATCCTTGACGTAGACGCCAAAGCATCCCAACAACAGATCCGCGATGCTTACAAAAAAGCCGCCCTAAAGCATCACCCGGACCGCGTCCCCGCCAACTCGCCCGAGCGCGCAACCCGCACAAAGCGCTTCCAGGCCATCAACGATGCATACTATACTCTCTCGGATCCCACGCGACGCCGCGAGTACGACGCTGCACGCACATACAACAACTGGACAGGCAGCACAACGACACCCGACGACGACTGGGAGGAAGAGATCCCAAACGCGACGTCCGGACAGGGCGCGGGCGCGAGCACAGGAGGCTTCAATTTCGGAGGCTTTCCATGGAGCGCGTTTGGTTTTGGCGGCGAGAAGCCTGCGGGGAATACCGAGGAAAGCCACAACAAGTTCTCTGAAGAGCAGTTTGGTGGCATCTTCGAGGAGATGCTGAGAGAGGAGGGTATGGCTGATCAGGATGCTGGTCCTACGGGCAAGTTCTGGAGCGTGGTTGGTGGGCTGAGTGGAGGTGCAATGGGGTTCATTGTTGCAAATTTCCCGGGTATGGTCGCGGGTGCTGTTGCGGGGAACAGGTTGGGCAGTGTCAGGGACGCGAAGGGCAAGAGCGTTTATGCCGTTTTTCAGGAGATGCCGCAGGCAGATAAGGCGAGGCTGTTGAGCAGTCTCGCTGCGAAGGTGCTGAGCAGTGCTGTCAGTGGGTAGGAGCTTGCTGCAGGGTGAAATGGGAATTGGGTGCGTAACGGCGAGGCTTTCTCTTGGTTTAGTATGACATGATATCCTATTGGGTGGTTTAACATAGTTTCTTTGGTATGGGTGCGAGACGGTAATGGATAGAATCAATACAAGCGCGACGACTCAAGGTTATCGAGATACTATACTTGCTCCTCGGCTCAACTAAACTAACGATGTGGCAAAGCATTCCTGAGCCCATAATTCAGGATGCTCTCTTAACGGCCCTTCCAAGCGTATGGCACTTGTTCGGGATGAGATGTTGTTTTTCTTCCTTCGTGCTTTCCTCCGGTCGGCCTGGTCGGTTTCCCTTCCAAACAATGACGCAAGGGCTCGACCTGAACCTTCCCAACCAGACACTGTGACTTTCCCCTTCACAGCGCCACTGCTAGAGATACGTCTAGGCCAAAATAGCATGATATAACATTTCGACATTGAAATGCGAGGATAACAGTATTGACACGCTTCTAATCGTATTTTCAATCTTGCCTATCACGGCCACCTTCACTTACTCACGCCGTCTCTTGCAGGTCTGTCCCTGCATATAGAGTCAAACACGCACACCAAGAGCGGTATGCAGGCTTCTATGACCACTGAAACTGCACTACAACTCTCAACTGAGCACTATGACTTCAACACAGCCTCGACGGGGGCACGCTGCTATTGGGGCGATCATCAGCGATATGAAACCGTACGATAACACATTGAAGTCATATAATCTGCAATAAACTCACTTTCAGCAGGTTCCTTCCGCCAGACACCATCGACCGTCCTGGGTACAAACACTGCCGTACTACATACGGTCTTCTCACCACTACTTACAAGCAAGCCGAGCATGCTGATGCACCAGAGAAGGTATACAAGGAGCTACAGCAGCTCGAGAATGAACTGCGCCGTCGCCTCAACAATCTCAACGCCGCGAAAGGCGTGCCAGCCAAGATGACAGGATATCTGGACGAGCTGAAGGCTGCTCTCGCAAACGCCTTGTCCGAGGGCGTCGATGTGAACTTCTTGATCCAAGGTATGAAGGATATTTTGGAGGAGAAGCCAGAAGTGCAGCCGGCGCCAAAGCCGGAGCGCGTCCTCATGGTTCCGGATACGAAGTATAAGAAGGTCAGGGCGGAGCTTGCAGAGGCGAAGAAGAAGATTCAGAGGCTGAATGAGGAGAACAACTCCCTGATTCTGTACATCAGGCAGTTGGAAGCGGAGCGGGCATCGCGGGGAATCTGAGATGACATTTCAGTTCGGCATGTCAGTAGATCTTGGCCCTTCACTTGATCTTCGAACAAGCGGTTACAACCCTGCGAGATCAGCGTGCGATGGTTGCTACGGGTTTGGCTCAGGTCAGCTCGTAGTCACTGGCCGTGTGAGCTTATCTGGCGAGACTCAGCATCACAGCCGATGCCTCCGGCGACGACGGAATAAGAACTACTGCATTGGAGCACAAGACCTAAGTTAAGAAGTATGTGGTGATTTCCATTTCTGCGATTCACTAACTATATTGGCAGTTGTCAAGTCACGGTGAATCGCTGTCGGCTATCTGTCTTCACCTTCACTTTAACTTCCAGGCCACGTGAGGCCTTTTGTTATGATCCTCACCGTCGCCAGATAACATCTCTCTCGTAACTTCCCCTCGCCTTTCGTTCTAACTCATACCCTCTTGACGCATTGCTCCCGTTGCGCGACTGCACAGGACATACGTATGTAGCAAGACTGCTCTATGCAAACAAGCCACTGACCAGGAAGCTTCTACTCTGACTCTAGCTCGCACATAAAAGCCCAGACAAGACTGAATCAGCACCAGCTTCGTAAACCCGAGTCACTTGCAGCCCGCGACCAGTCATGGCACTCAACAAGAGCACTGGTCTGTACAACATGCCCACTCACCACTTGCATGGCGCAAAGCCCGGACTGGGTCCTTCATTCAACAGTATGGACTTTTTTCATAATAGCCCTGAGCCTCCCAAAGCCAAACGTGGACCTGGTCGGCCTAGGAAAGACAGCCAACATGACAGCACGCGGGAGGAAACGGCCGATAAGAAGAAAAAGAAGAAAGCCAACACGTCTACCCGAGACATGCCGAAGGCGAAGAATGGCACACCATCAGCTTCCACCCCTGCTATCAAGGTAACGCTAGCTACTGGCAGCACGAAAGGCAAGAAGCGCAAGCGCGAGAGCGAAGTCCCGGTGCCTCAGGGCAGGCCATCAGACCATGTGGTACCCTTTGTCGGCGCAGAAATGCTGAAGAACATTCAGTCGTCGGTCAATGCTGCTCGTGGGGTGTTCAGCAGTCCATCTGTACTTGTCAAGCATGAGGACGAGCGATCCAAGAAACAGGCCAAAAAGGACAAGGCTAGCCGCCAAAGCGGTGACACTGTCGACTTTGACTCTATCGCTAAAGAGACTCGTCGCATTGCCAAGCAGGTCAAGAAGGAGAAGAAGGCCAAGCGGCACAGTACTGGCTACGTCAAGGCCCGTCCAACTGCACCAGTCAGAGCCAGTGCACCGTCATCTCCAGTCTTTTCTTCTCCTCCCAAGGCGAGCATGAATATCCCGGAGTGGCAAAGTCGATTCAACGAGCTTATTTCTCAGCCTGTCATTGCTGGTCATGAGCTGAACGCCCCGTCGCTACCATTATTCTCTTCACCTGCTCAGGCGACTACAGTGCCACTCCCACAGAGCGCGCCTACGAAAGCCCTCGTCGACTCTTCGCCGCCTAGGAAGAGTCATGTGCCGCTTCCAGCGAACGCATTCTCTCACAGGGCCAATGCGTCAAAGGTAACCAAAATCGGTAGCGAACATACCAGCTTCCTCATCACGGGCACACCAGAGTCGCAACTTCTAGCTAACCTTTCTGATTCACCGATCCCCTTCAAGCTCACCGATACGATCAAGGGTAAGAAGTCGAAGAAGTCGAAGAAAGCGGCCGAGAAGCCGCCTCCGACGCCGGTCGTGAGTGAGGATTCCTTGTCTGAACATCCAGTGCTGGACAAGAACCACAAGCTTCAGCTCAAACCTGATGGTCGAGCCTCGCTGACCGCTTCAAACCTGCACAAGTACACAACCACCACGCAGCTACTGAGCGATGAGCCCAAGCCGAGACCCAGACCCGTCCCCCGTGCAGCATCCACAGCAGGGTCAACGACATCTGGCGGAACGAGCCCAAGCATGAAAGAAATGTTTGCTTGCGTCGGCAAGCCGTATTCTCGGTCAGGCGCTGAGATCGACCCATTCATAACCCCAGAGATCAGGAAGAAGGTCCACCGCGAGACCCACGAAGAGGCCTCCATGGAAGTATTCAACGCGCGCTTCAAAGCCGCCCAGAAAGCAGTCAACTTCACCGACGAAGCAGAATACCTCTCCTCCTTCCTCGCCTGGCGCAGCGCCAACACCGCCCTCGGCCCCCTCCCCTGCCTCGGAATCAAAGCCAGCGGCTGCAGCTTAAAGAAAGAACTCGCACTGCAGCAATCTACTCTAAACTCTACTACTACTATTACTACTACTACTACCCTCCTCACCTCCGCCTCCTCGCGCGCCAAAGCCGCAGAATCCCTCCTCACCACCTCCATTCCGCTCCGCATCCCCCTCCCCACAGGCCCCCTCCAAGGCCCATGGAAACTCTTCTGCGCCCCGTACTCGACCCTCCACACGGACAAATACGGCAGCGGCCAGCGCACACTAACCCTGCACTCGATCCCCGCCTCGTCCGCCTCGTCCTTCACAGCGCGCCTCAGCATCCCGCCCCGCTCGATGCTCTACGCGATCCGCGCGTTCGAGGTGCCACCGCACGCGAGCTTCCGCGCGACGCAGCTCAGGACGAGTGTGGAGGGGTATCGGATGGAGGTTGTGTTTTTGGGGCAGGGGGTTTTGCTGTTGAGGGCGGATTTGAGGTTGTTGCTGAGTGGGAAGGAGGGGGCTGAGGGGGGAGGGGTTATGGAGTTTGTGGGGGTGCATGACAGGGCTGTGGTGGGGGAGGGCGAGGATGAGGTGGAGGTTGTGGGGAGGAAGCTGTTTGCGAAGTATGATGGGGGGGCGTAGGTGGAGTGGGTGTTTTTGGGTTGGGCGTTTGGGATGTGGTTGGGGTGGTTATGACGCGCGCTGTTTGGGAGTGTCGTGCCGCTGGATGGACCTGGCACTGCTGGATCTGGTAAGAAGGACGCTGAAGAAAACACCTCGTCTCTCGTTCCTCGATATGGTACAATCCCAGATACACCTCTTATACAATACACACACACACAACGCCCCCTCTACCTCGCCTTCTCCTTGTTCTCTGCCGCCCTCCTCTTCGCCCTAACCTCCGCCCTCCGCCTCTCCCCCCCATCAATCTTATGCCCCCTCCTCTCCTCCCACATACCCTCCTGCAACCTTATCCTCGCCCTCAACCCCTCCCCCTTCATAGGCTCCACATAACTCCCCTTGATCGTCTTTGCGCCCTTGACACGCACCCCCTCAACCACACGAAGCGCCTCCACAGGCCCCGCCGGCGCCTCGCCCGCAGGCACATTAACAACAACCCTCCTCGTGCCGGGGTTCCTTGTCGCCGTGGCCGCCGCCGAGCGCGGACTAATCGTGCCGCCCAACGCGGGATTCGGCGCAACAGGCGCCTCGACAACAGCCAGCTCGGCCACGCCGTCGGATACGTGTGTGCAGTCGCCGCCGGGCCCGTACTCTGCGTTGCGGAACTTCTCGCGCCAGTGCAGCAGGTAGCGGCGCGAGCGGGCGGGTTCGATGCCGAGCTCCTTGAGCTGCGGGGACGTGAGGGTGAAGAGGGCGGTCCAGGAAGGGATTTTTCCGGCGTGGGCGGAGAGGCCGCGGCCGATGGCGGTTAGGAAGGCGTGGTGGTCTGGGATGAAGGGCGTGGGGCTGGGGACGGGGCGCAAGGGGATGCTGTGCTGCAGGAAGCGGGTGCTCGTCTTGGGGAGGGAGACGGCGGGCGGGGCGGCGAGGAGCGGGCGTCGCAGGATCATGGTGTGTGGTGATGTGGTGATGTGGTGATGTGGTGGTTGGTGGTTGGTGGTTGGTGGTTGATGTGAGCGCAATTCACGGAGACGAGACGCGCTGGGAACTTTTCGAACTTCAGAGGACGGAGCGCGGAAGAGCCAAGACGGGGCCCCTGCGCGTGGGTACGCTGAGGTCATGCCCCACGACGCTTCACCTCAGCACGCCTCCAACACCAACGGCAGCAGTGGAGAGTCTCCTGCCGCTTCGACGCACTCGACACCCTTACATAATCCAACCCATCCCCTGCTCGCTCACTGCGCCCACTGCGCCCCTTCGCTCGCAATGGCCGCCCCCGAAGTGCACCACCTCTTCCACCACCCCGTCGCGGACCACTCCTTCTCGGCCGACCGCAGCACCCTCGCCGTCGCGCGCGACAACAACGTCGAGCTGTACGCCCGCGTCGGCGCCGGCTTCGCCCTCCACGACGAGCTGACGGGCCACGACAAGACGGTCACGGGCGTCGACATCGCGCCGAACAGCGGCAAGATCGTCACGTGCTCGCAGGACCGCAACGCCTACGTGTGGGAGCCCAGCGCCGCCGGGTGGAAGCCGACGCTCGTCCTGCTGCGCATCAACCGCGCCGCCACGTGCGTGCGCTGGGCGCCGAGCGAGACCAAGTTCGCCGTCGGCAGCGGCGCCCGCCTGATCCCCGTGTGCTACTTCGAGGAGGAGGACAACTGGTGGGTCTCCAAGCACATCAAGAAGCCCATCCGCAGCACCGTCACCGCCGTCGCCTGGCACCCCAACTCGGTCCTGCTGGCCGCCGGCTCCACCGACGGCCACGCCCGCGTGCTCTCCAGCTTCGTCAAGGGCGTCGACCAGCGGCCCGAGCCCAGCCCCTGGGGCGAGCGCCTGCCCTTCAACACCGTCTGCGGCGAGTTCCTCAACAACACGGCCGGCTGGGTCCACAGCGTCGCCTTCTCGCCCTCGGGCCACGCCCTCGCCTTCGCCAGCCACGACAGCACCCTCACCGTCGTCTACCCCTCGGCTCCGGACCAGCCCCCGGCCGCCATCGTCAGCGTCAGCACCCAGGTCCTGCCCTTCATGTCGCTGCTCTGGAGCGCCGACGACGAGATCATCGCCGCCGGCTACAACTGCGAGGCCTACCGTCTAACCGGCTCCGACCAGGGCTGGACTCTCGCCGCCTCCCTCGAGACCAAAGGCCGCCCGGGTCTGGCAGAGGCCCGCGAGGAGAGCGCCTTCAACATGTTCCGCCAGATGGATCTCAAGGGCAAGTCTGCGGCCGACGACACGAAGCTCAAGACGGTCCACCAGAATACCATCAGCACCATTCGCAGCTACGAGGAGGCTGGTGGGCGCGTCACCAAGATTAGCTCGAGCGGCGTGGATGGGAGGGTCGTGATTTGGAATGTGTAGATAGATGCCTTTTACTAGGTCTATCTAGCAAGCATATTCACAATAAAGTACATGAACATGGCAGTCAATCATCTCGCCGCAGCGAAAAAGTAGAGAATCTGCTTGACGTATCAGACATTACAAAACACGTAAAAAAAAAAAAAAAAACTCAACAATTCCTCGCCTCAGCGAAAGTGGAGAATATAGCCCATCCCATACCCACACCACCCAACGCCCACGCCAAACCAACCCAAACCTATCATACACCCCTCCCTCCCCCTCCCCTTACCCAAACCCCGTAAACCCCGTCCTAAACGCGTCCAACGTCCCCGCCTGCACCGGCCCCTGCTGCGCCTGCGAATTCGCATCATTCAAAAACCACGACCAATCCTGATCAATATCCATGGGCATATTCTGCCAGCTGAAATTATTCGTCGGCAGCGGGAAATTAGACATGGAATCGTCTTTAACCCCAAGCCCCAGACCGCCTGCGCCTACGCCTACGCCCGTGCCCAGCGTCGGATTCCCCGTGCCATTGCTGCCGGCCTGGCTTGCTGCGTCTTCGGCGAGCGCGGTGAAGTTGTAGAAGCCGTCGTAGGAGACAAAAGGGGAAGGGTCGAGCGGGAAGGTTGATGGGCCTGGCGCGGGGGTTTGTGCCGAGAGCGAGGAGCGCGGGGTTAGTGTTAGGGAGGGGTGTGCTGGGGCGGAGAAGACGGTTGAGGGGGCTAGGCTGGATTGTTCGCTGGCGGTGTAGCGGGCCCCGGGGGGTTTGCTTGTCGTGCTGCCGTTTACGCTTACGCTTGCGCTGGGGCTGAGGCAGGGCGGCGGGGGTATGTTTCTGAGGGATTGGCCGCCGCGGTGGACGCTGATGGTGCCGAAGTAGGGGATGACGAATTCGTCGCTCTCGCCGTCCTGGCAGGGGCTGCTGGCTGCTGCGCCGCCTTTGAATTTGGCTTGCATTTTCTCGAGGACCTCAGCGGATTGGAGCGCGACTTTGCCGCCCTTTTCCGACGAGGCGCGCCGGAAGATGTCGATGCTGATTTCGATCAGGCGCACGTCGGCTTCCATCTCGCGCAGCTTGGCGGCGTCCTGGGAGCCGCCGGGCGTCGTGGGAATGGCGAAGTTGAACAGCCCGATTTGGACCAGCACCGCGGCGGTGAAGCCGATGAAGTCGACGGCCTTGCATTCGTACAGCGGCTGCACTGTGCCGGTGCGCAGGGCCTGGTAGAGGCGCAGCACCTCGCGGCTCCCGTTGAGACACGCGGTGCGTGAGTATGCGAAGCGGCTGTTGGTGGCCGACTTGAGCATGAAGGGGAGGTGCAGGTACACGCGGATTTGGTGGTAGACCATCTGCGCCATGATGCGCTCGCGCAGCTCGGCGGCGTTGTTCTCAGGCGTGGCGAGCAGCTCCGAGTAGTCCAGCCAGTTCGGGTCGAGGCGCTTCCAGAGATCTTCGAGCTCCTGGTCGAGCTGGAGGGCCCAGGCGAATGACTGCTCAGCGACGCCCTGGTTGCGGTCGATCACGCGGCCGGCGAGTTTAGAGACATTGGTGATGAACATCAGGGGATGCATGTACTCTCCGTCGAAGCTTGGCATGCTGAGGTCGCAGTGAGAGTCACTGATACCGTAGGGCAGGCCAAGTAGCAGGGAAAGGAGTCGGTCACCGTGGTAGATTCCCCACCAAATACTCTCGTGAGCTACAGATGTGGTGCGCTTGCGATGCAGACCCTAGACTTGTTAGCCGCGATGTGTGCGCGTTGGATGGTAACATACCATGAGCTGAGCATACATCAACCCCTTGCGGTAGCAGATCCACGCTCTTCGTGGCTGACCAACGTCGGCGAACCACTTGGCCTTCAGGATCAGACACTCCATACCCTCGAGACTCGCAGCGTATTCGTCGTCACACAGCACCCACCGGTCGACAGCCTCAATGTACTGCTCGACGTCGTTGTCCTCTGCTGAAGAACATATGCCAACAGCCATAACAACAGTGCCAATGGCTCCGATGTTCCCGCTTGTGATGGCTTGCGCGGCGAATTGTGCAAGGGTCTGTTCTGGTCCAGATGTGCCGCTGCACTTTCGGCGCCATGTCTGCCACCATTCGCTGTTGCTGTTGAGAATCTTTGTGAGATGATCGTACGCAGGCAGCATAGCAATGAGGGCCTGCTTCACCCTCTCCCTCTTTGCTGATGCAGCAGGAGACTCTTCTGGCAGCTCGTCTGGGTGTTTGTTGACGACCGTGTAGCGGTCATCGGTTCCATCATTTGGCCGTGGAAGTAGAGGCTTGTGCTGTATACCCATGCGAGCCTTGATCTTCTCTTCGGCATCATTGAGCTACAGAAGTCAGTACAGGAGGGTCGACGGTGGGCAACAAACTTACTGCGTCCTCAAAGACAGAGAGGATGGGGATATGGTGACGTGCACTGGTAGATGGTACGCGCTGGCTCTCTCTCAAAATGTTCGATGAATCTTCCGACGACAGCGGTGTTGGTGGGAAGGTATCCTTGGTGTAGATGTTTCTCGGTGATGCAGAGTTCGCCTGGCTTTGGTGGCTTGGGCTTTCCGACTTGACGGACTTTTCCTCGAGCAATTGATCAACAAGAGCTTCAAGCCTTGATACCCTTTCACGGAGATTCTTCCTATGATCGACAATGACCTCTGGGTTTGCACTCTCCTGGTCGATGCATCGACTGCCCCGAGCGAAGCACTCTGAACATACGTCTGGGTTGTCTGACTGGTAGATGCATCGAATCTTGCGACGGCGGCCTAGGATATATCAGAGATGGACTGGTGATCGAGATGTGTTGATAGGTAGTTGGGGTGGGATAGAAGCAGATGTGATTGATAGTACGTATGGAAGGTGGAGAGGGGCGTGTAGGTAGGACGAACGACTGCGACTACAAAGACCGGACGAACGTACATTCGAAGCAACTATGCGTGCCCTTCCGCATCTTCTTCCGCATCGGCAACGAGTCCTCCTTCGGCATCTTGATTGTGGGTGGCCTCGCACGGTTATCGCACTGTTGTGTTCCTGCGAAAAGTTCGTCCGGGAGATCCGGTACTCCTGAGAGCAGTCCTCGCCCTCTATGAGCACGAGTCCGATCCAGAACCCGAGTGTTATCTGATCAGATGAGATCTATGATAATCGACGATGAGTACAAGAGGCTCAAATCGAGAAAATTGCAGATGGCACCTTTTGCAGCGCTGGTAATTGTTTCGAATGGGATGGAAGAGGGACGGACGAACTATTCGCCCGAGAAGCTCAAATGTGTGGTTCCGACCTTGTGCCGCACGGGACGATGCTGACTGATGAGACGTGCGTGCCTGAGGGCAGCTGGCATATATCTTCAATGTCTAGGCAGCCGTAAACGCGAGGCCAACCTGCCATGTGTTCGTTGGTGAGGATGATGCTTCGAACTGGGCTGCTTTCGGCCTTGGATGCGAGGTGCCAGGCCCTGATCTACCAATGAGCATCCGCGCAGTGCGATACGAGGCTGTGCTTATTTCTCGAGTCGGACCATTCTGGAGATTGCGGATGGAACCAAAACCCCGAACTACCGATGTATAAAGCCGCAGCGTCCTAACCCCGCTGCTCGAAGGACTCCCCCTGGAGTTCAGAGTCTGGGTCGTGACGGGGGCGTGCTTCAGACGGGCGGTCCCTGCGATCTGCGCAGGGCGAGCTAGCAGCCCTACCGAAACAATGATAGGATTGATAGCACCTCTGACGTCGTTCCTCGCGTTCCGGTGGATACCGCCCTCGAAACAGCGAATGCAGTTGCGAGCGCTCGCACGAAGCTCCGCGCCGCGTGTGTGCTAGGAACGCATAACGTCCTGCATCACTGCTAGCTGTAAATCCATGTCTTGACCTCCTGTCGTTTCTGATCGTCCACTGTAGTGTACCACAACCGTCAGTTCACCCACCTGATGGTACACTATGGCTTCATCACACGAGCAGCAACAAAACCAGCTCCTTCCTCTTAGTCCGCCTCCTTCACCGCCAGCTGCACGACGCAGACAAAAGAAGCACCACGATGACGAGTTTGCAAAGCTGGCCGCGACGCCATTACCGTCCCCGTCCTTGAGTGCGACCTTTGAAGAAGAAGAGAACCCAGAGCCTTTGCTTAAGAGGGTAAGCCATGGCTCAAGCTCAATCCGGAGTCTTGGTCACTAACTGGTCTTGAAAGATCGTCCTCACACCAGTGCTGTTCACCTCGTTTTTACTCTCGTTGTTCCTTGTGAACGCCCAAAATCGCGCCCGTCGCACCGCAGCCCACACGCCGCCATCTTCCTACCTGACCTACCTGTTCCCATCGTCCTGGCTCGATCCAGAACCCTACCAGAATCACAACGACTCCACGTGGGGCCGTCGAGGAGCCACTGGGCACGTTGAGCCGAATGACGCCATTGCGCCAAAAGATGGGCAGCTCGACGGGGCGGGGGAGGCGAAGGTAGCAAGAGAGGGGAAGAAGAAGAGGAGGAAAGAAAGCTGGCATCTACATAAGAAGATCCGAAAAATTGCACGTCTGGAGGTCAGCGACGCATTCGAGAACCAAGGGAGGATGATCGCCGTCATGGCTGCCATGCTTGTCGTCACTGTGATTGGGTTCTGGGTAGGCACGAGGTGGATCTGGAGGTCCATATTGGAACGAAACTGAATCGCACGACGTATTTGCTGCATGTGGCAGGTTTTGAGGTACCCATTTCGCAGACATTGTATTACGAGAAACGAGGCACGCATTCACGAAACTGGATAGACAAAAGTAGGCAAGCACAACACATAGACACGATTCACGAGATGTAATACGATTATCGCTAGCCATCAAAGCGGGCGTACGGCTTGAGACGGAGTGTATTACCGCAGACGTGGGTGAATTATCTCTAGTCTCGTTGTGCCTCGGGTTCAAGCAATAAGGGGCGGGTGCTCAGATTCTGCTTCGAACAGAGACCTCGGGTCGCTGTACTTGTCAGCACCGGGCTCCCTCTCCCTCTATTGCTGGAAAGTCTTGAGAAGCTCCTGCAGCTGGGCATATGTGTCATCTGGGTTCTTGACTGAGTGGCCGATTGTCCTCTCGTCGCTGTAGATCTCGTAGTCATTTCCGCCCTTGTATGTCTTGTCGCCGAAGAAGTGGATGGTTTTGTAGTCAACGCCACCTTCCCTGTCCTTCTCCTGTGCAATGAAGTTCAAGCAGTATGTCTTATCCCAGCCAGTGGGGAAGACGTCGAAGGAGATCTGACCTCCAATCGAGTATGTGAGACCGTAGTCGGGGAACTCCTCTTTCAGCTTGCGGACCATGGTCGGTCGAATGTCATGCTCGATATCGTACTTCTGGTATTCGTTGCGCTCCTCTGTTGAGGCGTTACGGCCGATAGGAGAGACGTTGATCATGCCGTTGCGGAACTCGACGAAAGTTCCACGCTTGATCGGGATATCGAGGTCTGCAATGTAGTGGAGGATCCTATGAGAACAGTATCAGCATCTACGTATCCTCAATGTGGCTTTGACCCGTGTGTAGTTGCTGGAGAGGAACACGTACCACTTGACAAGCTTGTTGTACTTCTCCTGCCCGATCCAGCTGATAAAGCTCTGGCTGGCCTGCTGTTCTCCCAACCGGTATGCTGTGAGGCCGTTCTCGGCAAAGCAGAAGTCGAAGAGAGATGTGACATTGATGTCCGCGGTTGCAAGCTGCTCTTGCTGCTTGGCAAGGTTGGAGCCGCCAACGAAACCGATTGCAACCTTGTGTCGGAGCTCAGAGAGCAGCTGAAGCATCTCTGGCTTGACAAGCTGAGCCAATTGTCAGCAAGACGACCGTGATGTGCTACGCGTTGTACAACCAAAGACCAAGTACTTGAGGGGATCTGAAGTTGCTGAATGGCACAACAGCTCGTAGAAGTGGTCGAACAAGTAGCTGTGAAGTGTTCGGGATATTTCCTTTCTTACCTGACGAGGCTTCGTGAGTGTGTCATCGACGTCGAATAGAAGGACCGTGTTCTTCACCGGGCGCTGGTCAAGCGGAGGGTAAACAGAAGCCGCAGCAGCCATTCTGGATTATATGTCGGTATTCCTGTGAGATTGCTATGAGAACTATTGCGAGACTGGCGCCTGCTCAATGATAGATTTTAGGAACAAGTAGAAGCAGTAAGGTATGCAAGGGAGCTCCCATTGAACTTCGTGTCTTTTAGCGGGGCCTCGCGCGTTCACCGCCTCGGAACGTGTGGGGTCTTCCTTAACCTAATTGAGACTAGACTCAGGGTCCAGAGGCCAGGGACAGGTCACGATGTTCGAAAACACCACGAATCCTGAGCTTTAAATAGACGGGCGAGAGCACCGATACGGACTTGGTGGTGATACTGATCAGGACTATTCAAGTTTTGTCCTGCATATCCAAATGCTCATAGTGACCGAAACTTGGAGGTTCAGCATTACCTAAGTCAGCATTGTAAATATACATTGTTAGACATGTCACGGATTGCGATGGTCAAGTGAGATGACATTTTGCGGTTGTCAGCATCAAACCAGAGCTCTATTTTCCGACCTCACAGTCTCCAATGACCGTCAAACTAAGTTTGTGAGAATGAAGTTGGGGGTATACTGTAAGATCCCAACGCCGTAGTGTGCGCCCCTCACAGCCCGTTCACCACTCTCATCTGTCCCTCTCTCGTTGCGCCCTCCTTGACTCCCCTTCGCGGTCTCCCGAACAGACACTGCCAAAGATCGTTGTTCTGAACCGCCTCACCTCCACCCCCTTTGCTAAGCAGTTGTTTCAGTGGCGCAGACTCCATTTCTCTCGAATTCGCCTTATCGAGGCCTCTCTCAGGGACATGCACAGGGCTAGCTTCGCCCGACGTCGATACATTCTTCCCAGCATCAACGCTACGCATGTGCTCCAGGCGACGGGCAACCGAAATATCGTAAATAGCCTCCTCGACGGTGTTGCTGATCAGATACATGAACACGGTGGTTGGGCGCTGCTGGCCAATGCGGTGCACGCGAGCAATGGCCTGAAGTTCAAGAGCGGGGTTGATGAGCGGCTCGCACAAGAAGACGTATGTCGCGTTCACCAGGTTGAGGCCCGAAGAGTCGCTTTTGGCGTCGAGGAGAAAGGCCTCGGTCGCGGGGTCTTGCTTGAACTTTGCAATGCCGTCTTTATCGCGGATTTTTGAGGTTCCAATCTTCCAGGCGCGAAACGCGGACTCAAGGACGTCGAGGAAGTCACGGTACTGACTGAAAATGACGGTCTTTGCACCGGGGTCATTGGCGCGCAGCCAGAGAAGGTGTTTCGCTAGCATGTCTATCTTGGAACCGTAAGAACCGGGAAGATCGATCATCTTGATTTCCTTCAGAGTGCTGTCGCTGATGTCTGTATAGATGGACATGTCAGTTGTCTTTGGTGTTGCATCCTGTGGAGAGCTTTCTAAAACTGGCGACTCAGGCTTTGCGGGGATCTCGCTGGGCTTGAGACTAATGTCTTTGAAGTCGGAGCTCTTCAGCTTTTGCTTACAGAGCGGACATGTTCGATGAGCCTGCCACCACTGGTTGATGCATTCCTTGCAGTACTAGACGTGGTTTTAGTGATGGTCATCCCTATCACAGGGGAGCTGCCTTACCTTATGTCCACACGTGGTGAGAATACCGACTTCGATAGTTTCCTGACAGATAATACAGTCCGCACCCGCGCTCTTTTGGTCCTCAGCTCGCAAGTTCATCAAATAAGCATGTTTCGCCTTTAGACCATTGACGCCTTCTGAGCCCTTGTTTCGACGATACTCAAAGATCTGGAAAGTAGCTTGGTCGAACTTCTCGTCGAGCCCTTCCTTATACGCTGCCACTGTATCCGATATGTGCTGGAACTGCCGGTAGTACTCGAGGCGTTGGTTCATAGTGCCCCGGAACAGTTCTTGCTCCTTCTCCATCTCCGTCAAGGCTTTGCTTTGTTGTGACATGATGTTCTGGACGCTGCTCAGATGCTTTTGTAGCACAGCAGACTCGACTGCGGCACGATTGTCATCGTTCTCGGCTCTCCATTCCAAAGGGGTGATCTTAGAACGAAGCTCTGCTATCACACCTTTCAGAGAGCCTCCGTGCAAGGTCGACATCAACTCTCGTCGCTGCTGCGCAAATTCAAGCAAGAGCTCGGGAGCATGACCCCGATCGCCGTCCTCGTCTTTATAATGAGCTCTCCTTTCGGCTGTCTTCAGCTCTTCGTCCACAAGCAGATCTCGTAGACCATGAACTGCCAGGTTTCGATCTGCAACAAGTGTGCGAAGTGCCATTATAGCCACATACAACTCATCTTGTGCTTTCAAGGAGTTCTCGTACTCTTCACCTGTAGTCTCAGTGTCGTCTTCGTCATCGGTAAGGCGTAAAAGTAGTATGTCAACAATTCTCTTCCGCCACTCCTGGATCTTTATCGACTGCACGTTGAGGAAATCGCTGATTTCGTCAATCGTGTCTAGCGCACGCCGGCTCTCGATACCACCAAGATCCGGAAGATCTTCGACCTTGGGCAACTGTTGGAACTTTGCAGTCTCAACCTTTCTCATTTGTCGTTGCGTGTTGTTCTTTACTTCCGACATGAGTTCACGTCGGATGGCCTTCGCCTGATCATACCACTCTGTCTCGAGTTGTTCTTCGCGGAGGGCTTGTTCCGTATCCGGCTGCTGGTTATCGAGATGATCTTTGATCTGGTGATGGGCAGTGGCAATAAAGAACTTGCACATATGCTCAACCTCCAGGAACGATCGCAATGACCTGCGAAGAGCAGCGATATTGCCAATATTATCGCCCTCAGCAGCTTCAGCATCAGACTCCCCGTCTTGCTTGTACGTATTTGCTGAAACACCCAGCTTTTGTTTCTCGAGCTCTAACTCTTGTCGGCTCATCAAGACGTAGTCCTTGACCTCCCCCAGAGCTTTCGTATAGAAGGGTAGTGCAGTCTCCGCCCGGTTTTCAACGTTACCAGCGTACGCCATGACGTGGCCCATCTTGATCCGGTTCAGAATCATCTCACGTGCCTCTGATTTCCATTTGGTGCTATTCTGATCAATCATGATCTCCAACACTTCGTGTACCGTTCGTAAAGGCCCTTTTTTTGCGCGCAAGGCTCGCTTGTTCTTGCGTCCAACGTGGGCATGCAAGCACGTCTGCCGCAGACGGATCAGCCACTCGCGCATTCCTTCCAGTGTTTCTGAGCTGGTGGGGTCACTATTCGCATCCAGTGGCTCCCCCTCCGAGTTCAGCCAACATTCATCGCACATTTGCCGAACTAGGTCGGCGTAGTTCTGCTCCTCGATTGCGGTGAACGGAATCGTGATGACGGCACGTTTTTGTGGAGGTAGACGAAGATCGTCGCGCACTTTGTCCTTGGTGTGCCGCAAGGTGATCTGATTGAACATGGCGTAGAATGATGACTTGTCCAAGCGTCCCCAGACCATTTTGTTTTGGGCGAAGGTATCGCATCTCAGAAAAGTGAGTAGACCGCGCAAATCTTGTACATCTTTTCGCAAAGGCGTGCCAGACACAGCCCATGCATGACATCGAGGAATCACACGAGCAACTTTAGCTGCGTTGCTAACACCACTCTCGATCATCTGAGCCTCATCCAAACAGACCCTCCACCACGAGATCTCAACTAGCGGGCTTCTCCGACGTTCATGCTGTCTCTCATGTCGTGAGGAACGATCAGGCGGAGGTGTAGCATGATGAATCTCTTTTGACAACACACTATACGTTGTGAGGACTACGTCGTAGAGCATCAACTCCTCGACCGTTGCGGCTGCATGCTCTTTCCTCGACGCACTGGACGGAGGCAGTCCTTTGTAATGGAACACCTTGAGATCAGGCGCATGCATCTGGATCTCACCTCGCCACTGCTCGAGAATACTGGGCGGGGTGATGATGAGTGTTGCGCCTGAGGTGTTAATATGCGCCCCAATGGCTGTATCGAACAATTTTGCGTCTCGAATTTGGCGCTTATGGTGAGAAATCAGCGCGATGAGCTCAACAGTCTTGCCAAGGCCCATCTCCTCCGCGAGAATTCCACCTTTCAATGACTGAAGCGCATCACCTTTCGCAGTATCCAGATCGGCGACGACCATACCTCGAAGATTGCTGACATAACATGGCATTCCATCCGCATCCTGAGTCATACTGAAAGATACTGGTATGGCATCTTCAACGAATGGCTCAAGTTGTCCATTTGCTGAGTATGCCACACCTTCTCGCCGCAACAACCAGTCGACGGCCCTTTGTTGGAACGGATACAAGGTTATATCCACCAGCTTACGCTGAATGTGGGGAGATATCTGCAGATCCACCGGCGGGACATGAACAGAGTCATAGAAGTCCGAGAGCGTCCAAGGTACGTCAGACCGTGAGGTTGCATCGCTGAGGTATCTTGAAAGCAAACGCAGATCCTCTTTCATGACGTGAGCGCTCACAGATGGGTCTTCTACAACGGACTTCCCCAAGAGCCAACGAACCTCCACCATCAACCGATATGTATGCGCCAACGTAGATGACGGTGCCAGGGAGCATCTGGCAAAGGCAGCCCGGGGCTTCGTTCGGATATTTCGGCCATGGCCTACGGATGCTAAGGATTCGGCAACTTTGATGTGAGGCTTGATGATTTGTAAGTCATCGGTGCCAAGTGTGACGAGGATGTCAATATTCAAGCTCGAGAGCGGTTCGACGAGTAGGATTCTAGCCTGGTGATCGTCAAGTTCGGCAAAACTGTCCAGATGACAGATGATAGGCATTCCCGTCTTCGACGCGGATAGTGCGGGCTGCCTGGAGGCTACAGTGGGGGCGAGAGTCTAAGAAGGTATCAGTCTGGGACCTACTGGAGCAGCAGCATTCAAAGTGCGGTCCTACCAGGTTGATGGAGACTTTCGCAAGAGGCACACTTCGAGACACCGGAAGGTAAGCAGGGGGATCGTAGCCGACAAATTTGGCGTCAATCTTGCGCCTTTTCTGGGGTCGGTCGTCATGTTCGCCATGCTGGTCGTTCGGGGCGTACGCCGTGTTGAAAAGAGCATGCAGGGTTGCAGCGGCGTCTTGGGGCTGCGGTGGTTCTGATACCGGTGCACCCTTTGAACGTGCTCCCGATGGATTGCTGATGGCATGCGACACCAGTGCCACAACGTCCCCGTCGACGTCAAAGCAAGCCATGCTCAGCGACTGAGACAAGGGAAATAGACTCGGGGAGCAATGATGCAGGATGCGGGCGCGGGAGATGCGCGCTAAGCTTATCGATTGCAGGGATGTCTGATCCCACACTGATAGGCAGCCATCCGCGTCACTAACGCTGTCCGTGGAACAGCTTTCCAAACTGGTTTAGACTGTCGTGGCCTCGAACGATTGTAGGAAGCGGATGTATGTGGTGTGAATGCTCACAAGAAAGGCGCATGTGCGATTTGACAAAAAAAAATTAGGGACAGGGGCCATGTTGTAAGATAGTCGATCGAGCATTTTCTTTCGCTGCATAGGGTATCAAACGCCGGAAACCAAATCATTCTCGCTGCTTTGGACTGCCTGCTAATCTGTAGCAAGGACCTTTTTGATAGGCTCAGCAGCCTCGATGAATTTCTCCACCATGGTGTCGAGCTTCGTGAGATCGTCTTTGCCCTTTTTCACTTCTGCAATAAGTTTCTGCTTCTGCTTGAGCTTCTCCTGTCTCCTCTCTTCTAACTTGAGGCGGACTTGATGTTCGTGCTCGATGCGTGCCGTCGTGAGGTCGTGCTCGGAGAGCTCCCTGTGCTCAGGAAATTCCTCGAGATACTGTTCGGCGCTTATGAGTGGTAGTTTCATGTACTTATGGCTGTGCGTTGTCAGCTTCGTTACACTCTGACTAGGAGGGGCTTCTACATACTCATAGTTTTCTGCGGCCGAGATCTCGCCCCGTAACGACGATTCCTCATACTTGAGGTTGTGTAGTCCCAGAATCAACGCGTCGTTCACCGCTTTGACATCTGCGGTGTTTGCTTTCTCCTCGCGAACACGGAGCACACTTTGTCGGTACAAAGTCTTGACGACCGAGAGTTGAGCCCTAATGTACTTTTCCTTCTTTTCAATCTCTGTTTGGATCTGCTTTTCGCTCTCTGCAGTCGCTTGCTCGTTCAGCGGGTGCGCGATCTGGTAGTCTACGAGCTCATTGACGAGTTTCTTCAGGTTCTGCACTTCGTTGTAGAGGCGCGCATTATGCGGGGTGTTCAGAGCGCTCGCGATATCGAATTCCGACGGATCAGCGGCTATTGTATCGCTTGAAACCATTTGTTCGTCCATGTTATCGTGGGGTAAATGTGGTTATGACATAGTGGCTTTGATCAACCTTGACGTTCTGCTTGGGCTTGGCACAAAAACGCGCTAAGCGTGCCGTCTTCGAGCATGTCTGCTACGTGGATTATGCTGCAAAACAAAGAGCGGCCTGCGGCAGTATACAGCCGCTCCAGCCCGTTACCTGACCAGTCACCTGGATCAGACCTCAACCCACAATTTGGCCAGTTGCTGCCCAGGCGTCTGGGTGAAGATGTGAGCTCAATCCCCCGCACGCGCAGTCTTACCCATGCTCCGTGCTGAACGCTTTTAGAGGCATCATACCATAGCAGTACAAGTCTACTAGAGGTTGTGTTCAGCTTCTCCTTTGTGTGCAAGTCGACGAGCGCAGCTAATTTGCAGGCACAACTTATCGGGTTGCCAGATAAGGTCAGCTGCCGGTGGCGTTCCGGGTGCCTGGACTTCCTTTGAGCGATCTCTTCGATCTGCTCTGCCGCATCCTGCGCATCTCGAGCATTCGCCAACCCCCGTCTTCAGCCTCGATGTAAACGCTTGCAGCCGCTGTGAACTTGGTTGCCCGAGTACCTAGAGCTTCGTCCGCATTGTCCCCGTGCTATTGTACAACATTTGAAGTCCTGGACAATAACAACCAACACAATGGTTTGGGCAGCGACTAGCTGCAACGGCACAAGGTCCAGATTGCCGAATTCCATACGCTATGGCGGCAGCTTCAGCCTCAGATCTAATAGCGTGGATACGGAGATGACTGGACTCGACGCTCAGCTAGCAACGCGGACTCAGCACAGGCGGGGGGGCTTGTTGGTTTGCTGATGAAACAACAGCACACAACACACGATCTTTGCAGCTGCAGCTTTAGGCTCCTGCAGCTTTAGGCTCATGCACCATGCTTCACCTCTTACTCGCTTTCGCCTGGTATAGCAGCGTTGTCTCATGCACTAAGTACCATGTCTGCAGTAGTTGTTGGAGCTGCCCTGAGTACGGCAAGCCCTTGTGTTGGCCAGCCTCGCCGTCCCGGTAATGGTTGACTTCTGTGGTTTGGTCGGCGAGATGCTTTCGATGACCAAGCGCGGAACAGCTTAGCTCCCTGACGCAAGCAACTAGAATCTTTGCATCTGTCACGCTAATGCAATGCATTTCGGAGCCTTCGAAGCCAGCAGCCAAACTTTACTGCGCCAATCAGACGCGGAGAAAATGCATCGCAGACGCCCAATGGGAAAATTCTCCTACGGGAATCACGTAGAAATCAGGCTATGTTGAGGCCAATGTTGGATCGAGCAGGTCTCCCGGGTCGATAGAATCACCGACGGTGGTTACTCCGATGGTAGATTGGCCTCGCTCTTCCCAAGTATTCGTATACACCATCCTTGGGGAGTCAGGGGCGCAACAATGCCCAGATACATCGAGGCTTTCGCGGAAACGGATTGTCAGTCTGCGGTTCACAGCTTGCGAAAGGATGCTCAAGTCCGCTCTATGCAGATGTAGCGTCTCCCGCAGACCTCGAAGCCGACATTGGACAGCGAATTTGGCATCACAGACGACAAGTTGTGTTATGACAGATCAATACGAGATGCAGTTTCTGGTCGACGTTGGTTGACACGGAGCTCCAACGGCAGATCCACTGCACGTATGCAAATCACCAACTAGCCCAAACGCACGACCGCGCGTGGGAAATTGAGGTTCTCCATGCGGCAGTTCGGCGCTCACCAATTTGTTTTTGCATGGTTCGGCGCCCTTAACGTGTCCGCCTTGTCAACGAACTGGTGGCTCAATTACTATGCCTGTCAATATGTAATCGAGTCTGAAGAGTCGCGCTGTGAGATCAATGAACGCAGTCATGCCTGCGGTTGACTATTGACAATACAGGCAGCACCACATCTTTAGGGGTACGTGAGTAACTTGTGCTACATGATTAGCTAATTCTGGTGCCTTCGACGTCGGTTTACGATCGAATACTCAGTGTCACACAAGACGCAAAGCCAGCTGAACAGCACAACGACCATCCCAGTTCCTGGAGGATTCACGGGCTGCAGATGAGATTGCGCTAAAGTTGGTGGCGGCACGGGAGGTATCCTTGTCTATTTGGCAAGTAGACCTTAACTCGTCTTTGCGACTACTGCACAGTACTCGAGAGAGCTTCACACTTTGCTGCAGTGATCAGCAGACGAAACTACGTAGAGTTCGTAGATGGGCCGAAGGAAGGGGTCAGCTCTGAGTGTGCGTACGTCCCCACGTGGCAGTGCGGCTGTCAGGGTGTGGTATCTTCCTGGGATCTTCCTGGGCTGGCCCGGATCTACGCCATCTGGCTGGCTGCTCAAGCGGGTGGGTCTAGCGCTGGCTCCGGGGCAGGCGACGACCTGAACTCTAGTCCGAGCCGTCGGTTGCCTTCGATTCTATACCAAAGTTTCACCATGTGAAAGACTATGATTCGCGGATATGCACTACCAAGCTTGGAAGCGCTTGTGAAGGTTTCGTGCTCGCGTGGCCCAGAGCGGGCGGACGGCGAGCGTAACCTTGGAACAAAGACTGGGGCAAGGCTTGTAGTCAGGAACAAAAGGTGAGGATCGTCCCGGATCTTGTGGCCGCGTTGCTACGTTCTTCTCACATTGCTCCTTTTTTGCTGCTACCATGGCTCCACCCAAGAAGGAGACATCCATTCAGTTATGCCAGCGAGTGACTACTCAAGGCAACACCATCGCCATTCGCATGCTCGAGTACCTCGGCACCTCCAAGAACGCCATCCCTGGATTTGAGACTCTCGCTACAGAATTCATTCAGCTTTGTCGTTTACTCTGGTCCATTGAAGCTGGACTTACCGACTCTGCGAAGAACCCTCGCCATGCCGTTCCCGTGGAGGTTACACAAGAATTAGACAAGCGATTCCGTCAAGTCAGCGATGAGTTCACCGTCTTACAGCAGATGGTAGTCAAGTTCATCGACAACGATGCTGGCAAAGGTGGCGGTTTCGGGCGACGATTCCGTATGATGTTTGCGGACACCGATGTCGACAAAATGCGCTCAACCTTGTCAAGGAGCCGAGATTCTCTCAAGGTTAGCTCTGCAATGTTTCGCTGGACAATGGGCGACGCCAAGGCAGATGCTACCATGGCCATTGGCTATGCTGGTCTCATCGCTGCGCTTGAGCGCATCAACCCTGGCCGAGCACCTTCTCTGCCACCCATCGGTCCTCCGCCGGAGACTCGTCTACCCAGCCCTCCTTCGAAAGATACTTCGCCACCCGCAGAGTCACTTCTGCCCCCAAGCCGTCTTACGGACAGACCCTCTTTGAACGAGCTGCGACCTGGCCCTACACAATCGCATTCTTTTGATCGCGATGTACGACAGTACTCGAGCGAAAGGCCCCTGCGCCACGATGAGGACCTTGGCATTTCCCCTGGAATTGTCGACTTGCACAAGAATTGGAGAGCACCAAGCGTCCGTTCGAGCGACACAACTGGCTCGGTCCGCGACACAATATACACCAGCGGCACAAACCCTGCCCGGTACCATTCAGAACCTGTTTACGAGGACCTGTCATCCGAGGACTCGCAACGATCCAGGATGCTAATGGAAGAGAAGATGGCCGACCTCAGTGTACACGAGCGTTACATGGTCGAGAGTATGCACTCTTCTTCAAGGCACGACCACTTAAGACTTGACTCGCCAATGGCACCATCTTGGGCGCCACGACACCAGACGGCCTCCAAGGCTCAGGGTGGAAGGTCCGCCATTGTAAATGCAGTTGAGCAGAGAAAGCACCGAGTCCTTGAGCAACTGTTGGACGGCGGCGCAAGGGCAGAGCCACAGATTGAGGCTGGCATGCTCCGCACAGCAGCCCAAAACCGCGACATTGAAAGTTTGGCGCTACTTCTCCAGTATGGTATGGACGCCAACGGACTCGACAGGGAAGGTGTCACACCACTGTTCGCGGCTACTCAAGCATCATGCTTCGAGAGTGCAAAGATGCTTCTGAAGCACACTGCTGATGTCAACCTTTCTGCTGGTCCTGATTCAGAAACTCCTCTAGCGCTGGCCGCAAGGGAAAACCAGATTGACTTTGTACAACTCTTTTTGAGCAATGGA
This sequence comes from Didymella arachidicola, assembly GCA_016630955.3. Lineage (NCBI taxonomy): Eukaryota > Fungi > Ascomycota > Dothideomycetes > Pleosporales > Didymellaceae > Didymella > Didymella arachidicola. The sequence continues at coordinate 657,176 of CM049997.1, read as the reverse complement.
GGAGATGTCAACCTGGTCATGGACAACGGATCAACCACATTGGTCCAGGCCATGAACAAGGTTGTTTCCCCGAAACTTGTCGATCTTCTTCTCACATCTGGTGGCGACGCCAACGCAAAGACTGCTGAGGGAACGACGGCTCTCTTCCAGGCTATCCAAGCCAACCGTGTCGATCTTATGACAGTGCTCCTTGACCACGGTGCCAATCCTAATCTACCCGGACCGAAGCACCCGCTTTGGCCTTCAACTTACAAACCGAAGGCTTTAGCATTGATGCTTGCCCGCGGGGCGGACACAAAGAAGACGCCGGGTGTTATGGAGTTGGCGTCAAGCTTGAAGAATCTCGAATCTGTCAAGATCCTTATCGAGGCTGGCGTATCGCCAAACATTAGGAAAGACGGCGTCTACACACCACTCTGCTCTGCGATTCGGGATGACACTCGTGACATTGTCACGTACCTCCTAGAGAACGGTGCGGATCCCAACTTCAACGCCGCAGAGTACCCTGCGTTCAAGAGCATCACACACAAGCGCATTCATTTCCTGCCTCAGCTTGTCGCTGCTGGCGTCGATCTGAACTCGCCGAAGGGTATCATGGAGACCGCGGTCCAATTCAACGACAAGGATGCGATATTGTTCCTCTTCGACCACAACGTTAACCCCAACGACCGCACAGCAGAGGGCAACACAGCTCTCACGACTGCTATTCGCGAAGGCCGCGGTGAATTGGTCGATCTGCTCCTCTCCCGTGGTGCTGATCCTGCTGTGCGTGGTCAAGAATGGCCTCTCTGCATGGCAGTCAAGCAGCCCAACATCTTGAAAAAGATTCTCGCCGCCACACCAAACCCTCGCGCCTTCCGTGGTGTCGTCGAGATGGCAGTCGTGGCCAACCAGCTCGATTCTATCAAGCTCCTCCTCGAAGCGGGTGTCAGCGTTGAAGACAAGAACTGCGGTGTCTTCTCACCTCTGACCACTGCCATTCGTGAGGACCGCAAGGACATCGTCCGCTACCTGCTCGATGTCGCCAACGCCGACATCAACGCTCCCGGAGAGCACCTGCCCATCGTCAAGGCACTGCGCAGGTACCACGGCGACGCCGAGATCCTTACCATGTTGCTCTCGCGTGGCGCAGACATTAACAAGATGCACCGCGGCTGGAACGGTATCCTCCAAGCTTTCGAGAATGGTGATGCCCAGATTCTCAAGATGATGATTGACATGGGCGGCTCAGTTGATTTGCAGGCTATCGATGAGTCTGGCAAGCCAGTCATTGATATTGTGACTGAGAGAGGTTGGGAAGAAGGTCTTGCTCTCTTGTTCCCGAACGCTACGCCTGCAGCAAAGGCTAGGCAGTAGGTAATTTGATTCCACGTCCCGTCTGCATGACATCAACTAACGCCTCGCAGAGACAAACATCGGAGAAGCTTCTCTATCTCGGACTGGAAATGGATGAGCGCGTCGTTGGAGCGCGAAAAGTTCAGCTCGGGTGACGACACAAGGACAGTGTCCAGCGGCTGTATCCCGGGCTCGTAGCCCTCGGCTGGTGATGCTCGGCGGAGAGTGTTGATGGTGTAATGTGTACGGGTATGATGTGGACTGGCGTTCCTGGCATACCACTTGGCTCAAGATCTCCTTTGTTCTTGCTACTTTGTGTTTGGAGACGATGGAAGTATTTACAGCGATTATTCCCCGATAACTGGTTCGATCATTCCGTTGATTGTATATGGTACTCTATATCATTCCCTAATTAAGCAAAGTGCAGGATGGGTTTAGTTCAGAAAGTATGGCACAGAAACTGCAAACAACTTGTGAAAGGTGTTCCGACGGCAAGCGGCCGTCCAATTTGAAGAATGTCCGCATACGCCAAAGGTGGCAAGGCAATGATATCGTTTGGGGAGCGATATCATGTTTGCTCCTCGTTCGCGAGAATATAGTAGCTAAAATTGAGGGCCACGAAGATGAAGCTTGGATTTGTCCTACTTGGTTCGTGAATCTTCGTATTTGGCTGTGCATATCCAGAGGGCCGACATTATTGTCGCTATCCAGAATCAAGGTTATAGTGGTGATGTGTGCTTGATGCGGTAGTAGGTAGGAGAAGCAAGATAATGGTAGCTCATGCAAGCAACGAAGCAACAGTGTATCCAGTGTGTCAAGTTCGTCATTATGGAGGTCGTGAATGGAGATGTGATACGAGAGAACGGCGTCACTCTTAGGGTTGAAGTAAGGACGGTTAGTCCGGTTGCTTCCCTGCAGTCAAGTATCGAATAATGATTCAAGGGATTGTAGACGACTGATGATACCTAACGTACAATTTTAGGTCACTGTGACCTTTGTTATGGAAAGTGGACGCCGATTACCCATGTCACACAGAAAGCGGATACCCCAAACCTCTACTCGAAGTGCACTTATTGATAGCGATAGCGGGAATGTTACAAAATGAAATGCCGGTCACGGCTGACAACAAATGGAAGGAGATAGACCCAGTGGTTTGTATTTTGTGTCGAAGCGGACCGAGAGGCGTTCTTTCTGGCGTGTTTATAAGGCATCGTGCCTGCTTCGGTTGACGCAGATGAACATGGTGTGTCGTGTGACTGGCTTGGAGCGCAGTCATTTCTGGATAACGTAAGGGCTTGGTGAGGTGGAGAAGGTATGGCTCGGGGAGAGGGTAAGGCGTTCAGGGGAAGTGTATGTGGAGCCGTCCACGTTGCCGTTGGCCTGTCATAGCCAAGTTATCGCGCCGTCGTGTAGCTGCGATTGTATGCGAATTGTGCTTGCGATGTCGGAGTACTTTGACTGATGGCTTTCCACGCAGCTTCAGCAGCCTCCTCGCGCGATTGCTCGAGGTAGCGATAATCTCGCCATAGGTGAGCTCGATACTCGCGACCGTTGACGAGGACGCTGCTGGACCAAGCTGTCCTTACGCCTACCGATACATTAGCTTATTCGAATGAGACAGAAAGTTCGATGGAATATACGAACCTCGAGGGTCAGAGTAGTCCTGGAATTGAGGTTGTGCAATCTGGTTTGTAGCGCAATAGTCTGGAAGAACGTTCAGCTCGGGACAGCAACAATATTGACAAGCGTACGCTGTAACTTCTGGACATAGCTTTCTGAGCCGTTGGAGGCCATTTCTTGTCTGAGTATGACTGGACGGTCAAAGTTTGGTAGCAGAATCCTACCAAGCAGCGCTGAGCGGGGGTGATTCTTGTAAGTGGGGATCTGTAAGGATCAAATTGCGCGCCGTCTCTGCAGAACAACACTTGCTATTGGGGACTTCAGCTCGATGTTTATAGTTCATGACAACTGTCAGAGCCTCATTTTCTCAATCCTTCAACAGCTCCGTTGCCACACGGTCGCATCAAGGCCACCGTTCTTACCTGCTGTAGCACATATCATTCTTGAGGCATGCCATCAGCTTGATGCTACGCTGCGCTGGCAATCGTATTCGTTGGTGATTGGGCCGCAGATTAGCCCGTGGGTAAGGGACTGCGGGGGTTTTGGGGAGCAAAAGGCGGCAAATTCCCAATGCACACCGTCAGAACCAGGTAACGCCATATATGACATACTGCTTCAACAATCAGGGGCCGAGAATTCGGGCAGAAGAGACCAATCAGCTCAAGGAGAAGAAATGGTGAAAGCTGCTGCATTGCCTTTATGAGCTTGGGCTGATGTATGTGCTGGCACTTGGAGGATGACCGAGAGACTTGCAAGGCTACCTCCTCAAGGCCGACGGGTGCCAGATGTGTTGCGCAGATTGGCCCAGCATTCTCTCGGGCAAGGATCCGCTTACGGTAAGGCAGATGCGTGCCGTGCCGTTTCCGTTCCACTGTCAATCTGTGGGCGCGCATCATCTTGAACCTTCTTCCTTCGCGTCGATGCTGGGAATTCGCCTGCAGAGGCATGCCGCTGATCGGACGAGCGCGTGCGGATTTTACCAAAAGTAACCAATCGTGGGCCCACAAAAGCCGGCTGCATAAAAAGCCCCACACGGCTCAGAAGCAATTCGTATTCCTCGGAAGAGCGTGTCGATGTCGGATGTGTTCCTGGCATGAACGATTCAGCCCTGAGGATCTCCCAGTCGGTGCGTGATGCAGCCCATATCACTATCACAGTTCCCCAAACGTGCCTGTTCCTGGACTTCACCCGCAAAGACCATGAGTTCAGTTACCCTTTAGGGCGTTGACGTGGTCGAAGCGCAGCAGTTGCTGAGGCGCAACGCTCGGTCGTTGTCGGCTCCTTACGATACCGCGCGAAGGGATCACGAGGTCATTCATCATCGCGCAAGCACAGAGGTGTGGATACCACCCTCCATTACCTCTGCTCTGAGTTGGCAACCGTTGTGTTGTTCGTCGAACGTCCAGGGCGTTGAGTGTGGCGGCGCGAGGAAGGTGCGTGACGTGTTCCACGAGCTGCAGCTTCCAAGCCAACCACGTGCGGTTAGCTTGGAAGCTGCAATGCAATGATTTCCGAAAAGATACTTCAAGTTCATGCATGGCTTTTGCCAAACAAGATAGCAGGCTATGGATTGTACCGGAATGAGGCGAAATTGATTGGATCTTGCACAAAGAACCCACACGTTCGCACGTGAACCACAAAGAATGGAAAGGACGCAGCTCTGACAACGATTCATGCAGTAGTGGATTCGTCGATTGCTTGGCTACAGGTAAGAGTGTACGGATGAGGATCAACATCAAATATGATAACCTTTGTTGACTACGCTGTAAAAATTGGTAAGGACAGCGTGCGGATGTGGTTAGTAGCGCAGCTTTGCTGACAGGCGTCTTCCAAGAGTCGAGCCAGCCGTGCCAGCTACAGCTGTTGTACCTCCAGAGATGACAGCAGGTCCAGGAGAAACATATCTAGGGCTATTAGGCTTGAGTCATGGCTATAGTGGATGGGAACATACTTCGTGAGCTTCTGGTAGATGTTGATCAGAATTCCCGGGTCTGACGCCTTGTATGCGCCCGGGAAGCTGACGCCCGACGGATTGGTCGTACCACTTCCAGTGACGGTCAGCTGGTAGCAAGTGAGGTAGAACTGAAGACTCCGAGTCAGAATTGAGGCCGAGGTGGGGAGACCAGGCATATGGGAATTTACCTGTGCGCCGCCGCTGCCGCCTGCGGCGTGTAGCGCAATTGCCTCCGCTCGCAGCAGGTAATCACCTGGAGCAAGACCCGCGGGTATCTTAACATCTAGCTTGCCGCAGTGTTTGTTCAGATCTTTTGTGCCCCAGTAGTCGTCTGAGCCACCTCCACCAGCAGTATTCTGCGCCCATGTATCTTCGTAGATCTTGAAGAAGGGAGCCGAGCCATCAGCAGTGGCCGAGTTGGAGACTTTGCTCAAATAAACCTGTAATATGTTACAACTTAGACATTGGTGGTAATTTTGGTCGACGCACCAAGACCGGGCCATAGTGAGCTCCGCCAATAGCTTCGTTCGTGCATGATCTATCGTTGGGCTGCTGGTGCATCTCAATGGTACTAAAGTGAGTATTAGAGCTTGCTTTGTGCGATATGTATGGGTTGCTTACACAATGCCCCCGGAAGCGACGCTGCACTTGGAGGCAGCAAAGCCTTGGTTGACGTTGCCTAGCTGAGGCATTAGCAGAACACCACTTTTAGCTTTGATGCGAGGCTCACATCGAAGGTTTGTGCTTGTTACGTCCTGGATGGGGCTATTGCTGGTGGGGAGTCGCGCACAAGTACCCTTGTGCTCAGCTGTCAGTAAGAGCTAAGCCAGTGTCCCGAAGATGACTTATCTGGTCGACACCGTTGACCCAAAGATCTTGGAAAGTTGCATGGCCAGAGACATGTACTGCCAAGGCAGTGACAGTAGCCAAGACGAATGTCGCCTTCATATTGATTCGAAACGTGGGCGTTGATGGATGGCTAAAACTGCAAACAGTTGTGATGGAGCAAATCACTGTTTCCAGCAATCGTATCCCTAGCTTATATGTTCAAAACCCCTTGTTTACTCGTTCGTTTCATGAAAATGCCTGTTGCTTTCGGTGCCATGATAATCTAGATGTTGATCCCGTGCATTCGTGTGACCTTCAGATAGATTGACCCTAGAAGTTTAACAACCTCCGGTCCGGAACATCATCCCGATGAAGCATCCCCCATCCGATATAGAGATTGATTACGCCCTAATTCACCCTCATAATTAGTGTTGAAGAAATTGTAGAAAGCATGCGTGCTGAAGTCTCGGGCGTAGATAATATAGCAGCCGACTGAGCATCTATTAAAACTGAGAAATTTAGATCAGATCGAACATTATTGAGCAGGAGTTAATGAAGTTCCTCTGTAGATTAGATCAGTCAAGGTACCTAATTATATACAGATTAAGACCGAAATTTAGCCCGACTAGTCGCTGTCTCTTCATCAGATTACTGCGGATCCGGTAACTCAATCTTGCCGACAGTCTGATCATGCTCCTCCGCGACAGCATCTAAATCTTCGTGTCGACTAGACAGCAGAAGATTAGTCGATCTACTCTTTGAGAGTTTCCCGCGGAGCTTATTCAACTGATGCTGAAGCGAGGCTACAAATCGCGCATCTGTCAACGCAACCCTGGAGCAATGTCTCTGTCTCGGTACACGTGAAAGCCTCTCAGAATGAGCGTCAAGCAAGATCCCTTCGCCAGCTAAGCCTGGGTTGCTAAGAACTGACGAAGATGTGTAGTCATCAAAAGCAATCTGGTTAGATGAGCTTGTATAACCGGCACACATCAGGCGGCAAGATTGTCTCTGGGCATTTAGCCTCAGCGCGAAGCTTGTCTGCGATAGAGCACAGAACTTGACATCGTTTGGAATTGCCATGCATTGAGTCCGGTATCAGGTATATTGGTCCAGATCAAGTGATTGATTTGCCGTGATCGCTGCAGATCCGCTAACGGAAGCGTAATGGACATCCCGACGATGGAAAGCTTTGAAGCGCTGGGCTCCAAGTGCTGACTATATACGTCGAACTCTGACCGTCTGACTCTGCCGAAACACTGTCAAAGCCTGGTTGTATGCGTGCGCCTTGAGTGGTCCGAGTCATAGGAAATCGCTTTTGTCGATCAAGCAGTCCACGGGTCGATCGCAACAACGGAACGCCTGCCTCATAATTACGATTGGTATACACAGTACAATCTTTACAACTGCGAAGTTTCGATTGCAAACCTTGATTAAGAAACAGCTACACTCGTGCTGGAGACACCACTCGATGTGACCGATTTTGTGCCAGGGTCAGCAAGGTCTGTCTGGCGAATTTCCTGGCGATCCTGGACGCTCACTTGCTCTCTTCCACGTAGGTAGCCTCTCATGCACTTCGGTCGTTGAGTCTTGTTGTCCTTCCTTTTGAATGCTTCCCGTCTTATAGTCTCTCTCTACGGTCCATATCGGGAGCTCTGGAAGACTGCTCTCAGGCTGTGCTTCGGTGCGCAATTGTTATCATGCCAGGAGTTGGTTTTCGGCTGGATTACGATTCAATCTGACATCATCAATGCGCGGCGCTCCCTCAATACGTTTTTGTTTCGATGGATTGCGAATACAGGAACACAGCCCCCAAGTACTGAAGTCGTCGCAATCTGCCAAGTCGAGATGGACAGTCGATGCAGAAGTCGCACGAATGGGAGCGATAAGGCATGGGAACGTGACTTACCGAGTGAAGGAAATCGACGAATCAGGAGGTTACCCCGCGCGGATTGTTTATCCAACGACTGCCGCACGCATCTACCCTTGCAATACCCCAAGATCCTTGCCGTCACCATATTGTACTTCGTCTGGGCAGTCTGGGCAAATGTGCAGTACAAAGCTCCGGCGGCTGCAGCCAGACAAGATGTTGATCTAGCTCGTCATCCGCAATTACTTGCTGTCCGTCATCGCCTCATCAATCGTGCGACTTGTTTTCGCTTCTGATAACAAAAACTGAGTCGCCAATATGATCAATCTTCGCCAATGCCTGATAGCACTCACGAGTGCAGGAACCGCACTATCTGCATCGTCTTACGCGACACTAGAGGTCCGGAGCGCCGGAGAGCCTGCTGGACAGTTGAAGAACATTAGCGGGAGTACGTGTGGAATTATTCCAACGCATGACATGCGCTGATGTCTAATAGTTGAGATATACCACTCATACCCACCCAACAGCAATACCTCGGAGAAGGCGATCATTCATCTCACTGACATCTACGGTCTTCCACTGCTACAGAACAGGCTGTAAGGTTTTCGAAGCCATGTTCGGGGACCTGCTGACTAGTTCAGGCTTGCAGACTCGATAGCCAGCAACGGATATCTGGTTCTGGCTCCTGACCTATTTGCAGGAGACTCTGTCAGTGTCGAAGAGCAGGAAGCTGGCCTTAACTTGACCGAATGGCTCGCTCAGCACCCTCAGTCTGCAGTTGAGGCTGTTATTAATAGCACGATACAATACGCGCGGAACGAGCTTGGTATTAAAAAGATTGGAGGCGTTGGATATTGTTTCGGCGGGAAGTACGTGGGGAGGTGGTTGAAGGGAGACGACAGCGGCTTGGATGTAGGGTTTGTTGCACACCCTTCAAACCTCCTGGAAACCGAGATTCAGGCTATTTCTGGACCTTTAAGCATTGCTGCTGGTAGTAAGTCACCACTTCTAATACATAAGCACCGCGTGAAAGATAGCTGACAAGTGAAGCACTTGACGCAAGTTTCAATGCTACGGCGAAATCGAGAGCAGAGAGCATTCTGAACTCGAACAACATCACCTTTCAGACTAATCTGTATTCGCAAGCCCCGCACGGATTCGCAGTACGACCAAACACGACTATTCCTCAGCAGGTGTATGCCAAGCAGGCAAGCTTCGTACAAGCTGTGACTTGGTTTGACGCATGGTTGTGAGAGATCGAAGACGGGTACGAATGTAGAGCACCAACTTAACTCTAATCAGCAATTTGCTACACCTACATATTCCTGACTCCAATAGAGCGATTCAGAGCCCATTTGAGCTAACAGGACAGGTCTGTCAGAAGCCCAAGATTACAGTAAAATGGGAGCTCGGCCCATGGGGGACGCCCCAAGCTGACTAACCCTTGCTTCTCAGGCGATTCTCAGCACCTACAAACGAGAGTCTGGAGATGAGCTTGTGCTGCATCTACGCTCGTGTTTGGTGAATTGAAAAGTGAAACGAACATATGACGGGCTGGCTGGTAATCAGGTCATGAGCGGGCTCAAACTGTTATTGAAATACCAATCAAAGCGTAGGGGCCTGCTAAAAAGAGTTGGTATCTCCATTAGTGATATAAGAAGCTTTGAGAAAACAATGAACCAATTTTGAGGCGACACAGTTACATGGCGTAATGGGGCCAGCATCACGCTGCCTGGTGAGGAAGCCACGACACGCAACAGGTTCGCGTATCCATCAGGATATCTGCCATCCAGAGATGAACCAGTAAGTTAGCATCATTATGATAATGACCAGCAATGCAAAAGTCAACTCCTGCACTCGAGATGATCGCATAGTTTGTTTACACATTCGACATTCACTTTCGCTAAGCGAGCCAATGAAAAGCTTGGTAGATCTGCTCTTTTGCGCCTCACCAGAGTTCACCGCTGCACCAAGCGTCGTCGACATAACTCACCAGTATTGAGAATAGTCTCTCTTGGGCAACGCGCAGGCGATCATGACTGACCAAACAATGATCACAGGCTCTGATGCAGACTCTTTCGATCTTGCGCCAGACTCTCCACTCAACAGAGAGAGGACTCGCGCAGCGCACGCAAATTGGGTCCTCGAACTGGAACAGAAGCCTGAGTTCAGGCTAATATATGCGTTCTCTCAATCCCGAGAGGTCACGCTGGAGGATGCCATCCTCCAGCTGGTCGACCTGACTCATAAAGCTGCTCTCGAAGAGGAGATAGGCAATCATTGCTGGATCACTGCTTGCTGCTTCTTGGAGCTGGCTGCGCGCACCCCTCCAGAACAGCAAAATGGACTAGTCGAGCTTCTTTTGTCTCTTCGCTCTGTCGTTATAACCGACTCGAGCACAGACGCGCCATTGGCGTTCGAGGACGGCGAGGGTGTCATCTGGCAAGACCTCCCAACCTTTGGACACACTATCGCAGATGAGATGGGCTCTTTCGGTGAGGGTCTATTTGCAATAATAAGTATTTACAATGCTGATGGTTTCTAGACGGTCAAGAGGACTACACTCAGGAAGAAGCACAGAAGTGGGAGAACCTGACAGCCTTCCTTGCTCAAATCGACGCCAACACATTAGATTCACCATCTCCACTGGATTTCTCTCAGTCGTGGGCACTGACAGCATTCACTTGGGCGTTCGAGGGAGAAAGTAGCGCGGGCGGACCTTCTGAGCTCGCCGTACGTCTGGCGTGTATCTGGATTGTCTATGATGCAGCCAAGTTATGGCTCAAGGTTTCGGACTCCCAAGCAGAGCAGAATACACTCGAGCGATGGAACCACTGGAGACAAGGCTTGCTAGAGTGCCAGTCACACTTCAGTAGCGGAACGACCCCTGAGCTGATTGCGCGTGCGCTAGAAACCATGCAAAACACTCAAGCAAACGCTTCGTAGAAACTGGGAATGATGGAGGATAGAACTTCGCCTGCTTTAGCAAGCCAAAAACCTTTACCACCTGCCGCACATTGGCAGAGAGCAGTGCACGAGGCGATAACGATTGTGTTACCCCTATATCACAAAGTCTGATTTCACGTGTCTGTAACCTCATTCCATACCAAGTGAAAACCTTTCGCATGGCGTCGAAGAGTGTTGACTGATGTACTACGTATAAACGTCGCAGCATAAATTCAACGCATGTCTGCAGGATTGGGTCAAGACGAATGCTGCGCTGCAATACCTCCAAGAAGCAGGTGTTTGGTAGAATGTGAATGTATTGGTTCGCGTACATGTCTCCAAAAATACAGTCCTAACTCAAAACACCAACTGAAAGTCGATGTAGGTGCATGCAGCGAATGCTAATCATCTTCGTCTCTATCTTCTTGCTTTTGCCCACTCGATGCAGATTCATTTGCGCACTCAGGTGAAAGCCATGCTCTTCTTGATCTCAGCAATTGCGAGCGCAGGGTTGAGACCCTTGGGGCATGTCCTCGAGCAGTTAAGAATGGTGTGGCATCGGTACAAGCTCATGCTGTTGTTCAAGGCATCCTGGCGCTCGGCCTTCTTCTCGTCACGCGAGTCGGCGATCCAGCGGTACGACTGGAGGAGAACAGCGGGTCCGAGGTACTCCTCCTGGTTCCACCAATAAGACGGGCATGATGTCGAGCAGCAAGCGCAAAGAATGCATTCGTAAAGACCGTCGAGCTTCTTGCGATCCTCCTTAGTCTGGCGGTATTCGCGGCCCTAGAAGTTGTCAATAGTGTTCAGTGAGCATGTGTCGGAGGTGGCGAATACTTACGTCAGGCGAAGGAGTGGTGCGCTGCAGGTACGGCTTGACGGAGCGGTACTGCTTGTAGAAGAGCGTCATGTCAGGGACAAGGTCCTTGACAACGTACATGTGGGGAAGCGGGTAGATGCGTGACTCCTTGGCGGTGTCTGTGGGAATGCGGCACAAGCAGGCCAAGGTGTTGACACCATCGATGTTCATGGCGCAGCTACCGCAGATACCCTCGCGGCAACTCCTCCTGAAAGTAAGGGTAGGATCGACCTCGTTCTTGATGCGGATGAGCGCATCCAGCATCATAGGTCCGGTCTTATTCAGGTCGAGGGTGTACGACTGCATCTTGGGCTTCGCGGATGGCTCATCGGGGTTCCATCGGTAGATGTGGAAGGTCTTTGTCTTCGCACCCTTCTCATGCTCAGGCTCGTGCTTGGTCGATGTCTTGCTCTCCGGCGTAATACTGCGGGAGGGTTCTGGGTTGATGGCCTCGGCGACCTTCGAGATGGGCTCGCGGGCGACCGTATCGGTGACGGAGGCGAAACCACGCGAGAAGACTGCCGGGCGAAGGGCTGCGTGAGGGCGTCAGCAGGGCTCAATGGCGCGCATGGCTGGTGTGAATGGAATGCCTACCTGTCCGCCTCGTAGCCAGACGGGCAAGGGTGCGTGTGCAAGCCATTGTGGATTGTGTGGAGTGGAGAGTGCGGGATGTCTTGGTGTCAGCGTGTTGCGTTCATCGAAGTTGTTAAGCCAGGAGCCTCGGGCGACGTGTGGCCAATGAGATCTAGCCCATTATTGCGCATGCTGGAAAAGCCTCGGGGAGAGCCGGAAAAACAGCCGCCGACGCTCGCCACGATCTTGAAAGTCGAGAACGTCAACACTCATATTGGCCATCTCAGCATCGATTGTTCAACTTGGAAATTCGAGAAACTTCAAGAGGCTGGGCGAAGCAAATTTCAGAGTTCTCGAGCAGCGTGTGCAAATCGACCTTTGCTCTTTCCGTTCGTTGACGCAGATACGCGGTTTGTCAACCTGTCACAGCCCAGTACAGCAATTCGTGACAAAGCAGGCCCATTCCACCGTTATTCGAGATCGATTGGAGTTTGCAAGTTAGATTCAATCGCTTTTCCGGCGGGCGTTGACTACGCAGTTGTAGTCTGTACATACGTTGTCGCTGGGCACGTGATCAGTCTGCATCGTTCTTTCCAAGACCGAGCTGTAGTGAACAAACATCACGGCACACTTCACCTGTATATCATCATAACACCACATACATTGAATGTGGCGTTCAATTGCAGGAGTGTCAAGAGCTTTGCCTGCAATCTCGCAATTCTTACGCACGTCTGCACAACTGCATTCCTCAATGACTGCAAAGCCGGGATTCAACATGAGCCAGCCAATTCACTGGATTCTGGACTGGGATGGTACAATAACTCGGCGCGATACACTTGATGCTCTTGTTGGTATTGCAGCCTCTGCCAAGCCTGACTCACCCGTGCACGAAGCGTGGAGGCGCGTCTCAGAGGCATACATAGCTGACCACACCGCCGCCATTGAGAGACTCGCGCCCGGCGGCAGGCTTCCCACAACTATTCAAGAGGAGAGAAGGCTCCTACAATCCTTGAAGAGCGTTGAGCAGGCAAGCCTCGACCGTGTCTCGGCATCTGGTATATTTGCAGGCCTGACCCAAAAGCTACTAGAGCAAGGAGCAAGCAGCGTCATGAGTTCGAGGAGAGTTGAAATACGCAACGGCTTCATTGAGTTTCTACAGTTGAAGCAGGCAAGAAGTCATGACAGTCTGGATCTCCTGAGCGTGAATTGGAGTCGTCATTTCATCAGCTCATGTCTCAAAGCTGCAAGTGCACCTATCGACAAAAGCTCAATATATGCGAACGAGCTTGATGGGATTGAGAGTGACAACGTCTCACAAGGCAGAATCAACCCCGAGCATGATTCAGAGATGACCATCATCTCAAGTAGCGACAAGCTGGAGTACCTTAAACGGTTACAGAAGCAAGACGAAAGGAGGATCATATATATGGGCGACAGCTGGACAGACATCGAGTGCCTACTTGAAGCAGATCTGGGCATTTGCATCCGTGACGAGCCGATCGGTAGCTCGCAGAAGAAGCTAGCTGAACGGCTCGAAAGTCTGGGTGTTCACTGTCCACATCTGTCGGACTGGGGGAACGCAGACGACTGGCGAGTTGTGTGGGCGAGAGACTTCACTGAGATCTTGAGTTGGATGGGACTGAAGCACGTGGGTGGTCAAGAGGATCTTTGACAGCAGCAATATTTCTGAATTGGCCGAGATGTACTGCCGTCATCACGCGACAACAAAGATCTTTTCAGGAAGCTCATAATGTTGCGTATCGTCGGAGACCAGATGTTCCCTCGGTGCGTCAATTTTGGCATACGCCAATCCGTTCAGACATCAACCGCATCCTCTCACTCCGCAGTTTCCGAAAATCTTATCTCGTAGTCTTCGTTGCCCACAGAGGACCATCTATTGATATCTATATCTCAAGAGAAGGCACGAGAGTTGTCAGAGGCATGACGCTCAACGCTTTAAACAATCAAACCTGAATCCTTGTCTAGGTCCCAATTTTCAAGAGTGCCTCCAACAGTCTCTGAGATGATCACCAGAGCCGACAAAGTCCAATCGAGTATCTCCTTCTCACTGCCGTATACTCTAGTCTACCAATTCCATATCTCGCTCCCGCAGCTTCCGGCAAGCGGGTTTGCCGGGATCGAAGGCACTCCTCAAGGCACGATATCGCAGCGAAGTGTAGGACTCAGCAACATTAGGCTATCAGCGGGAATCAGGGTTTCATGATAATTTACTTAGCATCATCACTCTCCGGGGCTTCAAATCGCAGAATCCAACCCTCAAGTATCGCAGACTCAAGTAGCCACAAGGCTTTCTTTAGGGACACCACCACCAGCGTTAACTGTAGTCTCAGGCTCGAACACAGTTGCAGTGTCAGTTCAGACATCGTCCGCAGCCCTCGTATTGCATGATCATGTTGCTTTGAAATCAGATGATGTCGTTACTTTTGCTCCGCAAGTCCTGTTGCTGCAGTCGACGGGAAGCGTTCTCTTGATCTAAGAGGGGTCGTCTACTACCACCATACCTCTCGGAGCACCCGCTCCCGGTGACTGTGATCACCGTCGATTCAACATTTATGTCGATCCAATCTCTAACTGGTACACTAGGAAGTGTGATCCTCTCAAAGGGAGACACAACGTCCAGGCGGTGCTACCGGGGTCAATGGAGTTGCGGTGTCGCTTGTACCTCCAGCAACATAACCCATTGTAAGATCTTCGATGGTCGAATTAAATGGGAGAGTTCCTGCGAGCACTGACCAACCTGGTGCCGGTGATATATTTGGACTAGTATCGGTGGTGGACCTGCGACTACCTCCGCGTCTGCCCAATTTACAATCGGTGCGAGCGAATTGTCCGCGTATACAAGTACATTGGTCGTACTAGTGCTTTTTGTGCTTGGCACTTCTTGTTTCTTGTGGTCTAGCACTTCAAGGTTCCCCGCACAAGATTCGTCGTCCGACAGGAATCGGCGTGTCTAGATGAGGCAATTGCTAGGTGTTGTGGCGTAATTGCTGGGAGATGTCGTGTAACCCCAGGTACTCAAAATGCACGGTCGATCATTCCCGGAGTCTAGTGCGGTCGAGTGAGACTGGTTGTATACGCGGTAACGGACGAGCCGGCATTGAAGTATGTTATATACTTATTCGCACGCCATGCACGCTTCAGTTGAAGCATTTGCAATCTACTCGTCAAATCGTACTGTATACATTACAGCTTTGCATGTATAACATAGCTGGATCGTGTGTTTTTGTATATTCAATCCTTCACGATGGCCTCCTCAACAACGAACGACAGCATCGAGCGTCTTGGCGAAAAACCGCGAGCTAACTTTATCGACATCGAGAGACAACCTACTGTCGAAAGCAATGACTCGAACAGGCCTACTCCAAAGGGCATTGGCTCTGGAGTAAGTATCTAGGCATGGATGCAGAGCAGTGAACAGATGTTGACCACAGCAGACCTCGCTCGCCATAGGTGCCTTCTCAACGACGCTGACCACCCTGTCACTGAGCCTGATGGAATGGCGCGGCGTGACAACGGTCAACGTTTTCATCGCCAACTTCTTCTTCGTCGCAGCTGTCGGCATGCTGATTACCGCGCAGTGGGAGCTTGTCGCTGGGAACGGGTTTGGATACACCGTCTTCAGTTCATTCGGTCTGTTCTACGCTGGTTACGGCGCAATATTGACGCCAGCGTTTGGCGTTGTTGATTCCTATGGCGACAATACTACCGAGCTGAATAACGCGCTGGGATTCTTCATGATCATGTGGACGGTGTTTGCAGTGGTTTTCCTGGTGGCCTCTCTACCGACAAACCTCGTGTACATTGCGATCTTCTTCACAGTCGTCATGGGGTTCATACTGGTGGCTTCAAGCTACTTCGCCCTCGCGGATGGGAAGGTTGCAGCTTCCACCGCACTCAAGAAAGGAGGAGGAGGCTTCTGCTTCGTGTCCGGGCTTGTTGGGTGGTGAGTTTTATGTTGTTCAACTTTTATGCGAACTGCGCTGACCTTGAAAGGTACCTTACCTTCCATCTACTTTTGAAAGACTCGATTGTCGAGCTACCATTGGGCGACACATCTCGATACTTTGCGAAGACGAAGAGAGCATGAAATGTTCCAAAGGTCCGGGGTGCGCACGGCAAAATGGGGGGGTATAATGCCGATCTCTGCCTTACTCGGTCGCAAGCATCTATCGAGTAGATATGGGGTACGCGGCCGATCAAATTGTAGATCAAGATGCGGTGGATGATGTGATTGCGATGAATGATTGCGAGAGCAGCGATTGATATAGCTCCAAACCTAGAGCCAATCCGGCTAGAACCGTCTTTACTAGTCTCTCCCGAAGCCTCTCCTTCCATAACCACTGCAGCATCCACGTTCCTGACATCCGTGAAACCAGCAAATCGGTGGGTGTCGGCTGCACTTGGGTGTATCAGGAGATACTCGAGGTAGTTGCGGAGTTATCTCCTCTACCAGCCTGGAGCCGCCGGCATTGGAGCCCCGCACGATTGAGGATGGGCAAAACGTGGGCGTATAGCACGCAATATGGAGCAAGCAGAGCCAGCTGCAACGCCTGTGTTATTATGAACGCTGTCATCCACCGTTGTTCTCTTGCTTGAGACTCGGTTTAGCAACACATCTGACAATGGCTTCCACAAACCGCACTAATGGTAGCAATGGCACTAGCCATGGGAACGCAAAAGACGTTGCGTACCGCGACCCTGCTGTCTACTCAGAGTACGAAAAGAAATGGAGTGGATTGCCCCAAGACGAAAAGGCATGGCTCCAGCGCGCTCAAGACGTCGCAGATGTGCTCGCCGTCGACGCTGGAGTGCGAGACCAAGAGAACAAGTCTCCCCGCGCAGAAATCGCACTCCTGAAGCACGCTGGCCTACTCAAGATTCTCGGTCCAAAGAAGTATGGAGGCGGCGAACAACCATGGAGCGTTGGCTACAAAGCTATCCGCAAGGTCGCTGAGGCAGACGGGTAGGTGACCACTTGACTACGAAACAGACTCATACTAATAAGCTCAGCTCGATAGGCATGCTACTCGGCTACCATCTCCTCTGGAGTACCACTGCGAACGTTGTGGGTACAGAGGAGCAAGCGGACCGCTACCAAAAGCTGATTATCACCAACAACTACTTCATCGGTGGCGCTGTAAACCCGCGAGACAACGACCTCAAGATCACCCCTCAAGACAACGGCCTTGTTTTCAACGGCTTCAAGCACTTCAACACCGGAGGCGTGATTTCCGACCTGACAGTGCTCGAAGGCGACTTCAACAGCACCGGCGACCACATCTTCGCCTTTGTGCCCACAAACCAGGCTGGGATCCAGTTCGGCCACGACTGGAACAACATCGGCCTAAGACTGACGGAGAGCGGGAGCGTGAAGATCGATAACGTGAGTGTGCCGTGGGAAGACGCGCTGGGCTGGGATGTCCAGACGAAGAAGCCGGATCCGAAGGCACTCGGCATTTCGTTCGCGGCTCTGCTATTGCCGACGATCCAACTAGTATTCAGCAACTTCTACCTTGGCATCGCTCTGGGCGCGCAGCAATTCGCGTCCAAGTACACTGTCAAGGGTACAAGGGCGTGGCCCTATGGCGGCGATGTACGTGCATTTCCCTCCCCTCCCTCCCTCCTCAGATTGCTAACATCGCCACAGAACAAAGAGCGCGCAACCGACGAATTCTACATCCTCGAGCGCTACGGCAACTTCCACGCGCACCTGCGCGCCGCCGTTGCCCTCGCCGACCGCGCCGGCGAACAAGTCACCCAGATCTACGCCACCTATTCCGGGGATCTCGCGACCCGCGCGAAGCTCACGGCGCGCGAGCGCGGCGAGCTGGCCGAGTGGGTGGCGAGCACCAAGGTCGTCACCACGGATACGGGCTTGCGAGTAACGGCAGGCGTGTTCGAGGTAACGGGTGCAAAAGCCACGAGCCAGAAGGTTGGCCTGGATAGGTTCTGGAGGGATATTCGCACGCATACTCTGCATGATCCTGTGGCGTATAAGAATCGTGAGTTGGGCAGGTTTCAGTTGCTGGATGAGATACCGGAGGTTACGTGGTATACTTGATGCTGGGGCGGCATGGTGTGTATCGGATCTGCCATCCTGCTACGGCTGGCGTGCACGTAAAGCTGTCCACGCGAATAGTTACGCAATCGAATCTTTCAGACACGCACTATCCTCATGAACAGCAAATTCGAATGAAATATTAACTGCGCCCCCCGAATTTAGTCACTGCGACAGCTGTTGGGGTCACCAGACACTTGATACCAGTCCAGACAGAATTGATGTGGAACACATTCCAGGAGCTGAGAATGCTGCGGTAACGATGATAAAGCTCGCAAAGGTAGAGAGCACAAGCCTCGAGGACCTTTGAAGCGTGAAAGTCAAAATTCGGGGTTATAGAGCCGGGAATGAGTTCCAGACTAGGCATGGGGGCGCCAGGGCCGTGAGCGAACAGAAAGTAGTAACGGAACCGGCATAGCAATCTAAGTCGAATTGTTGCAGTCCCGATGGGACTGTTATGAATAGAATGTTCATTCGCCCGTCATCACTTGGTGGCCAGAGAAAGACAGTGCCCGATCGGTGCACACTGCATGCATTGTCTAAGCTGCTATAATCTAACCCCTCTAACCAGCACCCAGAGCACCACAGGCACAATCACATTATCATTACCGCCCGTTAACACCGCCTCATTAAGACTCGCACCCGCCGCACACAGCGCCGCCTTGCCAACAATATAAACTGCATCTCTTGCCATCTTGACTCGCGTCTTGGGCAGCGCATGAACATCGCCCCAGCCAAAGTGCAGCCAGACCCTCGCAAACACAAGGCCAATCGTGACAGCGACAGCGAATGCCAGCGAGCCCTCGAGGGACTTGCCACCAGCCCAGGGCCACTTTCGCCGTCCGTAGCGCCGCCCGATAAGCGACGCTGCGGCGTCGCCCATGCCGACGCAGACCACGCCTGCGACCATGCTGACGTCTCGCGACTGGACTTCCCAGCCTTGCCAGGGGTCTTGGCCTGTGCGGTCAACGCCTCCTAGGGACAGCCAGAGAGGGATAGCGCAACCGATGAGGAGGAAGATGTGTGAGATGACAACGGGTCCGCGGAGGTCTCGTCCGTCGACGTATGGTGTCAGGAAGGTGGCGATGGGTCGTGATAGAGGCGGGAGCTGGCTTGCGCGTATGAGGTCGAGGAGCAGGAAGATGGCGAGCACAAGGCCGAGTGCTAGTGCAACGAAGCACGGGTCGATGTAGATGGTAGGTAGAAGCATGGCTACCATGGTGCCGTGAAAGACTTTCCTGCGTGTGTCGACTTCGACGACTGCGGATAGAGAAAATACGGACAGGAGGCCGACCACGATTGTGCCAGCGCAGTACACACATAGTAAGAGCCTAGTGTTTGCTTCTCCAAGAATGACGCCACGGATGTAGTCTGCTGGTGCAAGGCTTGCAGCAGTGTGAGCTAAGTCGTCCGAATCGTGTATGGGAGGAAGAGGGATCCACCGATCGAGGTTCCAGTGGAACACTTCCCAGCGCACTCTTTGAATGTTGCCGAAGAGGTAGCTGATCGCCCAACCAAATGGCTCATGGTCGCGAAGTGCGTACTTGCCAATGATGAATCTCAATGGCCCAAGAATGATCAACACAACAATGAAGTAAAAGTACGCTGCATAGACCCACATTCTGATCATAGCCTGGGTGGGTGTCAGGGAGAGGTACGATTGCACGATGGATCTCGAGCGTTTCCGGCTCTCGAGCCGATGCTTCGATGTGTGGTCGGCGGCGACCATTGCAGGTAGAGTGTTTCTGCGCATGCGTCCAAAGCCATTCGCCAGACCGGCATCGTTAGCAGAGTCATTGAAACCAGGTTTCTTCGCGTCGACAGCTGACTGAGGCTCGTATCCATTGGCAAAATTGCCATTACTCACTGCATTCAGCATGTTCAGTTTGACACTGAGGGTCTTCCGGAGAGTCCCGCCTAGTATCGGTTCATCCTCGTCAGCGTCACTGTCTGACGCGTGTCCGCGAACCGCGGTCTGATTGCGTTTAGGCCGCAGGCTCTCATTCAATGTCTGCACGAAAGACTGCTGGTTTTTGATGATCTGCCCAGCACGTCTGAAGCGCCACCGTGGGATTCTGGCAAGTGCTACACCCCATTTCAGCACCTTTCCACAAGTGACGAAAAGTCCCACGCCACCAAGCCACATAAGAGTCTTGAGGATATCCGCCTGCGGAGACACCGCGAAGAGCAAAAGGTTGATCAGTCCGATCGAGAGTAAGTGCAGCTCTGTGGACAACAGGCTGGTTGTAGTCAAGTAATACAATGGTGGAAGTAACGCTTGATGTAACGGGAATAGCATCGTCAAGATCTCAGGGTCGAGTCCCTGCTCAGGTGGAGGTAGTTTGAGCTTGTACGGCCGCGATGCAAGCAGCCTTGAAGGTATATCGGTGTTTTCTGATGCGAGAAGTGGCAGAATGGAGATGAACCAGTGAGCCGGAGAGTAGCCTAAGAGCGGTTTGCCGAATGGTATAAGCTGCGGTGGCAGCGCAGCGAGTCCAAGAATGATATTAGCTAGTAAGGGTTTTGGGTATGTTGCAAAAAGTGAAGTCGAGATCAAGGCAGGCAAGATGGCGGGGTACAGTATCGGCGCAGGATCGAAGGACGCTGGTATTCGTATCCGCTGACAAGATCGTAGGGTCGAGGGCGGCTTTGCTTGCCACGAGTGGTACAGTAATCGAAGAGGGTACGCTCCTATGGCGCCAGCCATAACAGCAGCGTGTGCTGCGAATTCTGCTGGGCTGAGATTAGCTACGTTCGGCGTTTACAGACACGGTAGCTACACTAACCTCTATGCCACTCAAGTAGCTTTGACCAGCAGTCGCAGCCATTGACAGCCAGAAAGCCTATGCTAGCCAGCAGCGCCGTCTCAGTTGTTCTCCTAATCACTTCATTCCGTCGCCTCTTGATGTACTTCTGCCGCGCAGCTTGTGCTTCCTTATCTATTGGAGACACTGCCCCGGGTTGAGATGTATTTTTCTTGTCCTGGAAATACTCGTCAGAGTATTTGCGAGCTTCCTCTTCAATTTGCGTCGGGGTCAGGAGGGGGCTAAGCCCCTCCTCACGCAATCCCTTCCTATCTCGCAGACCCTTGCGTGGCCTCAAGGGAGGCGCAGGCAGTGCCTTCACGAATTGGTAGCCCTCGTCATCTGCTTCAGTACCGCTCTCACTAGGCGATTGTGAACTCCGATTCCTGCGCTTCCTATGATCTTCGTCTGATATTGCGCGGTCGGATGGGTGAGGTGTTCTAGATGCTGATGGATTGGTACTGGAGCCTTGGCTGGTAGGCTGAGCATTACTCAACTCTGCCCTATGAAGAAGGTATGGATGCGGCGAACGGCGGAACAATTCGAGCGATTCAACCTCAGAAGCAGTAGGCGCATCCAATTGCGCGACTGGGGGATCTGGGTCGTGCATTGCGATGCGCCGGGTTGTAGCCTGTGAGACGTCTTTGCTGCGTCTTGAAGCGTCCGGCGACCGCTATGGCGAGCAATGTGTGTTTGTCGAAGGTGTTTGTTGCTATACGAAAGCGTCGTGCAGGGTGGATTCGATGCGCATCGTGGGTACCGAAGACAGGGAGCAATTCAGTGCGGGACGCAAGGTCTTGACGTGCGAGACAGGGAGATGGCTTGCGTCAACGTCGAGTATAGCATAGCCCAGAGAGTGTCTTGTCTTAATTCAGGCCAGCAGCCTTGACTGACTGTCCTTACATCTAGTGGCATGGCGCGTTGGGAAACAATCCATGCTGACGTTGCGTCTCCACTTTCGGGAGGCTTACGGCAACTTTAACCCGAATTGTCACTGTTGAGTGCCGCACCTGCATTTGCAACCTTCACATGCAAGAGGAGCACCTGGACACGTGTGACTGTGACTGTGAGTGATGTATTGATTATGGTATTTCTATTATACAGTTGCCTGTCTCAATGCAAACCTGCTCAAGGCCATGGGTCCATAGGTATCAGCAAACGCAGTAATCCGTCTACAAGTACTTGTGCTCCTTGAGCCAAGCCTTGACATCGTCAGAGTCGCGCTCCAACCAAGCAGCCTTTGCGCTGACACTGTCGAGAGCCTGAGAGAGCGACATATCGAAGCCCTTAGTCTCCTTGTCCTTGAAGAAGGCCTTGATGTCCTCGATGTGTTCGCGGTGTGTGAAGCTCGACGTGGCAATGGCTACGACAGAGCTCAACAAGGGCAGGCTGATGGGTAACCTCCTCACGAGCTCATCCCAATTGTCCTTGGTGAACTTCCAGAGGGCATTACAGCCCTCGGCGTGGCCGCGGAGACCAGATAGTGGCAGGTACATGTCCTGCGTCTTGACATCCTTGCTCATGCTGAGGTTGAGCGTGCGCTGAATCAGCTCAGGAGACTTGGCGCGACCAAGTGCACGCAGCGCAGTGTTGCGCTCAGTGCTGGTCTCGGCACTGACAGCCTCATTTGCGACCACGTCGTACTCCGCCTTGCCACCCTTGTCCAAGACAATGGCGTACACGCTACCTCGGAGGTTAGGGTGGAGAGCCTTCCTATCACCGGCCTTGAACTTCTCAAACATGTCGAAAGCTGCCTTCTCGACGACTTCGTCACCTGTTCCAGCTGCACCGAACATCATCGCCTTGAATTGTTGCTCAATGTGACCGTCATTTTCGGTGAACGTCCAGCCCAACTCGTGCGTCTTTTCGCTGCACAGGTTACGCTGGAACGCCTTGAGGGCGTCTTTGACTTCCTGATCCTCGAACATCCATGCGCCACGCAACGTGGCGATCCGTGTGATGATCTCAGACCAGACAACGAACTCGGATTCCTGCTTGAAGCTGTCAAGTAAAGACAGAATACCGGAAGTCTTCTGGTAACCAGAGGCAGCGAGAGACCCGGCGTCAGCGATCATACCAGCACGGTCTTCGACTGAGAGAAGACCCTGCTTGGCAGCAACACCGAGCTTCTCCAGACGCTCAGGTGTGTACGAAGTACGGTAGAAACCAGAATGGTCAGCATTGAGCTTGAAGAAGTCGGTATCTTTAAGCTTGAGGTTCTTCTCGCGCTCGAAAAGTGTGGCGTCTTCGTTGACACCGTCCTTGGTTCGCAAGGCAAGAAAGATAGGGTAAAGTGTCTCGTCTTCCTCGGACTTGACGTCACCCGTGCGAAGGTAACGGTTCTGCTTCAGATGGATGGAGTCGGCGTTCTCCGTAACGCTGACCACAGGGAAACCGACCTTCTTCGTCCAGATATCCATGACCTTCTCGACGTCCTTGCCACTAGCATCGGAGAGGGCAGTCCAGAGGTCACCAGTCTGAGTGTTGCCATAAGCGTGCTTCTTAAGGTACCTGCGGATACCCTCCATGAAGACATCCTCGCCAAGGTACTTTGAGATCATGCGGATGATACTGGAGCCCTTCGAGTACGAAATGGCGTCAAAGATCTGGTTGATCTCGTCTGCTCGCTTGATTGGTACCTCAATCGGGTGGCTGCTGCGTAGCGCGTCGAGGGAGAGCGCACCAGCGAGGGTGTCTGTAACGTAACCTTCCCATACCTTCCAATCAGGGTAGAAGACGTTGCAAGAGTACCAGGACATCCAAGTCGCGAAACCTTCATTGAGCCATAGACCCTCCCAGAAGTCCATAGTGACGAGGTTACCGAACCACTGGTGAGCTAGCTCGTGCTGTACGGTCTCGGCAACTCGCTGCTTGGTGGTAGCACTGGCGTTCTTCTCGTCGATAAGGACGTCAACCACACGGTATGTGATCAGGCCCCAGTTCTCCATAGCTCCAGCGCTGAAGTCAGGAATGGCCACCATGTCCATCTTGGGGAGAGGGAATTCGCTGTCGAAAGTTTCCTCGTAGAATTTCAGAGTCTTTGCAGCGAGGTCCAGCGAGAATCTGCCGTGCTCAATGTCGTTTCCTTTGGGCGCGTAGACGCGAATGGGCAGACGGAACTCGTTGGTCTCGATGTAGTTCAGCTCGCCGACAATGAATGCTAGGAGGTATGTCGACATGAGCGGGGTAGGGTGGAATGTGACCGCCTTCCTCTTTCCGCTGATGATTTTCGAGTCGACCTGCTTCTCTGAGGCAACGTCCATGTTGCTCAGGCAAGTCATTTTGTCGTCGGCGACCAGTGTGACGGTGAACTTGGCCTTGAGTGCCGGTTCGTCGAAGCAGGGGAAGGCCCGCCTGGCGTCGGTGGGCTCCATCTGCGTTGTGGCCATCCAGGTATCTGAGCCGTCTGCTGCCTTTGACGACGACCGGTAGAAGCCTGCCATGTCGTCGTTGAGCGTACCGGTGAAGGTCATGGTAAGCTTCGCCTTGCTGCCGCCGGGCAGTGTCTGGCTGAAGTTGACCTGTGTCCGCTGCTTCTCGGCGTCAATTGTGAGCTTGGGGTCGCTGGAGATGACCTCGTCGCCGCTGGTGATCGTCGTCGAGTGGATTTTGAGCTCGTTGGTGTTGACAGAGATGGAGGTGCTGTCTTCAACAACGTCTAGGCTGGGAGGGTCAGCGTGGTACCGCGCTGTGCCTACGGGTGCGTGCTTACTCAATGGTCACAGAGCCCCAGTACGTAAACTTGTCAAAGTCTGGCTCCAGCGTCAGGTCGTAGTGGAGCGGCTTGACGTTGGCGGGCAGCACCTCGCGGGTCTTGGTGACGTCCACGTGGGAGTGGACGTCTGCGCCAGTGTGTCTGCACATGGTGCGGCGGTGGGAGCAGTGTCGGACGGAGGTGAGGGGTGCGAGACGAGTGGGCTGGTAAGTCCGTCGCGGGGTTGTGTTTGCAATGCGAGACGTGTTGGTGGGGTAGCAAACGGCCGTGGGGCTTGCCCGAGTATGTAGCAAGCTGCGGAAGGGATAAGACAACGGCAAGGAGGCGGTGACTGCTGCACGCCGGGGCAAGCGCCCGGTTATTGATATTGATGTGAGCGCGTGATCTGCCCTGCGCAGACCGCCATGGTTCCTGAAGGCGCGCATCTGCTCGTCTATCTGCGATGCCGTGACGCCTCGAACCCTGGGGAAGATTGCCGGACGCAGGCGCGAATCTGCATGCAGGCACCGCGCCAAGTCTCACAGCTCGGGCATAAAATCTGCGCGCCCGGCCAATCTCTTCTCTTCATTCAACACGCAATGCACAGCTCCAGCGCGCCCCTCACACGGACACGCTGGGGTCTGGCGACATGTCGTCAGCTTTTGCCAGACCAAACGCACTCGTTTGAGCCCTTCACGAAATTCCATGAGTCGTTGGGTATAGAAGAAGATGCAACATCTTGGAGCGTGCCAGTGCATTCACCACAGCATTCGTACCGATTGAACAAACACAACCACGTAGAAATCGGCCTGCGTACAAAGATTCAGAGTCTGGAATCTTAATCATCGTGTTCATCTCCTACATCCTCTGTTACGTCTGCGTTCATACCATATAGTGTGCCTGTGTTGACCGCTGTTCTGCACACGCGAGATCTTTCACATGGTAGCTGCCAAAAGCAGACTCTGTTGGCCGCGCTGCATGAGCTGCAAGGTCACCTCTCAGCACACGACCCCACGGGGAGAAGTGATCAGCTTGAAACTACAAGAGATGGCTTGTTTGCCATGTTTGCCTCGACTTGTACTTGTCCACTCAGTTCAAACTCCACGTGCAGTGATCATGAGTTCGAGATCGCTCGGGAGAAGTCGGGTAGGCACCAATGCCCATCGTAGACATGTACAGCTTGACTGCAGTCATACGTGAAACCCACGGTATCTACGCATGCGCTGCAGATGTCCAGCTGTTTGACAGATAAGTCTACCTAGGCGCCGCATGGCTCTGGCAGGACCCTTGATTGTGGGAAACCAGAACATGTGTAATGCGAGACTTGGATGCGTCATGCACAGTCCCCCTCTGCAAACATGCCTGCATACGTGCCGAAGTACAGCTCAGTACATGTGGTTGTGGAATTCTGAGACGGCGGCGTGAGCTGGAGTCGATGAATTCATGATTTTAGATGGCGACCAGTGATAATGGTCAAAATTCGCGGCGCACTAAGGCTAACCAATGGGCTTCGTGCTGAATAACGAGCCGCCAAGCATCGTGCCTTCCTTGCCAGATTCTTGCGCTCAACGCCTGGTATCACCACCGCCGTCAACCCCATCGACCCTCTCTCCCCTCCGTAGGCTCCGAGCCACCGTCACATCACCATGTTGGCTCGATCAGCACTGCGTAACGCGCGCACTGCCGGCGCCGCAGCCCGCAATGCTGCCAGCAAGACAGCTTCGGTACGACCCCCGGAAGCCCTTCACGACCCGCACCCGCACAGCTCCCGCGAGCTTCGAAGACTCCGTGTGCGGCCCTGCGACATCGGCCAAGGGTCTCCTGTTGCCCATTGATACAATTGCTGACGAATTGGTTGATACAGCGCGCCGCCTCCACCTCCTCCACCGCCGAGGGAGCTGGCTCTTCCTGGAAGAACAACGCCCTCCCTGCTGGCGCCACCATCTTCTCGATTGGCTCCGTCGCATGGTACATGCACCTCTACGGAGGCAGCGCCGATGCCATGACACCCGCTGAGGAAGGGTGAGTGAACCCCCGACAAACAATGGCTTGCAGCGAGATTATGGCAGGAGAAACTCGGAAACGCACAGCCGCTGACAGGACGACTGCAGTCTTCACCCCACCAAGTACCCATGGGAGCACACCAAGTGGAACAAGACCTTCGATCACCAGGCGTAAGTGGCCCATCCTCCGGTCAGCCGGAACCCGCTCTAATCAGCCCCAGTCTCCGCCGTGGTTTCCAGGTCTACCGCGAGGTCTGCGCGTCTTGCCACTCTATCTCCCGTGTTCCTTACCGATCGCTTGTCGGTAACATCATGACTGTCGACGAGGCCAAGGCTCTTGCCGAGGAGAACGAGTACGACACCGAGCCCAACAACGAGGGCGAGATTGAGAAGCGCCCCGGAAAGCTCTCTGACTACATGCCCGCTCCCTACAAGAATGACGAGGCTGCCCGTGCTGCCAACAACGGTGCCCTGCCCCCGGATCTATCGCTCATGGTCAAGGCCCGCCACGGCGGTGTCGACTACATCTTCAACCTGTTGACTGGTTACCCTGAGGAGCCTCCTGCGGGTGCCGTTGTTCAGGAGGGTCTCAACTTCAACCCCTACTTCCCCGGAACCGGTATTGCCATGGCCCGTGTTCTCTACGACGACTTGGTCGAGTACGATGACGGAACACCTGCCTCGACATCGCAGATGGCCAAGGATGTTGTTGAGTTCCTCAACTGGACTGCCGAGCCCGAGATGGATGACCGCAAGAAGATGGGTTGGAAGGTTCTGGCCGTCACAAGTGTGCTGTTCACTCTCAGCGTCTGGGTAAAGAGGTCAGTGCATTCAATACGAGCGATGTGTGGAACCGCGGAACTGATACATAGCACAGGTACAAGTGGGCACCGCTCAAGACCCGCAAGATCTTGTACAGCCCACCCGCCGCGAAGAAGAGCGTCCTCGATTACGTTCCCAAGCCCAACACCCAGGGCAAGACAAACCAATAGATGTGGCGTAGTTTTGCATCCGGAGGAGTTGGACGGGACGAGTAGCGGAAGCGTGTGTTCTATATCTTGTACAGTGCCAGCTACTTCCAAAATACGATTTCTGGAATTCTCTAGCTTAGTGATACGCTGTAGATTTCACAACTATGTTCCTTTTGTTCAGCAACCCGCACTCGCTCATGCTCCTCTAGTCATGTTGACTGATTTGGATCAGATACCGGCCCACGAACGAGCTTAGGACGAGAATGCCACCAACGTAGCTGCGGCATGGGAAATCAGCACCATCCATACGACGCGCCCGGACATCTTCTGCATCAGCACATTCGGTCAAATCACGGTAGACGAACGAGTGCCTATAAGCTCCTCAGATCGACGAGAACACACCACAGCCCAGAAGTTTAGTGCCACTTGGATCAAAGACCACACCGTCAATCTTCAGCATCGGCGCTACGGGGTGACGCCATATTCGAAGACCTACGGAGAATCGCGTCTGTTCAGATGCTCGAATTGGTTCTATTCGTTGTTGCTTATGCATGGTTGCTATAACCGAGAGCCTTGCTGTACATCCGGTCCAAGGACAGATACGGACGCTCTCGCACAACTACGGGCGACGATTAGGCCCATCGGTCGGAAATCAAAATCGAAAGTCGGAAATCCAAAATCGAAAACACCCCAATATTACATTGAAATAGATGAGTTTTGAGGGTTTTGGTTTTCGATTTTGATTTCCGACCGATGGGTGCTAACCGTCACCCGCACATAACCAGTGTGGTGGGTTGCATGCTACAAGACTGAGCGGGGTGCATTTGGCTCTGTGTATGAGTCTGTTTTTGCAAGAGACTTGCTTTCTCGAATAGTTTCTACTAAAGGCGTGGTTGTGGACGACCTGGTCAGGCGAATTCCCACGTGTGGAAACAGATTAACCACCACCTCTCCAAGCAAATCGCCTCAACAGCGACTATCTACAACTCTCTTTTCAAACCTCTTGACACGGCGATGCGTCCGTCCGCGACACAGTCGCTGTATCGACCAGATCGAAGTCGGAGGGTCGATGACCGGACCCCACCGGAACCAGCGTGCGTACCTATCCAGCATATACAAGAGGGGTGCATGAATGAGTGAGAATATGAGGTGAACCTACATGGAACGGCCCTTGTTGGTTGTTCTACGATCGACACCGGCCCTTCTTTTCTCACTCATTCATGCACCCCTCTTGTACTGTGGTTACTGGCATAAGGTTTGTGAGTGGGTCCTAAAGTAGCGCCACAAGTAACGTAACTTTTATAGCTTTACCCCTGCTTGCGATCTCCACTCACAAAACTTACATGGTATGTCTGTACTGTGGCAGAGGGCATAAGTATTGTTGTCAGGACCCAGGGCAGGTGTGCCTCTGTCAGGACAAACTAGTCACGTAGAGGCTAGAGCATATAGAAAGCGCGAGAGAATCGCTGAGAACAGCAGCGATTACTCTGTTCTCTCTTAAGCAATATACTCTATGCTCTTATGCTCTTGTCTCCCTGTGCCACCCATTCTCAACTCCACGGGGTTCAACAATAGTAGGTGGGGAGCGGTGTCCAGGGGTGCAGGCTGAAACACAGCTTATTGCCTATTCCTTCTATCCAATAAAGTAGCTGACCCATAGGCTGTCCGTCAAACTACAAGCTATCAAAATTCCTATATGTGGGTATGCCCAGGTGTCCACAAGCCCGTCCAAGACCCACCCACAATCTTTATGCCTTCTACTACAGTAACCACAGTACATCATACCCAAGCTCGCTCTCCTCGGAGCATGCTGTCCGCCGACTTTTGCGCGTCGTCCGCTGCTACCATCGAATGATGCGCGCGGAAGGATCCGCTTGCCAAGTCATTGGTGTGCAGACCCGTTGGCATGCTGCATGATTGCGCTGGTTCTGGATTCATGCGCAGATGGAGCTGACGTCAATTACATGAGGAGAGTGTCCGTGGGGGACCACCGACAAAGCCGAGCGCAGTCCGCTTGCAAAAGCCCTGATTGATCGAATTGGCCTGACGTCCTACCATGGCTTTCTCTCGGGAACATGGCGCCTCGTCATTTACCCCTGTCGTTCTGGCAAGCTTCTCAACTGCGCGCTCATGTATCCAGAGGGAAACACGGCCGTTGAAGAGTCCTCGTGGCACAGCTCTGGTAGCAAAGACGAGCTCATGAAGCAGGCAGAGGGCTTCAGTGACGAGCTCGGAGAGTTATGCCGCTTGGCAGAGGACGTGAAGCTGTGGAGTTTGGCATCCCGAGATCCTCCAACCGTGTTCCATCGCGGCAGGTTGTGTCTAATCGGCGACGCAGCGCACCCTACTCTACCAAGTAAGCAATTCCCGCTGATAGAATCTGTTGCATGCTGATCGATGTGTCATAGACCAAGGGCAGGGCGGCGCGCAAGCTTTTGAAGATGCAGCAGCGATAGGGGCTCTGTTCACGGCAGACGCCAAGCCCGCGCAAATTGAGAAGAAGCTGCGCATGTACAATGAGATCCGATACAAACAGGCCGTCACCATCTTGTTCATGTCTAGGGTCGGCAATGAACGGTGCGAGAAGGTCATGGGGGATTTGCACAAGTATGTACCCGGGGCAGATATGCCGCAGAACATGTGGCTGTTCGCGTGGGATTCATATCCTGTGAGAGATGCGGAGCAGGCCTTGTCGCAGAGTCGGCTGCAGCGTGGTCGTGTTGACAGTTTGACGCTTTGACGCCAAGACGACCAGGCTGGTCGGCTGTAGCTGTGTGTGAATGGAGTAGCTTTTACAATGTAAAGTTTATCTTCTTTGCTCTCATACCTCGATCGTGCCTAGTGGAGTTTGCAAATGGTCAGATCCGGCTCCGCCTGAAATGCGCGATGTAGAGGAAGGCGAACGCGTTACTTGCGGCCTGGAGGACGGGATTATTTCTGACCAAGTCAATAAAAGTGATCTGAAGTGTTGATGTTATTGATGTTGCTGTGTGGCATGGACGTCAGTAGTTCAGCCGAATGTGGTTCGGCGCTTTGTTAAGTTCCGATCGCGTATTACCAAGCGTTAGAGATGAGGCTTCTCGGGGGGAGGTGTGGGCGCCTCGGCCCGACCATCAGGACTCTCTTCCCCAGATGTCCAGCACGACAAGGCGTCTGCTGTAGTCATTGAAAGTATATATGGAGGTCGATGTGCCCGCATGATTTGAGCCTTCAGAATCTGAGACTTTTCCCTTCGTGCCTGAACTGAATCTTGCAACCGAACCAAACAGCTATGGTCAGCACCGAGAATACAAAGACAAACATAAATGCTGGAGGCATGCCTCCAAAGGCCTTCGATGATGATACCAAAGATACAAACTTCGGCGACTTCGATCATTCCAACATCGCTCTCGAGGCTGAAGAATGGCCCGTCATCATCATCGGCTCCAGCATGGTCGGTATGATGACGGGGCTCCTTCTTGGATATCACGGGCACGAACACATCCTGCTGTTATAAGGCACTGCTTGCTTACACTTCCAGAATCAAGAGTGTTTCTTTCGACCGTCATCCCCCATCCGGCACGCACCCAAGAGCAGCTGGCTTGAACTACCGCACCAGCGAAATCCTGCGTCAGCTAGACCTCGAGCAGCTAGCCCGTGACCAGAGCGGGAAAGAGTTTGATATCGATGCAGGAATGCTGGTCGTAGAGAACCTGGTGGGAGGCAAGACGCTCGCACGTGTGCAGGATAATGATCCGAAAGAAGTCGCAGACGTTACCCCGTGCACCTGGCTCTGGATTACGCAGGCGATGTTTGAGCCGCTCCTGCGCGCCAATGGACCCAAGTTTGGCTGTACGCAAAAGTGGGGACAGCTGGTCGTCCACTATGAGGAGGATGAGAACGGCGTGCTGGTCGTGGTCCAAGATCTTAAGACTAAAGAGCTCAAGAAGTACAGGGCGAAGTATCTTGTCGCTTGCGATGGGTACAGAAGCAGCACCAGAAAGAAGGAGGGCATCAGCTTCGATGGACCCGGCACGCTCCGCAACAGCCTCAGCATTCGAGTGGCTGGAAACATGAGCCCTTACCTGGGAACTCGATCGATCTACGGGGTCATGTACGTGAACAATCCCGATGTCAGCTCAGGATTTCGTCTCGAGAACCAGGGCCAAGCTGGCATTGCCATGATCGACAGAGCTGGAGGGCGTAAAGATTTCCCTCCAGGGAGCGTCACACCAGAGCAGGCGCGCCAATACATACAAAATATCAGTGGCTTGCCAGACGATGCTACCTTGAAGGTGGAATCAGTCTCGTACTGGACAATGTCCTCCCGTGTTGCGGACCGGTTGCAGTCGCACGGAGGGCGCGTTTTCATCGCTGGCGATGCTGCGCACACGATGCCTCCAACCGGAGGTCTTGGAGGGAACACGGGTATCGGTGTAAGTCTTGAAAACATTGTCCAGTGTATCATCTGCTAATATCATCCGAAAGGATGCCCATAACTTGGCGTGGAAGTTAGCCTTTGTACTGAAAGGGCAGGCATCTCATTCACTTCTCGACAGCTACACCGTCGAGCGTCAACCCGTGGACGCCTTTGCTGTCGATCAGGCGACAGCGCGGTTCTACAACAGGGTCGAACGTGTGCAGCCTCGTGTTTCTGAGGAAACTAACCTGATCGTCGAATTAGGATATGCCTATCCTAAGGGTGCCGTGATTCTTGCCGAGGGTTCCCAACTCGAGAAGCCGTTTGAAAACCCCGCATCGCCTTCAGCATCAGCAGGCACTCGTTTCCCGCATGTTAAGATTACATCTGCCGACAAAGCTCTGTCCACTCTTGATCTGATCAAGCAGAATCTGGTATTGGTGGCCACGGAACCTAACTCGTCGTGGTTCCGAGCTGCAAAATCAGTGACTGCCCTGAACATCGATGTATACGAGCTGCACGAATCATCCACCCCATTCCAGGATGCAGAGGGTATACTGAGAAAGAAAGCTAAGCTGGCAAGTGGTGAAGCGTTGCTCGTGCGGCCAGATGGTTTCATTGCGTGGAGGGCGGAGACACAACGCGAAGGAAGCCATCTGGACGCTCTCAACGACGCGTTGAGCCGACTATTGGGTGTTTCCCACACGTCATTGTAGCGAATGATATGAACCAATAAAAAAAATCGCAAAACGCAACTCAGGATAGTGACTTCGCCTTGTTGTTCTGGCAGATGCCTATGATGGTGCGCGTCGGAAGGCAGGAATTCCGTGACCGCTTGGACATCAATGGTCTGGCTGTTGACTGCGGAACATGATCCACTCCGTCATCTGTCATGGTGTATCCACCCGAATTCGGTTTGAAGCTCAGCTCCAATGGTCGCGCTTCACTTGATGCGATCGCAGCTGAACTTGATGCGATCGCAGCTGAACTTGATGCGATCGCAGCTGAACTTGATATGAGACGAGTCTGGAGGTGCGGCGTTAGTGGGATCGGGGTGAAGCAGCGGCGAAGCTTGGACGTTCTTGGTTCATTCCCCTTCAGCTCCGATTGGCACCTTTCCTCTTCCTCCTTCTTTCGTAACCGCCCTGACATTATCCATCCACTATGCCCGAACATTTGACGTGCGATCAATGCGAAGCAACTTTTCAGCGACGTGAGCATTATTTGCGTCATCTTCGTACGCATACTAAAGAAAGACCGTTCCAATGTTCGGTCTGCGGACACGTGAGTTGCTTGGTACAGCGAGAATGTTCGCGATGATTGACCTGATGCAGACTTTTGGAAGGATTGACAGCCTTGCTCGTCACCACAGCTCTACTCATGTCGATCCGACTACCCAGTTGGTGTCCTCCAAACCCGTGGAACGGCAACGTGTTTCTCGAGCCTGCAAGCGTTGCAGCACATCCAAGATCAGATGTGACGGCCAATTACCGTGCGAGAAATGCACTATCTCAAGCAACCACTGCTATTATGAAGAGCCTAAAAAGCGGAAATCAAAAGCCCAACTAAGCAATGACCAATCAGCTAAGCGCTTAGTCCAGCGTATCGGCGCACATACCGAACCAGGAGCGAGCGGTGTTAGTGAAGGGCAGCAGACTTCAGCTCCCCAGATTCAAGCAACGGTACAGGCGTCACCGTTTATCGCAAATGCTCAAGCACAGCCTCCGGCAATCCCTCCTCCTGAGCAGTCCCTCCCGATTGACACCAAGCATCTGCTTGGGTCTAATGATACGATGCTGTACAGCAACAGTTCCGATGTCTTCAATGCACCTAGCGTATTTGGATTTCAGACCGATTTCGACGATCTCGGTTGGATGACAGGTAGCCTTGATCCTTACTTGTGGCCAATATCGTTTGAATTGGATCAAGAATTTGACATCCTCCAAAACACAGGTGGTATGGACACAGGTAGCGTGAACATAAGCGGTGTGAACACAACCTCGGGGCCACCTGCACATGTCGGAAGTATCGCACCTCCTTCAACACAAGTCCCTGACATTGCAGAGTTATACGGCCGTGTGCATGACCCTGTCCTTGACCGAGACGGAGTCGAGGTTCGACAATATCAAGCTACTCAAGCTGAGCAGAACGCACCGCTGCACTTCCCCGAAATCGATCCGGCCTCCATTGTAGATGCTGAGCTGGAGAACTTTGCTCACGTTCAGCCTCTTGGTGTCGAGAAAGTGCACGCAATTATTCAGCTCGCAGAAGAGGAGCAACGGGGTCCACACCTTTCCCCTTTCACGAATATCAACATCCCGTCTCAGCCCATACTCAACGCTTGGATCCAATTGTACTTCGAACACTTTCATCCTGTCTTTCCTATTCTGCATAAGCCGACCTTCCTGTTGCCAGATGTTAACCCTTTACTTGTTTTGTGCGTCGCAGGGATAGGTGCACAGTTCTCCAAATTAAAAAACGCAAAAGGCTTCGCTCAGAACATACATGAGCTCGTACGACGACGGGCGAACTCCCAGGTCAGTACACAGGAACTCGCTAGCGATTCAGTTGGTAACATAGCACAGTGCGAGAAGGTAAATCAACTAAGCCGTACAGTTTGGATGACTCAGGTCATCGTGCTGAACAACTTGGCTATGTCGCACTCTGGAGATAGACGAGAGCTAGAGATTGCTGAAGTCATACAATCAGTCTCCATAGCAGTTGCTCGCCGAAAGGGATTGTTTGAGGACGTCCTGCCCCACGACCGGATCGCCAAACTCCAGCTACCACTTGAGCAAGCTTGGCGACTGTGGGTTGTTGACGAAGAACGACGAAGAACGGGGTTTTCTGTCTGGGTAAGAGCTCGTTAGCATACGTTATGCACCAGTACTGATATTCTTGTAGCTCTTGGATTACTCGTATCGTGCCCATTTCAATCTGACCAGCATAATGGATCCTTGTGAGCTTCGCAACACCCTCCCTCAGACCGAAGACAGATGGAGCGCAAGCAGCGCAGAGAGTTGGGCTCAATACCCTCCTGGTTTCGGTCAGTACACAATCGCAATCTCCTCTTCCAATCATCGTTCGCTAACGCCTGCGAGGCTCAGGTCGCAATCAAACACTCACAGAGACTTGCTTGAACGAAACATGGAAATCTGCTTGGTGTAAGACAGGGACCTTGGGTAGGCAGGTCATCCTGTCCGAACTCATGGAACAAACGAGCCCGCGACATTCATTCCATTGCTACAAGACCAGGACACTTCCAGACCGCACACTAGCACGGGAGGCGTTGGAGAGCATCTTGCATGTCATAGACTCTCAGCGAGAGCCTGAGTCTTTGGACGACATGAAGGCATCGCTCACGAACAAAGTTCTATGCCTCGCTGCGCTGATGACCTGTCATGCTCCGGCCACCGATCTCACAGTGGCTGCTCTGCGACAGATTTACCACCGCCTGGATGATCGTGAGCTTACTGCCATAGCACAGAAGTGGAAGGAATGCTCCGCGCATGGCCGAACGACAGTCTACTATGCTGCACGGCTACTCGAAACCGTTCGCAACAACCACGCCACCCACTACGCTATCCCTGTTTACCTGCTTAGAGCTGTCCTGACCTTGTGGCTATACGCTCGTCTTTTCGATGAGAGCAGCTCGACAGGTTTTGAGACATCGCCTGGTGTCACAAGCTTCGTAAATCCGAACGATGTCGATGTGGGTCAGTGGGTACTTGCTGGTCGCAGCAAAATACGTTTACCAGGCATTACGGACCTGCTGAGTCCTCAGGGGACAAGGACGTTGTTGTCCGAGTCAGCCGCTGCGATGAATTCCTTGAAATGCTGGGGAGTGAGCCAAGCTTATCTGCATATCTTGAAGCGGCTCGAGGCCAGCGAAGTTGCGGCATGAAATATAACCGTATCTCGACTAGATAATACAAAACCGGATCCTCTGCTGCATGTTACCAATACCGACCATGTATGTCAAATTCTGTTCCTTCTAGTCGAGCGCGTCTCAGATAGTGTGTTGAATTCTAGGTCTTGCTGCTCGTCTCGAGGAACTGTCGCAGCTTTTACGTTCATGTACGATCCGGCGGTACGACCGATGTGGAGCCGATGTTTCGGCGCGAAACCCAGTGGGGTATTCGAGCTACTATAGGTGGTCAAGCCTCCCTCCAGTTTGGGCGGAGCTCCATTACAGTTACTGATCACACTCCTGATTCGAAATTGGCGGAAATTTTCAGCCGAGCATCGCAACATGCTACGGTACCTGCGCTGGATAAGCGAACCTTCGAGCTATGGCAAAACTACAAAGTCGCATCGTCGGTCTGAAAACAGCCATGCCAATCCCAGGACCAGGCTCCAAGCGAGAAAATGCCTATAACGCTCTTCGGCGCACCAAACTCCACTTGGACGCAGATCGTGCTGTTGATGCTTGAAGAACTGGGTCTGGAGTACTCTGTCAAGCCCATTGATCTGATCTCCAATGACGTCAAGGTAAGCCCGCGACAGGACCCCCCGCAGGTCCACGCTCACGCCTCCGCGCAGTTCCCCGGATTGCTGCAGTCGCGCCAGCTCTCGGACAAAACCCCCGTCGTGGACGTCGATGGCTGCACGCTCTTCGAGGCCCGCGCCATCTGCCGCTTCCTCGCGCACAAGTACCAGATCAACCCGGCGGCTCTGAGCCTGCCGACTGATACGCAGCAGCTCGGCGCGTTCGAGCAGGCGGCGAGCGTCGAGTATGCGTATTTCGAGCCCAGCGTTGCGGCGCTGATATTAAATAAGTACATTATATATGTTCGAGACTACCTGAACGCCCATTGACTCGACTAGGACGACAGATCAGTGCACAGATTCCGACGCCGTAGCGCGTCATGAGACTGAGCTACTCCGCGTATTGGACTACTACGAGGGCGTGCTGGAGAAGCAGAGCTGGCTCGCGGGCAAGGCGAGTATTCTTTGCCTTACGATCCGTCAGATGCTGACTGGAGCAGAACTACAGTCTGATCGACGTGTTCCACATCCCGTGGTTCCAGCTGCTGGTGACAGAGCTCGGGTATACCGAGGAGATGTCGTCGCGGTTCTATCTGCGTAGCTGGTTGGCGCGGGCTCAGCGACGGCCTGCGGTGGTGAAAGTGCTGGGTGGTTCGTGAGCGGGGAGTTGGATAGTGGAAGACAATGTCATGTAAGCGTTGGTGTCTCAGCTGGGTGTTTACATCAACGAGGGGTTGTGAATGGGCAGCGTGCGCAGGGAACGTAAGGATAGCGTGTAGACGCTGAAGCACTGACGAAAGCACATGACCAGACCTAATGTATGAATTTGAAATGTAGCATACTCTCTCACTGCCTCTGCAGCACTCGACACCCAGCCCCACAACAAGAAGCACATGGATAAATTACCCCAAAGCCTAGCTCCTCTTTGCAAACAGCCCGGTAATGCAGTTCGCGACCCAGTCGGTCGCTTTGAAGAAGACGTTGTTCCTGTGAAAGAAGCTCCTGTTCTTCTTGCCAAAGATGTCTGTTGGGTGTCAGAGTCTGAAGAAAGGGTCAGATGGGGAAACGTACACATTGGTATCGTCAGTGCGCAGACGGCAACTTGCACGCTGCCCAGCGCAACAAACATATCCTTTGTATTGCCCGACTCAACAAGCCAGTCAAACCCCTTGAACGTCAGGCCAAACGAGAAGATGTTCTTAAACACCAGCAGGCACGTGAAGCCTTCAATGGACATATCGCCTGGGAGCGTTAGCGCATTATTCCACCAGAATCCAGGTCGTTGAATAGTACTCACGATGCGCATCCACGATATACAACGCGCTCGCCACCGCCCCACACACCATACCCATAACCACCATCGCGAAGAAGAAATCCGGCCAAATCCACCCATACACCTTCGGCTCCCTCGTTGTCCATCCAAACCCATACAAGCCCGCCCCACCCAGAATCATCTGTGGAATAACAAGCACCATCCTAAACTCAGGCTCATACACGCCGCGGTTCCAGCGCGTCAGCGTTCGCGCGCTCCAGTCTGACAGCAGCCCCGTGAGCGCGAACCCGAGGATCGCGCCAATGAAGGCCCCGGTATACATGTACCCTGTTTCGAGCTCGCCGAACCAGAGCGGGGGGCCGAGGAAGATGGCGGCGAGGACGACGCCGATGAGGACCGTGAAGCCGATCATTACGCCTTGGATGAGGCAGGCCCAGAGGATGCCTGGGTGGAGGAAGAGCGGGAAGGGGCGGAAGAGGAGGGTGAGGTAGGATTCGTCTGTTTTGCGGCCGTTGAATGGGGCGATGGACTGCCAGAAGGTGGCTTTGGGGGGTGGCGCAGAGGTGGTGGTGGTGGGATGGACGAGTTTCTCCCGGCCGTCGACGCTGTGGTTGTTTCGCTCCTGCTGCTCGAAGGAGGTAGACTCGTTCCTCGCCCCCACATCGCTGAGCTCGAGACCCGGCTGCACGATCAGATTCCCCATTGTATCAATATCAAACCTCGCTTCCCTCCTATACGCCGTCTCCGGGCAAAACAACACAACAAGTGGCAACAACCCCGCCGCGAAAATCGCAACAAAGTAAAACGTCCACTCATACCCAATCCGATCCGCAATCAACCCCACAAACACCGGCGTCAAAAACGCGCCCCCAAACAACGCCAGATTCGACAGCGCCATCCGCACCCCGCGCTCATGCACATGGTACAAGTCGCCCACGCTGGCATTAACCAGCGCCTCGAACGGCGCGAGCCCGACCCCCTGGAAAATCCGCGCCCACAGGAACGACGCATAGTGCGGCCCCGTCGCGCCGCCCCAGATGCAGCTGAACACCACGACGACGGTACCGAGCAGGTACAGATGCCGCTTCCCCCATATGCGGGCGCTGGGCACGAAGAAAAAACCTGCGATGCCGACGCCGAGAAGGTGATAGCCGGTGGCGAGGGCCATGTCAGTGAGGCTGCGGTGGAAGTGGATGGCGAGGGAGACGGTGTCTGCGGCGAGTAAGGGGGAGAGGGTTGCGGCGATGACGCTGAGGAGGCTGAGGATGGCGATGATGAGGTCGCGTCTCCAGAGGGGCCAGTTCTGCGGCGGCGCGAGTGTTAGCTTGAGGTACTGTGTAGCACGGGCGGAGGGCGCACCAGCGGGTCATTGGGGTCGTCGGACGGCTGCGGGACGAGCAGGATCTTGCCTGTTTTGTCGTATTTGAGGGTCTGGCGGGCGACATCCTGTGTGACGCTGCGCTTTCTGTCGTCGTCGTCGGCGTAGACGAAGGCGGTGCCGGGGACGTGTTCGAGGTGCGTGTCCTCGAGGATCCCGAGACCCATAGTTAGAGTGGAGAACGTGTGGTCAGGGTTCAGATGGTGGGTTCAGGCGGGATCAGCCTTGCAGGGCCTATATAGACATTAATTAGATGGTGGTTTACAGACAAGACGCGGTTACATGGCTGACGGAAGAAGCGAAAGCAGGCGAAGCAGTAAGATGAAAAGGCGCAACTGTTGGCTTGGGCTGAAGTCCTGTCGGAAGCCCGGAAGAGCCTCGTGGACTGTCGATTAGCCATGCCACTTTAACGTCAAATGGGGGGTATGGGACGCCAATCTGACACTTTGACGGATTAGTATGGTCAAATCACCGTCTAATTATTAGACAGATTAATCCTAAAAGGGTATATACTAGTAACTCTGTTCGCTAGACATAACTCTATGTCTATCACGTGATACACCTCCTATTACGTCATTATTACGTGCCTATCACAAGAAGGATATAGGAGGCGCTCTACTGTATTTAGTACGCCCTGAGCCTATATAAGCTATCACTAAGCGTCAAATCCTGTCAAATACATCCATTGGACGCCATATTGACGACGCCGGACACTTGTTGTCAAATGGCTTGGCATTTGACGCGACATGGCTACTGTCGATCTGGGGGCAAGTGGGCCGGACCCTGGCCCATGGGCCGAAAGAGGGGCCGCCATCCACAGCCTGGGAATGCACTAGCGAGGCCGAAGTCTGGACATGCAGCCATCAACCATATGCACGAACAGGCGAGGCATAGGGATAATAATATCGGTTGTTCAATTTCGATGCTGTCACCCACGAGGATACCTATCTCTCGACCCTCAACTGTCCATTCTAGGTGCTCGCTCATCTTCTCCAATGCTTGTCGTCACCATGCTCACGCCCTGTGCGCCTGTCCGTACCCAAACGACCGAAAAGCAAACGCCATATCATGTGAAATGCAACCTGGTATCTATGCTGGTATATGCTGCGTATGCCTCGCAGAACACCCTATGTAAACACTAGCCCAAATCATTAAATGGAAATAAACAGTATGTGGAGAAGGGGCGTTGTAGCCGTAACGCCCCCGTACCCCGCAGAACGCCCGTCAAATGCAATGCTCTCAATCTGCTCATCATCTCGTGTCCATCTGCTGCAGTTTTGTTTCATCCCCTTTATCGTGCAGTGCCCTGGGACGAGGGCGAGCTGCGGCTCGCAGGGTAAGGCGAGGGTGCGCTTGTGATCGAGTTCCGTTTCTGTGCTTTCTGAATCTCCAGTTTCTTCTTCAGCGCTCGGTGTCGTCCCCTCATTTGCTCAAGGACTGTGTGCTGTTAGTCATATTCGTGAATACATCTGTGAAGACCTACGCTTCTGGATCGACTGTCGATCCTCAGACTCAAGTCCGTCGATCTCCTCGCCTTCGAGCTTACGACTGGATGACTCGTCTTCCTCCTCCAAAATCGCCTCGAGCATGAGGATGGCCGTCCAGTAGTTGAGATCGCAACCAGGCAGATCGGCACTTACAAGCTCGTTGACGGCCGCTGTTCTGCTCATTTCGAGTGCTCGATCGTACATGAGCTTCTCGGCTGTGACGCCAGTAGTCAGAAGGATGTTCTCAGCGGAGCCAACAGTAGTCGCAGAGCCCGATGCAATGGAGAAGTTTGCAGGATGGCTTGGATGATCCTCCGGTAGTTGCTGTTGTGCCTGCTTGAGCTTGCGAGCTACGATCTCCGACTTGATGCAGCATTCGTTGAACCTGTCCCGGGTCCAGGAGACAACTCGGTTCAGGCGGTCCGAGTTCGCGGCTGCACGACTCATTGCCTCAGGAGAAGAGCCTCCACGGCGCTGACGGTTCCAGTAACTGCCGGCAACATCCATGGCCTTGTTGAGCATAGCGAGTGATTTGACATACAAGACTAGGGCTTCCTCTGAAATAACCAAGATAGTCTCCGCGGTCAGATCCTCGTCTTCATCGTCATCTTCGATCACGTCGCTACTAGGCTTCCTGGCGACTCCAGATGGACCGACCCCGAGGGCCTGATCGCTTGGTGCGACGGGCACCAGCTGCTTGTACTTTACTTCTGCAAAGCCATAGATGACGTGACTCAGCTGCGCAAGCTCTTCGATCTTCTTGACAGAAGACGTGTCTTCATCTCTCGCTATTGTCTTGCCGCTGTCGCCTACCAGTAAAAGGCTGCTCTGTGCGGTGGGATATACAGGGAATGCAGCGTAGCCCTGAGGCGGTGAGACGCCCTTCATCATCGGTGGCGAGAGACCGAGGCCTCGGATGTTCACCATGTTCATGGCCTTTGACAGCGCAGAAGTGGCACTTTCGAAGCTAGGACGATACTGCCGACGTCGCTCGTAGGAGCCAGGACGCTGGACGATGGCTGGCGTCTTCTGCTGGATGGAGATTGCCCTTGACGGAACGGTTGCACCAGTGGTAAATGTTGGGGAACATTGGGTTGTGGCTCTTCGCCTCAAGCCACCGTCGCGAGTGACCGTACGGTCTCGTTGAGTTTGCGGGCTTGCAGCAATTTCATCAGCAAGAGCGTCGATCTCTACACGCCGCTTCTCGACAAATACAAAGCCGTCATCCAGAGCTTGGTCCTGTGCGACCCGGTCGGCCGCATCTTTCATGACACCGGTCTCTGTCTTCTGTGGCAGGCGCTCACGCTCCAGATGCTGCTTCAATCCTGACGACACCGGAGGTGGATCGTCCTTGGAGAAGCGACGGCGATGTCCGATAGCCATCGAGGGATCCTGCACCATAGATGGCCGCGCTGGTGCCGTCATCGTATTAGGGAGAGTCGGACGTCGCTGCTCTCGAGCAGGTAGAGGTGCGTACTCGTCGATCGGTGAGATAGGCGTGTTGCTGGCGCGGCGAGTCGTTGAGACGCGAGGGGGTGTACTAGAAATATTGCTGGGACTTGGTCGTGATGCAGGGCGCAGAGGTGGTGTCCCTGTGAAGCCTGCTCGATCCCTGGGCGAGCGTGAGGACGGGCTCTCTGAGCCACGTCGTTCCATACCGACAGGCATCTTCTGGACTCGCTTAGGCTGTTCAACCGGTGGTTCTGGTTCTGAGGCTTGCATGTTCAGGGGAACATCTTCATCCACGAGGCCTGGA
Organism: Didymella arachidicola; assembly: GCA_016630955.3. Taxonomy (NCBI): domain Eukaryota; kingdom Fungi; phylum Ascomycota; class Dothideomycetes; order Pleosporales; family Didymellaceae; genus Didymella; species Didymella arachidicola. The sequence goes on along the minus strand of CM049997.1, from coordinate 614,862 downwards.
ATCTCGTCGCGGATGACTGGATCGGCGAAGAAGCTCTCGTATGACATGCGCTCAGTAGGCTTACGCTTCAGCAACGCCCGGATGAGGGTCTTCATGGCTCGGCTAGAGACTAGACCTTCTGGGAATCGGATCTGGTCCTTGCGTTCTTCGATCTTGCGCAGAAGCTCAACGTGGTTATTTGCCCGGAAGGGCGGTCGTGCAGACATCATCTCAAACAGTACGGTTCCTACAGACCAGAGATCGGCCTTTGCGTCGTACTTTTCGTATCGCAGGATTTCAGGAGCCATGTACAGAGGAGAACCACATAGGGTCTCCGCCAGCGAGGTGGTTGGAAGGATCCTGGCGAAGCCGAAATCAGCAATCTTGAGCATGGGTAGCGTCTCGATGCCGAGAGCAGGTATCAGTGAGTTGGCATCAGCGGCCAGAGGCATGCGTTCGAGCGTGCCGCTTTGCGAATAATACACAGCAGAGGGGTTTAGGAGGAGGTTCTGCGGCTTCAGATCACGGTGGATGTAGTTCTTGGACCTGAGGAATTCCAGAGCGCTGGCCATCTGTTTCGCAAAATGCCTCACGACGACTTCATTCAGTCCTCCTACCGATGGATTCGGGTACTTCTCAATCATGCGCTGGGTCTGCGGGTGGTTCGTGAGGTCTGCCCGTTTCTTGATGAACGACGAGAGATCTCCCAGCTCACAGAACTCCATGATGATGTGCATACGAGATGGTGCTTCCTGGCAGTCGATGAGCGAGACGATGTGTGGGTGATGGAGGCTTCGAAGGATGGAGATCTCAGACACAAGGTTGTCTTTGAGCTTCTTGTTCAGCTTGTTCATGTTGACTGATTTGATGGCTACAGATGCTCTTTTCTCCTGTTCACGGGCAGATGTGTTAGCGTTGAATCTATTGGGTGGATGTGGAGATGGGCTGCGCTCCCTCCAAGACGGAGAGCTGACACGGGCGTGACGTACAATGTGTATGCCGCGGTAGACCTCAGCAAAGCTGCCCTTGCCAATGTGTTCCAGCCTCTTGAACTTGCCGATGATCTGGTCGGCGGAGCCTGATGAGGCCGGCGACGCAGCCGACCTGCGAGGGGCATATGCATTCGATGCCGGTGCTGCCATGATGGCGGTGCTGGCTGACCAGCCAAGGCCAGCTGCTGCTTCGCAGGATGTTGAGAGCTTTTCAGCTACCAGCGGAACTGTGGGTAGAGCGTCGCAGTAAGGGCGTTACACATGGGCTGGCGACGACGGTGGGCGACGTGTCGAGCGGAGGGTGGGGCGTCGTGGACGGTGCTGTGCTGGGATGGTGTGCTAGGCGGCGAGGCGGCGCGTCGAAGTGAGCACCCAGATGTGCAGCGAGGCTGTTGAAATGGAGTCGTCGAGTGTGTGCGAGCTGTGCGACGTATATGCAGGGGCGCGAGCTGCCTGGACTGTAGGCGGCCGCGGGCGACGGGCTGGGGATGTTGGCCGGTAAACGGTGCGGAGGTGCAGGCGAACCAGCGACGAGTCGCCCTGGAGAGATGGTGGTGGGAGGTGGACGGCGAGATGTGGTGGGGAAGAGGGAACAATACACAGATAAATCGCAAGAAAAAGCACAAGAGGAGGAAGAGGAGAGGCTCAGCGCAGAGGGCGAAATCGAGCTGCAGTGCAGTCGCCGGTGTGATGCATCGACGCCTGGCCGAGTGATTCACGTAGGCCGGCTAGCGCGTCGGCGCGATAAGGATAACGCTGGAGCTGAGCTGCACGCGTTGGAACCGCCCACCGCTGCGCTTGCATGCGCTCCATGTCTCCAAGACACCGCGCATCCAGCAGGCGGCGGCGCAGACCTGACCTTGACACAGGATGCGCTGCTCCGCGGTACGTACTCTCCAGTGCGCTTTGGGCGGTATCGCTGCTGTCTCGTGGCGTTATCGTCCCCGCTGCACATAGGCCACAGGTCATGTGGTCGACCGAATGACGCCTGATGGCGAGCTCAGAGTCGCGCCTTGTGCCACCCCAGCGACGTCTTTGCCGCTTGACAGCCGTCGACACTCGCGCAAAACAGGCAATTGCGATGCTCGGACCGCACCAGCCGATCGCACACATCCACGGGCTCCAGCACAGCATGCCGGCTCGCCGCGTTGCGCATTGTCCTCCTTTGAGCGCACCGCCCCGTCCAGCCAATCAGCGCTTTGGTTGCATCAACGATGCCCTTCCACTCCCCAGATGCTTATCGTGGGGAAGACTGTCCAAGCAGCGTCTGAGCCAGCTCATGGCATTGACAGGCCGCTGCCTAGCCTCAACCCCTCCTCAACAGCCAACTTTGCACATCATTTAATTACCATGCAGGAGAGTGCACTCCAGATGCCCCCGGTCGTGAACTCGGTCTCGCGCCAAGTCGTGATATCAGAGGCAGAACCACGCCCGGTCCCTTCCTCGGCGTATGACGCTTCTCTCACCCATTTCCAAGCAGAGCAACTCCAGCGACAGCCTCAGACGCCCGAATGGCGGTGCCAGACGACCAGGAATTTGCACGAGGCTCTCATCCCCATCGACTAACCATCCCGATCGGCATGTGGTCGGCATCGAGGAGTCATGGCGTGTTTCATTCAGCCTCATGCTAAGCAATGCTGACAGCCGCCATGACCCTGGTACGACCGCAGACAATCTGTGAATGATACCGCCGCAGAGACACATGGGATCACGCAGGTACGAGGTACACGCCGCTGAGAGCCGTCTACGTCATCGAGAACGCTGGACCCTGCGCTAGGCTCCCCGCGAGACCTGCCATGCACGTGTGCTATCCGTATGCATGTCAATTATGACTTACACAGTACTGTGTGAGCCGCCGAGGACTCCATCTTTGATCTCCCATCTTCTCGAATGACCTTCTTGACCATTCGCAGAGCAGCAAGTATCGCTGCCTCAAACCATGCCAAAACCTTGGGCTCTTCACGTCCTCCTAGCAATGTCTCTTAACAAAGACAAAAGTGCAGTGTGCAACACGCCATCGAGGCAAATAATCTATCAAACAAGTCTGCAAGGTAAATATACTACAAGAAAAGAAGACCGGCCCAGCCGCTCTACAGCCAGCAAGCTCGAAGCTAGTAATAACCCCAAACATCCACCAGGTCAGTCTGCACCAGCTGATCCCACGCCGCCTCATCAGAATACTCCCTCGTATTCAGATTCACCGCATAATCAATCGTCTCCAAGCTATACGCAATCGCACGCGCACCGGGCACAGTCCCGTCGCGGTACGACCACTGCTGCCGCCCTCCAAGACCATACGCGTTATGCGTGGCGAGGAACTTGGAAATAGTCTCCGCCGAAGCCTTCAGGCCAAACGCCCCAATCACACCCTCCTTGACAGACCCATCGCCACCATGCGGACCCGCTGCCTTGGCCTCCGAGAGCGGCGTCAGCGCATTGATACCCGTGTACTTTGTCTCCTGCACGATGGAGTCGTTGGCGTGGTATTCAGCCGCCGTCGGGTACAACTCCACGTCCAGCCCGTTAAGCACGTTCTTCCCGATATAGCTCTCGTACGACTCGCCCGTCAGGTTCGCAATGATGTAGCTCAGCATCATGGTGCCGTAGTTGGAGTACGCGCTCTTCGTGTCCGGCGTAAAGTCCAGCGGCTGCTGGTACACGTATTCGATGACCTGGCGCAGGCTCGCGGGGGTGGCCTGGTTGAGCGCCTGCCCGACGATGGTGAAACAGAAGCCGAGGTCGCCCGAGGGGGAAACGCTGCGGTCGAAGCCGCCGCTGTGGTCGAGCAGATGCTGGACTGTGATGTTCAGCGAGCGCGGGTCTTTGGGGTCGTTGTACCCGAGGAGAGGGTAGACGGTCGTGGAGAGGTTGAGGGCACCTGTGGAGACGAGGTGGTCGATTGCGTGGTACGTAAAAGCCTTGGATACGCTGCCGAGGAGGAATTTATCCGCAGGCTGGACCACGGCGCGGTCGCTCTCCGCCCATGTGTAGGCGCGGGATGCGACGACGGTGCCGTTGATGGACGCAGCGACCTGGGCTTGGCGGACGCTGTTCTTCTTCATGAAAGCCTGCATGATGTCGTCCAGTTTACCGCTGATCTTGGCATTGTCCTCGAACCCCGTAACGGTGCCCGTTGTATGCCACTCGCGCTCCAGAGGTGTAGTCCGCTCTGCGAAAATCACAGTATACCTAGCCCCCGTCGAGCCCGCCCCCGCAATATGAACAGGATACATATTCTCCGCCTTGCGCGACGCAACCTCCGCATCCAGCTGCGCAGTCGTGAGATCCGTCACCACAGCCCACTGCCCCACACTAGTATCGTCAAAGATAGGCGTGAGAATCTGGTCCTCCGTGACATCAATGAAAACAGGCCTCCAGTATTTCTTCGACTTCTCCTGCACCTCCAGCGTCTTGTAGTCGTCCCTGTACGAGTCGCCCTGGTAGAACACAAGCTGCTGGTGGTTATCCGCATTCTCGTGTCCGAGGACGCAGTACTGGCGCTCGCCGCGGTTACCGTACATGCTCACGCCCTTGACAGTCATTTGTACGCCACTAGTCATGTTATCGTAGTCATACACGTTGTCGAGGCCGCAGATCGAGGCCCAGTTGTGCACCGAGGGGAGTTCCTCCATTACCCCCGCGAATAGTGCCTGGGAGGCTGATCCGGTGGCGGAGACGTGTGTGGAGACGTAGCCGTTGGCTTTCCATTTGTCTTGCCAGGCGTTGTAGGCGGTTTCGTTGGCTCCGAGGATGGTCTCGTAGGCACTGCCGGCCTGCTTTGTCCAGATGCCAGCGTATTTTGCGTCGTCGGGAGAGCCGTGGATGTTTAGGGATGTTGGGCGGTATCCTTCGGTTTTGAGTTTTGCGATCCTGGACTCAACTTCTGTGCCGGTGATGTCGTAGAAGACGCTCTGCTCGGTTGTTGCATTGCGTCTCGAGAGCGACAAGTGGTTGTCGTTGGTGGGCAACGAAGTAGCGAATGCTACAAACGTAAGGAGTAGCGACCGTGAAGTAAGCATGATGAGAGTTGATCGCTACTTCATCGTAGCAGTACCTTTGCATTTATAATATCATCTTGAGGATGGGTAATTGCATGGGAGCGCATTGTTAGTTCGAAACAGACCTATCAAGCACGGCCCAACTTGGAGATTTGCGGTACGAGACTATTCGCATCCTTGCACCCTTTACCCCAGTTCAGTACATTAGCGTAATTCTCAGCCAACAGCAGAGCCAAAAAGCTCGTGTGGGCAGCTGTCATTGCTAAAAACAAACGGTGCTAAGCATCGAGTAGGTATGTACACGAGCTTGTCCGTTGAGAACTTTAACAACAGTCTGTGATCCTCAGGAGAACAACGAGGCAATGCACAAATGGTCGTCAAGATGGAGAAGTCCAGACCGAAGGTGTACGAAGCCACGGCGAGCCATGTAGCATTAACGAAGAGCGTTGCGACAGAAGCGAATGTGCTGACTGGACGGCGTACGATAGGATGCTGGAGAATGGCAGTGTCATCGAGGCTCTTCTCTCATGCGCGCGCAGAAGCTAATCTGTCAGAAAACAACCACAAGAACAACCCTTCGTCGATGATGTTCGAGAACCGCATACCAGTTGAGAGGAGTTGGGCCAAAAGGAGGTTGCATTGAAGAAAGTCGATCCGGTGGGTGGCAGTCGCATTCGCAGAGATGCACACAAGGGGCATCCCGCGCTAAAATGAAAGGACGTGTGCACAAAGTTTGCGCACACATCCTGTCCCAGCTATGTAGTCCATCGTTGACCGGTTTCAGGGCGAAGTAGACAGTGACGTCTCTCGGCGAAGAGGAGCAACGGCCATGTGACTAACATGTCCGACATGAAACCTGCGTAGCCAGCTTGTCCGTGCCTACCCTAGTGGTGTTAAATAACTGATGTGACCCTCGCCGAATCGGATCGGTCCGTCTTGGCCGAGGAGCCGTAAGGCAAAGAGGCTCCATCTGCAGCTTGAACAAGGAACGTGTCTGGCCTCGTCGAGGTTGGTGGCCGTAGGAGGAGATGCCAGTCAAGAGGTTGTTGGTAGTAGAGTTGTCTGTCACCGGAGATGGATTGTGCGCAAGACACTAGTCCCAATTTGTTTCAACCGTTCACTCATTCGGAGAGAGGGCTCTGGAATTCTCCGAGCCATGCAATTGTAATTGCCTTGCGTAATAACCCAACATGGCAATACATACCTGCCCACCAGAGGAGAATCAGACTTGATTATGCCCATAGCAGTACGATCTTCTCGAAGCTCTGCAGTAGTGAGGTGACTGGTGGATAGACGCTCGCCATTCCTTCCCCCAATGTCATCTACCGGGAGTTTGCCATGTGTTAGTGTCGGTACCGACGCCAGCGTTTCCGGCTTTGGAGCTAGCGCAGATCTGCAGTAAACGAGAACCTTATTCTCAGACGGCAGCTGAGATCTGGAATACCCGCGTCCGACGGATGCCGTGCGGAGAGTCCTAATTCGACGTTCGTACCGCCGTGCTGTCGGAGCCCGATCTAAGGAGGTGGTGAATTTTACGCAGTTCCTCTTGTGCCTGAGTAGCGGGCGATCTTCGCTCCTACCACATGGTTATTCTGCGGCTTCTGACATTGCCATCACTTAGCACTTGAGCCGTCGCAGGTAGCAGCGTCTTTCGAAAGCATCTTTCGTGGACCTCGTTGCCATTTTCGATGGGCTGTGTGAGCCGCATGGCCAAAGGTTGGATGATCTTTCTCATTCCTGTCACTCTGCGAGTCGAGCGTTGACATATCGTCTTTTCAGGCCCTCCTTGGCATACGAACAAGTCAAAGTGCAATGCTGCACACGCGGAAGCCTTTCGGTAACGGTGAGCACCTGTCGTACCATAGTTTCTCAGCGGCGAGAGAAGGCTGAAACGCACTTTCTCCTGAGGGAATCCCGATAGTCGTCATATAGTAAATGCACACGCGCGCCGCAATTAGCATTCGAAGCCAGTGTAGCAGAGTAACACTCCAACGCTCAGTGACATCAAGGCTCTTTGATCACCTCCTCTGATCCTGAGGATTCACATTGAGGTAGCTACGAACATGGGAACTAGAGACCGGCTCGTGAAGTGGCCGAACGACTCCGATTGTGAGTACCAAAGATTGTAACAGGCTAACGCCACTCCTTGACTCGTGGAGACAAATTTCGATGCCTATGGGAATCTGACAGCTCGAAGCCTTGGTATAAGTCTTGTCTTAGCTCGTACTCCTTGACATGTTTGGCTTGTCCTGATTCTACTTCATCCTCTGACGGCGAATTTCATCACGCCTCCCTGTAAGGGCCCACAAGCGGAGCACGACTTGGGTTGCTACAAGAGCGTGCAGAGATGAAGTTTCTATTAGCAATCCTCTTTGGTGTGTTCGCGCATCTGTCTGGCGCGCAGAGTCAGAATCAGACTGGTGCTGATATCCTGAATCTCGCTGTCAAAGAGCTGCCTCCATGCGCAGTAAGTCTGGAGGACCACAAGCGCGGAACAAGTTCTGACCACCGTACATAGCTGAAATGCACGCTCAGCGTTGTTGGAGCGTCATCATGTGAGCTCACAGACATCGCCTGCATCAAAGGCAACAAGCCCCTTCTCGATGAGTTGAGTATATGCGTCAAGTCCAGCTGCAAAGTCAAAGAAGCACTCAGTAAGTTCGTACAACACCTCTACCCCACAAGTTGCTAATGCAGGCAGCTGCGAAGAAGTTTCTACAAACGTTGTTGGGCGCACCCGTCCGAAACAAGAAGCAGCTCGGAACACTGACGACCTTGATCGTGGGTGGAATGGCTGTGTTGTTCTTCCTGCTACGAGTGATCGCGCGACTACCTGTGTTCGGAGGCAACTGGGGTGCCGATGACTGGGTCATGACAGTAGCTATGGTACTCATCGTCCCAGAGACCATCTGCGCATACGTCTTGAACGTCCTTGGTCTGGGTTCTGATATGTATATCGTGCCATTCAAAAATATCACTGAGATCTTGGAGGTATGCAACCAACATCTGAAGCTCTTATCAAGTCAGGACTAATACCTGTTTTGTTCCAGATCTTCTACTACACCGAGCTCCTATACTTGGCGTCCGTCGCACTGACGAAAATCTCGATCCTACTCTTTTACCTCCGCATCTTCCCACAGGAAACGCTTCGAAAGATGATCTGGTTTACGATTGGGCTCTGTGTCGCATACATGATCGCGTTTGTCCTAGCGACTGCGTTGCAGTGTATTCCTGTTCGTATTGCCTGGGAGCACTGGGATGGTGAGCACCACGGAAGGTGTATCAATCTGAACGTGGACGCTTGGTGCTCCGCTGCTGGAAACATCATCCTTGACCTCATCGTCATCGCCCTGCCGATGCGAGTGCTCAAGGATCTCAAAATGAATCGCTGGCGCAAGTTCGGCGTCATACTCATGTTCCTGGGTGGACTCTTGTAGGTCTATCCTTTTCCGTGTCCGAGTCCACTTCGTTCTGACATCCGCCTAGTATCACCGTCGTCAGCATGCTGCGTCTAAAGTATCTTGTCCAATTTGCGCATACGGAAAACGTTACGTGGGACTATCTGCCTATTGGATACTGGTCGGCTGTCGAAACACATGTCGGTGTCATGGTCGCCTGTCTGCCTGCAATCCGTGCCCTCTTTGGTTCCATCTTCCGCAAACTCTTCCCGAAGCCTGCTTCCCAGCCAAGTTACTACGAGGACCACACAAAGGACAGCTCCAAGAAAGGCAGTCGCAAAGAATCAAACTCGCGCATTTTCAGCTCAATGGGGAGAAGTCTTGCAGATAAGGATGACTTCATGCAACTGGATGATTTCGAGACAAAGGGGGATGTGGAGTCGAAAGCCGGGCAAGATAGCCCTACACCAAGCTCCTTTGAAAGATCTCTGTCTCATTCATTCAAATTGAATGAGGACGTCCTGCCTCTGGCAAACTCTGGAGCTCCAATGGGGTATCCGCAAAATAGCATCTTGGTGCGACAAGAGTACACTGTCGACAGGTCTACTGGACTCTCCAGACCGACAACAAGGTCGAGTGACCAAGAATTAGCCTATAGACTGGGAGGTCGTGTCTGAGCGGAGCAGACTGGAATCGGCAACTCCTTATACTACTAATATGAATATCTGAACTCCTCGTCTTCGCGGTCCGTTCTCGTGCTCCAGGACTCCATGCTCGTGTATGCTTCTTCTCCTGTCTGTACTTGACCCCTGTTCATGTCGCGCTTCGCATTTTGCCATCGATAGTACCCATACAAGACGATGGTCATTATCGCACAGCCTGCCTGGGTGCCCATGACAGCGAGCTTTGCGGGTCTGTAATTTGGCGCATCCCTGGCTTGAAATGTCTGCGGTCCAATGATGTTGCCAATACTGGAAGACCCAGATACAACGGCAGCAGCGAACGCGCGTTTCGTAGACCAGATACATTTGCTGCCGTCCAAGCATAGAGAACGGGAAGCGGTGCGACAACGGCGTTCACAAGATTAATACCAGCAAGGCAGCCTCGACGGTTGGTGACGGGCAGGAAAGACATCAGCGCCCCACCGACAATAGCAGGAATGATGCACATGACGATCTAGAGCCAGCGGTTCGACTGCTTGCGGATGCCAAACCCAACAAGAAGCGTGAAGAATATGCTGACTACACCGGAAGGCATGTTCATCAGGGCCGCGCGCTTGGGCGCGTAGCCTAAATTGCGGATAAGAGTTGCAGAGTAGGTAGTCACCACACCGCTGGATACGGAAAGCTGGAGAACATCAGCATGGCTCCGTGGGTGATACATCGTAGGACACTCACCAAGATCACAGCGAGTATTAGAAGATAAAGCTGTGGATCCATGAAAGCTTCTAAGATCTGCCCGGGCTGAAAGGTGGTGCTCTGGATGCCGGTCCTATTAACGCTGACGTGTTTGAGCAATGCAACTTTCTCTGCATCAGTGAGCCACCACGCTTGCATCGGTGTGTCTGGTACAAGCAAAAGAGTCCCCACTCCAATGAGAGCTGTCAGGCATCCTAGAACCACAAACATTATCCGCCATCCGGCAAGCCCGGTACCAGGCGTTATGTGCTGGAACCCGTAAGATATAGCACCACCAATGATCTGTCCAAAGCCCAGGCCGCAGTACCAAAACGAAAACCTGGCTGGCTGCTCGGATTTAGTGTACCATTGAGAGCTTATAAGAAGCAGGGATGGGCCAATGGTCGCTTCGAAGATACCTAAGAAGACGCGGGAGACAAGAAGCGCGTAGTAAGATGTCGCTGCTGCACCACTGGCAGTGGCCACGCCCCAAAGGACGACATTCAGGCCAAGCCACTTCGCTGCTGGGATCCTCTGGAGGAAGTAAACTATATACGTCAGGAGGACTAGATTGTGGATTTATGTTGGCCGTACTATTCGGGATCTCGAAGCATAGCAGTCCGACAAAGAGGAAGGTTGCAATGTTCGAGAAGTTGTTGCCAACGAGATGGAGGTCCTTTTGGATGCCCATAACAGCGGCATACTGCAATTCAATCAGCCCTCATGGTTGCTTACAGCGCATGACTATACCCACATTGAGTATGACCTTGTCAAGGAACTGCATTGTGTAGCAACCAAACATCAGTGGCACGATACGCCAGTCCACTTCTATACGCAATGCCTTGATGTCTACAATGCTGGCATCTGCACCTGCGTTACCCGATTTGTTGAGAAATACCCATGCATCGTCCACGCTGCCTGCCATGAGGGATGCGTGGCTGATCGTAGGCTGTGCGTTGCTCTTCGTATCCATAACCATGTTCAGTTCAATGAGTGCTCATAGTAGCAGAAGGAGAGAACTTTGAGTGAGGAACTTGATGGTCTTCTGATTCGAAGTCACTTGGGGTAAGCAAAAGGCGGAAGGCCTTGTAAGTAAGTCACGGATGGGCAGCTTTGTGTCTGCTTATCCTGCAAAATCGATACGAGATCCGAAGCCTCATACGGTCGTTTACATCCATACATGCAAGGTACCTCGTAAGGCTGCTGATCAGCTGTGGATTATTGGCTTACACAGTAGGCCCCTCGCACCGAGGCACTATTTGCTGACATGCGTCGCACGGTACACGACAAAATCGTGTGAATGCAAGGCCGAGATGAAACATCATTTATGTGACCAACGTTCCGGACATGTAACCCATCTTGGATCTCCAGTGACATGTTAGCTATCGAAATCAACCACCATCTGCCGCGCAGAGAGCAAGTGGCTTTTGGACGTCAAATTTGTCCAATCATGAGCTTCTAGGCACGCTTGTCGAGACGCCAGCACCGATGGCAGGGTTCTAGTAGCCATACTGCGTTCGTAATCCGCAAGGTCGAATCGTAAATTTGCAGCTGCAAGCCCGAGTCTCGATAGAACCATTCGCTTCAGCTCCAAAACGTCAACTATGGCATAGTTCGCGCCGGCGCCAAGGACTAGATACCAGTAAGCATTTGCTAAAGATGATTGAGCGCCTCCACACTCACACATCGTCATCGCGTGTGCAGCATCGCCGACAAGTGTGTATTTGCCAGTAGCTACGTGGTTGTTTGGAAAAGCCCAGTCGTCAAGGTCTAACTGCGTCACAGCAACGCTGTCAGATATCAAGCCGACAAACTGACGAAACGGTTCAGCCAGATTCTTGGCGATCTCTCTGAGCAATCCAATGCGCTCGTTGTTCTTGGGTCGGATGGGTTTCTCTGCCACGTTGCGGAATGGCTCTTTCTCGGTCGAGCCTGAGATGCAGACCTGGTAGATGAAAGTCTGATTGGCGTCATCTGTGGACCGTGGTGCTTGCAGTACTATAAAGCTCGTCATCAGCGACTGTTGAATTACCAAGTACCTAGGTACCGTTAACCATTGGCCTGACACCTACGGCTGGTGTACAATGACACATCATTTGCAGACGCTGTGCCCTGCAAGAAGAACGGATCGAGGGCTCGGATAGGTGCAGCCTGCTCAGCAGTCACCTGCATGGTGAAGCCGAACATAGTGATTGGTACCCTCTGGTTTGTAGACCCAAAGTCTCCGAACATTTCTCGACGCACTCGTGAACGATTGCCGTCGCAGCCAAAGAGCATGCGACCTCGAAGTTCTGTGCCATCTTCGAAGTGAGCGACTACCACCGTCTTGTAATCTGAAAGCCTTTCGAATGACTTGTTCCACTATACAAGGTCTGTTACTGAAAGGACTAACAAAAGAGGGCGGAGCTTTACCTGGATCTCGATATCTGTCGCTAGCAGATGTCGCAGTCTTGCTCTGCTCACTCTAATCCTTTGATTTTCACCAGCTTGTGGAACTCCACCTTTTCTTTCGCCAGTGGTGAGATCAAAAAATGGGAAAGTAGAGTCTTCACCTCGGTCAACAGCTCCACGATCAACGTATGTTTCGCGAAGACGTGGCAAAAGATGCTCAGGAAGCAATTCGCGAAGTGCAGGTAAAGACCAGTGCAGTGTAAGCCCCCAACCAGAGCCCCGTGCCGTGGAGCTGCTGTCTCGCTCAAAGATTTGGAAAGGGGTCTTCAATTGCCGAAGCTGCTGGGCGAGCAGTAGGCCAGAGATACCAGCTCCGATAATGATCACTGGCAAATCGTTCTCCATGTTGTTGAAGTCAAGAGTTCCTGTGGTCTGGGGTGATCGAGTGAGTAGTCATGTCAGCAGGCAGACGCGCTAAAACGTCGGTGCCTTCCTCTCGTGGAAACTGCATTTGTGATGCTTCAGAAATGGACGTGTGGTATGACTAGAGTCCTGGATCTGTCTCTCGAGATCTTCCACACTGCCCATCTATTCTCTGTATTTTCGTTTCTCGTACTTTACTGCACCCCAAAATAATGTTGAGAAAGTTCTTTTGTATTGGATCGTTGACGCCGTCCCATGCCCCATATACAGTAATATCATACACTGGTATAAACTCCTTCTCCTTACATCTGCACTCGCCCAGAGCCTCCGCGCTCCACCTTGTTCAGCTTTCGCGCTGTATTGATCTGTGTTCTTGTCCTCTGTCCTCGTACAGGCAGACCCATAGCGTGCCGCCTTCCCCTGTATGTGCCCATGTCCTTCAACCGTCTGATGTTGTCTTGTACTTCTCGCCGTGCGTCGTTTTCGATTTTCATTGTTGATAGCTCTGCTGTGAGGTCCATGACGGTTGCGTTCTTTAACGCGCCCACCTTGGCCCAAGGGTGGATGTGGAACTTGGCCATGATCTTTTGCGAAACCTTGGGACCGATGCCAAAGAAGCTCTCGAGCGAGCGCTGCAGGGCGTCAGATTCGCGATGCGCTCGATACGCCTGATGCGGCGGGCGGAGGTGCTGCACATACTTTGACAAGTGTCGCTTCTGTGAAGCTGAAACCGTTGATAAACACCTAGAGACCGTCAGCGCATCCACCTGACACTCCAATTGCACACTCACCATGGCACCGACAGTCCTCAGGCAGCTATTTGCGTGGTGTTGAAGTTCTGTAACCGTTCCTGCACGAGGATCGCGAATCTCGAAAGCTGCCGGCCACACTCCGGGAGACCGACCGGCCCCAGTACCGTTTCACGCTAAGCGCCTAAGGACCACGTCTCGGAAACAAAGGTTCCTCCCATACCAGGGACTCGACGCCTACTTAACCCCGCAACCTCCTCTCCCAACAGAAGAGGCAAATTAGGCATCATGATTTCCCTTCAGAGACTCGTCGTCTCGGCGCTTCTGATCCTCTCGGTCACCTTCGTCTTCTTTGCCCAGTCCGCTGAGGCTACCAAGGGTCCCAAGATCACCCACAAGGTATGCTGAGAGCTCACTCCTTGGGCGTGAGAAGAATTGTGGCTACCTGGTGATTTGTGTTGGTCAATTGAGCGACCACAACACACTGGGTTAGCTACAACGCTCAGAAACGCTTCATGGCTTGCACCGCAGCTCCAATCAATTACAAGCTAACAGCAACAGGTTTACTTCGACATAGTCCACGGCGAAGAGGAGCTCGGTCGCATCACAATCGGTCTCTACGGCAAGACCGTCCCGAAGACTGCTGAGAACTTCCGTGCCCTTGCTACTGGCGAGAAGGGCTTCGGCTACGAGGGCTCCACCTTCCACCGCGTTATCAAGCAGTTCATGATTCAGGGAGGGTAGGTGAACTTGACACACTTTTAAGATTTCAACTAACCCCTTCAAGAGATTTCACGAAAGGAGATGGTACAGGCGGCAAGTCCATCTACGGCGCCAAGTTCCCTGATGAGAACTTTAAGCTCAAGCACACCCGTAAGGGTCTCTTGAGCATGGCCAATAGCGGCAAGGACACCAACGGTAGGTCACATTGTAGCGCAGTCAAACTCCAAACACTTACTGACTCGCTCTAGGCTCACAATTCTTCATTACCACCGTCATCACTAGCTGGCTTGATGGTCGCCACGTCGTCTTCGGCGAAGTCCTCGAGGGCTATGACATCGTCGAGAAGATCGAGAATGTGCCCAAGGGCTCCGGTGACAAGCCTGTCAAGACAGTCAAGATTGCCAAGAGCGGAGAGCTCGAGGTCCCAGCGGAAGGTATTCACGCGGAACTCTAAGCCAGCAACGTCGCAGGCAACATGCAGGAGAGCTGCTGATATTTCCTTGTTCAAGATTTGTACGGCACCGCAGGCGATGATGGCACCGAACTCGATATCACCGCAGACAAGACCGCCGGCAACGTTGATGTCGCAACTACTCCTGCCACCAGCCCGGGCAGCAAAATTCCCATCCCCGCCATTCCTGGCTCAGCCGTCGCAGCGGAGGGTCTGTCTTGGGGTCAAAAGCTTTTCTTCATTGGCACTATTGTCGCAGTTTGCGCTCTTTTTTTACGCTCGCGTGGAGGTGCCAGCACCTCCGGTGGGTTTAAGCAGAAGAGCATGGCGTAGAAAAGATATGACGAAATGAACAAGCGCTCATTACTGTTAGATGTGGCGACGAAGGACTGTGTGTGATATAGAGACTGTTGCAACTGCGCAAGTCGTGTGTGACCTGCGGGTGTGTGGAGAACCTCATGTAAGCAAGCATGTGCTTGCTCTGGGCCGTAGCGTAGATCTGGCGAGGTTGCCCTGTGCGAGCACGTAACCGTGACCTAGATAGAGTAAGCGCAAATGGCTCCCCCAGCCGGCCGCTTTCTGGCCGCTCCACGATAACAAAATGTCTGACAACGTCGTCTCTCGCTGCAAGCCGGAGCGAGATGTTGAGTAACCAGTGACATGGCGTGCCTGTGACGTTCACCGCCCATTTTCACCGACAAGGTTGCCACTCAGCGAGAGAGGCGAGGGTCAAAGCGCCCTTAGCGCAGCCCGCCTTTGCTCAGGGCTTTCAAATTTATCAGTGCTGGCCCTCGCTCCTTCCCCAACCCTCTAAACAACAACTTGCGTGTATTGCACGATTTCCAACAACACAGTTTCTGTGAAGTCCCTCTTTTGGTCTTCACTCTCCTTTCATTCTCGTTTTTCAGGAAAGAGGCGTTACCTCGTTCCTGCTCAGCGAGTTTCAGGCGCGTTTCTGCCTACGACTACACTTTCGTCACTCAGACGTCCATCAATTTTTGTCTGTCGCTCACTGCCGAGCCAGCCAAAAGTCTTTGAGTCCGTACTTTGCGATACTTGACTACGACATCGAGTCCGATAAGCGATCTTCGTAATCCAATCTTCATCATGGCTGAACAACTCGACATGGGTCGTCTTAACCTGAACGACTCCCAGCACGCTCCTCAGCAGAACGGCTTCGGTCACCAGGAACGCTCTGCCTACATTCCTCCTCACCTTCGCGGTCGCGGCGGCGGTCCGCCTCCCATGAACAACGGACCTCCCCCCATGAACGGCGGCGGTCCTGGCCCTGCCAACGGCGCCTGGGGCGGTGCCCCTCAGCAGGGCGGGTACGATGATAACATCCCTTTGAAAACCCATTTGCTAACGAACTCTAGTCGCGGCTACGGTGGTCCTCCTCCGCCCATGAACGGCGGAGGCGGTGGTAACTGGGCTAGCGCTCCCAATTTCACCCCCCGACAAGGTAGATATACCCCTAATGACGCAGGCTGGGGTGCTACACAACCCAGCAAATTCGACCCAAATGCTTACGGCAAACCAGGTGGAGGCGGCGGCGGTTCAGCCCGTGGTTCTGGTGATGGACAGTGGAAGGATGGCAAGCACATCCCCGGTCCTTCCAACCCCCGTGTTGAGCGTGAGCTCTACGGTGTACCCAACGACCCCTCGAAGCAACAGACTGGTATCAACTTCGAGAAGTATGATGATATCCCGGTCGAGGCCTCTGGCCAGGGCGTTCCCGAGCCCGTTACCCGATTCACAAACCCTCCTCTCGATGAGCACCTGCTGAGCAACATCGAACTCTCCGGCTACAAGGTCCCCACTCCGGTCCAGAAGTACTCGATCCCCATTGTCATGGGCGGTCGTGACTTGATGGCCTGTGCCCAGACTGGTTCTGGTAAGACTGGTGGTTTCTTGTTTCCCATCCTCGCCCAGGCGTTCAAGAACGGTCCCTCCGCCGCCCCTGCCGCCCAGAACGGTGGCCACGGATACGGACGTCAGCGCAAGGCTTACCCCACCTCCTTGATCCTCGCCCCTACCCGCGAGTTGGTCTCCCAGATCTTCGACGAGTCCCGCAAGTTCGCCTACCGTTCATGGGTCCGTCCTTGCGTCGTCTACGGTGGTGCCGACATTGGCTCCCAGCTTCGCCAGATCGAGCGCGGCTGCGATCTTCTCGTTGCTACCCCCGGTCGTCTCGTCGATTTGATCGAGCGTGGTCGCATCTCCCTCCAGAATATTAAGTACCTTGTTCTCGACGAGGCTGATCGCATGTTGGACATGGGTTTCGAGCCTCAGATTCGCCGCATTGTCGAAGGTGAGGACATGCCTTCGGTCGCCGACCGCCAGACACTCATGTTTTCGGCCACCTTCCCCCGCGACATCCAGATGCTCGCTCGCGATTTCCTGAAGGATTACATCTTCCTTTCCGTCGGTCGTGTTGGTTCCACATCTGAGAATATTACTCAGAAGATTGAATACGTTGAGGACATTGATAAGCGCTCTGTGCTTCTCGACATCCTCCACACTCACGGCGCCGGTCTGTCCCTGATCTTCGTCGAGACCAAGCGCATGGCCGACTCGCTCTCCGACTTTCTGATCAACCAGGGCTTCCCTGCTACATCCATCCACGGTGACCGCACACAGCGAGAGCGCGAGAAGGCGCTGGAAATGTTCCGTTCTGGACGCTGCCCCATTCTCGTTGCCACTGCCGTCGCTGCCCGTGGTCTTGATATCCCCAACGGTAAGTCTTCATGTACTGTTCCATGCTCTGGTATTGTACCTAACATGTTACAGTCACTCACGTCGTCAACTACGATCTTCCCACAGACATCGACGACTACGTCCACCGCATCGGTCGTACCGGACGTGCAGGAAACACTGGTATTGCCACTGCTTTCTTCAACCGAGGCAACCGTGGTGTTGTCCGCGACCTCATCGACCTCCTCAAGGAGGCTAATCAGGAAATCCCTCAGTTCCTCGAGTCCATCGCTCGTGAGGGCTCTGGCTTCGGTGGCGGCGGCCGTGGTGGCCGTGGTGGTGGTCGTGGTCGCGGCAACGCTGCTACCCGCGATGTTCGTCGTATGGGCGGCGGTGGCGGCTTCGGCGGCAACGCTGGCGGCTGGGGAGGCCCACCTCAGGGCGGCTTCAGTGGTGGCGGCTACGGAGGCGGTGCCGGCGGCGCTCCCAGCTACGGCGGTCCCCCTCCCCCCATGGGCGGTGGTGGCTACGGCGGTGGTGGCTATGGCAACCCCTCTGGCCCTGGTGGCAACTCTTGGTGGTAAATCTGCCATTCTACGCCGCACGACGATGCCTCTCTAGGACCGATTTGATACCCTGGACCGTCGTGCCGCAACGACAGGCGATACATTTTTGCGATTTCCTTCCTGTTTCGAGTATCTCCTTGCGAGTCCCTTCTCGGTCACTTCGGAACGACACGGATTCCGGAATCTCATACCCCAACCAGCATATAGACAGCGAGTGTTTACTGCGGATCTGCCTGTTTTCGAGCTTCGCTGCATCACGATACCCACCTGACGATTGTGCGTCGAGCTCGAGCATGAATGGCAGAGCCATCTGCCTTTCCTTTGGAGGCATGCATTACGAACATTTTATGTCTTCGCTCTTCTTGCAAAACATGCTGCTTGGGGATCCATAGATCTCGTTTTCCGGACATTCCACGCCGGGCGACTTGTTTTGTTATTTCATACGAAAAAAGCGTTCCTTTCCCTGGTCATACCCCACGGCGACACTTCTTCGTTGTCTCCCGTCGCATAGCTCTCAACACTGGAGAGCATCACGCGATACACCTTGACGATGAAAAAGTTTTTGCTGGTTAGTCTCGCACATAGATGGCGTTCTCGAGGGTCAAATACCCTTTTCTGATGAGCCTTTACGAAGAAGGCTTAAGCGAAGGAAATACCCCTGGATCTGTGGTGTCGGTTATGACTTGGGCAAGGGATTCATCTAAAGCGCAGTTTCAAGCAGATGATTAACTAGATAGATAGACTACCATGGGCTGAGACTCGCTTGGCCTATGAATGCATGCGATCGTTCAAAAAGTCTTCCACTGTGCCGTTGTCTACTGACTTACGTCTAAGTACCGTTAGGATCCCATGTGGAGTAAGCAGTTCCTAGGTACCCCAATCTACAAATGAGAGTTACGCATATCAGTCCCTCGGAATCGAAGGCAGAAGCTACAGATGTTGTGGTGCGGAGTTGTTGCTGTCGAAATTGCGTTCTCCAGAATTCAGCGGCCGCACGTCATAGGCCGAGCATCCGGGGCGTTCGTGATGCACCCGCAAATGGATCGGCTTATTCAAGGGATCTGTTAGCGCAAGAAGCTTTGGCTCGTGTCGACATTCCAAGGCTGCTCAGCGTTCCTGATCCATGGCCTTGCGATTCGCTCCAATCAACTCGGACACCTGCGACTGAGCGCTGGGAAGCTGCGACCCGCGACGTGACTTGTCCTTACCTCTTTTGAAACCTTGCACGACCAGCGGCGAGCGCGACCGTAGCCATGGAAGCGAGCGCGCCGCCTACAGAGCCCGACTCCAGGAACAGCTTGCGACACATTCTCGCAGCAGATCCCAGCATGGACGAAGCAAAGCCATCACCATCAGCAACGAATACGCCCGTCCCTGATGACAGCGAAGCTGCAGCGCAGTCGCAAGACGGCTCCAAGACAGCCACCGACCCTGATGCCACACCACACTACACAGCAACCACAACCACCACACGGCGCAATGCCAACGGCAGTGTATCGTCCGTCTATAGCGGCAACAAGATCAAGCACCTGAAGAAGGACGATGGCATACCGCTGTGGCGCAAGGACATCCAGTACGATTTCCTCAAGCTTGTCTTCGAGGACGACACGCGCGCATTCACCAAGCAGTCAGACAAGTCAGGCGGACACACATTTGCAGACATCTACCTAGATGCTATGGCGAAAAGCAGCAAGTGTAGCAAGATTCTCAAGGACAAGCTCTTGACGGAGCGCCCGGCTGCCATCAACATGGCCATGGTGTGTCTGCTGGTCAACGTTGGGCGCATGAACACCACGCTCAATTGTGGGACATCCGCGTTGTAGTTGTTGCAATGAGCTGACAATATTATCCAGTTTTCCCTGAGATGCGAGCACAACTGCGAACGTACCACTCGATCCCCTCCCTCCAAGCCCACCAAGATCCAAACGCCTACAAACAACTGCAGGATGCACCGCGGTTGAAGTCTATACTCAAGGGAGCGACTGAAGACCAGGAGCAGCCCAGCACAATCGAAGAGATCATGGCAGCGCCTGTACCAAGGACAAATCCAGTCAACCTGATTTTCGTTCTTAGCCAGTATGCGCCAAAGATATCAGAGCTACACTTCTTCCCACCGCGCGACTTCTTCGACCTCGTCATGCGATCGAACTTGAGTAGCAGAAGTAGGGCAACCGCGTTCCTGTGGCTCATGTGGTGGTACCTCGAGAGCGACTTCTCCAAGAAGGCTGCAGAAGAGAACCCTTTTGGACCAGGCCAATTCGGTCCGGCCGACGACCCAGCAACAGCGGAGTTTCCCATCAAGTGTCCGGCGTTTGACTTCTTGACTCCCGAACAAGAGCTCGCAGAGAATGTGGACACTAACGATGAGAAGAACTTCGGCGAGATCAAGCGCAAGGAGAGGATAGCTATACTGGCTAGTGATATGGCTCCTGTTGTTACGGGACCAAAGAGGACAAACAAGAAGGGTAAGCACTATTATTCCGGTGCCTCTACTTAACATGCCCGCTGCAGTACTGTTCCTAACACGCCCTCATGCGTGGCCGACCTCACGAGAGTGGCGAACTCGGAATTTATTCTGACAAATACTTAGTCTTCAACCAGAACCCAGTGTTTTCTGTAGTCGCAGACGACGGAGCCTCGACTCCTAGCAGGGACAGGCAATCTACACCGAATGGTAAGCAACATCCCCATACGTCTGGATAGGATCGCTGACAGAATAGGATCCGTCAAAGGTCGCGGGAAGCTCAGCAAGTCAATCCTCGAGCGAGATTACCCGTCAGATACAGACCGTACACGCTCAGTTTCGCCACCCGCTAAGGCTACCCCGAACATGCGAATCAATACACTTCTCAACGATGATGCGCCAATGTCTACACCAGCTCCCAGCAAAGGTCCTGGTCGCAGCAATTGGTCACGAGCAAAGACTGGTACAGGAGGGCCGCGTAGCTTCAGGTCGAAGCTGGACGCAAATGCGTCTCAAGATGGACAATCGCCATCAGGCAATGCACCTACATTCTCTGGGCCACATGGCTTCTATTTGCCTTTGAACGGATCAGATCCAGCACACAAACGCACTCGTCCTCTTACCCAACACCAGCTAGCTGTTGAACAGTACCGTCGGCGACGTGTCGATGTGATTCTTGATCGCGGCCTGCGTCTTGAGTACAAAGCTGCTTCACGGCGTCGCCGCAATGCAAACCCTTTCATGCGCGCCTGGATCCGGTGCAAAGGCACGGCTGATGGCTATGACACAGACGAAGATAACAATGACCCCGGCCACAACGGCGACGAACATGGCACCAGCACCCCGCCACCTATGCCTGCTGGTCTTGTACCTCTGAACTTCGGAGGGGAGATCAATGACCACGGTGAGGAGGCTTACTACCGCGCTAAGATGGTCGGGAGAGCACTCCGCCGCCTCGATCGCTGGGAGAACGGCAAGAGTGGAGCTAGCTTGAGAACACGGGGTCAGCGCTATGCTGAGGATATCGAAGAGAGGAGCGATGATGAGGACGAGGATATGATGGATATCGAGGAGGAGAGACGAGACGAGATGGACTCTGACGAGGATGATGAGGACATGGAGCGGTACGAACCGAATCCCAACGCGCTACCACCGTTATCAAGGGTGGGCGTGTAGGCTGTATGCCTCAAATTCTAGGATAGGCACTGGCGTTTAGGATTTGGGTCCATCACAGGGTATTAGGTATACTGCACCTAGGTTGTAAGGCAGATGTTCGACTGAAGCGTTCGGCCTACTGTTGTCGGGCAGCAGTCGCGGTCAATGCCGGTATGGCTATGAGCCCTACCAAGAACAAGATAATAGATTTGTATATGCAGTCCGCTGGGGCACATGTGTGACACGCTATCGACCAACCTCTGTCGACATCGAAAAGGGCATGCAATCGAGCTGGCTCTCGAGTCGCCGTCGGGGAGAGTATTGCTTAGTCTGCGTACTCCTGTAGGGTATCTTCACGAGGTAGTACGTAACGAATCTCAACGCTCCTGCTTCGACTGCCAAGTCAACAACCGCTACCAGTGAGGTTGTATTTGCTACCGCGCTTGTCACTCCGAAATGACGCGCAAGCCGGAGGGTCGCTTCCCTCTCGGTGTCTCATTCAATGTACAGGTATATGTCAAAACGGCTGCACTGCGGACCCTCGCCAGCGAGGAGAAGAGGGCAATAAAGCAGACTCCAGAAGGGGAAGCTATTGAATCATGGGATCTTTGGTACCTGGGTAAAAAGGCTTTCTCTGCCTTCAGGCCAAATGGAGCACTTGCCCCAAGTTGGGACGATGGTCGGCTTATCACGGTCCGCCTGACGATGGCGCAGATATACTTGGATATACGTTACATCTCAGCATTGCTCTGCGGACCTCACGTGGGGATATATAGCCTTTTCGTGTCGTGTAGTAGATTCAACTGAATACCAAAATGGCATTATGCGTGAGTTGGCGCATCTCTATCTCGCCAATTGGGAGGTCCGCCTTTTGGCGAATAGTGATGCACATGCCTAGGAAGCGATGCTTCGCCATCGATTGATCCGTGTTCTGGTGATTATCATATTGTGCGGACCCTGTAGAGTTTGGAAGAGATGCGTTATGAGTACTTCTTGAACGTCAGAGTAGCTGCATTTGTACGGGTCAATAGTCTGGTTGATACTTGCAGAGCGTGCTTATGCCCTAGATGTCTAGGTTGCGGTCTCAATACTGTGGGCGGGATGGTTTGATTTACGAGACGCTGACGTTGCTCTCAAGGTTCTGTCATTTTCGTGTGCACGAGTGGAAGATTCGAGGAGGTCAGCTCAAGTTACTTCGGGACTGTGGCTTGAATTCCCGACTCCTCACGAGATTATGAATTCCTAGACCTAATTTTCGCCCGCTTGGTATACCTTCAGTCGCAGGGTTGGTTGTGCAGAGCGTTGCAGCGGGTAGGGCCCAGTACGAGTGATCTTGGCCGTGTCTAGACTGGCGAATGGGTAGGTATACCTCCGGGTTGGGTCGGGGTTAGGTTGAGGTCACACGGACCTAGGTAGTAGTTAGGTTTAAGGTACTCTGTCTACGAAGAATCCCGTTTCTTTTGAGGAATCATGTTCGGCGCCCGTGCACGCGGAGGTGATTCCTCAGAAAATCTTCGTACACAGCAAGTATCCTTAGAAAACAGGTGGCAAAAAGGCAACCTAACCTTAACCCAACCCCCGGTCTGTGCGATGAAAACTTAGCCCTAAGCATATCGGGTCAAGGCTGGGTTGCACGTGACGCGACCCAACGCGACCCAACCCCAACCCATTCGCCAGTCTAGCCGTGTCGCTCGAAAAGTCAGTGTACAATGAATTGACCAGAACTGGCAGCGGAGTATTAAAAATGTTCATTTTGAATCGATCACTATGCTGAGCAGAAAACATATTTTGAGAAACCGGGTGTCAATCGAAGTGAAATTGTGTTCATAGTGGTCTACTGCGTCACACAGCTACATTAAGACCATGACATTACCAATTACAATGTGTACCTGAAACCTTCAAGGCCCTCAATGATCTTGCCACCAGCCGCAGCGCGCTTGTTGGCCCTCCAGAACTTGAGGTCTAGAAGCAAAGCGGTGACAACGATAAGACCAGCGGCAATCGTGCACGCAGTGATGCCAGGAAGATAGTGAGGCTTGTCCTGCGTTCTGAAGACGGTCCCGCCTACTATTCCACCGATACCACCAGCACCGACGAGGGTGGCAGAGCAAAGAGCACGCTTCCATTGGCCACGGATGTTGTTTGCTTGCCATGTAAGAACAGCAGGGACGTTGGCGTTGGCTGCAGCAGTGGCAAGGAACACGCCGGTGTAGCGGACACCGACGTTGTCGGAAAACCCGATCATGGGCAGACCAATGAGCGCAATGACACCGTTGGCGATGACCCAAACAGATCGAACATGACTAGTGAGATTAGCACCTCCAGAAGTGTGTAGAAGGGTGGCAGCACTTACTATTTATCACCGAGCCAGGCAAAGCCAAGCATTACGAATGCAGCAAAGATGTAAGGGGGAGCGATAAGGCAGTTGGAAGCAGCAGTGCTGAAACCCATACCGTCCTTGAGAATGATGGGCAGAAAGTATGCAATGGCGTAGGTCATGGTGGTAGTGAGCATGAAGATAAAGGCAAAGCCCCACACCTTGAGATCAAGGGCGTTCTTCAAGTACTTGCTAATGTTAAATTCCTCAGGGAGAGCATCGTGGCGGTCCTTCTCGATACGAGCGACGATGAAGTCAACCTCAGCCTTATTCAGGAATTTCTTGCTCATGCCAGGCTTGTGAGCAAGCTCAGGGAAGTCGACGATGAAGTACCATCCAATGAAACCGATGACCACAGTGATGACACCCTGAAGGATGAAGATCCACCGCCAGCCAGAGAGACCGGGGCCGAAGGAGACAGGAGTAGTGGGCTTGGCCTTGGTGGGACCGTGGTGGACACCGAGCCAGGGAGCAGCCTGAATACCGTGACCCTGGAGCAGGGAGAACAGGTAGCCGAGAATACCGGAGAAAGCAGACGACAGCATACCGATGAGGTAGAAGATAGTGTTTCGCTTCTGGAGCTCGTAGCGCTGGTACCAGCAGGAAAGCAGGTAAGCTAAACGGAGTGTCAGCTAACCTTCTATATATATACCTATCCATCTGGTACACTTACCTGAGCCGGGGAAGAAACCAGCCTCGAAGATACCGAGAATCAGACGAAGAGGGATGAGAGTGTGCCACTCCTTGACGAAACCGAAGCAGATCATAACAGCTCCCCAGATGATGACAATTGAAGGCAAGAAGATGCGGGGACCGAGTTTGCGGAGGATGACGGTGGCAGGAGGCTGCAGGGCGACGTATGTGATGAAGAACAGCAAGACGATGATGCTGTAACGTTCGCCGGTGAGCTTGAGATCGGTGCCCATACCAGCAACCATGGCGACGCCCAAGTTGGTCCTATCCATGAGGGACACACAGTACATGAAGCCGAGAGTGGGGATCAAGCGAAGATCGACCTTGCGGATGATCTTCTTCTGCTCCTCAGGAGTGAAGGAGTTGATGCGATCATTGTTGAGCTTAGACTCGGCAGAGTCGACGCGCTCGATCTCGGTAATGCCGGCCTTCTCGTCGACGAGAGACATGGTGGTGTGGAGACGAAAGGCGTTGATGAAGGGCTGATTAAAAAAGAAAGCTTTAAATGGCTCCAGGTATTAAGGTCGACTGGTCCTGACGACAGAGGACAGAAGAGATGTCGACTACAAACATGGACGAGGGTAACAAACCTCATATACCCAGAGCCTACCTTCTACCCCAACATTTGTTACCCCAGACCCGTTCCGATGCCCACATAGTCTACCCCAGACTTTGCCCCTCCAGCCTCGGCGTATATGAGATGGAGGGAGAGCCTAATTCCAAAGCGGGTAGACGCCCGATGCTATGGTATCGGGTTATCCGGACTGGGCAGTCGACGATGACTTCAGACGGGCTGGAGTGAAGTTCCAAGACCTCACAAGCATGATGGCAAAAGCATATCACGAAATCTGGGCCCAGAAACCTGGCGGCTTTGCCTCCGATCGTGATGGTAGCCAGTCAACCACGTGCTTGGCGAAGATCCGGAGTAAGCCTGGACCCGAATGGGGAAAGCTAAGCACTAAAGGCGTTGGAGTCTGGGAATGACTAAGATCAAAGAAGACAAGTTGGCATATTTCGGCGGTCGTTGCTGCTGGTGTGGAAAGAACCTTAGCTATGGCTGGACGCTAGCGGGGTCTGGACCACGCCCACGTGCAATGGACACCAGATCCAGGCCAGATTACACGAAGTGATGCAGTTGCCAAGGTACCAACATTGTTTTGGGCGACCGTGAGGAGTGCCGTAATCGAGTGCCGTCGATGCTTGCGGATGATGATACAGGCGTGCTGAACGGACTATGCGGCCGTTACAACCAATCGATGCGATTACTCTAGAAAATGATATAACGCCAACCACCACCGGATGGCGCACCCCACCGGAATGGCGCACCCTGTAGCAAATTTATCTTTACACCTCAATATTTCAGCACCACAACAAGAAATTTAAACGTACAATAGCTTAAATTAATCCTCTATCTCTATTACATCTTGCTGGCAAGTGCGCTTATTATGCCCTATCCTGCCGCATGTTGTACAGCACCGTTTAACTTTACTACTGCTACCTACCTGCGCACCTTCTCCCTTAGTCTCAGCCTTAGCGTCTTTCTCCTTTAGTATTTCCTCTGCCTCTGCCTGCGAGAGAGTCCCGCCTTCCTGAATCCGCTTCTTTTTACGCCTCTTACGCTCAGAAGCAGCCTTGTTTGCCTGTTCAAGCTGGGCTATCCTTGCCTCAAGTAGCGTGTGCGAATAGTCCCTCTTTGCAGACCCCCTTTTAACCTGTAGGACCATCTCAATAATTGAGTCAGGAGAGGAACTCCTATGTTCTCTTATCCTCTTAATAATAAGAGTTGTTTGGCTATCAATTTCAATCGCGTTGGTTGGTGTTTTAGGTTGCCAGTTGGTAGGCCCAGGCAGAGGCGGTGTTGGCGTACGAGGCTTAACTTCAAGCCTTGACAGCACCGCCTCTGGGTCAAGTGGGACCAAGCCAGTTGCTCTAAAGCTTGATAAGATGTTGCTCTTTGAGATTGCCTTGTTGTATACTGGTTGAAACGTTGCTAAGAAGGCCTTTTTGTCCACGTGGGTAATGTAACTGTCTGCCAAGCTTTTGATCTCCTTCTTGTACGCCTGCTTCAGCGGGGCAAAGCACCCAACGTCAAGTGGCTGCAGGATGTGAGAGGCGTGCGGAGGCATACAGAGGGCAATAATCTTGCTTTCCTCGCAGAGATTCTGGAATTCGAGCGACTTGTGACTCTCGTGGCCATCGATAATCAGCAGCCGATGGCTACCTACAGTAGCAGCCTCTGTGTGCTGGATAAAGTGCTTTAGCCAGGCAAGGCCAAGTTCATTAGTAGTCCAGCCATTCTTGCTAACCCCAATCCTCCAATCTTTTGGGTTGTTAACGTACCAGGCCTTGTCGTGGTGCTTTGCTTTGAGGATGAAGAAGGGTGGGACAGACCAGCCCATCGCGTTGATACAAGCAATCAAAGTTATCCACTCACGATCGCCAGGCTGAAGGCTGAGTGGTGCACGACGTCTCTCAGACGCAGTCACTACCTTAACTGACCCTCCAACGCCTATCTGGAAGCCAGTCTCGTCAAAGTTGTAGGTATCTTGGTCCAGGATGCCGTACTTGGCTTTAACGTTGCGTATAAGGTCGAACCAGGGACTGATAATTGCTGTATCGCTGCACAGAACTCTCCGGTAATCTCTCAGTCTAGAAACCTGAGACCTAACCTCAGGTTTCCGCTGGATAAACCTGTAGGTCCAGTTTTCTCCAACCTTGCCCCCATCGCGAGCAGCCAACAGTTGATCAGCCATCTCTCGCACATAAGTAAGCGTAGGAGCAAATCCTCGCGCGTCAAGCTTTCTTATATGTTGAACAAGCACCTCCTCTTCTTGCTTTGTAAGCCGAGAGCAATTGGGGTAGATAACGCGTTGAGAAGCTGGTTTGGCGCGTTGCCTTCGAAGAGTACTTTCAGGCACGTTGTAGACAGCAGCAGCGCGTCGCTGGCTTAGGTTCGCATTAGAATTAATAGCTCTAATAGCAAGCTTAATTCTATCTTCACGAGAAAGTAATTCAAGATCAATTTGTTGCGACATCGTTGGTGGTGGTCAAAAGAGGTGTGGTCTTGGCAAGGTGCGCCATTCCGGTGGGGTGCGCCATCCGGTGGTAGTTGGCGTTAGCGATGATCCGCAAACAAATCTTCACTGAGAACGAGAGCATCAAGCATACGAAAATCTAATTCGAAGTGCGGTGAACTGATTTGATATCGGACTTGTAGCGTCTGTCCAGTAAGGGTGTTGTGGTCTACCACTTCCGGCCGCCTGGCTCCAAGCTGCATTAACCACAGGTGCGGTAGAGAAGCATCGGACACATCTAAGCATCCACGAAAGTCTTTGTAATAGTGCGTACTTTAATAAACTACATTGTTGGTTTCGTCTAGCAGCTTCCTCCTCATGTTTCACCGGATTGTTTCTTTGTGTCTTGCTTGCTGTGTCAAACACCAAGACCTTTCGTTCCAACTGCCTAAGATAGAGGGCAACCGCCTCTCATAATTAGAATATCATCTCATAGTATTTTTTCTTCGAATGCAGTCCTTCGGTCTCCTGCATTACAACATGTTGGAGTCGTGTAGTATGCGGAACGCATCAAACTTGAGCTTCACGATTCTCAACAGCGCTCCTCGTAACGGGACATCGATCTTTCCTATCGTAAAGTCACCGAAATTTGCCGTCACAAATCGTGGTGGCTGAGCGGAAGCTGCACTGTCGGTAAGTGCCATCACCTGAACTTCATCTACAAGCCTTACCAATAGCCTGCATACTTAGTTTCGCATTACAAGCTGCAATGCTATGAGAGGCACTAGACTAACTGGTGCATTACTGCATGTGGGCATGACGTCGTGATCGCATTACAACTCTAAGCGGTCCAGAGTGCGTTCATGAGATGCTGTAAGCCTAGATCGTGAAAGCAGGATGTCGGTCAGATGGAACAAAGTTAAGGATCAAGAACATCACGACACTACTGCAAGTAGTGCCATGGTGATGTCTTCTCACATCGCGATGCTGTTGTTGGTAGCTACCCCGTACCAATCGAAGATTTCGTGGTCTTTCAGATCGATTGATTCAGTGTATATGTACTATAATGCCTTATCTGCATATTCATCTACAGGATAGGTGCATGAATGGACAAGAAAACAAGGGCCAATGTCGATCGCAGAACAATCAATCAAGGCCGTTTAATGTAGGTACTGGCTATTCAGAAACGTCTGTGCGCCACCTCGTATTCTCATTTATTCATGCACCTATCCTGTATGTACCGGTAGCTATCAGGAAAATCCAGTAGCCTGACTCGGGAGGCGCAAACAATAGGACATCCAAGATATCCACATGACTTTAATTAAGCGGTAGCATTCCGCAATGCTTTTCAAGTTTCGCAGTGTATACAGGACAGGTCCCTGAATGAGTGAGAATACGAGCAACCCCACAGATATTTCTCGAGGTTTCTGAATAGCCAGCTCCTGCATTTGAGTGCTCTTATTGGTCGTTCTAGGATCAATCGTGTTCTCACTCATTCAGGGACCTGTCCTGTACGGTGAAGCACTGCGCGGCCGCCCAATTCAACTCCAGCTGGGAATTGCAAGCTGAAATGCACTGTCAAACGATTATGGGGAAGCGTAATGTGGTCGAGCATTATAAATTCTCAAAACTACATACAGTCACTGTAGGCAGTCCATGTCAATCCCCTCTTTCTGAAATGCTGTAGAAAGGAATGTGTCAAAAAATATGCCACAAATTGATCCATAGTAAACAAACACCAATGTTACGCCTCGCTGGAGTAAAAAGAGCGAAAAATCCCGGTTGTCATTAACACCAACGTTGACTGATTACACTCAATGTAACCACTCGCATCATCTACTCGATGTTGACCTTCCTTGACTGTGGCGCAGAAGCCTTAGGTACCACGATGCTCAAAATACCATTCTTCAGACTAGCTTTGACGGCATCTTGATCGACGCGGGCAGGGAAGGCGAAGCTGCGGTGGAATGATCCTACAGAGCGCTCGCTGACCCAATACTTATGCTTGGGCTCGTGCTTCGCAACCTCTTGTTGGTTAGACTGCTTGGCCACTTGAGTACCGTTGTTTGAGGACTCTGCGGATTCATCCTCGACGGAGGGCTGATGCTTCTCGTCTTTGCCAGATTCGAGCTGCTTCTGCTCGTTGTTGTCTTCAATAGCGGTGGGACGCTGGCCTTCTTCGCGGACGTGCTCGTGCTTGCCGGAGATTTGGAGGGTGTTGTTGTCGGTCCACTCGATGTTGATGTTCTTCTGGTCAATGCCAGGAAGCTCACCGTGGAGCTCATAGGCATCCTTTGTCTCTTTCACGTCGAACTTGGGTGTGAAAGAGCGGATGCTTTGAAATTGACGGTCGACGTCACGGAAGGCCTGGCGGTCATACTCGTCGAAGAGACGGAACATTGGAGCGAACTCCTGAGTGAAGCGCGGGAAGAGAGACATTGTTGCTGATGTGTTTGCGAAGTTACGGGTAGTGTTTGATTTGGTAACGCGGTTGAGTTGTGTTGGAACTCGGCGGATCGTTGTGCGCAGTGGTTGCATAGAAGAGCTGATGATTCTTATTGTTGATGATGGGCTCGAGAAGGTTGATTCGACTGCCTATATACTCGAGCGCCGATTTTCGAGAAGCATCGTAGTGTTACTCGATACTGCTCGATAGAGGCTTGTATCATCGTCAAGGTGGTGTGAGTGAAGCGTAAAGAAGCTCGAAGTTACTTCGGGTTCTTTCTAGAGGATTCGGTGTTGTCACACTCCGCGAAGCCAACACCGATTTCTTCTGTCAAGATGTCGCGGCTGCAGAAAGCTTACTGAAGCTTCTTGTGTTCTCCAATCATATGTACAACCTTCGCGATGTGATCGAAGATGCTTCCGGAGGGAGCCGTCTCGAAGTTTCTGCCAAGACTCACGTGACGCAGCTCGAAATGTCACTGCGCTCCCTAATACCTATGGTAGAGATGACGTAGGACGTGCTCATAAGTCCCTGCGATCATGGCTCAGTGAAGGTCTTTGATCCCTGGATCTTGGTAGGTCTCGAGCTGTCTGCGTCCCCTTCGCAGCAGGTATTCGATCGTGCCGAAATCTTTCTTCCCTACGCCCTGGTTCTTGTGAAACTCCGCTCTGCAGCTTGTCAGCAGCAGTCCATCGCCACTTGGGAAATCAGTAGTTATACCTCGCAAATTCTCGAAAGTGTGATCGTGTGCTCTGAAGTCGTTAGTTGCGCATGTCGCAGAAATGAAGCTGAATTCACCATACCGCCGGCTTCTCTTTTACAGCCCGTAAGCATTGACGATACAGAGACAGCACATCTCTTTGCAGTCCTGACAGCCGTGCCATGGTGAATCAATTGATGATCTGTGAAAAGTTACGGTGATGGATGATGTCAATACTCAAGATCGAAAACCCCGGAATCACGCTCCGGCAAGGACCGAAACGCTTTGGCCAATGGACGTGCATCGAAATTGCCTTACAACGACCGCTGTCACCGCGACTACATGGAGCACTGTTTGTGATCTTTCTGGGAACGCTCGATATAGCCAGTCGTTGCAAGGCCCGGTCACCGCGAAAAATGCGGATCTTTCAGTTGTAGCATAGCCACATGCAAGCCCTGCAATGACAGCGCAACGCGCAGCCGCACAAGACATCTCTTCGACCTGAGTAGCTGTCCCTCTGATGTATACGAAGGAAAAGACTTCTCATTGTCCTGTTGTGGCATTTTTAATTCTCTGCAGGGAGAAGCACACTTTTGCAGGGCAAGCACGAAGAAAACAATAATGAGGCTGTGATACAGATGCACATACACAGAACTAAATAACACAGGCAACAGTCGGTAAGGCTGAAGGAGGGAAACTTAGCTCCAGCTCTGCGACTCGATCAACGAGCGCTTGAACGTAAGAAAGGTCTGCAAAGAAAGCCAAAGAAAAAGCACAACTGGCCAAACATAGAGTCGAAGCACCAACCGCAAAAAACGATAGATATGGTGTGTTTTCTGCCAATCGGCCTGGCAAGAATCGCATCCGCCTCTTCTCGGGACCATGGGCTAGTCAGGTGGGTAGATGGCCTAAGAGGAGCTCATTCGCTGCCCCATGTCCTGGTCCCCCAAACCATCGTCCTCATCCTGAGAGACATCGTGTATATGTGCTTCCGGGGGCGGAAGACGTTGGAAGGGACTTATATGATTGCAAGGAGGCTCGTTCTGGGTAGATGCATAGGCGCGGGCTGACGAGGCGTCGTGTTTCGGGAAGTGATCGGGGGCATGTTCTTGATACATGGAAGTGCTGGAGGCGTGGTCGTTGTTTGTTGCGACAGTGCCTGGAGATGGTTCGCGGGAGTGTGTAGGGTTACTGTCGTGCGTGCTTTGTGGGCGAGCTTTGATCGCGTCAGCTTGCAAATTTCAAACAGGGATTGCTGACAGGAGAAGGTGTTTTCGAGGCCGGATCCAACAAACGTTCCTGCCAAACGATTAGACGATGAGGCCGAATACCCCTTCGTCGATCGCCCGGCGAACACTGAAGACCTGGAAAGACGACCGATGAAGATCTAGAAAAGGACGGCTACTTACTGATTCTCTGGCCGCGCGCTTCTTTTTCGACGAGGAGGCGTTCGAGCAAAGTATACTCGGACCGCGACAGATATGGTCCCTTCTGCTTTGGAGTAAGGGTGGGAGTCGGCGGAAGGTGTTGTGGACCTCGCTCAGGGCCATGCTGCACCCGGTGGGCATGGTGTTCACGAGGTGTGCGTGGATCTGGCTGCCTTGCAGCCTCGCCTTCAAGCTCAACATAGTCTGGATAGCGCGGACAGGAGTTCTGGCTCGGCCCGAAGTGTGCGCCTACATGGATGAGACATCCAGTATCACCTGAGTTTGGAGGAGTTGCCGGCGCATGACCGCAATTGAGTTCAAAGTCCTTCTCACCACTGAGCATCCGGCGAAGCTCAGCCTCAGTGGCCTCGGAAGTCATGTTGCCTTGTAGGGGAGGCTGAAGCGCAAGGTACTGTCCGTAACCGTGAGTGAGACGGGTGGATGCGCGTTCCAGGTGACCAGCTGAATGGTCTGTGATAAAGATGGATCGTCCCCACACCGACTCGGTGCAGTCAGGTTCTCAAGATATCGAGCACACTAGCAAGAGCGAGAGGAAGATTATGCCAATGATAGAGAAATAGTTGGGGATATCGTAAAGGCACTTTATACCACACTGGTTACGCAGCCAGTAAAGGGGTCAATGCCGCGAGACCTACATACAGACTGTTGGCTCGGAGGTATGTGTACGCATTCAGTTCATTTGTAACAGACTTACAACCCTCGAACCTTCTCACCACTCGCTGTAGGCGATGATCGATTGGTCAGTGCCATAAATAATGGCAGCAGAAGCACCAATGTGCAAGGGCACGGCTCCCGGCAGTCTCGGGGCGCTCATCATACCGTCTACCAGATGGCCGGTTCATCGCCGCAAAAGGAGCCGCATTGGCCAGGCACTATCGGAGCTTTTGCAGAAACGCATCACTCGCTCCATCCGTTGCATCTGGGCTTGAGTTTCATCCTTCTGGACAGTTTGGGTCACATCCCGAGCGACGAGGTCTGAGAGGTATTCTTGACAATGTGCATTAGAGCTGATACGTAAGATATATCACTAGCCTCTGTACCACACTGTTGCCAGGGACAGCCGTTAGTCCGTGGTGGGTTATTTCCAACGCATGTCAGATTGGTCAAGGTGGTATGCTGGAGGGATTACACGCAGGTGACAAGCTCTAATCCCAAGAAACGTTAGATCACAGCCGGGAAGGACAACATCCTAAGGCTGAGCTAAGGTCGAGTTTGGCAAGGTGATTTTACTCGAGAGCCGACACTGACGTCTGCCTATACGCAGGGCTTACCGACACTTAGCAAGATGACTTCACCCCGTCAAGAATACATCCGGGCAGAGTAACCGCATTTGATGAAATGCGCATACTGCGCTTGTAGCAAAGTCGATGGGTGATTGGTGAGCTTATGGGATACTTGCATGCAGGGACTCACCGGTTCGAACGTAACTTCAAAGCCTTGCGCTGCTCGCGACTGCGACTTGCGACTGACAGCCACCCTCGTGACTACAAGTCACACCCGTGACAGAACCGCAGTTGCAGTTGCAGTTGGAGAAACGCTAGCCGCACCTACACTGAGTATCCAACAACTTCTCATATGCTTCGCAGTGACTACCTTTGTGCGTACTGGATGCAAGGCCTCGATACCCAACCAAGCACGACAAACAAGCGCAATGCAAACTATGTCACGTAAGTCGGCTCCTATGGAGCAGGACAAAGGTATGCAAGCGATGAGGATTGCGGTGTGCTTGCCTGACCTGTGGCATTGACCAAATGTAGTGTTGTCCGACAATTTCGATGTATGCAAGGCGGGGATCGCGAGGGCTTTGCCTCAAAGAGGCCAGTGACGTTTGTTCCATCCACTGATCGAACATCCGGCAGAAGCACAGTGTGTGGGGCACATCTGGATTCAAAGGAATGCAAGGAAAAGCGGGGCCTTTCGGCGGAGCCGATTTATACATCAGCAACGGCATGCCAGCCTTGTTTGAAGCGAGACTGCATATCCGACCAGACCCAGAATATTGGGTCAGGAAGGCTAGGGTTTCCAAGATCGCTTGATGAGTCTTGCGAGGGTCCCACGTGTGCAGCGGTGTTGGCACCCTAAACGAGCCTCTTGAGCCGCACCGCCATCGCGCATTTGCGCGCTGGTCAAACGACCCGGGCAGGATGGACTAGAACGGAGAAACGTTTTGATTCATGCACGTTGGCACGTATGGTATATGATCGTCAGTATCGCACTTACGCGCCGGTAACGCCGTGCCGTCCCAATGGCGCATCCCAAACATGGGTAATGGTGAAAAGTGAAATCTCTAAGCGCCATTGCGAAGCTCTCTCCTCTTTGCGACGGCGGTAGCAAGCTCCTCGAGCACCTTCTCGGTATCTTCCCAGTTGATGCAAGCGTCTGTGATGGAGACACCGTACTGCAGGCCGTCCTTGCCCTCCTTGGGAACCTTTTGGTTGCCTACAGCTTGCGTTAGCATTTGGAACAATCGAAATGGTAGGGGCCAACTCACCCTCGTTGATGTTGCTCTCAATCATGACACCCATAATACCTGTCTCGCCCTTGGCGATCTGCTCGGCCAAGACGTGCGCGACCTTGGGCTGGTTCTTGTGGTTCTTTTCAGAGTTGCCGTGGCTACAGTCGATCATCAGGCGCGCGTTGAGACCCTTCTTCTCAAGGTCTGCACGGGCATCCTTGATGCTGACCTCGTCGTAGTTGGTACCCTTCTTTCCACCGCGTAGGATGACGAAGCAGTCCTCGTTGCCAACAGTTCCAACAATGGCGACAACACCGGGCTTGGTGACAGACAAGAAGTGGTGAGGGTGCTTGACAGAGCCAATGGCATCAATGGCAACACCAAGGGTGCCATCTGTGCCGTTCTTGAAGCCAACAGGGAAGGAAAGACCGGAGGCGAGCTCACGATGGAGCTGAGACTCGGTCGTCCTGGCTCCGATAGCACCAACGCTGAGCAAGTCGGCCAAGAACTGAGGAGAAATAGTGTCCAACATCTCACTGGCCAGAGGCATGCCCTTCTCAGTCAAGTCGACAAAGAGTTGTCTTGAGATTCGGAGCCCCTTGTTGATCTTGAAGCTATTATCGATGTCTGGGTCGTTGATCAGACCCTTCCACCCAACTGTTGTGCGGGGCTTCTCAAGGTAGGAGCGCATGACGATGAGGAGGTCATCTTCGTATTTCTCCTTCAGCTTGAGCAGTCGGTCGCAGTATTCGAGAGCTGCTTTGGGGTCGTGGATCGAGCATGGGCCGATGACTACGAGAAGTCGACCATTCTTGTCACGGCCTTGGACAACCTCGACTGTCTCATTGCGGCCCTTGAGAACGGTCTCTCTCGATTTCTGCGACTGAGGAATTTCGCTCTGGAGGAGGTCTGGGGGTGTGAGGGGGTTGTAGCCACGGATGCGCCAATCCTCAGAATTGGCAGCATCTCCTACTGACTTGTTCTCGATGTAGAACTATGGAATTCCGTTAGAGAGGAGAAACTGGTGGGGTAATGCAGGGGCAGCGGATAGTGCGGATACTTACGGACATAGCTGCTCTAGGTCTGTACTGCGGAAGAACTCTTGTATTTTGTAAAGAACAGTCAATTGCTTGAAGGATAAACTTTTATCTGCAGCGCAGCGTACATTTACGTCGTTTGTGGGGCAACCAAGACTCATGCATGTGTGAATATGACAGTCCGTAGTCGGCCCTTGTGTGATTGGTTGGACCTTTCTCACCGCCGTCGATCCCTGGAATTCTGGCAAGGGCGGAGGCATGGCGCGATTCTTGACGCGTCTGGATCCCAAACCTCGATAAGTCACCAGCCTTACGCATCTGGGCTACGGATTGCACTTTGAGTCTTATTTGCAATACTCCGCTTCCTTCATATTTCGTGACTTCCGATCTCACAATTCTTTGCGTCGTGATCGAACGCGCAAGCACTCGCGGGTCCAGAAGGCAGAAGGCACTTGCTTAATGCTAGCTATCACCTTCAGGCTCGGTCGAAGGCATGTGGCGTAATTGTGCTCATACCTTTCTATGTCGAAGTTTTCCATTGAGGCGTCAAGGGCTTTGTTTTAATATTATTGCTAACATGCGTCTGTATGCGGTCATAGGAGCTGCTCCACCATCGACGTCATGGCTACATATCAAAGGCTCATTCTACTTCAATTGACAGCAATTGCTCCCAGAACTCCAGCAGATGACATTAAAAGGAAGTTGAGGTCTACAACTGAAATTTTGTAGTATCGAAAAGGCCTGCCAATACATTGAACCGTCAAAGAAGCTCACATTCGCAATGGGCGGCCTCGACTTTGCGTCTCTCTCCACCATCCCAATTAGCTACGCAACCTGCTCTCTTGGCTCACCAAACTCCCCACCCCCACTTCTGGACCGCCTCGATGCAATCTCGAAAGCCGGCTTCTCCGCCGTCGAGCTATCTTTCCCCGACATCCTCTCGTACGGCCAAACGCTCCTAGGCCACGAAGTGCAGCCGAAAAACTACGATGAACTCGAGACAGTCGCAGGCGAGATCAAAAATGAATGCGACAAGCGCAGTCTCGGCATCATGATGCTACAACCCTTTGCAAATTTCGAAGGCTGGCCAGAGGGCTCAGACGAGCGCAAGGATGCATTTGAGCGGTTGGACGGCTGGATCAAAATAATGAGGGCGGCGGGCACAGACATGTTGCAGGTTGGGTCTACGGACACAAAGTTGGAGAAGCTGGACAAGAGTCGCATCGTGCCTGATTTTCAGGAGCTGGCTGACAAGCTGAAGCAGCATGGGTTCCGTGTTGCATACGAGAACTGGTGCTGGTCGACGCATGCGCCAGACTGGAAGGATGTATGGGAGATAGTGAAGAAGGTAGATCGAGACAACATTGGGCTGTGTTTAGATACGTTCCAGACCGCTGGCGGCGAGTGGGCAGACCCAAGGACTGAGTCTGGGTTGCTTGAAGATGTGCCAAAGGACGAGCTGGAGCAGCGGTTTAAGAAGAGCCTCGAGGAACTTGGAAAGACACTACCCAAGGATAAGATCTATCTGCTGCAGATCAGCGATGCCTACAAGGTACCGCAGGCGTTGGAGGACAAGAGGGACGACGACGGCTTGCTGCCCCGTGGTAGGTGGAGTCACGACTTCAGGCCTCTACCGTACAACGGCGGTTACCTCCCTGTCGTGGATGTAGCACGGGCTGTGCTCAACACCGGTTTCCGTGGATGGTTCAGCTACGAGGTCTTTGACGGTGGCAAGGAGGGTAAGGGAGGGCATGTTGATATTTTCTCGTATGCGCGCGCAGCAAAGAACGTGCACAACCGACTATTGGCAGAGTGTGCTGGTAACAAGGTCCCTGAAGATATCGCGACACGATGACTTTGACTAGACGAAGCAGACCATATGTATGAGGGAGGGTCACAGTACATACAAAGAAGAAGAATCGAAAAGAAGATCTCAAATGCTCCCTCTTTCTTTGAATCACAGACACATTGGCCTACTAGCCTGCTGCTCCAGTTGTACGCGCAACGATATCCGCCACAAGCACCCATATCAATGTCTTTGTCACATTCAACTTCGTCCTGTAACAGCATCAGCAAATTTATCAACACTTCATTCCAGGATAAGGACACGACCTAGACTCCTTCGGCTTGTCCTCTACATCCTTGCCCGTCGGAGCACTTGTTGTAGACGCCTTCCTGCTTCTTGTCTCCGTGACGAGCGTTGTCTTCGCCTCGCCGCAGTACACAGCAGGGAACGGGTACGGACATCTCGGATCCTTGGAAACAACACTGGTCTGCACAACAGTTTCGCCAGACTGCTGGGGTTTCGATGTTTTCGAGGTCATACTGGACTGAGGACTCGGGGATGCAGGCGTAGAGGCAGACTGTACGAATGACGAAGGCCTCACGGTTTTGGTTAGGGTACTTGTGATTTGACTTGTAATTGTTGGATGCTTGACCATTATTGTCGTCGGCGTGGCTTTGGGCATGCTGGCAGTGATGGTAATGTGGACAGTAGATGTCTGCGCCGCCGAATTAGGAAGACGACCTGGGTCGAATATAACGGGATCGAACATGCCGGTATTTTGGATGCTAGACAAGATTACTGCCGACATGGTAGTGATAGGAATATCAGCATGGACTGTTGACAAATTTGAGGACGACTGAGCCGGACGACTCGTCAGGAACGGTATGTCGGGCGTCGCAGTTGTCAATGTTGCTGACACATTGAAGTTGCTCACTGTCGTTGTGATCGTAGTTGCCGTGGCGTTGCTGTCTGTTGCGCCTGATGCTGGCCAGTGGAATGACCAAAGCGCGTTCCATGCGCCTGTGCCCGATGAACTCAGCATGGAGGAAGGCACGGTGCTGTTAGTTAGTGGTTTGGTGGAAGTTACATTTGCGTACGGGCCGCGACATCCTGAGTGACTAGGAGCTGGCAGCGTTGCACTTGCTGTCATGAACGTTGGCGCATGTTCGCTGTTGGAGACTACCGAAGAGGAATGCAATATCGAATAAGAGGCAGTTTGCGTGGCAATTGGATGCAAAATGCTAGCCACAGCTGTGTTGTTGCGGGAAGCAGATGGAGCTTCATCATGGCCATCATGGCGGGCTGTAAGCAATACGAGCGAAGGTAGTAGGATCATGCTGATATATATCAGTTGTCTTATGTTTGGTGATAGTCATGAGGAGATCGTTATGTGCAATAGTAAATACCAGTTGGCAACCTGATGGATGCACTGTGTGGTTACAGTGGCGTAGAGAAGCGGATAGACTCCATAATGTCGGTCAAGGGGTAACATTCACAATGTTCCGCATCAAGGAGAATCGGCATGAACAACGTGTAAGCGAGCAGGCCTCCAACGAAGTGAATCACAGCGTTCTGTGAATAATTGTGAACAAAAGGCTCTGAAAGGAAGAAAAACATGTCGCGAGAGCGCAGCCGAGAGGCCTTCAGCCCGTCCACACCTAAACGTCCCTGATCATCGGCCCTAAGCACCTGCACCGTCCATTCTCACATTCTCTCCTCTCACTCTCTGTCTTCGTGTATCCTGCGACATTGATGTTCTCGCGGTACATGAAAGCCAAAACATCGCCGAATGTCCTTTGGTCCAAGGGGAATGGGTCGTACAGGACACCATCCAATTGCGCTGGGTATTGATATGTGCGAGTAGCTTTGCGAGCGTCCCTCTCGTCACCTGCCCAGTAGACAATATCGTTGAGTTCGCGCAGACGGTTGTTCTCTGTTTCAATGCCACGGAGGGTGGCATTCTCTTCCAAGATGAGGCACAAGGGAGTGCCGTTGTGACGAGGGCGTGGGCCGAGATCGACAGCATTTCGGTGTGCAGCTTTCGACTCGCATTCGATCCCGCCCGTGACTGCGGGATCTGAAATACTGCGCACTTGTTTGTGGTGCTTCTTGAGGAGCTTTCTGACAGTGTTTAAGGAAGGCATGTTGACTGTCTCGGGATGTTTGGTTAAGGTCCGGAGCTGGGATTGGGACTTGTTCAATTTGAGGTTATTGCTATATTTGATTTTATGGATAAAAGACAGATTCGTAGTTCAGGTGATCTTATAGACGCTGACAGTAATATTATTAGCAGAGATGTTGGGTAGGATTTTACGAACCATAGTTCCTCTACGTCGAACCACTACACGATCAACCACGCCGGCATACAGAAAACGCAGCTTGAAGGTACTTCTGGAACCAAGACCAGCTATTTGGATCGCAGGAATGGATTTCGTACTGTAAGTGGCCATCTAAGGGTCACTGTCTGCACTGACTTCGATCTCCCAGGTCTATCAGCAGCAGACGGAAGCTGGAAAAGAACGATGATTCCTTCGAATTGGTTCCTATAACGCCTCAACGCATGCGCTAAGCCTTTTCGCAATGTAGTCTCAAGCCTCTGTCTCGATACCCCCGCCCTCACCTCTCTCTTTGTGATGCACCAACTCCTTGACCTTGTTCTTTCCACGATCTGCCGTATGCTTCATCCACGCCAACGTTCTTGGCCCTTTCCATTGCATCATACCACGGTTTTTGCGGTGCAGTTGCTTGTTGTGTTCCTTGTAGTCCTTGATTTGATCGAGTGTGCCTCTCTTCCCATCATCGCTGAGCTTGCTATCGGTCTTCTTATGCTTTTGTAGGAAATTTGGAGTGATTTTCTCTATCATTGACTTGTCGTCATCTTCGGAATCTGACGAGGATGAGTCGTCATCGCTCGCTGAGCTTTGGATATTGGGCGCGCCGGACTCGTTGCTCTCATCCCAACCAGAGTACTCCTGGTCGTTACAGACATCGAGTACTTCCATGACATTCATGAGATGCTTGTCGCTCTTGGCATAATCTTCATGGTAGCCCGAGAGACCAGACCAGAACGTCAATGTCATCTCAATCTGGCCAGCTTTTTCGCCATAGCTTTCGAGTACATTGTTCTTCGCGCGGTTGAGATCACCTTTCCAGACGTCAAGGCGGACAGTCTGCTCTTCATTGTCGATCACATCCTTCAGCCACAGGATCCAGAACGCGGGGCTGTGGTCGCGCAACGTGGCGTCCTGCCTGAACTCAACGATGAGCGGTGACGCATAACGAGCTTTCACCGGCAGGCGAATGGACTTTTCACCTCGCGAGCTCCACATGGTCCCGCCTTCTTCATGCTGCTTAACCTTGCCATTACGTCCTCGCGAATGAAGCTTGGCCTTACCAAGGCTGGACGTAATTTTCATTCTTAGAGGCGCCAATTCCGATGGCACGTCGATGGCCTTGACGACTGGTTTGATGTCAAGCGTGCCGTATTCCCAGCCTAGCATCTCTCGTGGCAATTGGACCTGCAAGCTGCGGAACACCATGGAGATACGAGCACGTCCGTAGCCTACACCGCCAGCCAGTGGATAGATGCCATTGACTTGACTGCGCTCGTTGAAGACTTTCTCCAGTGGCAAATAAACAACGCCAAGCAGTGCGTCGTCTTCATGTACGCGAGCATCTCGAACGGCAATGTGAACTTCTGTGTTGTGCACATCCCGGATGAAGCGTTCACAGCCAGCGTTGAAGAACGG
This sequence comes from Didymella arachidicola, assembly GCA_016630955.3. Lineage (NCBI taxonomy): Eukaryota > Fungi > Ascomycota > Dothideomycetes > Pleosporales > Didymellaceae > Didymella > Didymella arachidicola. The sequence goes on along the minus strand of CM049997.1, from coordinate 573,777 downwards.
CTTCGAGTTCTTTGGCTTAGTACGTGTCTTGAAGGCCTTCTTGTGGTTGAGAATGATGGTGCAGTAGGATGAGGGTAAATGGTCTCCTTCTTCCTCTTCGTCGCTGGCTGCAGCATCCTTGTCCCCCTTTTTCTTATTCAGTGTTTCCAGTTCCAACCCCGTGATTTGATGGATTTGTACACTGAGAATTCCAGATGGATAACCTTCGGCTGGTGGCGACGCAATAATGAGCTGGTCTTGACGCGATTGGAATTCTTCTTTCTTCTGCTGCTCGATCTCAGGTCTGTGATCGACGCTAGCCTCACGCAACTTGTTCTCTGCTTCTGCGTACGAGTCCTTCTTCAGTTGATCGATAGTGTTGATGTCAGGATCTTCTTGTTGTATTTCGAGTTGGTCGTCTGTGATCCTGGTCTTGGAGTAGTAGCCGAGACTCCATGACAACTTGCCAGGCATACCTTCCCCTGCCTGAAGGGCTTTAAATCCATCTTCGCGGTCTTGCATCTTGCCGTTCGTCTTGGGGCCTTTCATGATATCCTTAAGATCCAGCTCGATACGACCAAGATCATCGTCGGCGGTCGTTCGGTCAGAATCCCAGAGCTGCAACCGCAAGCGCTCGTCGACGTTCAGCTCATCCGGAGTGACCAGAACGTAGCATTCCTCATCCCAGTGCGGCTCCATGTTGTTCTGTAATACACGAGTGGACCACACCGGCTTACCGAACTTCGCCCACCCAACCGTGATATATGGGTCTGCCGAGCCCTTCTTGAGAGGCCCAAGCCCCGCGTCACCCTCCTTGAAGTCAAATGCATGGTGTATACGCACCACAATGATACCTTGTGCAACTGTGTCCTTCTTAAAGTCGTCGCCCATCATCATATCTTTCAGGTTGAGGGTGAGAGATTTCGGTGCTACATATTCGGCGAGTGCGGCGTCCATGGAAGACTGGACGAAGCCTGAGATGAGTGGAACATCCATCAAGTTAGGTCCCCGCTTGATCAGGGGTACACAAGAGAGGTTGACCTTCGGTTGCCCGAGAAAGGACATGGTACAGACCGAGAAGAATGGAGGATCGGGGCAGAGTTGGAGTCTGATGCGGACGACGCCTACAATACCAGATAATTCGACCCAGACGGCTAAGAACAGTCAGCGGGATGGAGGCATCATGCACAGATCAACTTACGGAGCTTGATTTTTCCAGGGAGATAGAAAGCAAGGTAGAGATGGGCGTGGTTCGCTCTTGACTTTATGCCGTGTCCACCTTTTGGGCGGTATGCGAACGCAATCTCCATGTTGACGAAGTCCCCCTCTTCAGCGTCCATGCTGTCTGAGGGATGTTCGTCACCACTCTCACCATTATCGGCGACCGTTCTGTCCCCATTTTCTTCGTCGGCACTCTTCAGATTTCCATCGGCGTTTACGGATCTTGCAGCCGCGCCTGTTGGTAACCACCTGACACCAAGCAGACGGATTGCTTCACTACCCTGTCCAAGGTCCTCGACTGCGACCATGCGCACCATGCTTGGCAATGATGCTTGCATAACGTCTTCGAGTGTGTCCGAAATGCTGGTGAAAAGGTCGGGGTTGATCAGAGGCCAGATCGATGCCATCAATGAGTTGAGCCACTGGGTGCTTTCGGCAGTCTCGCTTTTAGCAAGCTGCTTGCCCTTTTGACGCTCTGCGTTCCAGACTTCGACGTCCCATACGTTCTTAATCTTGTTGTCCGTCCATTGCCTCATAAAGAGAATAGTGCCTATGGCAATACCAGCTGAAAGAGTAAGCTCGATCAGATGAAAGAACTGCTTGATCCACCCTGACGAGTCGCGCGCAAACCAGAACAGGGCTCGCAAGCTGAGTAGGCCGATGGCAATGAGCCCTAGCCCAACCTCGACGGCCCTTCTGTAGACGGTTGTGATCTCTTGTCGTGTATTGTCGAACTCCGGCGGTGGGAACAAGACCTCCATGGCTTTGTGCGAATTTTGGGAGTCGCGCTGGTCATCCTCGAGCATGTCGTCTGTCTTTTCAATACCACCGGTACCAGTTCTCGTCTTTGGTTCTATCCCTACAGGCGGATCGTTCTCGGATGTGCTCTTCATCTCCTTGTCTGTGAAGTCGTGGATTTGAACGGGGAGATGCGTTATTGGATCTGTTACTTCTCGTTCTGTACCATCCGCGCTGAACTTCTTCATGTGCTTGCGCGCCTTCTTTGGGTTTTGCTCTGTCATAATACCCTCTGTTGTGTCTTCAGCCCCTTGCTCAGAGTCTGCATCTTGTGGTAGCTGCTTGCTACTCGCTGTCACAGTATGTCCAGCGTGATCTGGCGCCTGCTCCCTGTCCCGCTCTAGGTTCTTGTTCTCTGCATCGTAGGGTTGGCCATCTTCAGTGTTCGTGTCCGTGCCACGTGTAAAGGCATTGTATGCGTCGCCGATGCGCTCGCGCCCGCTTCGCTCATCCACACTGTCCTCGTCTACATCTGGGTGCCCGTACTCGTCCTGCCGGCGCTGCTTCTCTTCTCGGTATCTTTGAACAGTCGGTATGGGATTGCGCGCAGTGTATGGCGACTTGTGCGACCTGCGCGCGCCTTCGATGTCTTCTACACCAGACATGGTGAGACTTCGTGATGTGTGGAAAGCGTGCTCGTGGACGGTGTGGGTCGCGTCGTGATAGTCGTGAAGGAGTCGCGCGTAGGTGGTCAATTGCTCATATCGTGGGCAGCCGTGCAGTCATCAGCTGTGTATTCATAAGTCTGGACATAAGAAACAAGGTTGGAAGCAGATCGCAATGTAGAATGCAATCCAGGCCCGCAGAAGCTTGGAGACTTCCTCGTTTCCAGGTGCTGAGGCTGTTTACACCTGACGTAGGCTAGAGGATTCTAACAGGCCACCCTCAGGACTTGTTAGCTCAGGACAGGCATCTGCACCCCACATGCAGCACGTTATTCGCTCCATCAAGACCATTGAGTGCCGTCGTGCCGTTTCGGTGAGGCTTGATCGTCACCGAATGACGTCTTCTCTCAGCTTTGACGCGTTCTCAGACCACCTAGCCACATCAGTCACTTGGCAAAACGTGCGGGGAACCAACAAGTGCGCGAATATCGTCTTGATGGAAGGTCTGATGGCACGTGAAGAAACCTGCTCACATCGTCACTCTCCCTGAATCTGGTCTTGAAAGATTTCTGCGGTTCATAGAAGCACCGTCAAGCACTTCTTCTCGGCACTCGTTCGGTCATGTGGTGCCGAACCCTGCAGCGATCCCTACGAAATTGATGTGGCTGTGATCCACTCCGCAGCCACAACACCAGAAATAAACGGTGTCTTTCTTGTGCTCGACCGCTCGGACATCAGTCTAAACAGACTATGAGCATGGATACTGAAAATTGCGGGCGACGCGTGCCGGACAGGTGAAGTTACGTCGAGGACTGTAGAGGAAGTAGCGACTGGAAACAGGAAGGAAAGAGCACACCGCTGCAAGAAAACTTCAACCAGCTTTGTCACCCTCTGATTTCTCAGCCACTTCATTGCTCCACATGGACTCTTCCCCGACAATTCATTCTGGTGATAGTCGCCGCTCTGGTAATCACATCAGTCACACCTGCATGGGCCAAGGGTACGAGATTTTTCTTCGATGCATGAGTCGATATTAGCCATACGGCCGAGCGACACTGGAAACTACGCAACACAATTGGGCCAAGCGTAAGGAAAAGACAGAGTGAGCAACAGCACCAAGATAAACCGCATCTGCCTGAAGGTGTTCATCATTCGGAATTGACGTCAGGAATCCGAGCATACCAATTTCATCCGGAGTGCTGGTAGAACGCTAGCGTCCAGACAATGTCGTTCATGGTTCGCAATGCCATCAAGCTGCTCTGCCGAAAGTACCTGATCGTTCAATCACGACACCGCAGGCAACAAGGTGCTGACACAACCCGCTGCTGAGTCACCTCACGCCCTTCATGTCGGAATACGCTTTCGATCCCGCTAACGGCATAACATCCCCACTCCGACCCTTCGCACCACGAACCGCACATGCATGTCTTCGTATTGACCAGTCAGAGTGCCAGCTCCGTGCTTGTTAATTCACCGAGATATCTGTTTGGCTAAGCTTTCTCCGGAAACCCTTGACGAGATTATTTGGGACTTGTGGGGCTGCACATGGCAATGCTCCGTTTCCGGCTCACCTGTGGTTCGCTACCTTGCCTGAAGGGGGTTCGACGCGTCGCGTCGGCGTTGGAGGCCTTGTCGTGCAATCGCGTAGTGCATCTGAAACCGGTGGTGAGATGAATGTGGTGAAACACCATTGGCACTCATTGGTTAGCAAAACAGCCTTCGAATGTTGCAGCACTATGAAGAGTCATTCCGAAGCATAGCTTAGCAAGCGTATGCGTGAAGGTACATGGAGGATGTCATAGGTAGGGATCTTGTGAGTCGAGAAACATATGCATATAAGGGTAGTGGTTGAGCAGCGATGGTAGTTACCAGTACACATCAAGCTTCATTTGAGTATCCAGCACCAAGAGCTCGAGACAATTCTTGCATCCATCATAGGGCCCGGTTCTTCCAGCAAAACCCAGCAGCATCACATCGAGACGCCTCACATCGAAAATCTTCGCAATGGCTTCCAACACATCACATAACAATACCTCGACAGGCCGGCCATCAACATCGTCGACAACCACATACACCGCGCCACCATCATACGCAATGTCAGACGCGTCGTCCGTCAAATCCACATCGTCTACGGTCAAGAAGCATCTTGTATCGGTCTTCAATCGAAAACGTAAGTTGTGTTTTCTCCTTTGACACATCGCTCCTGTTCTGATTTCGTAAAGTGAGCTCGAGCTCAGCCCAGGCACCAACAAAGACCACCAAAGCACCAAGCGGAAAGGATGGTTTGTCAACAGAAGAGAGGAAGATTCGGAACGAGGCGCGGGCGAGCTATTACTCGACACTGGGCTGAATAAAGGCTTCTTGAGCTCGTGAGATGCTGCTTGGATCATTATCAGATTGTTTGACCCCTTTTGTACAGGCATAACTTAATAAGAATGTCAGGGAAAGATACCCATAGACGTGAGGCATGATAATGTGTTACACCAGTATTCATCCAGTATTCATGCAATCTCTCAAAACAAATCTTGCGTATTGTTCCATGCCGCGCCGTCCAGCCATGCCAAGAAATCCTCCGCTTGAGTTGGGATAGGCTCCATGCCGTCCAGCATTGGGATATCGAAGAACCCCGGTCCTGTCGCAGGGGCCATGTTGCCCACCTCACTGCCGAGATTGCTACCGGTGGTTGGTGGCTCAAAGTTGAGCACCTCGTCTAGAACCAGCGCGAGCATTTTATTAAGCTCGGTACAGAGCTTGTGATTGCCATCTCCAGGGAGAATGAGCCACTCAAGGCTGGAGGTCAGCACGGAGAGGTTCCGTATCACATCGGCTCGAAGTACAGTATCGGGGAGCGGGACACCTTCTATCGTGGATTTACGCAGCTCAAGCGCAAGGACACCGGCCGCGGGGAAGCAGTAGAACATGATGACCGTGGCGAAGTGCCGTCGCGTCTCGTAAGCACCGTTCAGAGGTTTGGTGAAAACGAGGACAGTAGAGAGTAGTTTGAGAGACACGTCGAGTAAGGCAGGGAGGGCTTGTTGTGTTTGACGCTGGAGGAGGCGTTGAATCTGGAAGTGTGTGTGCAAATTCTCGAGGTAGGCAGATATCAGGCGCACTGTGATACCGGCGCCAAGTCGATGCCAGGCAGAGTCGTTGTCGTACATCTCGTAGCGCAGATGGCTAGGCAGGGACTCCCAATACTGCGAGCATTCCGCTGATATCGTTCTGGGATAAGTTCAGTCTAGATAGCTCGACGGAGTCTCAGCCGTTCACTCACCTCATATTGTGGGCTACATCACTGTCTTTCTCCCCGGACAATGACTGCTCCAGTAGCCGCTCTTTGAATACAGCATGCTGACAGCGCAATCGAATACATGTCGAGGGGTGTATGTGGCCGTCTGTGTTCCAACCGTTTCCGTCCAATCGTGACAACGCCTTGTTGATGACCTCGGGATTTTCAGAGACAATGACATCGTCACTGACGTCGAGCAATTGCTTTCGATCACTGTACCTCCAGCCTATCATTGGTGGACGACCAAAGAAAATGGCCAGTGTCTTGTCGATTCGATAGACTGCAGAATACAATCGTCTTCTGGCTTCGCGTAGAAACAACGGCTCTGAATTCGTTCGTTCTGCATATCCTCCTTCGCAATGCATGCCGGTAGCATACAGAGCTGATACGCTATCTCCAAGTCGGCGCCAAGTCCCGTGATCTATCTTCATTAGCGGTGAGGGAAGCGTCTCTAAGGCTACTACCTACAATTATCACCGTAGGAGCTGCTGATCGTGAGCATATTGGTGTAGATCAGCCACACCATAATATCGTTGACAGCGCCGTGAATCTGGCAGAGATGTATGCAGTCATTGGAAGCATGAATCATGTCTTCGATTAGTTCGTCCCTGTCGAGCCTTGTGCCATCATCGAGCGTGAAAATTGGGTCGTGTGGTGATGTAAATTGAGCATTGGAGCATACAATAGCCAGTATGAGACCGAGCGTTTCCCACCGTAAGTTTTTACCCGTGAACAGCGTATGGAACTCTGAAGCGCGCATATCAGGAGGTACTCTCATGGGTCGCGCCGTGTTCCTTGTCATCTCAGCGTATATCGCGACGGTATCGTTCTCGGTGTTTGCAAGCTGAGCCAGGTCTAATTTCAATTGTGGCAGAGCCGATATGATCAGCGGGCCTATCAATGCAGAGGCCTTTTGTTGTTCAAAATACAACTTGAAAGACTTCTCGAAGAATGAGATCGGCAGAAGCTTCGTGACGATTGAATGACCTATGCCGATCTGGCAATGGCGGCTGCCAAGTACAGATCTGTCAGACACAGAAGGTGTCCTGCTCGTCCTTTCTGACGGCTGCTCGTGCACGCTATCAGGCAGAGGCTGCTCTTCGACGAACACACTGGCATAGCTAGTCGATCCGAGAAAGAAACCTCGTGTAGGGTCCTGATTTGGCTTGGTAGATCCTGCTCTGGCAGTGGTCTCAGGTGGCGTTGGCCAGGAGTTCCCCAGGTCGTTCCTGAGTGTTGGTGGGCTCAAGGTCAATGGAGCAAGCCTCTCAGGGTGCGTACTGAGCTTTCGACGGCGTGGCTCGGGCTTCTTGCGTGGTGTGCCAGCCGGCTTGGTCATAGGATTGGGATGATAAAAACACTCCAGTGGTCAACACCGTGTAACTTAATTGTGGCATATTCGTCGGCTCACTTGCTCAGCGATGCCTCGCGCTTGACATTTCTGACACGTTCCTGGTGTGTGGTCGCACCGGATCTTCGAGATTCTGCACGGCTCGCAACTTGGGCTCTGATTAGCTTTGCCGAAAGTCTCGGAGTATTGACAGACCTTCTTGGCTTTCCGTTCCTTCTGAGCTCCCTTGACATGGCTGAGGAGTGACCGATCCCAATCGGAGGATAGTAATGGACACAACAGCCCTCTGCTGTTGAGATTATTGCTCAGGTCGCTACTGTCCCGAGACCGATGTTTATTCCGTGTGGAGCGCATCGTGAGCCCGAAGGATGACATAGCAGCAAAGCGACTTGCTATTGGTCAACTTCAAGGAGAAGCGGGCCCGTCGGCATAAACGCGCAGACACCACCTGCCATTCGCTCTGCGACGCAGGTGTCATCAAAGCTGGAGAAGCAGTAAACAGAACCGCTGTTGCCTGATGAGTTGGAGACAGCTTTGTCTGCTTGTTGACATCTCCATCATTCATGTTGTACATGTCACGGAGCAAGGCAGTCTCGCGAAGTTACGGTCAGCACAGCTCCTCAAAGCCGCTTTCCGCTTTTCACAGCCTCGAACCTGGGTTTCCCTTCCACGTTCTTGCAGTCGTGAGCTCAGCTTCTCCTCGTCCCCGCAAAACCAACCGTTAGCCCAGCTGCCCACGACTCCTCGCACCAACCTTGCCAGCATGCGCAAGAGATGCACACCATCGCGAATATGTTTCGCAGATGTGCGTTGGAGCCGTCAAGCGCCAACGCATGATGCAGACGGCTACTGACCGACAAGGGGAAACCTGTCGCAGATCACTGGAGCAAACCATTGGCTCCAGCTTATAAGGTTGGTCACCATGCCTCACGCCCACGACAGAGCCAGGCTGTGTATGTCAGCGGCAACTGCTACAGACCGGCAAACAATGAACAGTTTGCGCCAGTCCTGTTCATCAGCAGCTGTGCGACTCGCAATTCGCTTTGTGAACACCGCCTTTTGATGAAACTCGGGCTTAGCGAGCGAGGCGCAGTGCAGCTCGGCACGACCTCGAGGCCTCAGGCTAAGGTCGAGATCCTGTAGCACTTCAACGGGATATTTCGAACTCGCAGCCTTACCAGCGCAAAGACCGCGATCGACGAGTGCAAGTCCGGCCGACGACGGTCAGTTGCATCTCGAATTCTTCAGTGCCAAACTTCTTGGTGGAGCGCAGCGCGAGCGTCAATTGCGGTTTGGTGCGACCCGGGTGCATTGCAGATGGGCTGCAGCTAAGCCAATAGCTGCCACCGGCGCCATCCTGCTTCACCGGTGGGCGTGGGGCACCGTGAGATGCGCTTAACCGCGAGTTGGAAGCAATCCTCACTCTCCATTCTCAGCCGCTTTGGAGAGATTCTTCTTGCGCGTCCTCCCTCGCCCGGTGCTATACGTTCCTCTGCTTGCCCGGACCACCCGTCTATCGCTGCCTTCTGTTTCGAAGTCCCGCGAGCCGTCTGTCTTTGCGATTCTGTCATTTCAGGGCCACCAGGCCGAAAAGCCAGCGCTCGCGCATAGTTCTACCAGGCAACTCAGGAGCTATAGTCCCAGGGTCCTCTGATCCTGCCCGGGCGCTCAAAGCGCCCCTCTGCGCATCATGTCCGGATTCCCTCAGTACTCATACCCGCCGCAGCATCAATTTTATTACCAACCGTCCGCATTTGAGCTGGCCCAAGATGTTGCTCGCCGCTCCAAGACCCCAACGGACTCCATGATCAACCATTCTGGATTGTCGCCTGGAAATTACTCCCCCGGCCCCCTCATCACAACGCCTCCACCGCTGAGCCGCAACCCTTCTCAGCAACCCGTGCCAAACCAGGAACAGGTGCCGGATCAGATCTATTGGGATGATGGCAGTTTTTCGAATTCTCCTATATCTGTAAGGACTCCAGACAACGAATCCTTCGAGGTGGAGATGCTCGACAACCCCGACATGCGCAGCTTCTATCAACAAGATTCCAACATCATGTCGACACAGGCTTCGCACAGCAACATTCAGGCTGTGGACTCCACGAGATTTTTCAGTGATCAAGGTATGTCAAGCATCTGAGCTGAGGTAATTTGGACTGACAAGGTCAGTACTCCACGATGTGTTCAATAGTACTTTGGCACAGCAGCAGCAGTTTCATTCGCAATTCAATATGCAAAACTTACCGCAACAGAACATGATGGCTGCTCAAGCACAAAATGCAGTGTTCAGTCCGAACTACACAACTCAGCTGCCGGCACACCTCCAGCGACAGCAGCAGGACCCATGGGATGGTCAAACGACTCCTCGGTTCGGAGGGATTCCGCAGACCGGACATGTCATGCTTGATCCGGCCTCTGATCCTACTCTCTACACACAGTTCCTAAACAACAATCACGTCAACTCTTGGACGGAAAATTTCACAGATCCAACTTTTCTAGTTTCTCCCAGCGAGCCCATGAATCCACCACAAGACATGATGTTTGGCTTCACCGCGCAGGACATGGGGCAACGACATCAGCATCGCGGATCTCAATCATCATTCATCCAAAGCCCTGTGGAGCACCGCTTCAATGGAGCACTGCAGTCACCGACCCAACCGACTTTCGTAAACCGCGATGCATCGTCAGTGCTGCTTACTGACAACTACATCGTATCGAGCCAAGATCAGTTCGTTCCGCCATCGCCATCCACCTCTTCAGTCGGACAATACTCCCAGTCTCTCTGCCAGCCTGTCCCCAGCTCACATGCTTCGACACCGAGCCTGGGCAGCTCTGATGGAAAGTACTCCTATCAGCAAGCAGATTCCGAGATGTTTGACACACCAGCCGTGCATCAACCCATTGCAAGCGTGTTCCCACCTCCTCAGTCATCGTTGCGAGGCAGCGCATCGCCTGGCCAGCCAATACCCGAGATCTCTTTCGGTACTTCTCCCGAGCCGGAGCAGGTGAGACGGGACTCGACATCGAAAGCTATGAGCAAATCAGGAGGTCGCGCACTGGGTACACACCTGGATCCCAGGGTCGCAAAGTCCGCGCACGACATGCGGAAGATTGTGGCATGCTGGCACTGTGTCCTTCAAAGAGACAAGTGCGGGCCTGGAGACACCTGCGAGAGGTGCCTTAAGCGCTCCCAGCGTCCGAACGCCGATTGTGGCCTAGGCTGCTCGCGTGTCAAGCTCATCGACTTGACATCAGCCTTTATCCCACATCTTGTCTCGCAGATGCACGAAGACCAATTCCTCACACAATACGTATCTCAACACATCCATCAATGGAACAATCTCGAGCTCACAGTCATGATGACATGCGGTCAAGATAAGATGCCGCGAATTCCTGTTAAAGTCTATGAGTTTGTTCCCAAGGGGGATGCACTCATCCAACAAATCCAATATCGCACGGATCCAGGGTCGAACAAACGTATGATGCATTTAAAGCAGAGCCCACCACTCGGTATGGTCCATATCAACTACAATGAGGAAAAGAAGTATGAGCGGTATGTCAGCGACATCGCTGATAATCACCTGGATGCATTCGGCGAGCTTTGCTGGATGGAAGATGACAACGACTTCCAACAAAAGCTATTCAGACTGATGACAAGAGTCAAGCCGAAGAATGAGGACGAGTCGAAGTTGTTTCGTGAGATTAACCGCCTCATCATTGTTACCTTTATCATGTCACACACCCTTACCATTGCACCCGAGACGAAATATGCTACACTTTCACGCATGCATTCATTCAACGGCCGCAACGAGTCGTACGCATCACCACGCATGACAAATCGCCAACTCAAATATTTCTTCTCCCGAGTGCAACGAACGATTCAGAACTCGCTCTTGAACAAGCTCCAACAGGTCTTCAAGTCTTCGAAGGGCTGCGACAAATGGTTAGCAGCGTTCATGACTATTGTCGGCATGTGCATGGCACTCGAGGATCAACAGAAGACAATTCATCTTGTGCAGACCACCAAAACGCAGACCGAAGGACTCGACAACCGCGATGCTCAAGCTCTTGCAGATCATGCCAATAGAGAGATTGACGAACAAGCGCACTTCATCCAGCAGATCTTCCGATGGAAGTACAACCGCAAGCACAATCCTTTGCTCAATTCGGAGCATGACTGGGAGAAAGAGGTTGGTTTTGGCGATGAATCAAGTGTAAGCTTCGTGCGACAGGTCGCACAGCTGGTCAAGGAGAACAGTAAGTCACCCAATAAGACGCGCCCAAGTCAGAATGCTGATATGAAATAGCCGATTATCTGCAGCAGCGACTGGCTGTGAGTATCTCGTCCGACAACCAAACGAAATACTCGTCTCGTCTCGTCGGCAAATTTCTAATGTCGTTCTGGATGCCACAATGATCATGTAACACGTGTTCCGGCTCACTTCTATGGGGTTACAACCTTTAGCGTTGTCGCGATCATTTGGAACTTACTTCCCATGATTGTACGCCTCTTCTCCCTCTTCTCAACGCCCAGCATCAAAATATGTTTTATGGCCCATGCAAAAGGCTTCACGACTTATGACTACCATGTTACGGCCTTTACAGTTCTCTCAAATCAACGGTCTTGTACGGATCTATACCCTTGAGCTGCGCATAACTGATCCCACGGGCGCAGCTGCTCGGATTCAGTGGTCAGCGGGATGCAAAGACTGGAAAATAATATCTACTATTGTCACTTGCAAAGATCTGATCTCCTGCCTATGACGAACATGGTGTCGATTGTCCAGCACCGCCACCGGCCGCGTTGCACGCCTAACCGGTCATTGTGGATCCACCCACACCGCAGACTCATCCCCCGCCTTTCGCGCCCAAATACGCTCGGGACGCACAAGGCTGAGGCGAAGTACCCCGTACCGGTACTCAGATCTGAGGTAAGGCGTCCCTTGTTTAGGGAAATGGTGCGCAGCCACCGCTCACATGCATCGATTGGGAAGGATCGCGAGTCTGCACGTAATCAGAATTGAACGTTGTGTTCGAGACAGTTCTAGGTACACGAAGAATGTATCGATACTCTGGTATTGAACTGGAATATAGAGGACCGTTCCAACTCCACTCATGCACGCTGAACCGAGCATAGTCGTCATCACATCGTAAGCTGTGGCATCCCTTTTCATGGATCTTCCTTGTGTCCCTTCATGCTGCGCTAAATTTAATGCCATTCTAAGCCATGTATTGTGAAGAAAAAATCACTGCAGAACCGAATCACGCCGAAGCGCTGACGTCAATGGGCACTGGGGTGGTGCCTCTTCAGAGGAGAGGTCCCAGGAAGCAAGGCAGCGCTCCTGGTCAATCTACGACTGGAGCTTGGCGAGCCTGTTCAGGGCACCAAGGAGACCTGCAACACATTAGCAAAATGCTGATTATGTTGAGTAGTGAGCAACTTACCAGTTGTACCGTTGGGCAGGGTAGAGAGCGCAACGGAATTTCTGTCGCCGACGGTGACGGTTTGTACGTTCGGGATGGCTGAGTCCTCCTTCAGCTTCTTGGCCCACTTGAACACGACCTCATCATCACGGTCATTGCCAGCGACGAACAAGAAATCAGGCTTCTTGGCGGACTCCTCGCACTTGCTGAGGACATGCTGGGCGGCGGTAGACTTGTCGAAGTCGATGGGCTCAATGATGACGTAGTCACGCGAGGGAATGGCTTTCACGCGTTGCTGCTCACAAGCATCGTTGATGTGATTGGCGCAGTCGCCAGCGTGGCGGATGGACGCATCAGGATCGTTGGCCTTATCGTAGCGGAAGAGGATCGCACAGTGGCGCTCCTCGACACGGCTGCCTTCGACGCGCTCCAGGTAGTACTGAAGGATGGGCTTGACGGAGTCCTTCCATTTGATAGTCTTCTCCTCGTTAGGAAACTGGATCCATTCATCTGAGTTGGGCTCGCGAAGGAAGCAGCCATTTTCAGCAATTATGCCCAAGCCGGGCAGGCGGTCAAACAGCAATTCTGTCTCCTGGACAGTACGGCCACTCATGATGTAGACAGCGTTCTTCTTGTCAGCAACCAGCTCCCGGAGGACATCGATAACACGCTCTGTGTTGGTAAGGACAGTGCTCTTGACCGACCCATACGAAGCGAGTGTGCCTTCGTAGTCGAGTAGGAAGAGGCGTTTTGATGCCTTCTCATAGGAGCTGGCGAGCTTGCTGGCCGAAAGGCGAGGGATCGACATCGTGTCACGGCTGTACTGCTCTTGGTGAACCTTGGCAAGGTATTCACTCAGGTTGCTGACCCAGTAGTCACCGGTGTGGTGCATGACCTGGTTGCGCAACTTTGTATAGCGCCTCTCCTTCTCCTCCTCGTTCATCTCCAGGGCAATCTTGAACGCTTCTGCAATGCCACCGTAGTCCCAGGGGTTGACGGCCAGCTCAGCGCCGTCAAAGATAGAAGCACTGCCGGTGAACTCGCTGAGTATGACAGGTGCGTGCTTCTTGTCGCTAGCACGGCCGTCCTGGCAGATGACGAATTCGTGGCAGGTCAGGTTCATACCTTCACGAAGCGATGTGATTGCAAGAGCATCGGCGATCGAGAGGAGAGCAAGGTACTGGGAGAATGCAATATCTTGCCTCAGGAAGACGAGTGGATTGTGTGTGAGCGTTGAGTGCACAGCGTCGATACGTGTAACGATCTCAGAAACTGTCGCAGCAAGCTCATGATCCTCGGTCGTGGAGGTAGCGACCTGGATGAGGACAACCTTATCCCTCCACTGCGGGTTCTTGTTCAAGAACAGCTCGTACGACAAAAGTTTCTGGCGTACACCGCGGATGTTGTCCAACTTGTCACGCGCAACGATGACCTTCTTGCCCTCGTAGCGCTTTTGCATGGTTTGTATCCACTCCAAGACATCGGGCTCCTCGCGGGCGAGAGCAAGCGCGCGAGGGTCGATACCGATGGGTGATGACCCAACGTTGACGAAGCGGGTGTCAAGCTGGACGCCTTCTTCAGTTGCTTCGACGGACAAGATGCGACTGCACGTCTGGAGGAAGTGGTGTGCGTACTCTGGCGTCTGGAAAGCAACCAAGTTGGCACCGAGCATGCCATCCAGCAGCTCCTTTCGTGCGGCCAAGCATCGAAAGACCTCTGAAGAAGGGAACGCAGTGTGGAGGAAGAAACCGATTTGTGCGTCTGGCAGCTTCTGGCGGATCATCTGAGGGACTAGGCAAAGATGATAGTCGTGCACCCAGATAATGTCGCCGCGCTTATAGTTTTTGACAACCTTGTCGGCGAAAGCTTGGTTGACCTGAACGTAGAATACCCAAGAATGGTCGAGGAAAGCCTTGCTCTTGGGGTGGTCAGGAATGACATAGTGGAAGACTGGCCATAATATGGTCTTGCAGAAATGTGCATAGTGACCATCGAAGTCCTTGTCGCTGACGTAGACTGTCAGAGCGTCGTGCTCATCCTCCAGCTTTTCGTAGATCTCTGACTTCTTCTCAGCGTCGATGCTGTCGGTAGGAAAACCGATGAGACCAACGGAAAGCACGTCCTTCAAGCATTTGTTGTCGACAGCCGCACGCACAGCGTTGGCCAGACCGCCGTTGCCTTGTACAGCAGGTCTGACTGTGTACTCTGTAGCCCATCGAGGGTCTGCAGGCTTTGGCTCAGCGTGGACAGGACCCTTCTGGCGCTCTTTCAGTATTTGTGCCCGCTCCTGTGCTTTCGCGTACTCGAGAATTGTGTCAGGTGGTGCAGGGTTCGCTCTTGACTGGGGCTGGTTGAAGAAGAGACCGCTGCCGCCCCACTCAGGGATATGTGCGTCGCTTCGTACTAGGCTTCGAGGGTCTGAGGGCTTTGGAAAGTGGGTCGCGGCGCTTGGCTGAGCGGGGGTGAAGAAGTCATCCTGCTCGAGCATAGACAAGGGCGTTTTCGGCAGGTTGATGTGCGAGGGAGGTGCCCGCTTAAGGACGCTTGGTGGCTGCTGTGCATCTTGCAGGCTGTTTTTCGAGGGCTGTCTCCCAATGTCGATCACCTTGGGCGGGCCAGACGGGGCAGCTGCAGCTGGCTTAGGGCTGGGTTCTGCAGACTTCGACTCATGGAAGTCTACTGTGTAGGGCAGGAATCTTTTTTGTTAGTCTGTAGCTGCTTACAGTGAAGTGGTGAGCTCACAGTGACACCACAAAGGTTGTCATGTTGGGCGACGGGTAGGTGCAGCAACCTCTGTCGCGGGGTGACTCTGGCGCTTCCTGGTCTGGTATATAGGGAATAGGAAAGTCGGAGACGTGTTATGAATACACGGCGCCCGCTAAAAGCTCGAGGTGAAGTTGCAAATAGCGGGTGTCGAGGTTGTAGGCAGGTGAGATTGTTTAAGCCGCAAATTCGAGGCCCTGTGGGTATTGTCAATAGTGAGCCTCGTCCGGAACGTTTTCGCGACGCAGTGAGCGCGCGGAAGGGCTTAACCTACAGTTTAAGTAAGGTCAAACGAATGAGGTTGGGCTTAGCGGGCGGGAGAGAACTTCCTTGGTTTTGCTGAGCGAATGCGATGCGGTTGAGCAGGGGCGTTTCCAACAAAACGTGGACCCTCACGAGCTCGCGCCATGATCAAGAAAACATTGGAGAACCCCGCCTGACGTCACTTTTCGGCCAACTGGCTCCCGTGGAAACATTGTCCGTTCTGCAGACCGCTTAAATTAGATATCACTCTAGCATCACTTTTACGTGTAACCTAACGAGCTGCAGTGTCCAACGAGTTCAGGCTCAAAGTGACAGCTCCAGGGTGCACCAAAAGAGCACGTTTTAAACCACTGAGCCAATCACATGGCGGGCCGTTGCGCACGAAGCCTTGCACACGCTGAGTGGTCTCTTGAGGCTACCACGGTCGCCGAAGGCGTCCGCTTTTAACAATGGGCACGTTTTGAGGCTCTCACACGTGGGGGAAACCAGCGCTGTGCCCAGCTGAGCTAGAACGCTGTTAGTGAGCCATTCATCGTGATGGCATTCTGTAACAATCCGATGTTCTGCGAAAATCTCGATGTTCAGATACAAGCTGGAAAATTCTGCGTTCCGAGTCCGTGGCTTCGCATCGAGGTTTCATGGCTTGATATTAACCAGTTTCGCCGCTCGGGTGGTGCGGCGCTGGAAGTGCTCGGAAAGCTGCCGAAGGTACCTGAGACATCGATGATGGACCCTGAGCCTCGAAAGTGTTGGAAACAGACACGATACTGCGCATGCAAAGTTGTGTGGTCTCTCGCAGTAGTAGAGTGAACACGAAAGTGCAAACTACACGAGGCCAAATAGGATGAAAGAGGTCCTGACGTGCCGCTCGAGTTCCGTTGGTGTGCACTACCAGTGCAGAACCGACCTCCGAGGACAACGCTTTGCTGTGACGTGATGAGAGCACATCAGATGGAAAGCGCGGATTAGGCCGGACTGGGAGCTGTTCAAATGGTCTTATACAGAGTGATAAGGTAGAGTAATCGTGAGAATGATCAGGCAGCTCTCTAAAAAAGATTGCATATGGGAACTCGCACGTGTAGTTTGGCAGTGCATAGTACGACCTCAAGCACGTTCGGTTGATTGGGCGGGAACACTTTCCAACTGTGCCCGGGTCGTGATTGCCCGAATAAGCAGGTTTGCTGCTTGACTGTCGAATGCAGGGGACTCGTTCCCACCAATAGGTGTGTGCAGCTTTTACGACTCGTCCGGAGATGAGCGACCACCATCGTTGGTAGGCGCAATATCAGCATACACACCCCAAGAGGTACACTATGTTTCGCCCCGATACGCAAAGCCGGTCATTCATTCGTAGACTCTAAATAAAGTTGGGGCGGCACGGCACAGCTAGATAATCGACTAGCTGCATAGAAAGCCGGGCTGTTCTGGGCCGAATCTTCCGGTATCGACATGTGGCCATTTGAGGCCGCCAGGGTGTAGTACTACAAAACCACACTCGTTGTTGCAGTGGACGGGTGATCAAACAAGGATCAAAGGGCAATAAAGTCTTCCCAACGGAACGAGAAGGTAGGCTTCGCAAGCCTCGCACAAGGCCTGACCAATGCCTCTATTGGGTTGGTGCTGATACTGTGCAGATTGACGACACTTCAAGACCTATCAAGTGTCCCTTGCATGCAAGCCATCTTCCCCGCCCGTACGCCAGTGTGCTTCACTATCAGCATTATAAACAGCACACGGCACGGCTGATACAGCATCGATCTTATCAACGGTCGCTGGAAGCCTGGAACATCGCGAGTAACATCGCCTGTCATCTTTGCAAATCGCAGTCGCACATCTTCACGCGATTTATAGTGTTGCCCACAGTACCAGACCGACTCGACTCAACCGCCATGACTCCCCCAAACATACCGTTCATCTACCGCCTGTGGCACCTGTGGCTCGAGCCCATAGCTGCCATAAATGGCTCTCGATATCTCTGGTGTTTCCCAGAGACCTACCACGAGTACATGCCAGCGACAGCAGAATGGAGCCCGAAGTCGAAGATCATCTATGATCAGCTCGCTGCATGCTACATGCTCTTCGCGTTCAATCAGGCTGTGACGCTCAGAGTGGTGAAAGACGTGTACGTCTGGAAGATGCAACTGTTCGGCATGGCACTGTGCGATGCTGCGCACCTGTACTCGGTTTGGGCGGAAATGGGTACTAATATGTTCTTGTCCCCAGGAACATGGAGATCAGGGGACTGGGTGACCATGGGTATGACTGCAGGTCCGTTGTTTCTCAGACTAGCGTTCGTTCTTGGTATAGGTCTGGCCAGTGACAGAAAGGGAAAGAAAGAGGCTTGATTGCGTTGATCTCGAAGACAACATAGCTGCGTGAAACCTCGCGGAGGAACGAACAGCTTATCTGTGGCTTTATTTCGTACTTCATCGTCTCCTTGGACCGAGAACTCGCTTGGCCGGTACGCTCTCAACGAAGATCTCCGTGTAGCCTCCCAGTGAGCCGTCTGTGTGGCACTGAATCATCAAACTACCATCGCCCTCGACTTCGTAGGTGGGGTCATCAGAAGAAGCGAAGTACCCACCAAAAAGGAAAAGATCGGCGACTTGCATGTTTGCTTCCTGTAGACTCTCCCACGTACCCTCGACGTCTCTTGAGTCCTCCATGTAATCGCTCTTGGTATCTGTGATGACTTCCCACACCATGCCTGGTTGGCGTTGATCGGCATATTGGCTACAACGCTCAAAGGCTTGCCGAAGAGCTAGTGGGTATGTGCTAATGTGCCCAGGCACCGGATTTCCGGGTCGAGATGGCGGTGCTGGTCGCTTTGCATGAGGTGCTTGCGGTGCGTGCGGTTGCGAGAGGACTGACAGCGGTCGAGGATGAGATGCAACGTGACAACTGCCATTCGGGACTGTCATCTGTGGTGGAGCAGTACTGTATTGTGCCGCATGCGAGGGTGGAACCTCAAGCCGTGGAACAGGGCTGGGTAAACCAGAACCCTGTCCAATCTGCCTGTGCCGCAGCAGAAATGCTCGATGGTGATCTAGTTGGGCGCGGATCGTGTCGCTCGTCTTCTCAAAACATTTCGCTTGTACGCCAGGACCGAGGTCTCGTCGATAGGACTTCAAGTCTGCGCTGCAGTCTAGGTTCAGCAAATTTTGTGACGTGGAGAATGCCGGCTGTCGCGTGTAAGGTAGCGGTACTGCCATCGCAATCAAGTGGCAGGGAAGACCAATAGAGAGGTGACGGGGCTAGCAATGAGTGGTTGAGTACACGGCTCCATGTACATGACGTGTTTGCTCTACTTTATGTTGGTGCAAACTTTACCCATGGGCTGGGCTGGGCAGTATACTTCCGAGGTTTCGCGCGTCCTCATGTGACGTGCTGTTTACGCGCTACAACTCCTAGCGTGAAATGCACGGTTCATTCATTACAAACTTCTTCATACAATCAATCTCAATAAGTCACATACGTCAATTTGCAAAGCCCCTTTCAGATTATAACAGTCTCAGGCTTTGAGTCCGTCCTTGACAGGAATATCAGACCTGTTGAGCAACCGCATGTTGCTTTGGCAGGGTACGCCAGACTTTCCTAATGATGACATCCGGTCCGAGTAGTCACCGGAATCTTGTCTACAGGCCGTTGAGCATGCCGAGGAGAACAAAGTGGTTGTACGACATGAGGTGCATGCATCATAGCGTCCGAGGACTATGGATCGATGCAGCCAACCAGATATCAGAGATGACAATTTCGCAACTGTATAGCCACATACCAGTTTTGATTGTAACAGACTTCTCAAAGGACGATCAAGCAGCTAGAGGAACTGCCAAGGAGATACGGTGCCTGAAAGGGGGTGCGCCACTGCTCTTCATGATGAAGCACAACTCTTTTTACATACCACCCACTAAGAGCCACCAGAATGCTCCCTTAACTTGTCCAATGCAGACTTGACAACCTTCTCGTTAGCACCCTCCTTCCTCTTCGCCTCGCGGACTGCCACCTTCTCTAGCTCCTTGATTCTCATGCCTTTGCCTTCCTCCATCCACCACGCCTCACCCCTCTCCACAAATCTCACAAAAGCATTAAGCACGATCTCCTTGCCATCCCAGCTCTTCCCACTCAGCGCCTTATCCAACACCGGCCAAATTTTCTCTGCACTACTCTTATCTAGATTCTCACTGCCGACCGCTGATGTGATGCTAAGTACAGCATCTGCAACAGCCTTCGCAGCCGTATGCTTGATAGCCCACTGTCTCGAATCAAGGTGCTCAACACACAGCGCCAGTATCTCAGACAGATACAGCGCCACGCTGCGACTGCCGGCCACATGCTCATCCCACGTCTCCGTAAACGCCTTGCTGACATGCTCATCGCCATCGTGCTTGGCAATGAACACAAATGGGAGAAGCTCCGCCGCAAATGACGTAAACCGGTCCGTGGCGTATTGGCTGATAGCGTGGATCATGTCGCCTGCAAGTAGTCGCGCGCGGTCCGAGCCTTCTTCGGTCTCGAAATATTGTTTCTTCGCAAATGCGATAGTGGAGAGGAGCTGTTTGTCCGAGGAGAGACGTGCGACGTAACCGGATGCTGCGGCGTAGCTGGACGATACTGTTTCGTTGCGGTCGTGGATGTGCTTGTGGATCAGCTTGAGAAAGTGGTCGGCGTAAGGGCTGAAGAGGAAGCGGTGGCGTGTAGCAAGCGTGACTAGGATACGACTACAACCCACCTTGGAGGGCAGGCCGACGGCGGATTTCATGGCGCTTTCCAAGCGTGGAACGAGTGCCTTCATCGTGTCTGCATCAGCCAGGTCGAGGCAGCGCTCGATTGATTCGGTGAGCGGAGATGACCGCACAGATGCGAGGCGCATGTCATCAATCTTTTGAGCAGTGAGGTTATATTTAGAAGCATTGAGGTGAATGTAGTTGACTGCTTCGGGCTCGAGACTGCTAAGTAGACCAAGCAGGCGCTCCACAAGCTCGGGGACATGTGGGTTCAGGGTCTTAGCGTTGGCCTTCTTAACGATCTGAAGGAGTGTGTGCACGGAGAACATGCGTACTTCTTCAGCCGAGGATTCGAGACCATTCGTGGAGAATAGAAAGGGTAGCACCTGGACCAGCTGGGCGTTGGCCGTCTTGAGTGAAGCATCGCCAGCTTCAAGAGATCGTGTAAGGATCGTCGTCAGTACACGTGCAAGAGACGCAGCAGCCACACGGACGGTCTCTTTGATATCATCGAGAACCTTGAAACATTTGTCCCAGACCGAAGACAAATACTTTTCATACTAGCACTAGTCAGTGCTTATTCCTTCGGGGTTGGACGAACACGCACCTTGTCGATCCCCCGACCTTGAACTAGGTCTGCGACAGCAGCACATGCAGCTTGCCGAACACGCCACTCTTTACCAAGAATACTGACGAGCAGATCGTCCATGATGGCGTCGAAATGCTTGTCGATCGTTGCCGAAGAATCTTTCACAAGAGCATTCCAGATGTCGTTCATGGAACGCTGGACGTTGGGGTTAGGATCAAACCTAGGTAGTGTCAGCATGCATATCAGTAACCGATTGTGCGGGAACGTACCTATAACGGTAGAGCTTTGGGTAGAGCTTCGGGTTCTGTGCCAAATAACCATCGACACTGGAGTCTGAAAAGATGTTGCTGAGACCAAAGCGACCAAAAGCCGCCCTGCTAGACCATATGGAATTGTTGGATGCCATTGACATGAACCGGTAGACGAGACTCGAGTCGCCAACCTCAGCAGCAAGGCTCATGATGTCTTTGTAGGTTGTGATGGACTTGCCGTCACCTGTCGGCAGTGCGCCAGGTTCGAAGAGCTGCGTATCTTCAGAAACAGTACCTGCCATCTTCGATTTGTTGTCGGAGAAGGAGCCCACCAAGTCGCGAACCAGATCGTTTTTCAGCTCACGATCTCCCTTCTCGTAAACAAGACCGAGACCACGTGATGCTGCTTCCTGGACCACTTCATCGCGGTCAGATAGACAGTTCTTGAATGCTGCCTGACACTGGCCTAGATAGCCCTGCATCTCTGGCTTGTGACCGCAATATTGAAGCAGACAGAGCAGCCAGATCACGGACGCCTTCTTCAACGCAGGCTTAGTCTGTACGCAGCCCTTAAGTGTCTTTTCAAGCACAACTGTAAAGGTCTTTTCGCGTGCTGGCCCGGCAGGTGTTCGCAATGGTGCGTCCCAGGGATCGCTTGTCTGCTCTGGATGTAAGATATCCAGCTCAGCGATCAAGGCTTTAGAGTCCCAGCCGATCGCGAAGCAACTCAGGGCTTCACCAACAGAGAACTGTACTTCTGGCTGGCGTACTTCATGGAGCTCGTAAAGCTTGTCGCCGAAAAGCTTGTAGACCGACTTTGCTTCGACATCTTCTCTTTCTTCTGTGATCATCGATAAGTGACCAAGGGCCAAGATAGCGCTGATGGTTCCCGACTTCGCCGAGTTGTAGATCTGTATTGCAATATCCTCGATCTTAGCACATTTTGCGATGGTGGATGGTGTAAGAACATGAAAGAGACTGAGCTGATCGATGCATTGAAATGCTGCCGATTTCAGCGTGGCATCTCGTGTTTCTTTGAGCACCTCTACTAGAGTCTGCAGAAGCTGATGGAGTGGCTGATCATCTGCAAGGTCACTCGCTGAATTGTTGCTCCTCCAATGCACTCGACTAAAATAGTATCCGAGTGCGAGGATAATGCCACTGATCTGATTGATTTCGGCGCCGACAGCTTTCTTCCAACCGCCAAGCTTCTCGAAAAACCGTTTTTGAGATGTCTGAATTGCCACTGCATCGCAATCGGGGTGTGATGCCAGCAGACCGTAGGTGTGAGCAGCAGCTAGTCGGCGTCCGGGGTTGTTCGATAAGATCGAAGGCTCCAAAGCACGTACGTCTTGGATGAGATGTGCAAGAGCCCAGTATTGCTGCGGACACAATGAAAGTAGCCGTACCATCGTTGTTCCAATGTCGCCTACATCGCTTACATCGTCTCGAGTCAACCGGTCGAAGCTGGCACGAATGATCGCTGCAATGGAGCGACCATGGACCTCGCCTGCCGCAAAGACCCGAAAGGCTTGTCTAGCTCCTTGGTCTGTAGACATTAAAGTGTCAAGCTTGCGCCCCCAATCTTCTGTCACATCATCATTGATGTTCTTGCTGACAAGAGCTGACTGCAAAGCGACTTGGGAGCAAAAGCTGATGACCGTAGGTAACGCGTCCGGATAGTGCTGGTAAAAGCGTTGAACTTGTGTGAGCACATCACCCGAACCTTCAAGATCCATAACATCTTCGTCATCGCCTTCTTGAGAGAAGATGAAGTTGACCAGCTTATCAAAGTCAGGGAACTGGAGCTTTTGCTGCGTTTGCCCGATCTCGGGTGCCATGTTCGACGTCTGGAACCAGTATGGGTCCAAGCCTCGTCGCCCTTCTTCCACAACTTCGTGTCGCTCCGCGGAGCCACCGCTGACAGCAAGAATGTCAATCCACCTAGCCAGAACATCTTCATAAGGAAGACAACGGTTCGCAAATCTTGTGGCCACGTATCGCGTGCTTCTTTTGAAGTGGGCAGACGCTGGCGTGTTGACTTGATCGACGGTGGCATACCGTAACAGAATTTGTCTGAATCTTCGCATGACGGAAGGATCGAAGGGCTTAGCAAAGGCGCTCAGAACAGATGAAAGCGCCTCTTCTATACTGACAGCGACGTCTTTCCCAGCTGAGTCTTCTCTAAGTGAGCGAAAAAGCCATTCTAGAAGGTCGAGTGTTGGCTCAACCAGAATCTTCTCAGGTGCAGCTTTTGCTAATAGACCTATTGTCTCGTAGCCATAGCCACGAAGTTCCATATCTTGATCGCGATCTGTAGCTGGCCACCCTTGGTCTTGAATGAAAGCGCGAAGGTTGCCAACAAGACCAGCAGCAACTGCGGACAAGTCAGACGATGCGCCGCGGCGCGCAACGAAGTTGATAAGTGAGAAGATCGCTGAGCGAAATTTGGAGGCTTCCCTTCCAGCTGTCTTATTTGTTGGGTTCAGCTCTGCTGATAAAAGTCCATCCTCGACTATCTTCGCAATCTTGTGCGGGTATGTTGTGCATCTGGTTGACTTGGATAGCACACCCAATATCCTTATACGTAAAGGTGTCTTTACTGCTGAGGTTCCCTCAGGAGTCGTGGAACCAAAGTACAGCTCGAAAAGAGTCTCCACAGACGTTGCGTCTTCCAAGTCTTGAGTGAGCATGACACGTTTCAGGATGTCTTCTCCAACCTCTGAAATTCGGGAATTGGTATCAGCTGATGCGAACAATGCTGGGAGGAACTTTTCGTCGTCCTTGAACATGCCGCTCGCCAAGAATCGCGTTGCTAGAGCCTTTGATTCAGTCAAGCTGAGACCTGCATCAGAGCTGGGGTCCCAGGCATCTGGTTTGCCCTGCTGTGTCAAAAACCTGTACTCTTCGACCGAAAGACCCGGACATTTTGTCGTGCTAACAGCTTCTGGGGTGCTTTGACGCACAAGCGTCAGCAAGATAAGCTTGCCAAACCATTTTGACAAGAACGCTGCATCTACGTCTGTGACGGCCAGCCTGTTTCTTAAGTCGGTGTCTTCCTTTGTCCCTCTGGCTGGGAGCTTGAAATGGACGAGAAGTCTGAGGATCAAGTGGAATAGCTGCGAAGCATGTTGAGCTGATTTCTCGTAGTCGTTCGCTATTCCTTGAATGAGGACGGGTAAGAGCTCCAATCTATCGGATACAGGCTGCCGGGAGATGCCCTGCTGGATGTACAGGATGTCGAAGTGACGTATCAGGGCAACATCTGCGTTGTCCTTATACTGCTTCAATAAAGCAGCGACCGGAAGCTTGAGATCTCTAGACGGCTGTCAGTGCGTTGAACACTAATATTTCCTCTCTTAAAGCGTACTGGGACTTGATGCGGGTGTTGATGTGTTGGCAGATGGAGATAACCTAGAAAAGCAACCGCAATCAGCGGTGTTCACATAAAAACAGCCAGGACTGATTCCAACACTGTGAACAGCAAACATCTTACCTTATTCCTCACAGCAACGTGTTCAGAGCCAAGCTTGAGCAGTAGCGGAGCCAGATACACTTTCAGCAAATCTTCAAGTTTCTTCTCTGAGTCTGCCAGGGCAATACGCATCTCAACCTTACCGACGAGAGCAAGCTCTTTGGCTTCTGGAGACTGCGCTGTGGCCATGGTGGTGTGTGAAGTGGAAGACCGCCGCTGCGCCGATTAGAATAGAGCCAGCTGTATGTGTCAGAGCATGCGCCACAGGCAGAAGGCGGGCGACGCGGTCTGTCAGCTGCTGAGCAAGACAAGTGACTCGGATGGAATTGCGGCTCTGCGTTTGGACAGTTGCTTCACGCTCGTTCGTCCGGTGCTTGCCACATGTCGTGCTTGATTGATGCTGTGAACGGCCGGGGTGGCACGGACGCGCTCGCGCTCTTGAAGTGCGTCACAGTGCCTGCCTACCACACAATTAGTCGCGTCCTTCCAGGTGCTTCTGCCAACATCGACAGTGTCTCCCTGCTGTAATCTCCTCGCCAAAGCTGGGATCGTGCACCGCTTGCCTTTTGACGCGTAGTTGAGGCCTCACCGCTGCGAAAAACGCACTATCTCAACCACAGCAGGCATACCGAGCTTGCGCAGATCTCTCGGAAGCCATCATCGTTTTGTGTAACCTCACGACCTGCACCCACGACCCTTTACTGTGCAGTTGCTGTGTAGCCTCTCTCTACTGAAAGGACACAATAACGCATAGCAAAGTCAGCGAACTCCAAAGCCCCTTCGACGTCGTTCTGGCAGGCACCGAGAGCCGGGTACCCCACCGTCTCCCACTTCGATCGCAAACCGAATCCGCCACCCAGCACCAAGCACTGTGTGCCGGTGGTTTATTCACACTACAAATCCCGTGATCCAGACGTATTGTGAGCAGAACAACATCTTGAAACACGACCGGAGAACCATACTGCGGAGCGAAAGAACTACCCCGCCAGCGCAGTACCTATCCCAGTACTCACCGCATCGCCCCTACCACATACCAAAACGACAGACGAACCTCCCAATATGGATGAAGAGAATGTTCTCAACTTCGTCAGCATCACCTCGTGTGATCCTGACAAGGCTGCACAGTACCTTCGATTGACAGATAACAATCTCGAACAGGCTATACAGCTGTTCTTCGACAGCCCAAACCTCGACTTCGGGCCTGCAGCCACCTCGAACGCGCCTGTAGCTACCTCCTCAGCACAGAACCCCATCAACGTCGATTCAGATGATGATATGTCCGACTTCAACGCCGGTGCACATACAGCCACACCTCCGGTACGAACGAACCTTGAGAGCGACGAAGAATTGGCGCGGAGGTTACAGGAAGAAGACTATGGGGGCGGTGGTGCAGGCCGTGCTCAGGACGAAGTCCGCGCTCCAATTCAACGAACACAGGAGACACTGGTCGGGCCTGGGTCAAATTGGGGGCCTGGTGAAGAAGACGACGATCTCGACGCGATGGTACAGGAGCAACTGGCTCGTCGTCAACGAGGTAAAAGTTACAAGGGCTCGATTCGTGGGCTCTAGACTGACATAGCAGCAGGTCGACAAGGCATCTTTAACCAGCGAGGCACCCCTCAGACCTCGGTATGGGACAACTCTGCCGACGCAGAGGCCAGGCGCCGCGAACTTGCCGCATCAACAGGCGGTGCATCCGAGCAGAGTGCCAAGATGAATATGCTCGCGGAGCTGTTCAGACCGCCGTTCGAGATAATGTATCAAGGATCGTGGGAAAAAGCACGGGACATAGGCAAGGAAGATGAGAAGTGGCTTATCGTCAATATTCAAGACCCCGCAATCTTCGACTGCCAGCTACTCAATCGCGACATTTGGAAGAACGAAGATATCAAAGCGACTGTACGAGAGAACTTCATCTTCATGCAATATGCAAAAGACGATCCTCGTGGCCAGCAGTACGTTAACTACTACTTCCAAAACCGCGACAGCTCTGATGCGTACCCGCACATTGCTATTGTCGATCCCCGGACGGGAGAGCAGGTCAAGATCTGGTCCGGTCCACCCATCCCCTCAGCCGTTGATTTCCATGCTCAGCTTCACGAGTTCCTTGATCGCTACAGCCTCAACATCAATGTTAAGAACCCGGTGGCTAAGCGCAAGCCTGAGAACAAGAAGGTCGATGTCAATCGCATGACAGAAGAAGAACAGCTAGAATGGGCTTTACAGAACAGCATGGACAACGGCGGCAGTGGCAATGACGGGCCAAAAGACAACGACCCCGATGCCCTCACCAAGGACGAAGGCAAGGGCAAGGGGCGTGCGACATCTTCAGCACCAGAAGCTGCTTCGACAACAGCCGCAGCACCAGTAGAAGAAGAGCCTGTAGCTGCAGCCAACCCCCTCTTCGCTTCCATTTCATCGCACGCACCACACACAGAACCTGCTATCACAGATGCCAAGGTCACGACCCGCATCCAGTTCCGTGGACCTACCGGCCGGCCTCTCATCCGCCGCTTCAACCTCTCAGACCCTGTATGCCGTGTCTACGAGTGGATCAAGAGTGATGCACCTTGGGAGGGCAAGCAAGGTACTGAGTTCGACCTGTCTTTCATGGGCAAGAACTTCATTGAGCACCTCGACGATACCATCGAGGCTGCTGGGCTGAAGGGTGCGAGCTTGATGGTCGAGTTCGCCGAGTAAGTGGCCTGGCGCAAAGTTGGGCACGTAATACTATAAGGGATAATGGCATCGCTACGGCGTTATTGGTATTCTCCAGCAGTGGACTGGATAGCTGGCTAAGTCAAGGCTACTGATGGCTGATACCCTTTATCCTTGAATCTTCGAGTGGGGTATAGAAGTGTATGTAGATAGTCCGAGAAGCAATGTATGGATCATTGGACTCAAACAGAGGTCTGCCTCTCGGGTCACTTCAAAAGCTGGATGCAAACATCGGAATCGACAGAGGCCTTCGAGGGTACTCTCATCTGTCTTGTTCGTTGATCCTGGCTCTAATACTCCTTGCCCTCAGAAAGCCGGTCAAGATGTAAGACAGAGGTCAGCCACACGTCGCGCGCCATTTGATCTACCTCCTGACCTTGCGGTGACACCGAAGTTCCACTTCGGACGCTTGCTGCGTTTGTTCCAGCATATTCTTCACGACCAGCGAACCCCTTCGAGGTCTTTCGTAACACTTCAGCAGCCTCAAGATACTTCGGGGCCAGGGTGAACTTCCTTGTTGACTCGAACTTCAGTCCGGTTGTTTTGTTAAGCAGATATTGAGATTGCCTCCATTTCATGTCACCTCGCCTCAGCGCATCATTTATGTAATGCCGGCGGTGTAGCTCGTGAAGGGCAGGTCCGGACGTGACCTAGATGTTGGCCTGCCATTCGTCGCTCATTCCATAGCGCATGATGTTGCTAGGGATGATCCACTGCTTAGCTCTCTGCTCAAGGCATTGTAGATCAAAGCTGTCGACTGATCTGTGATCTGGCGATGATGTGCTGGTAGTAGCATGGTTGAAATATGTGCCAGAGACATTGTCCGGCGACTCGTATGTAGATATATCGGGCGAATCTGTATGCTGCATTTTCGAAAATGGTTTAAACACGGGGCTCTTGATCCACCTCTTGCGCGGTAGTATGGTCAGGTCTTCGTCGAAGGGACTTTCTGCGCGACCTGAACCGCCACGAAGGGAAGCCATCTTGTTGGCTGTGCCTTCTCTGGCAAAACTTTTCCTCGTACGAAGATCTCCATTGGAAGTCCACAAGGCTTTTTGCAGTTTTTCCAAATCAATGTCGCTCTTTTCCCACACCATTCGACCGGTTTCGAATATGTACCTCCATTTGTTAGTCTCTATCGGAGACTTGCTCTTGACCAGTCGTTGCGGTGGCCGCGAAATATCAGAGCCAGCATCAAGAATATCACAGATGGGTTGGGTGAGCTCTTGCAGAGTCAGATTGGTTGCCGCGAAGAGCGCGGCGCCATTGAAGGCTTGCGTGCCTGACATACCTCTGCAGAACATGGCGACGTTACGCGTGCCTCTGATGTAGTATGTGAAATTGATCCCCTCTGTAAAGAAGTTGGAGATGTAGACGCAGATGACTCCATTGAAAGGGTCGTATTGTACCTCAGGGTCGTTGTTGTACTGATCTTGCGTCCAAAGTTCTTTGCTCGATATTTCTCTGATCCTTTTCTCGACTTCAAAATTCACATCGTTGAATCTAAATCTATCAGCACCGTATCTAGAGCAGAAGATTTAGCCTACACATACCGGAGAATGTCTATCTGTGAGCTCGACTTCCAGGCGTCCTCCTAAGATCGGGCTTCGGATAGATCGCTTTCCTCGCTTTCTTCAGAGAGCAGATCTTTTTCAACCAGGGTGCTCTCTTTGGGCGAGGTCTTCCTTCTCTTGTTACTCTGACCATCCATTTCACTTTTATGACCTTCGATAGCTTTTTCAAACGGAGCTCTCTCTTCAGGTGAGAGCCTCCTCCTCTTGTTGTCATGGCCACTCGAGTCGATGTTGTGGCCTTCCGTAACTTCGGCTACAAACTTCGATATGAAGGCGAAGAGGCTTGTTTCGTCGAGTGCACTGTGAGAGTGAGCCGGTACAGTTGGTGACTTTGTTCCGGAGAAGCCTACTAATTGACGAGTTCGTTCACGTCGCAAGTTTCCAGGAGCTCCTCCGAGATCTCGGTAGCTATTTGGGGCTGCACAGCGAGGATCTTGCGACGGAGGAGATGGCCGAGCATGTGTTTCTGTTGACTTGGAGGCGACGCGAAGAGTGTATCCATGTCGACAGCGGCGGCTGCCTCAGCATCGAATGCAGTGTCCATAGTTAAGATGATGAGTGAAGATAGGACTAGTGTTAGGCGCCGCTGAGAAAGCTGCAGATGTGAAGACCGACTGCAAAGTGAGGTGTCTAAAACATGGAAGATCAGACACAAGACAACACGACATAAGTTGCAGCTGCCTTTTACGTTGCAAAAAGAACCTACACAAGCTCCAAGTTCCCAGCCGAACAAGAAGGTCGTCAGTGCCTGCCTTTGCACAGGCTACATATGGATGGGCGCTTTGTTGGCAGCGATAATCCTGCTGTATTCTGTAACAAATGAAAGCTGTCAAATACGTCTGTCTTGTACCGACCGCAAATTAACACCGCGACCTCTGACTGCCCCCGCGCTGCGAGCAATGCACGAACGTCCTATAGGCCACTGAGTAGGTTCCGCACTCAGTGTTCGGCCATGATTCTCTCATCTCCGATCCTTTGGGTGAAGTCTACCTTCCTTCTCTTGATCCTCCAGATCCCGCTTGCATCAGGCACGCCTTCAGTGTCGCCGTTGGCCTCGAGGAGCACCAGATCATCTACATACCTTCCATACGCACATAAAAGCTTGCCCTCGTGAGGGCCCTGCCCAACATGTGCGCCTTGAAAGTACGTGACAGCATGCGCACTCTTACCTGTATCATCGAAGGTTATCCTCTGCGTTGTGAGGTTGTGATGGGTTCGGACAGGCCCAAGTCTTTAGATTGTCAGTCCACTGGTCGAAAGTGTTTCTTACATTTAAACTACCTGTTCTTTATGGCATTCGCGACTGCAACGACGCCTTGCAAGTCCGAGTTGAACGGGTAGTCCGCATTCACATCCTGCAGGAAAACCTTTTCGAGAAGAGCGAAATCTTTTGCGTCCAGTGCCTCGCAATACAGTGAGATGATGTTCCTTATGGCGAGGACGTCCAGTGGGTTGACATTCGACATAACGGCGCACTTTAGGCCATCTTCACGCGGGACGCGCATCTTCTTCATCTACGCTTCCGGGACCCCGCACCTCGCAGGCCGCATGATTTCTCATACTCACCGTTAGGGATGCAAGTCGGTAGGAAAAGTGATTGCACATTTGTCATGGCTGCGGCATCTACTGCCTGAAGTACGTCGCGTTATGAGAGGACGTCTGCGAGACAAAAAGAGCGCAGCTCACAGACCGTGAAGCTCTCAGCTTCCTATTCCGATTCGCTAGAGTCGCCCGTCAACAGCAATCGATACCAACTGAAAAAATACTTAATGTGGTAGGTTAGTCCGGCTGCGGAACGGCACCGCTTGTGACACAGCAAAAGCTCCCACCCGAACCCGAATCCCATCTACACCACTTTGTGCCTGGCTAGAGGTAACAGCCTGGAAGTTTTCACGATGATCAGCGAAATCTTGGGATCACGGCATACACGCTAGCGCGCTGACCTCTGCAATGAAAAGCAGAGTCTCCGTTCCACAGAGA
The DNA here is from genome assembly GCA_016630955.3 of Didymella arachidicola. Taxonomy (NCBI): domain Eukaryota; kingdom Fungi; phylum Ascomycota; class Dothideomycetes; order Pleosporales; family Didymellaceae; genus Didymella; species Didymella arachidicola. Next base: position 542,769 of record CM049997.1, on the reverse strand, counting down.
AAGTGGAAGTAGAGACCTCGCCAGCGCTCTTGATCAGTACGCGGGTCCACCACCGTTCACGATGCTTGCACTCTCGAAACTATGAGAGCTTTGTATAAGCGATTAATTCTGTTGGTAGTTTCACTTCTATTCATTTGGCAGACATGACATCAGAGGATAGTTGCTTCAACCAGGCTGCTATGTCACGACCATCTCCGAGCTCCGCTTCTCATGTCCGGAATTTGATTCAGGCAGTGATGACCTCACAAGGCGATGCGAGCATGGACGTCGATTTCGATAGGATAAAAGGGTTTCAAAGGGGCGATTTAGTCTCTAGGGCTTATCTCATAACGGAAGACGCCTGCCGTTCGATTCTGCAGTCAGGCGTTGCGCATCTCGTAGGTATCGGTTCCCCGACCATGCCGAAGATGTACATGCAGCCTTGCCACCATCACCGACGACGCAGATACATAAGCAAGTCATTGCAGAGCAACATGCTCACTTCGATCAACTCTCGAGCTCACAACCAAGCTGCCTATCTCGAGTGTGAAGAAAGACGCCACCTGGGCAGCATCCACCTTGAGTAGAGCCCGCAGCCCTACCAGGATGGCAACTACCAAACCACTCCGCATCACCATACTAGGTGGAGGTATAGCAGGGCTGACAACAGCACTATCACTCACGAAGTTCGCACCTGCAAATGCTCCTCCACCTCTCATCACAATATACGAGATCCGACCAGAACCCGCAACGATTGGCGGAGCTGTGAACCTGACTCCAAACGCACTGCGCCTACTCTCCCATCTAGGTGCACTTCAAGAGGTTCGCTCGTCAAACTACGGTGCTGAATGCCCTGCCGTCGAAGTGTTTGATATCTACTCCGGCACCAAGATCTCCGAGTCTTCCTTCCGCGGTCCAAATGGCAAAGGCCTGGGAACACCACCCTTCACAGCACTACGCATAACCCGGGGCGAAGCCCTAAAAGGCGTACTCGCTGCCATCTCCAAGCACCCCAACATTACCCTAACCTGCGGCAAAAAGACCACCAAGATCAGCGAAACAGGCACAGATGTAACCCTCACCTTCGCCAACGGCACAACCTCCACCTCAGACATCCTCATCGGCTGCGACGGCATTCACAGCGCTACACGACTCATGCACGTCGAGCCTTCGCGCATTGCAATATACAGTGGGATCTGCAACGCGTTTGGATTCGCGCCGCTCAAAGCGCACCAGACTCCGCACTTTGAAGCGTCGGGCATGAACTTTGCGCGCGGCGGCATGCTGCTTACTTCATTCCACAGCGCAGATAGGGACAGCATCTATGTCGGTGCCCTGATGCAGGTACCCGATGACGGCCTGCAGTCGCGTGACGGGTGGAGGGTGCGGGGTGCGGATGCAGAGAAGACGCGCGCTGATATGCTGGAGAGATACGCCGGCGCCAAGGAACCAGCGATTGAGGAGTGGATTAGGGATGCAAGGGATTTGTTTCTCTGGCCGGTGTTTACGCTCAGCAAGCATGGGAAGTGGGCTACCGATCGTGTCATGCTGATCGGTGATAGCGCGCACGCGATGCCGCCGCAAGGCGAGAGCACGGGGATCGTGTTCGAAGATGGCGTGTTATTTGCGAGGGTGCTGGCGAGGTGGATGGAGAAGAGTGGGAATGGGAGTGATGGTACGCCGGTCAAGGAGGCGTTCGATGCATATGACACACTCAGGAGGGCAAGGATTGAGACGGCGTGGGATGAGTCTCAGAGTGTGGTCAAGACTGTGCAGGAGGTGGGTTGGCTTGGGCATCGGATTAAGATGAATGTCGTGCCCTGGTATCTGTGGTGGACAAGGGGCTACAGAGAGAAACACTTTGTGGAGGATGTCATAACTTGTGAGATCGGGTGAGGAAGAGTAAGGGATCGGTGGTAGGTAGGATGTATGCGAGAAGCGTCTTTATGAGGATGGTTGAGTGACATCGTGGGAAAGTCACCTGCAAGTCAATACGTTCAGACAGGCGTCATGTTGTTCGCAGAAATGGATCAAAGGTGTCACAAGCGCAGAATGGCAGAGTTGGTGCATAACAATGAATTCATATTGAAGAAAAGGCCAGTTCTCCATCGTCACAACACCTTCCGCACAGATGTCTTCCAATGCGAGAAACTGTCCTGCCCTGTAGAGCATCAGAGGAAACATGCCTGCCTCATGCTGGTGCTGATATGTCCAAGGGCGTATATGTACAAGTCGTCATATCCCGTCGAATCGCTGCAGAGTCCGTCGAGGATGCTGAAGTGAAGATCGCGATGCGTTCAGTGATACGTTCCACGATTGCTTTGTGCCATAACTTGTGATTGTCGAAGTTGGAGACGCCTTTACTGCTCAACGTCACGCTTGCCGACCGGGAGACCGACAGGACGCCACTTAGGGCTCCAAACCCACTTGCCGGCATCGGCGTCAGCAGCAGCTTCAGGCTGTGCATCACGCTTTCCGACGGGAAGGCCTACGGGACGCCACTTGGGCGACCAGACCCATTTGCCAGCATCAGCCTCAGCCTCGGGCTGTGCGTCACGCTTGCCGACTGGGAGACCGACGGGGCGCCACTTAGGGGACCAGACCCAGTCGCCAGCTTCGCGCTTCTCGACGGTGCCCTCGGTCTCGTCACCCTCCTCGACGTAGTACAGATCCTCGGGGAAGCTGGCAAGGTCCTCAGCGGAAGGACCGTCGATGGTAGTCTCGGTGGCGTCGGAGGTGGCCTCAGTGACATCGGTGGGAGCGGGGTTGGCGATGGCAGCACCGGAGACGGTGGCAGCCAGAATGGTGGCAGCGATGACAGCGTTGAACCTCATTTGGAACGTTCGGAAGATTATCTTGAAGTGAATGAATAAGTTGGTAGTTGATTGATTGACCGAATGATTGACTGGTGTGTTGTCGATGAGTCGATGGTGAAAGTATTGGAACTGGCAGCCGGACGTTATATACTCGAAAGCCGTTGTGCGTGAACAAAGAGTTGTACTCATGTCTTTGCGATAGTAGGTCAATAGCGTCAATAGGTTTACTGAGCGTCAATAGCGACGAGCGTAGACTCTCAATGGCGTCCAATACAGGAACAGACATAAAGGTGAAGGACAGCGGTTCAAAGGGCTTCCCTCTGCATGGAGGTTCGAGGTACCCAATCACGAAGGCCTCTGTACCTGATCGAAGTTATCCATAACAGCAAAGAACAGACTCAATGGCGAGCATTGATGCAGCAGCATGTCGGTACCATCATCCTGGATAGTCTGGCCGCGGGTACACAAAGGAACAGGCGATGTGCCTGCGTTATTCGGAAAGGGATTGCTGTTCTTCTGAGATGGCGAAGGTGGTGAAGGCGGCATCATGATGTTGTCGTTTTCGGGTCTGAATAGAATCTGAATAGCGATTTGATCCTTGGCACTACAGCACCCTCATCTCCGTTCTTTGGGTAAGAACGCCTCAATTCAACGGTCGATTCGTGAAACAAAGTCACCTGGAATGACTTGTTAGAGTACATGACCTGGAAGCATTGTGCAATATTGGGGCGTTCACACCTGGTGAGCGTTGAGGTGGGGTGCGCATTGGCGAGTCGAGCTGATGATAGTGACAATGGAAACAGTCGAGTTCCCAGAAGACCAATCGATCAGTACCATAAATCCCTGCTCTTTCTGTGCTGTGCAATGTCAAGCACTCGCGCCTGAAGTTTGTGGCGCCTACATCGTCGACGTGCATCTAACTACGAATCATTATCGGACTGGAAATCAGATCACGCCTCAATTATTACGCATGCAACGGCGAAGTCCTCAGCCAGAAGAATGTGTCGGCAATAGTATGCCAATTGAGGCAGCGCAATAGGCGGCGGTTTAAGGTCGTTGCCAGTCGCGAGAGCAGCGAGAGTGCAGTTCCATGCTTAGTCATGTGTACTAGGCCGCATGTGGTCAAAGTGCCTCGGAGCTTTCAAGCTGGAAAGATCAAGTCCAGCGCGTTGCGCCGCCATTGAGACAGTATGCAAACGCGACTAGTCAAAACGACGTTTCCAGCACTACGCAGTATATATTCGGGCTTCTCGCGAAGCTCACCCTGGATCTGCCGGTCATGCACAGTGTACAACAGCCCCAGACGGTTCAATGCGACCAAATCGACGTCTGAGAAGCCATACTACATCACAACGCCCATCTTTTACGTGAACGCCGCCCCTCATGTTGGACACTTATATACCATGGTCCTCACGGACATCGTAAAACGATGGAGCGTTCTCAGGGGAAAGAGGGCGATTATGTGCACTGGAACAGACGAGCATGGGCTGAAGGTAGTCACACTCTCCCGGAGAAACGAACAATGCTCACTATGAGAAGGTTCAAAAAGCAGCGGCCAAAGCAGGCGCTGACCCCAAAGCATTCTGTGACAAGGGTGCAGATATCTTCCGAGTACGCAACGCGACCGCAAGCCCATGAACCCGCTCGAGGCTCACACCAATTAGGACCTTGCGCGAAAGGCCGAGATCTCGAACGATCACTTCGTACGGACGACGGACAAGGATCACAAGGATGTTGTGCAATATGCTTGGGTATGAAAAGATGGACACAAACCAGTCGTCGACCTGAATGGCTGATACCGGACAGTTCCTGCTACAAGAGAAGGGACTCATCTACGAGCAGAAGCACGAGGGGTGGTACTCGGTTACCGATGAGTGCTTTTACCCACAGTCGCAAGTCCAGCCTTGGATCGAACCGTCGACAGGAAGAAAGATCATGGTATGGTCTGACTCAATGGCAGCTCTATAGATTGACTGACATATTACAGACATCCATCGAGACAGGGAGTGAAGTCGAATGGTCTTCAGAAGAGAACTACCACTTCCGCCTGTCTGCATTCCGCGAACCGCTCCTCGAGTTTTACCAGCGAAATCCGGACTGGATCGTTCCAGAGCACCGCTACAAGGATGTGATTCAGTCTGTCGAGTCTGGTCTCGAAGATCTGTCCATCTCTCGGCCCTACGACCGCCTGCAGTGGGGCATCCGTGTTCCAGATGACGACTCGCAAACGATCTATGTGTGGCTCGATGCTCTCATGAATTATGCGACAAAGGCGGGTTATCCATTTGTACCGGGTAAAGAGCAAGATGGCGGCTGGCCTGCTGACTGCCACGTCATTGGCAAGGATATTGTTCGCTTCCATTGCATATACTGGCCAGCGTTCTTGATGGCCCTCGGTCTCCCACTTCCAAAGAAGATCCTGACGCACGCCCATTGGACTCTTGGAGGTGCGAAGATGTCCAAATCGACTGGCAGGGTGGTTGACCCTTTCCATGCTATAGACCGATACGGGTCAGACGTTATGCGTTTCTATATGGCCCATGATGGCGGCATCCAGGATGACGCAAGCTACGACAACGCTCATATAATCAAGCTGTACAACAAGTTTTTGAACCAGCAGCTTGGCAATCTTGCATCGCGTGTCACTAGAGGCAAGAAGTGGAGTGTTCGCGGCGCAATTGAGCGCATTGGCAGCTCGCCACCAGAGTACTGGAGCGAAGGCCCTGGTTCACATTTCTGGACCAACTCACTGAGCACGGTCGGATCCAAGGTTGATGGATTATTCGACGCCTATGATCCTCGCAAAGCTTTGCATCAACTGACCGACTTTGTACGAAGCGTAAGTACTTTCTTTCGCTTGGTCGAAGCAGACAGCAGCTGATATCACTTAGGCGAACGCTTTCTTCCAGATGTCAAAACCTTGGGATAACCTACTTGGTTTCGCGCCAGGCGAGCCCGGAGAGGATGTCGACCGGACTATTTACCTTGCTGCTGAAGCTTTGCGCATTACTGGCATTCTGCTCCAGCCCTACATGCCAAACAAGGCAGAGATGCTTCTCAACCAGCTCGGTGTAAAGGAAGACAAAAGAACCCTTGCCTACTGTCAGCCCGGTGCCGATCTTGACTATGGCACACCTACGGTTCAACTTGGCTCCAAGCATGAAGGTGTACTTTTCCCGCCCTTGTCGAGCGAAGAATAGGAAGCTCATTTTGGCACTATAAACTGTAGTATATGTACTTCTAGTAACGATGTCTTGGGAACGATGTCCTGGGATACTCGTGCATGAGCCAGAATTGAATGAAATCACAAGTTTTACAAAAAAAAAATTAGGTCTCCAGTGTGCCCCAAAGTGTCTCCTCACATTCGGGTCGCCTCTCAGAGATAAGTGCATTGTTGCATGGGCACGGACCATCCCACTTACGCCGCCGAAGTGGGCTGTCTAGCCTTTTCTCGCGCTTACACTTTGTTCCAGCATCGACTCCCAACACACTCTTTTAGTAACAGCTGAGATGGCATTTACCTGGGATAAACTCTCGAAAGCTAGGCGGGAGTACCCGAAGCCCAAGTTCGCGCTCTCTTACATCGACAAATTGCTCAAGAAGAGCCCTGGCAACCCATACTTGAACGTAAGTCATTTGCAAGGTCATGTGACCCTCTGGCTGATGGGCCAATAGGCATGGAGGGCCGATGTCTCTCTACAATTACAAACCCCACCTGAGACGATTGCAAGGTCTTTGGTGGAAGTTTGCCAGAACAAAGCAACACAACAAGACGAACTATTGCTTGAATATGCATACAGACTTATCGTGGAAGCTACCCTTCGATCGAATCCCAAGCTTGCAAACGTCGGCACTGTAGGCAATGAAGGAGTCAAGGCATGGCAGAATGCTGCAGCGCTCAAAGCCACCAAGAAGGGCCGCAAGAACCTCTGGGATGATTTCTTCACCGCGGCTATGCGAAACGGATGCTGGGACGATGCTCGCACGGTATGTTGACATCTCGCATATGTACCGTTGATGTCGAGCCACGCCGCTCATACACCCAGGCAATCGTGAAGTACAGAGCGGAAGCAGCATCCACCGATAAGATCAGCTACTACACCCAAATATTCGCGCAGCAGATGTCTGCAGAGCAAAAGATACAGGCAGGTAAAGCAGCGGGCATTGCTGACAGAATGGCCGAGATTCAGCTAGCTGTGGCTTTGAAGCAGATGAAGGATGCCTACGAAAGGCCAGAGGTAATATCTTCATTTTACGTCATAAAGCTCAGCTGACCGGATCAGAGCGACCCCATCAGTGTTAGAGATATTCGAGATATCCGTTTTATGGCCAAAATTTATGCGCGACAAGGAAAGTTCACGCAGCTTCTCGGGCTCTGGAAAGATCCGCCTGCTCATTTGGCTTCCATCATGGAGAAGCATGCCCTAGACATCTCCTTGCTCACGGTCGACATTCTTTCAAGCGCACAGCAGTACGAGCTACTGCAGAAGCATATCCTGGACCTTATTGAAAGCGCATTGAACGCATCGAGCATCGGCGATCCCGAACCACTGCAACAGCTATGCTCAGCAAGAGTGAATGTCTGGCAATACTTGATCGATGCTGTTAGGCATCTGTATGCACCCGAACAGTGAGTTTCGCGCCAAAGCTTCTCGGGCTTCTGCTGACCGAAGTAGATCAAAGGAAAAGATACGGGCTATCAAGGATCGCGTTTTCAGTTCCAACACACTCCAGCTTGATCGACCTCTTCGACTTGTGCACTTGATTCTGCACAACTACCTCGGCGACAGCCTTCTGCAAGACTGCAAAGATTACTTTACGCAATTCTCAAAGATACCTAGCTGCTTTGTGGATCTTCGTCGATCTGTTGAGGGCATGAGCGACGAAGAGAGAATTGATTTCCTGTCATTCATCGAAGAGGGCACGAAAGCGATCAGTTCAGGTGACGATGACGCCGAATCTCAGCTTGAGGACAGGGCACGCGCTGAACTCTGTGTTCTTAAGTTCACCTACCTGGTTGAGGTCTCACTCACAGCTTCGCCCTCTATAAAGACACTGCAGTCGTTGGTAGAGCGGGCATCCAAGATCAGCAAGATGTTGCCAAAAGACCAAGATGCGACCATGCTGATCGCTTACTGTCTCACAAAATTGCACCATCTGAATGCGGAGTCAGGCGATACTTCCGGTCAAAATTCACGACTTTTGTTGCAGGCTGCGCTGTTGACACGCACGGCCGTGGACCGAGATACAGATAAGCATAATCGTCCACTCGCGCTTCTATCTACGCGCCTGCATCTGAACCTTGGTCTTGGTACAGTCGCATTTCAGGTATGGAAGAATGTGAAGCCTTCCATCAAGGAGATGCTTGTGGATACACTGTCTCCTTACCTTTTATCGCGAATCGCTCTGACACAGCCGTTCGATGTCAAGCACCACAAAGGCTATTCCGCGAATGCCGAATTGAAGCATGTCGTCGACACTGTTGACAAAATGAGTAGAGTTCAGGAAGGACTCATCTTCAGAGATATCAAGCGGTTTCACTGGGATTCTGCAATGGATTTGATCTCTATGAACGAGAAGCTGACGACTTCTCTGACGAGACATACTTCAATGCTCGAACGCCGCCGCATCGCTCGTCTCAAGGGTGAGCCTGCGGGAGATCTTCCCGATGTTGTCTACAGGAGTAAGAACTGCAATCAATGTACCTCGACGCCGATGCTCACTCACTCCGCAGATATCCAGACCCTCTCAGACAACATCGACCGCTCTGTCTTCCCCGCATACGAACACTCGAGCATCCATCGACCTTACTCCTTCCTTATGCCGGCAGACATTCCTTCCACCGAAGATGTCCTCACCCAGTATCACAACCGCGAATCGATCAGCAAGATCCTCTACCACGACGGCACACCCGTGAACTGGACGCCGCCTTCTCTGGAGGCCCTTGCGGCTCACACCACTCCAGCGGAACTCCTTGTCGTTGAAGACTTCTGGCACCCAATTTCCGTACTTCTCTATGCGGCCATCAACTCCTCCAAGGCAGATACCACGCTCTTTAGCGCTCTGCTCACGAACATCAAGAAGTTGCGCCAGGATCAAGAGACTCTCATCGTCTCCATTTCAACCGGCGTAGATGCCGTCGATGAACCCACAATGATCACCGAGGACATGCTCATCGCCACCTACTCAGCACTCGAAATACTGCGCCTTCTACCACGTCTAGCGTCCGAGGTCAACACTCTCGTCGTCCAGCCAAAAACGCCGCACCCCATGAAGGCCTCTGTGCCGAAGGATTGGGCAAAGCAGATCGATGCAGAGGTTAAGGGCGCATATGCGGCAATTGGTAAGGTAGCAAATAGCTACATCGACTTGTTGCAGAAGAGGGGTGTTGTGGCGATCAAGGCACAGGTCCGGTGGGGCAATACTGGAAGCGCGCTGGAGAGCTTGGTATCTGAGAATGACGTAGATCATTATGCACGGGAGTATGTGGATGCAGCGGTGGAAGCATGGAAGGGAGTGTTGAGTGTCAAGCTCAAGTAGATTCCTTGACTTCAGTACCTAGACAACCCTCAATACACATTACTGCCATTGGCAATTCATTTAGAGTCTGGATGACTCGTGAATGGCAGTGTTCATCTCTTCGATCATGTCGCATTAGTTCCCCATGACAAAGGTTATGCATGAAAGTCTACAAGGATATCCCGGAGATCTTCAATCCCTCCTGAACTCTACCGTATTTGGATCTTTGTAACGCGGCAGTCACCGCACCGTTTACAGGCACAATTTGGACACGCATCGCTTCGATACGGAATGGACGGGAAACCACAGGAGCACTTTCTTTGCTCAGCTGAAAGTTTGCCATCATAGGTGTTGTGATACGTACGCACTGCCAGACAAAACTATGCTTTTCCTTGGCCTGATTATGTCAGTCAACATGTCGACATCTTCTAGCGATGAAGCAAAGCTCTTACCATTAAAAATGCAACTGCATAGATATATGCAATTGTATGTTTTTAGAGATAGTCGAACACTCCTGGAGGACTAGCCTTGGAAAGGTGTCGTCCGGTTGGACACACCTGACTGCGAGTCTCACGCGTGACTATTGGATAACTTGGTCGTTTTGTCTTTTTTCTGAGCAAATACTGAAGTGGAGTCCCTTAGAGATGATTAAACTACATTCAGCTGCATCTTAGGAGAGAGATATGACGCTTTGATTAGCACTCATGCCAGAAACTCACCTTGTTTGCGGCAGATGTTGATCAGTCTAGGTTATGAAGTGCATCGTGTACTCCTGGAGACCTCCATGTATAGTTCAGGATAAGGGGAATCGATATAAGAATGTAGACTGTACCTCTAATCGCTGATCGTGAGGCATGCGCACGGAGTGCACACCGTTCAAAAATCCTGTGATACTTACACAGCAGCAACAACACTGCGGCATATTTCGGTCGCAACCGACTTTTTGAGCTTATTTGGCGTGATCGATATGGCGCACCACTAATCAGAATATCTGAGAGGGATTAAATAGACTCGTGCAAGAGTACGAGATTATATACGCGCTGCTAACATGTTACTCTGTGACCTCGAGATTTGTTTGGCGCTTTCTTTGTTGTCAATCTAAGACACAGATAACAGAATATGAGCAATTTGATTGGTCGAGCGGGCGAAAGATTGCCATGCTATCCCTGAGCTGAACTGTGCTGGTTCTAATCACGGTTCTGTAGAGTGGAGCGAGCAATCGAGCACAGAGAAGAACACGAGACGTAATAGAGATACTCTCAACGATCGATACGAACACTATGCATCTAACGAGGAAGCATTTGTCGTGGACTTCAGCAGTATCACCGTCATGGAATGATGTACCATAGTTAGGCTTCCGTCCGGCCGTCGGCCGACCACAATATACTATTCAACATGATTGCTCTAGCAGCCTCATGTGGGAACAACACATATTGTTCTCTAATTAAACTTCTCAGAGAAGCTACTAGCAATTAATTAGCGATCCGATAGGGCCCACTGCATGATAAGGACCATTGCCGAGGTCGAATCGTGTCCTGCTTGGCTCAATCTCTGAGCTTACGGTATTATAGCAATATAGTCTAAAACACGAAAAGATATAGCTGCAAGTTTTCGAAGCCTCTGAAAGCGGTCTGCTTACGGACATGTGTCAGTGGATGCGAGATACTATACCACGTGTTACACAGCATCATCTCGGCATTGGTAGTTACTTGTTCAAGCCCGAGTTCACATCCCTCGATTTGATCTCGTTTTTGACATTTGTTTAGCGTCAGCCACGTTTTAACGCATAGAGGAAACTGGCAGGCTCTCTCTGGTCTAGCTTCCTAGCAGATTAGTACAGAGAGAAGCTTGTCTTTGACAGTCACTTCTTTCTTAAGGGTAGCAGCCCCACGCCGGAGGTATAGGGGATTGGGTGCTATCGCATCTGCCAGAATCTGCTTAATCTTATTCGCAGTTCTACTGTAGCACTGCCTTAATGCAGCCAAGGCGGGAAGCTGCAGGTGTCACAAAATCAAACGAAGAGATGCAAGTACGGAGATCGCCACTCGGGATAGCCACCGAGAACGTAATCTTGGACGCCCCTCGTCGGCTCCGAGATCGTGGTCTTGGTCGACGAGCCACCGATCGATTGTGCTCGCAGTAGCAACCGACGCTGACACCGAAGGCGGCGATATTTTTTTTTTTTTTTTTTTTTTTTCAACAAGCGGTCTTTACAGAAGACTGGACTTAACGACGCTAGTTTAAAGGCCAACCTCAGATCGAGATCTCGGCTCTACGAGAATAACCTCATATGATTGCATAAGCGACTTCTGAGACCTTCAAACATCGCTACGAGGCGAAGCCCAATACCTCGGTCTTTGAAGCTGAGCGATGAGCGAGTACATGTGTTACAACACCTCGTAAGGATATCTGCGCCATTCGCGACTCTATCTCCAATGAGTGATCGAAAAGCGTCAATCAGCCTCTGACGTACCTTGCCGTGCCAGTCCGCTCAGCTGCAAGAGTATGGCAAGACAAGCTGCAAGCACCACGCTACCTGGGTATCATGTTTCTACTGCACAGCTGGAGCTAATATCCCACTGTTCCGGAGCTGTACTCGAGTTGAATTGTGCTGGCATTATGACGCTTGCAGCCTACAGTACTACCCGATGAGTTGTTCAACATTTTGACTTGAAGACTCTGACGATCACAAAGGTATACACATATATACATGGTAATCTGTTGCCATGCTGAGTAAGTTCAAGGCGATACATGCGCAGACCTGTGTACAGACACGTACCGCGCTCCGACGCGGCTTATGTTCATCACTCGTTTGGAGCAGACTGTGCTTTCTCCTTCTTTAGCCCTGTTACTGTTTCCACATGTTCTGTACTCAGGTGCGCTGCTTCCACGAAGAAGCTGCTAACCAAAGCCAGGAAGGCGACCACTGTCAGCATAATCCACATGTTCCGTGTCGCCCAAGCAAATGCTTGTTTCGCAGCGTATTTCCAGGCTGGATTCACGAGCATACTTGGCACCATAACGTTCGCCAAAGCGTTCTCGCCGTCCAGCTGATCAAGGACATCGTTCGGCAAACCAGCTGCTTTGAGGTAGCTGTGGCGATTGGACATCGAGTTCTGAAAGATAGTACCGCAGATAATGACCGAGATCGAGACAGCGATATTGCGCACGAACGCCATCGTCGCAGTTGCTGTCGCCACATCTTCTTGCTTGACCTGGCTCTGAATCGCGATGAGAGGCGCTTCGAAGAGGATGCCTTGACCAAAACCGGCTATCATCTGGAATCCTACAGCGTGCGCAGTCGTTGTGTTGGCGTCGAACGATATAAACAGGCCGAATCCAAGACACATGAATGCAGATCCAACCCACATGATCTCTCGGAAGCGCCCGGTGCGGTGGATGATGACACCACATACTACGCCAAATATTGCTCCTGTCACAATCAGTGGCAGAAATAGCACACCAGAACGGAGCGGCGATGCCTCTAGAACGGATTGCAAAAACAGTGGCATATAGAACTCGGCCGCAATAAAGACCTGACTAGTCAGCTTCAATATCTATGAATTCTAACTTGAGCACTTACGAAGCCGTGGAAGAAGACTACCAAAAAAGTCGCAATATTGGTTTTTCTCTTGAACAAAGACATTGGGATGAGCGGATACTTGGCAAAATTCGCTTCGCTGTAAATGAATGCGAAGATCATTACGCCTCCCACAACAAGCAAAGCAATGACCTTTGCAGAGTCCCATGGGAATAAAACACCTCCAAAGTCAAGTCCAAGGAGGAGCATGAGCGTACATGCGAGGAATGTAATGATGCCGAGCCAGTCAATGGCCTTCATGCCATCAATGAACGACGTGTGTTCGTGCTTGACGTCCAGGAAAACTAGGATCAAGATACCTGCCAGACCGCTGATAGGCAGATTGATCCAAACTCGGACGTGTCAGCAGTATGCTCAACGATCCAGGTTCACACTTTTTCCGAAATCGGAGAAGGAAATTCAAAACTTACAGCACCATCTCCAATTGACAAGACTCGAAAAGACTCCACCGAGGATCGGACCAATGCCACCAGCAAGCGCCCAAATACCCTCGGTCAGCCCCATCAGCAAGCTTCTCTGTCTAAGACTGAACATATCGCTAATGCAAACATGCACCAAGAGAATGAGGCCACCACCAGCCGCACCCTGGAAAGCACGGCCGATGATCAGTGCCTCCATTGTCTTTGCAGTCGCGCATACAGCCGATGACGCGAAGAAGACCGCGAGCGCGAGCAATATGATTAGCTTACGGCCAAAGATGTCTGACAGCTTTGCCCAGATAGGCCCTGAGGCAGCATTGCCGAGAAGGAAGGCACCACCGATCCATGTATACCCTGCTGCAGATTTGAGATCATGGGACATTGTAGGAGCGGCGGTAGCGACAATTGTTGCATCCAGAGCTGCTACGAAAAGAGAAAGCTGTCGCTGTCAGCTTTGTGTTCAGCTATGATTGGCCTCCAACATACAAAAAGCGCAGTAAGAATAGCGAACATGCGCAGGTTGCTGCGGGAAGTGATATTTTCTTCTGCGACTGGTGCATCGACACCTTCATCCGATGTCGTTTTGTCGAGGATTTGCTCAGAGGAAGTCGCAGGAGGGAGTGCGTGCTTGGACTGCACGTCCATCTCAATGTCGCTGTTCATGGTAACCATGCTACAGTCAGATACTGCTAGAACTCAACGCGGACAAATGGTGCAACCGGATTGTTTTACATTGCAATGTCGAATATGAACTCGAGTTGGAAACCTGGGGAAGCCCTTTTTCGAAGCGTCACCGCTTTATTCCGGCCAATGAGGTGCACGTGAGTCAGAAAAATTTGCTGGAAGGAGGAAGGCGCGCGCCCTTCGTTAGTCAAATTCGACGGCTGCTTGACCACCTTCCTGATCAAGCTTCACGTAGTGGGAAGTTACCGACTACTTATGTCCATGCGAACGAGTTACATCTGGGATGACGAACGCTTACAGCCGGACGACGCACCAGGAAACTACGATTACATGTTACTGGCCATTCTTGGGTCGATGAGATGTGATGGCTTTCAGTGAATCAATTCTGTTTGCCATTGATTGTTGCTCTGTGAGTGGGTTCGAGTAGCGCGTTGAGTTACCACACCGCGGTCATATCGTTGAAATCAGGCACATGAGGTAAGATACTGACCAAGACATACCCTCGCCGTGAAAATCAAGTGTTGCTGTCCAGCACTGGGTCGTGCTTGAGAACGACACGTGGCGATCGTGGTACAGTCACACAAGATCCGGGTGTGACCTGTCGTACACGATCTGGCATAGGCCTGCACTAGCTCTGGTGTAACTATAGCGAGAATGAATGTGCGTCGTTAAGTGCAAAGCATACCCATCGCAAGAACTTTCATGCTTCGTGAATGTATCTTGCCATGGGCATTCCCCTCTGAGCGATTATACCACGGGATATTTACCTCTAATTTGCTGTGGATAGGTGTGACATAACGATAATAGCAAGTGAGCCTCAAACAGTGAGACTAAGGTGGGAAGTTAAAGATCGCAAATCGGATACTCATCAAAAACGTGGTCAAGTGCTCCAAGTTTGCGCTGCTTTGGTTCTACTTGATTCTACAGCACCTGAGAAAGAAACCAAATAGCGTCGTATTGTACGTGAGAGTTGCAATCATAGCCGACCGTTCAGAGTAATTCAGATCCCGCACATTACGTGCGCCCACACACTGTTGTGCGAGACACTCTGCTTCTTATCCTCGTTCATACTCTGCGATGCAGATTGCTTGCTCGCTCTGACTGTGACGTCTCACGGCGTAAGACTAGAGGATCGGAAAGTTCCAGAGAAATTGGTCGTTCAGACGAGGGAATATGTGAAGTAGAAGATGATCGAAAACATACTCTAAACCAGGCGCGGATTTCATCTTAACGCGTCCTCTAATGCAACGAATGTCTATATGCACCCGCATCAAATGCTCACTTGCTAAATGCCACATCCCAAATACTGTAGAAATTAGCGAAAGGAAAAAAACTAGTAAACTGAACAGCCAACCTGTGCTCTTGTCAGAGCAGAAGCGAACATGGCCTGCATAGCCGTGTAATGGAAGAAGATACCCCCCAAGACAGCGAGATGCCAAATATTGTGACTGCAGCCAAAGTAGTCGAAGAAGCCAGGGCACCAGCGCTCGGGGCACTTGCTTGCATACAGCACTGCTCCCGTAATGTACACAATCAAGCTTTTAGTGATTGGCGCATAAAAGTAGAGCGCCCACTGAGGACCGCGAGTCCAGGATAACTGGAAGAAAGGAATGAACCCTGTCAGGGCAAGGGAACAATAAAAGGCAACGCGCAGCCAGGCCATGTCAGCGCGATTGAAGGTTGGCTGCCATGGCAAAATGACACCTCCCACACCAAGAGCAGCTGTAAGGACCATGTACGACCAGCGCGATACTGGCTCGCAGTAGAAAGCAGCATACTCCGTAGTGAGGATCGAGGCGGCCACAAGGAGCGAAATGCCGGTGTAGTCGACGCAGGCGAAGCGCTCGAGCAAATTCTGTTCTGAGATGCTGCTCATGGTGTGCCAGATAGTTGAGCAAGCAAGGCACTTGCATGCCGCGAAGAAGAAGGTACCCGCAATGAAGATGTCGGCCTTGGTCGACTGGTTCCAGTTGACGCTGGATGGGTAGAAATAGAAGGCCAAAGCAAGGACCATGATGAAGCCGAGAAGGTGAGACCAGATGTTGACGAGCTCGTTGTGAACGCCGAACACTGAGCGCACGCAAGCCCACTTGCCCTCCGAGAAACGATAGCCCTTGAGAATATGAGGGTTGATCTTCCAAGGCTCAGGAAGGTCGTCGTAACGGATCAAGCCATGCTCTTTGGCGCGAGCCAGAGCGCGTTGCACGCCGTGTTCAATCGTGATCTCCACGGTCTCACGAGCACGGCGAGCCTTGTCAAGACCGCTGTCGACGACACCTTTGGCAGCTTCGAGACCCTCATCCATCTTCCTTCGTCCACTTTCGTACATCTCGTGGGCGTACGAGCCAAGCGTACCATCTTTAAGTGCGTAGGCGCGTGACTCAAACTCGGTCAGATACGAATCCATCAGCTGTATTCCTTCCATGACCTTCTCCCCCAATGTCTCTTGTGACTCTAGCGCCTCTTTGTATCGCTCCTCCAGCGTCTCAACGAAGACCGATGCTTGCCGGCGTCCAGCTTCAAGTGCGCCATCGGAGATCTTCGAGCATGATTCGCGCACGGTAAGGAGAGTCGTGTATGCATATTCGACACCTGCGTCAAACTTGAGATGGCCGTACTCTTCGAGGAAATCCAATCTACAATTGAGATCGGCCAAGAAGTTGCGGAGCTGTGGAGTTCGTCAGTTACAGTCTGACTCCGGTCATAGAGTGCGTCCTACCATGAGGTGGAAATTTTCCGCTTCTTGGATGCAGGGTCTGGTGTGCCAGGAGTGACGTCGCTGGCGCTGTTCCTCAATCGTGCCATAAGCAGGACGGCGCAAGCGCTGAACTGGCTCTTCCTGCGATGTCATGACGGCGGTGCTTACACCCGTAGAGGACATGGAGCGCGGCATGAGGGGCAACGAGTTGATATACGGTTGCGCGGGGCTGATTGAGGCGTGGCGAGAGCGCGGTTGCCGAGGGGTCCAATCGACAGCGGTCCCGTTCAGGAAGGTCTGCGGTTTGGTTACGTGACGATTCGTGTGGCTGACCTCTGCATGTGCGCTCAACGAGGCTCTCTGGCTGGGTGGCTTGCTGTCAAGGAGTGAATTGGTGGCTCCGGGCTAAGGACTGGTGGGCCGTGTTCTCCGCGAATGAGTGGATTGCGGTGCGCAGCGTGGACAGCAAGCCGAAAGCGGAGTGGACGACAGCAGCTGACGCAGAGAGTTACGGATTATGTACAAGAGGGACGACCGACAACTGCGGCAAAGTGAGCGGCAGAACGTCGATTGATGTTTGAAGGAAAGTGGGAGGGTGGAAGAGACGGCGCCTTGGGCTTGTCGGCGCTCGTCATTCAAATCCATCCGAGGCTGGATCGAATTTCATTGAAAAGACGGGGCTGCTTCGGTGCTTCCCGGACCCTGCATATCCTGGTCTCGTCAGGCACGAACCTGGGTTCAGGCTTTGGTGACAGCTGACAGCTCGTAGACATCTTTTGCTTGTCTAGTGACGCTGGACAGACCAACGATCAAAGATTCGATTCTCCTGCAAAACATATTTGCGATCCACAGAGCACACGGGAGCATCGTGGAAAGAGCGGCTCGACGGCGCTTGGCACTTTCTCCATTCGACTTGGTGCCCTTGTCCCCTTCCAGCACATCTCCAGGGCTATCCATCACGGTTCGCGAGCTCATTGTTTGTTTTGGTCTGTCTATTGTACAGTTCGCGACAAACACATGTTGCTATGACTGCGCTTCCAGGGTTCAACATTTCTCCCCAGCTTATTACCGGTATCTCGCTGACTCGGTCTGGTCTCTATCCTGCATTCTGTGGCTGGCCCAGTGGAGTGGCTGGCATCTGATCCCTCTGACAGACTGGCTTATTTCACCCGCAACGTCATTGCATTTGAGCCTGCCGTCCTGCCATTACAGCTTTGCCAACGAAGCAGTGGAATTCCCTTGATGCTCAGATGTCATCGATATTGCCGATAGCTTTGGACTGACACCTTCGGGTATGCTGCACGACCTTTACATCCTGCATCCACGCGTCGCCGCCTGCATGTGTTCTCGCGACCTTGCTTCGACAATGTAACATGCGTACCACACCAGTCTAGCACTCGGCTTACAGTCACGTTTGGTGTGATGTCATGTAAAGTATGCATGAAGTTGAGGGCTGAGCGCCGGAGCGGGAGCCTTGAACGACACAAATCCACGACCTCTCGCCCAGACAGTCTTCCAGCATGGCTTCACCGGACGCTTTGTAGGGTGTTCCTTGTCAAGCATAAGCTTCTCGCAAAAGGCCATCAGCAGAGCCTCATCATCTCACGCGTAGCCAATCCTAGTGGTACTTTCGGCGTCATGTGTGCCACTTCTTAGCGCAGGCTGTGGTGTCACACTTCGTACTGCAGTACGAGCACAGCCAAATCGGCCAGCGTAGTTTGTCAGGCAGCGCCACGATCTTCGCCGAGCATCCAGTTTGGCCTTTAGTTCCCAGCAGTTCCCTTCGCCTATGCAGCTTCGTTGCCCCCTTGACCCCGACCAATCATCGACGCCATGTCTCCGCTTGCGAACTCCCGCCGGTCAGAGATGGCTTGCGTGCCTTAAACTTGCCATGACCTCAGAACACGAGGATCGCATCTTCACGAACTACTCGGCAGATTTTTAGATCCCCACATAACACTTTTGAAAGTTGCTCTGAATGCTTCGAGAGTAAGGAAACATGGCAGTACTTGCGGCGATACTGCCCGTTGTCTCTCGCAGCTCCTGTCTGGCGCTAGAGTTGTACCAGTTCGCCGCTTCATCGCCCAGAGAGGCAAAAGACCTCATCGAAGTCGCAAAAGCGATCAACAACTTCGCCTCCATTTTGAAACAGGTTGGGACAATTATCAAAGAAGACGACCGTCTGCCTTCATACGAGGTATGCTACACTCCACATGTCAACTTTTATTTCGCGCTTCTCCAGGCACCAGGCTGAGATATCCCCCCCAAAAAAACGCTTCTCGAAAAATTTAGAGTTAATCCACGTGGGGCAACACACCTTCTGCATGAGAATTCGCCGGTGTTGACGAGCTTACACATGCTGAATTCGCGCAATGTAAAATCCAAATGACTGACAAGGACGCAGGCTCTCGATGTGCTAGAAGACGTTACGGTGCAGTCCCAGAGTGTGTTGAAGAAGATCGAGAACGAGACTGAGCTTCGTCGAACTGAGCGATTTGAAGAACGAAACGGAGCTCCAAAGTCTCAACTGCAGAACGGCTCTGTGAACGCAACGAGGCTGACCTACTATGCTACACACCTTGAATGCTTGCGGTTGACGCTAGCTGTCCTGTTGCAAACTTTATACACCGCACAAAGTGTCATGTGGTCGAAGTCAGTATCCCCTTTCATACGCGTTTCCATGCGCAGACCAGCAAGCGAACATCGGCTGGGTTTATGCACTCGTGTGATCTTCTTCAACGAGACTTGGCTTCGACTTGGATTGTCGACTGATGTACATCAAAGAAGCTGCTAACGAATCTCATAGACTTCGTCCTACAGTATCACCAAAGCAAGCAGCCAAAGCTGTGGCAAATGAGAAAGTCCAACTGCAAACACTCGTTATCGAGCAGCAAATGTCGATCATATCTGCGATCATTCGCTACGAGCAGGTCCCTCACCATGACAAGAGACTTTTGATGGAGTCGGATAGCTCGCAAAGTCTCGTGCTACCAGGACGAGAGAATTCCGTACCCGATCCAAACAACCTCTATCGATACCAGGATAAATACCTTGGAAGTCTTGACACGTCTGGCTCCGTAGAAGACGCATGGTTGCCTGCTGTTTGCAGCATCACTGCTCCGCGGACCGAACAGCTGCTAGAGCACTGGACCACGTTGCCAGACTTTGACCAGCGCCTTCAGGATACAGAGCGTACAGCGCGTGCACAAAGGCTTGAAACCAAGCAAGCTACGGTCGAATCTGATAGCGAGGAAGAGAATGAGAGGCAAAGGTACGGGCCCAACGGTGCAGGTCTGGCCTCGCCGCCACCCCAGCGATCTGGCAGCGTGCAACCCCTCTTCACAGATGCAAGTACTCTGCCTATCCCTGTACCAGGCTCCAAATTTGGTCCTTCAGCTCCAATGTCGCCCGCGGCTTCACCCAGGACTTCTCGCTCGACATTCGAAATGCCAGTGTCTGCATGCACAAGCATAGGCAGCTTACCCGTAGAAGCGGCAGCGGCAGTCGAAGCTAAGGAGGGGGACGGCGACCTTGATCTCGGAATTCCTTGGACTCTTCGCACTCAAAAGTACGAATGGAGATATATTGATGGAAAGGTCATCGGCTCGAACGTTGATCTGCCGCCCTCTACTGCGTACAATGAGCGACCTGGTCAGAACTGGACAGAGGTCATGGCGAGCTGGGTCTGCAAAGAAGCTATACAAGAAGCAGGCTACAAAGTCACGCAGGTACAGAATGAGAGACCGGATGGACGCCGGACGAAGTTCGACACCTGCTTCTGCATTGAGCAGCCGCTCAAGTTCAGTCAGGTCAAACGCCTTGTTGAGCGGACTGTTAAGATATACCGGAAGAACATGCCACCAACTCCACCGCAGCCAGTAAAGCCCCGTTCCAGATGTACATCTTTCGATCGCCCACCGCCTGGACCACCCCCGAACTATCTGGCAACGATGGCTGCTGCTCAGGACCGTGATCGAACACCCACTGCAAACAGACCTCAACCACCGTTAGAAAGATCGTCTAGCACCTTGACTTACCCACCGCCACCACCACCTCTAGATCGGTCAATGTCAATACCCGGCTCGGGGTTGGCCCAGCCACCACCTTACCCACCAAGCGTCAACTCACAGGCATCAACTAGACCTATGCCAATGCCTAGCGCGATACCCAACGGCCAGCTATCATCGTCACTACCGCCACAAGGGCTCTATCCCCCGCAGATGCAGCCACTTCCAGGGCAGCAGTACTACCCGCCCCCGCCGCCGGGTGGACCGCCAGGTGGCCCTCAATTCAATCACCCCTTCCCGCCACACATGCAACCCTACATCTACCCACAGGGCCCGCAGTCACCCACGCGCCAGCCATATTCCATGCCTCGATCGTTGGGTAGGTATGACTCCGAGACTTCAGATTCGGGGAGTGGAGAGCCAAGGAGGCATAGATCGAAGTCGAGAAGAAGGCATGATAGAGATTCTGAGAGGAAGAAGAAGACGCATGGGAAGAGTGCGGCAGTGGGGACGCTGATGGGTATAGGAGGATTGACAGCTTTGTTGGATGGATTGGGTGGGCTGTGAGATGCGACTGATGTGTGTTGCGGTGATGTAGAGTGGGAAGCTGGTAGATGCACGACCTTATGAATCACACTCATATCACATTGACTCTTTACCAAAGCCAGCCTTCCAAAACTTTGTTCCCAACATTTGATATGCCATTCTGCCATGTCTTGCAAATATGTCGTCCTTTTCCCAAACGCCGCGCTATGCAGAAACCAAGTCTTCCGTCCGCGTAAACCAGATCACCGGCTGTCGGCAACATCTGGCAGCCTCTCGATAACGTACTTGCCCTTCGCCACACTGACAATCGGCACGCCGGGAATCTTCCTGATCCTTCTCTTCAGATCCCTATCGTTCGTCGCCACGAGGTAGATCCTGTGCTTCAAAACCCTCTCCACGATACAGTCATCCGCGTAGGTACCCTTGTGATCGCACTTCAGTCTCTCCCAGCGCTCATCTCTCGCAATGCGCAGCGCAATCCTGTACTTTGGCCCCAGTTTCTCCAACTCAGCCATGACGCAAGTGGTGATGATGGGTGTTGCCTTTGCGTACAGCAAGTCCATGAGCGCCTTATCGAGCTCGAGTTTTGCGTGCACCGTGTGCGAGAGGAAGTTGGTGTCGACGAGGACCGAGTAGGGCGGGCCCAGGGCCGTGTTGGCTTGGAAGAAGAGCGCAGATGAGACTTGGGGGATTTCGCGCTTGGCGACTTCGGCGGCGGCTTTCTTCTTCGCTTCGAGTTCGCCGTCGGCTTGGTTCTTCTTTCTGGGTGGTGTCAGTACTCGGTGGAGGGGTGGCGGGCGCGCGCTGCGTACAGTCTGCCGTCTTTTTGGCCTGGGTATGTCAGCGCCACACAAAGATATTGAGGTTGCAAGGCTTACCGATGACTCGCTTCATTTGCGCAAACTTGCGCGTCTTCTTTTGCACACCCATGGCTGGGACGTGGTGCTGCTGCTACTCTGCGCGTGGCTGCCGATAACAGCTCAACTTTTTGGTGAAAGAGCAATACGGTGCCAAGAGTTCGACCTTCCCAAATTTCGTCGGCGTTGCTGCCGCCGATGGAACGCTAGAACGCTAAGGGCAGTAGTGGGCCCCAGGAATAGCATCAACAAGTGCACGCAGGGACGAGTCTGACAGCCCTAGAAGCAAAGGGTCTTACTGGGCAAGTCACGCTGAAAATCGCTCTCCTTTTTGTATGTATGGTAGTCTGTGAGTGAGCGCAGCACCACGCAGCACTGCCGCCATCGTATTCCTTCTTGTCGCTGTCTCTACGCATCGCTGCTCTACGTTCGTCGCCGTCCCTCGCTCATCTCGCCGCCCCCATTCCGGTCGCTAGCCCGTGCCAAACCCCAAGCGAACTGGGCGCTCGATCCTCACTCCGCCGCGCCCCTGCAGCCCCGTTCTCCATTCTCTCTCCGCCAACACACCAGCCCAGCAATCAGGGTCCTCTCCACTTCTCGCGGTCCTGTCGCTCGTTCACCTACAGTTCACGCATCCGACCTGTAAGCGACCGCAACCACTCATTTGCCAGTAGCCCTATCCCCTGAGACCCGCGCGGCCGCACGACCAGGCGTCACACCCTCCACCCGCGCCGTCCCCTTACGCGGGTCCCTCGATATCCCAGACCACGCGACAACACTCGCTGAGTGTTACACCCACGCCCACAATGCGCCCATCGATACGCCTGTTAGGCTTGCTGCTTGCAGCCGCGCCTGTTGTGCTTGCGCAGGACGACACCAACTTGCCGCAATTGTCGACAATCCAGCAGCCTGACGGTTCAGGAACGGCCACTTCCGCAGCGTCATCCGCCGCGCCATCCTCGTCTGCACAGGCATCTTCTGCACAGGTGACCTCGACTGCACAATCAAGTGCATCTCCCTCTGGAACAACAGCAGCCACCGCGAACAATGGAGGCTCTTTCCCCACAGTCACACAAAGCATTGTCCAGCTGTCTGGTCTGCCTACACTTGCTGGTGTGGGTGTGCCTAATCAGCAGGTCCCAGACACATCTGGCGCTCGATTCATGCAAAAGTCGGACCTTCCGGACGGTACTGTGTTCATCTGCGTCGGCGCAATATTAGGCTTCCTCGGTGCTTGCGTGTTGCTGTGGCGAGGCCTTGTTGCGTGGTCGCTGCATCGATCCGTCAAGCGCGCTGCTATAGCTCAGAACATGGCTGATATGAAGGCCATGTCAATGGTGCCCGGCAAGAAGCGCGGCATGTACACTCACATCGGTGCAAGCTCGACCATGTCGCTGGATCATCTGTCCGCTGCGCCTACTGGCCACTCGAGGCCCCAGAAGCCGTTCGCTCAAGGACCGGGGGGAACACCGCCCAGGGCCGTATCTTCTTTGTTCTTCTCTCCTACTGCAGGCGGTGCCGCTGGTCTCGCGCAGCAAGGCAATCGCTCATCGAATTACCTGCCTGCGGGCTACTATGCCGCTGGTAACGCTGCGCCTGCTGGTGGGGCCCCGACGGCACATGTTGGCGGCGGCCATCATTCGACAAACTCGCTCGCGTTGCCTGGAAACCGCATTAGTCGCGCCTCTGGTTCCTCGCCCCCAGTATCACCATCTCTCCCACCATCTCGCAGCTACGACCGTGCTCCACCATCGAGAGGCGGCTACTCGGACTACAACCGCCAGAGTTTTGCTACCCTTCACACCCCAGGCAACACCAGGAGCGGCGTCTACGGCCACGAGGCTAGCGTCAGTAACTTGTCTCTCAATGTGCCAGGCGGCACAACAGAGGCTGGCGGCCGCGCCCCGAGTGCGTATCTTGAAGACTTGTTCGAGACCCACGGCGGTTCGCACTCGCAAGAGAGGTTCTAGAAAAGCCTCAATGTCGAACCTGTTGTGCAGCGGATATCAAGGTCACAGTCTGTCATCGACCGTACGGCGGACATTTTTCGCTATGTATATGCGGCTGGTCAGGAACGGATCTGGGACGTTGAGTTGGCACTCGAGAGGAGCAAGTCGGCGGTGATGTGGCGGAGCAGAGACAGCCGCCAGAAGACGCAGTTGGTGCCTCTTTCATGATTGCGACACAGTACCGCAGTACCGGTTGTGTTGAAGTCGTGCTGCATGCGCTGGTGTGCATGAGTACCTCGCGGAGTGGAGTTGTGCCACCGCGTGAAACCTGTTGGTGTCACATCCCGATCCATGGTTACGATTGTTGGCGCTTCGGCAGTCAGGACTGTATTGGCGGTGCTTGTTTAGGTTATTCAGTTCCTGTGCATAGATACCTTGAGAGAGCTAGAGTTTGGTAATAATGAGGGGGAAGCAGCATTTCTAGAAATCCAACATCGACGACCAAGACAGCCACTCGCAACGCTGCGCACAAGCCTGTGATATGTAGTTCGGTACTCCATCAGCCGGTTATCAAGTGCCCAGCAGCACATCAGCTTGTTGCATCCGCGGATGCACGACAGTCGCTCTGCCGCATTTCATTGGTTGGATACAGGGTGCGAGGGTGCGGGACGGCTAGTGTCGTGCTGAGATATGCGTTGAGAAGTCTGGTTGCAAGTGCAGCAGCGGTGGCACTTATGCATCACGGGCGGTGTGCCGTCCGTCATTGCAAGGGCTCGAAGTGCGGAGGTGGTTCACGCCTTGCGTTGAGTAAAGTCTCTTGTAGAATTGTACTGCGGGCTTTCGAGTGAGGTCTAGCCTGGCTAGCCTTGCGCGTACTCGACCGGAGAAGTATCACTTCCTTCTGCGTGCCTTGGTCGTGCTCAGCTCCCTCGATGGGAATCAGCATCAGGACAGGAGCTGCATTTGCTGTTTGTTCGAGACGCATAGCTGCGTAACAGCGAGGCGAAGCAGCTGCGATCTTTGGCGGACGAGCAGTCAAGGACCATCAGCCTCGCCATCTCGAACCGAAGGCAGAGGTGCCTTCACGTGGCTGTTCTTCGGCGTATGTAACTTGCGTTCGAAGCAGCACGGCGTTGGACAGGATGTGTCCTACTGATAAAGGTCTCGTTCACGAGCTCACGGCACAGCAGAAGAGATGTTTGGTCACGCAGGTGGCTCCAAGCGCTATCGAACTCCCCCCGAAGGAAGAGCGTAACCTGCTCAAAGCCTAAAAGTGCCGTCTCACTCTCGGACGCAAATATGACAACCACGCGGTAGATTTACCCGACGAGGCCGTTGATTAATCGTCCATTTTATGATTGTGTGTGAGGAGCGCAAGCAGGGCCGCCCGCTGGGAAGATTTTGATGCGCACGGAGCCAAGCGTCGGCCGAACTCGCGGCCCGAACAGCACTCCAATTCGAAATTTCTGGCGGACCACTCGATGCATCATCAACGAACGCCATTGCTGTGCAATCGCCGTGCGAGCGTGCTTCCGAGAGACGACTGACGGCGTTGTCTGAAGCCGCGAGCAAGGCGTTTGACAGCGCAGGTTGCTGTACCCCACGATTGCCTGCTTTCTGGAACTCCTTGTGGCCAGAGAGCAACATATCCTTCTAGTGGGAGAGGAAAATAGGTTTTTAGCAGGACCGTGTCTACTCCACCCTACTCATTGCCGTCTCTTCAGATGTGT
Organism: Didymella arachidicola; assembly: GCA_016630955.3. Taxonomy (NCBI): domain Eukaryota; kingdom Fungi; phylum Ascomycota; class Dothideomycetes; order Pleosporales; family Didymellaceae; genus Didymella; species Didymella arachidicola. Next base: position 516,964 of record CM049997.1, on the reverse strand, counting down.
AGGACTATTTTTATGACAAACATCTCTTCGTCGTGACTTGCCTGTGCTGACGCTGCGGGATGTGTGAGCCAGCATCTGGAGCAACAATTCTAACAGCACGGGAGAGGTGGCAGCAGCACAGAGTTGGCGGCTGCTGCGTGCCGAAGTTTGGATCAGCCAGCGCGAACAGCCCAAAGCAATGCTGGGCCGGGGCGATGGCTTTCTGTCATGCCAGCCACCGTCACGACGGACAGGGGCAAGGCTGAGAATAGCCCTCGCGCTAGAACCATGTCTGGAGCGACGCCATGTGTTCAGCGGAACGGGCTGCATTACTCGTCATCGCGTGCGGGCTAGCAACTCTCCGTAGACTCCTTTCTTCGCAGTCCTGTCCGGCTCGCGCTGAAATGTTCCTGCGTGCATCGTGATAGTGAGCTCCGTGCAAGTACGTGTTGGTCGAGTCCTCGAGCCACCCCCGAGCCCCCGCTGCCGACGCACGTTCTACCGCCGACGAGTGCTGGGCTCCGGTCGAATCCTTGTGTGACGAAGAAGCTCACGGCGCGACAAGATGGCTTCCGCGCTGAACAAACGCCAGCAGGCGCGCAACGAGCGGACGCTGCAGGAGCTGATCAAGACGGTGCCGGGCAACGGGACCTGCGCCGACTGCGGTGCGAAGAACCCAGGTAAGGAGAGCGCGCGTGCTGCGAGACTCGAGCTGACAGCCGGCAGGATGGGCAAGCTGGAGCGTATGTTGCCCTACTGCGAGCGACGCGGACCTGGGCTCGCCGCCCACCGGACCCTTGCGTATATCGAGCGTGGTACTGACGGACACAGTTGGGCATCTTCCTGTGCATGCGCTGCGCGGCGCTGCACCGCAAGCTGGGGACGCACATCTCCAAGGTCAAGTCGCTGAGCATGGACAAGTGGGACAATGCGCAGGTCGATGTACGAGCAGCCCCGTCTGGCAGGCCTGAGACAGCGCTGACCGCAGCAGAACATGAAGCGCATTGGCAACGCCGAGTCGAACAAGACATACAACCCCCGCGGCGCAAAGGCCCACATCCCCATCGACGTCGACGAAGTGGACGGCGCCATGGAGCGCTACATACGGCAGAAGTACGAGCAGCGAGTCTTCATGGGCGCCCTGCAGCCGGGCACACGACACAACACGGGCAGCACAAGCTCCGAGGACAGGCCGCCACCACTGCCGCCAAAGCCTACGGGGCGCTTTGGATTTGGGTTGAGGAAGACGTCGACTTCCAAGTCTCCACCCGTGTCGCCAGGCCTGGGCTATGAGAGCACTCAGGCTTCTCCACCACGCGTGAACAAGCCATCTCGAGTTTTTGGGTCCAACATACACACATCAGGCGACGGACTGGACTCGAAACTGGCAACGCTACGAGACATGGGCTTCCCGGACGACAAGCGCAATTCGACGGTACTCAAGGGTCTCAACGGCAATCTGGACAGGACAGTAGAGGCATTGATTCGGCTTGGGGAGCAGAGCTCAGGAAAGTCGGGAAGGACGACACCTACTCCACCGGCGAAGAACGGCGTCAACGGCTTGTCCTTTGACAATACACCGCAAAGTGCATCTGCTGCGGCTTCGACGAACCCATTCGATGCATTAGACGCCGCACCTCTGGCTACCCAGCAGCAGCAGCCGCAGAACCAGCATTACGGCTATGGCAACCAGCAGCAGGCGACACAGCAAGCGAATTCGTATAACCCGTTCCTGTCGCAAGCTCAGCAGGGACAGTACCAGCAGCAGGGAGCACAGCAGCAGCAGAACTACGCTCAGTCGGGACAGTATCAGCAGCAGCAGCAGCAGCAGCAACAACAGCAACAGCAACAGCAACAGCAACAGCAACAGCAACAGCAACAGCAACAGCAACAGCAACAGCAACAGCAACAGCAACAGCAACAGCAACAGCAACAGCAACAGCAACAGCAACAGCAACAGCAACAGCAAAACTACGGCCAGTCATACAATCCATTCGGACAACAGCCCCAGCAGCAGCAATCACAGCAGAGCCTCGAGCAGCAATTTCAAGGCATGGGGCTTTCACAACAGCAGCCACAGCAGTACCAACAACCTCAGCCCACGGCACAACCACTCTTTCCTAACAGGACAGGCGGTTTGACTCAGCCGAACCCGCCTTTTGCGCAAACCAATCCATTCCAGCAATCTTTTACACCACCCCCAATGCCACAGATACCCGAGCAATACAGCTCATTTTACGCGCCGCAACCGCAATACCAGTCGATGTCTCAGCCCGCAAGCCCAGGAAACCCTTTCCTGAAATCCTCGAAAAGTCAGATCTTCACACCTTCAGCGAATTCCAATCCGTTTGGGTCAAGCCTTGGCCAGCAAGCTCAGCCGCTTCAGCAACAGCAGACCTCGCAACAGCAAGCGTTCAACCCCTGGACCACCCAGCAACAGACGCAGACCCCAACGACGCAAGCTCCCAATCCATTCAATAGCATGGGACAGAGCTACCAACAAACACAGGCTACAGCTCAAGCGCCAAATCCATGGCAATACCAACAACAGCCCACCCAACGGCCCAGCTACGCGCAGAACAACCCGCCTTTCGACAAGTACTCCGCGTTCTCACAGTACAGCCAGCAGCAACCCGCACCCCAGCGCTCCGCAACAATGCCAAATCTTCTCCTCAATCAGACGGACGCAGGCGCACAAGCAGCACCCACACAGGCAGCGCCCGCACAAGCAGCACCCACCGTGCCCGCCGCGAACAACGCACTTTCGTTCTCCGGCCACTCAAACCCATTCCAGAGCGCTGCACCAACACCAGCAGCCCCGCAGGCGGCGCCGCAGCCCAAGCCTTTGAGTGCGTTGCAGACGCAGGGAAGCAGGCATGTGAGCAACGAGAGCGTGGACTTTTCGGGGTTGATGGGTGGGAGACATAGTCCTGATGCGTTTGGTAGCTTGAGCTCGAGCTTTAGGAGGTGAGGTGCATGGGAAAGGGGATTGTTACGCGTAGTGGCGGTTTGAGGTGGGTATGGAAGACGTGAGCAAGAGTAGCGTAGCGATTTAATCACTTCTTTTCTTGGAAATTAGCATGTATAGGGCGTTTGCAATAGGTATGATTGTTGACGAGTCTGTCTAGATGTGAGGCATTCTACTGTGCGTCATTAGAGCCGTATCGATGCTACTGTGTGTTGCTCCTAGGATCAGGAAGAGGTATAATAACAAAAGTCTGTGCATTTGACAGCAATTAAACTTTGCTTTACCTGCACGCCGTCAATTCTCCTGCTGGCAGTTCACGCACGTTCGTCACATACGTGCATGTCTCGGCGTCGTTTAACGCGGCTCATGCAGGGATACCAGCCTTTCCGCAAACAGCGGTGAGGTTTGGCTTCGCCCTGCGACGCCGCAACGACGATCATCCAAGCTCAAGGTCCACACGTTCGCGCACCGATCCGATCCTTCATAACCCATCTGCGGCCCCAACCGTGCTCCCGTCTTCAATTGCCCTCGCTGCCGTACGAAAAGCAACATCGAACATAGCTCGAAGCCTCCCAACATCTCAGGGTCCAAGCAGCCACTACTGCGGTTGACTGTTGAGAGCTCCACGCGACAACACACATTAAGACAGGGAAGAACAAGAAGCGATACTCGTTGGGGCCCAACTCGACCCACTTCCTACCGGGACACCTTCTGGACTCGCGCAGCTGCACACAGAGTCATCGCGACAGCGCAACAACATCCCTCGAACGAGCCTTGCGCATACATTCCTGGCATCCAGAACACACCCCATCCACCACCGAACCGATTGCCACTCACGCCACGACACATCTCGACCTTATAACGACTGCTCGTCAAGTCAAACACCAGACAACAACCTCAAAACACCAGCAACCATGGGCTGGAATCCCTTCTCCACCTCGCCCACGCGCTCCTCCTACAGCTCCCACAGCCGCGGCCCCAGCCGCAACTACGCGCGCAGCAGCGCCGGCAGCTCCTACTCATCCTCCCACCGCGCCTCGACCTCGCGCTACGGCCGCCAACCGCGCGACGGCTATCTGCAATACCTGTACCGCAAACTCCGACAGCTGTGGCGCGATTTGATGCACTACGCCCGCCGGCACCCGTACAAAGTCTTCTTCGCCGTCATCATGCCGCTCGTCAGCGGCGGCGTGCTGCACAAGCTCGCAAGGCAGTTCGGCGTCAATCTGCCCGGGATGGGCGGTAGTGCCGCAAGGGGTGGGTTTGCGGGGAGTGGGCATACGGGGGGTGGTGGCGGGTACTATGGTAGTGAAGGGTATGGGTCTTCGGGGAGAGGAGGGGCGCAGGCTGGTATGTTTGGCGGGTTGGATGTGCAGAGTGTGGCTGGGGGGATTGGGAACTTGGCGACGATTGCGCAGATGGCGTCGAAGTTTATGTGAGACTGTGGAAGGGGGGTGGGGAGGGGTTGTTGTCGAGATGATGGGTTAGGTGGGTGTTTGATTTGACTTCTCCACCTATCGTTCGATATATTTGGGCACATTTAAGATATCCCTCGGCGCTTTGGAGTAATGGAAATAGTTTAAAAAAGCATAACGGTGGCTGTTCAGTCGAAAACCCCCTTCTGCCTAGAGTAGGGCTAGATCTTCTGTCTTCTTAAGGCTGCGTTGTCAGTGTACACGGTAACTGCAGTGGCTCAAACTCTCTCTTCTTCGCCTTAATCTTCACGATCGCCGTTGCTGAGTCTTCTGCAGCAAGGCGACAGCAACAACAACCAGGATAGAGCATTGTCGTAGAGTGCGACTACCCGTGCTTTGGCAGCTCCTACCTTGTCAAAAATCTTGGCTACCTCCCGTCACGAAGAACGTGCAGCACGTGATCAACACACGATTAACACGCGAGAAGGTCTCAATTTAGCGCGGCGCTAGCGCGCGCACTGACCTTCTCCATCACGGCCACACCGAACCAAAGAGATCCACAACCATCTGAAGAGCAATCGACACCATTCCAAGCAAAAATATAGAAAGCCCGACGTGGGGCTCGAACCCACAACCTTGAGATTAAGAGTCTCACGCGCTACCGATTGTGCCAGCCGGGCTTGCTGTTGCTTGATGGATAGAGGAACGCATCTAAAAATTATAATTTCGAAAAAAAAGAGCAATCCTCCGTCTTTCCCAGTGCTTGATAGGCGAGAAGCTTGGGTTGGCGTGAAATCGATTTTCGGGGAGTTTTGCTGGCTGTGGCCGAGTCGACCGAAGTTCGCCAAAGGGACTGCAACCGTCTGGCCTATCAGGTGGGCTGGACGTCCAGATTCGAATTCGAGAAACAGAGAAGCGATGGGGCTTGACGGAAGGTAGTGTGATGGAATAGGAAGCTCGAATTAAAGCAATACCAATCGATAAATTAGGTAGTCCCCTCTTAAATTCGAACAGTGTTGGTGATGTGGTCAAGCATCGACCGGTCCAGCATGCGCAATACGTCCAAGCTTCACAAGCCGAGGTACGGAGGTCCGTCTATCAACCGCGTCAACCATTGACTGTATCGTCATCCAACAACGCGCTCGCTCCTTTGCCTTCTCACACACGTGCACGATGACGGCGCCTACGCGATTCACGTACCCCTTCGCGACTTCCCCAGATATCATCCGCTCCCACCAGAAAGACGCCTACTTCTCTGGAGTACTGCTCGATCAACTAAGCACGCTGCTGCGCAAGATCTACGGTGCCCGTTTCGCTCACACATACATATCGGAGACACGCGTTATCGGCGAGCTTCTCTATCTTGGTCTCACGACGGCGATAGGGAATCGAACACTGGGAGAGGAGTACTGCGATATTGTACAGGTCGAGAGCGAGAGTGGACGGCTACCAGCGCTCGGCAGGCGAGCGGGATACATCCTGAGCTGTATACTTGGACCGTATGTTTTGGGCAAGATACTGCCTAAGCTGAGGAGGCGAATGAGAGCAAAGCTGGAGGCGAACCTGAGAAGATATGGACGAGTACAAGCCAAGGCGCAAGAAAGTGGGAAGACGGACAGCAAGCCGCTGGGCATGAGAGTGCAGAACTACATTCTGGAGAATCTCGACACCATCACATCGCCTTCGCCGGTGTATGTCCTCTCGTTGGCAACGTTCTACTTCTCAGGAAGCTACTACCACCTAAGCAAGAGGATATGGGGACTGCGATACATCTTCACAAGACAGGTTCAAGAGACAGACGCAAGAGTTGGATATGAGGTACTTGGTGTACTACTGGTGCTTCAGATGGCAGTACAAGGGTACTTACACCTCCACAACACCATGACGAGTGCAGACAGCAGCACAGCCCTGCCGGTCGGCACATCAGCCGTAGTCGGCGGCGGCGCAGAAGTCTCGCTCGATCCAAATGCATACAGCGCAAACAACGCGCTCCTCTTCGATGCTTCCACACCTCCACCTGCCGCCTCGTCAGATCTGCAGAAGTGGACGCATACCCCTGCGAACGACAAGCCCAAATACGAGCTCGAAAACGAGGAGACAATGGGCTGGATAGGCGGGGGCAACAGAAAGTGCACGCTGTGCCTGGAAGAGATGAAAGACCCCAGCGTCACGACATGTGGGCATGTTTTCTGCTGGACTTGCATCAGCGACTGGGCAAGGGAGAAGCCCGAGTGTCCGCTTTGTCGGCAAAGCTGTTTGATGCAGCATGTTCTTCCACTGAGAGGGTAAACGGACATTGGAGCCCGGCTTCTTCGACGACTTTATGTTCGAGCGTGTACGAGATACCCCGGGGATGGCAAGCATTCGCAGGTGAACGATTTGATGTAGGCTTCATGACCCCTATACACGACCTCTGTTTTCCATCACATTGTCTCTACTTATCGGGGGCTGTCGCTTCTTCCCATGTTGCTAGCCCTCCGAGACCCTTAATGACTTCAGCAATGACATCGTCGACACCGCATTCCTTTTGCCACACCTGGATGGCTGCAAGGCATTGCAAAGATTGTTGGTCCCAGCCACACCCATCCTTGGCGCTCAACATTTACGGCGACGAATCCTATCGTACCAGTCTACGATATTGGTCCCATCTTCCTGGAGGTCTGCGCGCGCCTTCAACGCCGCCTCAAACACGGCCAGGTAGGGCATCTGAAGAGCGCCCAGATGATACGGACCGGCAGTTCGCAAGATATGCTTCTGCATTTCGTCGTACGCCTCGTTGATGGCTTCAATTAAGCACAAAGAACAAGAAACATACCACTCGCAACACCGAGACAGTTCACTTTACAATCCTTCGCTTCTTCCTGCTCTTCTTGATGACATTACAAACCTGATGACTACCACGTGTACGGACTTGTGCTGCTGGCATGCATTCGCAAGCATCGTGCGACAAGCATGTACCAAGCCGCTGTCAAGGTGCAAATACCGCTTGCTAACATCAACCACAGGCTTCAAATAATCGTGCACGAAGGCTTGCGAACTACTGAACAAGATCCGACTGAAGAGAAGGGCGTCACGAAGAGACTGCCAAGCGGGCGACGGATACATAATAAAATGTTGTTATTGTTCGCTCAAGCCACATCTGCATGCGAGGTAGTGAAGGTCAAGTCGACACTACAAAGCGCATATAAAACGTAGGCACCAATGTGCAATTGTAATCGCTAGAAGCGATCTACGAAAGACTTTATGTCATGCCCGAATCATAGGTTGTTACAACTCAACCACTTCTGGTGCACTGTCATTATCATCATCCATGCCAGATTTGGGGAACTTCCTGTACCAGTCCTTGGGGTTGCCACCAGGGAGGCACAACCCCAGGCGCCAGAAGTAATCTCGATGTGCGAAGAACAGCTGCCAGAACTTGAAGCGAGTGGGCAAGCCCCATTCAGGGCGATCGCTGTCACTTCCTTCAATGCAATGAGAGTCCGCATCGCCTTCGCAGTATCGTACGTCGGCCAATGAAAATGGCAAGCTCGGTTCTGAGATGAAGACCTCCTCGCTGTGCATAGCGTAGCCCCATTCCTCCAAGGGCAATAGCGGCACTGGATCGCCAGCGTGGGTGACGCGGTGGAAGTTGTTCGTGTCGTGCATCCCAGTGATGTTGAAGCGGTCGTCGATGTACACGTTCAAGTTCTTGTTACCGAGCCGTGGCTCGCCAAAGGTGGTCACGCGAGGATTCCATCCACGTGCCTTGAAGTCCAGACCGGCTAAGGTCGCAACAGCGCCTCCCAGCGAATGTCCAACAAGCACAAGCTGATAGTTGGGATACTTCTCGAGTGCCTCTGACACATGAGGAAGAATGACTTTGCGCGTATTCAGCCAGGAGGTGTAGAAGCCCGTGTGCACGGTGCAGTTGGTGCACTTGGGTGGGTCGGCAGGTGGTGGGTCCCCTTCGGATGGCTCAGAAGACTGCAGGTGAGGTGCAAGGTAATCAGAGGTGGAGTCATCGTCGTCACCAGGGTAAGGGACGTATTCCTGCGGAATGGTTGAGAGATCTGCTATGGTGTTGGCGATGGAGTAGGTGCCGCGAAAGGCGAGTATGAGTCGTGGGTTCTTGGGTGTGTGCGCGAGGGCGACATAGCCGCAGGAGTCAGATAAGAAAGGCCCTGTGTTCCATGCCTAATACTGTCAACACCACGATGATAATGGCGTCCCGCATCCGGCGACTCACTGTTACAAGCTCAAAGGTCTCAAAGTCAGGGTCTGCGCAACGGCTGGCACATTGAAAGGGCTTCTGAATGCCCAGGCCAGCAGTGCCGACGCAGTACGATATATCAACTATGCGCGCGAGTTCCTCCAGCTCCCAGAAGAGCTTCTGCGAGATCAAGGTGTCGTTGCCGGGGTGGACGAGCGGCTGCTGTGCCTGGTCGCCATGACTACCAGCAGCGGTGGCGAGTATCACAATGCAGTGCAAGATGAGGCCGAAGACGGTGGCCATGGGATGTCTCTTTCACATATTCCTGCAAGGCGGCCTATGCTGATTGCAGTGGAGCGAGGGTGAGGTCAGAAGAGGATGCATGCGGGCATGATCGTAGGTGTACCAGTTACGGCTGTGGCTTGCTTGGCGCCAATTTTAGGAAGATCTGCGGCTACGTCATTCACTGGAGTGGTCGTTTTGATTTGAAGGAGACCCCGGGATCCGATGAGTTCATCAAGTAAAACGGCTACACCCTGCTTACTCTTCTCCAAGACACACCATCGCCGCACCCAAGACGTACGCTTCCGTTGGCATCCGCATAAGAGTAGGCGAAGACACAGCCGCTTTCCTTGAGGCCGCTTGTTTCCCTTAGACTGCATACACACCCATCGCTACTACACAACACCACACACGTTACTTTCGAAGTATGGCCATCGAGCAGCCATCCACTGAGCCTTTACGCGCATCGACGCCGCAAATGACAGAGCCTTCGCGACCTGCTACAGCGCACACAGCAAATGGCTCTCTCCACATCCCCGGCACTGCCGGCGTGGCCGACGTGAACAATAGCACAACAGCAGTGAACGCCAGTGCGAATCCCAGCAGACCCGTCACGCCGAATGTCCACAATCCTCTCAACGCCAGATATCCCCACACTCAAATCGCCTACGATGACCCCGACTTCAGGCGGCCGCCGCCGTTGAAGTACTCGCTGCGAACGAGAAAGAAGGCAATTTTCTGGTTCTGGACCCTCATCATTCTCGACTGCATCTTCATGCCCATTGGGCTGTACTTTGGCATGTGGTACGGCTTGACACGAGACCAGCTCTCCGCCAATGCCACATTCAGTATCAGTACTGCGCTGCTGGGTACTGTCTCGATTGTCGAATACTTCATTCGTTTCCACCGTCTCTGGAAGAAGGACTCCAAGTGCAGAGTCATTGGCGCCAAACGTGCATACGTACGTAGCAAATTTTCTGGTACAAAGGACTTAACTGACTGAACGCAGCTTGATTGGTTCCACTGGAACTTGTCCTTTGCCTGGTTCTTTATTATGATCGAACTAATTGCTGGAACATGTCCTCACGACCCACCAATTCGTGTCCTTGCCATGCCAGCAGCGACTATGCTCTTCGCTATTGGCTTTCAGCTCCTGGCTCTTGACATTCTCCGCATCCGTGGTGTTCCGGCGCCATGCCGTATATCGTCGTTGCCTAAGGGCGCCCCCCTGCGACCTGGTATCTACGCATACATTGAAGACATCTGCGCCGTTGATGGATCTGGAGGCACCGAGTTCAGACAGAGACTCAATCTGCGTTACCAGGCTAGCAAAGCTTTCCGTGAGATGCTGCACCGCCTGACATTGTTCTGGGCTATCGGTGCTATTGTCTGCGCCACCGTAACCACCGCCATCATCTTCACCATCCAGCGTGACGCCGCTTACGTTGTAAGTTTAATTCCAATTTCCTAAAACCAAACGATTGCTAATTTAATCCAGGTTGGTTGGATTCTGCCCTTCCTCTGGGCCGGTATCTGGGCTGCCATCACCATTCCCTGGGTCCAGCGTGACCTCGAGAAGGAGTACAACGACTGGACCGAAGCCAAGTGGAAGGCTTAGTTCATTGTAGGTTTTATTTGTATCAGCACTTCATACTGTATAGTGGGCCCTCATGGCGACGGCGCTGGCGTTTGGTTCTCGAGATTTGATGGAATTTCCTACACGATACCACGGTTGCTAAGATTGTCTTTCAATGCATGCCATCGTCTTTTCAAATACCATTATTTTCCGCTCACCTGAGTCGCCTGCATTCCGCGATGCTACTGGTTGCAGTTCGTCACTGTGGCCGTTGCGCGTCCAGCGCTGATCCCTGACATCACAATGGGACCACCGAAGACTTCCCCATGTGCAGATCTCCATCATCGAATTCCAGCCGGCACAGCGATTTTGAAATTCAGGGTTTTGAGGACAGTCTTTGCGCGGCGCCAATACGCTTGGACTTCGTCATGCAAAGCTTGTGTTGTGACGCCTGGTCGCCTGATCAAGCTCCTGGCGTGAGGTTTGCCCGGTGGGGCGGCTCGTTGCGAGGCTGGCAAAGGCGTCAGGACTGTCGAGTCTTCACTCATGCAAAGCAAAATAGACTAATTTACTGCTCAGCAAGATAGGAGATATACATAGGCAAATACCCTGCGACATTCACCTATGCACAACATCTTGCAAACATATTCATATACAAAGCATCGCAGGGCAGCTTGAGATAAATAGAGTGGACACCATTACAAGATCATTACTAGTAAAAATGGTTTGACCCAACTTTCGTTCGGACACTTTGCCACTGATCCGTCATAGCCCCGGTCAACAACAACCCTCTCCAACATGTCCAGGTACTCATGGTGTAGCGGTATTGGGAATAGGACAGTAGGGCTCGCCTGATGCAGATAGAGTGGTGCCGTGGTGATTGTACGTTCCGACTCTATCGCTAAGAGCCTTGTCTTTTCTTCTTTATGTCAACTGCTTTTCCTCTGCTTCAAGTCCAATCTGCAACCTACGATCACTACATACCAAGAAGAGCTGTCCTATACAAAGGCCCATCGTGAGAACGTCCAGTCAACCATAGCTAATATCCACGACGCAATGGATCACTCTTGTGTGCGCTGTAAAGTCTGACCGGTTAGATAATTATTTACTTGCAGTTAGGGTCGTACGGGTCACAATACCCGACCTCGACAGATGTTGCTCGAACCGCTGCATCACAGAAAATGACTGGCAAAGCTGAATTGATTTGCAGTATAGGTCAACGTAAGCCGCCAATCCGTACATACATGCCATAGGGGTCCTTCCAGTTTGTCAATCCAAATAAAGCAAGGCTCCTAATTGCACTTTTGCAGTTTGAGCATCATGCTTGGGATTAGACAGCCTATCCTGCTCCAGGATGGTGCTGTAGACTCGTCGCTTCAGATCCTGCCGGGGCCCAGGCACGACGTACACTGTCTCGTCATCTAATTCTCGTGCGCCTGGATGCGTGTCGGTCTCGCGACTGTCTCCCTCCTGTCCTCCATTTCACTTTGCAAGGTCATGGTCCAGGTCAGCCAACTCGAATATATAGAGCTGTTGTGATACCAGCCGAATCCTCTACTGCTAACGTCGTCTTCTCAGTGAAAGAAACGAAAGTCTGCCTAGAATGATGAGTTTGCTCCGCTAAATCCTGCTCCTATGTCTACGCCTATACTGGCTTTGGCTCCTCTACTGAGTCCTGACAAGGGCATCTTCGTCTACTTGATCAGATCGCACACTCTCTCCATGGATGCTGCATAGTCAGATGGGAAGACTATGTACTCTTCGGTTTGCCACGCTTCTATGATAGGACCTGCGCTTGCTCTGGCAGTCGCCACCGTCGTCAAGCTTGTATTGCGCAACATCGTTGAGCCTGAAAATGGTGATATATAGGATGCAGCCACTTATTGATAGACGTACGAGGGTGGAGCACCACTTGGTGACATACTCGTGATCAGTGGACAAGCTTGCACTCGGGTTCATGGAGAAATGATACATGCGATTAATTTCTTTTAAATGAACATGGATGAGCTGTTCAGATCATGTTAGGCTGCATGAATCAGATGTATTGTATGTCTCCACTGCTGACTGGAGCGACAGGCGACTGACCGGTACTGTGTGACTATATGTCCACCCACACCAACATCAACGATATGAAAGACAACGCTGATATCGACGATGACAGCAAGCGACGATACATCGCCATATGCAGACGTCTTGCTGCACTGAGCCAGAGCCAGAAGACTGGATCCAGGGCAAACAGGAGCGACGTAGCGACCGAGCGGAGTAAGAGAGGCAGATCAAATATCAGGCGACAGAGGTGCAAAGCTATCAAACTCATGGAAGAGGGCACTTAGATGATCAGGGCATCGGTTCGGTGCGGATGACGGGAAGATTATGGTCCAAGTCCTGGCGGTAGATGGGAGGACGCCCTTTCCCAGCTTATTCTGCGAATGGTCCAATAATCTTCCAAGCTCTTCGGCGATGTGTACATCAGTTTCTCGTGCAGTATGATCATGTCCTATGGGGAGAATCTGAAGTTGCTCTGATGCAGCCTCGCAGGACGCAGCACTGACATGGTGCGACATCACAATCTCAGACACCAGATAATGGTCTGCAAGCTTAGCTTAGTGCACCGGTCATCCGCGTATGAGAATTGTCTCGAAGAGTGAGAACGACCAAGGACAGGTGAAGGTCATTGAAGAGGTGACTACAAGGCCGCACGTGGCATTTCGAGGCAGAGTATTACAGTAGGGCAGCACCCTGGATGTTTCCTTGTGCCTTCAGAGTGGGGTAAGCGGATTGGCGTCCCCGCTCACGCTGCATCGGGCCATGTGGGTCTTGAGGGATAAGATACTAGGAATATAGTTTATAAAAATTTCAGCTTCCTCATCAAGCAACACCAAACGGTGATATGGTGTAAGTTTCACTTCCCTACCACCGCCCTCGCAGCGTCTAACAACTCTCCAGCTAGTGGTATGACGTCGCGTTGTGGCTGGCGAGCACCAAGTGCTCCGATCCAGATCCGCGCCAGCCCGTGTTCGATTCACGGTATTGCCAGTAACGGGTTTAATTCCTGAAGCGATATTCTTTTTGGTGGTGGAGGTATCTGTGGTTGAGGTTTTCGATTTGCGCGACGGTGAGCGCCGGGCTGGGACTAGCCCATACTGGCGCGATTTTTTGCCGACGCGCGTGTGACGCGATTGCCTCGAATTGCCTTCAAGAACACTACATTACCTGCGAGACCTCTGACTCCCAGTCTATCGCAAGGCCATCGTTGGGAGTACAGCAATTTTTGGGTGAGCGCTACTATGGCGGGACGTTCGTCAGTTTAGGCCATACGTAGTCCATCTCGAAGACCATCTTTTAAGTCGAACCTTCGTATGTTGCTTCTGGCCCAGGGTGTTTCTGACTTGTGCATTGCTGGTGCTACATTTGATTTTATGTGGCCAATGAGCAGCTTGTGGTCTTCGAAGGTATCATTGCCGAGCTGCCCAGGTGCCGAATGCCTTATCTTGAAGCATGACTGCTGCAATTTCCGACGGAAAAGTCATGACGCAAGCCGTCTAGGCAAAGGAAACGAAGCAACACAACGCGAAGGGAACATCCTCTCTTCTCAATGTCGTCTCAAGCAGACAGGATGGAACAATCAAAGGCAGCTTCACACGCGGAGCTCACACTATGCATCCATCACGCACCAGACATCTGTGCAGACCCAAACCTCGCTGCAAGCCTGACAGCTTTCATTAATGAAGGCTACCGATACATGTCTCCAGCAAACAAAGAGCGATGGAACCGTGACCCGGATGAGCGACTATCTTCACCCGAATCCGTCCACCAAGAACTGGGTGCGGATGGCATGATCGCAGCGGTTTACAATGCCCAGACTCAGGAACCTTTGGCTTGTGCAGCCACGCAGAGATGGTTACATGACCTCGAAGGAGTCGCAGAAGAGGGAGAAGATGGCTGGGAGATCAAGATGGTCACAACACATATTGACTGGATGAAGCGTGGACTTGCAGGACAGTGTGTCGACGCTCTAATTGACTATCTGGCAAGGCAAAAGAGAGAGAGGCGAGAGAAGGACACGGCAGCCTTGCAAGGGCCACTGCATATATGGATTCAAGCTGTCGAATGTTTGAATGGGGCCTTCTGGCTGAAGAAGGGTGGGAGGCTGATGCGGTCGTACGACAAACCCATTGGGCACTGGGGTTCGAAGTACGGGTACCGCCTGCTTGTCCTGCTGAGAGAAATCGATATCGACGAACGCCTGTCCAGACTGGATGAACCTGACATGTGATCGGAGTGGTTGTCCTGGTACCTGTGGCTTTCGGCGAACGCTTTTACGCATCGGAGGGGTCGTTTAATAAAACGTGCCCTGGTTGCTCAGACAATAGATGTGGATACCCGCGTAGATTCGCCCGGGGGGTCATGGACAGCTACCTCATTTGTGGGGTCATCTCTTTGGCATTTCGATGGAGTTGGTGCACACCTGCACCTTCCCGTCAGCCCTTAGACCTCCATGCAATCAGTTCAGACTCACCCATGGATCGTTTTGAAGGACACGTCCTGACTGTAGTCACGCGACCCCTGCTCTATGACTAGCTTACGTCCTCTGGTCTCACGAGCAGACTGCCGGGTGCGTACCCAGCTGCACTCGCATGTGAAGCCTCAGCATGGGCAGACTCTCCGTGGTACCCTCTCACTTACTACCGTGCCACCATTCATCATGTGCACCACATGACCATTGCAGCCTGACCACTACTGGTCAATCAACGGACGGCTACCTATAGACTCTGAAACTGAATGCACTGTGCCGATGACGGGTTAACGGTTCCCATTTCGGAATCTCACCACTGTCCAATATAACGAGCGCATCTCCCGGCGTGCACTCCAACCATTACATCATCTCGTTCAACGTACTTCAACAGCTAAGCCGTGGTCTATTGTTGCGGGCAGCTCAAACAGTGAGTGCTCTTTACGATGGTGATGCAACGCTTCTCGGAACTTTACCCTGCACGAGCTGCATATGACCCCTGCAGCTAATTGTTTGCCATTAGAGCTGAGTGCCTCAGCCTTGCAGGAGCAACGACAGGCGAAGGCTGAATACGGATGTCGCTGCATGCAAATTTCACGAAATGACCTGGAAACCCACACCGCCATCATTTGGTGCTACCCATGTTCCATACTGAACATGTTGAGAGGCACATTGACGGTCACACCACGGCTCCGTCACGAGTTGCACACCGGATTTGACTACCCTACAAAATAGGGGGATAGACTCTTTATTTCTTAGTCCAGATTGGAAGACTCTGACAATACTTCCATTTTAAAACTTCTAGTAAACCGTTCACAGTCATTCCTTAACCTCAGCCCTACTGAATCTATCCCACATGTTTTGGGGTGACCGACCAAGGCGTCACCGGGAGCGAACATACTATTCCGGTTATCCCCCATATAGCTACTGCGAAGATAATGACGGCTACGAAAGCACCGAGCGATACTCTTACGCGACACGAAAAAGGAAGAGGCCTCTCTGCGCAAGTAGATGTCAATGTTGCCATGGCGATTTTCGGGAGCCGGTAAATACTGTGCTGCGGATTCTTCACTCGATGTGACTGATTCTCTGGCAGTTTGAAAGGCTTAGTTGCTATGATCCATTCGAAGAGCACATGGACTTTGTACACAGATGCATCATTGCAATGAGCGCTGGTCGATACATCGCGCAGGATGCAGCAGACAGGATCGAGGAACTATCCAAGATGATCAATCGTACATATGGATATGATCCTACGTACAGGAGTCTGTCAAGGTTCTTCAAGCAAGTAGCACGCGATGCACAATTGCTGCCCGAGCCCGAACCATACTGGTCACTACGCGCCCGTGGACCAACATCGTACTGGTACTCGTAGAATACAGCCGGATAGTCGTGTACACATAGCATTTTGATGTAAATTTAGAACATCCACAATTAGTATCAACTCGAGCTCCAGCAGCCACAATTCGACCCTGCGTGTGAACTTACCGTAGGTATGCTTGGACGGCTTTATTAAGCCATTCGCAAGCTTCCATCCGCGCTTGCTTGCGAAGATCATCTGCTTGATTCCTTTGTTTTGCTTTAGAAGCTTCTCTAGTTCGTATTGATCGTCCGCATGCGCTTTCAGGCAGGCAAAGACGAAGAATAACCGAAGCTGTTAGTGACTGTGCTCTTAAGGGCTGCTTATAACGTACTGTATCTGGGTTCCAATCTGGCCCAGGAAAGCGATGATTATCCGCGAAAGTCGAAACAACCTTGAAGTTGTCGCCCTGGAGCAACCAGTTTATGTATAGGATCGAATGGAATTAAGGAGATTAGCCGAAATGCAACGGCTGATGGCATTTGTCTTGAGCTTGATGTGAGAAGCGCTTTCGTTCGCAGCGGCATACCTTGCTCATGTTCGTTTTGGAGATATTTTTGGGCTAGCTTTGGAAAAGATATCGAAGAGGAATGTGGCAGAGAGCGAAGGAATTGTGCATGTTAGCTAGAATAGTTCTGTGTCGAGAGACTGTATTACCGTACAGGACCAGAGTTGAGACAGATCCATGGATACGAACGAAATCGTGACCAGTCACTCGAGAACAAAGACAGATCATTAGAATACGGCTATCTGGCTGCACATACTCTGTGAGCAACCAAGGACAGCATGTATTAAAGGAAAATGTTGCACTAGAGTACAAAACAGAAGCGACATCAATAGCAGTCAAAATAGGGTGGCTGCCTCCCACCTAATCCATCGGCTTGATCGAAGGAACAGATACCCAGCGCTACAGTTCAAACTATGCGATGACCTTAGAGGTAGTCGGACTGGGTCATGATGCTACTGCAATCGTCAGCAAGCATCGTGGTGATGGAGACGGAGCGCAGCCCCACTACATCCCGCTGTGATTGGCTGGCGCTATCGATGGCATGGATATTTTGAACTCTTGGCATGCATGCCACCACGGGCAGTCGCAACGCTCGACACAAAGCCCAAATCACTCCAGCGCTCGACGACCCCGCCCGCCCACTTCTCCAGGCACATTCCCACACGTCAAACACGATGCCGGGCCCCAAGAACACGCTCCTGATCGAGGGTTCCTTCGAGGAGCTTACCGACGAGTTCGCACAATACATCGACACGCTCAAAAAATCCCAGGGCGACGAGAGCTCCAACGTTCAGCAGGAGGCAGCAGACCTACTGAAGGAAAACAAGAAGGATGAGGTGCTCAAGAAGCTGGTGGTCGGCGCGCAAGCGCTCAACCAGGCGCCCGAGAAGGGTATGCGAGAGACACAGTCATGAGTGTGGAGGCGGGGCTAACACGGCGGTGCACAGAGTTCATAGCAGCATACAACCTGCTGATCCACCTCGTAAACCAGTCGCCGAACGTGTCCATGTTCCTGCCCAAGATCTGCCAGAACCTGAGCAACCCGGTCACCTCCTCGCCCGCCAACGGCAGCGGCCTCGCACTTTCGATTCTCAGCACAATCTTCAACATTCTTCCCGCAGACAGGGAAGAGCGCTACCACGTCCTGCTCGCTGTCCTCCGCGTCATTCGCGCCACAACGAACTTCGAGTACCTGCGCCCACAGTTGAAGCAGTTGGATAGCTGGTTACAAACATGGGATGTCGAGGAGGAGGACCAGCGCAAGCTATACCTCGCTGTCAGCGACTCGGCTGCTGCCGCTGGCGAGGATGAACAGGCATACACATACCTCTTGCGCGCGCTCCGCACATTCCCCGCTGAGGAGGCCTCGTCCCCAGAGGCTCAGGAGCTCTCTCTCCGCGCACTCAAGTCTGCACTCACCCATCCCAGCCACTTCGACTTCCAGGACCTCACCGACCTTGACTCGATCCAGGCCCTTCGCAACTCCGAGCCTGTCTACTTCCAGCTTCTCGAGATCTTCAACTCGGACGTTGTAGACGACTTCAACGATTTCAAGGACGAGCACGACGGCTGGATCGAGAAGTCCGGCCTCGACAGCGCCGCTCTGAACCGCAAGATCCGCCTGCTTACACTCGCCTCGATCGCCGCCTCATCTGGCCAGCAAAGGTCGCTCCCCTACGAGAAGATCGCCAAGGCACTGCAGGTTCCCAGCGAGGACGTCGAGATGTGGGTCATTGACGTGATTCGTGCCGGTCTCGTCGAGGGCAAGCTCAGCCAGCTTAACCAGACATTCCTGATCCACCGTTCCACATACCGCGTCTTCGGCGAGAACCAGTGGAGAGAGGTCGCTAGCAGGCTTGACATGTGGAGGAATAGCTTGCATGGTGTGCTCGAGGTCATCCAGCAGGAGAAGCAGAGGTTCATCCAGGAGAAGGAGGAAGAGGCCAACAGGGCTGATCAGAAGGCTGAACAGGCGTCGAGGTTCAAGGGACGGCAGCAGCAGAAGCCCCGGGCCCCCATTGACGAGGACGCTGATTAGATGTAGATAGAGGTATTGGGGGAGGTACTGCTTTCGTTTGTTCCCGACGTGTCACGACAAAAGGAGTAGGGATTTGAGCGCATGCATCACGGCTCTCTTTCTGGGTAATGGATGGACGAGCAGCCCTCGTGCTGCATACAGAAATGCGATACAAAAACTTCAAATCACTGTTCTGGCAAATTAGACTGCCATGACACTACTCGTTTCGATTTAAAATCTATCGTTGCTGTGTGTATTTCTTTACTCACCCAACCTTCGATCCGATCCTCATAATCTATGCGGTTTGAACGAACTTCAAGCTGATCGGCTCAATGCCCCACGCCTTGATCTTCTCCTGCACGTCCTTGTAGACCTTATCGGGCTCCTGAACAGCGTCAACCTTGACGACACGCCCCTGAGATTCGAACTCGTCGACAACGGGCATGCTGGTGTCGACGAAGGTCTTGAAGCGCTTCTTAATAGACTCGATGTTGTCGTCGGCACGACCAGAGGTCTCGCCGCGGTGCAAAAGACGCTTGAGCATGACCTCTTCGGAGGCGTCGAAGAAGAGAGTGAACTTGGAAGGAACGACGGAGCGCTCGAAAGCGTGAGCCTGATCGAGCTTGCGAGGGAATCCTGTGATCAGTCAGCTCTGCCATTCTGCCTTGTAGCTTGAAGGAAGACAAACCATCGATGAGGAACAAGCTCTTGTTCTCGTTCTCCAGGGCGCTCTTCATGGCGTTCTCCAGCAGTTGAATGGTAACCTCCATGGGCACAATTGTACCCTCCTTGATGTATGTCTTGATCATCTCGCCGAACTCGCTCCCAGGGCGATCCTGCTCCTCGCGCAGCAAGTCGCCAGCGCTCAAGTGCTTGAAGCCGTAGTCTGAGACAAGTTTCGCGCACTGCGTGCCCTTGCCAGCTCCAGGACCACCGAGGACGAAGATAACGGTGACCTTGTCCGGCGACCAGAGCGAGCTGGTGCGCGTCGCAGCGCCGAGGTTCTCAATCGCAGGCATAGTGAGTGGTGAGGGGGTCTAGTGGGGTACGACTGCGTTGTTGTTGGCTCGAGGTGTTGCTGGCTTGCTGCTGCTGCTGCTGGGCGAATGTCCTGCAACAGGTCCTGTAGGCTTGTACTGGCCCTCGCGCTGGTCAACGATCTTCTTGAAGAGAAAAGTGCCGATGCCAAAAATGGCGAGAATAGGCCAGACTTTCAGGGGGGACTTGCTCTTGGGAGCACTAATGTGGGTCGGCGGTTCGTTGGGGCCTGTGGGGTCGCCGGGCTGGCGGCGGTAGAAGCGTGGAGTGGCGGTGCTGAACTGGCGTGCAGCTGTAGGCAGAGCGAGACGGGCGGTGCGAGTCTTGAATGTTGTGAGTGTTGAAGACATGATCGGTGTGGAAATGGGTGTGACGATGCGGGATGCAGGTGATGCGGCGGTATTTCGTTAGCGTGGTGCTATCTATGTGCTGCAAGGGCCAATGGCCATCGGTCACTCTTCACCCTCCTCATCCCAATGTGTGGAGGTGAAGAAGATGACCTAAATCTTGCGTCCTTCTGCCTGATCCGGCTCTTAGCTGAGCTTTGATGAATGTTTGCTAACAATAGGCTGCTAATCCATACGTCCAGCAAGACGTCACTAAGCATGGCCCGCAAACGCCCAACATCTGGTCGATCAAGATCCAAGGTACCAAAGTCGTCTGCTGACTCACCACAACAAACGAACGACTGGCGTGAGGCTCATTTACCTCGCAGTCGATGGCTGTTCAAATTTGCTGACCTCGAAACAGTCTTTAGCGCCACCATGGATCCCAAGATATCTCTCTTCGCTCAAGCTCAACCAAGGGTGAGATTACCACGCAAGCTGTCGACGAAGACCAAGAAGACGAAACTGGGCTTTCTCGATCTGCCTGGAGAGATCAGAAACAAGATCTATCAATTCTATTTTGGGGAACCCTACCGTTGCGAGCTTGTTGGAGAGGGTTGCGACCTTTCTGGACACGGTCCGAAAACGCTCAAACTACTGTCCAACACCAGTGGCACGTACTTGCCACACCGATACTCCCATCTTAAAACCTCAATTTTCGGCTTCCTGCCGATAGCTATTCGATTTCCCCGCCTTCATCGTCCACGTTGGGGTCCCGACCACGAAGACAGACGTTGGCTCAATTCCCACGGTGCCCTTATACTGGTTTCCAAGCAAGTGGCTGTGGAAGTCATTCCACTGCTCTATCATCAAATCACCTTCGTGTTCGAAGCGCCTCGCCGCATCACCCAATTCCTCGCCAGAGTCCCTCCACCGAGCCGCTCCTACGTCACAAAGCTGCGCCTATACTACACCACTTACGGAAGCCCAGCAGCTGCGAGCGATGTCGCATGGCAAGAGAAGCATATCGAGAGCTGGACCCGTGCGTGCAAGACGGCAGCCAAGAGTCTTACCAGCCTGCGAGAGTTGGTCGTAGACGTTTGGATCAATGAGGATGCGCCGAAGTTCAACTTACGACAGAAATGGCTCCAGCCGCTATTGCAATTCCGCAGACTGACTTATGATATCCAGAAACAAGCATCTCCGGGCGGAATATCCCTTGGACAGAGGCAGAAGGCTCTCACTACCGTCAGTGTCAGGGTAAAGAGTCGACTTTGGGCGCACGATTTCAATGGCAACCTTCCCGTGGCCGAAGCGTGCAAGGATCTCCACCGACTCTATGGATTAGGCATCAGCAAGGCTATACTGGGTGCCAAAGAGGACGAGGCGATGGTTGAGTTCAACAAGGGGTGGGAAGGTAAACACAAGAGATGGCAGTACCATCTGGGGTTTGCGAAGACGGGATGGTAAGTGCAAGCTCTTCAAATCTACACGTACACCTCCGTGCACGCCTTTTCGCTATGAAGCTTTGGTTGCGGTGCAGATAGGAATTCAAGGCACAACGAAATGACTTTCAACACTAGCTGTTGCCAATTTTACCCGTGCGTGCACCTTTCAAGACTCTGACCATCTGCAAAAACGAACACTTCAAATCATGTAATCCAATACCAACATGGTCTTCAAGAATCGTAGCAGGTTTCATTGTTCCGAGCGCTACACCATGACAGTCGTATGGTCCATGTCGTCATACAAGACATACTCATACCAGAGCCGAGCTGGTTCATCGAACGCAGGCATCTAAACTTTTGTCTACGTCATCACCGAACCCAATCCTACATATCGCATACATCGAAATCTCCTCGACTCGACAATGTGTTGTTTCGTCTGCCGAAGCAGCCAGTTCACATGATCATTCAACTCAGATGTTCTTGGGTAGAAGGTTGGCGCTCTTAGCCTTGCTAGCCTCAAGGGCACCAGCAAGCGAGAACTGAGTGTTGATACCGTCGACACGGTGAACGGCGTTGAGGTTCTTGACGCAGGTGATCTGGAAGCAGGTGGCGGAACCCTGGCGGGAGGCAATCGTGGAGTAGGCAAGGAAGTACTCCCAGATGCGGTACCAGCGGGCACCGTACTTAGCGTTGACCTTGTCCTTGTTGCCGAGCCAGTTGCGGTACCACCTCCAGAGGGTAGCGGAGTAGTGAACACCAATAGTGTCGGTCATCTTGACCTCGAAGCCAGCACCCTCAAGAGTATCGATAACGAAGCCGAGAGGAGTCGAAGCGTCGGCACCAGGGAAGACATACTTGTTCATGAAGAGACCCCATGTGAAGTCCTCGAATTGCCATGCCTTGCGGAGACCAGCGATCTGAAGGAAGAAAGTACCATCGTCCTCAAGCATATCGTAAACCTGACGGAAGAACGCACCCAAGTGACGCACACCAACGTGCTCAGCCATCTCGAGACAGGTGATCTTGTCATAGCCCCCAGAGGGAACGGGGATTTCACGGTAGTCCATGCAGAGAATCTTGGACTGGTCCTCCTGGATGCCAATCCTCTTGAGGCCGTTGTTGCCCCAGGCAGTCTGGTTGCGGCCAAGTGTGACACCAGTGACATGAGCGCCGTAGTTGGCAGAGGCGAACTTGGTAAGGGTTCCCCAACCGCAGCCAATGTCGAGCATCTTCTCGCCCTTCTTGAGGCCGATCTTCTCGCATACAATTGCCATCTTGTTGTCCTGGAGCTGTTCGAGAGACTCCTCCTTGTTGATGTCGGAGATGATACCGGAAGTGTAGATCATGCGTGGGCCGAGGAACCAGCCGTAGAAGTCGTCGCCGCGGTCGTAGTGGTCACGAACCTGCTCCTCGTCTGACGCACTGTTAGCTGCACTGCTGATATGCGTAACTGTAATTTAGATCAACGTACCCTGAGACTTGGAGTGAACAATCATCTCTGGAATCATGCCAAAGAGGAAGTGCTTGATCAAACCGAGAGTGAAGCGGGGCTTGGACCAGTCGTGGCGCCATTCGAGGATATCGAGCATGTCGCCGTTGAGTTCAATTTCACCGTCGAAGTACTTCTCCTGGAAGGTCTCGATTGGGATCTTTTTCTTGCCGTAGTAGGCATCGCGGTCCTCCTCCTTCTTGAACTTCAGGTAGTGCTCGATGTTCTTGCCCGGCAGCTTAGCCTTCTCGTTCTTGCGGGGCGCGAACTCAGAAGTGATCCACCAGAAAGGACCAAGGATAGGCAGAGAGGTGATCAGAGCAACAAAGATCCATGTCTTGAGGCCACCACCCAGCTTGTAGGTGAGGTATGCGGGGACACCGACTAGCAACGAGATGAGAGCGTAGTTGTTGAACGAGTCGCGGCCAGAACCCTCAGCGGGGAGAGGAGCATTGGCGATCGTAGGGTACTAATTACACCAACTGTCAGCTCAATTGCTCTCGTGTACGTCGCGCAATGGCTTGCGCCGGAATGTTGGGGTGCTGCGTACCGAAGTCGTTTTGACCCCGCAATCGAACTCGGAGACGGTCGAAGACGCCGCAGGCGTTTCGATGAACTCGAAATTCTCCTCAGAGGTGTTGCCGCTCATCTTGCACAACTCCAGTGAATTTTGCAAGAAGGAAAGACGACGTGGTGTTTTCAGAGGGCAGCTGCATACGCCAAGGACGGACGGTGTAGCCCACTAAGCGAACAGGGGAGCAGTAGCTTGCTTCGAGTCCTAGCTTTACACCTGAAACGTCAACACCCCATGATAGCGCGTGCATATGAGAAGTTCAGGTGTTGGTTGGGGTCTGAGAGTAGTTATACAGCTTCTTATTCGAGCACAACATCTTGTGCCTTAAGGATGTTCGATAGTCATCGAGCGCACATGTCAATCCTTAGCAGTTGAGACCAGGGATCTGAGGCTGGACCTCGCCGTCTCGGTGGTACACCGACGTGGACGCGTGGCTCTCTACGAATCAGCAGCCAGCATCCTCCTCCTTACATTCTCTAGCGTTTCCCCACTAATCCCAACCTTCTCTACGAGATATTTCTCAACACCGCCATACTTCTCCTGGATGTGCGAATGGACCTCTTTTGCAAGGCCGGGCGGGCAGACAGCAAATTGCTCTGACAGGCCGATTGCGCCGATCTCCTTCATTCGAGACTCCTTCTCTTGCGCGAGCTCAGGCTCTGACAGCAGGTAGTCTCGCTCGATGATCTCGTCGTCAGTTTGTGTGAGCCAGAGGACGAGCATCACAATGAGTCCCGTGCGGTCTTTGCCTTGTGTGCAGTGGACCATGACTGGCCAGTTGCGGTCATCTGCGAACACATCAAAGACCTGCTTTACTTCTTTAGTGCAGGCGTCTACCGAGCTCTTTGCCAGCCCAACGAGACCCATTTCTTCCATATGTGGTGAAAGGATCTTGATCGCATCGAGACGGTAGCCAAACACCATGAGACCGGCCAGCCGGAAGAATTCCAACCATGTGAGCTTAGAGATAAGCATACGTGAAAAGGCCGATCCGTTGAAGTTAATCTCGTGATAGACAACGTCTGGCATCTTCAGTGGTCCAGCGACATCATCGTTTGATTGAGACACCGCCGCAGATGCTTTGATCTTAGCATCGCGCTTCTGAGCTTGTTCAATATGTTCAGTTCTGTCGTCGTTAGCTCACAAATTTTGTAGCAGATGTTGCGTGCGTACTTTGTTCGCAAGTCAATGATGCTTCTGATCCCATATTCGTCGACAAGCCGTTCCCTGTCTCGGACTGTTGCCTCGTCTACTCGAATTAGCAGTTGCACGCCTTGAAGCTAGCGTAATACACACCTGGTCGGGCGCCTCGATACAGCAGCCTCGTCTTTAAATGACTGATTCGTCAGCGTTGTAGCGCCTCAGAAGAGTCCTACTCACGTTGTTCCTGAAGCTCGATTGACAAATGCGCCCACGTCTCTGAAGTTCAGCACGCTCTTCAAAGGCGTCCTGAGATCGTCAACATCGGTCGAGTCAGACACGGGCGTTTTGGCAGCCATGACTTGATAACTCGAGGATGTGGATGAAGGCTGGGCAAATTGTTTGTTTATGGTAGCCAACACTGACGTCGCTACTGCAGAACGCGCTAGCGATGGTTGGATTTCTTGATTTCGGAACAGTAGTCGTGTGTGCTTGCAACGCAGATCTGCACCTTGAGGCGGCTAACTTTGATATGCAGGTGTATCTTTTATGAACGGCTTATAGGGGTGGGATCCTGATTGTCGTGCGGCTTAGGCATCACCGTGGCAGCACGTCGCACCAGACTTCGCACGAAGATAAGATCCACTTTGTCAGATTGATCGATATGGTGATATAATCGTGCATCCGCATTCACCGTCTGCGGTAGCATACAGAAATGTTCAGAGTGCAAGACCAATGTTGGCTCAGATTGGTTAGCGCATCGGCGATTTGCTTGCTCCGGCCGCTCTATAAAATCTTCGCAGCGCCCACACCCGTTCCTGATTCTTTATCAAAAAAGCTCAGGAGCCCAGCCACGACCACTAGCATCATCCACTGCTCTTGGTTGCCAGTCACTACGGTGGCGTGGGCTCCGCGAACAACTCTCCTGTTAGGAAACTGGTTTCTCGATGGGTCGTCTTCAGTGATGGCGATGGGATATCGGTGTCGATTTTAGGGAGCACATACCTTTTTTCTGCTGAATGTGCTTGTGCAAAGTGAATAGACAACTTGCACGCAAATTGCTGTGACCTGCACTTCTGGCCCTGAGCTCTGTGCTCCAGCGTTTGCACACACCGCATCGAGGTGGAGCGCGATGCCACGTGCGTTGAGTTGCCAAGCACATGGGAAGCCAAAGTCAGGCAGACGCATTCTCGATTCTTCAACGCCTTTTGCACCTGCCACCCGCAGCAACAACACCGAAGCACATACCCTGAAATAGCATGGCAAGGCTCGCGATTGTTGCATTGCAATCGGCAGCTATCGGGCTGGATCACTGAGGTGGAAGCCAGTAATTGGAATCTCACGATCTCAAATAAGAACACACGTAGATGGAAGACGCTTGATGTGGTGTGAAGTGAAATGTTTGGTATATTGAAAGAGGCAAGTTTGCAAGTGCAACGCGGATTATACTAATCTTCTTCAGACTTCCGCCCGATAAGTGCTTTTAGTCTTTCGTAACATTGCTCCGTCGCGACACTACTCTATCTAGTTTTTGTAACCATTGGAGTAGCCGTTGGCGATACCTTGGAGACCGGCAGGAATACCGTTACTGGCCTGTTTCTGGCCGTTGGATAGCCCGTTGGCGTGACCGTTGCTGAGCTTCTCAGCAACCTTGTCCTTCTGAAGGGCATCCTCAACGGGTACATCGTTCTGTGTGTACCCTGTGTCGGAAGCGTCGACGTAAGCCTCAAGGCCCTCACCATTGCGAGGATACTTCTTCATCAGCTCCTTGTGCTTGCGCAGAGCAGCATTCATCTCCTCGGCAGATACATCATTCAAGAAAACACATGTACCAATAGGGTTGGGAACGGCAGCACGGAGAAGACCGTCACGTGTCTTGAGGATGGCCTTGGTGGCTTTGTCAAGCATGTCCTCGTCGAACATGTCGTGGTCCATGGAAAGACCAGCACGGGAGAACAGGTTCAACAGCCTGCGGTGCTCCTCATCAGAGAGAAGACCGCGCATGTTGGCCAAGGTCGCGGAGTAAGCCATGTCGATAGAGATGGCATGTCCGTGGCGAAGAGGTGTGGGAGGTGAGAGCTATCTGAAGTCAGAAGGTGAACAAACATCGATGAGCCGGAGGCACATACCTCGTGGAGAGGGCTCCATGTGTGGCCGTAGGCGATGACACGGTCAAGACCAATCTCGTGAAGGTTGGGTGTCTCTAACTTCAACATCTCGTGAATGCCCGCACGGTTGATGGTGTCAGCAGCCTCGCGGACCTCCTTGTTATCGCCTTCGCGACCGAAACGTGTTGTGATCAACTGCTCGCAGTACTTGTCAAGAAGATCGAATGTGGGCTTGTGTGCACATGTCGAGATCTTGATCAACTCGGCAAAGCCGTTCCGGACTTGTGCCTCAGGGAGAGTCTTCAAGAAAGAGAAGTCCAGGAAGGTGTGCATGGGAGCGTGATAAGCTCCCAGCCTGTTCTTGTAGTTACCATAGTTGACGGCGACCTTGATACTGACACTGGCGTCGATGAGACCAATGACAGTGGTCGGGATTCGGATGTAGTTGCTGTTCCTGCGGTATGCAGCACAAGCGAACCTGTGAAAAATGAGTTAGTTCAATCTTCGCAGCGCCTTCAGGCCAGAGTGCCTTCGAGATAAGTTTTACCCAGCAACATCAGTCACGAGACCACCACCCTGCATAATGTAAGTATCAAGATTATCGATGGACCTGGATAGAACTTACAACAACGAGGACAGGCTCCTTGCGAATAATCCCGAATTCGGTCATGGAGTCAACGATGTTCAGCAAGGTCTCCATGGACTTGGCCTTCTCGCCAATCATCGTCTTGTGGACAGTCAAAGGGAGATTGTAATGGTCGAAGTACTTCTGCATGTCCTTGCCGTAGACATTGTAGATGTTCAAGTCCATAACGGCAAGACAGCGTCCCCAACGCTCATAGCAGTTGGCAAGCTGAGGGTTGGCGGGGTTGAAAACGCCATCCATGAAGGTGAAGTCATATTCGATCTTCTCGTAACCCTCGACGTGAAAGCCGGCCTTGGTCTCGGCAACGGTAGCTTTGAGGTCTGACATGATAAAAGAGTAGTAATGTGTGTGAGAGATACGTTGAGTGTCTGCTGGGTCAAGTTATGGGGTCCAGCTTCACTATATAAACTGTCTCAGGGCCGATGCCGTTCCTGACCATGCATAGCGGCCAGAGTACACAATGTCACTCAATTGGCTCACACATGCCGGTAATGCTTGAGGAAACGTCAACCATGTGCAGGACTCTACACCGGCTACGCCACGGAACTGCGTACACCTTGTTTGTGTGGATCTGGTACGACTACACTTGTAGAACTAAACTCTTACTGGTTGAACATGATGAAATGACTTGAGTGCCGACCATCCTCCAACGGCAGAATCCGGTTCCGGCACATGGGAAAACTCGATTGCTGCTTAACGCGAACAGGGGCTTTTGCATAGCTTGGACAAAGCAGTATAATCGTAATTGCTTGCGGCCCAGGTACTAAGCGAGCGTAGTATCACGACTAACCAGTTTAGTGCTGCGCACGGAGTACCGCCTGGTGTGGAGACAGTTCGATGGTTGCGGGGCACTCATAGGATCACTTCGTCGCCACGCCACTATACCGTCTTAGATGCGCTGTAGAGAAGGCAGACGGAAATGCATGTCAACAATTTGGTAGGTTACTGGCCTGGAGCCCCGCTAAACCAGCCACAGGCAGCGATGCTTCGCCTCCCAGTGTGCCCCTCAACACCAAGCTTGAGAGTCAGTGTGACGTCTCGCGAGATCCTGCGATCTTAGCTCCCGTGTCGGGTAGATAGAGTTTGGATGATCCCAGATCTTTGAGTGATATTTCCACATCGAGTTTTTGGTTTGTCCATGTCATGTTCTGCGGAGCTGTCTCCGCTAAACGTGGGTACGCCTAGAACGGTTCAGAACAGGTACAACTGTCTCAACGTCAAGACTCTAAGGAACGAAGAAATGCACCAATTGCACGACCCACTCAAGCCACACCAGCGTCGCGTTGTCGCGTATCCACATGCTTGCGCGACAAGCTTGCGAGAATCTTGCCATATCAGGACTGAGCAACCCCTTCACATGCACTGTATGGTGCCATGGCAATATGCCGCGAAGACGGTACATTGTACTTGTAGTGACATCCCGCATCGCGTGCAGGACTAAGGGATGAAGGGGCATAGCAAGGAGATCTTTACTAAGACGATTTCTAAAGTCTGACGACACCACACAGGCTTGGCTGGATGTTCGCTCCCGAGAAAACTGCTTCGCTCACACCAGGCCCCACGCGTGGCGCCGTTCATGCAGCTTGCCTATGCAGCGCTGCCGTCATCATTATTCTGAGCGCCCCGCATTAAGCTACGCGTTGAGGGGTCGCTGAGGGGACTGGGCGCCCTCGACGCGTCGAGCTCCGAGAGCTCCAGATTCACCACAATTTACAATTGCACACACCCAGCATATTCAGCAATCATGGGCAGCTTCGATCAGAGTAAGGCATATGCAGCACAGGAGGAGGAAGGTGCTTTCTTCGACGATGGTCGTGAAATCGAGCTCCTCCACTTCGTTTACTCTCACAAGGACATTGAAAAGATCCGTGGCTCGCCTGAGGGCGTTCTTGCAGCCATTGATGAGTATGGGCGCACGAAAAAGTACCTCATGAACGTCGGAGAGGACAAGGGCCGCATTGTGACAGATCTAATCGCAGAGGTCAAACCAAGGACTATGGTAAGTAAATTGTTTGCTGGAGCTCCCATCCCAGGCTGACGAACAAACCTAGGTCGAACTTGGTGGCTACGTTGGCTACTCATGTGTTCTGTTCGGCGATGCAGTTCGCAAGGCTGGGGGGCAGCGGTACTTCAGCCTCGAGCGTGATCCTGCCTTTGCTGCGGTGATCATGTCTCTCGTCGACTTGGCGGGCCTCTCCGACATCGTCAAGGTCATAGTTGGCTCCAGTGATGAATCGATTGCTCGTCTGTACCAATCTGGGCAGCTGAAGCACATTGATCTCATGTTCCTCGACCATTATAAGCCTGCCTACACAACCGATCTCAAGCTCTGCGAAGAGCTGGGCCTGATCATTGAAGGTTCGGTGCTGGCCGCCGACAACGTGATCAAGCCCGGCAATCCGCCATACCTCAAGTATGTCAGGGGCAGCGTTGAAGAGAAGGTCGCAGAGGCGAAGAAGATCGGCAACAGCAACACGGAAGGCATCGCAGAAACGAACGTCAGAATGTACGAGAAGAGGTATGGCGAAGCCAAGTTCAACCAGAGCCCTGGAAAGCCGACTCTCATCTATGAGAGTAAACTGGTAAACAGTTACGAGCCCACGGGCGTCCCTGTGAGTTTCCACATCCGGCCTGTGTATCTGAAAGTAACATTGACCATTCGTCAGGACGGCATCGAGATCACTCGCTGCAAAGGAGAGCAAAAGTGAGCAACTACCTTGCAAAAACATCTCATGCTGGAACAGATTCGACGTCACTTTTTGGTAGTACAGATGTGTACATAGACGCAGGAACCCGTGGATGAATCGGTGGCAAAGCTGGCAGGACACCCTCAGCGGCTTCTAGCACGTGGGCATACTTTCTGCGGCCAGCTCCGACATCAGAGTCAAAGCAATGATAATTACCGATAAAGCCCAGAACCTCTCGTTCGCGTGCGAATAGCACTATGCGCTGGCCGTGTCGTCGTCGTCGGCAGAGCAATTGATGCTCGGCTATCCCTCGCTCCTCCCTGTCGCCATTTATACTGCCAAATTTCATCACCCCACACCAAACAAACAAGCACCCCACCATGCATGCCGCATTACCACACAAAAAGACCCTGCTGCGATCCAGGGCGCCTGGCCCATGACCCGCTGAGCCATGCAGTATGCAAGGATTGCGAAACTCAGCACTTACCAGGGGTCTACATGCGTTAACAAATAACGATGACGTCGAGACTAAAGCCGCATTTGGCACAGACGAGAACGCAATTGCGTCCGCGCTTGCATGCATACTCGACTTGCATGTGAGATCCTTGCCTACTAGCAGTCGTCCTGGCCGCTAGGATTTTGTAGTCTCTGTTTAGACTCCGTTTTCGGTTGACGGGGTCTGAGGCTTCTGTTTCCTTGAATAAGGTTGCCCTGCTACGACTGAGGTTAGTGACACTGCGAGAAACGAGGCCGGTCGCAATACCTCAACGACAGCAATGGGTTCAGAAGAAGGGAAGCAGAAAGGCGTACAGCCTTTCTATTATTCCCATGTGTGGAAGAATGCATCGCTTGTCGCGCTGAGCATTCTTACCCTGCCCATCTCGGCCGTTCTCGTGCTGCTCAGTCTCATCGTGCAGTGGGTCAATGGTCGCGACAAGGTCCTGCGAGCAGAGAGAGAAAGCACAGCTAGAGTCGCACAACGCAAGACGATCCTCGTGACGGGAGTCTCGATGACCAAAGGCCTGTCAATTGCGCGAGTCCTATCACAAAACACGCAAAACTGTGTCATTGGCGCAGACATCTCTCCCCTTTCGCCAGGCCGCTTCTCCAGCGCAATCTCACGATACTACCGATTGGACACACCCAACGGCGACGATGCGGAGCCTTACATTGACTCCATCCTTTCGGTTATCCGGAATGAGAAGGTCGACCTCTGGATTAGCTGCTCATCGGTGATTGCAGCAGTTGAAGATGGTCAGGTGGTGCGACTCGCACAGAAGCAAGCGAAGGAAGCCAGGCGGCGATTTGAGGCCATCCAGTTCTACGAAGATGTAGTCGAGAAATTCCACGAGAAAGACAAATTCATCGATTACATCCGGTCCCTCGATCTTCCGATTCCCGAATCGCACCGTGTCACGTCTCCCGAAGAGGCGCTGAACATACTCCTCCGAAACGTCGGAAACAGCGAAGATGGCAACAAGAAGTTCATCATGAAACCCATTGGGGTGGACGATCATGCGCGCAATGCGATGATGACGCTCCTCCCATTTGAGTCGCATTCGCAGACGAAGACCTACATCCACAATCTAAACATCTCCAAGTCCAACCCCTTTCAGCTCCAACAATTCATCAAGGGCAATGAGTATTGCACACACGCGCTCGTCATACGCGGCAAGATCAAGGCATTCTGCAGCTGTCCCTCGCTCGAACTTCTGATGCACTACGAGCCTCTCCCTGCGTACTCGAAGTTGAATCAGGAAATGCTCGCGTTCACCGAGCGTGTTGTGGCAGATGGCGGTAACACCTTTACCGGACATCTAAGTTTCGACTTCCTCGTCGAAGATGAAGAGAATGTCAAATTATACCCCATCGAATGCAACCCGCGCGCGCACACAGCCAACGTACTTTTCGAGAAGACGCCCGAAATGGCAGATGCTTATCTTGCGGCGCTGGACTACCGCAAGGAATCCGATGAGCACGAGAAGCCCGTGTTCCCGCGCACCCCAACGAGCAGCTACTATTGGTTCGGACACGATTTTATCAGCTTCTTGATCCTGCCATTTTTAGACGCTATCTTCGGTGCAGGCTCATGGGCCGAGTTCTTCGATGGCTTGGCGACGTTTTGGTACCACTTCTCGTGCTGGAAAGATGGCACGCTGACAATTGCTGATCCATTGCCATTCTTCGTGCTGTATCATGTGTACTGGCCTGCGAGATTCTTGGAGTGCTTGTACAAGGGCAAGGCGTGGAGCAGGTGAGTTTTTAATTTGTCGCTAACATCACGGATGAACTACTAACTTTTCACAGAATCAACGTTAGCACCACGAAGATGTTCGAGATTTAGGAAAAGATTCGGTCGTTCACTATAAGATCAACAACACAGACCTCCACATTTTGACAAGATACAGAAGGCTGGTGACCGGCGCTTCTCACGACTACTCCAAGCCAGATACTGCCCTATTATTGATGGAAGATCTATGCGGTTGAGAAGGGGGTAGGTCAAGAGGTTCTTGTTGAAAAGGTAAAAAGATTACAACAAGGCATTCCGCAGAAGATACAATGGAGTTTTGGAGCTAGGAATACAATATGCATTAGCTTCTCCTGATGTAGCAATTGCCAAAGATATGTTCTGTTACTTGAATGCTCCTAATAAAGATGCATAGCTCCTGCCTTCCACTCAAACACACCGACAGAGCAACAGTAAAGGCCCTCCGCTTCGTCCGCCCAACCCAACGATATTCGATTCTCGTGGTCGGGACCTCCTGGCTGCTCCCCTCAATATTGAACAGCCCACCAAATCAGTCCAACTTTACAACACTGCTCTGGCTTCTCAGAAAGGGTGCACTCGATACATCACAAGCATTCTCACCATCAGATCATTTCAACTACAGTGCTCTAATACAGCCGTCAATTACGTTATGGGCCGCTTAGGCAAGGCGATGACCGAGCAGCTAGTACAGCAAGAGGGAACAATAATAACACAGACGGTCGCGATGCCACCATGCAGCAACTACGTCTTTCCCACCTCAGGCGGCACCAAGCTACGTTCCGTGGAAGTCCTGGTAACGAGCGAGATTCGTAGTATTGTTATCCCAATGACTATATTACTTGTGGGGTTAACGTAGGACCACTGGATATTATCAAGTCAGCTTCTGATTGCTATCTTCGACGCTGGTGTCGCATCAGCAGCCAAGAGCCGAGTGTCTCAGTTTACGGTGATGTGCCTTTACCGAGCTCTCGTTTCGAAGAAGGGCTGGATACATGCCACAACGATGAGCTCTCACATGTACCAATTACCATCCACTTTTTGGGCCACAAAGAGGGTCTAGGGGGAAATACCGGTATCTGGAGGTGAACGCGTTGGGAACCCAGCCTTGACCTTGATGTGGAGCCGTCAAACGCAACAGTTCTCGAAGACGTCGACATTGTAGACGTCGACGTCGGATACAACAGCAGAACTACTGTAGCTAACAGGATATCCATTTGTGCTACAACAACGTGTGGTAGAATTGCCGACTGCCTCGTGTTGTGTCTGAAATTCGGGACTTGTGTGCAAATCATGCTGCGATGTAAGGACAATGTTGGTGATACTGCGTCAATGCAGTCTCGGTGTTTCTAGACCCACAGGGTCACAATCACAGTCACTGGCAAACGAAGACAGCAAAGGCATGAGGGGAAAACCATCGAAACTCGAACGGGGTATAATTTCCAATATGCAACGGTCTTACTCTGCCATGACAACATCACGTTCCAATCCCAGCCGCGACGTCCCGTTAGTGATGGCCTTGACATCGCCAACTTCATCCATCTCTCTTAGCGTGAAGTCTAATAAATAGCTCTCATCGACCAATTCCTCGACCCTCTTGTAGTGTCTCTCAGAGTACGCGCGGATGGCATCGAGGACATCTTTCAGGCTTCCCTTGGCGCCGACCTTGCCCTTGGGCCTCAGACTTGCGAGACGTGAGGCAGGATACGACTTGACGAGTGTCCAGAGGATTTTTTGAGCAACAGGTGCGGTGCGTACGTTCGTGTTCCAGTCGCGTAGGCGAAGTAGCAGCTTGTAGAGTTGCTCGTCTGCAAGGTTAGCTAAGACGTCGTCGACAGCGATCAGGCCAGAAAGGCTTCCGTCGTCAGGCTGTTCTGTCTCAGCGACGGACTTGAAAAGCGCGAACAGCCGGCCGGGTTGGTCCATTTGCAGCGCCAGAGTGATAGCTTCGCGGTAGTTGCCGGAGTATGTGTAGTTCTGCAGCTTTTGGTCGAGCTCGACGCGCTCGGTTTCGGCGGTTGTGGCAGCTTCGAGAGTCGAGGTTGTTGTGTCTTTCCAAAATGTGATTACGCTATCGCCGCCGCCGGACACGAGGGCGCCCGTTTCGGGGTGTGCGACAAGGGCCCAAACGCGGTCCTCGTGGTTGTCGAGAGTGGACATCGACTCGCCTGACGTTGAGTCCCAGACCTTGACAAGACCGTCACCGGCAGCAGATGCTACTTGCGGGCCACGCTTGTCACGTGCGTCAACCGGGCGGTAGGGCAACCATGCAAGCTTCAGTACACTGTTGGAGTGCCCCTCGAGTGTCAGCAAACATGAGTAGTCTGCCAAACTCCAGATCTTAACTGTCTTATCGCCACTTCCGGTGGCTATCAGACCTTTGTTGGCGGAGTTGGGAACCTGTGATGTCTTGGGCGCAAATTTGACAGTCCAGACACCGCGACGGTGCCCTCGAAGGACGCCGACGGCTTCACCTTCTGCCGCAGAGTAGATCTTGACTGTCCTGTCCTGCGATGCCGATGCGAACAGGGTGCCTGAAGGGTCGATATCGATAGCGTTGATGTCTTTGTCGTGGGCTTTCCGTGTATACTTTGCGCGCAACTTCTTTGCATCCTTTGTAACGTCCCATCGCTTCACAGTTCGATCCTGCGAACCGGTAACGATGTATGCTGGTGGGTGTGAAAGCGGGTCTGTGAATGCGGCAGAACCCTCTTGAGGGACCGTATGAGGCAGGGCGATGGCCCCCAGTGACTCGGCGTGGCCTGTGAGAAGAGCCGCGCACTCGAAGGAGTTGTTCTCTGGATCCAGTCGCCATAATCGCGCAGTATTGTCTTTTGCACCTGTGACCAGCCAGTGACCAGACCAATCTGCGTCCAGACAGATGACAATGTCTTCATGGCCTTCCAGCACGCCGACATCTGCACCAAAGTATTTCCCTTCCGTGGCATCTTCCTTCAATGTCACTATTCGAATGTCTTCCGAGTTGGTGTTCAACGCCAGAAGCGATCTGTCCCGTCCAACATATGCAATGTCAATGACTTCGTCGTGGGTGCCAGACACACGTCGGAAGATAGAGAGCGGTTCGATGGTTTCTTCGACGAAGGGCGGCTCGACCGACTTCAGCGAATGGAAGTTGAGGACTTGCTCAGCATGGACTGAGATGAGGTATGGCAGGGAGGGGTAGTGGAGGATGTTGACAATCTCGTCGGTCTCGTTTCCAGGCTCTTGCTCTTCCGTCAACTCCTGGCCATTCGCTGTGGACCACAAACGAACATTGCCATGCTCTCCACCAGAGTATACGATCTGTCCGTTTGCGAGGAAGCCTGCACTTTCGATGCCTTCCAGCGCAGCGATGGTGCGCTGTTGCTTCCACTTCTCAGATGTCCACAGAATCAAAGTCTTATCCCTGCTTCCAGAAAGTAGGAGCTTCTCCTGCGCCGAGTACTGCAGTGTGCGCACGACCGATACGTGCGAGTCCAAAACTGCGATGCTCTTCTTCTTGTGCAGATCCCATACGCGAATCTTGCCATCTTCAGCACCAGAAGCCAACCGGTACTCGAGCGTGCTCTCGCCCTGTGCTTCTTCGGATCGTTGCTGCGACTTGCTCCTCTTCCTCTTTTTGCTACTATCTGCAGCCTCGTGCTGTGCTGTCACCTCGACTTGGAAGAAGTGCAGCGCCGAAACAACGCCACCATGGCTGTGCAACGTGTGGGTGGTGTATCCTGCGCGAATGTCCCAGATCTTGACCACGCCGTCCGCACCGCCTGTTGCCACAAGCGTGCCGGTGCTGTCCACAGCCAATGTTACCACGGGGCCCGTATGCGGCTTCAGCGTTCGGAGGAGCTCGAGCTCTACTACTTCGTCATCCGCTGCTGAGGACTGCAGGGCGTATATGCGCATGGACAGCGATCGTGAGCACACAATCAGATGGGATGCAGAGGGTGTTACTGTTGCGGTCAGCGGCGCACCTCCAGCAGCACTTCTGCAACTACGACTCACAAGCAAGAGACGTGATTGCCTCGCCATCGCCCTCTGCTCTGGCCAGCTCTTTCCCAGTGGCCAAATCCGTAAGCAGAGCCTCTTCCCCGAGACACGCGGCCAAGATGCGCCCGTCTTCACTGAGCGCGATGCTGCCACCCGAGTAAATTGGCTGCAATGTGCGCTCGACCTCGTAGGTCGTCCGGACTGTCGTTCTCTGCGCCATGGCTTTGCGCTGGTTTGCTTCGAGCTGAGCGTGCTGCTGCAACTTTTGTGCTGGCGGGAGGGCTTGAAAAGTTTCCAATCGATAAGCGCGCGACTCGCGCGCAGTTTCGGCCCCGGCTGACTGACGTTTAGCTCCAGGCACCACGACTCTCACACCACCAAACACCAATGCATTCTTACGCCCGTCGCTGGCAACGCCTCTAGGGTCCGAGACCATGGGGCGACAGGCCTATCTGAGCAAGATCGCATTTGTGCGTTTACCGGGCAGCTCCGTCATACGCAGCAACACAACGGCTGCGTCTTGCGTACACGTGACTAACCTGACCTGTCCAGGGACGGTCTGCTTTCGAATCTACAGAAGACGTCACCGAGTCGGACGAGTACATACAGCTTGTCGCTTCCCGGACTGATGAAGCACTACCTGAACGCTACCGTGAAGCCAAAGCGAACAACTACATCCAGTTGTATGATGAACGCGGGAATCCAATCAATCCGCGCGCTCATGCATATGGCAAACAGCTCAGAGATGCGCAAAATGACGTCCTCGCCAGTGTCGGTGTCGTAGAACGGCGCGTATCTCTAGCAGATGGCCTAACCGGGTCGTATGAAGAACGCCTGGACGAGCTTGAGCAGGAAGAAACAGTGGGCAATGCGCTTGCTCTTACGTCTACTGTAGTAGAGAACCTGTGCACCTGGTGGATCGGCAGTATCAGGGACCGAATCCTGACATTCCGCATCCCAGATGCAATTCCGTTTCTCAAGATTGTAGCTTCCGAGCGCGCAGCTTCTGGCAACTCGATTGCACACACAGGCTTCACGTCTCGACTTGCCTCTACGATTGGCATTCAAGCGCTGGTCTACGGCGCTTACGTTTACCAGCCCATTGACCGCTTGATACATGTCACACGCGCAGGCTCCAAGACGCGTCGCTTCGTTCGCCGTTCCAGGAGCGTGTTGACATTCGGGTTAGTCTTGCGCCACACTCACATAGACATACTGTTGACCCTGCGCAGATTTCGACTGGGCCTCGAGGTCCTCTTCTATCCACTCTCTTATCACGCGAACTTGCAAAGATTGGGTCTTCTCCCAGCACGGCCGCTGCTCCCCCTCTGGAAATCATTCATCCCGTTCTCTCCTTCGTCGCCCCTGACGCCGCTGTCTATCTACCATGATGTCAGGTCATCAGCAGTGAGTATTGCGAAAGCTACGCTTACTTCACCTGTGGTCATGATCATTGCGGAGCACTTTTACGAACGCTGGATTTACTCGGCGATATTTGAGGCCGTGGAAACGTTTATCATTCGACCGGACAATGCGGACATAGAAAGTCCAGATGCCATCAGCAAAGACCGCGCCACGTCTACCCTTGGGCTCCAGCGACGATCGCCTCCATTGGTTAGGAACGCTATCAATAGAATGCTGATGGTACTTGGTTGGGCTGAGCCAGCGGTCCTCGATGAGGCGGAAAGGAAGCCTTCTCTCGACCCTTCGACGACTTCAACGCAAAGCATAGAGGTCACTAGCGCTCAGATTACTGACCTGACGCCTGTGAATATTCCAATTCTTCGTACAGATCGCCCTGCTGAAAACGGATCCAATGACGGTACTCAACCCATTACGATACCTACTGACGTTGCAGAACGACCAGTGCGTCCCACTACACCGCCAACGCCACCCGCCTCTGATAATGTCGACAACGATCCCAGGATCAGGATCACATCGCGCGGGGGGATCGTAGAGATGGAAGTGCGCTTGCCTCCGCGAGTCATATCTTCTCACACGGAAATCCTCGATGCTCGACCTGGAATGTCGAGTCGCCATCGAGATGCGTTGCACAGGAACGATCGACATGCAATGAGCCGACAACATCACCGCGTGACTCAATTGTCAACTGAGCCATCGCAGATGATCGGTGCTATTGTCAAGGCACAGCTCGTTGGACTTGCAGTGCTACCATTCAAGCTTGTCGTCCTTCGGTTAGTCGCATCTCACTACTTGGCGAGTCAAGATCACAGCGGTGCCACCCCACGATTTGTCGAGCCGTTCCCGAGCCTCAGCGACATGTCACCGCGGTCCCTTGGTATTGGTATGTCACGAGTTGCACTCTGCGCTGCCTTTGAGCTAGCGATCGACCTGGGTCTTTGGAGTGTACAGTACCTGGCGGTTGTGACCGCTGGCAAAAGTGTCTTTGGTTGGGGCACACTTTAGGACGGTGTGACGTGCCCTGAAGTGTATTATAAGATGTGTCGCCGGGTGTATTACATACCGATCTGCGCGCATGGCACGCGACGGCTCTGACTCGGAATACCGCCGTCAAGTTGCCAAATGGCTCGAAGAGATGTTTTGTAAAGCGGTAAGAGTCGACAGGATATTCTCTGGGTCCCGTATTGGGAAGTCTTGGTCGCGCACGGCGGCACGGAAGCTGGAATAATCGCTGTGCAGCCATCGGACGAGGCTCCGATGATCTTCATACTCGCGGATGGCGCCGTGGTGTACCGCATATCAGTGGCTGATACATGAGGCTGCTTTAGCATGCCGTGTTGACCTACGATGCCGCCGTGCCTGTACAAGTGCAGGACGATCTATCGCGGCACAGGAGGAGGCAGGGATATGGCATGGGAACACAGCAACGAGCCTTTGCTTACATCCGTCCAGTTTTGTCACATCTGACAGATAGGGACCAAGCATTGCGTCTACGTGGACGGTATGGTATAGATGCAAAGTAGGTGCACAGCTCAATGTTGTTATAGCACTATGACGCGACCATGATATGGCACGTACTATTGAATACAAACACCGTGTAACACATCTGAATGCGTCCACAGGAAGAGGATCTGGATTGTGGTGACATTGACACTTATCACACTGCAGGCCAACGCTTGCAGCCAATTCAATATGCCTTTCACTCTGCTCTGCTGTGCCAGCGCCGCTCCCAATTATCGACCTGCAGCATCTGGCCATGGTACGAGCACGTTCAGTACTGCATGCAAAGGCGGCAGCACGTGTCCTCGGTGGCGTCAGGGGGGGATAGTGCGCTGCAGGCAGAAACCGACGCGTTTATTGGCAGGCACGCGAATGAGGATGCCGGTTTGGACAATCCTGTTGTGACGCGGAGATTATTTCGAGTCTGGGTGGCCTAGCGAGGGTGACTGCGTGGAGTATCTGCAGGAAGGAGGCTTTATGGGGCTTGGTGTTTCCGGTCCCGTGCAGCGCAGCAGAACAATTGCTCACAGCTCGAGGACTACCTACTCCACAAAGCTCGTGTCTGTACATGTGGATGAAGCAGATCCAACGGCGCAGCGAGAGCCAGACGGTAGACCGGCGGCACAGTCTCGAACGACAGACACGGACAGGCTCAGGGTCGTGAACTGTGCAGCGATCACTTCCTGGCGAGGCTTTTACACCCGCCGAAATGCTCCGCCTAAAGCAGCCGTCGCGAGCAGGGGTGGTGAGCGGAGATAGAAGCCCTGCGACTCCACTGTGCCGCTTCGAGGATGGCTCTCCACCATGGCTGTGATTTGATATGCGCTCTCGAGACCGACGGGGCGCGTGAACCCCTTTCCTGTTCCCGCCGCACAGTACCTTCTCTGTTGCTTTTGCCGCTCCCCCCACACTCATTACAGGTCGCTCTCTGGCCATTCCGCTCGTGCGCCTCCTCTCCACCAGGTAAATTTGAACCATCGATCCTTTCTCGGGCGCAGTGAGGCCTGTGCATGACCGAGCATCCCGCACGGTTGTTGGGCTGGCGACGACTCGTGCTGTCGACGCGCTCCTTTCTCCCCGCGAACTTCGCAGTCTTCGCAGCCCAGACCCTGAAATCGCGAAGCCAGCCTCCCACGGTTCCATTCCTCGCTCGCATAGCCAGACCCTCTGTCGCACACTCGCAGCAGCAGCCCCCGTGCCGCAGTGAAATCCCATACCGCCCGGCACCGCCCACCCGCCCGACGTCTGCATCCTTGTCCCGCTGCACGTTTCCGCTGCGCGCTGGCTACCATCGCTTGCTACCGCAACCACAGCACGCATTCGCTGCACCAGCGCCCTGCCAGTGGGCGAGCTGCACCAGCGCCGCCCGGATTGCGCTGCCCGCAAGCCTTGACGTGGACCAGAGTTTCGTTGACTACGCCTGCGGTGACGACTGTCATGCGTGCGACGCAGTGAAGTCTGGGTCACAGAGAAAACAAGACGCAGCTGCGCCTGGGTCCTCGCAGCAGCAACAGCAACAGCAATATCTGGGACTGCGTCAGTAAACACTGGCCCCACAAAGCACGCCAGCTGCCTGTGTCCCCCCCACCACAGCCAGCAACATGTCTGGCAACCAGTTGCCTCGCCGCACCATCGCGCCCCCCACGGGGCCCCTGCCATCTTTACCTGTGCCGAAACAACGCTCCGCAACTGCCAGCCCCGCCGCCCTTCGAACACCCTCCGGCGGCCTGCCCAGTCCGTCGAATCGCGCCGTCTCGCACTCGAACTCACCCTTCCGTCCAGGCGCCGCGAAACACATCACTTCACCTTCCGTGCCGACCGTAGCAGCTGGACACGCAACAGGCAGCCAACCACAGGGAAAGTCGCTACGCAAGGTTGTCAGCATCGGCGCATTCCCACAGCCACCCAAGCATGGGACGCGGACACCAAGTAGTCCACTAGCCTCCAGTGCTGTCTCCCTCAACGGTGATTCAGTAGACCAGCGGCTGTCCACAGGCTCCAAGGCCTCGATACCGTCAAGAAAGAGCAGTCTCAAGAAGCCTGCACGAGCGTCAAATATTGGGGGAGGCAGAGGTCTGCTGCCAAAGTCCCCACTATCGCCCCCTAGTTTCCTGAACGGCAATGGCAGCGCAGAGTCAGTCGCAGTAGACACCAGCCACCTGAGCCTACCGTCTCCACCACAGAGCCGCAACACCTCCCCCAACGGATCGCGGTCAACAAGCGCAACCACTATCGAAGAAGGCGACGACGAAGCAAGAGGGCGGAAGAACAAGTCAGATGGCGAATCAGGAGGCAAAGGCAATGTCATTGTCAGTGTTCGAGTGCGACCAGATGCAGGGCCAAAAGACGGCCAGCAGGAAAAGGATTGGGACGTCAACGGCAAGCGACATATGGTTACATATCATGGTCGCGATGGCGGTGGAGATTACACCTATGGTAAGCAGTGGCGGTGAGATTGCACAACATGACAGAGTACTAATCTTGGCTTAGACAATGTCTTCGACACACAAGACAACAACGCTCGCGTATATGACGCAACAGCAAAGCGACTGGTCAGAAGAGTGATGGAAGGTTACCACGGAACCGTGTTCGCTTACGGTATGACCGGAACAGGAAAGACATTTTCCATGCAAGGGACAGCAACAAATCCTGGTGTAATCCCACTGGCCATCACTGACATCTTTTCGTACATTCGCGAAACGCCGCATCGCGAATTCCTCCTGCGCGTCAGCTATCTCGAGATTTACAACGAGAAGATCAACGACCTTCTAGCTGGATCCGCAATTGGCATGGGTGGCCAGCCCGGTCCACAAGAGGAAATTAAGCTTCGCGAGGACAGCAAACGGGGCGTGTATGCAACTCCCTTGAAAGAGGAGATTGTCCAGAGTCCGACTCAGCTGCTTCGTGTCATCTCCCGTGGTGACCAAGCAAGAAGGGTCGCTGGTACCCAATTCAACGCGAGAAGTTCACGCAGTCATGCGGTTGTACAGATCGTTGTGGAAAGCAGAGAGCGAGCCTCCGGACCCAGTCTGAGTGGCGACAAGCGATCTGCTATCATACCCGGTGGCGTTCGCGTGTCGACCCTCAGTCTGATTGATTTAGCCGGATCCGAGAAAGCAGCCGACGACAAGGAAAGGCGGACCGAGGGCTCTCACATCAACAAGAGTCTGCTTACTTTGGGAGCCGTCGTTGGTGGGCTGGCACAAAACAAGACCGGAAAAGACGGGAAGAAGGACAACCACTTACCCTACCGTGATAGCAAATTGACCCGCCTCCTGCAGGGTGCTCTTTCAGGTAATTCCTTGGTCAGCATTCTTTGCACGATTCAAATTGGCGCCAGTGGCAGCCCTGCAGCATCTGCTACCCATGTCAACGAAACGCTGAACACACTGAAGTTCGCATCTCGCGCTAAGAATAACATCGTCAGTCATGCAAAGAAGGCAGACGATTCGCTGGGCGCTGGAGGCGATGCAGGGAGTCGGGCATTGTTGGATCGTTACCGCCTCGAGATTCAAGATTTGAAGAGGCAGTTGGAAGAGGGCAAGAAGCAAGAAGCCAAAGATGAGCAGGACGAAGAGATGAGACGCGACAAGGAAGAGGAAAGAGAACGTGAGCAACAGGACAAGAAAAGGCACGAAGAGCAGATGCTCGAGATGCAGCTTGCTCGAACTGCCCTCAAGGAGCGCATCGAGCATCTTAATCGGTTGATCTTGAGCTCCAAGTCGCTTGGGGTGAACAACGGTAGGACGTATTCTTCGATGAGCATGCAGCGTGCTTCTACGTTCAGTCATGTCAGCGACTTCCGGCCGATGTCCGTACGATCTTCTGCTAGCCACGCCACCCTTGAGGTACCGCGCGCCTCGATCCAGTCTTTTCCCTTGCCTGTGGAGGGATCCGAAGAAGACGATTCAATCGGCGAGAACGGCGATGGTTTGGCCAGCCCGAATGCCCAGATTCAAGCCCTGCAAGCCGATCTTGCTGATAGGAACCGTTACATCAAGACCCTGGAGCAGCGACTTCATCATGCAAGAAGATCAAGCCATTCTCGCGTATCGCTATCGATCAATTCCAGGCATGGCAGTGAGGATGGTGGCCTACTTGCTAAGGTTGCTGAAAGGGATGCCGAGATTTCCACGCTGCGAGCACAGCTCGAGGACAAGGAGAGAATGATTTCTGCACTCAACAGGGCGAGGCATAGAAACGACACAGCGCACGAAGTCGGTAGTGAGGGCTCACCAGGTAGCCGACGAACTTCCTCATACCAGCGCAGTGAGGGTAGCAGTGTCGTTAACATACTCCATGCCAAGGGCCCAACATCTCCCACTAGCCCTAACAGCACACCATTCTTCCCTCCCGCACCCACGAACCCGGGGAAGAACATCGAGGAAATGACGAGAATGCTCGACGAGATGATCACAGGGAGAGTCGATAGGGCTGCAAGGCGCAGCCTCATGCCTGTCAACGAGGCGCGCCGGACTTGAATGCACGCAAGGGCGCGCAAGACACCCAACACATATTCACACATCAACACATATCAACACACAACCATGTCGACCCGAGAATTGCGACTACACACATAGCATGAAGATCTCTGGCTTCCCGCACGAGCTGAACAGAGACACGACCTTTATGGGCACCATGTAATAGGGATGAGACATGGTGCGGCACTCGCTCGGTCAAGAGCAGGAATCGATTCATCTCACTATTCGAGGGCCACTCCCTGGCGTTATCTGGCACCGGAATGTGCCTGGGGAACCGGTACCCCGCGGCGTTGGAAATAATGTTTTATCCATAGTACCTTGCTTTTTTCACACATCGTTGGGCGCATGTACTATATTACCAGGCATGCCTTTCTCAGACATGCCAAGGCACTGGGCGGCTTCCTGGATTCTAATTGTTAAGATGAGAGAGATGACAGAGATGGAGGAGGAGATCTGATACCCCGTGCGCGAATCTATAGGTCTTGATTAGACGGCTGTAATAGGACGATGACGCTTTGATTTCGTTGCCGTTGATTGTGCTTCTGGGCTGAAGGAGGAACCGAGCGCACTCCGGTCCGCTGCTGTCACTGCCGGCAAGTGTGTCATCTGCTGCACTTGCACAAAAGCTGCAGATCGGTTTTACTTATATGAAGGGTACGTGGAGTGCGCGCATCGGACCCGGAGTATGGGAGTAGCCGCGTGAAGCTCTTCCTTGGGGAAATCGTACCATCTTTCGCAATCTCGCTCTCGCACTTGGGATCGCACGCTGGTGATTACACACTTGTTATCACACGCGAGGACTCACTTCCATGGATGTTACAGCGAAGGTCGATGCAGTGCTTCCCTTCTCAGCCCA
Source organism: Didymella arachidicola (assembly GCA_016630955.3). Lineage (NCBI taxonomy): Eukaryota > Fungi > Ascomycota > Dothideomycetes > Pleosporales > Didymellaceae > Didymella > Didymella arachidicola. The sequence goes on along the minus strand of CM049997.1, from coordinate 472,189 downwards.
GCTACTCGTACCTGCTGGAAGGCAGCGTCGACACCCTCGCACGGTAGGGTTTCTCTTGCACATGGAAAGCTCCTCATTCTCTTTTACAAGCGTTCGTGATTAGTCGAGCATGCACCAGTGCGTTAGACATGCCAACTGCGCAAGATTCATGCGACTCACCTTTATTAATATGCCTCATCTAACATGAAGATCCGTTCAAACAAGCGACCTATCGTGCAGCCTATCGTAGCCGTTTACCGTTGAAACCACTGAGCACCAGACCTAGGTATGGCCACTACCAAGACTCACGGGTGCACGCTAGGCTTTACGCGCTCAACTGTGCGCGTCTGCGTGACGTTGCAACCCGTGCAGCGCTGGAGTGTTTCAGATTTCATACATATGTCGGTTTCGCATCTCGCGCTCATTGCGAGGAATGCGAGGCGTGCGAGAAAAGTAAGAGGCGAGAGGCCAAGCAGAGGAGGGCTTTGCCGTCTGTCAGCTCGTAGTTCGGAGATGCGAGGCTGGTGGTGGATCTCGCCGTGGAAGGAGCTTGCACGGATTGGGTGAAACCCATTGACAGGCCCCATCACTATACATGCTGGAGTGTTTCAGACTTAACACGGACACCAACCATGCGTCCACGGATCGCTCCAACCAAGCTGCCCCTCCAAATGACGCCCGCTTGCTCCTCGCTTCACGATCGACCTTCCTGAAGATGCGAGCTATCTAGGCCGTGTCCGCTGCCGCTAGGTCCATCGTGGGGATCCTGCCCTTGAGGGACAAACCCTCAAATTACACCTACCAGAACAGGCCACAATCCATCTCACCTTGTCGAGCCTCGGAAGGCTCCTGGATGGAGATCCTGCTCGTTTGTTTAATGTCGTGAAACTTCTCACGCTCGGGGTTCTACATCTGAGGCAGAGACCCTCCCTCCCTTCCTTCGGCTTCTCCTCTCCATCGTCTCTTTCAAAGATTTCTACACTTGGTTGTTGAGGTCAATCGAAGCTTGCTTCTCCTTGTGCACTCTTTCTTCGATTCTTACACTCCTTGATCAAAGGCAGCTCGACGTTGGCTCGTCCCCCTCTTTTCGGTTACACGACACCTGCAGGGACAGGTGACTATCTGCAGCACTATTCATCATCGCACTGCAGCGTCCCGACGTGCCGACGTGATATCAGCGATTGAACATCCCGGATTCCAACCTTCGACATGCTGAACCAAGCAACACAAAAGCTCTCCAAGATGCATGCTAGACGGAACCCGAATCTGTCTATTCAGTCTACAGTGGCATATAGCCAGCTGACGCCACCCGTGCTTTCCGCTACTTCCAGTGCTTTCTTGAGTCCGGGTCTTGACCGCAGAGGCCTGCTTTCACGTTCACCACCTGCTTCACCCAGCCTTCCGTCTCTGATCCCCCGCCATGGGAAGAAGCAGTCACATCCCCCACACAACCGCCTCATCAAACGTATCCTTATTGGAGGCCTAGGTTTGATCTTCTTACTGTGGTTGATAGTCCGCCAATTGCATGTGTCCGCTCAGTCGTCAGCCAGCTATGACGGCGACGGCGAGGAATGGGAAATGGCCGGAGGAGCCCAACTACCCCAGGAGCCCTCCGTGGTTGCCACAGCCGACAACACAGGGAAGATGAGGTGGACCGTGTCCATCCCCTCGAGCTTCGACTTCCCGCTGCGGCCAGCTCAGTACCGCGATATATGTCACCAGGCCATGGAGGTGTCAAGCAATATGCGCCAGGAGTCGCGGACGTCTTCGGGGTTTGCGAAGCGTATGCTCAACTATAACCAGAAAGATCAGTTTTATATCGACGTCCAGGAGGCGGAAGAGCAGTCACTGTTACCGCCTTCGAAGGCGAGTGGGAGACCTAAGGGATTTGTGGAGGATGATATGATTGCGGATGGTTTCTCGACTACTGGCCTCAAGGTCTGTGATAGGAGTCTGACGTATGTCATGGAGACGGGCGATGCGGGCTTCGGTAACTCTCTAATGCGGTTGTGGATGTCGTACGGTTTAGCGAAAGCAGAGAACCGTACATTCTTCATCGATGACAGCAGATGGTAAGTGATGTGATTAGGTATGAGTGTGATGCAGACTGATGTCCAGTAGGCCGTATGGCAAGTACTTGTCGTACTTCATGAACCCGCCCACAGCCGGATGTCTTCCTCCACCCAAGTCGCACATGGTGCCTTGCCCACACAGCGCTCGCCACATCGTCGTCTCTGCAGCAACGGTTCAGTCAACGTTCGGCCATGCTTTCACGGAAGAATGGGAGGACCCAACAAAGATGCGTGTCCAGCGCCAACACAAGATCTTCAAACTGCTGCAAACCGGCCACGACGCACTTTTCAAGCTACGCACCGACGATGCAAAGTACGTTCTGAATCGCGCCCTGGAGCTCTACGGCGATATTAAATCCGAAGGCGGCATCAGCATCGGCATGCACGTCCGCCACGGAGATAAGCACCCACTCGAATACCAGTACCAAAAAGATTACATCCCACTAGACCGCTACATCAACACCGCGCGCGAGATCTACATCGATCTGATCGAGAACAGCGGCAAGAAGTCCAAAAAGCGCGGCGCGGACGCAGGCACAACGCTTTTCGCGCGCCACACAACCTCCAAAATGGTCCTCGCATCCGACGACCCGCTCGTCTACGAGTCCACCGAGGTCGGCCCCAACTCGATCCGCGCACAGGACCGCATTATGCTCGCCACAAAACAGGCGCTCGAGGCTGCGCAGGGCAAGAAGAACCCCTGGATCGATGAGATTACCGGCTGGGAAGGCGGTTTCTACCGCGATGTGTTCTTCAGTCTGGGCCAGCCGGTCGGGAATGCGAACGATATGCAGAAATTGGATAGCGAGAATGTGCCTGAGCAGGCGATGAAGCTTAGGGAGTTGGTTGGGCGCGCGTATTTGCTGGATCTGGCGGTGCTGAGTAAGGCAGATACGATGGTGTGCACGGTGAGCAGTACTGCGTGCAGATTGCTGGCTGTGATGATGGGGTGGGACAAGGCGATCCAGCAGGGGAATTGGCGGAATATCGATGGCGATTTCGATTGGAAAGGGATTGTGTGGTAGGGCTTGTCACACGCATGTTGCTTGATTCATATATACCCCGTTCAATCATCTTTCAATGGCTATTCAAGTCCTAGGGGTATGTTTCACAGGTATGCTGGTATCGCTGAAAAGGTGCATCTTGACAGCTACCGCTCCTCTCTAGTCTCCCGGGCGACCCACTTCCGCCTCTCCTCCCTCCACGGAAACTCCTCCCTAAACCCCAAAAGCTTCTTCGCCTTTGCATTCGAAATCGGCGCCGCCCTCCCCATCAACGCCGCCTCATCCAATATCTCACTCTCAGGACAAAAGCTCCTGAGCCAATCAATCGTCATCGCCTTCCTATCCGGCAGCGTATTCTCATCATTCACCGCATTGAACACCTGAAACCCCAGCCCATCCGTCTCGACACAGCAATTCAGAAACGTGCCCAGATCCCGCGCGTCAATGTAGCTCCAGCCGTGCACCTTCCAGTCGCGCGGCCGCTCCAGATACGCCGTCATGGTCTCCTGGTGCTTCTGCGGCGTCACCACGGCCCCGAAGCGCAGACAGTACATGTCGACTGGTTTGCCGAGGGCGCGGAAGCGCTTCTCGAACGAGTGCGCGATGCGCTCCATGCAGACCTTGGAGGTGGCGTAGACGTCCATGGGCTCGGTGGGGCTGGTTTCGGTGATGGGGAAGTGCGGAAAGGAGATGTTGCCCTCGGCGTAGGTGACGCCGTAGACGGTGATGCTGGATGCGAGGATGATTTTTGGGATGCCGAGTTTGCACGCGGCTTCTATTATGGCGTACGAGGAGAGTGTGTTGATTCTGAAGGTCTCGCTGTCTGGGACGCGGTTTGGTTGCGGGATGCCTGGACATTTGGTTAGCAGATTTCTCGATGGATAGATCGAAGCGTTGAATGCTCCTGTCTCGCATTTTCGTATTTGCAAGTATGCAGATTTGCTTCTGTTTGCATATCGTTGTATCCCACTCTTCGACTGTATTGCGACTGCGGAAATCATTACCCAGTACGTACCAGCAAGATGTATCACTACGTCCGGCGTCCTCAACTCGTCCAGGAACGGCTCCCCGATCTTGAAGTGACAGCTCAGCGCATTGAATGCCTGCGCACCATCTGTCAAATCCGCCTTCAGCGTGTGCACCTTCGGATTATCGAGGGGCGTCTGATCAACATTGAGAATCTCATGGCCGTAGCTGAGCAGCTTCTCGATAACGGTGCGGCCGACGACGCCCGAGCCGCCGGTAACGACGATGCGCTTCGGAGGCCCTGTTGACAGATCGGGAGACATGTTTACGGCAGGTGAGAGCGGGGCAGAGACATGGGGCGCTCGATCGGGCTTGTTCCATCTCCAAGACTTTATACGAGGGTGGTTCTGCGCGGAGCTTCCCCGCATCGCATGGAGCTTGAGGTGGTCGCGTCGGCTTTAGCGCGATTGGTGTCCGCTTTCGCATCGGCATGCCGCCGAAGTGATAGCCAAGGGAGCAGACGCGTATGTGGCTTGCCTGGAGGGTGATGAAGGTTTGAGATTGGTCATCATTCTGTCGAGTTGTACATTTATTCATGTCTATCGTTCAGCCATTCAGCCTCAAGAGCTGCTTGGCCCTGAGCATGTCATCATCTTCACACCGTCAGAGATACCCGACGCATGTTTACGCAGTCTGAGTGCCGTAACCTCTGATCCTCTCCGCGAATGCCCAGCTCTGATTCTCCAGCTTGACGTCTTCGTTCAGGTCAACGCCCTCCTTTGTGATGATGGCGATGGAGTACTTGTCCATGCTCCTGGCGTCTCTGTAGAAGAGAACCTTCATGCACTCCTTGACCTTCTCTACTGCCTGTTCCTTGGTGACATTCTGCACCGACGCCTCGTCCGGCAGTAATGTCCGCATAATGGGCTGTGCAAGATGCGCGCCGAAACCTGTGGCAATCGATGGAGAAGAGAATGTGGTACCAAGGAGATCTGCACTTGCAAGAAAAGGCTTGCCCTCGCCGTCCAGGCCAGCGACCAAGAGGTGATTCCATAGCGGGTCGAACTTGGATCGGCGGTTGTACATGACCTTGGCGAGATATGTGTGGAGGTTCTTGGCGTTCAGATTGTCGTCGGTCGAGGAGTAGTTCTCGCGGATATCGAGGGAGTTGAGGAGGCGGTCGATGTACTGCATGTCCGAAACGTCGCCGCCAAAGCCTACAACGACCTCATCGTTGAACTTCCGTAGTCGCTTGACGTCAGTGAAGCGAGCGAGCGATCCATACGAAGCTGCAGCTGAGTGTTAGCAAAGAAACAAGTCAACATCTCCACAACGAGCTATATCGTACCCAGGTTGTCTGCGGCGATGACCACACCATCCTTGAACTTCGCCGCCAAAACGGAAGTACCGGTGACAATAGGCGCTTGCGAGTGCTGGGTTGGGCCAGCTGTCTGGAAGTGTGAGTGGTCGTATGCGCCGTAGACATCGTCTCTAGGCTGTATGGAGGTCAGTACTGTGTGTGTTTGCGAGGCGGGGAGGTGTCTTACACGGCCCCAAGCTTGCGGAAGGTGGTTCATCGTGTTCGGCGGTATCTGGGGTATTGGGTGTTGTTTCCAAATGGACTGCTCTGGGGTGAACGGCGTGAACTGGCGGCAAGACGGCGTCGTGTGGAGGTGAGTGGTTGATGATGGCAGGCAGCTCACGCTTGCGACGTTGCTTGGCGGTGCAGCAGTTTGAGCTATGACCAACGCCGTCCGCAGGAACTCCCGCGGTCGCTCGTTCACCTCACACACGCGCCATGCTGGGAGTCAACTATGAGAGCAGTGATGAGGACGAGCAACTGCCAGCGACTGCGCCTAAGGTGAGTCTCAAGTATGCGCCCAGGAGGACCTCGATAGCTACTAATATTGAGCTGGCGAACGTTCCTGTAGCAGCACCTGCACCCGCACCCGAGGCCCTTCCCAAACCAGCTTCTTCGCGAGCCGCTCCACCACCATCTGCCTCACTCAATGGACCCGCACAAGGGCCAACTGTGTCGCCTCCTCCTCCAGACAATGACCACAACGACAACCTTACGCCAGGCTCACCATATACATCCAGTCGAGCCATCATTCAGAACTTGACCTTACCCACCGTACCTAAACTCGATATACCGCCTTCACCGCCGGGATCGCCGCCACAGCGAGCAACAAAGAAGTTCGCTCAGTTTCTAGAGCTGAAGAGAAACGGTCAGCACTTTAATCAGCGACTTGAGAGCTCAGCAGTGCTGCGCGATCCAGGTCATTCGCAAAAGCTGATGGACTTTGCTGGCCTTAGTGAGGAGGAACAGTACGCTTCTACACTGCCAGAAGAGCTCGCTGTCCCTACAGTGTTTGCTCCCTGGGTATATGTTGAGGAGCTACGATTGTCACAGAAGAAAATACTAAAGATGAGGGAGCAGAAGCAATCCGGCGCACCAAGAGAGTTTGTCCCTGCCGCAAATTCCGGCGCTGCGAGCCGTACAAGCACTCCGTCTGGGTCGACGGGTAAAAGGAAAGGATTAGACCACAGGAGCCGAGAAGTTTCGCCCAAGAGGAGAAGATAAACCGTAGGCGCGTGGCAGAATCAGAGTCAATTCCAAGTGCTTCATTATCACGTGTGTCGAAAGTACTCGTCGTTTCGAGAGTGGTAATGACGTGAAGGTCTGCTTTCTCTGTGATTTCAGTCGCGCGCTCTGGACAGTATTGCAGCGTGGCACAGAGTGAATACCATGTGCAAGCTTCAAAGTCGAGCTTGGCAATTGCATGTTCTGGGCGATCGGCGCACTGGCGTCATGAGGGTACTTGCCCTGTCAGGCACATAGCGTGTTCAACGTAATTCGAGTAATCAAACAATGCTGTTTGCAGATGCTGTAGCAAGCCCTGTTTTGAGACAAACACGAGAACTGAGCAACCATATCTGGTTGGTTTGGCCCGTTGCGTACGTCATTCAATGCATTTTGTAGACCTGAATATGGTTCGAGGGTTTCCCGGGCGATGAATGGCTAAACAATCATAAGACACAGATGCAGCGGCGCAGGGCGGAGATGCAATGGCTTCAAGAGTGGTATTTTGAAGCCTGAGAAAGCTGTTATGAGGAATTCCAGCAGCTCCGAGGGGTCTTGGAGAAGACTTTCAAAGCCGCTACGTACATGGTGGGCTGGAGGGGTAATTAGATTGACGACCAACGGTCGTGGAAGCCTCATCCCAACAATTCTAGAAGACAGTCATCGCCGTGACAGCCGCTCCGATGCTTTTGCGATACGATTAATGCACCCTCTTACGGCACATGCGCGGCGGCGGCCAATGGGTTCCACGGCGTGGCGGGGCTCGATCTGCTGAGAAGGTCGCGACTGCACCAAGCTGAAGGAGGGGCAGTCGCAACTCTCCCAACTACTTAAGCTTGACACCCCACCCAAACAAAACATCAGTGCAACTTTTTCACATCCGCCTGGTAGGTCAAGCTCTGCTTCAGCCTCCCATCCGCGGCCGGCCGTGCCATCCCACACCTATGCCAGTTTGAGGCTCCGCCGGCCTCTAACAGTCAAGGGCTGGGCAATGGTCGAGGGTTTCTTCAGGATCCACCTCATCACCGGCCGGTGACGCTTGACTAGAACGCTGTAGTCTCTCGAGCACATACCATAGGGCTGAATTGCACCTATATATACTCGACTGCTGCTCAGCTCCACACCTTCAATTGACTCTTTACTGATCAATCCAGTACACACACACACCATGGCCATCACCAAGATCCACGCCCGCTCCGTCTACGACTCTCGCGTATGTCCCTACTTGAGCCCACCCATTGACAGCATTCTGATTAGTTTAGGGTAACCCCACCGTCGAGGTCGATATCGTCACCGAGACTGGCCTTCACCGCGCCATCGTCCCCTCCGGTGCCTCCACCGGTTCTCATGAGGCTTGCGAGCTCCGCGATGGTGACAAGAGCAAGTGGGGCGGCAAGGGTGTCACCAAGGCCGTTGCCAACGTCAACGACAAGATCGCTCCTGCTCTGATCAAGGAGAACATCGACGTCAAGGACCAGTCCGCTGTTGATGCTTTCCTCAACAAGCTTGATGGAACCAAGAACAAGACTGAGCTCGGTGCCAACGCCATCCTCGGTGTCTCCATGGCCATCGCTAAGGCCGCTGCCGCTGAGAAGGGTGTACCTCTCTACGCTCACATCTCCGACTTGGCCGGCACCAAGAAGCCCTACGTTCTGCCCGTTCCTTTCATGAACGTTCTCAACGGTGGTTCCCACGCTGGTGGCCGCATGGCTTTCCAGGAGTTCATGATTGTTCCTTCGTACGTCCTCTCCAGTGTCTAGTCTGTCGGCTTGTCTAACAACATACAGTGAGGCTCCTACCTTCACCGAGGCCATGCGCCAGGGTGCTGAGGTCTACCAGAAGCTCAAGACCCTCGCCAAGAAGAAGTACGGCCAGTCCGCCGGCAACGTTGGTGACGAGGGTGGTGTCGCTCCCGATATTCAGACCCCCGAGGAGGCCCTCGACCTCATCACTGAGGCCATCGAGGCTGCCGGTTACACTGGCCAGATCAAGATCGCCATGGACGTTGCTTCCAGCGAGTTCTACAAGGCCGAGGAGAAGAAGTACGACCTCGACTTCAAGAACCCCGAGAGCGACAAGAGCAAGTGGCTCACCTACGAGCAGCTCGCTGAGCTCTACAAGTCCCTCTCCCAGAAGTACCCCATCGTCTCCATCGAGGATCCCTTCGCCGAGGACGACTGGGAGGCCTGGTCTTACTTCTTCAAGACCTCTGACTTCCAGATTGTCGGTGATGATCTGACAGTCACCAACCCTGAATTCATCAAGAAGGCCATCGAGCAGAAGTCTTGCAACGCCCTTCTCCTGAAGGTCAACCAGATCGGTACAATCACCGAGGCCATCCAGGCTGCCAAGGACGCTTTCGGCGCCGACTGGGGTGTCATGGTTTCTCACCGCTCTGGTGAGACTGAGGATGTCACCATCGCTGATATCGTTGTCGGTCTTCGCGCTGGTCAGATCAAGACTGGTGCTCCCGCCCGCTCCGAGCGTCTTGCCAAGCTCAACCAGATCCTCCGTATCGAGGAGGAGCTTGGTGACAACGCCATCTACGCCGGTTCCAAGTTCAGGACCTCTGTCAACATCTAAAGATGTGCACGAGGAAGAACATAATTCACGAAAAGCACCGTTTAGAAGTGCAATGATTATGATATAGCGACGATTTCCATATACAAGATGCAACAAATGCAATCAAATACCCAAGTTCATATAAGACATTGAAAGCATCCCTTATTTAATGGGTATTTACAATCGAGCTGACGGACTTTAGAGTCTCCAGAGCTCTCCTCAGCTATGATACACCTAGCACTGGGCTTCCCAACTCTACGAAACGTAGAATGGTGAGGCTGGCCGTACGGAAGGTTGATCCGTTGCTAGCCTCGTGTAAATAGGAATACGTAAGGTAACGCCGGTCCCGGGACTCCCCATCTGCCTTCCGAGGTGTTCGACGACCACCATCTCCGGAATATGGCGATCATATGAGAGTATCGATACCACACGATGAATTTACGGGAAAGCCAATCATCGACACAGTATCGTGCGGCGTGTCCTTTCGATCGCGAGGTTCCTGGAAGTTGTCGCATTGCATCGCCGCCTCCAACGATGTGCGAGAACAAAGCTTGCTTTGTTCAGTGGCTCGCTCAAGGCCTCGCATCGCGAATCACAATGTGGCTATTTTCTTCGTACCTGCACAATGTGTACTTGAAACGAGCTTATCCATTGAAATCCCTTTTCTTGACGCAAGCAATCCGATCTGCTGAACCCAGCATTCAACACGAAGTAACAAGTAACACAAAAAGCCCGTAGAAGCAGACTAGCCTTTGCGGTCCCTCGAAGCATTGTCATACGTAATTGACCTTACTTTGTAAGTTCCTTCGACATGCACACTAACCATGCACATGCACAGCGGGATGGAGTGGACCGCCCGCGGCCAGACCATGGATGTTTAGACCCATACAATCCGACACCAACTGGCGAGACCTGGGATAGTGATGCTGGAGAGTTGTCTCCTAGGGCGTCAAAATATTTCAGCGATTTGTATACACTCGATACAGCCCAAGCATATGAGGCTGCTGCTCGACCATCTGATCAGCATACCGCGGCGGCCTCCACTGGCGCCCGCACAACGTCCGTTGTGACCTTGTTCCCTCGTGGTAATGACTACGATCGGTTGCCGAAAGAACTTGATACGTCGCAGACCGAGACCTCCAAAGAGCAAGATCAGGTCGCTCTGAAAGAGTCGTTCTTTAGAAAGCACTATCGCAGGCTGAAAGATATTCATGATAATGGTCCTCCAGGGGAGGCCCAGACGTTCCTAGCAGGCATGACTAGCTACTTGAAAGAACGTAAGACCATCGCTGAGTCCGAGATATGCTCACACAGGCAGCAGAATGAAGCAAACCCAGTCGGTCAACAGCAACATCCAGCTCTATCGGTACGGCAATTACCGCAGACTTATCGCACCGCTGACACGCATAACCTACGAACACGAAACGACTCAGTGGTAAGCTATGGAAATATCTCATACACCTCACAAGAGGTGCCTGTCAAGCTTCGGCGCACAGTATTGGAGAGGAACATCAACAAGCCGTTACCACCGTTACCTCCACTTGATGCAACGCCGATGCGGCGACGACGAGATGAGAAGGATAGAGTGTTGAATATCAACAAGCCCCTTCCTCGCACTCCGCTTTACTGCTCTTCGATATCAGAGAAGCAAGCACGAGAGCCCGTAGAAGACTCGCCAGTGGATGCGCCCTGGGAGCCACTCCCAACACAAATGATACATTCTGCACCGTCAGAAAAGCAGCCTATCTCAGCTCAAGAGGACACCAAGAGCCTCCCACAAGGCCTTGCGCAACATTCAACAAAGACATGGCTCGACGACTTCACAGACACCTCCAAATTCCCCATTCCGCCGGAAGGTAAGCCCAAACCAAGCAAAGCAGAAAAAGCGCATGACGCGCTTAAAGCTAAGATATCGCGCCCCATACCCATGCAGCAGATAGCAGCCAGCCCCTCCGCTGAGCTCACACCTCGAGTGACCGAGTGGACCAAAGGTAAGCCCAAGATCCCTTCGTCACCAACCTGGCTCAATAAGCTCGCACATCCTACACTACCCGTCATACCCGCGATGCCAGCGATGCCAACATTCTACAAGCCCAAGAAGCGTCCGGCTTCGGACGAGAGCTTTGCATGTCAGGGTTTGTGCGAGGGCAATGTGTATGCGGAGATGATTATGGGTAGGGGTGCGCTGAGCGCAGACGAGACTTCTACTGAGCGCATTGATGAGACCTTGGTGCCTGAGCCGCTTTTTTCTGGGCGTAGGAGTGATGGGAACTGCCCCGACTTTAGTCATGCTCCAGCGACGCAACGTGGGACTGGTCGTTAAGTTTGGAGGTGTGGCATATTTGATAGGAGCGTTGCAATTAAGTTTTTGTACTCTTTGCATTAGCTAGCCTTTTCAGTCCGTAATTATAGCTGGTCTTTCTCTTACACTTGGTGGGTTTCTGGGCACATCTGCGATGACATGCCTCGGGTTCTTCACGTTATCCTTATGATTGATGACTACAAATCTGCTTCAGAGATGAGATGCGCGCGAGGGCACGTGAGTCGTGTGAGTGCATCGCCGGGCGACGTCGAATGATGCGTGAGGCTGCAGTCGTGACGGCATTGAAGGCTAGAAGGTAACACACAGTGCGTGCAATACACCGAACTCGTGATAGTGAGATGCGAACAATGTAAGGCATTTTGTAAAAGTAGCCACCTCTGCAGCCGGGCTTACACAAGATTGTAAGAACGTGACCTGTGAGATTTTCGGCCCATCTTGCATGTCTCGGTCGCAAGCAAGGCAGGGTGGCAATCCGGTAGATACCGTTCTCGCTTGACACTGCTCCTCGGCTGGAATCTCATGCATGTTGGTGATGTTGGATAGGTGGCTTATCAAGAAGGCTTTCAGAGAGGGGGATTCTCTACCTTGTCCAATACCAAGAGCTGCACGGTATGGGAAATGCAACCACACCTCGCAGGTACAACGTGGACGAATTCAGAGGCTTGTCGAACAGGCCAGCGCACTGATTGACCACGACCGTTGAACGCATGGCAGATCTTTGCGGCCCGCGTGCCACTCTGCAATGCGCAAAAGGCCCCAAAAATAGGCGTCAGAGTTTCGAAACGGATTTGTCTACACCTGGCTAGGGCATGGAAGAAATCCAGGTAAATATCCCAGTTGACTGCTGGTGTGCTGCACAACCTGGCCAACGCGTGGCTAATTAGCGTCTTATGCGATGTGCCTTGTGCTGGGCTCCTGCAGCCGCGGGCACAAGCCTGCGCTGATAGGCGACGCTACCGTGCTCACATTCCCAGCCAGCCGTCCGTCACGGCTCGACGAACTGGTAAGACGTGAGCTGACAACTGTGGCAAACTTACTCGCGGCGATCAGTCATGGAATCAGCGCCGACGGCATGGTGCTCTTTTGCCCTGGCAGGCGGCAATTGAGACAGCGACTCGAGGCAAGACAAAACTCGAGGCTCTGTCCATGTCGACCGTCTTGGACTCGAGGTCGTGCTGGACTCCAAACTAGCAAGCGGGGTGGCGCCTTCCCAGAGGTCTTAGGGCACCTGCGGATCACGATTGGCGGGATGCGTGCTTACCCGCTGAGCTTTTGAGCTTAATCTGCCTAGCGCAAATGTACATCAATGCACAGTCCCTGTGTGCTCCAACCACTCACCTTTCGTACAGGCCATGTCGCGTTTTGCAGGCGCGAAACAGCTCTCAGCAATTGGACGTTGGAGATCCAATGCCCTGGATTTCGAGCGCCCGTAGACTCGGCAGAGCTTTGCGCCCGAGGGACACGAGGTGCGAACATGGCCATTCTCTGCGGGCTTCCTTTTTCTCTGGAAGACTTCACCGTCTCTGGGGCGCAAAGGAGCATACGTACGACCTTGACGATTGACGACAGCGCCGCTCTGGACTTCATTCCACAATCGTGCTGACAGCAGGATCAGCAAGCTGTCAGATATCTTAAGACCAACATTTCCGCACAGCAGCGCGCTGGTCTGGCCGCGCATACCTTGGGCCTCGTTTATTGAGTTCATCCGGGCGTCTATTTTGGGGCCACCACTCCTCGTCCTCCTCTGCGCGCCATTGCAACCACCTTGTCTCCCCGCTTGACCTATCAGACGGGCACCTGCAGTCGTGCAGGCATCTTGCTTTTTATACGTTGTAAGTACCCGCCCACTATCGTTCCGATCTCTCCACCGGCCGCTACCCGTGCATCTCTCTATCCAATCCACGAGTTCGTAGCCCTCGAAGCGCCTACTATCTTAAGTCAGCGCTTCGCCCGTTGCCTCTTGTCTGCTCTCTAGCAGGTCTCATTGTAATACCTTGTGCGTCTCTGCATTCTGTCTCTCTTACTGCACACCTCTGTACCCTTGCGACTGGTCTAAGCTGGCCTGGATTATAGTCGTTGTCCTTCCATACACCTCTGCCACTCTATCATACCACAAACCTCTCATGAGAGCGCACTCTCCCGCCACGTGAACGTTCGAAGCTTAAGGATGTCAACCAACAATAAGAAGGGTCTCACAGTTACGATTGAAAGACGAAACACAGACGACTCGACCTCGTCAGAAGTCAAGACACCTCGCACAGCACGCTTCGCTGAAGCAACATCTGTGTACTCGCCCATCGACGCACCAAAGTCGCCATTCGCGTATCCTACTACCCACTACAAGCCGCAACCTCAAGTGTCAGACGTAGGCTTCGGCTACGTCCAGTCAGTCGAGATGGAGGAAACAGACAGGACTTACCTTCCTCCCCCAACACCAAGGGGCGCTCCCCTGAAGAGTGCGCTGAAGTCGCCTGGTGCGCCACCAAGGACACCCGGTAGACCAAGCATGATCTTGAGCCCTACCTTCAAAGAGGAACGCGATCTCGAAAAGCAGGAATCTTCCCTGGAGAAGGAGCAGGCAAAGGATATTGTAAGTCGAAACGGTCCAGTCTCCACTCAAGCATAGCTGACAATCCCCAGAAAGTCAAGGTTCGAGTAAGGATCGCGAAGATCTTCCTTCGTGGAATCAACTTCGCCTGCAGTTTGATCGTCCTTGCTATGCTCGCAGCAGCTCTATCCATTTTCCACGCAACAAAAACGCTACCAAAGCGCAACAACCTGCCACCATGGGCCGACAATACCAAGACCTGGCCCCAGATTCTTCTCTTGGTCATCGCTGTCATCTCGCTGGTCATGTCCATCACGGTTATGATTGCGTACTTCCGGGGAGGCCACAACAAAGCCGAGAAAGTTGCCGCCTACTACACCATCTTCGCCGTAGGATTTTTCATCTTCAGTATCATTATGTGGGCTGTAGGCGCGGCTGTCTTCAACCAAAGCAAAGCGCAGAATAACAACAAAGACATGTGGGGTTGGTCCTGCGTCGACAACAAGAGACGACATCTGTTCGAAGATGACATCGCTTACGGCCTTGTCTGTCGTCTTCAGAACTGGGCACTTGTTTGCTGCATCATCGAAGTCGTCATTGAGGTCCTCTGCATCATCATTTACGGCATCGTATTCTACCGGTTCTGGTCTAAGAGGAAGCTCAGGAAGTCTATGGCTGTCCGCGATAAGGCCCGCTCTGATCTCTACCTTGCCCAGCTCCGCTCGCAGTCAGCACCAAACACCCCAGGATTTGGTCCTCTTTCGCCCCGCTCAGGCGGCTGGCGCCCACCTCCGGGACATCCGGATTACGTGGACCCTAACGGCATGGCTCATGACAGCGAGGACGGCAAGGTTCAGTACGCCCAGGTTCGTGAGATTGTCCAGCCACAGCCATTCACACTGCAAGCGCCACCAATCAAGGTCACCGGCGCAACACCAAAGCTGAGCCAGGACGGTTTCGACGCACCTGCACGATCCCAGACCGTCTCGCCACCGATGCCTCCTCTATCTCCAGGCTTCGAGAGACATAACGACCACATGGCCGCTGCACCGGGCGAGCAGCAATACGCTGCTGTCCCCATCCCGGGAGCTTACACACCACTGGCTTCGCCCTCATACCCACCACCACAGCAACAACAAGGGTTTGACTTCGGTCACCATGTGACGCGATAAGCCACGCGTGTGTATATTCCTCAGCTCAAGCGGCATAGCGCATCGCGCATCGTTATTTCTCTTCTTCAATCTGAGATCAGGGTCATTTTTGAGCATGGCTGGCGATCACGGGTGCTTTTGTACATTTTTCATTGGGATATATCTGGGACGCAACCTTTCCCTTTTGTCGTCGTTCATTGAGAATCTCCGCGAGATACCTTTGCGTTTATGTTTGAGTTGGAAGTCAGTCACTTAGTATGGGATTGAGTGGTACTACGCAGAGACAGATTGAGTGTCTGGACGCACAGACGAATCAAAATTATTACAATACTTACTACGTCGATTCCCCTTGGGTGATGGTAGCGAGAGCAGTCGGGGTGGTGCAGTGACGAGTCGCCACGGCGGCTCGCCGACTCTACGGTTCGAATTAGAAAGGCGAAGACGATCACACCACTGGTAAGCGCCCGGTGCCTCGAATGCCCACTGTGCTACCGCCTCGGTGCGCTCGGCAGGACGGATTGTGTCATACTCGGTGCCACAGCGCGTGGACCGTGGGCCGTTTGTAGCAGGCCCGGGGGCTGGGTGGAAAAGCAAGGGCGCTCTGCGGGTGTGCGTTATGGAAGTGGCTGCAGAAGAGGCCGGTGTAGTTCGATGGGTCCTGTTGGAGGCCGGGTAGGCTAGTATTTCCGCCGCAGACAAGTGTGAAGTCCTGGACTTACAGCAGCAGCTCGGAGAGTTTCCTGAAACACGAAGAGCGCTGGTGGCTTGTCCTATTCGTGTTCGGCTTTGAGACCCGCGTCTTCGCTGTTGAGTGTGCCGCCAACCTGACTGACGAAGGCTAGTCGTGATCTAGTCGAGCCTCCTGACAGTAAGCGTCGTGACTTGAACCTTATTGCATACTTGCCGCGATAGACATCCTCTCCATCCATGAGGACATGCGCGTAGCACTGCCCTACCACCACCCAAGTCCAGTCGGCGGCTGCCCGCAAGACCATGAGAGATCCGCTCCCAGATTGAACAACCAGACTATCTCTGGCTTTCGTGTCGAGGGGAGCAAGGCCTACATGGCCCTCAGCAGTTCTGAACATACGCCGATTTTTGGTCGATGTGTGCAATGTATGGAAGTAGGTCATGGTACCGCTCACTGCATCCTCGTGTTCTTTGTCGCTCAATTGCTCGGCCAAGATCAGTCTCAGCAGCCCGCGACTGTATGTGAAGTCTGGTAGACTATAGTCTGGAAGGTCTGATTGATTGTGACCTCGGAAATTCTTCGCGATCAGAGTACTGCAGTATGTTTCATTGGAGGTTGACCCGTTGTATAGAGACGGTAAGAACCCAGTATCGCTGATTCTATCTTTCTACTGAACCCAAAGACATCTCCGGTGGTGATTGGCGTCTCTCTGTCCAGTGAGATCAATTCTGTGATCTCAGTAATACGTATTGCTGGTACAGTACAGTGTGGCCGCTCTTGATCAAATCGTGGCTGACTTGCAATCCATGCGCGTGCACTCCATCTCAACGGAGGATATTCTTCACAGACCAACGCGCATGACCGGTCAGGGAATCACGATGGTATGCCTAGTGACTTTGACGAAAGCTCGCAGGCCTCAAGGAGATCTAGGCAAGACTAAGCAGTGTATATGCGCTGGGTTACAGTTGAGTATATATCTCTTGCTCGACATGTGTAGGTAGGTTGTATCCGAAGTTTCTTTACAAGGGGATCCATGATGCCGAGGACGAGTCTGATGTAGCGTAGTGATCGGTGTGAGAGTTGTTGGGAGGGAGGTAAACGAAGTTGGAATCGCGTCCGTAGAGTACGTTGGAATTGAAATACTACCAATTAACGCGGGCTATCTGTGTATTCCACATCGGAGGAGGCAAATCACACAAACCGCAGACTTTACAGGATTCGGAGGAGGCAGGCAGTGTTGTTACAAAACGAATCGATCCCATGCTGGCTACCTGGATTCTGCTATTAATTTGTCTCCTCCACACGAACATATTATACTAAAACGAAGTTCTCAACCTGTATACCAGCCACGAGCAGGGTTTCGTCGGATACTGAGCATGTCCAGGGGTACTCCTTTTGTATTGCATCGACTCGAAGGCCAGCTTTCTCGAGCATGACGTCATGATCATACTTATTGCGCCATGTCTCTGGATCGAAAAGCTCAGGGCAAGTACCGCTTTCTGAACCCTCCGACTGGCTTATGCTGGCATTTCTGTTGTAGTATAGAGCTTCTCCTTTGTTGAGACCATGTACGTAGCAAATGCCGACGATCTGGTATGTGTGGCTAGCAGCAGGTCTCAAAACCACTGGGAATCTACAGCCCAGAAGGATGCAAACAACATCGTCCACCTTCGTTCCAACAGGACCAATCCCTAGGTGACCGCTTGAGGTGCTGAAGAGTCTCCGATTGCGCACTACTGCATACAACATTCGAAAATAGCTTCGCGGGTTTCTGAGATCCTTTGCAAACTCATCCTTGCTCAAACTTTCGTCCCCGCACCACACCTTCTGCAGTGAGTCCAGACTCCTAGCAAAGCTGGGATACCCATCCAGGAACGAGTCACATATAAAGGTGCGGCAATACACTTCCATCAATCTTTCGCCGGTCAGATAGATGTCGTCCAAGCTTTCCATTGTCGGCCGCCAAGATCTGATACTTACCCATAGCTCCTCCTCCTCTATCCCAACGTCAAGATCCTCTTGGTCCTCGATTTTGATAATGCGGCTCCTGAAAACACCAGACACAGTGCAACGCATGCCACTAGCATCAAAAGACGGCCGGCCCGCAACATATGCGCAGACGCTCCATCTCGTATTAATAGCCGTGGAATGCAATGGGGTTGACCAGTCCGGCACCCACGACGGAATATCGAGTACTCGAGATGAGAGCTCGCAATCTCTGAGTATCTCTAGGTGAGCCCACTGAGTGATTACGCGTCGTGCTATGTTTGTGTACACTTCTTCTGTCGGCCGGGTGTATGTTGGTGCGATTATCAAGTTCTGGGTAGACGGGGTCATGAGAGCTAGGGCCGAATAGATCTTGTCGCGAGCATCGTTGCAAAGGAGACTGCCTAGATGGTATCGGAGCGTGAAGATCGATTCGCCCATTTTTCTCATTCTTCTATTGGCGAGGAAGAAGAGACGCAGGTGTGCTTCTTCCAATCGCTTAAAGGAGAACGTTCCTGTCTTAACTGTGAGGGTGCAGTTCAAAAGCATTGCGGAAGCCCACATGCACTCTTCTGAAATGGTATTGTCACCACATTGGAAGAAGACATGCCTTGCAAGCCGTATCTCTTGCACTATCCAAGCTCTTTCGAAGTAGGAACGGATCAGCAGAGAGGAAATGGCCCTGGCCTCTTCGTTTGTCCACGGAACAAATCCACGTCCTTCGATGAGATCGAAAAATTTGGTCAAATCTTGCTCTTGTTGATCTGTGGGTCCTCCGGTGCTCTCTCTTATGCGAGGCTGTATGGTTTGTGTGTTCCAATCAACGTCCACACTGCGTCCAATAGCGAGAAACCAAGCCATCGCAAGATCACTGTTGTTTTCCTTAGGCCCAAGCCATGCGGTGACACGGTCGGCTGTCCTGAAAATGGTACCCATGGTAGCCACTTGCCTACTCTTCTCAGCGTTATTGGCTTGGTTGATGCACAAAGCGTCAATCCACAGGTATCGCGGTGATTCCTCGTAGCGCAGATGTCGGAGTGCGACGTCAAGATTCTTTGTTATAGGCACCTCTCCTGTCTTCAGCTGCGAGTCCACTTTGACATAAGAAGGGTCGTGATCCGAGCCCCAGACATAGGAAAGAGCTTCATAGGCAGGGTAACCTTTCTATTACGGTGTCAGTACGCCAGCCGCCTTATGGTAATAGGACTGATTACTGCAAGCTCTCTTCGATCGAACTGCACAACAATTGGGTCATCGAAAGTGCCTGGCTGCAGGACTGCAATACGTATCTCCTGGTCGGGTCGATTCAATCGGTCGTATTTGAACTTCATGGTAGAAGAGAGCGGGTGAGCACATGCTCATGCAGTAGGCCGAGAGATGATTGATGTTGTTGCAGGCAGCCTGACCCCACGGCATCAACGCTAGTGGGCTGTATGCAGGACAAGGCTGACTTGACCAGCAGACATCCATGCTTCGGGTGCGAATGGACAATGACTGGAATATGATGATCGTGCGATCAGGTCCCAATGACAGATTGGCGCATGCGTAGGTAGAAGGACTGTTCGGGGCAATGAAGCCCAGTTTGTTGAAAAGCTCGTTTATTTGTTGTTGCTAAGACGAGGAAGGAACAATGGCCACAAGTAATGACACCAAACTTACCGTACATCCGCACCGCAGTGGCAGCGCTGTTCCCGATATCATGGCCTCAATGCAGATTGGCAAGAATGCAAACAATAAGATGGAACGGAATGCCTGCCATTAGCACACCTCAGGGTTGATGGCAGCGTCACTCCATCAGCAGGGACAGTGCGCTGCTGGCAACTGGCAATTAGTACATTGCCTGGGTATATAGACGGGCTGCAGGGTTTTGGACGATGACATCAGTCGCACCTCGACAAACACAGCACATGCAGAGGACAAGGCATCGTGAGATGATCACCAATGGTTATGCGGAACATCACCCAAGTGAAGCCTCCATTGTAATGTGATCGAAGACCCGCTCGTTCGAGACGAGGTCAGCTCCATTGATAGGCCTGAACTTGCAAGTTCAATGCTTGCTGTTTTAAGTACACTCCGGGACTCCGCAGGACCAAACCCTCCGAGACGGAATATGCTGGTGAATCGTTCAGAATCTTCATTTCGTTCCCTTTTCGCCCTACTCATGACACGCTTATCGGACAATGCCCTCGAAGCGGTTCTTGTACCACTTGATGGTCTCGGCCTGGTTGACCTTGTGCGAGGCACCGATCTTGCTCTGGCAGCGCCTGCGCTTGGCGACGCGCTCACCGGGGCGGGTCATGCAGACGTAGAAGTCCATGCCGTAGATACTGCGGCGTGTTAGCAGATGCGCGCCCCTTTTCATCGAACGGATTCCACATACCCAATGCTGGGGTCGTACTTGATACCCAAGTCGATGTGCTCGGAGATACCGAAACCGAAGTTGCCGGACTCGGAGAAGTTGCGCTTGCGGAGCTCGTACTCCTTGACCTTGAGGCCACGCTCGAGGATCTCCTCGGCCTTGGGGCCGCGGACGGTGACGTGAACGGCGATCTTCTCGTTACGGCGGATACCGAAGGTACGGACGGTATAGCGGGCCTTGGAGTAGACGGGGGTCTGACCAGACAGCTGCTCGAGCACCTTGGCGGCACGAGTGAGCCTGTCACCAGACTCGCCGACGGAGATGTTGAGGACGAGCTTCTGGATGCGGAGCTCCCGCATGGGGTTGGAGGCCTTGGAGTCGGACTGGCATTGCAGTTAGCATTAGGCTCGGTGCTGCTGTCGTCGAGTGTGGCGGGCGCATACCATGGTGACTGCTACGGGTGTGTTAGTAGGGGCTGTCGAGAGAAGTCGGTCGGAGAGTCGATGTTGGAATTTCGCGAGTTGGGCTTTGCTCGGCTGTGCGTGGAGGGCGCGCTTGCCTCAATAGCGACTGGCGCGTGGGCCGAGCGTCTGAGAACATCGAACATTGAACGAAGCTACTACTGTCGAGCTCGAACATCATCGACCCACTCGACCGACACGCACAGGACGAGGCTGCGCAGACAAACGTCGTCGTTAATTTTTTGAGCCGCAAGTCGTCCTCGGACGCCCAACAACAGCCATGGCTGCCGCCAACAGACAGGGCAAGATGGTAAGTTCTGAACCTGGACGCTCGAATCCTGGACCTGAGAGAAGACGCGCATAGAAACTGACTGACCTGCTTTGATGTAGCAAAACCTAGTAAGCGCCCTGTAACCTGGCCGAAAGCACGCGAACTCACAATGCGCAGATCAACTACCGCATGAAGGTGACACTTCAAGACGGCAGGCAGATGGTCGGGCAGATGCTCGCATTCGACAAGGTACGTCGCCTGGTCGCTGTACAGAGACTGCGCGCTGACAGCACTCGCAGCACATGAACCTCGTCCTCGCCGACACAGAAGAGTT
The DNA here is from genome assembly GCA_016630955.3 of Didymella arachidicola. Lineage (NCBI taxonomy): Eukaryota > Fungi > Ascomycota > Dothideomycetes > Pleosporales > Didymellaceae > Didymella > Didymella arachidicola. The sequence goes on along the minus strand of CM049997.1, from coordinate 450,898 downwards.
CCGCCGCACACGACGAAGAGGAAAGGCCGCGCCTGGCGCAACCCAGCAGGTCACCGAGACTGAGGAGCGACGCGCCATTGGACTTACCATCATTCGTGGCGCGCACGTCATCTCGCTGTCCGTCGACGGACCACCGCCCGCCGACCCTGCCGCGCGACTTGGAGGAGCCTCTAGTGGGCCTTCGACTGCTGCGACTCTGGCCGCTGGACCTGGTGTCGCACGTCCTGCAGGACGCGGTCTGCCAGTTGGCCTGACTGGGCCTGCGCCTGGTGTTGGAGGACCTGGTGCTGGTTTCGGCGGACCGCCAGGCTTCGGTGGCCCGCCAGGATTTGGAGGACCGCCTCCCGGTTTTGGTGGACGTGGAGGACCCCCAGGTGGACCGCGTAAGCTGCACGCATTGTCTTGACTAAGCACAGTACAGCTAATATATGACAGCTGGATTCCCTCCTGCGGGCGGACCTCCTGGTTTCGGTGGACCCCCAGGCTTCGGTGGACCACCAGGGTTCCAAGGCCGTGGTGGCCCACCTGGGTTCGGCGGACGATAGAGATCTGAGAAGCCTACGACAATTGAGTGATCTGGTTCAGCAATCCGCCGTACTTTGCGCCGCACGATAGATCTGGAAAAATCAGGATGCGCACTGGCGCAGAGGAGTTCAAATAAGGCAGGCGCAGTCGGACTCAAAGTTACGATTAGGTGCAGCAGATTGCGCGCGCTTGAAGGATACACTGGGTTCTGTAGGGAGGGTGATGACGCTCAAAAGCAGTCCGTTTGAAGGTTCTATCTAGAAGCAGTGACATCAGGCGCCTGCCCTACAATACCAACAACACCAACGACCATTTCCATATTCTTTTCCACACTCTACTTGCACTCTGATGTCCATGCTGAGGCCCAATTGCTCGCGAAGAGCCAGCACCAGCACCGTTCTGACAAACGCACGTGACCCTCCGAAAAACGGTCCCTGGCAGCCTTGACGCGCCAAGCACGGGGCCCTCGGACACCTCAACACCAAAGATTGCGGCTCCGAGCTCCACCGCAGGACTCCAACGCGCAATCCACCGCAGGACCCCAACGCGCAACCCGTCTCGCCCGTTGCCCTCGCCCGCCATGGCCGCCGCAATCAAAGCCCTGAATGCGAAGATCCGCTCAAACAAGTACACAGACTACATCTGCTCGACCCGTACGTGCCCGCCCCGACGATGGAAGGGAAGCACAAGCACGCGCTGTGTGGATGGATATGGATATAGCCACGAGGAGGAGGATAATACATAGGACGAGAGCGGACTGGGCTGACAAAGGACAGATTTCTGGGGCCCCGTATCCAACTTTGGCATCCCCATCGCTGCTATCGCGGATATGAGCAAGGATCCTGAAATGTACGCCCTTTCCACATGCTCGTCCACCCACCCGGGCTTCATTCACCCGCTAACGTTGACAGTATCTCCGGCCGCATGACCGGCGCGCTGACCCTCTACTCGGGCACATTCATGCGCTACGCGCTCGCCGTCTCGCCTGCAAACTATCTCCTCTTTGGGTGCCACGCCATCAACTTCACGTCGCAGCTCGTGCAGGGATATCGCTATGTCAACTACTTCCATTTCGGCGGGAAAGAGGCCGCGGGGGAGAAGGTGAAGGCGCTGGGGCATGAGGCGGGTAACGAGGTAGCGAAAGTGGGGGAGAAGGTCAAGGCGGCGGTCAAGAATTAGGTGCATCATACCGATATCGATTCGAGAACATGCGTGGATTCTACAATACAGACACCCATCTTCAGTGGGCGTGAAAACGCCGTTGTGCGCCGCGTCCAAAAACAAGACTGCCCAGCATCATACTCGTGGTCACGTTGCTCAAAAGTCGTTGTCGGCGTCCATGTCCTCGTCTCCGGCTTCGATGAAAACGAGCCTTGTGCCTTCGCCGGTTGTTTGCCAGACCTGTGTACACTTGTTAGCGCTTGTAGGGGCTGAAGATAATAAAGACTTACGTCGAGCATCGAGTACTCATCAATGGCCTGCTCGAACTGGTCCGCCGTAAAGCCCTTGGCCAAAACGCGTTCCCGGACACGGCGGAGGTCCAGCTCGCCGCGTGTGCCATCGCCGACAGCAGCAGCTCCACTGGCCTCCATCGACTTGATGAGGTGGTAGATCTTGCTGCTGGGAGTGTGGTCGTCCCTGCGGTTCTCGTCGGCGTACAGACTGGCCTTGCTCACTTCAGTCAGACGTAGTGCCTCGTCCACGTCTTCAGAAATGACCTCGTCAGCGAATCGCAGACGGGCAAGCGCCTGTGCGAGACGCAGGACACCCAGCAGGGTACGGGGCGACGTGTGTGTGAAAGCCTTCTTCGAGCCCTCGTCGCGCTTCTGCTGCTGACGCATGCGAACGTATGCGCCCACCATGTAGTCCGAGACGTCCTTTGGCACGGTGGGCCGGTACGAGCGGGCACGAGCAACCCATTGTCGGACCTCAGCAGGGCTGAAGACGACACCCCCAGCCGTCTCCGGGTGAGCGTTGTGCATGTGGACATAGGCAACGTGACGCGCCAGCTCCTCATCAGAGTCTCGGGAAGGGGTATCAAGAATAAGGAAAAGTACGTCGAAACGGGACAAGAGCGCGGCGGGGAGGTTGATGTTCTCGACTGGGGAGATGCGAGGGTTGTAGCGGCCGTAGAGGGGGTTGGCAGCGGCGAGAATCGAGGTGCGAGCATTGAGGGTGGTGGTGATGCCAGCCTTGCTGATGGAAATGGTCTGCTGCTCCATGACTTCGTGAATGGCCGTTCGGTCGCTGTCGTCCATCTTGTCGAACTCATCGATGCAGCACATGCCGTTGTCAGCCAAGACAAGAGCACCGCCTTCCAGAACCATCTCGTCTGTGACAGGATCGCGCATGACGGCAGCTGTCAGACCGACGCCACTGCTACCGCGGCCTGTGGTGTAGACACCACGAGGAGCAACCTTGGTGATGTACTTGAGGAGTTGCGACTTGGCCACACCAGGGTCGCCCATCAAGCAGACGTTGATGTCACCACGGATACGCATGCCGTCCTTGACCTCCTTGGTGACACCTCCAATCAGCTGCAAAAGGAGTGCCTTCTTCACGTCGACGTGACCGAAGATCTCGGGGGCAATGGAGCGCGACAGGTACTCGTACAGCTGGCCGGTCCTTTCCAGCTCGTTCATTCTCTTCAACGTTGGCTGGGCGAGGACCATGTCGTCGTACGCCTTTTTGTGTTGCATGATGAATTGCGCCTCGAGGTAGGTGTCTGTGAGCAGCCCAGCGCGGATGGCCTTGAATCCTGTGTAGGGGGTTGGGAGGAAGATGCCAGCGACGTCGACAACGTCACCAGGATTGATCTTTCGCACAAGCGCGCCGTGGCAGTGGATGGTGAGCTGGCGGGGGATGTGTCCGACGGGGACCTGGTCGGCCATCTCCTGGATCTTGACTTCCTGGAAGGGGAGGAACTTGGAGGCGCGGGTGGACAAGAACAGCTGGCCCTTGGTCTTGTTGTTCTTGCAGTCCTCCGAGGGACACTCGACGAGCGGGGTGAACTGCTTTGTGCTGACGGGCTGGAAGACTTCGCTACCGCAGCGGTCGCAGGAGTAGGCGTTGACAAGCACGGCAGGCTTGACGTCTGACACGCGAGTGGCAATACCGCGGACGGTGATGAGGTGGCCGAGGTGCTCGCCCTTGACGTTGCGGACGGCGAGGGCTTTGATGGGGCGCTGGCTGCTGGATCCGGAGGCTATCCTGGGTGCGAAGTTGAGCGTGTATCGACGGGTCAGCGCTGCTGGGAAGATGGACTCGGGGGCCGCCTGGGCGGTGTCGTCGACGCCCTGCAGCTCCTGTATCCGCTCGTTGCGCTTGGATCGCTGTGTCATGATCACGTCGAGGACATCGTCCTTGAAGCTGTGCAGTGTCAGTGTCAGTGTCAGGGCGGAGGACGTTTGCTCTAGCGTCCGTACTTGATCTCTCGGGTGGGCGGCGGCAGGCACTTGTCGACGGCTCTGGAGAGGATCTCGAGGTAGTGGTGGGCGTTGCGCTCGATCGACTCGACCAGGCGGTAGGTGGTGTCGTCGTCGACGGCGGCCTTTTCGTAGGCCTCGAGGTCGTTCAGGTCAATGAGGATGTCGCTGCGCACGCGGTTTGCGACGTCCTGCAGGATGTTCATGTACTTTGTCTTGGAGGGGCCGTTGCGCTGCGACGGGGCCGGGCCGTCAGTGTCGTCGTCGTCGACCATGTCGTACTCGTCGTCGTGGGCACTGCCATTGCCGTTGCCGTGGAGGGTGAGCCCCTCGAGCTGCTCCTCGGCCTCGGTCGACGAGGACTTGAAGTGCTTGAGGAAGTCGACAAAGGCAGCTGTGGTTGCTCAGCCAGGGTCCGTGTGTTTTGCGCAGTGTTTACTGTTTACGCACCTTCCTGCTCCTCGTAGTTGACGAGCGCCTTCTCGGTGAGCAGCGCCATTGGACCGGAGAGTGCGCGGGAGAGTGGCCGTGGGGAGAGGGAGAGCGTCGCGGGGAGGGTGGCCGTGGGGACGTCTGCGGGCTGCGGGCTGCGGGCTGCGGGCTGCGGGCTGCGGTCTGCGGTCTGTGGCTCGAGAATTTGGGAAGCGCGTTGCACTCGCTCGCGCCCGTCGCGCCCGCGTCGCGTAGGGCGCCCGTCTGGCTGTCATTGGCCCGCCGCCAGCGCAGGGACCGGCCATCAGCAGCGCCGACGTAGCCTCGGCTGGTGGGAGCTTCGAGCGTCGCGCTGTGGTGCCGACGCCGGCGCAGTGCATCGAGTTGTCGTCGGAGCTGCGCTGCGCTGCGCTGCTTCTGAGCCTCCAACTGTGCTGAGCTGTGCTTCGCCTCCCACCACACCATGCCGCCCAAGAAGCCTGCGGGCAACGTGGTGCAGGCCGAGGTCGCCCTCCAGCCCGCGCTCAAGAACTGCCTCGTCAACCTCCCGGCCTCGCTCGTCGCGGTGCTCGTCAACGCGAATGCCGTCGCCCAGAACGTCGTCGTCGAGCTCTCCTACCGCCAGCCGCCGCCGCCCGGTGCCTCGGACGCCCGCAATCCCTCGCCGCAGAAATCCGTCTTCGTGGGATGGACGGGCATGCAGAGCAAGCGCAGGCTCGCGGCCGTCGTCGACCGCAACGGCCTGCGAAACAGCCCCGCCGCCGCCCAGCAGGACATGGCCGCCGTCGAGGTCGACGCGACCTTCGCCCGGCTGATCGGGCTGAGCGAGGGCCACAAGGTCGGCATACAGCTGCACCTCGACCCCCCGCAGGCGCATACAATCAACATCGAGCCACTGACCCCCGTCGACTGGGAGATGATCGAGCTGCATGCCCAGTTCCTCGAGCTCAACTTCCTCTCCCAGATCCGCGCCCTGCCCAATCCCCAGGCCCACCCGCCGCACCCGCTGACCCTCCATCTCTCGCCGACCACCACCGCCAACATCATCGTCACCTCCGTCGCCCCTGTGCCTGCCACTGGCTCGCCGTTTGTGAAGATCTCCCCGGACGCCGAGGTCATCGTTGCGCCAAAGACACGCCAGAAGTCTGACCGAGCCTCGGCAAATCGAGAGAGCAGAAGCGTGGGCGCGGCGTCACGGAAGAGCGGGAAGAGCGCCGCAAGCACCGTCCGGCGTCGCAGTGGCCGGGAAGACGTAAACAGCAAGGGCTCCGTCTTCCTTCGAGGCGTGCATCGCACCGTCGCTCGTGAGTGGTTTGATGAGGAAGAAGACGCCGACGCCGACGGCCTCAAGATCTGGGTCGACAAGGACATTCTTCTCACAAAAGCGCTGAGGGGAACAACATGGGTCTCGGTGGCTGTCATCAAGCCTGCAGGTCTTCAAGAGCCCGTCGACATGTCCAAAGACCAGGACCAAGACAAGACCGCCGTCCGCGTCGTGGCAAGAGTACTCGCCTGGGACGATGCACCAGACAGCCGACACGTCGCACTCTCAAGTGATCTGTGCAGAGTCCTCGGCTGTGAGGGCTTCGTCGGTGGTCTGGTACGAATCGAGGGCGCTCCCAGTCAGACTCCCAAACCGTCAGCCATCAAATCCTCAACCCCAGCCGCGAAAGACTCGAAAGAGGTAGTCGTCAAGTCAGTCAAGATCCTGCCATTCTCCACAGCTGCCTCCCAGAGCAATGCAAACTTGAGATTCGGCGGCGAGTCGAAGCAAGACCAGGAAGAAGCCATACAAAAGCTGAAGACGCTATACGGCAAGAAGAACGGACTCTTGGATGGTCCAGTCACAGATGGCATGGTCCTACCTCCAGTAACAGATTCCGAGTCCAGCTGGAACGGAGGCATTGTTCGATTCGAGCCATCCCAACCAGCGACTGGAACATCATGGGTGCTCTTTCCCGAACGGAAACCTACCATCGAGCTGGGAGCCGAAGTCGCGACACCATCAAGTTGGGCCAAGGGCTGGCAGCAGGGCGACCCGTTGCCAGACACCCCCCCAGAACTTGTTGGCATCGATACGCTCATCGATCAACTACGCTCACACCTCACTCACAACTCATCAGTCCTACTCAGCGGCGGACTCGGGGCTGGCAAATCGCAATGTGCTCAGCTACTTGCGCATCAGTTACGAACAGAGTATCTGTTCAACACCATCTACTTCCCATGTCGCAAGCTGGTCACGGATGAGACAAGAGTAGCAACAATCAAGGAGACACTCGAGAGGCTCTTCGCGACGGCAGCGTGGAGCGCACGCTCTGGCGGCAACTCTGTAGTGATCCTGGATGACTTGGACAAGCTTTGTCCGGTAGAGACGGAGCTCCAAGTGGGCAACGAGAACGGTCGCAGCCGCCACGTCAGTGAGAGTATCGTCTCCATTGTGAGAAAGTACTGCTCAATAGACTCTGGCCTCGTTCTGCTTGCCACAGCACAGGGCAAGGAGGCACTCAACAATGTCATCGTAGGCGGTCACATTGTCCGCGAAATGGTCAGCCTGAAAGCACCGAACAAAGACGGCAGACGGAAAGTACTGGAAAAGCTCGCCTTCAAGGACGCAAAGCCTCAATCGTCGATACCGCAAACGAACGGGCACGCATTCCCCCCCTCGCCCTCAAACAGCCGGCCGAGCACATCTCACCGCAGCCAACCGAGCGACGGCAGCATACAGCACGAGCAGTCAAACGAATTTGGCTTCGTCGTCGACGCCAGCATTGACTTTCTCGATCTAGCTGGACAAACCGACGGCTACATGCCCGGCGATCTCGTTCTCCTTACCTCGAGAGCCCGCAACGAAGCTCTCATCCGTTCGGTCAATGACACAGGGAACATTGTTACTCTAACGAGGGACGACTACGCATCAGCTATCAAAGGCTTCACTCCTGCCTCGCTTCGAAACGTCACCCTCCAGTCCTCCACAACAAAATGGGACTCGATCGGCGGCCTGACAGCAACCCGTCAGATCCTACTCGAAACCCTACAATACCCCACCACCTACGCTCCCATCTTCGCCCAGTGCCCACTGCGCCTCCGCTCCGGTCTGCTCCTCTACGGTTTCCCCGGCTGCGGCAAGACACTCCTGGCATCAGCCGTCGCAGGCGAGTGCGGCCTGAACTTCATATCCGTCAAAGGCCCCGAGATTCTGAACAAATACATCGGTGCGTCAGAGAAGAGCGTACGAGACCTCTTCGAGCGCGCCGAAGCAGCACGTCCATGCGTGCTCTTCTTCGACGAATTCGACTCGATCGCCCCCAAACGCGGTCACGACTCTACCGGCGTCACGGACCGCGTGGTCAACCAGCTGCTCACCCAGATGGACGGCGCCGAGGGGCTGAGCGGCGTGTACGTGCTCGCTGCGACGAGCCGCCCGGATTTGATCGACCCTGCGCTGCTGAGGCCCGGTCGCTTGGACAAGAGTCTGCTGTGCGATATGCCGGACACGGAAGAGCGCATCGACATACTGAGAGCCGTGACGCGGAAACTGCACCTCGCGCCGTCAATCCTCGACACAGGCACCGGCGGCCAGAATCTCCGCGAGATCGCGCAGCGCACCGAGGGATACTCGGGCGCGGACCTGCAGGCCGTCGTGTACAACGCGCAGCTCGAAGCCATCCACGACGTACTTGGCGACACGGATCTAACCGCTCCTCCCGCAGGCAAGAAGACAGCAGACGGCAAGGACAGCGCAAAAGGGGTCCCGGAATTCAGCTACTTCCGCTACGGCGACGACCCAACCGCCACGCCAGAGCACGCATCCAGTCTCTCCACATCCCACAAACTAACAGAGCGCGCCCTCATCGCCCAAAAGATCACCGCCCTCCAATCCCTCCGCCGCAAACAAAAACTCCTCGCCCGCCCACACACCGCGGACCCCACGCCCGACACACACCAAGACGACGACGCAGACGAAAGAAAAGACCCCCAGATCCAATGGCCCCACATCGAAGCCTCGCTCTCCTCGGGCCGCAGCAGCATCAGCGCGCAGGAGCGGCACCGCCTCGCGCGCATATACCGCGAGTTTGTCGACGGCCGCGACGGGAACATGCCGTCTGGCCAGGGGGGAAGCGAGATCGGGGGGAGGACGAGCTTGATGTGATGGAATCAAGGACGTAGTAAACATTACGCACCCCCTTCTTGAACTCAAGAAGTCTTGTAGATATAAATCCATCACTCCACACATGTCCATTTCGAGACGGCGAAAGAATCAAAATCATACTATTTCAAAATCGAGACTTCAGGCAGAGGTGTAGTCTTGCACGTGAGCCGAGCTGCCTGGACCCTGCCAAGCGTCGATGTCATCGCGAGAAATGTTGCGACACGTCCAACCAACACAACACCAAACCTCGGAACTGCACCGCCCACCGGCTCTCTGCAATCCCGCCACCTGATCCTCCACGTTCGCCTTTGCCTGAATATTGCATTCTCGGAAAATCCTCTCTTACCACCATGGCCGCAGGCGGCTTCAAAATGTCGCTGGGCGGCCTCAAGGCAAAGCCAGGCCTGAAAGGCGCCGGACTCAAAAACAGCAACGCTGCGAACGGCACCAAGCCGAAGAAAGCTCTCCTCGGCGACGACGAGCCCGAAGACACGAACCAAGCGCAGCAAATCGCAGCCTTCGACGCCGCGCAAGGCGGCGCAATCGACATCAACGGCCCTGCGGAAAAGAAAGGCCCGCTTGTCATTCCCTCGCTGCCGAACCGCAATTGGCGCGAAGAAGCGCGGAAACGCAAGGCGCAGCTCGAAAAGGCACCGCACACGAAGCAGAGCACCGAGGATGTCGTCATGGAGGAGCCAGAGAAGGAGGTCGTGTACGGGCTCACGGTCCCCAGCCAACCCGTCCCAGGCGCCTCGAACTCGTCGCAGGACTCCCCAACAGCAGAAACAATGGACGTCGACAACGCCGACGCCTCCCTGACCCCCGCCCAGCGCCTCGAACAAGCCGCGCTCGAACACCTCCTCCACGGCAAATCCACAGACACCCAACGCATCGTCCCCGCCCTCACCGACGCCCAATCCCTCTCAAACGACCTCTCCACGGCCCCCGACGCCCCCTCCCTCGATGCCTACGAAGCTACCCCCATCGAGGGCTTCGGCCTCGCCATGTTGCGCGGCATGGGCTGGAAAGACAGCGACGGGGAGACCCGCACCAGCCAAAAAGAAATCAAGCGCCGCCCCGCACTGCTCGGCATCGGCGCAAAGCAAGACGCAGCAAAAGACGTCGAGCTGGGCGAGTTCAATAGTAAAGCGCGTCCGAAAAAAGGGCGGAAAGATGGGGGTGGGGACGGGGGGTATAATCCTGTTGCGCTGCGGAATAAGAAGACGGGGGAAGTTGTCAGTGAGGAGGAGTTGAAGAGGAAGTTGGAGAGTCAGGATTTGGTGGCTGAGGAGACGGGCAGGGAAGGAGAGGGCTCGCGGCGGCGAGGCGGCGGCGAGCGCGAGAAGCGCGACGAGTACGACAGCGAGCGCCGGCGCGAAAAGCGCAGAGACCGAGATAGAGACGCAGACCGCGACAGCGACCGCCGCAGCGACCGCAGAGACCGCGACACTAGACGCGACCGCGACCGCAGCCGCAGTCCGCGCGACTCCAAGCGACGCCCGCGCTACAGGAGCCGTAGCCGGAGCCGGAGCCTTGACTCCAAGGACCGACGGAGGCGGCGAGACAGGAGTCGGAGCCGAAGTCGGGATCGAGATCGAGACGACGAGGCGCGACGGCGGCGGCGCAGAAAAGAGCGGGATCGCGATGACGAGCGCGAGGATCGCCACAGGAGAGACAGAGACTCGAGGAGATAGTATTGCATAGCATTAGCGGCCACGAAGCCATGGTCTAGTACCGAGACGAGACGGTGTTGATCGACGGCGCTCTCACGTCCAAGTGTCTTGAACACACTTGGGAGTATAATACAAAAGGGTGTTTGCCAAGGACAACCAGTTCATCTCACAAACTTCCTCCCCGGACCCGGTCCACTTGCGCTGGGAACGATGCGTATCTGACTTGGCTACACGCAGGCCCCATCCGTCACCCAACCGTCGGTCACTCCACCGGCACAGCCAGCCTGACATCGAAAATCAACCCGTAGATCTGGCCAGAGAGGAACGAGGCCAGCACCGCGCTCTTCCTGCTGCAGAAGTCGACGTGAGCAGTCCGTGTGCGCTTCAGTGCGTCACGTTCGGGAAGCATGGTGATGTTGACACTGCACGATGAGTAAGTTAGCACGCAGAGATACGGGCTGAGACATACATGTCGCTGCGGTACTGCCGGAACTTGCGCCCCAGCAGTTTCACTTCTGCGTCGGCAGCCAGGTTGGAGACGATGAGGCGGCGCTGGGACTTGATCTCTTCGGCTTTGCGATGATTCTCGTCCTCCGCTTTCATGACGCTGGTAATCGTCTTTCGAAGCGCTTCTTCGGCATAAGCCACAGCAATCTCCTTCTCTTTCTGCGCCTGGTAGCTATTCAAGTCGGAGCCGAATAAACACCGTGTCCGTCCTTGGGCGACTGCCCATTCGCAGTCCGAGACTTCGAGCCCAAGAGCCATGACATGTGGAATAGCTTCTGACGGTAGATTACTTGAGATGGTCGTCTCGTCCCTACCTTCATCTGAGCCAAACGGGGCCGGAGCCGGTGTCACACTCCTACCGGGTGTCCACAATTCTTCGAGCCTGGCCCGGAGTGCATTGATACCGTCATCATCGTCTTCGAGATCCTCGCTCGTGGGCAATCGAAGCTCTCGAGGACCAGGCGCCGATAGTGCAAGCAGCTCCTCGAGCATCTTTCGAGGATTGTCGTGGACAGTCGCGGTTGTGTGAGTGGAAGGATTGGGTCTGTCGAATTCTGCAAGCATGTGCCCGAAGCCGTTACTTTCAAGGACTGTATTGTCAATCTCCGCTTCCGGATGTTGAATGGCCTCTCTGAGACTAGCAAGCTCAGCGAGCAAGGTCCCAGGATTGTCGTCGATAGGTGTCGCGTGGCCACCTCGCATGCCACCGCGTGTTTCATTGTCAGACTGCGAGGGCACTTCCTCGAGTTCGAATTCCGTTGCAGTGTACGGAGGAGGAGCATCTTTCGGAGGGCTCGCTGGAGGGAGCAGGTAGGAGCGTTCAGCTTCTGTGGACGTCTTACACCTCGAGAGCTCCTCCTCGGCGCTCTTGTTCAGCGCAGCTTCTTCTGAGCCATCTGCGTCGCTCGAACATGCTTCCTGCCTTTGCCGTTTCATCATCTCCACCAGCTCGCACTCTTCTGCTTCCTGTAGGACCCGCATGTGTTCGAACGCTTCGTCGCTAGCGAATCCGGAAGTGCGAGCAGCCTTTTCTCTCAACGCGCGACGGTGGGCTACTTCCACTCTCGCTTGGCGCTCGTAATCACATGCTTCCATCCTGTACACCATCTCTTCGTAATCGTCTTGGAGCTTTTTTACTCTCTCCTCCTCGTCAGCAGCAGCAGCAGCAGCAGCAGCAGGAGCGGACGCAGTTGCCTCTTGCTGAGCTTCCTTGGGATCCCTGGAGGCGGCCAGTGATCTCTTGTGATGCTCGACATCCTTGTCATCCCCATTTCCACCACGGAGCTGCGGGATGTTTGGTAGCGGACGCTCGCCCTCCCTGTCTAGCGAGAGGCTTTGCACGTTCGTCTGGGCAAAGTCGGGATGAGTGAAGAGGTTCTCAATCATATTCGCGCGTTCTCGGTCATCTGTGCCTTTGCCCATGACAATCTCATCGAACGCCTTGCTTTCCTGACGTACGTCTTCTGTCTTGTCCAACTGGAGGATACGCGCAGCGTGGTATGGGTCGCTGTTCTCTTCGGCTCCACCTCCTTGCGGGTGCACAGTGGCTGGTATCGCCTGCCCGTAACCGACTTCTCCTCGTTGCACAGGCGCTGCAGGCTTTTTCGGAGAGGCAGAGTCCGTAGCCGCGGTCGAAGCACTTGACTGCCCGCATGTCCTCTTCACCTCCTCGTCGCGCCGCTGAGAGGCTTTAGCGAGAGTGTCCGTGATGCTGGCGAGTTGTCTGCTCAGCAGGCTCTTAGACGCTGCTGAGCTGTCCCGTCTCGTGCGATTCATGTTTGGTGAAGCAGCGTCTTGAGACGGAAAGGCGAAACTGTCGAGCAGCAGGGAGAGAAGAAGGAAACCTTTTATGAATGTTATCGTGCAGGCCGATCTCTTAGTGATAGACTGTCCGTAAGGTGACGAGGGTAGGAGCCGTTCGGGTGAGGGGCTCACCGAAGTTGGCGGTCTGTTGTCGTGTGGGAGGGGAAGGCGCGTGCGAGTGTGTTGACAAACGGACGGTGAAGCGGTCTGCAGGCGGAGCAGCTGGACGAGCGCCACCCTCCCAACCCGCGAGGGCCTGCTTGCTCATGTCGAATTCGCTATTCTCCATTCTGCTGTCCTGGACTGTGCCCATATACTTTGCTTTTGTAACCAAAGGAGTCGGAGTCCATGTGATCTGAGTTTGCCCGCGCAAATTCCCGGATTTCGGCTGCATGTTTTCCTTGCAAGAAACCGAAGGTGAAGGAAGACACTCTGTTGCAAAATGAATTGAGAAATGAAACTACTATGCCGTTACCTTGCACTCATACACCCAAACGCGCCGAGGCACATCGACGCTCTTCGATCCTAGTTCTTTTTCTTCCCTGCAATCTTGGTCTCCGCCTCCTTGCGCTCAATCTCCTTGATCTCGTTCTCCTCGGCGCGCTTCGCATACCACTGCCCAGCCTGCAGAACCAACACACCAACCAACACCAGCGCCAAAATCGTATTGCTCGCCGCAAAAACCCTCAGCGTATCCTCTCTGCTGATATAATCCCCCTCACCGTCATCCTCGACCTGCATCTCCGGCGAGACATTGCCGTAAATACCCGCCGTCACGACGCGAAACCCCTTCACAATGTTGGTCAGGTACACGGTGATGCCGGCCATGTACAGCACCAAGCTGGCGCCATCAAACAGCATGTTGCTCTCGTTGGCTTTGAACAGCTTGATGAGGAACCCGAGAATGCCCGTGCCGATGACCATGTTCAGGATGCGGCTGATGATCGGCGGCGACGCGTACAGGAACTTGATGTGGTCCTCGAGGATCTTGAAGTACGCTTCGCGGTCGTCGGGGACCGCCCAGAGCGCATTGTAGTCGTACGGGAGAGACGCGAAGAGGATCCCGAGGAAGAAACATGTCGCTGGTGCGCGTCAGTATAATGTTATCATTGCCGGATTCTGATGGCTGCAAGGCGCTAGTCTCGAGGGTATGCGCTCGGTAGTGGTGGTGGGGTACATACGGCCGATGACCATGAACTGCGCGAAGGTGTTGCTGCCCATTGTAGCGGTGGTCAAGCTGCAGGATGGCTTTGCGGTGTCGTGCGTGTGGTTTTGCAGTGTCCAGACAAGTGAGTAGGTGGTGGGAGGAAGGAAGTTGTCGGCTTATCGTTTGCGGCTCGCGAGATCGAGGACCAACTAAAAGCGGTTGGTAACGGGCGGGAAGCCACAGCCTATCTCAGAAATCGTTGCGAGGTCTTCTTTCAGTGGAATTATGAGGTGTGTGTAGAGCGAAGTTTGAGTCAAGTTGTCAGAGCAACGATCCGAATCACACAACAAGTCACCCTGGTGGTGATAGACCCCGCAAAGCACGATGGTGTTGAGCTGCATGTCGAGCCTTGGCATACAGAAAGCGAGGGACTCGAGAACATGACGAGTCAGACGCATGTACTGCAATGTCTGCAATATCTAGTTGCGTTGAGGGTTATGCTATGCAGAAACGCTTCATTCATTCGTTAGCTATGCTCTTTGGCGCAAACCAGCAGGTATTAACATCCACTTCTAACTCGACAAAACCGTCCGCCCGCAACGATATCAGAAAACCCGCTACAACCGCTTAACTCCATGTGATAGTGATTTTTCTCCTGGCTACGACCCGCCATCTCTGTGCAAATACTTCGCTGTGTCGTTTCCTGCAAACGAAAACGGACTCTTGCCTATCTCAGGGCTTCGGGGATCGATTGGGCTCGCAAACAGCCCATCATCATTATCGTCGTCGTCTGCGATAATGGGGCCTCGAGACTGAAAGGCAGGTGCTGGACTTGATAGAGCGTTGAGTGACGCCATGCCTGTGGAATCTTGTCGCGCTACGATTGAGGGGGGTGGGACTTGGACTGCGACTTTCCGTAGCGCTGAAGGTTGTAATGGCTGGGCGGGCTGAGGAGGCTTTGCGGCGAGAGAGGATGGGTTCTCGCCTTTTAGCATGGCGAAAGAGGAGAAGGAAGATACAGCAACATCTGAACCTTCTGGCGACAGGGGGTTGGCGAATGGTGCGTCACCGTTAATGTCTTCCTTGGGCGTCAGATCGCGCGAGTTGGTGCTCAGCTTCAGCCCGGCGAGCTTGTCGAGCAGACGTCCTCCCCCAGGTGATCTAGGGCTGGCGGGCCCGTTCGTTGTTGGTGGTCCTGTGGGTAAGGAGATACTGAGGCCAGAGGGTCGCGCGTTGACGCCAAATGTTTGCTCAATCCATTCCTTCTCTTGTACCGCCATGAGCAGCCCAATACCCTCAATATTGTCCCGCGACTCGGCGTCAATCTCCTTCTGCAGCACCTGTAACCGCTTCTTCGCCCATATTGTATGCAGGACGCCTTTCTTCCCGGCTGCGCGAGCTGATGCGCCCAATTCTGGCGGAAAGAGTGCCGGCAACGGGTTGGTATGCCATACTACAGGCGTACTGCCAGCATCCTGCGGTCTATGTGTGAGAGTGACTCTCTTCGGCACCGTGCTCCCTGCCGGCAGCAGGAAATACATGCGGTGCACGTCGTTGGTCTGCTGGTCGTCTGCAGGCAGCACCCTCGAGCTGCCCTCCCACGACACATGCCATTCGCCACGCACCCCTCGCGTTGCATCGTCGTCCTCCCATTCTACCATGAGGATCTTCGTCCCCCCGGGCGTGGCATGGTCGTACTCGTAGCGCGCGAGCGCATTTGTGACCGAGATGCTCGGGCTCTCGACCTCATCCTTGTGCGGCGCCACACTCGTCGTGTCTACCGACATAAACGGCTGTGCGGCTGGAGATGCCATGTGCAGTTGTGGAGTGCCTGATTTCTGGCGCGGTACGGAGGCGTATACAGGCAGTGTGGGGGCGGAACACGAAGTCAAATGCTGCGTCAACGTGCGACGGCTGATTATTCGGGGGCCCAGAGGAAGGCGCGGCCCGTAATCGACGGGCTTCAAAGCAATCCAGATCACCCAGGGCTAATTATACCCGCCTAAACTTTCTTCCGTCCTGGGCGAGCGACCAGAATACCGTTGCAGACAGCTTGCAGGACGAACCGTCATCTGCGTCGAGCTGCCTGAAGGCTGCTTCGATGAATCTGCGGTACTCTTGCCAAAAGTCAGCTATATTTAGGTCAGTCTGTCAAAAACGGCTCCGGAGGGGCAAGACCTACCGACATTTGCGGAGGTTGCAGCCTCGACCACTTATAGCCAATCACAGTCTGGAACACAAGCGGGCGGCAAAGATGATTGAGCGATACGCCAGTGTTGGCTTTCGATTCTTCTCGAGCTGGGCAATGCCCCTATCAAGTACTGTACAGAAAGCGGGAGCTGCTCTAGCTTCCCAATGCCACTCTGCCAACCCAAAGGATGCAGCCGTATCGTCATAATCCCGCATCGTCCAGTCGATGCTGCTTCGCGCCATAGAAATGCTTCAAGCTCGCCAGAGCTGAAAATGCCGAAAGAACAGAAAGTGGGTATAGTGCAAGAAAAAAGTATATGCAAAGAAGAAGCAAGTGCTTTTCGGCAGAATCGCCAGAAGTGAATGTGCAAACAGATAAGAATGCTGTCCAGCAGAGTGGCGGGGATGCTCAGATGAGCAGGAAATCCCAGCCCTTCTGTTGCATCGTGGCCCGCCAGTGAACACTCTGTTTGATGCCTTTGGTGAGGTTGTAGTCATTGACTGCCCATACCTCGTTCAGGAGTGCCTTCATCCGGCCGAATGAGCCGGAATTAGAGGCATCGCCGAGGCGCGAAGTGCGCTCGGAGAACATCTTGCGAAAAGATGAGTTGGGAAGAGAGACTGTGCCTGCGACGAGCAGGGGCCAGACGAGGGACCGATCAAAGCCTTCAGGTCCGGCCGGAATGTAGTCCATAGCCTTGCTAAGCGCGCTGACAAGGTTGGCGTTGATGGGCTGAGTGCGGTCGAAGTCAGGAACCAGGCTGCAGAGATAGATGCGAGCTGCTAGGCGGTAGACTGCAGTCATGTTCCTGCGGAGCTGCCTGGGAAGAACTTCGCCAGTGGAGGAGAGCGCACTGTTGTTGGATCCCACAGGGGGCTCTGTGAGGCTGATCTGCTCACCAAGAAGCTGGATGTGCTGGCAGAGCTGAACATCGTCCATACCTTCCTGCTTCAGCGCGTCGAGGCAGGCGATCTCCGAGATCAAGTACATGATTCGGTCTTCGCAGCCCATCAGCTCGGCAAGACCGGAGGGCGCATCAGCAATGAGCTTCTCGCGGTAAGTGTCGGCAAAGGACGGTGTCCTGCCCTTCATGGTGGCGCCGAGAATGTCGATCCATGAGGCGAGAGTCATGTTGAAGGGAGGCTGTGCTTGCTGCTGTCCGTTCATCGCGACAAGCTGATTGGGCAGCTCAAGCTTGTGAACAAGGCTCTGTACAGCCTGGAAGTGCTGGTGCCATGGAATGTCAACCAAAGCATCGTCGAATCGACCGACAGAGCAAGGGAAGAAGATCATTCCGAGGGTAGCTTCCAGGGTCTGGGCGTGATCGCAGTCGCTCATCAGAGAGTCTGTGAGCTGCTGGACAGCGGCGAAACGGTTCCTGTAGATGTCGTTGTCGATCTGCTCTCCTTGAAGCCCCTGGGTGGTCTTCATGTGGAGTGCAGAAACGCTCAAGCAGGCGTGCAAGTAGGCCTTGTTAGACTCTAGAGCTGGCAAGATGACTTTGTCACGGGCAGATCCGGGTTGGTTAGCCTCAAGCACTGGGTACACCATGTGCATGACGTTGTCGACAAAGTGGGTAAGAAGGTGCTGGTCGCACTCGTCCACTTGAACCATGGACTGATGCGAAGGGCTGAAAGCACCGTGGGTAGGAAAATCGAAGGTGTTGAAGTCAAGAGGTTCCTCAGTAAAGGCTTCACGGTGGCTCTCGAAGTAGTCCTGCTGGATCCAGTTGTCGGTCGGGTAGCCTTGACCGACGGCTGGCGGTGTCTGGTAGTGGCTAAAGGTAGAGAAGGTCGAATCCCTGCGAGTAGGGATGTCATTGATGAACATCTGACTCTCAGTCTTGATGTCAATCTCGTAAGGTGCGAATTGACCAGGATGTTGGTAGACTGGAGCGAACATTGGCGGCGGCATCGCCGCGTTGTAATAGTCGGGCGGTGTTACTGTGTTGAAGTTGTAGTACAATGAGTTCTGGGACTCGACTGATTGCGCGCGGGTGCAAGCAATGCCGTCAGAGTAGTCGGCTGTTTGCATTGAGTGGCAGAGGCTTGGTGGTGTGTTGGTGCTCATTGCGACTCCCTGTGCGGTCTTCTCGTTCAACTTTGTGCGCTTGATGATGTTCTTGATAACCTCCTTCTGGTTCTTCCTCTGCTCACTGTTGCTCCACCAGACTGGCCTCTTGTATTCACACTTGAGACCAAGGTGTTTGCAAGCACGACACGAGTTCTTACCCTCGTCACACTTCTTCCGTCGCAGACGGCATGTGAAGCACCCTGTGGAGCTATGGTCAGTATGTTCGCCTATGCGCGGTCGCTGGAGGGGTCACCTTACCTGTTCGTGATCGACGGTGCATCTTTGAGGCAGCTTGTTTTGCTGCATTGGCAGCAGTCGTAGTTCCAACCATGGTTGAAGGTTGCTTAACAGACGATGTGAGTGCTGAGGAGGGCGACATGGCGATGTATGTACTAATGCCCCGGGCAATGGTACAGAAAGCTAGTAAACAATGCGGCAATAACGACTAACACGCGACAGGATGATTTGCAAGGGACAGGATGGCAGGGCTCGGCCGGCTGCTCGTAATTAAAGATAGGTATGCGAAGTTCGACCAGCGGACTTCAGTGTGAAAAGAAGGGAACCAAATTATGCTGCTGTCTGGTTTGCTTCGGAGGGAAGAGACAGGCATATATGTACCATAAGATAACCACGAACGGCACAAATGTGAGCAAATGCTGCTCGTTCTATTTCTGGACCCCATACTATCGACCCAGTGGTCAAGAGGATTCGTCCAACGGCAGGACAGTACGAACGCCAGTATGCACGTCGTGCGGCGTGGTGATTGGCCAGACTAGTCGTACGCTGCAGGCAGATATCGATATTTGGGGCCTTTTCGAGATTGCACCTATTTTGGGGCTTACTTACCCGCCGAGCTAAGACCAACTGCAGCACTAGACTTTCGAGGGGTGCATATCTCGACGGCTATCCGATCGGTCGCAAGGCTTTCGCGAGCTCATTGAGCACGTTGATTGACCCTTCTGTACTAGATGAAGGATTTTCTGGTCCGCTTCATGAACTTTGACCAAGGTCTGTGCCCTTGGCTCTTCACTACCCAACCTCTTGCGGGGCAGGCAGAGATGTATCCGTGAACACTTGCAGCGGCTGCGATAACTTGCCGGCCCGAACGTTGCTAGTGACCTAATCCGTCTACGCAGATCTCCAAATGTGAGCTGCAGGTGGAGCGTTGAATGAACGTGTTCAATGTTGTGGAGCGTAGCAGCATGAGGTTGATTCCTGCTTTGGCTATCATCGCAGACAAATACGTGGTGAGTCGTGGCACCGTGATATGCGGCTGTTTCTCGAAGCTATTCGCTCGTGCGACATACGGCCAGAAGGCCGGAGCAAAAGAGAGGGGTCATGCAGACTGGAGCTGACCCGGTTCGAGGTTGCAATCGTCGTGGTCATTTCCACTGCGGGCCTCGATGGCCGAGCTAGCTAGGCCGACGAGACGACATAGAGCATGGTCTACCGAAGAGGGCAGGTCGGTTGGTGCGCATTTCCGAGCTACGCGAGTTGTAAGTTCGCGTGTGACGCGGCACACTGACATGGGCGCAACATGCGGAAGCGACAGAGCGAAGGCGTGATGGCTGTCTCCGCGCGGGATTGCGCGCTGAGTGGTGCAGATGCATGCGTGGGAGTTGGATTTTGCTTGACAAGCTTTCTCTAGTCTAGCCAATGAGCGGACGCAGAATACCTAGCTCCCACAGCGGGGCCAGCCACTCGACAGGGACCGCTCCGCGCTGGCTTGCTGCTATGTATAGTCCCTTAATTAGGTCACTTGCTCGAAGAAAGACTACTAATTAAGCCAACGTTGATCGGGCCTCAGTGAGCATGGACTAACTTCCGCTTTGGTGGATATACGGCTCCTGCAACCTGCCATTGGTTACCGACGATACAAGTCAATAATTGGTAGTCCACGAATGGCTCTCGAGTACACATGTACCCCCTCGAGCTTCAAGCACGCGTGAGATTTGCTCACCTGAGAGCGTGGTCTTCATGCTGTCCTAGTCTCCACTTCAACCCGTGGTCGCCATCCTGGTCTTCGGGAGGCCCTTTTCATCCCTTGCCTGGTTGTGCGCTTTGTGGGCCTCATCAAGAGGATGGCTGAAGTCGCTCGTTGAATCTTCGGCAAATTACCTGGAGCTCGTTGTTCATTCCTAGACTTGGGCTAGGATCGCAACCCAGCTTAGATTGAGGGCACCAGAGCTAAACGTAAGCCACGAGCCATCGGTAAGGTAGTTCGGAGCGCGATGCAGGTCTGGACGGGCTTTGAATGTTGAGCACGGTACAATGACCGTTGTGTCGGGGCCGTTTTCGCGGAAAGTGCGCAAAACCGTAAGGTAGCTTTTCAGTCCTCTCTTGGCCGAGGGGCGTCGAAGTGGGCTCAAGCTGATCCCTGTCTGCAAGTTTCTTTAGCGAGTTGTAGTGCGAACTCCCAGAGAGCACTTCTGATAGCTCATTCGCCTTGTTCAAGCACGCTTTAGCAGGCCTCAGCAGGCTCTTCGTGGTAGCGGACGGTCAGAGAGCAGAGGAGTCATTCTAGCCCGCATGAATGTTCAGTCACGGGAGCAAAGAACGGTGGACTTTTGCGCTTTCGTTGGCTGAAGACATGAAGCGGGTTCCATCGCGACCATCCATAAGCCGTCCCCTTGAGTGGTGAAGCTCTCACAGCCCGAGAAGCAGCGGTCAGTGTCGCAAATTGATACGGTGGAGTCATAACGTTCCGTATGCTGGCGTCGCGGTGAGTCGGCGCTTTGATCCGCTATCGGTCGTGGTCGTCACGTTGCACCACAGGTAAAGTGGTCCGAGAAATCCTCTTGACGGAGTTGAGCAGAGGCAGCCTGAGGCCGAATGAAGAACCAATGACGTATAACAAGATTCTTGTGCATCAGAACACGTGAATGCATGCGGCCGTGCGTTCTGCGCTGGGCCCGGCACGTCCTGTGATGAGCTGTTGCCAATATCGCGTCGCGCAGATGGCTTGAGATGAGGCTGTTGATTCACGCTTTCGCAAGGCCGCGGCCCTTGTCGGACAAGCCCGCCCGCATCCCGCAATCTGTAATTCATCTTAACCGCTTCCCCCAACCTCACTGGCCAGCCACAACGCCTGCTGCCCGAACCATCACCGACAGGGGACTCCCACCATCGCCGCCCAAGCCAGAGTCAGTGACCGCTGGACAGGCGAATAACGCTGTTCATGCGACGTCAAAACAGGTTGCGTAGCTCCGGAACAGAAGCACTTTTCGGTACGTACCATGGTGAGGCTGTGCGACGTGTCGAAGCAGGCACCGTACATCCCAATTAATTGCACGCGTACACAGCATGGCCAACTCAGATCTACCATGCATCTGGTGCACGCAGCCGGCGTCCGCAATGATCGCCTCTGGCGCCTCTGGACGAATCTCTTTGCGCACGTCCCGCTGACGATGCGCCCATTGCCGTCGTCCCGAAGCGAGCCTGATCCAATGCGGGCCCCTCTCAACCTCAACCCTGGTCTAGTGCCGCGTGACCTGCAGTAGAAGTTATTAATGGCATATATATTGCCTATTCGGGGGTATTTAGGTCAGTCTCTCATCTGCAGAGCGACGAATAGCGTTGCTGTTGTGCCCTCTCAACGCTGTCGTACAAGCGCTGGCCTCACGTCGACCATCATGCGGGCGGGAAAGGCCCGCTCGTGGATTGGCGGAGGCTTCGTGTCTATCTTCGACTCGAGAACTCTCACTGGAGGATACAACCCGGCAGATGTGCTCTCTCTGCATAGTAGGACTGTGACAGACTCGAGCCACCAGCATCCACCGTCTAACGGTCACTACAACGCCCTCTACAAGTACACCTGCAAGCGCCCTCCACCCGCAGGGTCTTTTTCCGATTTTCCAACGTTGTCCTGACACCGTGCGCGTGCCATGCTTGAGACATCAGCCCAGATACACTGCTAGACTGCCAGAGGCCGTTTGTTTTAGAGTGCGCAGAAAACAATTCGTGATCATGGTAATTATGAAACACTGCACCCAGTCAGCCCTATTAGGAAATTCTGACATCCTCGCAGCAGGCCATGACACCCATCACCCCGTTAGAACCGGGCGTAGAGATGTTCGAGAGGGCTTTGAGAGGAAAGAACCGAGACTCACTCTTCTCTGCACACCTCACAGTACGGTCATCGCTTGAACGACCAGTCTCTGGGATAAGTGTCGCATATACCGACATTGAGGACGATTCAAGCGAGTTCGAAGAATACAGTGGCTCTTCTGTAAGACAGTGCGAGGTGAACGTCTACTGGCTCTTACTAATATATCATAGAGCGACAACAGGCGCAGCCAGACTACCATCTCGACTTTTGAAGAAGTGCGCACTCCTGGAGACGACATCCGACCACAATATGCCGAGTGGTATTTACCCAAAGCCGTGGAAGGTCCTCGAGGGCCGCATCTCTTCCGCGCCTCAGTGTCTTCAAATGATTTCGATTACGCACTGCAGATGTCGCCTGTTCTACCCAAAGACTTGGTTTCCCGTTTTCCGACATTCACCAGGGAACCCACACCCGCTACAATCGTCCCGCAACAGGAGTACAACAGCATTGCGTCTGCAGTAGCACATCTGGATAACGCTGAGGTGCGCGCCTGGAGCTCGCGCGACGTTGCGACGTGGATGTATCAAAATGGTTTCGAGGACGATGTGATCGACAAGTTCGTCACCCACGATATCACCGGCGCCGTGTTGTTGGATCTGCAATTCGATGATTTGAAGGAGCTGGAGATAGAGTCATTCGGCAAGAGGCATCAGCTTTGGCATCAGATCGACTCTCTTCGCACAGCGGATGGCTTAGCTTCCCCGATTGCCCCTGCGCCTATTCCTACGCCATTCGAGGACATCGAGCGGCCTTGTACCGAGGCGAGGGAAAGATCGAAGAGCAAGGGACGAGGCGGTCGACGACGACGCAATCTTGGGGATGATCTGATCACGCCTGCCGAATCTGTATCGATCGTGGCCATTGAACAGCTACTGCCAAAGCCACACGTGTGTGCGAAGGGCGAGCGATGCGCCAAATGGAGGAAGCAACAACGACAGCTGGCCATGCTTCAAGAGGAGCACGGGTTTCCCATCTCTCCGGAAAAGGGCGGCAAGATCTTCATTGCTGGAGACCCAGGCAACGCTGATACTGCACAACGCGCCGTCGAGAACGTTCATCGTCCAACATCTGAGGCAGCACCGTCAGTGATCGTCCCTTCCGTGGTGGCATCATCCGACATTCTTGGGCCCGGCCAACTGCCAGAGTTCAGTTTGCATGACCTTCAGAAGATGGAGCAGCGCGATCCCCAGGACCATGTGCGGCACTTCCTATCACTCCAAGGCATGGACCACCCCTATGCGACTGCTACACCGATCGAGGCCCCGCCGACACCACCAATGGACATGTTCCCTCCCCGGCCACAGCTGATAATACCGCAAACCCAGCACTACCCACAGGTCTCGGCCTTCTCAGCGTCCACATCTGCCCACACGATGAAATTCGACCCTGCCACCCTCCCAACCCCCGTCCTGTACTCTCCGGATACGACACCAGCCCCGCATTCGAACTTAAGGAGTCTCCCGAAGCTCACAATTCCACGTTCCATGTCTGCCCAGCCAGAGGGTAACTCGCGACACGCCGTGCCACAAGGCTCGTATGTCGCACCAGACACCGCTTTTTCGCCCGCTTGCGAAACTGCCGTTACGCCTGGCGGAATCTACCGATTCGGTACACCAGCCTCCATGATGGACGTGCCTGTAACGGCCGTCCACGTCGAGCCTGTGGCTCGTGACACCAGCCAGTCGGTGCCACCAAACATGCAGTACAAGATCCAACTCCAGAGGACCGGATCCCGCAGCGAGCGACGCCGGCCATCGCTGACCATGCCAGCGCTTAATGAAAACCATGTGTTCACTCCGACCGGTGCGCACTCAGACGACGACAACTACCGTGGCACACAGTTCTTCGACAACAGCCCTGACTCGTCGCCGACCAAGGAGACAGAGCTCGCGAGCCTACAAGAGGCGAGCGATAGACTCGCACCACTCCCAAGCAAGGGTGGCTTCGAGTACAAGGGTGTCAACCACCACGGCTGGATGAAGAAGCGCAAGACCAGAATGCTGCGTCACGAGTGGCAAGACCACCACTTCCGGCTCAACGGTACAATGCTAGCCATGCATCCCAATGAGCTGCCTTCTTCGTCTGCTCTGCAGACCATTGATGTCGACGACTACGCCGTCGCGTGCTCATCGCTAGCGTCGAACAAGCTGTCTGCGAAGCTACGCGCGCTCAAGCTGAGTTCCAGCAAGAAGGAAGAAATCCTCGCCAACCCCGCGGCTTTCGAATTCCAGCTCGTCCCTACCATCGGCGAAGCCAAAAAGGTCATGCCCCACGGTAAGGTGCACCACTTTGCTACCAAGGGCCGCGACGAGCGCATCGACTGGATGCGCGAGCTGATGCTCGCCAAAGCCCTGAAGGCGAGGAACGAGGGCTACGAAGTCACCGTCAATGGCGCGGGTATGTAAGCATCGCGCCATACTACACACCTCCTGTTTCTGCTTTTCTTTGTTATTTGTCCTGGGTTTCTACACTTGCCAGATCATGACCGCTATTATACCCTTCCCAGTATCTCATATTGTTCTCCCCTCTTCCTTTTCAGCATAGCATAGCATAGTAAAGACTTCGCGCGAGTGACCGCAAGGTCTGGATGATAATGGCTTAGGCTTGTTTGGGCCACATGATACATAAAAGCGGTCGTTACAACGGTACAGAATGCAGTTCAAGACGCTGGATGATTGGTGGGTTTGTACGCGGATAGGTAGTTTGCTTGAATACATGATATCGCACGAAACGACGCCCCTGTCTTTGACGTTGTTGCATGAATGTGAGAAATTGCGCGTGTTACTCTTCAACGCCGAAGCGTAGGTAAGCGCAGGATCAGCGTAGGATCGGCTGCGAAGCGAGTTAGAGTCACACCGCTCAGTGGTGGTTCACAGTGTGATACATTGTAGTACCGCCACAGTCTTACTGAACCTCGGGCTTACTACTATCAATGTGGTAGTTGAGGTGAGCAGACGCCGGTGGGAAAGTGACAGCGGGTCACTGCAGTAGTTGAGGTGATATCTGAACACAGAGAGCTGGCGCGAATTTGTTGGCTGCCAGTGGTGTGGTGAAGCGGGTGCTTGCATGTCCCTCCTTGGCTACTCCGCATGTGTTCGTGCTTTGAGGCCACCCTCATGCGCTATATGCGGATAATGCGCTATTCAGATCGAGAGACCTGCTATAGGTGTGAAGTTGGCGACATGTCATCAATTTGTCTAAAGGTTTGTTGACAAGGGAATGAATCTGTGCAAATTTGCCATCAATGTTGAGAAGCGCGGCATGCTCGAAGGAGGCGAAAGGCTCGAGTGCGGCTGCTGCCTGAAAGGATTAACTGATTGTGACGGTTTTGGATTCGGCAGCATAAGAAGTATGGGACGTAGAGCTGTACCAGGTCAAGAGCTGACGATGTATGTGTGAAAGTCAGGTACCCAGAAGGCGAAATCGACGATGGACAGGTGGACTTTATTGTATTGCTGATATTTGAGACAGAGTACCTCGTTACATGCATCTCCTCCTTTCCAACACAATTCACTTGCTTTTTTACTTTCCCCCCTATATCGTACGCGCTCGGGTAGTTCGCACACGACCGCCTTAGATATAGCAGGCAAGACTAAAGGAAGTGCTAGAAGTGAGAGGCTAGGAGAAACGTGCAATGAAGACACTGAACCACATTATCAACGGTGCTATGTAGCAATGCTCTGAGTTGACTCCCGCTCAGTACAATGTACGCCCAGGCGCGGGCTCACTCCACGTCCCGTTCGGCCACCAGATCCCCGCTCTAGTGAAATCACTGTACGAAACACTACCAAAAGGCAGGTAATTGATGAATCCAAAACGAAAGTACTCCGGAATCTCCGACGTCCTCCTGGTCCACGTGAAGTTGCCACCACTACCGGCATGCCCGCCTCTGTATCTCTCTACGTCATTGACAATCACGCTGACGCCCTCGTAGCCCCGCAGAATACTGCTCCAAGCGAAGGTGATGTTGCTGCCACTGACAGCTGCTACAATTGAGGGTATCCTGGATCCGAGCTGTGCATCGCCGCGCAGCGCCGCGGCGGTCTGGAGGACGGGATCGAAGCCCCAGCGCGCAATGCCGTTGATGAAGAGGCCGACTAACAAGCCCGAGCAGAGAAGACTTACGCGTGTCTGCATTGAGGTACCGGGCAGAAGTAGCAGAGCTGAGATATAGTGGTGTATTCTCAGGCTCAACTTCGGAATGCCCAAGCAGATGAGCAGGCTAATACCCAGAATTGCATAGAGGCCTAGCATCCTCGGTAGCCGGCCTTCGGTGCGGAAACACCAGGCTTGGTACAGCACGACGGCGAAGAGGGCCAGGACGATGATGACTAGGGCGGTCACGGCGCCAGGCTGCTGGTTGATGTCGTGGGATGTGAGTCGTTGGATGGGGATCTGCTCGAACGTATAATTGCTCAGTGCCCCCACCCAACATCCACCAACCCAGAGGACTGTCTTCTCGATGTGGCATTTGCAGTTCTGAAGCGTTTTGCGCACGCTGAAGCGGTAGAATAGCGCGGCTACAAACGCAGCTGGAAGGAGTCGTCCAAGTGTCGTAGATGCCAGAGATGGATAGTTTGAGTACGACGGAGGGTCGGAAGCCATGGAGATTTGAAAGAAGGTAATGATGAAGATCGGTGTAAAGAACGTAGCGGGACTTGTAGTGAATATACCGAAAAGTGCTGTGAAGATTGTCGACAAGATAAGGAGGTCCCAACGAGGGTCGCGACACTTCTCGGAAGCATTGACAATGGGTGCTGTTGTGTTGAACTCGAACGACAGCGGAAAGTTGGAATCGAAACCAACACTTGAGATACCGTTCCTGTTCGTAGAGCCGTAGCTGCTCCTCTCACCTATCAGAGAAACAACCCCACATCCACCTCTTCCATTCTTGATTATGCCAGCATGTATAGCTGCTCCGCAAACAAAAGAATCACCGCGGTACACGAGCGCATCGTCGGTGGCATTAGGTGCGCCTCCTACTACTAACGAGCGGTAGACGATTGATGCATTTCCAATCGCTCGAGAGTTCAATACTTGTGTATCTGCGCAATCTGCAGGGCAATTGAATGCGAATGCCGAATCATCGAAAGGAAGGCAATTGCGTCCGTCAACGCCGCAACTTTGTGCATTGGGCCTGGGAAAACGTGAGAACAACTAAAACAAAGTGACATGTCATACATACCACAACTGCGCAGCACAACCCAATCGAACAGGCGCACCGTAGCCCGCCAGGTTCGTAGGCAAGCTGAATTCGCTGATGATGACACCAAAAAGTACGACCCAGAGCATAAACGCAGTAGCGAAAAGACAAAAGCGCAATGGCTTGGAGAAGCGCGCAACCAGGCGCGCAGGATATGTCTGTATAGGCTCGAAAAGCGGATTGATGCGGTGCAACAACGGTGGCTCAGGTCCTTTGATCCACCCGATTGCTTTGCGACTCCATCGCGTGACCGGTGTAGGTAATTTTCCTTCTGCCTTCCTCCATGTTCTCTTCACAAACGAGTGTCGAGCTGGCTGACGGTCTTCGAAGTCAAGGCTCCTACGCGGCGTTGCGGCTTTCGAGGGCGTGTCGTCTGGAGTAATCGATGACGATGCGCTGGCGGCGATCTGGTCCCTGCTTACTCCAACTTCGACGTCTACCGGTGCCGCGGTCGCGGTTGCTGCGCTTTTCGTCATGTCTTCACGGGGTCCTGCGCTGCAGCGCAACTTATGAGTGCCGGGGTATCATCATGCGCAAGTGCTAGACCTCTCTACGAAGCATTGAGAGCTAAAGAGGTATGGAGGCGCGGCTATCATCATCCACGTTTGGCGTTGCGGGCTCGGATCGACTGTTAGAAGCTGGGTCATGTGATACCCAGCCCCTCTCTCATATAGCACATATCGCTCGGTCCTGTACTCCATCACTCAATCAATGCTGTCCACTCAATACATTTAATATCGACCCCTGCCGAGCCGTTTGAGCCGCACTCTTGAGGAACCGTGACATTCTGCCGCCTCACGGAGGCATAGCATTTTTAGCCAACAGAGGTACTGTTTGCTTTCAAGAAGCAGGTGCTAACAGACTGACAGCCTCCCATAATCTCAGGGTGCTCAGGCCTGTATATGCGACGCAGGAGCCTATATTGCGTGTGACAGGGGTCTGGCGCGCCGACAGTGACGAGCCAGTCCACCTGCAAAGTTATAACCACCACGATCCCCACCCCCATTTCCACCAGGATTTACCACCTCCCACTACCATTCTGCACGCCGCAAGGATCTTTTCCCTTCCACCGCTATCACGAACGCTCACCGGTTTCTCAGCCTTGGCCGCCGAATCGACCAATCAACGCACTTAGGAGTCCTTCAGCCTGATCACCATGTCCGACTACGTCCAAGACCAGGAATACAGTATGCAGCTCGCTGCGCATGAAGACGATCCGGAATCCTACAACTTGACCAGACGGCAAGAGGAGGTCGACCAAGCCATTCCTGGGCCTTTTACCGAAATCACGCTCGCCTCACTCCAGGAGGACACCGGCGTGGAGGACCTCGATTGGTCTTGTCTCGACGATGCCCTCAAGGATAGTCCTTGGCGAAATCTCTGGTTGGGAGGACTTGATGATCAGGGTGCTCAGGCGCAGTCTGATGACGACCGGTAAGTAAAAAAAAAGATACAAGTTGACAAAGGGGCAGGAAAGCGAAGCAAGCGCTCCCACCACGTGTTCCCATGTCCAGTGACCTGGGTGCTGGCCCTGAGCACGTACCGGCCTTTTATTGCGACTTCTCCGGCTGTAAGCGCGGTTCATTGCCGTACAAGCACAAGGGTGACCTGAACCGCCACAAAAAGTCTCACGGATGCGAATACCACTTTAGGTGCACTGCGCTTGAGTGCAATTACTCCTTCACCAGACAAGATAAGCTCAGAGACCATATTCGTGCGGGCCATGATGACGAGACTCTCTTCGCCTGTCGCCAACAGGACTGCCAAGCGCTGTTGACCAAGGACTTGATGAGGGTACATGGAAGCATGTACCATTACCCGGGAACTGACACCATGACCGCACTCCGACAATGCCCGCTTCGAAATGCAGTTTCTACGTTCGATGGAGATGCGCTCCACAAGCCAATCGTCAACTCGACGCCCTGCAGCAGCATATGCTAGACTGCCACGACGCCAAAGGCAGAAAGCGACTCGCTCCTCTCCTCGAAGAACGAGGCTACCATTATGAATCGGCTCATGTCGTCTGTCCCGTCTGCCCCGAATTCAGCGACTTTGAGACCCACGTGGACTTCACCATTCACTTCGTGGCGAATCACTGTTCGCACCCGGACATGCCCACAGAAGCTCAGCTTCGCGCTGGCAACGACATCTCGTTCGAGTACTGCGAGATAGCTAGTCCCGACGAGCTTCGCGAACACCGTCGCACGATTCTGAGCCTGATTCCTTCCTTCTGGTCTCATCCTGTTTGGGAGGACATCAGACGCTGTCCACAGTAGGGTATCAAAGCATTAGACGTCGTTCGCTCCAGCTACATCTGCTGCCGTTGCGTTCCCCCCCAAACACAAGATTGTCGTCATCGCTCCTTACATGTCCTTAGTTCATCGCTGCTATAGGTAATAGAAAATCCAAAAAAAAAAAAGTCGTCTTCCCTTTGAACCCTGCATCCCAGTGCACAAGGTCTCGTCGTCCAAGCCTTCACTTACCTCCCAGCACCATCCTCCACTCATCTCCCGCACCATCCTCACCGCCTCCATAACCCCCTCGGCACACCTCGCCCGTCCGACTCGCGCTGCCACAGCACTGAAACCTAGCGCCCGCACCCTCTATCCGCCTCAGCTACGCTGCTACGCCCTCACGACGCCTAGCCGCGCCACACAAAACCCGCCCGCACGACCCCTCGATGCTCAAACAGCGACATTGACATGTGGGGTACGCGTTGGCGTTTGATCGACCGGGAAGGGGTGCGACGCGGTGACAGGATACGGGGGTTCGCGGTGACCGGATACGGGGATTCGGCGGTATTCAGCATGTATGCATGGCTGCTATCACTGGGATGGAGAGATGAAGTGGATGGGTTGGTGTGCAGGTGGTGGTATGGCTACTCGTCGCGTGACTTTCGCTTGGATTTGGATGTAGAAGTTATATACATGTAGGTAGATATATAGGTAGATAATGGAAGATGAAAAGAAAAATGGAGCTGTACACGCCGGAGCAAAACGCCTGTAGATGCAAAATTCGCTGCGGTGCGGTGCGGTTCATCGCCAGCACGCGGTAAGAATGCCGTTCATGTCGTCTCTCGTCCTTTATACAGCAACAGCAACAAAACTCGTCCTCGTCGAGCCGCCAGTCAACGCAAGCGAGTGCGGAAAGCGCGCAGGCTCAGCCCATCTTGCCCGCCTCATACACCCTCGCCATGAACTCGTCCACATCGAGCTCGAGTCTCTTTTCCCGGAGCACGTGCTCGACGCCGCTCTTCTCGCCCTCCATGCACGCGCCCTCCAGCACGAGCAGGACTGCTACTGCGACGCGCGGCGGGATCTTGTCGCTCTCGATTGCGTACACGTCCATGATACGCGCTGCGTGCTCGACGCCGAGACGTCCGCAGAACAGGCTGCTGAACATGTGGTAGAGGTAGTCTCTGGGCTCGACGCGCAGGGCTTCCAGGCGCGTGGCGAGCGTGGGCGATTTCTTGGAGAGCGCATGCAGCGTGGTGGAGTATGCGGCGTGTATTGCGTTGGGGTCGTGGACGAGGAAGGAGAGAGGGAGAGGGCGGTTGAGGAGATTTGAGAGGGTGATGAAGGTTTGTGGGGCGGGGAGGTTGAGGAGGAGGAGCGCGGCGATGTGGTGGAGGCCGTTTTCTTTGTGGGAGATATCGGGGCGGTAGGTTGCGTATGCCAGGCAGACGTTTATGAGGTCTTTGTGAAGCGGTTGCTCGTCGTTTGCGGCGGGTGTCGAGGGCGCGGCGAACATCTTCAGCTCGGGGAAGACGGAGCGAGTGTTCTCGAGAATTTGTGCGTAGCGGCCGTTCAGTGCTTCGGTGCCGAGTCGCTTGATCTCCTTCTGTGCCTTTTCCAGTGCGATCTTGAAGGTGCCTTCTGTCACCTCGAGGTCATTTCCCACTGCCTTTGACCAGACCTGTCCTCTCAACCGGGGAGGAATGCCGTTCCACCACATTTTTCGATGCGATGCGCGACGATCAGGTTTCGTCATTTCGGTGGCCCAGTTGGGGAGTAATAGATTCGACCAGTAATCTGCTTTCACGCGGGAGGCCTTTTCGCGTGCGAGAGCCTCGTCTTGGGCTCGCTGTGCTTCGAGGCGTTCTGCCTTTGTCAGTCCATGAATCTCGTGAACAGTCAAAACAACTTACCCGCTTCTTCGATCCGTGCCAACATCCGCTGGTACTCTTTCAGATGCTTCTTCTCCTCCTTCGGGTTCTTGGGCGGTAACCACGAGGGACGAGTGCGTGAAAGGTACTTTTGCTTCTCAGCGGACGGCTGGAACGGGTCGATCAGGGGGTCGCTCTTGCGAATGGGCGGTAGTGCAGGCTTCTTCGACTTGGACTCAGGCTCACTGAGGGAGCTAGATCTTGCGAGGCCTGGCTGCTGCCGCTTGATCTCCTGCTTCCGCTCAAACTCCACCTGGAATTCCTCCAGTGCCTCTGTCAGCTTCTTCGCGTCTGGGTCGAGAGAGCCGTATGTGTCCTGCCAGGTGTGCGTCCGCTGTCTCTCTAGTGTGGGGGGTGATTCGGTCCTGCTTGCGGAGTTCGGTGATGGCGGTTGCGGGAGGCGTGAATTGGGTGCGGGCGACGTTCCTGTCGAAGAAGGCCCGGGGCTGACTGTGCTGCCAATGGGCGAGGGCTGTGGCGGGCTGCCGCTTGTGGACGGCGCTGGTGACCGTTCCTGAGCAGGTCGAGGGGAGATGGGGATATTCCAGATGACGGCATCCTCCGGCAGCTCGTCGTCCTCGTCGTCGCATTCCGCCTCCCTCTCTTTTACCGTCTTTCGCTTGGCGTCCTGCCACGACTGCCGCCTGGCGTTGATTGAGGGCGAGGGGAGCACGTCGAGCGTCCGGGAGCTCTTGCGCGAGAGGGTGCGTGGTGCTGTCGTGTGGGCGCTCGAGGGCGAGGGCGATCGAGACGAGCGGCGGGGCGCTGCCAGGCTCATGGTCTGCAGTGATGGCGCCGAGGGCGATGTGAACCCCCGCCGCATCTTCCCCGGGGCCAGTTGCTGCGGCTGCTGGCGCACGGCATGACTGACTTGCCCCTTCAGGCTGGGATGCTGCGGCTTGCGGCTGGTCAGGTCGCGGAACGAGTGGTGGGCCGGGTGGGCGAGCGGCGTGCTGCGGAGGCTCGAGAGCGACGACGACGAGATGCTGCGGGCCTCGTAGACGACGCGGTGGTCGGCGCCCGCGGCCATGGGGAAGACGGTCGGCCCCCCGCTGACATCGTCGAGGTTGATCTCCTCAAAGTGCGAGAGGTCGCTCGGCCCCATGTAGTCGGACAGCGTCTCCGAGTGGAAGCTGCTCGACTTGGACGACTTGGAGTTGGTCAGGTCCGGCGGCTCCAGCTCGTAGGCGGCCATGGTGTGCATTGTGCCTGCGGTAGGCATCGAGCGCGCCGGCTGCTGGGCGTAGGCGAGCGTGGCCATAAGAGATCGCGGCGGGCGCTGGGCGGATGGGCGCACTGGGGCCCCAGTGCGGTGAAGAATGGACGCCTTCGGGATGCACGCTTGCAGGTCAGAATCGCGCAAGGCCGGGAGCGGAATCAGCGAGCTCTCGCGGCCATAGTCGTGCTCCGAGATGATGTACAGCGCAGTGCCCTTGGAAAAGTAGCTCTCCTCCGCCGAGTCGGTGTTGTCGTCGTCGCCGTCGTCACAAACTTGACGTGGGTGCTCCAACCGGGCGACGGAATTTCGGGAAGGCATCGTCACGCTAAGCCCCTGATGATCCCTGCTCGAGGACCGTTGTTCCAGGCCTGGTGACGCCTGCGCTCGTCCTGTTATGGCCCGCGGCTTCACGTCAATCGAGATGATAAGAGGGCCTGGCATGCACTCGGGTGGGGAGGAAGAGGGCTATCGAGCGAACATGGCGGTGATGGTGGACTGAGGCACTGCGAACGCGAGGCGCGCCAGGGACGCCCGTCGCCCGAATTTTGAACCGTGAATTGCACTCAATGCCCTAAACAGGCCCTCTTCCATGGCGTCTGCAGCGGCCTCCCACGTCTGGAGACTGGACGACGCGCGTAGATGAAACCATCGAAGCCCGTCATGGCTCGCCGTGGCTGGTGCCGGCCCCTGCAATTCATCGGTGCACGGAACTGCACGCTTGATATCATAGAAATCGCTTGACTGGCCAACCATGGCGCCCACCGCACCACTTTTCGCGGCAGATCGAGCAATCGTCAAAAGCTGGACTACCGCCCGGTGGCTGATCGTCTCCAGCGAAAGACTGCCAGCAGCAAAGCCTTTTCTTCGTCGACCGGAAACAGGATTTCGACGTCAACATGATTGAAAGCCCGATGCTTCCGCCATGCGCCGTCCATGCAGCCAAGCCTGGCTTGCAGACAGGCCGCCGCGCTAGTACATGCTTGGTCTGGTCTTGATTCCCGTTGTTGAGCCCGCTTGCTGCTATGAAGCTCAAGGCCTCGAAAGCAGCGGTATGAAGGCCGTCACACTGCAGCCAGCTTGCCGCCCTCCACACCACTGCGAAGCTCGATCAGCGTCTCTTACCTTCGCTGCCAAGCACTAGCAGCCGCCTCGAGCAACTCTCTCTCCGCCGCATCAGACATGCGAGCCGCCCTGAGTGACCCTTCAAGCCATGTCAGCAAAGCACCATGCTTTGTCTGCGCGCGCTGAAACACTGTGTAGAACGCTTTGCAAGCGAGCCTGTCCTCAAATTAGCCTCAGCGCTCATCAAAGTCTCCGTAACACGAGTTCCCCGCCAGACCGTCTCGCGCACCCTGGGGTTTATCGGATGGCATCCTGGGCTGCGCGATTGGGGAAAGAGGGCCCTCTCGAGTCCCGTCCCCGCCAACTGTGAGATACCCGCATCAGCCACACTTACCACTGGAGCTGCCGCCGGGAGATGACGCTTTGCACATGCACAAGTCGTGCCTCGCTGCGCGAACGCGCACGCCGCTGCACCATCACGAAAGCCAGCGCGATGATGCTGTCAATTGTCCCTGTACAATTCGTCAGTAAACCAAGATCGGTAGGAATCCCCGTGCCGATCGACGCTGCACTGCAGATTACTCGTATTCCCACTTAATCTGTGCATGTCCGCCTGCTTCTGACTGGCTGGAAAAGCAAGCATTTCAGGAAATCACCATGACACGGCTACCTTTGGGGAATTATCGTGTTTGGGTTGAACGCACTGATAAGCAAGCTTGAACGCGTTGTCCGCGCTTTGGACAGCACGCGCACATACTCAAGGCACCTCACTGCCGCTTCATGGAAGCTTTGGTGCAAGTTGGTTAGGACTGTTGACACGCTGTTCAAGGCGGTGTCGATGAACATCGCTTTCAGTTGAATCTTGAACCCACTATGTCGTGTCAGCACACCATTACAAGCATGGTACCAGCACGAAGATGGTGAATAATTATGGATGTTGGAAACCCATCATCAGACTTACTTGAGCGCTTTTCGATGGAATGACTGTCCCGGGACTTTCGACAGCTCTATGGTCAGTGAGTTTTCAACATCTGCTGCACGTCAGCTTCCCAACCTAGCTTCCTTTAAGCCACTTCGTCCACTCACCAGCCCTTGTGGAACGCTCAGTTTTCTTCCTCACTTCTAGCGTCGTCGTGTCGATACAAATACCACAGTACAGAAAGCGCGTGCACGGACTGCATTTGGGGACCCGAACACCGTCATCCGTGACCACGTCGAAGTTTGTCATGGACTTTGTGAGTTTGACCTGAATTCCATAGTCTGCGTGACCGCGATGCATGACGCGTACGAAGCGCTCTGCATGCTGACGATCAACTGTGATCAGGAGAAAGTCGTCGAGCAGACGTAAAAGCAGGCAGTCGCTTCCATGAACAAACCCCAGAATATCGTGCTCAAACTCAGCATAAAAGTAGTTGCAGAGGATGCTCGACAGAATGGAGCCCTGCGGGATACCTGTCTTTTGGCGAAAGAAGCGTTTGCCGATCTTTACGATGTTGCGCTCCACATGCTCACGCAGCAAATGCATCAGATCTGCTTTTGCTTCCTGCTGTTGCAGATGGCTGTTGACAAACACTGTGTTGCTTTTCGTTCCGACTAATTTGTCTTGTACGAGCTGACCGAACGATACTGCGTCCTTGCCAGCTACAGTGTGCGAAACCCAATGCTTTCGCGGTGCTGGGTTCACGTGCTCACCGTCGAGACGTTGCAAAGCGCCCAATGGCCTGATCTCTACATGCTTTCCAGTCTGGTAAGTCTGTGCTGACATGAGGCTGTCCGCCATGGCCAACAATCGTTTCTGGGGAATCGTATCGAAGCAGGATACGACATCAACCTTTGCGAAATAAAGTTGCCTATCTTGCCAACCTTGCGCTCGCAGCGAGTCTTTGAAGGCGTCCAGCTTAGGGAACATATCGCCGACGGAAAACAAGGACGACCCAAGCTTTCCAGGTTGAATCATCTGTGAGGATGAGCCTGATCCAGATGGCATGCGACAGCGGCTACTCACCTTTTCGTAGGTGACTGCATTGAAGACTGGCGTCATGACTGAGTTGATGCTCCTGCCAAGCGTGATAGCGCCGTAACGTGTCACCTGAGGTCTCCGTTTCAAATTCATGATCATGCGGAGGCCTTGCTTTTTCGGAAGCAGTCGCACCTTGCTGAAGCCGAGCGGACGGGCAGCGAGCAGCCGGTTGACGCGCTCGGTTGGCATGTCCTCGAACATCTTCGATTTCAATGTCGACAACGACGGCTCTGTCAACATGCGCCAGACATCATGTCGAAAGTAGAATAGTCGATTGCGGTGCGCGTTCGACTCTGTGACATAAAAGTTTGACCTGATCAGCGGTATCAGGAATGAGTCGAAGATCCAATAGACAAACTCTTGAAAGATCTCCTTGCGTTTATTGAAGTCAGACCGCGCCAGTCTAGCGGTCCCGTCTTGACCTGGTAGCCGGAGCCAGAGCACACTGGTAATCTGAAATGTATCAGCTAAGGAACGGGCCAAGGTCCGGGTGGTACATACCTGGAGCTTTTGTGTGACCTCATGGAGCGTCAAAGTTTCAAACTTTCGGATCCTTACGAATTGGTCGATGGAGTGCATGATTGCACGTTGATTATCGACTCCGCCCCACAGTCGTCTGGGTACGACCTTGGCCACTACAGCACGGCAGAAAGCAGAGATATGTGCTGTGGGAGAAGCCATGTCCATAAAGCACGCTTCGTCGGTCGTTTGGTGATACTCTGTCTCACTGGCTACTCCTGCGGCTCGATAAGTTGCTCCAGGCTTGGGGCGATTGGATGTCCGTTCTGGCTTAGACGAGAGGGGGACGGTCTACATTGTCAGCACATGGAAGAGAATCTGATGATGAAACTTACCTCAACCGGGCAATAGTGGCGCAGCAATTCCGTATACGAACACCTTTGGTTGAGTATTCGCATTTTGGCTACCAGAGATGCCAAGTCACCTCGTAGTCTTTTCGGCACACGCTGCTTCCATTTTGATACTTGGTCAGCATTGTTGATTCCGTCACCCAGGTCCTTGCACATCTTCTGATGGATCTCCTTCTCTCTCAGGGTGTAGTCTTTCAATGGCATGGCAGTCTCGCGTTTATCAACCCTGGAGGTAAAGACATTGTGCAACCCGAATTGGCGTGGAAACATGTATCTCATAATCTGTACAGTGTGCTGTGCGTCGTCTCGGCGTGGGAAACGATTTAGTACATCTGCAAGGGAATTCAGTATAAATCTTCAGAGGAAGAGCACAGGTCTACCAACGAATATGACGCATGCCAAATCTGATGCCTCCCTTGGCGTTTAATGCTG
This sequence comes from Didymella arachidicola, assembly GCA_016630955.3. Classification (NCBI taxonomy): domain Eukaryota; kingdom Fungi; phylum Ascomycota; class Dothideomycetes; order Pleosporales; family Didymellaceae; genus Didymella; species Didymella arachidicola. The sequence continues at coordinate 413,894 of CM049997.1, read as the reverse complement.
CTTTGGCATAGAACATACGGCTGCGCACGAAAGCTATCTGTCTGGGTGTTTGCTCTTCAGTCGGTAGATCACAGGGCCCGCCTATTGGATGCGGATGCGTAGCGACTGTGTCGCCTGCTGTGATGGGCTGCAAGTCGAACATGGGAGGACCGCTTAGCTGGTAGTAGTTTGTAGCCTTCTCATCGACAGGAAGAAACATAGCACAGTCTGTAAGCATGTCCATCATCAGTCGGTCACCTCCTTCACCGAGCACTGCATGGAGGCGACACCACAACGGCCCTTTCAGGGCATGCACATGACTGTTCGGATGACGTGCAATCAGTCCAGGTATTGAAGAATTGACAGGTCCATCGGTTCCCCTGTGTCTGAATGTTGATGCAGATCGCTCGTACCCGTGGCACAGCAAATGTGAAAGCTTGTGAGATGAAGAGCGCTTGAAGAGGCGCCAGATGACGAAGTCGACAATCTGCACATCTTAGCACCTGCACGGCTACGTTGCAAAACGTACGACGTGACGTTCCGCGAGACCTACCTCTGCTTGTTTGAAGTAGCCAGGCTCAAAGGTAGCGCCAGTAATGGCAAGGGATAATTGTTGAGTGAATGTCTCAATGTCCCTGGGGCGCTCCTTGGTGAGCTGTTCCTCGCCATCAACCTTTGCTAGCTCGCGTTCACCGATCACAGCAGAGTCGAGCAGCTGCCCAAGCTTGACATCAAGCTCACATGTCGCAGATGCTTTGTTGAATGCAACTAGTCGTCCCAGATGGGACAGCTTTCGACGCCTGTTCCTCGACGAGTTCGGAAGCACTGACAAGAGATAGTGGCGCAGCGTAAGCAGTCGAGGGTAGAAGCGTTGCAGAACGGGCTGCTCAATGGTTGCAGGTGTGGCACTCGCAGATTGGTCAACCAAGTGCGCCTTCTTCCGCGGGCCGCCCACGTGGGATGTGCATTTTCGCTTCATACTGGCCTGGCAGCATTGATGTGACGGCGATTGCCTGAGGGGTGCGAGCAGTTTTCGTGTTGGTGAAGTGGCAGAGGGATGTGCGTGTTGGGCCGTTTGTTGTGTTTGGATGGCTGGAAGAAGAAGGTACGCCAATGAAACGCAATATTTGCAGATATTGGACGCGCCTTTCTGGGAACGCACTGGAATCTGGGGTTCCAACACGAGTCCACGCAAGAGCTGCACCGGCCGCCGTTGCCCTGCAGTCTGGGGCAAGGAGCGCCGACGCGGGCTGTCGTTCCAGTAGAGTTGAGAGTGTCTCCAGGTTGACCTTGGAAGCAACGCACTGAGCGACTGTTCTGGCCTAGCAGCAAATAGTGCGGAAAGTCCCCCAGTGGAGACGGTTCCCAGAAGCCAGGACGAGTGCCAGTAGCGGGCGCAGCAGAAGCTGTTTGAGATTCTCTTCCCTTGCAGCCTCGCGCGGATTCTGGCGTGCCGTTTACCCAGCGTCTGCTTCTGCTTCTGCTGCTGCTGCTGCTGCTGCTGCTGCTGCTGTCCAAGGCTAGTGTTATTGCCCGGCGCTGCAGGTAAGCCACTCGCGTGCTGGCAGAGACAGAGACCGACAGCGCAACGGTCGGGCCATCTCCACACTCGAACCGTTGGCCGTTCGCTTGACGACCGAGACGCCTCGCAAGGCGCCTCTCCTCCTCGACCGGACGTCTCCCACGCGTGCTGAGCCGTGCTCCTTTCATCCTGGCCTCGTGGAGTTTCTGGCACTCCTGGCTCCGTGCAGTGTTGTTGTTGCCCAGCGCTCTGCCTGAAACACACGCAGGGCTCGTCCCAAGAGCCGCTCCCCCGCCCACGATTGGCTGCTTTGCGGCGGCTTGACGACGTGAGTTGTCGCTGCGACGTCGCTGCGCAGTCGACGGGCGCCCTTCGATTGGACCACGCCGGCGCTGGAGCTGCCTTGATTCGCGCCCTCGCTTCCCGCAACCGCAGAGAGAGGAGCATGGAACGGTAGAGGAGGGACAACATGGCCGAGCCCAACTATGCATACAACCCGGCCGTGGCCAGCTGGGTGCAGTCCATGTCGCTGGCCGGCATTGAGGAGCAGGAGCTGGAGGAGCCGGGCCCCATCACCCAGGGCCGCCATGCCGTCGACGCCCCCGACAGCCCCTCGCCCGACGACTACTACAAGTCTGCCTACACGCCCGCGCCCGCCCCCGAGCACGACACCGCGCCGCACCCGACTCGCGTCCCGCCGACAGACATGAGCGTCACGCGCCAGCGACAGAACACGGCGAGCTCCGCCAACGACCGCCTCCCCCTGCGCGGCGGGCCTCGCTCCGTGTCGGGGCCGGCGTCGTCGGTCGCCTCGTCGCGCTCGCCGCCGCACGCCTCCAACAAGGTCAAGGCGCTGGCCGAGCGATTCGAGCGCTCGCCGGGCGGCGACGTGATCCCCTCGGTCATCCGCTCGCGGTCCAAGGAGCCCACGCGAGCCGGCGCGCACGACCCTGTCAAACGCCAGCTGGGCCCAGCGTCCTCGCCTTCCGCGCCAGCTCGACCAGCCAAGGAGCCTGCGTATGGGGCCTACCAGTTCAAGAACCTCAAGCCTCGCGAGCGGCCGCCGCCCGCGCCCCCATCGCCGCCACGCGCCCAGCGACGAGCCACAAACGCGAGCCACGCCAGCAGGAGCAGCATCGATCAAGCGCTCTCGCCCTCTCGCCACGCCGTCACATCGCCGTCACGGGGCTCCATCGCCTCCCCATCACGGCAGTCCGTCACATCGCCGAGCCGAAGACCTGGCCTCGAGCGAGCATCCTCAAGCGGGCGGCAGCTCTTTGGCGAGGTAATAGGCGGACAAGATGCATCACTGCCTGGATTTATGATACCCACGTTTGCAAGCACCGCCCGCGAGGAAGCGGTGCAGGCAGCCCAGGTCCCTCTGCCGCCCATCAATGATGCCCAAGACCTGGCAGGAGACGAAGTGCAGCTGCCTGCAACCACGTTCACCCCAGCCCAGCACCAGCGCTCACAGAGCAATGTCACCACCACATCCACCAGACACAGACAATCACGATCTACTTCGCGATCTGTACAGTCCCCACCACGAAACTCACCACCTTCCCGAATACCAGTCATGGCACAGCGCTCGCGGCGGTCGAGCAACGCCTCCGATGCCAGTTCCACAGCTCGGTCCGTTAAATACACGCCTACACGCAGCAACCGCTCCTCGCCCAACCGCGGTATATCCAGGAAGCAAGCGGGAGGAAGCACGGCCGCGAAAAGCAATGGCGTTGACCACGCAACGCTGCCAGCGTTAGCCTACCGTGGATATCGAGAACGAGGGAAATCGCCCGCAAGGACTGGCCCCAGCGTATCAGCAGTTGTGACTGCCCCACCTCCACCAGCCTCCCCCCGACTGCGTAACTCTAGAGAGAGACAACCTCTCCAATCACCCAATGCACATCCTAGAGCGGGCGACTCACACGGCGAGCACGAGTACTTTTCACTTGGCAACCAGCTCCACTCAAAACCAGATCCTTTGGCGAGCCAACCAGAAGTCTTCGACGGTGAAAGTGAATCGCAGACTCTAAACTTCTCCTTCTCACCTAGCGTACTGAACTTTTCTCAAGATATACAACCGCTGCCAACAGAGCAGTTTCAAGAAGAGAACCAAGCTCCACCATCACGGCGCAAACAATCACTCAGTTTGCAAACGTTTAGCTTGGGCTTACCGCCACCAGCACAGGCGTGGTCCGCGGTCACGGATTTTGAAGAATCCCCAACCCTGGGCATACCTGGAAGCTTTGTTTCGACCCCACCAACAGCTCAAGCTGGTCCTCAAGACGCAGAAGCCCAGCACCCACCACAGGAAACTGCGCTCGAGCTCAAGCAAGAGCCGCAGGAAGAGTCTGAACCGCAGCTTCTCACGCCGGCTGTCTTCCGCGCACCGAGCAAAGAGCAAGCTCCCCAACTGCCCCCCGTTGAGGAGTCCATCCTCGGCGTGAGAGAGTCAATTCCGATCATGTTCAACGATGACCACCTGTCTGGAGAAATGAACGGTGAATCTAGCATGCAGCAGGAGGAACCGCAGCGTATTGCTCCTCCTAGGCGATCGGTACAGGTGTATGGGCACGAGACCTTGCTCCCCGCTCTTCACTTCGAGGGCGAGAACTCGCCTACAGATTCTTTCCACGATCGCGACTCTTTACACCCGGATGACTCGATCAGTATCGCTCCATACCGGTCGCAGAAGTCGATGCATACCAAGAGTCAAACGTACAGTGTCATCAACTCTGTACTGAATTTGTACCATCAGTCGCCGGTCATCTCGCCAGAACTAGCTTCACTCTCTCGGCAAAGAGTGCAACAGGTTTCCCCTGTCATAGCGCAACATCAGGACTGGGCCTCAAAAGAGGCAACAGAGACCTACCTTGCGCGTATCCTGAGCGATGCTAATGGGATACCGCAAGATTGCGCGCAAGAGCCACCGCGTGAGAGAGCAGCTCCACCACTTCTTACGCCAGACGTATACCAAGCACGGAAGCCCTCGCCCGAGCGTTCAAACCAGATACCAGATTTTGTTTTTCCTCAAGAATCGCAGCGCTATTCGCGCGGCTCGCAAGGCTCAGCTACCACGCTCATACAGGAGGACGTGTCCCCGCCAGGAAGTTCATTTGGAAATCCATCACAAGATACGCTCTTGCCGAGCGCCACGCACGATAATGCGGCGCCCTCGACGAGTGGCGTACAACTACCGCAGCTTGCCTGGACTAATGGTGGTCTCGGGCTATCCATGAATAACTACATGCCACCTTCACCTACGGTTCCGTCTCCTACCGCACAACAACCTCCGCGGCCTGTGTATTCACCGCCGCCCCCGCCTCCACCCTCAAAGAGCCTGGAAGAGCTGCCGCCGATCTCACCCTCGATGCCGTCATATCACTACTCCGAGCACGCAAAACCCTCCCCCACGTCGCAGACTGACGAGTACTTCGAGCAGCATCCTGCGCGTGCGCTCACTCCGATCGGCAACATGCACGATAGGAACTATAGCGATAAAATCAGTACACCGAGGTCCATAGAAATCAGCGACAAACCGTTGCCAGACATTGACGTGGCGGAAGGAGAGACGCCGACAGCAACCGAAGAGACACCACCGGATCCCGCACGCCAGGCCTTGACTAAGCGCTATCGCATCCTCGAGGAGATGCTGACAACAGAGCACCAGTTCTGCATCGACATGATGATAGCTCATAACATCTTCGAGGCAACCGCTGGGAGCATCATGACAGAAAAGGAGAAGCGGGCACTCTTCAGTAATTGCAAAGATTTGGAAAAGTTCTCTTTGTCCTTGTTCCGATCGTTCAAGAAGGCAGCAAAGCCTATCGTTAATCACGATATGCCACCTCCATCAGGCCCATGGAGCCGCGACTCGACCGACTCAAGGTCTTTTGGCTCTGCGGAACTGCCTGCAAACCTTCGTTCGGACGAGTTCAATCAGTTCGAGAATTGCACGCTTGAGAACGACCACCAAACTTCGATTGGCAAAGTCTTCCTCGAGAATCTCGAGAAGATGGAACGGCTGTACACGACATACTATCTCAACTCACAGAATCAGCATGCGTACATCAAGAAGAACCAGAGCAACCCGGAACTTACTGGTTGGGTTGTCGCATGTTTCGAACAGGTCGAGAACATGACTCAAGCTTGGGATCTGGATTCCCTCCTTGTCAAGCCAGCACAACGTTTGCTGAAGTATCCTCTGCTTCTTGAGTCTCTTGAGCAATGCACCGATGCCGACCACCCCGATCTGGTCAACATCAACAAAGCCCGTCTCGAGATTCTTGCCATCAGTGGACGCATTAATGACGCGAAGAAGCGTGCAGACACTTTCCGCGCAGCGACCACAGAAGGCAAGAAAGAGAAGAGTAAAGGCAAGGGACTTGGCAATGCTTTCGTCAAGGCTTTCATCCCGAAGGCAGATAAGACCAAGACTTATGATGAAGCTGAGAAGACCTTTAAGGACATGGAGTATAAATCTCGTGAACAGAAGTTTGGTGGTCATTTCTTCCAGCTCCAGATTGTCATGCGCGATTTTGAGAACTACTTGGAGTCGATCACCGAACACTACATGCAACTCAACATCGTCTTCCTAGGGTTCATCACGGTCTGCGAGGTGGCTCCCTCCGTCAACCCAGAGATCGAAAGCACATGGCGCAAGTGGGCTATGGCTCATTTCGAGCTTCAGAACAAAGCCCTTGAAGATCATGTAAGGTCATCCAACCCTTGTCGGCACAATCATACTAACGCAATCGTAGAAAGCTGCTGTTCGCAGTAGGGTGCTCAAACCAATCGCAGATCTTTGGGAGATGTGGGTTTCGTATCAGAAGACGATTGAGCAGCGCAAGAAACTGCTCATCAACTACGTCAAACACAAACAGGCTCTTGAACGCGGCGAGAAGCCTGATGCTGAGGTTGTGACCTCCGCGGAGCGATTCACGACCATTAACGACACTCTGAAGCTGGAGCTGCCATTGCTCTACGACAAGACAAAGGCCGTCATGCGGAATGTCATGACTCTGTTCATGGCACTCCAAAAAGATTGGTACAAGACCTGTTCCAAAAAGATTCTTCCCCTCCTGGAAACAGAGCCACAACACACTACGTCAATAGATTACGATTTGAGGGCATACGCTGAACGTTTCAGGTCTGACTATAACGTGCAAGAGCAGAGGGCAAAGAGTTTTGGTATCACAAATAGTCAGCGATTGCTGCAAGAGATTTCAAGCATGACATCTCCGATACCGTCTGACGGCACCACCTCGACACGCAATTCGCAGTCTCGCCGTACAGAGTCGATGAGCAGCGAGGCCTCTGGCTTCGACCCGCGCAACCGTCACAGTGGCGGATACAGCTCGCGATCAAACATGCGTTCCATGGATGGGCCTCCGCGGTCATCGCCCGCAGGCCAGGCTTACCCCTCGCTCTATCAGAACACAAGTGCCTCGTCTCGCCACAACTTCGGGCCTGCCTCGTCGCGCGAGGCAGCCAAAGCTCTCAGTCCTGTGTCTGACAATAATGATGCAGCTTCGCTTCGCCAACAGGAACGACGCAACTCCGCGCGATCTAGGAACAACTATGTGGGCATGGACGGTGTTGTTGACTTCGAAGATCGGTCGTCGTTCGGCACAGGCGTTTTCGACTTCCCACCACAGTTGGGCGCTTCTTTCCTGTCACCCACACAGTCGAGCATGTTCACAATGTCTGCGCCCAACTCGCAACCACCCTCTCTTCCAGGCTCGACACGTCAGTCCGGTGTCTTCAACTCGGCTCTGCCCATGTCCGACAACCCAATGCGTGCCAGTGCCGAAGAGCTCCCGATTACACCGGGCGAAACCGACGATCCCGAAGTTCTTTTCCTCGCCGCAAGTCTTTTCGAATTCAACATTGCGCACGACCGTCGTGAAGGCGGTATTCCCTATCTCGTTTACGTTCCCGGCGAAATTTTTGATGTCATCGGCATGAAGGGCGAGTTGTGGCTGGCACGCAACCAAGACGACTCTACGAAGACAGTTGGCTGGATCTGGGAGAAGCATTTCGCGCGCATACTCCCCGAAGACGCGTGATCTACGGTACGTTGCTAGCATGTGATTTTCTTGCGGGGCTGCCAACCCATTTCCTTGGTGTTTTCTGTTTCTTTTTCATGCGATTCTCCGCGGATCGTCGCTTTCCCAAGAGGTTCAAATTTCGAGACTTTCGACTTGTTCGTGTAGGTTAGGGCGGGTTTGGCGCACACGGTCTGCAAGGATTGTTCGTGTGCGGTCACAAGCATTGCTGGCGCAATTTCTTGCTATGTATGAACGATTGGCGGACACGGCGGGAAGAGATGTAGCACGGCCATGTGGGGTGTATGATATGGACAACAACGCATCAATGCATCTACGATGCTCACATTCTCGTTCTTTGTGTCTTTGGTGACCTGCATCGTGGTGAAGACGTCACGGTCGTCAGTCATTGTGTAAACACACCAGGAATGCCACCAAACTCAGGCTTCAATGGTGTTTCATTGGATACTGACTAGCACCATTCTTGACTGTCAGAACCTTCTGTACCTCTGTTCCAGCGCTGTCGTCTAGATTTTGTAAACACAGAGGGCTTGGCTTTCGAGCCTGCTCTGGTCATTACGCCAAACACGCGCTTACAGTCGTATGTATAGAAATATGGTGATGGTAAGCATGCAGCGTATATACTTACCTACAGACTATACTCACGAATCGCGTAAATTCGAATAAGCAGAGTCTCTCAACGACTCTGCCACCCTTGAAAATGGAGCAGATTGCATTACACTTAGTCTAAGAGACTTCTCCACCTATGGCAGAGTCAACTCGACACAGCCCCATCTCACCAGTTTTCTCAAACCCATACACAAACCCTCTATCCTGGAAAATCCCCCCTACACTAGGATCCTCATCACTCCCCATAACCCTATTCCCCACCCTCTTAACCTCGGCCCCAAGCGCCTCCACAAACCCCTCACTATACACCCTATACACCTGCTCCCTCAGCACCACAACCTCCAACCCCACCAGCCCCGGCCTCAAACTCCCCGCAACCTCCAACGCCGAAAGATCAATCCGCGCACCCTCCTCCTCCCGCACCAACTCCAACACCAACCTCACATCCCTCGTCCCCGCCGTCTGCCCAACCTGCCCCATAACCCGCGCCAAACACTCGGCATTCTCCTTACTCGGCCGCAGCACCTTCTCCCTCACTACATGCGGCCACCGCGGCCGCGGGCCCTCCAGCGGCTGCGTAAGCGTGACAGTCAGTCGGCGCGCTAGCACGGGGCTCAGCACGCTTCCGACGCGATTCAAATCGTATTCGCTGCGCAGGCGCACGATCCATGTTCCATGGCGGATCATCTGCTGTGTAGCTTCGGCGAGGATGTGCTTGCTGGCGAGGAGCCATGAGGGGAGCCGGGATTCGGGCCCCGAGAGGGATTTGTAGGAGCAGATTATGCGGCCTTGGGAGGGGTGGTCTAGGAGGGAGATTTTGGGGGTGAGGAGCCAGAGGGCGTCGTAGATTTGGTCGCGGAGTTCGCGGGGGAGGGAGAGGAGGGAGGCGGGCATTGTTGTCTCTGCGCTTTGAGTCGTGGCTCGCCGTGAGGTAGTTTGATTGGTGTTGTCGGTGTTGTTATCGTGGAGGAGCTGTCGCTTGAGTTTCTTACACCGGGGTCAAGAGGGATTAGGTGGTGAACAGGCAGAGTATCTGGGTGCAGTCAGTGCAGCGCGAGGCCGCGGCTCTACCGTCCGTATATGTACAGCGCGCCTCAGCGCATCTCCTGACTCCGGCATCTCCTCCGCCCGCCCTTCGTTCCTCCAGCCATCGCGACAGCTCGTGCCGAGAGGAGGCGTGCTCGGGACGAGCACGATGCCGCGCGCCGGGAGAGTCACGGCATGCTTCATATGGTTTGGTGAGGTGACAAGCCGGTTGTTAGGGCCAATCAGAGGATTTCAATGGGTTGGACGGGCCTGACTGCGTTGTCCGAGTGCGGAGGCGGGGAAAGGCCTGGAACGACCCCAGGATCTTCGCACCTGCCTCTTCAGTCACCATCTCACGTGGACGAATCCTACCTAGGTTCCATTTTTGGTGCTGGACGCGGGATGCGGCTCCTCAGAGTCATTAACGAAACCTTCACATGGCCTTTTGAGTAATTGCCATTGCATTTGTCAGGCTTTCCGATCCAATTGAGGGCGGAATAACTGCACAACGCCTGTGAGGCGCTGTAAGGCGTTATGAGGCTGATGTGCGAGCTAGTTGCAATCCGGTCGTGCCGGCAAAGACTCCTTGCAATGCGTATCCGTCGCTGCCTGTACGAGATATTGTTTGCAAGACTCGAACGGTGATGAGGTGTCTTCGAGTGTGGAACTAGCCTGGCACGAGGTATAGTATAAGTCCGGTACAACCTTCTGAAGACAAACTGTACGCTCAAAGGCTCCGACAACGCCGTGAGTGATTGCGCTATCCGCATTGCAATGTGTACAGGCTTGACAGGCAGTCATTTCTATCATGTGTCCACGAGGTGGAATACTATGAGACAGCGAGATCTGGCCAAAAATGTCACGAGAGGTCCTTCATGTGTAGTCGGGCACTGAAGTCATAATCCTATGATAGACAAGGGCGGTTCTTGCAACAACGCAATCAACTCTCAGCTATCGCGATCCGCTGAATGTCATCGTCGAGGGATCAGTCGACTGTGAAAAACGGTGCCGTGAACATATGTATTAGAAGGAACGCATGCTATGAAATCTATCAATCTAACAACAAAACAGGACTTTTCCACCGTACAACAATGCGCCCAGAGGCACACACCACACTTTATGTATACGCTAGCGAAGTATATACTCATGTCAAAGATCCAATAGAGCCTGGGCACCCGGCTCGCTGCAGACATACACCACATCGTGGCTGTCAGTGAAGCCATTGAAGCGAGTGGCGGAGCACTTGGTGTATGCGCCCATATCCTCAAAGTACAACCAATCACCGACATCCAGCAGCTCGGGGAAGGTGCTGGAAGACGAGATGATGTCGATGCCATCGCAGGTTGGGCCCCAGATGGAGTACTCAATCTGCGAGGGGGTATCGTAGCCGGAGCGACGCACGTCGTACAGGACATCATTGCCAGACTTCAGGACCTTCGCGACCGGATGCTGATGGTCGAAGATGATGCTGGAGAAGTTGCCGTAGACTCCATCGTTCAGGTACAACATGTAGTTGGTGGTGCCGAGAGTGGCATCGGTAACCGTACGGCGGGCAATGACGTGGCATGCAATGGTGAACGCTGTGGAGACGTAGTAGCGTCCAGGCTCGCCAATTACACGAATGTGAGGTGGGAAGTACTCGTCCAGGGAAGCGGACAAGACGGCAGCCATAGGCTCAAAGGTGGCGTCGCCGGTGAAGCCACCCCCGACGTCCAAGGTGTGCATATTGAAACCCAAAGCCGCCGCCTGGTCGAAGACGAAGCGAGCATCCTGCACAGCCTTGATGAAAGCCTTCGGGTCGGACGCGCCAGAGCCGACGTGGAAAGCAACGCCAACAACGTTGAGCTCCAGCTTCCTCGCAAGCTCCAGCAGCTCGCCGGTCTGGTCCATCGCGGCACCAAACTTCTGGCTCAGACGGCACAAGCTAGCCGTGTCGTCGGTGATGATTCGCAAGTACAGCTCAGCGTCGGGAAAGAGCTGCTTGGTCTTGTAGAGCTCGTCGGCATTGTCGAAGGTCATCTGCTTCACGCCAGCATTGGCAGCGTAGCGGACGTACGATTTGGTCTTGCATGGCTGCGCGTAGATGATGCGGGAGGGGTCGACGCCGATCTTGAGAACCGTCTCAATCTCGTTCTTGGAAGCGCAATCGAAGCCGAGCCCAAGCTCAGTCATGAGACGCAGAACCTGCAGGTCCGGGTTGCACTTGACCGCTGTGAACGGATTAGCAGAGGGATCATGGCGACGGTTGAGGGCGATGCGTACCGTAGTGCGGCTTGACACGAGCCAGATTCTTCTTCCAGCGCAGATGCTGGCGGTAGACCTCGCCCAGGTCAGCGACGAAGAAGGTGTCCTCGTCGCCAACGTCACAGATGTCGTGGTCGATAGCCTCGACACGGCTCTTCAAAGCGGCGCCAATGAGTTGCTTGGAGCTGCTCGCGCCATTGTTGCTAATGCTGCCGAGATAACAGTCGCTAGGATACTCTTTGTGTTTCAACGCAATGTTGTATTCCTCGGGAGGGGGCGTAAGAGCAGAAGGTGCCATTCCCTTGCTAGATGCAGTCGGGCGAAATTTGGCAGTGATTGAAATGTGTGCTGGCTAGCAAAGGGACGTTAGGGCGGCTTGAAGGGCGCGAAGCCGAGGCTTGGTGTTGGGCGAGGCCTCCTGTCAGACTGTTCCTCGACGGAACAGACCTTGAAGAGCGTGCTATGCGGCAGCTGAGATTCGGGTGGAACGGGGGTCTGGTTGTTGTACGAAAACAACACGCGCTCGAGTTCCTGCTTAGACGTATATGGCAGGCGGTGGGGGGATGTTGTTGAAGACGTGTGGCGCGGGTCGTGCAGATACAACTTGAAGATTGATCAGGAAGAGGCGGCCGCGAGCCGTCTTAAAGTAGCGCCTTTGATTGCGACCAAAGGCTGTCGGTGCGTTATTTTCGGGAGAGCGAGAGACAGTCGCGGAGAGCTCCAGCGGCTGGGTGTTTTGAGTGTGCAAAAGACGAGACGGGGAGGTGAGGTGAGGTGAAAGGAGCTGGAGGGTGGCTGCGCAGAAAATTGGACTCCCCGCCGCCAAGTGTGTTTGCAAAGGTCGGCGCTGTGCCTGGATCGGCAGCGTCACAGCCATTATTGGGCCTCCACATTTGGCGCCCCACACAATAAACCACTCAGCGCTGCGTCATTGACACTCTCGATCATCGGGCGCTCGTTGAGGCTCGCCTGGCTGAAGCAGGGAAGGACGACCCGGCAGCGCCTCACGAGGTTAGTTTCAGCAGTATTCGCTGTCTCCGTGGAGGAAACCACGCACAGCGAGGGGGCAATCCTCGAGATAATTACTTGCATCGATCGGTGAGTTGGGCAGCGGTAACATCGTCGATGCTTGCACGCACGTGCATGCGCCGTTACTGTGCAACCTTAGAACGAGGCATTTCTCGATACAGAGTCAGCAACACCACCGCACCAGATGCAAGGCATCTCAATTATCCAGTAAGATCGTAAACGTATTCATTGCAATGCCACTCGATTGCGCGTGGAAGTAGTCATGTAGGAGAACGCTATTCTAAGTATTTATGTGATCGCATCCAAGATCATTAGTCGAAGGTGGTCAAACGCCGCCCAATGTGTATGCAAAACGTGCAAAAGAAGGCATCTACTGCTGCCTCTGTACAAAAAAAGGAACGTCGGACAGATCTACCCCGTAGCTCTGCCTGAAGTGCATGCTCTTCTGCGATGCATAGCTGTGCAGCTGCCGCGTGCCGGCCGAGCCACCGATTTGTCCGCGGCCCTCGTGGTCGTAGTCGAGTCCACCACTGTAACGACCAAACGTGGTGAGCTCGTGGGCTGTGTAGGACATGGGACGGGCATAATGAGCAGTTGAGATATTTTCTTCAGCTTCGACTGTTGGTCGAGGTCGCAGGCTGTCACCGAGAGACTGGCGACGCTTACTCCACTGGAGGGCATGCTGCTCCCAGTCTACCTTCTGTTCCCAGTCGACGTTCCTGTGAGCCGACGGTGGTCGTGTATGGTTAGGTCGCAGTGGCGACTGGGGTCGCGAAGTCGCGCGTACGCGAGACTGGTTTGCAGTTGGGGTGTCTACATTCTCCAGCCGGGGTTTGGCGGAGAGTGGTGCTGCGTACTTTGCATGATCAATGGCTGGCATTGGTGGAGCTTCATCAAAGCAGAAGGTTTGCGGTCGTCGTTTCGACTGCTTCGCCTCGCCGATCTCCATCTTTGGCTTCCGGCGTGGTTTACGCTGAGGGATTTCTGGAAGATCTGGCTCGGGAAAAGCGCGATCCTTATTGTGCATGCGCGCATATTCTGCAGCTGTGTTGGAGCTCATGCTGATTGCTGATCTCGACCGTGAGTGCGAGCGTGCTTGGCCAAGCTGGTGAGGATGAGTGGGGTTTTCCACAGCCTCGGTCTCCTGAAATGAACCAAACATAGAGGGATCGTAAGGCGATGCACCGAGAGATACTGCGATTGTGCCGAGGTCAAGGACCTGGGGTGAGGGAGTTTTGTCTTCCTCGTACTTGTTCTTCTTGTCTGATATCGACTTTCTCCGAAAGAAAGACATCCTGCGCCCACGAGCTGGCGGTGCAGGTGTCTCATCGGGCTCAAGCTGCATCGGTGATAGCTCTGGTTCTACAGGACTGAAGCTGGTCGTTGATCCGGTCGAGGTGATGTGATCTATGGTCGGGTAGGTATGCGTCAAGCACCCCATGCCAGGAGTCGCTGAGAGGCGCCGGGAGAACTTGGTCCGGACATCGTCTGGAACTTCAGGAATGATTCCACGACTCAGCAGAGCTGACTGGACCACGGGTAATTGAGGCTGAGATGGGCGTCGCTTTTGGAGGCGTCTGGACTGCTTCAGTGGCTGTTTCTCGGTTCTCTCGTTCGTAGCTGACTGTGGCGTAACCGGTGTAAGCACTGAGGCCATCGAGGGCAGCTCAGCAACGTCCTGAGGAATGTTGAGGGACAGAGGGCGTCCGTGCCCATGGGGACGTTTCGGTACAGTGGCTAACGGAGACTGTTCGAATGAAAATGATGGGTCGCCTTGAATGGGCAGCTCAAAGCTCATAGTCTGTCTCCTACTCGCGCTGTACAAGGCATGCGGTGCATTAGAAGGCGGATCAGCCACCCGAAGCGCCTGAGGATATTGCTGCCGCTGCTCGTCATTAATGGGCACTTTCGTGCTGCCACCAGATGAGCCAATGGACGAGTAACCGGAGTCGGACGTTCGCGGTGATGGCCGAAGCATCCGGTTTTTTGGCGTTTCCACGGTATTTGTACTTGTGGCTGTAGATGGCGGTGAGAGTTCAGATACGTCGGTGATTGTGGCTGATAATTCTACCAGGTTATCCAGACGTTGTTGAGGCTGAAAGTCTTCCAGGAAGAGCTCGTCGGTCGTTGCCTCCTGTTCATTCCAAATGTTGTGGATCAACATCTGGTTTTCAAACGGACTGTATGGAATGTAAGCCTGATAGTCTCTTGCAAGAGCATCAGCGCTCTGTGACGGCCGTCTTGTGGTCACTGCGATACTCTGCGGTCGCTTTTTTGGCTTTGTCTCTGGCTTGATGTAGGTAATGGCTATCTTCTCTTCAACAGCCGGATTGGGACGGGCTTTGGAAGTGCTGCCACGTACGCCAACAGCTGACATGCTTCTAGGTCTCGTCTGCTTCCTTTCGCTCTTCGTTGCCAGAGGACTAGGTGCAGGCCCAGATGCAGAAAAGTAATCCTTCCCCTCGTTCGGTTGCCCAACGTGTGTTAAATTTACGGTGCTAGGAGCTGGAGAAGGTTCGCCATTGACGACCATCAACGTTCCAGGCTTATATCCAAGTAAGTGCGGGTAGTCCATGTCCCCTGGAGTTTTCGCTTGAGAGTCGTCTGCCAGATCCAGATCTTTCAAGCGATCCAAAGGAGACGGTCCCTGCTTTGGAGCTTGCCATTTAGCTTCGTCTCCTGGTCGCAATTGGGGTGCCTTCCACGAATTCCAAGTTCGGCGCTGACTTTCGACAGGCGACATTCGAGTTGCAACGCCCGGTGCTTGGATGAGTGACTTCCGCCGGGTGAGTACACCGCTGATTTCAGGGCTGGATCGGTCGTATTCTTGCTCCAGTATCGTGGGGGAGGTTTCTGTTGGACGATCCAAAGCTTCACCTGTGGAAAGTGGAATTAGCTGACAGTCAAGGTTTGAGTGATAAAGTGCAATGGCAAATTCATCTGACCCTGTGGGAGCACTCACGCAATGCTGCCAAATCCTCAGGCGATGCGTTTTTCCTGACTTCCTGCAACAAGCGAATAGCCGCATCGATATCTGACTGGGGAGTCGAGAGTAGAGATATCTTTGACTCTGGAAGGTGCTTGAGAGTCGTGGTCGAGTTCCGCCGGCTTCGTACAAAAGAGCGTAGCGCAGAGCCAGATCTCGAGTGCGTGCGTGAATTCGATCTCGAGACCACAGTCGAACGGCGTCCGCGACCCTCCACCGCTGGGTCAATCTCCACCATGTCTAGATCAGACGAGATTGCCGAGATTGCCTCTTTGCTCAATGACAACAGCATTGAATCGTGAAATTCTTTCTGCGTACTCGCACTCAAGTCGTCGTATCGTGTCGACTCTGAAAGGGGGAAGTCATTGTTGACGACAGGACTGTTCAGCTTCGAATTCGTGTTGGTTCTCGGCTTCGATAAGCGATGGTGTTGGGCGGTCGATTGGCCGTTGCTCTTGTTGCGGCGTGCGACGCGGTCCTTAAATTGAGAAAACATATCTACAAAACCATGAAGAAAGAGACATTGAAGAAACGAACTACAAAAGCTGACAGCTACACGAACGGATACGGGTGTCTATCTCAAAGAGATGCGGCCACCCTATATCAGGCCTGAGGATGGCCGGGACACTTGCAGTGTGGTGGCTGGGATAGCGTTCGGTCCTGAAGCTTAGTGTAACGCGGGCAACATGGAGCTCAGGGCTTGTCTATGTATGAAGACATGCAACGCCCCTCAAAGCAAGGCGCTTGGGTCGGTCAGGTCCCGCCGACCTGTATCGTCTTTTACCGAACGTACGATTACGAGTCTGTGCATGTTGCAAAGTGGAGAGTGCAGCGCACAAACAACAAACTTGGAAGAGCTGTGAACTTGAAACTAGGCGCATCAGGATTACGCCTCAGCTGCCAATCAAGATACGAGGAGGCTAGAGGCTGCACAAAGTGCCAGCCAATGGTTGCGATCGCGTGCGTGGCTGAAAGCTTGATCCCAGGCGATGATCCTACCTAACGGCTCGCCATTCAGGTCCAGATTCCGGATTTTGAAGTGTGAGGCTTGCATTTGAAGCCAGCAATTCCCTGGGAACTTGCAGATTTCGATGCTCGATCCACGCAATACATCGATGCGCAACAGCGATTGCAGAATCTTTGCAATTTCTTCCAAAGGGAAGGCCGGTCTTTCATACTCAAAACGCTCGCATCGGGCCGCAGGGTCGCGTGTTAACCAAAGTATACTGCCACAGCTGCATGAACAGGTTTGCTGTGGTCGCTGTACATTGTATAAAATCAGTCAGTCCACGAATTGACAGCTACTCAAGTGCATGGTGTCCCACTGCAGGTGGTGATCTCGCTGGAATTGAATCTTACTCTCTGATGTCAGAACGTAAAATAACATGATCATCAACAGTCTTCGGAGAGAGTCCTACTCGCTTGCACGAGCTGGTGTTGCCAAGCAGACGCGGTCCGAGAACCGATTCGTCCCTTCATGAGTTGAGCGTCGTTGCAAATCCGGTCTGGAAACCTGACACCCGATAGCCAGACCAGGACGCGCATACCAGGGCAGTAGTGCTGCGCAGAGTGCGGACTCGTGACTGTTGACGACATCACCATGAGGCTGTGCCATGAAATCCGGACAATGCAGGCTTGATGCGGGTCAGTAACTGCGGGATCGTAAAATGAACGTGCTTGTAGTGCTGCCGTTTTACCTGCCGTCTTTCCGAGTCCAGAGATAAAGGCCTGGATCCCAACACCAGTTCATGGTGATGTCGAAATCACAGAACTTCAGCACACATCCTTGGAAGTCGCCCGTACTGGGGCACGTGGGTGCGCTATTGAATTCGGGTTGAGACTGACCGCTTGCCAACAAGCCGAATGCCCTGCTTCGGCGATCATCGCTCCTGTCGCGATTGCGCGTTTAGTCATCGGCTCAGCTCTTCATAGGACACAACACCAACCGTCTTTCGTCCACCATTCAACGCTGCTTTGCAGCGCCAACAGGAACACGTAATTTTTCGATGATGAAGCCCTCAGAAGAAGCTCGATCTTAAACCCGGATGACGTGGGGATGGTGCGAAGCCCTCGGATGGTAGTAGATCGCGGGACCCAGCGGATCTTGTTGCGGTGACGTCAAGCCTCGCCCGACAGTTATGTAGCGTGTATGGAAATTCCTTTGCGTGCAGGACCAGCTTTTCCATTGTTTCTGCGACAACCTTTGCTTCATATACAGGCGGTGATCTGCTCAGGGGCCCTCCCTTAACATCCAGCTGCCTCCTCGTCGTCGTCGAAACGCAGCCAACACGCGACTTCCACGTCTACGCCCAACGACGCTCCCAACCGTCGACTGTGCTCCACCCTCGGACCACCGCGTCGCAGCAACACCTGACGTCAGCCATCATGTTGGTGGCATCGTTCTGGGTCGTGCCCATATTCAGTTCGATATGTTGGATGGCAATGTTGATTACCATGCTGGTGTACTGGAGTGTAAAGGGACATCCAATCTATCCCACCATGACTGATGGTATGTGATATTGCTCGACGATCAGGCACTCGAATGCTAACCAAATTATCAGGCCAGCACATAGCCTACATCTCTGATATTGGCGCCCAGAACCTGAAGCCTATGTTCATTGCTATGTCTGCGGTCACCGTTGTCACTTTTGACCTCGCCTTCATATTCGAACGCTACCTTCGCCATGCCGGCAAGCTCGCACCCAACACATCGAACTGGCAGAAATTATACTCTGCGCTCAGTATCATTGCTGCGATCGTTGGTGCGGTTGGCCTCATCCTCTTGACCATCTTCGACAACTACCACCACAACCGGATGCATAACATTTGTCTGGCTATCTTCATCATTGGGTACATCGTCAGCGCTATCTTCATCTGCTGGGAGTACCAGCGCCTGGGTATTCACTACCGCGAGCACTCTATTCTGCGCATCTCCTTCTGGATCAAGCTCGCTTTCATCATCGCTGAGATCTGCCTCTGCATCGTCTTCGGTGTCACCCAGAAATACGACAAGTGGAACGTCGCCGCTGTATTCGAATGGATTATTGCATTCGTATACACGTGGTACGTGCTTAGCTTCTTCATCGACTTTCTGCCCGCCGTACGCACCAAGCACCACCAGAGCTACGAGACGGAGATGCAGATGGCCGAAGAGGGTGGTTCCCAGCCAAGGACGATGGGTGATGGCGCCGCAGAAAGCCAACAGTACTTCCGCGGTCAGTCTACTAACGCCGTTCCCCATGTCAACGGCAATCAAGGACACACAAACGGCTATGCCACGGGCGAGCCTGGTCATAACTTCTACCCGAACGCAAATGGGTACAACAATAACTATCCTAAGCCGGAGGCTCCCCTCCCATCAAGGAACTTTTAGACACCTTTTCTCCTATCATTTCGTAATGTTTGAATGCATTGTTAGACGCATACCTGTTCTATTCTCTTCGACTTGGCGCCTGATTAAATGAATGCCATGCTATACTACAGGATGAGGAACCCTGTCGCGAGCATATGTACTAGTAATGAGGAGATCTGAAGGCCATATTGGACGTTCTGCATCTCAAAATGGAAGCAAACCTAATAAACATACGCTAACGTGTTTCACCACCGAGCGGCGCACCCCACCGAGCGGCGCACTCCCGCCGCAAAACCGCCTGCGTCACGACAACACGTCATGTCACAACCACAACAAGCTGCTAGACTTTATACTGAAGCTGATGTACAGCTTGCCATATGCGATATCTCAAGAACGCAAATTCAAAGTATTCGACGCGCTGAGCAAGTCTACAAAGTCCCTCAAACAACAATCCGACGCCGACGCGACGGAACACGCTCTCGACGCGACTGCGAGCCGAACGCAAAGCGCCTTACAAAGCTAGAAGAGGAGGCCATTGTACTACGTATACTTGAGGAGTCTAATCGCGGATTACCCTCCTCAAAGGCAGACGTACGAGATATGGCCGATAAACTGCTAAGAGAGCGTGGTGGCGACGCTGTTGGCAAGAACTGGGTTGATAGGTTCATCCAGCGTACACCTGAGCTGCGAACGCGATGGACCCGTCCGTACGATCGCCAGCGAGCTGCCTGCGAGGACCCGGCGGTTATCCAGCCCTGGTTCACGCTTGTTCAGTCGACAAAGGCAAAGTACGGTATTACAGATGAGGACATGTATAACTTTGACGAGTCTGGCTTCCTAATGAGCAAGATCTCGTCGCAACTAGTAGTAACAGGCTCAGAGAAGCCTGGGAAGCGGAAGAAACTCCAACCTGGCGATCGTGAGTGGGTTACCCTGGTACAAGGCGTCGGGGCGACGGGGAAGGTAATCCCACCGTTCCTTATCCTTGCAGGCAAGGTTCTTATCTCCAACTGGTTTACTAAGGACCTCCCACGGGACTAGGTTGTTCAAGTTAGTCCTACTGGCTGGACTAACAACGATTTGGCGCTTGCCTGGCTCCACCACTTCAACACGCATGCGAAGCCTGTTGGGGTCTATAGGCTGCTCATTATTGATGGCCACGAGAGCCACTGTTCAGTGGATTTCTAGGATCTCTGCAAAGAGAAGAAGATAATCACTCTCTGTATGCCAGCACACTCGTCGCACTTGTTGCAGCCACTTGACGTCGCCTGCTTCTCGCCGCTGAAGCGCCTGTATGGCGACGAGGTCTCAGCCTTGGCACGCAGTCGCGTTAACCATATTAACAAGGCAACCTTCCTACCAGCCTTTAAAGCAGCTTTTAGTAAGGCGTTTACTGCAGAGAACGTTCGCGCAGGCTTTAGAGGTGCTGGGCTAGTCCCACATAACCCAGAGGTTGTGCTATCGAAGCTTGATGTGCGCCTGCGCACGCCAACGCCACCAAAACCCAGCGACGTCGCCTGGGAGCCGAAGACACCACGCAACGCTCACGAAGTGGAGGAGCAGTCGACTCTGATTCGAAAGCGGATTCAAATCCATCAAGGGTCTCCAGCAAGTTCGTTAGATGAGCAGGTCAAACAGTTGGCAAAGGGCGCTCAGCAGATAGCTTATAATATGGTGTTAGTGCAGGAGGAAATAAGCCGCCTTCGAGACGCTGTAGAGGCGTCTACAAAGCGCAAGACCCGTAAGCGACGTTATATACGCGCAGAGGAGACCCTTACAGTTAGTGAAGTGGCTGACTTAATTGCTGAAAAGGAGGGTGGAGGTCGCCATAAGGGCGAGACGCCTGCGAAGAGGGTGCGCGTTGGACGACGCTGCGGGCGTTGCGGTGAGATTGGACACAATTCCCGCACGTGCAAGGTAGAAATAGAGGATGCAGATGATAGCGAAGCTTCTAATTGATATTATTTAAGTCTGCAAGCTGCAGTTTATTGTTGCTTTGTTGTAATATAGCGCTGCGCAGGCGATCTGCTGTTGAAAGTGCGCCGCTCGGTGGTGAAACACGTTATGCCGAACATTGTAATCATGCAATTCTGCCTGCACTTCACTTGTCCCTCAATCTCCTCATCTGAGCTACATTGCTTGTTTGACTGTGAATATACTGATAGCCTCGGTTGTTGATGCTCAGACCGAAGCCGTCTGACAGTGTGGCATTCGTGGCCGACTAGTGTATCGGCTTTGGCCGCGTCGGAGCTGACCGCGTTCAGGGTCCCAACTCCACCATTTGCCATCCGCGAATGCCCCCACTCTAGCAAACACCCACCACGCTTGCGACCAGATGGGGTTCTGCCGAGCGCGCTTCCTTTTATTCTCTACT
This sequence comes from Didymella arachidicola, assembly GCA_016630955.3. Taxonomy (NCBI): domain Eukaryota; kingdom Fungi; phylum Ascomycota; class Dothideomycetes; order Pleosporales; family Didymellaceae; genus Didymella; species Didymella arachidicola. The sequence continues at coordinate 392,705 of CM049997.1, read as the reverse complement.
TTTGTAGATTGCGGGTGAGTTACAGTAGCACGCGCTGCAACTCGACATCATGGATGAAGCAGCTCATATTGCCTATGACAAGGCAGTCGAAGGGTTGCGTGAACGGGAATACCCCATGCTTCAAGGTCAGTCTCGCGAGACAACTTGGTCATGACTTACTGACTGTCCTAGGGACAACGTATCTCGACCATGCTGGAACGACACTCTACCCAAAGTCGCTGATCGAGCGTTTCTCAGCTGACATGATCTCGAATCTATATGGCAATCCGCACTCGGCCTCGAACGCCTCCCAATTGACGACGCGCCGTATAGAAGATGTCCGACTCCGGCTACTGAATCTGTTCAACGCGGACCCGGAAGACTTTGACGTGGTATTTGTTGCGAACGCCACCGCGGGCATTAAGTTGGTCATGGATGCTTTCAGGGATCAAGAAGGGGGGTTTTGGTATGGATACCATAGGGATGCGCATACAAGTCTCATAGGTGTCCGGGAAGCAGCGACTGAACACCGTTGCTTCGCCACAGACAGAGAGGTACAGGACTGGATTCGACAACCAACACCAATGGATGGGAGAGCACACTTGTTCGCGTATCCTGCGCAATCGAACATGAATGGGCGCCGACTACCGCTCGACTGGTCCCAACACATCCGTGCCGCAGACGACAAAGGGACGACTTACACATTGTTGGACGCCGCAGCCTTAGTTTCAACTGCGCCTCTAGATCTTAGCAACGCCAACCATGCACCAGACTTCACGGTGCTGAGCCTGTACAAGATCTTTGGGTTCCCAGACCTGGGCGCCTTAATTGTCAGACGAGCATCAGCACATGTATTCGACAGGCGCCGCTACTTTGGTGGTGGCACAGTTGAGATGGTGGTGTGTTTGAAAGAGCAATGGCATGCGAAGAAGGCAGACTCGCTTCACGAGCGTTTGGAGGATGGCACTTTGCCCATTCATAGCATCATGGCGCTTGACTCTGCCATCGCTGTTCACAAGGAGCTTTACGGCTCGCTAGAACGAATATCGCAGCACACAAGCTTCCTGGCTGCGAAGTTATATAACGAACTTTCCTCTCTGCGACACGGCAACGACCAAAAAGTCTGTCAGATCTATGCAGAACCCGGGGCTACCTACGGTGATGCAGCGATGCAAGGGCCGATCGTTGCATTCAATCTGCGTAATGAAACTGGTGGCTGGATCAGTAACGCCGAGGTGGAGAAGTTGGCGGCAATAAGGAACTTCCATTTGCGCACAGGTGGGCTTTGCAACCCCGGTGGCATTGCTTCTTCGCTAGGACTGGCTCCATGGGAGATGCACGAGAACTTTTCGGCTGGCCAACGGTGTGGCGATGAAAACGATATCATGCGTGGAAAGCCCACGGGCATGATACGCGTCAGTTTGGGAGCGATGAGCACACTAAAAGACGTGGAATGCTTCGTTGCCTTCTTATGCGAGTTCTTCGCACAAAGCAAGCCACCCAGCGCAACGCCGCCAGCTTCATGCGAAGAAGTTGAGATATCGACGATGAATCGTCTGCATGTGGAAAGCCTATCGGTGTACCCCATCAAAAGTTGTGCTGGATTCAGCGTGCCGCCAGGGCAAGCCTGGGAAGTCTTTCCTGAGGGGCTGGCTTGGGATCGTGAGTGGTGTCTCGTTCACCAAGGCACGGGCGCAGCATTGAGTCAGAAGCGCTTTCCAAAGATGGCTCTCATCCGTCCGACCATCGACCTTGCCGAAGGTGTGCTACGCGTCCGCCTGGCAGGGCTACTGAAGGGCACGGCTGCAGCTGATGAGATTACCGTACCTCTTTCTGCGGACCCAAGGTTGTTCGCAGATCACGCAGTGTATCGAAATGCCAGCGCCAAAGTGTGCGGAGATTCCGTTCAAGCCAAGACGTACAAGTCGAGCCAGATATCAGCTTTCTTTTCACAAGCCCTCGGGGTGGCTTGCAATCTTGCCCGCTTCCCAGCCGCTGGCAGTGGGAGCGGCTCTTCGCCTAGACACTCCAAAGCGCATCTGCAGAAGCCCAAAACAGCTCGTAGCATGCGAATACCCGGCGCTTATCCAGATGCAGCGCCCGTTGTACCAGGCGCATGCGTTTCTAAGCCGATCTTGCTGTCGAATGAGAGTCCCATATTGACGATCTCGCGATCAAGCCTTAACCGCTTGAATGAACTGATCAAGGCGGATGGCGGCAAGGCGGCGCAAGCAGAAGTCTTCCGAGCAAACATAGTGGTTGCAGAGAACCCAGACTATCCGCCAGGACTCGAAGACCCGTATGCAGAAGATGACTGGCGCTATCTACAAATCGGCGAAGAGTACTTCGAGATGCTAGGTGCTTGTCGCAGATGTCAGATGGTATGCATCGACCAGCAAACTGCGGAGCGGGACCAAGAACCATTCTCCACGCTTGCAAAGACTCGGCGCTTCGATGGTCGTGTGTACTTTGGTGAACATACGTGTCACGTTCCTATGGGAGACTTATCAGTTCTCAAGCAGCATCCCACTATCAGAGTAGGTGATGCTGTACAGCCGTTCTGCGACGACGAGATCAACCAGAATAGTCTTCTCTGGTCTCTCGTAGGCTGAGAGCGTTCCAACCTCCCCTCGGTGTCTAGAAGAGCTCTCGCATGGCAACTAAATTTGGTTACACTACGAATATTGACAGGACCTGTCATAATCTTTAAACGCTTCTGTCATGCATCTTGTTGAAGTCGTTACGCCTGGTCCAAGTCGCACACGATATTCGAGATGATTGGTGGGCGACGTTTGCAGGACCAGCAGTGCAACGACCCTGGAACGGACACGATCTATCGCACATGGCAACGGGAAGCATAGCGCTTCATCCAGCCAAGATCGCCACGCGTGCAGTGGGTGACAAGGGTAGGCGCTGCACATTGCGGTTTCAAGAATGATGTGCCCAAGGTACATGAACCTGTAGGGAGCTTCAGAGAGTGTTCTCCCGCACGGCCTGCGTGTTGACATAGGCGTGCCGCTGGCGTTGAGAGGCGCGCGCTCGAGGACGAACCAGACGTAGCCCTTGATTTGGTCAACGGCAGGCATTTCGGTGGCCAGGCGACGTGGGTACGGTAGCAAATGGAAGCGCGCGACATGTCTACACAAACATACAGATTATACAGCGGCTGGAAGCGATACATAAGATGGTTTAACGAGCCCTTGAGATCAGCTGCACAGCTTGCCTGCATCATCATCTTCGCCTCAGTTCTATTCCCGGCAACTATCGCTCAGGTAGCGTCCTTACGATCACTCCTTCTTCACAGCAAGACCTCATACGCTTGTCTCAGGTTCACTCCGCCAGACTATTTCAATCTCGTCTGACTACCTTTGCGAGTGCAAGCATTCCACACATCAACGCTTGCATCCCACTTCCGTGTTCCACGCAGCAAATCATAGGCTCAAACGTCCGCTCTGATCCCTCCAAACCTGCAGGGGCCGCAGACAGGTCACACGCTTTGGTTTCATTGTTCCTGGCCAATTGTATCGCTGAAGGGTGGGAGAGTTCACCAGCGCACAGGCCAGCCCCGGCGCTTACAGCGAGGTCTGATTTGCAGCGCCGCAGGAATAGGCGGCTGTTTGGCATCCCCGAAAAGACGGTTCCTCGTTAGGCCCCGCTCTGACACTGGCACTGGCATCTTGTTACGCGCCCGCCTATTCTTAGCTTAACCATACTCTACGGCCCATTCAGCGGCGGCCACCAACACAGCGCACGCGTCCGGCTAGTCGACACAATAAACACGACTCTGCCCGGCGACAGAAGTACCTGTCTTTCCGCTCTGCTCTATTTCATCACCTGTCCACCAAACTTGTGGAAGGCACAGCGCGGCCTACCCTTGCTCGCAGGACTTTCGACCAGAAGCCTCCAGTCTCTCGTTCACGGCACGGCAAACCTCACCAAAATGTCCACCACTACAGATGCGAAGCCGGCACTGGCACCTCTACCGTCGACTCTGAAGACACCTTTGTCTGCGACTTATCCGTCTGAACTCAAGTCACCCATGGTCATGTCTGCAACAACACCTACCTTCGCCTGGATCAAACGGGAGGATAGCTTGAAGACCCCCATCACCCCACCAACAGCGTACCTAGATTTCCTCAAAACCCTGTCGCCTGCTTTCATGAGCCCTATGTCTACTGGCACCAGTACCAAGTTTGTTTTCGAAGGTCGGCCCACATCAATCACATCTTCCGCTTCCAGCGGCTCTTTTGCTGCAACATCTGGGGCATCTGACAAAGACTCACCCGCAACTTCAAGATCAAGCAGCTGCAGTCGATGCGATACAAAGGAAGAGACTCCTAAAGACGAAGTTCCAATGTCTGCTCCACCTACCAAGATCAGGACTCAAACTATCACCATTCCACCTCCATCACCTTTCACACGGCCACAGTCAGCGCGCACACCACGACTTTACATTCCTCAGTCACCATTTTCGCCTGCAGCAGTACGGTCACCAAACAGCTCGGATTCTGCTACCAACTCAGCAACCTTCCCTACGGCATCACCCAAGGTCTGGGAAGCCGAGGCAAAGAGTGGACGATCTCGGCGTGTCAGCGTGCGTGAAGTTGTCACTCGCACAGTGACATATAGCAGCACACCAGTCGATAAAAAAGCGCCCAACTTCCCTCAAATTGACCCCGCACCGCGCGGCAAGAGGAGAAAGATCGAATAAACAATGGATGGTTACACGGCATGCCCGTACCGCTGCCTAGCCTCGAGCATGAGCGGGTGTGCAACCACCACATACGACACCACGGTCGAATTTCCTTTGGCGCTGACTGTCTCGGCGCCTACATGCACAATAGCTCCCCGCCATACATTCGCGAACATTTATGCATCACGATCACATCTTACTTTCATGACGATTACCGGAACACCCTAAATTAATGCCCGGGTCCCGGCGACTCGCTCGCACCACGCAATACTTTCAACTACCCGTCGACGTTCAATTCTCGGAGCTGGTGCACCCACCCACACATTTCCTTTTGTCTACCATTATCACGAGAAAATCTCGCTCTCTTATGATCTGTACGGTTTTATGAACCGAAGCTTCTGGCGCGGAAAATTCTGGTGTTGTTGGTAGCATCTTTTATCGCGGATACCTCTTGGTGCGCAGGCGCTTATTGGTGTGTTTCTGGCTCTCACTGGGATCGATGAATCCCGGATTCTTTCGATTACAAGATGAGCAGGTGCGTCTGGTAGAGAGGACGGTGTAGCTGGCAGCCAGGAAGCCACCAACCGAGTAGACTTTCAGAGGCTGCCCTTGGGGGGAGTAGACCAATCAACATCTTCATCAAACGCTTGCATAGCCGCAGCATTTGCACCTGCGACTTCGTTCACTATACTCCTAAAGCATCCAGACAACCAATGACCCTACAATCACGTCTCTGCCGCTGCAACCCCGCATGTGACATGTACCGATTTCGCGCATGTTCTGACTCTCACATGACTATTGACTCTCCCTCCTCGTCCCCATGTGCAGCCCAGTCACCACCTCGAAGTCTCCTAGGAGCGTTAGCTCTCCCACAGGCCGAAAACTTACTGCTATCAAGCCCAAGCATCTGTCGCCCCTAAGGTCACCACCATGACTCGCTCCAAATATCACTGTCCTGACTCGCACCGTTGCTACCGGTGAAGAAGAATGCAGGTGTCTCTTGCAGGGAACCTTCCCGCTTCAGCGCAGCCAATGAGCTCCCAAAGACAGAGTAAGGCAAGGGTGGGGTGAAGATGGGCGCTTAGCCACGAGTCTGCTCGGCAAGCCGCGAGCAGCACGCATGTGGCATGGACGCAAGGCCTCCTCGAATCATTCTCATAATCATTACTGCAGCTTTCGGATTGGAAAGCAGTACTGACAGCTCGTCAAGTAGAGACAAAGCGCGCTGCAACTACAAAGCCATCTCCTGCGTGTTCAAAGCGGCTGGAACGCGATCAGACATCGATGAGGTTGACATGCGCAAGTGAGCCTGCGTGTGCGAGGCACAGTCGATATGTACGTGACAGAGCAATCTGATCTGCAATTGCCGTTGCGGCACTCTGATTGGACGGATCAGGCGTAGAGATCCTGCATGCAACATCCTCCTTGGCTTAGTGCGTGGCCCTGTGCGAGCGGCATACTGCTCCGCTCATGGGAATTTGTTTTGCGGACAGGGAGGCACGTTTTCGGAACGGACGGGGAAGAGGGACGTGTGGCAAGCGCAGTGAAAGTGTTGAGCGGAGATGAGCTTGGAAGCTTTAGTGCTATGTCTGGTGTCGGACATGATCAGCGAATTCGTGATATCTCTATAATGGTAATGCTGCAGATGTAGCATAGCCCAATTGGCATCGACGAGGGATGCCCACATGCTCGGAACACGCTTACATTACTACAATCTGCTCTGTTCTACGTCCGTCTAGTACGGAATTCCGTTCGTGATCAACTGGAATCGATCATATGTGCCGGTACTGTAGCTACTTGCGCTCTTGCTAATCAAGCCACGCATATAATCAGCAGCTTCTCTCTCCGTTCTGTCGAGAACGAAACGATCACGAAAGTTCTTGATAGTTTCAGGCTTGAAGCACGGTAACCCACTATCCAGCATCAGCTCGACAATATGGCACAGGTGATCACAGTGCTGTCGAGCCGCGAGATAGGCTTTGATGGTGAGCTCCTCGAACCATCTGTACGGCTGGCTCGTGGTACTGCCACCCATGACTGCGATCATCTCGGCGGTAAGCTTGAAGGGCGCGCGCTCGAATTTAATGCCACCGGGGGCAATGTCGAAGCAGAAACCGAAGTCGATGTGGATGATATGGCCCGCATCATCAATCATGATGTTACCGTTATGTCGGTCCTTGAACTGTAGCAGGAAACTGATAACGCTGTATGCGGCCATGGATTTTACGAAGTTGCTGCGTGCGGTCTGGAAGCGGATGCTATCTTCGTTACCGTAGCGGCTAACGAAATAGTCGTCGAGCCGGTTGACGGCTTCGCGACCGAGCATGTCGCGTGAGATGGAGTTTGGCAGCACGTCAATGACACCGCAGCCTGGCGCGGTAGCCGTCACGCGGTAGGGGAAAACCCAGACATCGAGGCCGACGGTATTGAAGATGCCGCGGAAGGCAGCAATCATTTGCAGTGCGAGTACGTCTTGGCGGCAGTCATCACCGACTTTGAAGATGGCGCTGAGCCAGGTCTCGTAGGTGTTGCTCTTCTCGGGAAGCCCTGACCGTGACTCTTCCTCGATGTCCTCGATCAAACCGGTATCGGGCTTATTCTTGCGAATGCGGAATGTCGCCATGAAGGGAGTTTTGGCGTGAGATTGCAGTGGTTTGCCGGAGGTGCGGTCGATGCCAATGACCTGGCCATCAGGGTTACTGGGAAGGTATACGCCAACCTCGACTTCGATCTTGCGCAGCTCCTCTGCAATCTTCTGTTTTTTTACCTCCTTCGGCTCATGCAGGACGGAACGCAAGGTACCAGATATGCCAGTGACTTTATTGAAGAAGGCGAACTCTCGTTCATAGAAATAGTGGTCTTCCTTCGAGAAGCTGGACTCGAGACTCGTCATGACCTTGTCGAGTGTAGGCTTGACGGGATCAGGCTGTACGGAGTCAGTACATATGTTATAATATAGAGTCCATATCACTTACTATCTCTGAGGCTTCGTCCTTGTAGGCGTTCGCTTTCATATTCCAGATTATCTGATGGGCAAACAATTGAGAGAATTTAGCGGTCTCAATGATGTATCGCTCGACATAGCCGAGTACATCGTATCGAAGCGTTTGCACGATCTGATAGACATAAAAGAACATGACGTCTACAGAGTGGCTTTCGAGCGCTCGCATCGCGTACTGAATGATGAAGGGATGATTGCCGTAAGCTGGCATGAACAGCGTCACAGCAGTGATGGGGTTCAACGGCGCCCAGTAAAGAAGATGCTTGAGCTGGAAGGATACATCTCCAGGCAGTTGGTTGCCCAGCATGACTTCCAGGGCATCAGGCTCGTCCAGCACCTTATGAGGGAAGTTAAGCACCTGGAATCGTACCTCTGTCTGCAGGCGCGGCGACTGAAAGCGCTTGAGGAGCTGTATAGCGATGGCAGGGTTCTCCGCCCATGCAGTTTTGACGTGGGCTGAGACTGCAGCGTCTGGTAGACTGTTCCTTCCGCCGCCACCGAAATGGTGCTTCTTTCCGTTGTCCAGAGGGAATAACCAGACATTAAGGCGTGTCTGTTCGTTGGAGAGAAGGATTGACAGCAGATCCTGCTTAGCCTTGACTTGCCTCGAAGCTGAATCCGCAACAGTGGCCATCTTGGCAAGTACATCGAGATGGAATTGTACATCTGACAGTACCTGAGTTTCCGCTTTGAGCTGGAGGCGGTTGCCACCGTAGGACCATTGGGGTGCGTGGGCGAACCATGCTAGGCCTGCGGTCAGTAGGCGGTCCATGAGACGCCATTTGATGGATGATGATATTGTCGTGCTGTGACGAACGATACGTAGCGCAAGCAGAATGACATGGAAGTAGGCTTCCCTAGCTAACGGCTGGGAGCACCCCGCGCTCATGGCATCGAGCGTCACATGTATCAGACGAACGTACACACGCTCAAAGTCCGACTTGCTAAGCCGAGAGGCGCTGAAGTGACTCGAGAGAAATTGTACGAGACGAAAATGTGGTGCAATAAGGTTGTAGATCTGTTGCTGGTGCTTTGCCAGCGCTTCCTTGTCAGTAGCAGCAAACTCTTGCTTTCCACAAAACGGGTCTGAGTGCCTTGGAAATGTCAGTCGCGAGTCTACGAATGCAGTATGTGTACACACCTGAGCGCAGGACTGAAGAGACCCCTTCGCTTGCGAACCGTACTCTCGAAATTCTCGGCGATTGCGACCAAGACGCGGGACTCCATGCGAGGATTCTCCTTGATGACACTCGTCCACAATGATATGCCCAGCTTGATCGACTGCTTTGAGAAGACAGCAAAGGGGATGCCGACCAAGTGATGGACGATCGGTGCCTGGTCGCTCTTGACCCTGCAGAGCAGAGCAGCCGCTCGACGGAGGATATCACGCAGCTCAGCAATTGCAACGTGCTTGTGATGCAGCGTGCGCTGTTCGAGATCAACAAGAAGCTTGGTAGCATCCTGGATACTGCGAGATAGGTAGGTCGGCACGTACCCGTTTGGGTTTCCGCCATTGAGCCACTCTTCCTGCTGATCGTTACCACTCTCAAGGAACTTGTATTCTTGTCGTGTCGTATACTGTGTAATGAAGTCGGACGCGGTGTTGATGTTGATACCTTGACGCTCAATAGCGCCAAGACGCTGGTCGTTTCCGGGAATGACCGAACCCATCTCCAGGGCAAAGGATCGGCCCAGGGAGACGTGACCGTAAGAAGTCTCATCGTCGAACTCAGACAAGTATGTTTGAAGAAGACCTTTGATGTCCAAAGGAGCTGCCTCGATAACTCCCTTGACCCAAGAAGTAGCACGCTTGTGCAACGTCTCTAAGGTTGATCGGCGAAATACGTAGTCATCTGACAGCTCTACTGAGATGTCCGACTTCTTAGAGGTAAAGCTCGACTTCCAAGTGTATTCATCAGTTTCGCCCTCGAGGCAGCTGTACCACATGATAGATAGCAGCTCGAGAAGCGCAAATAGAGCGCTCTTTTGACACAACGTCGAAGGCACTTCGCGGATGATGATATCAGCGCATGCGGCTGCAGCTTGTTGGACTCGAGCAATGCGATGACAACAAGCAGCAAAGATCTGCGCAAGCTGTTGTGCAAGGTATGGTGTGGAAAAGGTATGATGCTGACCAGAAAGTGTTTTCGCCAAGTAGGTCCTGACGGCGACGAGAGTGATGGCAGACATGCAGTTGCCTACGGCACCAGTGCGCAGCTTAGGGTCTAAGAAGTAAGCGAGTGCTTTTGTACAGTCGCCTGTACTTGCACGCAATTCCTCAACCAGGTGAGCTGCGTTCAAGAATACGGCCTCCGGATAAGTGAGGGACTTCGTGTCAGCTTCGCATGATGGCAGAAGCTTGACCAGGCGTCGCTTTTGCTCAGTGGTATGTTCAGGAGATTTGCCACGGCGAAGCACCGTGTTCAGCTCAATGTCACTTTCTGACAGCATTGGACGCTCTTCCGCAATGAGGGACCTGCTGAAGCGAGCAAGCGTACGAAGCTCTTCGATATACTTCCTTCCGAGGTCAGAATTGGTATCGAAGCCGTGAACAACAATATTGAACCAAGCATCTCGTTGCAGATTAACAATTGCATCCTCAAGCTCGATTCCGTCAGCTCGTTGAGAATTGCGAGCAAGAAGGGTGGCCAATGGTTTCAACATCTGAGCAATCTCTTGCGCAGCCAGCTCAGTATCGCGCAGATGTTTGTGAGACGTTTCTTGCGCATCGCCCTTGCTGACGATTGTGTCCAGAAGATGTGTGAGATAAACCTCAAATGCTTCGTCGTCAGACACCGTTTTGGAGATGTTTAGACGGGCGTTCATGACCTTCGCTGTTGTCAGTGTTCATCGATTATCTCACTTGAACCAGACTTACAGCCTCAAGAGTGACGACATCGTCTTTGACAAGTGCATCATGACAAAGAGTCGCATAAAGCTTGAGTAGAGATCTGAACTCTGCTGGTGACGTGTGGATTCCGAGCAGAGCTGCATCGGTAATGATCTTAACATCGACAACTTTGCTTGCCCTTCCAATCTTCTGTACCAGCATCGACAGGGCCAGAGCCGTAATTTTCTCGTCTTTACATTTGCTCGCGACAGAGACGACAGTATCGACAATAGTGGTGTGCACATGATGCGGTTCCTCGACATCGCTGGGCGTGAGTGATATGGCGCTGCCGTTTGATTGATGCGCATAGATACCCGGGGTGCGCAGCGTATTCCCCGTTCCATTTAGAGAAGGCGATGTAGAGTTGGCGACAGCAGTAGCAGACCCTGCGCTGATGACATTACCGAGACTGTACAAAGTTGTGATGATGGCGTCTTGGGGTAGCAGGCTCAGAACCGCTGCAAGGGAGTCCGCTGCAACCGATGAAGTCCTGTGATCGAAGTTGGCCTGAACGATAAGCCTTGGAAGCGAGCGACCTAAATTTGGTGCGGTGGATGGAGACACCTTCGCCAAGATGGCCATGGATTTCAGAGCTGTCGAAGCTAGGTCGTAATCGGCACTTTGTGTAGGATCATTAAGCACAGCATCAAGCCAGCCGAGCAAGACGTCCTCGTCGGCGATGTCTTCGTCGTATACAGTACAGCATAAGTACGTTGTAATGATCTTGGCTTTAACCGAGGACGCTTGCCGTTGCTGCCATGCAGAGCCAACTCTTTGCAAGTAATCGACGTCGTTCTCCAGACTGTGCATCTCATCAACCGCAATCCTACTTAGGCCTTCGGCGAGTGCGTCCTCTGACGTATTCCCAGATGTGCGATTTTTATTGTATGACGCTTGTAAGTGGTCTAGAATAGACTCACGGTTTTTATGAGCCGGCGTTTCCACGAGCAACGATGCTGAAGCCACAATGACCTTCAAGAACGAATCATGCAGGATCATAGCACCCAGCGGGCGTCCAATGGCTGCATAGTGCTTGGTGCAGCGCTTCCATTCTCTCAAGGCGTGCTGGTGGGAGCGCGCGTTACGCGCAATCGACAGAGCGGTTTCGAAAGCGAGGAAGAATTGTTCCGATAGCGCTGACTTGACTTCTTGAACAAATTGGAGCCGATCATAGGCATTCCAGAATCTTGAGTGCTCAGCAGCGGCATCCAGAAAGCCTAATAACGATAAGCTGTGAGTAATGACCTTCGAGAGCTCTCCATCTGCCTCGAAATCAGATGTGTCATCGACGTCGTCGAGTTGTACCACCGAGAGCCTAGCAGCCGTAGCCGTCCATCCTTGTACAAAGCTTGCGAGTGCATTCGTGACCTTCGATCGCAGCTGGTCATGACGAGCACCGAGTTGCAGGATTGCAGAGGCAAGATTGTAGGAGAGGACTTCGTATGGAGAGGGCTGAATGCCTTCGAGATTTGGTGTCGGTAGCAGTATCTGCTCGTATATATTCGGTAGGTAGGTAGCTAGGCGATCGAGCAGCGGTACAGCAACCTCTATGGACTCGACGTAGGGTGCGGCTTTGCAAAGAGCCAGAACGGCTTCCAGCTCCGTGATCTTAATACCACTGGCATCACCCGAGGCCTTTGATGTGCTCGAGCACCGCCTGTAGAGTCTTTCGAAATCGTTGTTGGGCGAGCTCGGGATCTGCGCGGAAAGGCGGGCAAGCTTCTCGAGCGCGTTGCCTCGAATTGTGCGCCTAAACACGACGGTCAGTCACGAAGCTCTCTCCTTGTTTTGAAGAGACATACGCCATATCGTCGCGTTTCTCGAGACGTTGCGCGACACGATGCGCACGGCAAGAGGCAATGCGTGATTCTTCGGGGTGTGACGTCGAAATGCCCGGTGAACGTTCAGGGATGCAGGGTTCTGGCCGTTGGTTGGCGCAATGTCTCCCAGAACTCGGACCCACTGTCTTTACGACTTACGAAGTCCACATTCATACATTTTCACCATCCGCCGTTTCTTCAGTTAATGGAGGGCAGAGTAGTGTGCAGTTCATTATTAATTTGCTATGTTCTGCCCCCCGTACGACGGCAAAAGGTGGAGCGTCGTCATTCAAATGCCTTTCCCTACTCACGCATATCGGTAGCCTCGTTCTTCCAAAATGCCTCGAGAGCTGACAACTGCTTGCTGCAGAAGGTATTGTAGTATGTGCGGCACAAGCCATCTCAGACCCGACTGTCGTCGTGATCGCACAGGACACTGCACTCAGCCAGGCGCCGTGTACTCGCACCACGCGACAGCCTTTTGCGCAGCCAGAGAACACAAGATCTGTCGTTCTAGAGAAGCTGAAGCAAGTCTCAGTGCTGCCTCGATACCGGTGGATATTTTGGGCTTATGGTCAAAATTTCAAGGTGAAGTGGATGACCCAGAGTGGTGCAGGACGCCGCTTGCACCGCTTCCGGAATGGGCAACCTATCATCCAACAGTCGAACCAGAGACATGAAGCCTGAGAAACTCAAAATCTAGACTCTGGCTTCAACGCTGAGGAATATCACGAGGCTGGACAGCCTCGCTTAGACCACACCGTCCCTGCCAGGCCCCACAATGTAGAAGTCAGTTTCGTGGAGAAGCGTCCTCCCATAATACCGTACCCCACCCATCGCCACGAGGCACCCACTGTTGGAATGTGATCCGTCAAATTCAGGGCCGAACATCCTCCTGCTTGACAAGTCTTATCACTTAAGCTATTGGCGGCTAGCCATGCGCAAGCCCCTCGGATTGTGTGTTACCATGGTACTACGCAGCCTTGTTTCAACTGCCAGTGAGCTGTGAGCTGCACTAGCAAGACTGATTCCAAATTTGAGCTGGTGGGAGGAGCTTGCTGGTATTTTGACACGCGAATCCCTGGCCTAGACATACTGAAGGTATAGATCCGAATACCCGCTACCTATATGCGCAACTATTGTAAGTTCTTGGATGCCAAATAAGGCTTGAGGGAACAAGCCTCAATTCTATCCGTCTCTCAGCCACACGCCGCCTTGCTGACGGAAAGCCCCTGTTGATGAACTTGGGGACCCGGTTCTGCATGTATATACGTCTGTCCGTATTGTGCATGCACGCTTGAGCTTTGGTCAAGAGGTACACCATGACCTAAGTGCAGAATTAATGCCCATTTCCGCCAGAGATGCACACGCACACCTGGTACAAAGAAGCTCGTTTTTTTTGAACGATCACTTGCAGGAACATCACAAAGCACCTTCTGCTTGTGTTTGCATCTATGCAACACAACAACATAATTAGTTATTAGAAGCTATATAGAAAAGTAGAGAAGATAAATCTCTATCTATCTAGATACTTTACTAATTATATTATATAATTATGTTGTTATTATAGCGCATGCAAAAGGGGGGTCTTGGTAGTGTTTTTGCGAGTGATCGCTCGAAAAAAACGAGCTTCTTCGTTAGACAGTCCAGGCCTACGTAGTAGAGCGCACGTCCCATCTCCCTCAGCACATATCCAAAACCTCCTCTCGATCGACCAGCTCAGTGTCTCGACCGAACACCAGGTGACGAACTTGGATCGACACTGTTAATACATACCTCGTTGGTTTGAACATGGTAGGTCCCTGTCGTAAAAATAGGCGGAAGTGCGCTACCAAAACAGCTATCCTAAATCTTAGGGCGCATTTACCGATTTTCTTCTCAAGTTGAGGACATCTACACTGTACCATGTGGCTTTTGGCGCCGTAAGGTCCCAGTCAGCAGTAACACTGTCCCAACACTACAGCCTTGATGGACCTCTCAGCTCCTCGAGGGAAAGTCTATTTCCGTACTCAGCTTCAAGTATAAGTATGCACTTTGTCCGTCCCTTTCTCATCATCCAGCACCTCAGAGAACTGCACTCCTTTACCTTTCCACTATTCTCAAACACACCATGTTCGGCCCCAAACTTGTTGCCATCCTCCTCTCGACTGCTACTTTAGCAGCCGCTGCTGATCCTCAGTTGGACATTGCCGCCATTGATGCTGCTGGCCCACCACCTCAGCCGACCATCGCAACCAACGCTCCTGATCAGAAAGTGTCTTATGATGCTACCTCCGCCAGCGCTGCTGCCGCGGCAACCCAAAGTGCACAAGCATTCGACACCCAAGCCGGTTCCGCGAACGACTCGACGTCTGGTGGCTCGAAGGTGAAGCGTGCTGCCTGTGATCCGCAGTGGACTGGCAAAGGCTCTGTGCCGCTTCGGCCAGTGCAGCACCGACACCCACTGGCTACAATCTGGCTTTTAAAAATCTTCAAGCAGAGAACAATGCTCTAGGATACATGGGTTTCACTCTACTCGACACTTACGATACGAATCTCTGCGCCAGCAAATGTAACGATATCTACGGCTGCAATGCCTTCAACATTGGTGAGTTTCCTGACGTCAGACCGCAATCCAGCTCTAACTTGAAATGCAGCCTTCGAGCGCTCACCTTCGAAGGATCCGTCGCCGAAGGGCGGTGCATGTGATCAGCCTCCAACCACCACGTTCATCAAATGTGTATTCTGGGGTGGACCCGTCACCGCCGCTAATGCCGTCAACGCTGGTCAGTACCGCAATGAGTAAGTCATCATCATGTCTGCCATGTTTGGCGGGAATTCAGCTGACATGCAAACAATAGATACCAAGTAGTCATCGCAGGATCTAACGGTTACGTCAATAAGTCTTCTGATATCATTCCTCGCTACGGCCCAGGAAATTATCTTGACGGTAAGGCTATCAATGCACCCAACGACTGCAATGACGCATCTACCTACATTGGCAACCAGTACTGGAACGACGGCAAGCCTTTCGATACTGCTCGCTGTGCGGCCGCTTGTGAGCTATTCTTACCCCATAGCTTATAGCCTGAAGAGCTAACCATCTGGCAGGTTCCGCTCAGACGAAGGCGAACCCTACCACCCCATGCCGCTTCTTCAACACCTTCATTATCAACAAGAACAACCAGGCGCAGGGACAATACTGCGCCATGTACACCCAGCAGTGGTATAGCTCGTACGCCACGACAAGCCAGATAACTTACAACGGTGCAACATACCAGACATCCTACAGCTACAGCTACAGCGTTGCAGACTACAGTTACACCTGCGCGAAGGATTCCTTCGGCTGCAGCAACCGTGGCTTCTGCAACCGTTACCAGAACTATGCCCAAAACCGAAACAGCGATTGTTACTGCGGGTCTGATGCGGCCGGAGCCAATCTCTGTTGGTCAGCCTCGGGTATCTCCTGTGGCAACACACCTCGTTGCAACAGGAACGCTGACTGCCAGAGCGGCTATGCTTGCCTGAACGCAAACAGTTGTTGCGGCTACAGTATCTGTGTGACTGCTTCTGTGTGTGTCAATAAGAACAGCAAGCGCTTCATTTTTGCGAAGCGTCAACAAGAGCAGGCGGCTGATGCGGGTGGCAGTTGCACGCCGCTTTCGTGTCCCGATTCTTCTCTTAATCAGACTTCCTGATGCGACTAGACGGTCCATGAATAGTGTTTTCTCAACCATAGTAAGGCTTTGTTGCTTGCGAATCGTGGAGGGGAATCTATGCACTTCTCGGGTAGACGATATCAGTCTCTCGCGATTCTCTACACATCAATCATTATTCCAGGCCAATCCAGTGAATACTCTACTCAAACTCTCACAGTACTAATATAGATGGTCATGCATACCACACCTGGACTGAACAAGACGCATTCCACTCTACCCGCCATACATGGATCTAATAGAAAGCAAGATGCAACCCCCTCCTGTCGCTCCTGCATTGGCTCCAGCCGCGACTTCCCAGGAAGGTCAAGACATCACGACTGGGTCGTGCTTCAACTGCAAATGCGACATTCCCTGCACTCAAGCCAAGATCATCGATAACGTATTGAAGGCGGTCGGGTTGAAGAGCAAGGAGCATAAGGTGGTTGCGATTTGTGATTGCAGGTGTCACGGATTCAAGCAAAACGAAGGGGAAGTCAGTTAAGGGTACGATTAAGTAGGCATCGGGAACGGATTCATTTTTAAAGTCACGAATCGTGGAAATTGGGGTGAGAAGAAGGAGACGTTGGCAGTTTCATCAAGACAAGATTTGGATGCTTTGGAGCAGTCTGTAGCAATATGGTTACGAGTATCCGACCAGACAGTAGAGAAATGCGGCTACTACAGTTCTTGCGGTCATGCCATATGACCGGGAATCATGGGTTTTACATTTAGTCGTGCCCAGGTTTTCAGTTTGAACATGTATACACAGCGATAGTCAATTGCGATGTTGCCGGCTGCAGCTACCGCTCAACTTGCGGTCGTACAAGCGGGACCATCAACAATGAAGATCCCGTGTGTTCGTGTTTCGCGCGTTTCGCGTCCTTTCACTGCCGCATGTGGTACCACAGCGAACGCATTGTTATTAACCAACGCGCATTCTATCTTTCACCTGTGATCGGCGCAACATCAATAACCAAAGTCGCAAAACAGAACACGAAGACCACTCGCTCGACCTTTCCGCGTTCTTTGTCTGACGTGCATCGAAGTCGGGTTGCACGCGCGGGGCCTTGTCTGCACCATCAGCATGTCGGTCAATCTTGGGGAGCGCAGCATCGAGCCTGAAATACCAAACACCTCACCCACCCTCTCGGAGCAGTGGATGTCGACACCTCGATCAGACGTATCGCCACACTTACAATCGTACTCCAGCGCGGCAGGAAGGCGAAGAGGCTCTGTTGGGCATGGCTCTGTCTCCAGGCGAAATGGAACGATCAACATTCTGGAGAACGACAGTGCCGAACAAAGTCGTCGATCAAGCTATTCGTCATTCTCTTCAACACAGCATCATGCACCAGATTCAGCAAACGAACCCTGCCTAGATCTTCTTGACAGCCCTGTTATCAACGTTACATTTGTCAATACCAACATAGTCCGCGACGACTCCACACTTTTAGGAAGATGGCAGTGCTGTGAGTGTCGCCGAGGTCACGGTATCTACCGATTCGAAGAAGGGCAGCACTTGATCAGTATTCTGGCCTGCCTGTGTCCACATCGTTCATGTAAGAACTGCACGTTCCAAGGCAGAATCAAGTGCTTCGCTCCTATATACGATATCGAAGGCTCAGCGCTAATGCCAATCACCGGAGATCATGGGCAAGGGATGTACAATGGCATCGTTTGCCGGCGCTGCGGCTTGTCCTGGCAAGCGCAAGAGGCCAGTGTGCCGAGACGACGAAAGTCCCTTAGACAAAGACTCTCAGTCCTACCAAAGAAGGCCAACCCGATGCCGACTCTACGCCATGCGCGTTCGATGATTCACCTTGGAGTTCCTCACGACCCACAGTCAGACGACCGCCGCCCAGGCACCGCATTACCCGTGTCTCGGTCGTTCATGAACCTCCGGTCAGTGTCTGAATCTCAGGCGAAAGAGCCTAGGCTCGAGCAACAGGCGCCAGGTATTCAGGTACGATTTTACGGGATCCAATGCACGTGCGGGCACGTTACAGATGAGCGTGACATCTGCTTTGTGTTCCTCGACCTGCCTAAGTTTCAAAGCGATGGTACTATCAGGACTCAGACAGGGCACGAGGTCATGCACTCCCCTGAACCACCTTATCTGCCCATATTGCGAGAAATGGGATATGGTACGCCTAACTTGCATCTGAAGGGTGGAGTGCATCCAAATCCACTCATGAGTAACCCGGTGCCCTGATAATTATGCCGCAGGGCATGTCCCTCTCCAGCATGATGACAAGACCTGATCAATGTCTTTTCTTTGGCAAGTTATAAGCCATGATACATGATGCGTAAGCTCAGATCATTTTTGGTATTCCGTTGGGACGCTCTAGGAGCTTTCAGGCACGTGAACTTCAGGGAGATGGAAAATGAAAGTGGATGCCTGAGGTTCTGGAGGCTGAAGCGATGTTCCAGGCGTGCGATGTGGTCTATTCGGTCCTGCATCATTCTATCCAGGTCAGCGAAGGTCGTATACAGAGCTGAGGCAAGCTTGTAAGACGGGGTGATCACGGTCAGCCTCAACAGCCTGTTGCCCATTCAATCTGGGCTCCATAAGCCGTCCACTGTGGGCGCCAAAATATCAGAAGATAGCCAATTCCACTGAAACATCTCAGCCTCTGCTTGCTTGTTCCAAATCATGCGCACTCGGAGAATACATTCTATCTTTTTAGAAGACAAAGGCATTCTTTCGAGATCACCTCTTTCATGGATCAAAACCAGTTTTCAATCATCTCAGTCCTAGCATACCCTTGGGAAGCACTTCTCGTCAGAGTCGTGCTAGATTCGTTGCCTTCACGGCGCGGCCGAAAGATGATGCAGGTACACCCTGGTAGCCTCGTATTGCGTGCTGACACAGTTGTCCTACATTGTTCGGTCTATCAAATTCACCTGACTTGAAAACGACAAGCTGTGTGGAGTCGAGGCTGTACTTCCATAGACGGTATGAGCGGCCTTGCTCGTCAAGGATGGCATGCAGAGCTCCATTGTGTGCTGTCCGTGCCAGGTTCCGCACGTTTGCTGAAGCGCGCGCGAAACTGCTTTCATCGGCCGTCACCTCACGTCGCAAGCCTGTGCTATCTTGGGAAGCAAACACCGGTGGTTCTTAACACACCGCGCCGCGCCGCGCCACGCCGAAACGCGATGTTGTTCTCTTTCTTTGTGAACGTCAATGTCCGTTGCCGTATCAGTATCGAAGGGACAAAGTGTGCCTTTCGGTCAGTCCTGTGACATAGCCACCAGACTAGTCAGTCGTAGTTCTTTCTGATGGCAATATGATGGTCTAGCAACAGACGGTGTAGTGAGAAGAGGCTAGTGAGAAGAACGTGCTCATCAAAAGGGCGTGGTGGCTGAGCCAAGCGCGCGGCACGCGATTGGCCCACTCAGCCGAACAGGATCAACATTGCCAAAGCCCCTCGCCTTTCGGTATTAGTGATGGTGCCTCAGGTCTCTACCGCGGGGTCAGGGGGTCTTGATGCATGACGGTTTGTTGGCGCCTTGAAAACCAATACAGCCTTGTGAACACAGCCAGGTAACGATGGCGCCCTGGGAGCGGTCTGCGACGAGCCAACAAAGCGTATATAGATCAATGAATAAAGGAACAGGTTTACATTCCATTCAGCCATTCAATCTCCCATTGACCTCCTGCTCGACTTCGACTAAGATCTGTTTGCAGTCAGACAATCGCGCCTTCTTACATACGGTACCGCTATCAGTCATGGCACTAGTCTTAAGGCGCGGGAACACCCCAGCCCTCAGCAACGTCGAACCTCCCACTTTCATCTTACGCGAAAGATCAACGACGTTTCCAAAACGCTCCCATAAGGCACACAGGAGAGTGCACCAGATTATGTGTCATTTGCCAAGATCAAAGACCTCTATTCCAGTCAGGCGACACAACGAACGGGCTGCAAACAACGTCACAGACCAAGACTCCGCGACAGCTATGGCTCCCAAGCGAGAAGCAAAGCCAAAGGAGCTCGGAGAATGTCTGATGTGCAAGAGGCCATTCGAAGATGACGAACAGAAAGCTTCTAAGATCGCAAGAAAGCCTGGCGCAGTCGACATAGATGCAGAAGTCGTGGACACCATGAATCAGCTGCCTCCGTACCCAGATCCTCTTCCAGTGCAGCATCCAAAGTTTGAGCATAGCTTGCCACCTGAGAGCCCTAAGTACATCGGCGACAAGTCTCTTTTCTTGGCAGGCAGTATTGAGATGGGGAAGGCTGTCCAATGGCAAAAACAGATGGCAGCGACACTTCAAGATCTACCCATCACGATCTGCAACCCGAGGAGAGGCCACTGGGATCCGAATGTGACCAAGTCAGCAAAAGATGAGGCTTTCAAGCAGCAAGTCGTATGGGAGCTTTCCGCATTGGAGAAGGCGGATCTCATCTGCTTTTTCTTCGACGCGAATACAGTCAGCCCCGTCACCATGATGGAGCTCGGTCTCTGGGCGAGTTCCGGCAAGGTTATTGTGTGCTGCGACTCAAGGTTCTGGCGCGCAGGCAACATTCACCTGGTTTGTGAGCGCTACAAGGTCCGCTTTGTCGAGACGTTCGAGGAGCTTGTGGATGTTGTCAAGGATAGACTTATCAAGGACGGCCTGAAACTCCAGTGATGACGACCCGGCAGATACGTTTTCCACATCTTAAATACCCGGTCCATTGGCAATCCTGGAGTTGGTGGCGCATGGAGTTCAAGAAGATTAGAAAGGATTTGAGTCGCGAGATTTGTTTTTCCAAGCGTTATACAAACAGTTGTTTAGAGTCGCAGGTTGCTTGTACTGACGCGCGTGTGCTTAGGCTTGTTCTATAACTGTCTATGCATAAACATAAACTAGAAACGTTTCACACAGCCTCCGTCTGTTCATCAGCGCTTGAGTTCCGCATGTATAACTGCACATGTCTTTCTATTGAACGGAGCGTCCAAGTGCATGGGAGCGCAAGTGAATGTGTGGAGTTAATGAACCGTATTTGGCAAGTTTAGTCCCACCAAAAGCGGCCGCTCGTTCTGCTCGTGTGCTGGTATAACTGCCCTCTTTGGACCTGGTTCAAATAGACACTCCGCTTTACAGCAGTAACCGTGACATTGACCAACACTATCTGCGTCGCCAAGCTGTCCAGTGGCTACTGGCATACGACTGCAATAAGTCTGGAGATCTCGACCGGGTTTTCGAGATCTTGACGATGTACCCTAACGTTGCAGTTCACATCAGCCAACTGACTCGATAAAGACCCTCGGCGGACCCTTCGAGTCTGGTATCCTCGATCGCACAGTATGCTAGAGCACTTCGCCCGACATGGCTCCAAAAAACGAAGCATAAAGCCATCCTGACCCATTGCTGCCATAAGTCGACTTTCACAGGAAAATGAGGCGATTTCAGACATAGGGTAAATAGACCCTGGAAGGAACTGACCCAGAGCAAGGAGGCTATGGACGCCAGCAACAACATCATAATCGTGCCCCTGCAGCGCACAGCTCAGCCTATGATATTACTTCATGCCAGGGCAGACGACGTATGCTCAGTCCTCAGCAAGTCCAGCTCACGTGACACTGTGACCAGAATCCCACGTGAGATCTAGCTCGATTGCCCTCCACCCACCACAGCCACGGCCAAGCAGCGTTTCAGGATGCGGTGGCCGACTTCCAGCTGAAACGGAAGATATCCCGCCTTGACGATAATAGTAGATCACGCCAGACCAGTACTTGAGGCTACTGCGTGCCATACCAGCTGTCTATGGCAACGTCGCCACACTGGCGCTTCCTGAGTCTTGCAAGGGTGTGGTAGGAGAGTCTCGCGAGCACCACTTCCCGAAATCATTGTGTACTGCCATGAGCTAGTCCAAGTTGACGAGTGATACGTTATATGATGGTCTGGAGACGTGCAGAGCCCAAGCTAGATGTTCATGCCTGTACTGCACGAAGGACTGTAGTCGCTGTCAGGAATATGACATACGTGTGTCAGGCGTGCCACTGTACCCGTACGCTCTCCCGTCCACCCTTTTCGAAAAGCTTACGTCGCTTTCACAAATGTATTGCGTGTGTTTCTCTACCCTCAATCCATCGCCTTCCTCTTTCCAGCAGGCTCGAGGTCCTCATCTCCGTGACCCCAGCTCAAATCCTCTCACAGCCAGTCATTGCGACCGCATTGCATTCAATCCTCCTCAACCTCAAACCCCACCCTAACCCACAAACTACACCCCCCACAACCCACAAGCACCTCCTTCTCGCCCCTCTTCTCCGCATCCTCGAGATCTTCCTCCAAAATCCTAAACCCCTCTCCATCCCCACACCGACACTCCCTTATCCACTCGCCCTCGGCCGCACCCCGCTCCTCAAAATCACTCAGATCCAACACATCCAGTCCGAGAACAAAATCCGCGCTGAGCGCCTGCACACCTTCATTCCCTGCTGCGCCAGCGCTCGCGTGCAGGACGTGCGGATTCCTCAGCACCCAGTTATCGAAGTCGGTTCTGGTCTTAGGGTCGTCGAGGACGCGGTATGCTTCCTTTACGTCGTCGACCGTGTAGCTCCGCACGGCTTGGTTGACGGGACTCGAAGCGGATTTCTTGTCTGGATGCGCCTTGAGGAGCGCGATTCTGTACGCGCGCCGTAGCTCTGCACTCTTTGGTCGCGCGTTCGGTGGGCTGGTGCTGGGCGCGCTGAGGCCGAGGACGTGGTAGTAGTTCTTCGTGTACGGCATCCTTGCTCGGCAAGGCCGGTCTCTGGATGGATGGGTGCAGTGAGTGCGCGCGTTTGTTTGCCTATGGCTCGAGGTGGATGCGCTGACAATTTGTGGTACGCTGACCGTAGACTCGTGTGGTTCAAGACATGACCACTGTTTTGTACTGAGCCTCAGAGTAACTGCGTGCTTCTTGAGGACATGATTCCAGACTTCAGTGCTCGTGGAGGCGGGGAAGAAACGCGGTGGGGGAGTCGATTCATTGCCAAACTTTTTTGTGGGGCAAACCAGGCCCATGGAACAGCAACAACAGGGTCTCGTGTTGGCTCCCTGCGATGCTTGACATTTCTGGGTCTACATCCTCCTACTCATTTGGCTGCACACAGTGAAGGCATATTCGTGCCTCACATCATCTGTCTCTATGGCAGATTGTGTGGCTTGATCACTATTTAGCATACGACGAACACGACGTGCATCAAGCACAGGACGACCAACAGTCACTCTATACCTCTCAGATGTATTACATGATACAAGAAACACCGGTTTGAGCAAGTGCAAATCCAGAATCCCACGACGGTAGAGTAGATCACATAGACACAGTCAAATCAAATGACAGGGGAATAGGGGGATTGCATTGAGGAACCGCGCCAAACTCTTCCACCTCCACACACAGTATTAGCGCCCTCTGCACAAAGGATACCAAATATGTAGGCAGTCGCGCGATGAACGTGACCCCAATAGACTGCATGCTTGATGGAGACATTGCGGGTGATACAGGGGAGTAATGGGAAACACATCAGTCATGGGGAATTTGACCATCCGACCCGCTCGCTGGTAAAGCCAATTTTCGAAATCACAGGACACATACAACTCCGTAGGACGCTCGCTGCCGTGGCAGCCTCCTTCGTCTATCCGGAACTAGGAGACGGTGACTGGCGATGAACCGGTCGAGAGAAGTAGGAACTGCTTAAGCGGCAGCGGGAGCAGCAGCTGGTGCCTCCTCGCTCTTCTGCTCGGTAGGTGCGGCGGCCTCGGCATCGGCAGCCTTCTCCTCCTTGGGGGCGGAAGAATCAGCGGCCTCAGCCTCGTTGCCATCCGATGATGTCCAGAGGGTGAGGTTGTCACGGAGAAGCTGCATGATGAGAGTGCTGTCGCGGTAGGACTCCTCAGACAGGGAGTCGAGTTCAGCAATGGCATCGTCGAATGCCTGCTTAGCAAGGTGGCAAGCACGGTCGGGCGAGTTCAGGATCTCGTAGTAGAAGACCGAGAAGTTGAGTGCCAGACCCAGGCGGATGGGGTGAGTGGGGGTGAGCTCGGTCTGGGCAACATCGGTGGCCGTCTTTGCAAATCGTCAGTCATCTGATCTGCGTTTGCGCATATCTTCATTGCGTCATACCTTGTAGGCCTCGTGTGCGGCAGTCGCAGCGACCTTGCGCTTCTCGCCGGAAGCGAATTCAGCGAGGTAGCGGTGGTAGTCACCCTTCCTGCCTGGAGTCAGTCGTGCAAAGATGTTGATAGTCGCATTCCGACGTACATCTTGTGGTAGAAGACCTTAGACTCGCCAGACTCGGCCTTGGGAATGAGAGACTCGTCAAGGACGTTCAGGACATCCTGGCAGACCTGCTCGAGCTCGGTCTCGATCTTCTGGCGGTAGTCGCGGATGGTGCCAACGTGCTTCTCAGAGCCCTTGGACTCCTCCTTCTGCTCGATCGAGGAGATGATGCGCCACGAGGCACGTCGTGTGCCAACGACGTTCTTGTAGGCGACGGACAGGAGGTTGCGCTCGTCAACGGTGAGCTCACCGCCGATCTGCAGTGGGTTAGGTCAAGTCATTTCGCGCTGCAGCGTCGTTGCGGCCGCGTGCTGGCACAGCTGGCGGGCGGTGTGGGCATACCTTGGCAACTTCCTGCAAAAGAATCAGTATATGAATCCAAACATGTGTGAGTTAGCTGTCGTCGACTGACCTTCATGTACGTAACCATCTCTGCGAGGCACTCCGTTAGCTTGCGCGGCCGATACACGGGGCACGCTAGCACTTACCATCGTAGCGCTCAGCCTGTTCGCAAAGCCTGGCGAGGAAAGTCTTGCTATTGCGACGTCAATAAGGCGGTCGTGCGGACTCGGCGGGCGTCGCTGCGTACCTCTCGCGCTGTTGGTGCGGTCACGTCAGCCTCTGTTGACAATCATCGTAGCCGGGGGTTGAGCGCCAGAGGGGCATGCCGCCGGGGAGCAACGGCGGGGAGGGCGCAGATAAAGGGTCACGTACCTCGTTCGCCATTGTGTCGGGTGTGTGGTGTACGGGGGTACTGGTAGAGAGAGTCTGGGTTGGGTGGAGATGTGTTTGGAAGGATACAAGGCGGTGTGCTGGTGAAGTTCTCAGAAGAGTTTGTCGAGTTGTTTTGGGAAGATGGGAGGAAGCGAGCGGCTTCCAGGTGAAGACGGCGCCAAGGAGCGACTCTACCACCCCACTGCGCCTTCTCCAGAAGCCGTTTCGCTCACATGCCCTGCCTGCCTGGCCGGCCGCGAGGCTGCTTGCCCTGTACACGCTTCTTGTTCTCAGAGTCTATCTGGCCGCTCCATATCACTATGTATTCTTGGCAATGAGGGGTCCATAGGCCTAGCTGCGTGGCTCTTTGTGTGTATACAAACAATCGGCACACCTGAAGCTGATCTCCTGCCATGCGCAAAAGCGCCGCGGCATTGCTGTCCTGCCCAAATCTCTGCTGCCGCCCTCGCCATCACGACGCTCAGACTCGCTGTCGCACCAGGTCACGCTGCAATGGGCGGCTGCCAGCGAGCCTGGCTGATGAACCATGCCACGTTGGGGGCCAATCAAGCATGGTCGTAGAACAGGCTAGAAACCTGGACCACTCGCAGGCGTGAATCTTGAACCACCGCCCATGAGTCGTGTCACTTCAGATAAATGCTGCATTTGCCAGAACCTCTCGAGTGCATTTCTTCGATCACAACGCGGAGGTCGATGCATGAAGATCTTGAGACACTGGACGAAGCAGGTTGCCTGTTTACAATTGCATCATATGAGGGGCAGTTCGCCTCCAGCGTTGCAGCAAATGCCGTGCTTTCCTGATACCAAAGCAATGGGAGTGCTGGTGTACCACGTTGCGTTGTCCAGGCCTGTCGACGGCTCCCCTTCCGCTGCAGCGCGCATCCACATGCAGCGCATACCTGGTGCATGGCTGCTGTTGCACGTGATGCAGGGGCGTGCTGGAGGCCTCCGCGGTCGCCGTTAGCCGTTGCCCTGCCGGAAGCAGCCCGATCATTTGAGACAGCCCTACGTATGTCTCCAGCGATCCATCCATGTGCGCGACTCATGGTTAATTCGAGCACGATTGCTTCACATTAACAAACGCCAAACACCGAGCATGAGCGCGGCAGTACCCGTGCAAACACCCCTGCGACCCCGTTAGCAATGCCGTCATGAGCCACACAACAAACTGCTGCCACGTACATTAACCACTGCAATGTCGAGAACTTGACTGCCTCAAGCCTTTCCCGCAGCTGCGCCGTCTCCTGCTCGATCCGTGTCTCAGTCTCCTTCAGCTTGAGTTCCTGTACGTTTGCCTCCTCCCTGATGCGACCCTTCTCCAGATTCAGGTCCAGCCGTACAGACGCTTGCGTGCGCTGTATCTCGTCTCGCAAGCGTGAGTTAAGCTTAGCCAGCTCGTTTGTCAATCGCTCGTGCGAAGCGCGAGTCAGCGAAGACTCCGTCGAGTCGGCTGTCATGAGTTCAGACCGCAGCTTGGCGAAATCGACTTTCTGCGTGTACGTGGCCTTCTCCTGATCTTCACGGAGAACCATGGTTCGCGTGAGATTTTGTATGCTGCGAAGCGTCAGCCCGTTTTCCCGCAAATGCTGAGAACCGCGACGCACCTTTCTTCTATGACGTCCCCCAGTACCCTCATCATGCCTTCCGCTTGCTCATCTGTGAAGCCCTCCTCCTTCAGACGCTGTACAAACTTGAGCGTGTCGAAGTGGTGATCCTTCCATTGCGGTGCGGTGGCGCTGAAGTTGCGACGAAACTCGAGGGCAGATCTGTAGCCACCAGTAAAGTTACCAGACTGTTTCCGAGGTTCTGGTGCTCGTTGTCGTAACGCTGTGGTAATAGCGCTCGTGGTGCGTCGCTCAGGAGCTGTTGAAGAGCGATGCCGCCTCGCCTCAGCTATGCTTTGTGCCGCAGACCTTATTGCAGTCGAAGCTCCCCAAGAAGTTTGCGGGAGCAAAAATCGCGGTATCGCAGTTCTCGAAATCATAGGTGCTGCCATTGTGGTGTAGCGGTCGTGAACGCGATTGTCCGTAAGAAAGCGTGTTGAACCGACACGCGCTAGCTGCACCGATGTCATCCAGGCTGTCACTACCTAATACAGAAAATGTTCCCGACTTCGGCAGAACTAGAAACCTTCAAAAGATTGCTTACGCACTGCTGTATCCTTTCGTACTCGGATCCAGCATCGTTCGCATATCTTCAGAAGGGAGACCCGATGGCTATAGTGTACCAAAGACCTATAGAGTTGAGAGAATTCAACATGACACACGATCACCATTGTTTCATTACTATGCAACCGCTGGAACGCAACAACAAAACACTAATACACAAGCTCCATACTCTCAAGCTGCTCACCTGCCATACTCCAGGCTCGGTACAATGACCGGTCCATATTTCATGGGCGCGCTGTAACCACCGTCGTTCTGGACCATGAAGTCCACCGCCAAACTCAATTTCCCACTACCGTGCCCGGGTACTGCCTGGCCAAAAGTGCCGTTGACGATCTCGGGGTCGTAGATGACACACGCGACGTAGTTCCTGCGGCCCATGAGGCGTCGGTATTCGCGAGGCTGACCGTTGACATCCTGCGTGAAGATTTCCATCATGTCTTCTTTCGTATCTGTTGGCTGCTGGCTGCTACGATGACCATTCTGCGGCACGTATAGCGCGCGGTTATTGTGCAACAGTCGGAGCACATAGTTGCTTGGTGGGCCGTTGACGACCGAAGACGAGATGATCTGATACATCGTCTTGTGATCCTGCGGCTTGGCTGGGTCGTGCACAAGTCCCGCACCGCAGCAGTCGACAGCTCCCGAGAAGAATGTCATTCGTAATGATTTGTTGTGAGCAATGCCCTGTAATGTGCGAATCAAGTATGTGCGCTCAAGGTCCTAAGATTGTCAGTGTGGCTCGCGCATTGGGTGATGAGAATGCTTACTTTCGACTCATGAGTCCACATATCTCTCAGCTCATCAAGCAGATCAATCTCTCCAAACGGACTCAAAACGCCACTCATCAGACCAGACTTACCAACAGCCTTCTTGATCGAGTTGAAGCCGTCGCCAACGACGCTCTTAGCGCCAACAACTCCAGCAACACCGGCGGTGACCTTGCCAAGCATGTTGAAGGTACCCGTAACCGCCTTCTTGCCAGTCGCCATTGAGTGAGCAAGATGTTCGACAGACTCCAAACGGGGATAGACGACTGGCACTGGGATCATCCAAATGCAATGCTGCACGCTCGGTGGTAGTGTTGCAACCTTGGGGAAGATGCCTTGATATGTCGGTCCAGCCATGACCTGATGGGGATTACGCTCAGACCGACAATCCGCACCGACGACCGTGACGCATGGGCCAAGATACTTGATGAAATGCCACCCAGTGCCAGTAACGGTGAAGAGGTCGATGTCATTGCTGACATTGCGAAGGATCTCTAATGTAGTGTGGTGTTGGAAGAGCAGGTACATCTCAATACCAAGTCGCCCGATGTTCTTGAACATGTTCGAGAATTGCATATACTCAGGATATGAACCAAAGCCATCGAAGCTGCGCACTGTCAGTAAGGTCGGTGATCCAAGCACAGGGCTGACTTACATATCATGGTCGTCGAGCGAAAGAATATGCGGGATCTGAGCAAACGCTTCTCGCAGGTTGGGCTGGTCAAAGTGGCTCGTATAGTAGTGGAAGTAGGCATGGCAAACCTCCTCTTCGTGCTTTGCTGTCCAAGGGGCATTCTTGCGCGCTTCTTTGCCGCTTGTCGCAGTCCACTGCTTCAGCAGGGGGATTTCTTTCCACAGCCTATCCGCGTAAATCTGCCCACCTAGACCTAGTTGCACGTGGAAACCGCCACATTCTGCATTCTTTTGTAGGATGTCTTTCCACATGAGACCTACACCGCCAAGTTTGTTTCTCTCATTTGCGCTTACGTTCAGCGCGAAGTCGTTACCAGAATGTGCGATGAACCTCCAACTAGTCTCGTGACGGCCAGCGACCAGGAACTCGTAGCGGGTGCAGCCAAGATGCGAGGTGATGGCGTAGGTCCATTTAGCTGCATGTTCTTCTTCCATGCGTAGGTCGATGTCGTACCGGTAGAAAATCCATGTTTGATGAGTGTAGATAGGATTCGCCTTCAGCTGTCGAGGGTTTGGCGACAGGTCCTGGCTCTGGTGGATGTGGATCGTCGGAGGGTGAGGGGTGTTCGTGACAAGTAAGATCGATCCCAGCCACAATCCACGCTCAAGGTCCATGTTCGTATACCTGAGGTAGGGCCCAAAGTACACGCCATTGGTGGGCTGTACCTTGTAAGTGTCGACGCCCGCCGTCGGCGGCGGTCCTGTGAAACCTGCCGCAGTCGGTGTTGCAAGCGGCGCCATACCGAAATCGCTAGAGTAGCTGACCGTCTGGGTAGGGAACCCAGGCGAAGCTAAAGGTTGCTTGCCAAAAGTAGGGGATGCAAGAGGGTTGACAAATGTGCCAGTCGGCGACAGTGGCTCGTTCAAGTTTAGTGGAGTAGGGCCCTTAGGGAACTCCCACTGTGTAGACTGACTGGGCAGGTGAATGTAGTAGTATTGTCCCGAAGAAGGGTCCAGGTGCGCAATCCATCCTTCAGGCAGAGGCGGTGGAGACGCTGGGCCAACGCCCGGAGCAGGACTCGGTGTGTGAGCTGGCTGAGATGTCTGGATTTGTGGCACTGCGTGTTGTGTCGACGGCGTTGGCGAGACGAGGTTGGTCGGCTGTGACGGTCCTGCCTGTTGGGGTCGTGGGTCGTTTGCAAAGGCAGGATGGCCCTGCATAGGATCTGTCAAGGAGACACCCTGAGGGGTGGGAAGTGGATGCTGCCCTTTCTCGTTCGGGTATCGCTGTGCTTGCTGGGCATTTGCCTGCTGAATGCTCGAGTACGATGGTGGTGGTTCCTCGTTCAGATTCATACGGCCCATGTCCTGTGCCAGGGGATGTTCTGGCCTCATGCTGCTGGGAGGTGGTGACGACACATTTCCACCACCGCCCGGTGCCAGTGGAAGGGGGCCTTGTGGAGGTGTGCTGGATGCACCGGGTTGTGCCTCACCCATTCCCTGGTACACTTGCGGCTGGCCGTATGGTGTCTGCCCAGGCTGCTCTGTTGGTGTCCAAGGTCTCCGCATGGGTTGCTGCTGCTGCTGCTGCTGCTGCTGCTGTTGCTGCGGCTGGCTAGGAGTAGGCGAGCTGATGACCGGTCGAGGCTGCTGGTTCGCATAGACTTGGTTTCTTTGCGCGGCCGCTGCATTTTGGGCGCTCTGTGCTTGCAAGTTGGTTAATGTCGACGTTCCCGCTATTCCAGCAGCTGCGAATCGGGCCTCGATCCCTCCGCCAGGCGGGGGAATAATTGGAGTCTCGGGAGGTGGAGGCGAGCCTCTCTGTGCTTTCACGGTCGATGTGGAAGCTGTCGAGCTCAGGCGGTTGATGCCCCCAGGATTGGGGATATTAAGTGCTTGCGGCGCTGGCTGGCTCGAGGATGCGCCTGCGGTTGTGTTCGAGCTCGGCGGAGGCCAATACTGCTGGTGGTACTCGGGAAAGGGGTTTGGATCTGTGCTGCCCTGTCTTTGCGGCGCTTTCGCAAACAAGCCCTCCTTGTCTGGTGTTTCTGGCCCCGGCGAGTCTGGGAGCGGCTTGGGCGCAGTGCCTCTTCGCTCCGCCAGCCTCGAGGGCTGGATCGACCCGTCTTGATTTCTGCCTCCATAGCCTCCTACGCTCGGTCTGTTCGGGTCGTTCGCATCGAATCGTGCGCGCGACTCTGGCGACAACGGGGCCGGTGCGGCGTTTGAGCTTCGTCGGCGGCCCTCCGGCTGTGGCGGAGTCGCGTTTCTTGCTGGCCGTTCGCGCTCACTGAGCGGGGTGTATCGACCCTGATTGAGGACGGGAGGCCCATTGTCCACCGGATACGGGAGAGGCGCTGTAGGAGGAGGGACCGTGGGCGGACTCGAAGGCGGCGCAGGGAACGAGGGCATGGGCGGTGGGCGCGAGAAGGCCGGCGGCTTGCTCGGGTTGCCAGCCGAGTCCGTTCGTGGTGGCGGGCTCTTTGAGGTTGGCGATTGCTTCTGTATCCTCAGGGGCCCGACTGTGGGTGTGTTCGAGTCTCCCTCGTACCGCAGGAACAGCTCCTCCTCTGGCCTGCCCTGCTTACGGCCTTCCATCCTGTTCTGAGGCTGTGACTCGAATGCGATACTGCGCTCTCTGTGTATGTGCTGCTAGCACAATCAAACGGCACTCGAAGCTTGGGTCACTGGGAGACGGGCGTGCTAGCTGCCGCAGGGGAGATAATAGGCAGGCGCATGGAGGGGTAGTGGCAGATGACGTCGGGCGACAGGTGCGCAGCAGGTCCCTTCTCATGGACAGGGGCCGGTGAGGATATATGTAGGGAGCTGGAAGACCGGCAATGCGCCTGATTCCTGCTGCCGTTCGAGCGGATCGAACTTACGTAGCCTGTCTCCATGACTGCACCTGCAAGATATTGGGCTCTGCTGCTCTCGCACGTCTCTGGGCTCTCATTGGTCGACTACTCTACAGCCGCCCGCCAAGTTGTGACTGGTGGTCTCTAAAGCGGCCGCAGGGCGGCTAGAGACTCGCATGGCAGTCATGTTTCAGGCCCTTCCATCTGGCCCACCACCAAGGAGACGTTCCGAGTCGACGGGTGCGCGAAGCTCGACTGCCAGCTAGGCTCCACAACGGGTCCCTGAGCGGCCGAAGAGCATCTTCCGGTGTTGTCAGACCTGACAAAAGAGATGGGTAAGGAGACATCACGCTACGCTATGCAGGTACCAACCTTTTCCTATGAGGGCATCTTAGAACAAAGAGGCTTTGGGCGGTTGCAAGGTGAGCCCTGGACGCTGGTTGCAGCCTTGGTCCAACACCAACGGCCCGAGAATGCATTCTTGCTCGGGACGGTGCGCGCGCGTCGAGATCTACGCGAGATCGTCAGAACAACGAGCTGCAGCAACATTGTGTAAAGTATCGCGGCCAGTGCCGGCGCATGGTTGAGTAAAGCCCTGAACCACATCACCCTGTGGGTCTTAGCAGCATGACATCGCGTGCGATTGCTCCATGCTTCGACCTTCTTCAAACACGCGCAAGGCTGAACTCCGTAACATGCCACAAGCATGCAGATCATGAAGCGTGGGATGGCAGGGGCCGCTTCTTGTCACCAGAAACAGTAAGTATGAAGCCACAGGGCAGGGCTGACTTCAGCTGCATTAACGAGCTTACAGACGGGCCGCAAGCGATCTCGTCCTTTCCAGCTCAAGTTTTCTTATTGACTTGTGTTGTCGTCTCACAATCTTCAGTTGTTCCACGTATTTGTCCCGTATCTTCTACGCGTTGCCTTGATCAGCGCCACTCTCTCCAGCCACAGTGAACTGCCACAGATCTTCAGCCTCACGTATCGTTGAAGGCCCATCTTTGAGGAGACGACATAGTTTACTTCGGAAGAACTTTGGATACTGTTCGCTGCGCAGTATGTCTGTCATGCAGCAAGTACCTCCGCCATATGCAACAGGCCCACAGCAGCTGCCGACTCCCACTCCAGCACCAATGTCCAATGCGCTTGTACAACCTCTTCCTCAAGATGTATACCAACAAGGACAGTACGCCTTCGTCCAGGGCCAGCAACAGTCACCTCAAATTCCACAGCCATACCAAGGCGTCCCCAACATGACAACCCAGCAGATCCATCAAGTGCAACAAGCCGTCCAGAACATGCCCCCAGAGAAACTCCAGTTGATCCAACAACAATTCCAGGCACCAATGCAAACCCACCCGACGACTCACCATCAATCACCTCCACCATACCAGCCGCATCAGCAGCCTCCCCAGCTCCTCCAAAACCCTTCCTACACCACCACCGCCCCCTCTGGACTCTTTGGCTCAAAACACTCTCCACCAGGTCAGTCCGGCCCGAAAGACGCCCAGCAATCCGACAAAGTAAAGCGTTTCTTTGGCGACACATTATTCGGCCGTGTAGCACGCAGTTCCGTATCAACAGCAACCTCATTCGCCAAGATGCCGCTCTCGCTCTCACCCTGGGGCGACAACAACCCCGTCACTCTGCCAAACGTACGGTACCGCGACGCTGTGCTATTCACCACCTTCGCTTTCGTCGGGGGACCGTTGGTCGACGGGGCAGCTGATAGCATCACGAGCGCATTCGGCGCGGACAGCTTCGTGAGCGAGATTGTGAACAGTGGCGCTGGAGCAATCGCAGCAAGTACCGTGCTGAAGTACAGTGTGTTCCAGATCGTGGAGCAGGCGCTCGACAAGGGCGTGCTGGAGCACATGTTGCCCGAGGAGGAGCGGATGCTTGTAACCACCGCAGTCAAGAGTCTGCAGGTCGGCGTCAAGCACAAGCTCATGGGCGTCGATGCGGATCTGAGATTCGTCGGGGTGAGGAAGGCGAGGGATCTGCAGGGTATTGAAAAGGGCTGGTTTTGTCCGTATCTGTTCGCTTCGGCGCGGACTCCTTCTGTGCCTCGCGCCAACGACTTCGCGGTCGCGTGTTGCTTTGGCCCGTTTCTCGGCGGTACGTATCTTTTTTTTTTCTTTTAAAAGAAAGGGGGGCGAAGTAAACACTGACACCAGCAGGCGACTACCTACTCGCGCACAAACTCGTCTCGGAATCAGCCCACACGCTCTCCCTCTGCACCCCAGACCCCACGCAAGACATCGGCACAAACCGCCTCCTCATCCTCTTCACCGCCATATCCCCCTACAGAGCAAACATGTGGTCCACCTCGCGCCGCCCGGGCTGCGGAATGCTGATCTTCCACCTCCTCAGCGGATGCCCTGCGCTCGTTGTGCCCGTGACGTCGTCTGCGCCGCTCGTGGCGTGGAGCCCGTGGACGCTCAGCCAGATGCGCGACCCTGGTAGCGGATACCAGGCCGAGGTTCAGCATGAGGAGCTTTGTGAGTATCTGGATACTATTGTCAGTGTGCCGCACTTGAGTCCGGGGGTTAGGGAGAAGTATGAGGGGGTGTTAGCGAGGAGTGTGAGTCTGGTGGTTAATGGCGCGTTGGCGACGGAGAGGTGTGGGAATGTTGCTGGGATGGGCAAGGTTGATCCTGAGAGGGCGGGGATAGTGATGTTTAGGTATTGAGAGATTTGCGTGGTGAAGGACTTGCAGTTGCTCTGATAGAGTCATGCTGCTTTCGTGCGACCCGCTTTATTTGCAATTGTTCTGACAAAGATGATAATGCCCTTCGATTTTTGAGAGGGTCCTGGTGCTTCTAGGTTCTAGGCACGTGGAGGCTTTCACCAGAGGCTGGACACGCTGCGGCCGAGTCAGAAGGCACGTCACGATGTTTCCCATGTTAGCTCGCACCGATATATATAACCACGGTTGATGATAGACAGCAGTAATCTCCTATGGGCGTGAAAAAAAAAAGTTAAAATGCTATCAAAGCTATATAATCCAAGAATCGAAAAAGGAGCGGTATCATGCCTGGTATCTAGTATGTACTTCTGCCGTGGCAAGCGACAGGAACAGCTCTACTGCTCATCAACATATGAAAACATTACTTCGTGCACTCCGTCAATCATCACTACGCTCCTCACATCGAAGCTCGCCACCGCAATCGCTAGAACCTCCTCGTCGGACTACTGAAGTTCTTCACGTCCCGACTCTCCTCGTCATCAAACCCCGCACGCTCCATAAGCTTCGTGAAAGTCGTCGTGCCGCTGTCGCACGTCGCCCGATTGTCCCGCATCCCTGGCGCCTTGGGGGGCGCGAGAAAACTCAGATTGGGCGCCGGCATGAGCACGTCGATGGTCTCAGTGCTGTGCTCGCGTTCCGGCGCTGGGCGCTGGTCTTCGTACTGCTGGCGTCCGCGCTCGCTCATCTCGGGCTCTCTGCGTTCGTGGCCATTCGAGCGATCCTCGCGCCGACGATGCGAGCGGCTTGATCGGCTCGTGCGGCGCTGTGAAGGGGCGCGCTGGGGCGTGAATGTTGGCGTCTTGTAGGGGTCGCGGTCGCTACTGCCTGCGCGGACGGCTGGGGCAGGACGCGTGGGGTTGGGTTTGGGGTTGGATGGCAACCCGGGAGTGGTGTGCGTGAAGCCAAAGTTCAACTTCGGTGTGCGGTCCCACATACTCCTGATGCGAGGGGTGAGGCCAGTGCCCACAGCGGGTTTGGAGGGCATGCCGTTGGCAACCATGCCGGCGTTGGAGCTGTAGGAGTTTGGTGAGCGGTGCGTTGAGTGCGAGGGCTGTCTGATGAAGTCGACTCGTGCGGCGTGCGCAGGATCGTAGATAGGGTCGCTGATTTGACGTGCGACGTGACCGAAGTCGCCTGAGTACTTCGTCTTCTCGCTCCGGGTCTCGCGGCGTTTGTTGATCAGCCATATCAAGGCAGTGGCGCCGAGCGCACCGATGAGCAGCCCAGGGAAGAGGCCAGCTACGAAGGAACTGCCGTCGAAGCGTTGCTTTGAGGACACAGGAGCAGGACATCCACTGGTCTGAGATGAGCCAGCTTCTGAGGCAGGCTTGGTGGCAGAAGGTGCTGAGGTGGCCGCTGAGGTGGCCGACGAGGTGGGCGTAGGGGCAGTCGCGTCCTTCTTGCACATGCCGCTGTTGCATGTGTAACCTAGTGGGCAGCACTTAGTGCCGCATGTTGGAAGCTCGATGCCAGTTGTATCGGAAAGGTGCATCTGGTTGTCCGGGTAGGCGGTCGCATTGAGCTGACTGACGTCGCAGGTGATAGGCTGGATGAAGGCACAATCTTGGCCTGCAGGACAGCAGATGACCGACTGAACATCTTTGCTGTTCAGATTCATGCAAGTTGAGTCCTTGGGACAGCAAAAGTCAGAGGGAAAGCTGCCACCGCACTGCTGCAGGCCTTGGACTCCTCCACATGTCTGCGCTTGGCGGAGGAAGAGGCTGGACGCCTGTGTCGACATAACTATCGATGCAAAGAAGAAGAAGAAAGCGAATATCCTCGATATTCTTGCCATGGCGACGATGTGCAAAGCAGTCCAGCTGGTACGAAATAGAGACTGAAGGAAGAGGTGGGTACCAGACCGCGAACTGAAGATGAACAGAACAGCAAGACAGAAGAAGCACGAGGAAACAAACGAGCTGAAGAAACGAAAGAAACGATCTGAGTATATCTTCCTCCTGGACGAGTTCGCCCATAAAGAGACTCACGAGAGCCGCACGAAGCGGTCCCACTACGCATTTGGGCTCTCTCGTGGCCAGCCATTCTGCAGCCCAGCGAGCCCGGAATAGAGCGGTGAGGCGCCGAGTGGACGAGAGGCTCTGGTGCCGCCGCCTGCTAGCAGTAGGACTCGACTAGGGCCGTTTTTCTTGTATGGCTCACAGCGGCGAGCAGTCGAGCGGATGAAACGCGCACAGGCGGCTGCTGTTTGGCAACGATGCGCTGGCTGGCGAGGGTGCGTGGTGATTGGGCAATGGGCTAGCGCAGACGTGCCCCCGGGCAAAATGTTAGCACAGCGACGTCGAGGCCGCGACTGGGCTCGTCTTCCGCCTCATCAACCTCACACCATGACGATTCTGCGGTGCATAGCCAGGCGGCCTGCGGCCTCACCTTTCCGGGCTGCGGCCTCGGCTGCGAGCGTATGCGGACCCCCGACCCGGCGATGCGATGGCCTTGCGGGTCTCGAGAGCGGCGCGCTGACAGCAACACGCAGACACGCACAAGCATAGCGGCAGCCCCCCAGGCGCCCTCGTTCGCCCGCAGCCTGTACACGGTCCCGTCGCTGGACCGCCACGACCAGCTCGTCGCCAATGGCGTGCCCGGCCTGTTCTCGCAGCAGGGCTTCAAGAGAGCCTTCTCCGACAACCAAGCGCACCTCGTCGCCGAACTGAACGCCGTGACCACCGGCGGTCCCCTCGAGGGCCAGGACATCAAGTCGCTCGTCATCAGCCTCGCCCGCGACCCAACCAAAGCCTACGCCTTCAACCTCGCCAGCATGGCCTTCAACAACCACTTCTTCTTCCGCGGGCTCAACACCAACCCGGACATCGACTCGAAGCCGACGTCCGAGGTCCTCAGCCAGATCGGCACCGACTTCAGCTCCGAGAACACGCTGAAAGAGACCTTCATCGCGACCGCCACCGCCATGTTCGGCCCGGGCTTCGTCTGGCTCGTCCAGCTCAACGCCGGCACCGGCACCACCCTGCGCATCCTGCCCACATACATTGCCGGCTCGCCGCTGAGCGGCGCACACTACAGGCGGCAGAGCCACGACCTGAACACGCACAACGCCGAGACGCACACGCAGCTGAACAGCGTCGGCTCGTTTGGCCCCAATGCGCAGAAGGGAAACGCGCAGGCACTGCCGAAGAAGCCGCTGGGTGGTATTGATGTCGTGCCGCTGCTGTGCGTCAATACTTGGGAGCATGCGTGGCTGCACGACTACGGTGTTGGCGGCAAGGAGGCGTATCTGAGGGCGTGGTGGAAGAAGATCGACTGGAGCCAGGTTGCCCAGAACGGCACCTTTGGAGCAAGGGCGACCAAGAAGAACGAATTCTTTTTGGATCATAATTAAGCAGAGAGGTGTGGAATGTAGCATATGTACAAAAGGCTAGCGTCACAGCTGGCAGTTGCATTAGAGGTGTAGGGCTCTTAAAATCTGTGTGCATACTCAAGTCTCGTACATCTAGTCTGAAGCAAGCTCAGTTGATATGTCTCGTGAGTGTGTCCATGTGCTGTGATTTGCGAGCACCACGATCAGCAAAGTACGAGTGCAGGGTCAGAGACAAAATATGTTCAATCATGAGATTCATTAGGATACAGACGCCGTCACGCATCAGCATCTCTCGACACCTTCTAGCATCCAGACTCATCGCCCGACATGCCCTCGAGCCTCGGAACAGCTTCAGCTCCTCCTACCGCTCAGCCTGACGGCTCCATCCACCCTAATGTCCTATTGTTCATGTTGTGTACTTTTGCGCATCTAGTTGATCTTCTTCAGTTCGACCTCGAAGATGAGCTCCGAGTTGGCTGGGATGAGACCGCCGCCGACGTCCCTTTGCATTGTTAGCGCAGCGCCTAAGCAAGGAAAATGGGTGACTTACTGGCTGCCGTACGCGTAGTCGGAGCTGATGTCAAGCCTGGCCTTCTCGCCGAGCTTCATCTGGACGACGCCCTCGTCCCAGCCTGTTCCGTGTTAGCTGATGAGCCATCGAGTCGCAGAGTGCTTATAGAGCTGCGAGATGAGGTAAAGTAAAACAGCACGCACCCTTGATAACGCGACCGACGCCAATAGGCGTCTTGAACGGCCCGCGGCCAGGCTTCTCAGTCGTGTCGAACTGCTTGCCCTTGCTCTCCTTCTTGCCGTCCTCCCTGAGCCAGCCAGTGTACAGCATGGTGACGACGTCGCCCTGCTGGGGGGAGGGGCCGTTGCCTTCGACGAGAACGGTCTTCTTGACACCCATGTTGCGTGGAGAAGTAGCGAAGAATCTGGTGGTGGTGGATGTAATGGGAGTGCGGAGGTGAGGTGCTGAGAAACGTGTGAAAGATGAGAGAGCTCGAGACATGGTGGGTTGGAGGGGTAATTATGGCAGTGCGGGGCGGAGGGAGCTGACACAGCCACTCGAGATGCAGGAACAGCCCTGTGGAGCGATGGTGGGTGAGGGCAAATGATCGGCACTGGTGAGAGCACGCCTTCGCCGATCTGAGCTCGGACTGCGATGATGAAGGGTGTCACGGAAGTCGAGAGGTGACAGCTCTCGTGTAATCGATGCAAATCGGCTACAATGCTCCCTGTTGAAGAGAGGTAGACGATTAATGCGGTCATCACAAACTGGCTATAGCTTTAATACGTCAAGCTACCGTAGTACTCTTGTCACGGCTGGTTCTTTGGCTGCAGAGGAGAGTTCACACAATTAGCAAGCAAGGGCATTTATGCAGCTGGACTGGATGTATCTGATTGACACCTTACTCATCCGTGCTGATGCTCGTCTGTCTAGACGCCGTACATGTAAACCATATGCGTCAAGTGCACTGTTCGTAAAGTCATTTCATAATACCCACGTAAAGTCATGACACTGTGGAGATCTGGGTGAAGGGTGGCAAAAGCTGGGGAAGCCACATGCATGCAGTCGTCGGCCGGCAGGTTAGCCATCTGCGACAAAGGGAATGCAGGTCTAGGACATAACGTGAGCTTTCAGTGCTTTTTCTCTTCCTCCTGCTCTGCGCCAATGCGAGGTGGACTCTTCGATTGCGCCGAATGCGGTCGATATGGCGAGTGACTGCGCCTGTCGAGCTGTTAGCCGGCATCTTGCTTGAAGCTGAGCATGAAACAACGTACGATCGCCGTCTCTCGCCCTCCTTTTTCCTGTCCTCAATGACCTTCAGCATCTGCTTGCGCCCGTCGCGCGCGTTGATGTGTGCGTCCTTCATGCTCATACTGATCTTTCTGCTTGCATCCGCTCGCAACAGCCTCTTAAGCAGGAGATGCTTCATCAGTACACAGACGAAAACGCCGCAGTCGCTGCCATTCTCCTGTTGCGGAGAATCGTGCATGGGTATAAAGCGGAGCCTCTTCCCTAGCAGCTGTTCCATCTTCATCGTTGTGCTCCGTGCCTCTCGGTCGTTACTAGCAGACATCGAGTCGTAGTGGAAAGCTACACCATCGATCACGGAGACCAGCAGTAATGACCAGTGCGATCCACCCTCCGCTTCTGTGACATCGGCACAATCGTTTATGGGGAGGAATACGTGTGTGGTTGTGCTGAAGTCTGGGAGTGCTTCTTTGAGGGAAAGTGGGTCGGGTGTCTGCATGAGCATGAAGCTCATGGACGGCCGGAGGAGGACGATCGAAGCTTTCGGGAAGGCCGTGAGGTCCTCGCGCTCGAGGTATCTAGGCACAATTAGGCTGCTTGGACGAATGGTAGAGGAGTACACACTCTTGCCAGAATGCGATTGCCTATGCGATAGATTTAGCAGAAGTACAACATGAGAATGTGAGTGTATGCACATTATCTGTGAGCCAGTCATCCTTGATGCTCTCGACATCGGTCCGCATTACTATTACGCATCAGTCGGGTCTGTCCACACGCCTGCGGAGCTGGCGGATTTCGCGTACTCACACCTTATGTCATGATCTACACAGATTTAGCATTGCGATGGATACCCCAATCATGGAAGCTCACAAGAGAGATATGCGTCATCAGTCGGGCTCAGTGTCTGGCGAAAGTGGTGTCTGCCCTTGTCCATTAGTCGGCTGAGTCCGCCGGGCATGTTTCTGTCGGGCGTGTTGCAACGCCGAATTGGTGAGGCCTGAGGAAGGATAGTGAGACTTGATGATCACTGTGTGCGACTGGGGATGCACGATGATGTGCTTCTCGGTGCTTGTTACAGATATGCAGGTAACTTCTGCCTGACGGGCTCTGGATTGCCGGCGCGTGGGGCAAGCACGCGGGGCCATCGCAATGACGTCGACCGCGGACCTCGCACGTTTCCATTTCAGACAGTGCACGACAGATTGCTGGTGTTGCACTGAAGTCTTCACATGTCGATCATTTGACAGACTACTTCAAAAAAGCTTATTGTTCATCATCTTTGCTTTTCATCGCTTCTTTTCGGGGTCGTTAACATAATCACCGTTCCTCTTCATCAGCACCATTCAAGGCAGCTGTCCAACAGTCTTAGCGCCACCGTTGACCGCTGTCTTGCCAAACTGCGCAGGTCTCTCGACCTTGAACAGCCAGCCCTGCTTGTCCTCGAGCTTGCCCTGCTGAAGGCCGCGGAGGGTGGTGAGCAGTTTGATGCAAGCTGGGCCAGGCTCCTTCTCTGCGGCCGCGAATGTGATCTTATCGTTCTTCGAGTTCAAGGTAATCGACTTGATAGGCACCAGAGCTGCCGCTGTCCCTGCAGCAAGAACCTCGTCGAATTCCTTGATTTCCTCGTAGGGGATCTGCAATGTCTTAGTCAACCGTCGCCTACGATTGCATTTTCAGAACATACCTCTCTGGTCTCGGTCTCCCAACCGAAAGACTCGGCGATCTTGAGAACACTGTCGCCAGTGACACTCTTGATGACGTTCTTGCTGCCGGAGGCGACGAGCTTCACCTTGTCACCGCTCTTCTTGACACCAATAAAGGCCGATGTGGAGAACTCGTCCACAACGCTGCGAGTCTTGCTGTCCAGGTGCAGCGTAATGCCGAAGCCGGCCTTGTAAGCCTTCTCGCTGTGTCGCAGGACAGGAGCGTAGTTGCCGCCGATTTTTGCCGAACCGGTGCCCTCAGGTGCAGCGCGGTCGAAGTCCTCGAGAATGAGTGCATCTACAGGATTGGTGCCGTGGTAGACTCCAGTGGGAATACAGTAGACCACGAAAGTGTACTCTTGGGGAGGGTTGAGACCCAATTGTGCCGAGCTGCCGAAAAGAAGAGGACGAATGTACATAGCTGCACCTGTCTCATGGGGTGGAACATATGCTGCATTCATGCCCACTGCCAAGCTGCAGCACTTGAGGTAGTGATCGCTAGGTACCTCGGGAACAGAGATGTACGAAGCTGAGTGCTGCATGCGTTCAGCGTTCATGTTCGGCCTGAAGATATTGATTGTATCGTCTGGGGAACGGAAAGCCTTCATGCCCTCGTAGCACTGCATACCGTAGTTCAGAGCAGGCGCCATACCGTGAATCCTCAGGAAAGGATCCTCGACGAAAGTTGGCTCCGTCCATTTTCCAGTCTCAAGCGAGTAGTGTGACTCGACATGCCCAGCAACTTTAAGATGTTAGACATAATCATCGTTGTGCATCAAGAAGTTTCCCAGCTCTTGCTCAATTGACACGATGCAAAAGTAAAACCTCCGGAAATGCATCTTGACCGGGAGCAGCGGATATGACTTACCTTCACGAATCTTGAAGCCAACATTGCTCCAATCTCACAAGCTGGTTAGTACGAAATAATCACAATCGGTGCAATGACGTACCAATGGTATCAACAGGCTTAGGAGGGAAGTCAGACATGTTGGATGTAGTATGTGTGATCGTTCTCAGGGCATGGGGTAAATGTCGTTGTGTACGGGCAATTTGCGGCGTCCTCGAATCTCAATGACCTCCACGTTCTGCGAGCTCTCCACAGCTGCGATATCGGTGACGCCTTTTTCGGCGCTTTCCTGAGTCAGCCGCGCGACATGTACGAAGAGCGAGCTGTTGCTAGCTGCGGGTACACGCACCATTTGTCCTCGAAGCATGCTGGCGGACACTGTTACTGGATCTCAGAAATAGATCACATTGTGCACAGTCCTATGGACTCAGTGTGTCGCCACTTCTAAACACGAGCTGTTCTCGGAGATATCTTGGCGTCGTGGCCTGTCGACCTGACACGAACCAGGCTACATCTTGTGCTCGAACCGTGGTACACAATAAACACAAGCTTCTTTTGGATTTGCATGGCTATAGCCACTACATACCTCTACGATCGCGGCTCAATATAAAACATCCATATAGACATCATGATACGCTCAAAACGTTTTGTCCTTCTCGTCCTATCCGTCTTCGCCGTCCTGTTCTTCGTCTTTCTTGGGCCCTACAAAGCACAGTTACCGGGCGCTCCGTCATTTGTACATAATGGACACCAGCAGAGTCACACGAGCGGAGATAGTCAAACCCTGTTGACAGGCCACGCGATTGCGCCCAAGCTTGGAAACGAGACAGCCAAGTAGGTCAAGATTGATAGACGTGGTCACAAGAACGTTAAAGCTAACACGGCGTGTACAGAGCAGAACTCGGCCGCGCAGCCTGGAAGCTCCTGCACACCAACTTCGCCCGATTCCCCGAGAAGCCCAGCGACGAAGAGAAAGAAGCGTTGCGGCAGTACGTCCACCTGTTCCAGCGCCTCTACCCATGCGGAGAGTGCGCAGAGCACTTCGGCCAGGTCCTTCAGAAATACCCGCCGCAGGTGTCCTCACAGAAGGCGGCAGCGCAGTGGGGCTGCTTTGTGCACAATGTCGTCAACAAGCGGTTGAAAAAGCCCGAGTTCGACTGCGAGGAGATAGCAAAGCACTACGACTGTGGCTGCGCGGACGACGAGAAGGGGCCGAAGGTTGTGTGATCTTGACATATCGCACTACGGAACAAGCACACATCACCTGCAGAATAGCTATCAGTTCGTCCAAGTCATTGCCCCGCGCTGACGACGGCGACTTTGTGCTGCGAGCTTTCAGATGCACCCTTCGAAGACATTCAAGGCGCTGCACAGAATGTGCATCCCCTGTTTGCTTGTGCGCTGAGCAATCGTTGGGGCATCAGCAATTGATTGCGCATTGCTAACATGGGGAGTTTGATCGACATGTCTCACTGTACACGAGGCAGCTGATACACCTTGAACCCGGGCAGCGAGGGTCTACCCGTTCTTCCGGCTGATCGTAATTCGTCCAGGTCAGCCGGACTCTGTGGAAGTGTGCCTCTACTAGTCCAAAGAGATGTCTGAAACAGGCCCGACTGCGCTCTTCTGGCAGGGAGACGCGGACATGTAGGGCAGACCAAGGTCGCGGACTCGAGATTATACATGTTGGATTTGGGCAAATGGGAGCTCACGCGCCCATGAAAGCGCCAGGAATAGCCCTGTCTGGCAGCCACGCGTGCAAGCGCGAAACAAATGTATTTGACAAAGGCAATCAAAATTGTTGATGCGTGCTTGTCTTGCTACGATGGATGTCATGTAGTGTGTATCTTTGGAGCTGCTGCTCCACCCCTCAAGGAGACCGCACGCCGGGCGTGTGGTAGTATAGAGCAGCCCGTCGCAGGTTGCCCGCGAAACACGGTCGGGCAGACGATCGTCAGGCTGGCTCCACCCGTTCTGTGACGTCCCCGGTGGCTTGCGTCTGCTGCAGCGCAGCTCTGGCGTCTGACAGGTCCGGCGCGTGATATTTCTGGCAGCGTCTGCATGCAGGGGGCGGTCTTGTAGCGCAGCTCGGGGGATCGCTAGCGGCCGGCTGGCGCATTGTGCGCTAGCATGTTTTCTTGAGTGTTGATACTGCGACTGAAACCACTGGGCACAGGAGACGAGTATATGCTGGCGCGCACTCACCGACCCTGCGCCTCTATTCTTGATCTTGTCCTGCCAGCTGTTCACCGCTCCTGCCACTGTCTGCCGTCCACCGTCTGATCTGCCGCAACATGGTTTCCTTCTCGTGCGAAGTGAGTGTTTACTTATCTGTGCCCCTCAACACCAGCGCGCATTCCGCGAGACAACCCTCACCCCTTGGGAGATGCGCTCAAGCTAACCTCGAACGTCCAGAACTGCGGTGATGTGCTCACCAAGAAGAAGCTGGATCCGCACAGGAACCAGTGCTATGGCGCATCCTACACCTGCCTCGACTGCATGGTCCATTTCCCGGGCACCAGCTACAGAACCCACACGGTACGCCTCGCTCTCTGACCGACGGATTTTCCAGCTCGATGCGCAAAATTCCATGCGCTGTGTGTGTATCTCT
The DNA here is from genome assembly GCA_016630955.3 of Didymella arachidicola. NCBI lineage: Eukaryota > Fungi > Ascomycota > Dothideomycetes > Pleosporales > Didymellaceae > Didymella > Didymella arachidicola. Next base: position 348,235 of record CM049997.1, on the reverse strand, counting down.
GCGCCCGGAAAATTTGCGTTCGGCTTGCGTTTGTCCTACCCGAACGAGAACTAACGAGTGCCCTGCAGGCCTGCATAACGGAAGACCAGAAGTACCAGGGCAAGCTGTACAAGGAGAAGAAGCCAAAGGGCCAGCAGCACAAGAACAACAGCAACAATAACAACAACTCGCAGGCTCTCACGCCACACAACGCCTACGTTCAAGATGCAACCGAAGACAATGCCGTTGCGCTCGTCGATGCGCCTCCCCGCGCACCCACCCCACCGCCCGCCGCCCACTCACTTGGGTACCATGAGCAGGCTGCTCTGCCGTCGGTCAACGTGTTCGACTTCCTTGACGACTCCGCGACACCGAGCGCGCAGCGAACAGAGAACCGCATGATTGAAGACAGCGCCCCGCCTACATACACCGAGACGCCCATGCCTGCCATCGCCGACGTCATGTCGTTCCAACTCCCAGACGACGCCTCATTCGTCCAGACCGGCTACGCATATGGTGACGAGCCTGTCCGCCCATCGAACGAACGCTACGACTCGTACACAACGCCTGCGCCCAAGTCGAAGAAGTCGAAGAAGGACAAGGATGTCGAGACCACTTCCAAGAAGAGCGAGCGCAAGCGCAAGCGGTCGCCCGCTGAGCTTGATCTATCTGCTGCAAAGGATACTTTGATGGAAGATGCGCCTCCCGTGCTTCACTCTGGTCTGACCGGCGGTCTTAATAGACTGCTTGCCCGACCCGAATTCCCGCCCTCGCCTGAGGATTCTGGCGACTTTGCGAACTCCCCGTTGAGCCCCATTAAGCGTGCCAAGCAAGGAAATTCAAAAGCGCTGATGCGCGCGCAAAAAGAGTGGGAGATTCAGCAGCAAAAGGAAAAGAAAGCAGACATCAAAGAGGAGCGAGCAAAGAGCGACACCAAGGGCAAGAAAGACAAGAAGGAAAAGGAGCGAGGTCGTGAGAAGGAGCGCAAAGAGCGCAAAGCTAGCACCGCGCTCGTCAAAATTCGGCCAAAGAAGAGAAAGGACGGATCAGCTGAGATTAGACGACGCCGCCAATACGACTCATCAGCGTCTCCAGCACCACAAGACCGCAAGCTGAAAGCCATCGAGTACACTCGCTCGTCTTCCAGCTCGCCCACCCCCGACGCAAACAACCAGCTCATGGTCCGCCCCGAGGCAGGCGAGCTCGCACTACCCATCAGCACCCGCGCAGGGCTATTCATGTCCTTCATCAACAAAGGCCCTGACTCGGAGCGCGGCGTCAGCGTGAACAAGGCGTTGAAGAGGTACCACCGCGAGCGCGAGGGCGCGCTGCACAAAGCCGACGAGGAGAAGGAGCTGTGGAAGGACATCCGCCTCAAGCGCAACGACCGGGGCGAGATCGTCCTTTTCTTCTCCGAAGGGGGCTCCTGACTAGATCTGGAGAGCGACTTTGTGAGGCAGATGCAGGAGTTCAGCTGCTCTGAGCCGACTCCAAGTCAAGAGTCGCACGACACCGATGACTACGTTTTGGTGGGGAGTGTCTGAGCTTCACTCCTTGCTGTTGGTGGTTCCTTTCTTTGGTAGATATCCGACGCTTGTCAATGCTGGTTGGGTGGCTTGGTGCAAACCTTGGTGCATGTCTTCCTCTCCTCTCCTCTGTTGCATAGTCATGTCAGCATACCTTCCTGTTAGAGCTTCCTCGTTACGGCCGCACATGCGTTTGGAAGCTGGTTTCTTATGGCCAGTCTTCATGCCTTAATGCTCCGGGCTGAGCCCAAAACCGTATGATAGCAATATGATGACTGCATGTTTGCCCTGCATCCAGTTGGCTGTGTTATTGAAGCTGCAAATCAGCAGCCCTCGTATGCAATTGGCCAATGGTGGAGGTTCATTACAGAGGTGTGGTGCTGTGGCGTCATATTGCAAATGTGGACAGTGTATTGAGTAGTGTCAGACCTACAACGAAGGAGCATGGCAACCGCTACCTAGGAATACTCATCGTTTCTGCGCAATCCCACAAGTCATTGTCAAACCAGAACTACATCAAATCTCGTTCTTCAGATGACATGTGCTCGTCCATTTTGAGAAGTGGCTTTGAGCACAGCCACCTGCTGACTGCAGAACCACTCGCTGCGCCTGCCTTGGGGATTGGCATATGAGAGCACTATTTCTCAGCCTTGCAACATCTTGTTCTCTCCGATCGCACAGTTGCTCAAATTAAATCACGTCTTGTACACCGACCGTGCCCTAAGAGCGGTACAAACGACGATATGGGTCATCGATCAGGCAGTGCTGTCCAAGTTTCCACGCGCCGCAAGCCTTACTCGTATAAGCCGTTGCAAACGAGATCTACCATTCGAATCCTTCGGCTTGATCCCGGCAGAGAAAATGACCCCCTCAAGGGCGAGCTTTACCGAACCGAATTGATAGATGCCAAAGGCACCTCGCCGAAGTTCGAGGCTTTGTCTTATGTCTGGGGAAAGAAAACATTCGACCGCGAGATACATACCCCCGGTGGAGTCATACCTTTGACACGCAGTCTTTCAAGGGCTCTCCGCCGCATCAGGTTGCAGGATCGAAGTCGGCACGTGTGGGCCGATGCAGTCTGCATCAATCAGAACGACCCTACCGAGCGCGGTCACCAAGTGAAACTGATGGGACAGCTTTATTCAACTGCCCAGCATGTACTTGTTTGGCTGGGCCCCGATGTCAATCACCAAGCAAGGCGCATATTTGGTATGGCCAAGAATCCGAGGCAAGAATCGACGCCAGAAGGGGTCGAGGCCCTGGAAAATGCTCTTAAAGAGCTGTCGCGCTGCGAGTGGTTCTCACGCCTATGGGTAGTCCAGGAACACATGTTGGCACAATCAGCCACATGCATGTGGGGAAACGAAGAAGTCGACTTCATCTACCTTGACGGGCGATTCCGTTATTTTTTCTCTGAAGAAGCCGCGTTTAAGCCATGGATAGCTCTGCGACGAACTCGAGAGTTCAATGACAGAGGACGTGGTGTAAGCATCGCAGACGTTTTGACGAGTACCCGTGGATTAGGGTGTGCTGACGAGAGAGACCGAGTGTATGCGACGTTGGGTCTGCCATACGATACTCACATCACGCCAGACTTGACTGACCTCTTGAAAAGCCTGGAGCCTAATTATACTTGCTCTGTCCGTCGATCGCTCCTTGAATACGCGTCAGCTTTTGTCAAATGCTCACGTACCTACATTCTCTTGGCTCAAGTCTGTCATCGTTCGCACCTTGATCATCGCAAACGCGACCGTCCATCCTGGCTTCCCGACTTGTGTAAATTGACCGCAGAGGAATATATGCCTCTAAACGTTCACCGGCGTAGCCTCAAGCAAGGACCGCCGTCAACCCGACCTGACATATTCAACGAAGACACTGGAACATTGCAGCTGGAAGGCTGGAGGAAAACAGACCGGATCGACGTGCTAGGACCACCATTGGAACCAGATGCTCCAGGGTCAAGACTAGAAGATGTCGCAAAGTTCTGGAAGCATCATATCTACATATACAGACAGGGATCAACAGATCTGCAGTACATGCTATATGAAACAGCGTTTCTGCAAGCGTTAACCGCCTCCCAGTGGGATGTCAACTTGGCAGTAAACTGGAAGATGCTACATGCCGCGATGCAGTCAAAGCACAGCCCTGCAAGTACTGCCATTACCACCGATCTCGTTGCCAAGATGATGCATTCTTTGGAGAAGAGCTCTACTTCCAGGGAGGATGAGGTGAAGCTCACCCTGTTCAGAAAACTACAGCCGTACTGGAGACAACGCAGACTAGTAAAGACCGCCGGCAAGATCATAGCATTAGCGCCTCTTGCTACAGAACGGGGCGACGTTGTTGCGTCTTTCCCCCAGTTCAGTCAACCTCTGGTTCTCCGACCACGAGCGGGACACTTTCTGTTCGTTGGTATTTTGTTTGTCCCAAGAGCTTCGCAGCAGTACCTGGTTGGACAGGACTATCGTACTTTCGACTTGCGGTGAAAATTACATTTTGTCGGTGGTTTCGAAGCAGAGTTTGAGCACTTCGCCGTCTGTCAGCATTGTGTTAGCGGTCGAGCCGTCAAATCCTTCCATCCCAAGCCAGTCCCAGTGCATAAGGAGACTCTGTCGCTCCAGGCCTGACTAGATCTTACCTTTAATGGGCTTGTGTTTGCCTAGACAATTACATGTGCTATCTGCGCAAGTTCTGCGTTGGCGCTGCCCTGCCCTCGCTCAGGCAATGCAAGGTGTCTCTCTTCCAGGAGAGGCGTCCGTCGGCACAGAATGACACTCACACAAGCATTTGCAAATCAGGAGTAGGAGGAAAAATGTAGGATTGATTTTGGAAAAGAGGGAACTCAGCAATGCAACAGAATCCCCAAGCCTATACATCAGCCGCCGCGACGATGGTACTCAGACATTCCTGCCTGAGAAATAGTTCCCTTGCGGTCCACCCGGCATCACATTAGAATGCGAGCTCTTCTCGGTAGCCCTTCTGACGGGCTTCTCCTTTCTGACGAAGCACTCACCAACAGGGTGACCATCCTCACCAACACACACCCACTTGCCAATACCCATATCCTCGGGCGCCCGTCTAACACCTCGACCACCGCCACCCACGATCAAATTGCCAGGTCTATACTTGGGGTTGGCCAGCATGCGCTTGATGACGCTGGAGTGGATCATGGCATTGGCTGGAATGTCGCGGGTCTCGCCTTTAGGTAGAGGCCATCTGATGGCTTTCCACGAGCCGTCTTCGCAGAGATCCATGCGACGAAAAGGTAGATACTCCATGACGTTCCAGGAGACAACACCCATGGTAGTAGCACCGTTGTTGAACTGTAGCACATCGTGCATGCGACCCTGTGTCGCAGCGTAGTGTAGCTTCCTGTGAAACGCTGTGTCAGGATGGGTATGATGATGTTCCAGAGTGTTCTTCTCGTCAACGAAGCCGTTGACGGAGTCGTTTGCAGTGTCATTGCCGTTGACGCGGCCACTGTTGACATCGGGTGAGCCTGGATCGATGGCAATTATGGGTGCAACTGTTTGGCGCCGAGGGCCACCGAATGTCGAATCTTCGTGGCAGCAATTCAAAGCTTCCAACTTTTCTTCGTCAAATTCTAAGCCAGCCTTCTGTGCCTCACGAACCATCCATACAAGCGGTACATGGCTCAGAGCGGCTTCGTGGCCGGTGTCAAGCGGCCAGCCTCCTCCGATATCCTACTTTCGTCAGTTGGCGCAACACAATGTGTGTAGATGGAGACTCACTGCGTGACAGCCCGGGAACCAGACTTCCTGGATGTCCTGTTCACCTTCGTCCTCATCCCAAGAGTCTCGCGTGTGAATAGGATCGGTCGACTGAATGGACACACCACTACCCGAGAAATTGGGACTCAAATTACGAATCCCTGCCGTCTCGTGCGGATTCCTAAAATTTTCAGGTGGAGCAAGGGTGTCTCGTCGCCCTCTAGGCTGGTCGACGTCTTTCTCATAATCCTCATCATCTTCGTTTGTCTCATCGCTGGTACTGGATTGTTTCTGGTGTCTTCTTTGGTGACGTTTGTAAAGCATCGTGTGGTCTGGTTTGGCTTGAGAGATGAGGTCCTGGCGAAATTTGGCACGCCGCTCGTCGATTGAAACAGCATGACGGATAACACGCGCCGAACTTCGTGCCGTGTAGGGGAATTTGCTTCGCTGCATCCACGCACTCTCAAAGTGCGGCACACTGTTGACTGTGTCGAAGAGACCAAGGAAGCGAATGGCACGAACGGGTCGACTGAATGTTTCCCTGAATGCGCACATGAACTCAAGAAGCTCCTTCTTTTCCTTTTTCTCTTCTTCATTACCCTCAAGGCGACATTGCCACTTTTGGAATGTTCTGAGCCGTATGTCAGCTTGATGTATGTGGCAGCTAATAGAATCAACCTACTTCCAGGCGAAATGGCACATTTCCTCGTTTCCGGCCTAGGGACATCAGTAATGGCGCATGTTGTAGGGCTGTTCGGTCTTACTGAGAGTAGTCCAACGTGATCAAGCATCTCTGCCAGGAAGCGAGCGGTGTATGCACCTCTTGAGAAGCCAAAAAAGAATATGTCATCTCCGGGAGTGTAGTATCTCATTAAGAACTAGACGACTGATTAGCCTGCGATCTACACTGGAATGCACTGTCGACGCCTGGAGCGAGCATCGTGGATGTATACAACATCGGTCTGAGCATAACCAAGGCTTTTCGTATGACTTACACGGTAGCCAGCCATGACATGCAGGTCGAAGGAGGTGCCAATGGCGCTGTCCTTCGCTTTTGCGTACCAGTGCTTGAAACGATCGATACGACCCGTCCTCGACATCGAACTGTTGGCCTGCGCAACGTAGGTTCCAATGCCAGGCTGATAGTAATGAAACTGATCATCGCCATTGCGATCAAGCATACGATATATCTTGAGGATATTGGAGTCCGCGTCTGTACCGCTGAACTTATTGCCAGTGCCGTCGAAGCATAGGACAAACTGCTTGCGAACATGAGCTCGGCGTTGTATGGGGGCGGCGGACTCCATTCTGTTGTGCTGTGAGCGCGAGACAGCGCGCGAATGCAGTTCTTGAAGTTGCTGTCCTTGGTTTTGTTGCGCCATTCTCAAGGTTGGCAAGAACGACGAGAAAGGAAGCAGATAGTTGCTATCAGCAGCAACGTAACATTGGCCCACGCAGTGACTCCTTTAGAGCTTCTGTGGCAAGGACAGTTCTCGCAAATGGAGCTATGGCTATACGCGGTGATCCCTCGTCCGCATCGATGGCTGCCCGGCTGCCGGTCAGGGTTGGCGTACCGCTAAAGTCGCTATCGCCATGCTTGATCAGCCATCACGCATGTGCTCGTCGATCGGCTTCGCTTGATCAAGCCTTAAAGTCTGTTGATCTTTTACTCTCGTGTGATGGCGCACCCAGTGATTGCTGGCTTGACATTCCCGCTGGCTACACCGCAGCCGGACCGCTCCTCAGTAACGCATTGGATCGAAAGGTATTGGTTCGCGCTCACTCAACAGCAGCCGCTCGAGCCAAAGAGACGTCTGCTGGCCACAACGGACATTAAATTAGAGTGGAGTCCTGTCGCATGCAGAGCTCACACTGTGACTGGGCAAGGAAGAGAGTAAGCTACGCATCGTCATAATCACCCGGTCATTGATTGGGCCGAGATGGATACTCGCAGCTGCAGTGCTGCAGATCGATAATGCGGGCCACCGATGAAGCTCCTCACGTCGGCGACGTTTAGAGAAGCAGCTCATGGCCGTTCCCAATTGAGGGATAGACCCTTGCGTTGGTGCTCCACTCAGCGCCGGGCCGTGCCCGCATCGATCAGCCTTTCTTCCGTGAATCTGTTCCTAAATGTTTTTGCACCCACCGGACCGTGTTTCGGTACAAGCCGATCTCATCAACTGCAGACCCTTGTTGTATGCGACTGTCATTCATGCACACCACCAGCTGAGCGGACATCCCGTTTTCTTTGTTGCGGCTGCATGTGCAGTGCAACAGCACGAGAGCACCTACTGTACACACCGGCTTCACAATGCACTGAGGCACGTCATAGCTTCCAACCACTGATACGTCTCTCTTAGCCTCTGATTCGGATGTCGATCGAATCTCTGGACTTTCGACGCGTTCAGAACTTGCTAACCCGAAAGCTGTCGGACTGCCGTCCGTAAATGCTGGCGCCTTCCGCCTTTGGCCGACCACCTGCTGTGCGCCATTGAGCTCTTGGGGCGAAGCGTCAGCCTGCATGAGCACCACAGCAGAATGCCCTGGGTAATCACAGACGGACTGCGTTCTACTGCACCGGGAGCGCACCCACTCAAAGATGACACCATGAGCCCTCATTCGCTCCGTGCAATATATGCGCTACGTCCCCAAGCGATTGGCGAGCCCAGCGTCGCTCATTGAGTGTGGAAACTCAGCTGGATAGAGTATACAATGCACTGATCACTGTCAACCTTGCATGGCTTCAAGTCCCAATGCAGCTCTACTTAGCGAGCACTAGCATACGACGCTGCACTCCACTCAGCCAGCCACCCAATGAGATCCGTTCCATTGAAGCTCTCAAAGCTCGGACGATGAGCATCCCACGAGTATTCTCATGATGCGAACACGGGCACGATGCCATATGAAATGACTGGGTAGGACCCTGTGAAATGTTCGCCGAACATGGCAGTTCGTCGCTCTTGCTGGCGATCACCACGAGGGGTTGGTCGATGCAGTCAGTGCGTTGCAGATGCTGGTGGAAGGTGATGCTTGGCATGTGTGGTGGCTGTCCCTCAAAGCTGCCGTCGGCCCCAGAGATTTATTTAGTTATTGCCTCTCCACCTACACGTTCTCTCCCCATTTTTTGATCCTTATTGTTTGTACGTGCACGTGGTAACGCGTGCGATCTCTTACAATGCCCAGTCAATTGCGATCATTACTAGGCACCATCAGGAAGAAGCCTACCAAGGCTAGTGATGGCCGGTCCGCTGAAGCTTCTAGCGGCGTGAAGAACCCTCAGAAGACAGCTGTTGGCGATGACATTAGGAATCTCGGGTTCAAGAATGCCAAATTTGCTGTCGAGGCTATTACGACCCTTGCGTCTGGCGACCCCATAGATGACAAGGACTGTATGCTGGAGCATGGCGTCGAGATGCTCCAAGGTCTGCCTCTAAACAGTGGCTTGAGTGCGAAAGTTTCGGACGGCTTCATTTCCATGCTGTGGCACGATCTCCCTCACCCTACGCCCACTATGGCTGGGCCTACGGCACGGTATCGTCGACCAGATGGCAGCGGGAACAACCCTTGGAACCCAGAGATGGGTAAGGCCGGCTCGCCTTACGCGCGTAATGTGCCACCATCCAAGCCCAAAGGTATGCGACTTGGTATTCCCTGAAAACTTTGAGGCTGACAGTCTGCAAAGGTCCAAACCTCCCTAATGTCGAAGATGTGTACGAAGCCCTGCTGAAGCGCGACGGTCCATTCCGTCCACACCCGTCTGGCTTGAACCGTCTCTTCTTTTCGTTCGCAACAGTCGTCATCCACGAGTGTTTCCAGACATCGAGAGAGAATCCATGGATCAACGAGACCTCCAGCTACGTTGACCTAAGCACACTATATGGAAACACAGAGAAGGAACAGAAGCGCGTCCGCACGTATCGCAACGGACTGATATATCCGGATTCGATTGCTTCAGAGCGCATTATGATGATGCCGCCCGGCGTCGTTGCAGTGCTCTTGATGTTCTCCAGAAACCACAACCATGTGGCAGAATCGCTATACTCTGTCAACGAAGATGGCAAGTACAAGCCTTGGGATCAATTGAACGAAGAGGAAAAGAAATGGTATGCGCCCTACAAGCAACTAGTATACGTGGAATGCTGACATAATTCGAGGCAAGACGAAGACATCTTCCAGATCACACGCAACATCAACGTCGGCTTCTTTGCATCAGTTGTCCTTAAAGACTATGTTGCTGCAATTCTGAACACTCCTCGAGCGAACTCTGAATGGTCTCTAGATCTTGGCAAGGAGATCAAGCAGGGTGGAACTCGTGTTGAACGAGGCACCGGTAGTGCCGTGTCTGTTGAGTTCGCCGTCCTCTATCACTGGCATGCTGCGCTCAGTGCCGCAGATGACAAGTGGATGGAAGATATCGTGCGCTCAGTTCACCCCCACTTGGGCAGCATCGACGATGTGACTGTTGAAATGTTCCATCAAGTCATGAAGGTGTATGGCCACAAGCTCTTTGCGCCCGGGGTGGAAGCCAAAGACTGGACCTTCGCCAACCTGCGAAGAGAACCAGATGGACACTTTCGAGACAGCGATTTGGCAGAACTGATCAAGAGCTGTATCGAAGAGCCAGCACATGCATTCGGCGCACATGGCACTCCGGCGAGTCTCAAGGTCGTAGACATCATGGGTCAGCTACAGGCACGCGACTTGTTCAACGTCTGCACGCTCAATGAGTTCCGCAGATACCTGAATCTGAAGCCGTACGAGACCTTCGAGGACTGGAACGCCGATAAGGAGACCGCACGCGCCGCAGAACTCCTGTATGGCCATATCGAGAACATGGAGCTGTACCCAGGATTGATGGCCGAGTGCACCAAGCTCCCTATGCCAGGCAGTGGTGTTTGTCCTGGACAGACCACTGGACGAGGTATATTGGATGATGCTGTTGCTCTCGTTCGTGGGGACCGGTTCCTTAGCTACGACTTCAACGCGAACACCTTGACAAATTGGGGCGCTGCTCTGTTGCAGCAATCAACACCAGGAGCATATGGAGGAGTCCTTCCAAGACTGCTTTTCAACGGTCTTCCTGGGGCTTTCACGGGTACTTCTACGTACGTGCTCTTGCCCTTCTACACACCAGAGGCAGCAAAGGGTATCGTGCACGGCAACAAGGCCTTGGAGAAGTATGATCTCCAGCGACCGCCCAACGATCGCGATGTTGTCAGTGTGCAAACACAAGAAGGCTGCAAGAAGGTATTTGAGGACCGTGACAGCTTCGTAGTCATGTATCAGGCTGCGATCCGTAACTGTACCGCCGGGCATGACTTCATGATCGGCTGGGACGATGCTAAGAAGCATGATGATCGCTCGAACATCCTTCACAAGATCTTCTTCGAGGAAGGCTTCGAGAAGAACATCACAGATTTCTTCAGCACGAACGTACGCAAGCAGATCCTCAAGAACTCCGTCAAAGGACCCAGAGGCAGGCGCTCCATCGATATAGTTCGAGACGTAACCAACATTGTGCCTATCCTCTGGCTTGCAGATCGCTTTGCACTGCCATTGAAGACTCAAGAGCAGCCCAAGGGCCTCCTGTCTCTGCACGAGGCCTTCACGGCTTATCTTGTGCTCTTCATGTACCAGAGCTTCAACGTTATGCCTGCCAATGAGTGGAAGCTGAAGGAGGGTGCGATGAAAGCCGCTGCGCCCCTGCGACAAATCTTCGAGACGCACATTAAGACTCAGACCGGTCGATTTGAGGGCATCGTCGACTGGATGGCAAAGGGTAGTGCCTTTGAGGTCGGACCTCATGCTGACCGCATCTACAAAGCGCTTGCAGACACAAGGTTGCCCATTGGTGACCAAGTCGGCGACTGCATCGGTATGGGAGCGCCTGTTGCTGGCAACATTACACAACAGGCATCGCTACTGATCGATTTGTACCTCAGCCCTGGATACGAAAAGTACAAGGAGCGCATCATTCAGCTTGCCCACATGGATACCGCAGTATCAGACCGCGAACTTCAGGGCTTCGTGTACGAAGGGATGCGCCATAGAGGTGTTGTTCCTGGTCTTCCTCGTGTTGCGACAAAGGATATCACTATCCTGGATGGTGTCCGTGGGCCTGTCACGATCAAGAAGGGCCATACAGTCTTGATCGCTACCTCGAAGGCGGCCATGGATCCAATTGCATTTCCCGACCCCGAGATCCTCAACCCTCATCGTTCTTTCAAGGAGTACACGCTTCTTGGACACGGCCTTCACTTCTGCTTCGGCGCTCGACTGGTCGGTCCTTCGCTGGCAGCGACCCTGCGCGAAGTCTTTAAGCTGAAGAACGTGCGTCGCGCACCAGGAAAGCAGGGTCGCTTTACGACGACAGAGCACAAGCTTGCTGGGATCACCATGAGACATTATTTGGACGCCACCTCGAACGAAAGCCCGATTCCGACCAGTCTCACGCTCCACTATGATGACGAGACTGTCGTGAACGGTGCCAATGGAGTCAATGGGCATTCGAATGGGCCAGCAACGAATGGATACTCCAACGGCTACGTGAGTGGAGACGCGGTGAATGGACTGACAACTAACGGCATTGCGCAGTAGGAGTGCTATCTGTCGAGTTACGGGATGAGCGAGGCGAGGCCGTGTGAGATTGCCCCTCGGAAGGCGATGGCCAGAGACGCATCTTCAAGGATCGACCAGAATTGGTTGGTAAAGTACATGTAATTCCGGTGTTGTGCTTGTATGCTAGTGTTGGCTCGCTCGCTCGGCTTCCCATATACCCTATTGATGAAATTGGATTCAAAAAATTCGAGATGCAATATTACGAAGATGTGGTGTTCAACAGATTGCTTGATGATGAGCACGAGCGTCCCGCTCACCCCGGGCCGGGGTTTAGTCAGCCTCTAGGCATCCTGCAGGGTAGGCTTCACCCGGTGACCACTGTCAGAAGTGATCCTTCGTCGACGCCGCGTGCTTGCTCACTTTGCTGTTCGTGCACTACAGCACCCGACGATGCAGATACCTGGGGACGGACTTGATTCATATACGCTGCGAAACCTGCTACGTTTGTTGAGCGGGGCTAGACCATCGCCCCACTCCTGAGCGAGTGCCAGACTCGAGAACAGAGCGCACACGTCTCGTGAGTCGAACAGCTCGAATGTGGCCGCTAGAGCGCCATGCCCAACGTTGGAAGACCGTCGAAGGGATGTAAGCACTGTAGGGACAGGAAGGTCAAGGTGCGTGCGACGCCCTGTAGATATGCTGAACCAGGTAATTGACGTCAATGCAGTGCGATCAAAAGCGGCCTTCCTGCTCGCAATGCATTCGCTCAGGCAACGACTGCTATGGCTATCGCGATGCGTTGTCGATGATGTTTAAAGACGAGACTGCCGTTGTGGCCAAGAAAGCAGAGAAACGCTATGAAAGATTGGCCCAGCAGCATTCCAGCTCAGATTCCGGCGAAGGGCCACTTTCGCGCGCAAGCAGTTCTCAGTCCTCTCCGGTGACTTGGAAAGATACAGACACCCAACTGCTAATGCCGCCTATGTCTTTCTCGAGATACCCAACGCCAGAGAGCATGACCAGAGAGATTACGCCATCGATCGAAGACCAAGCCATGGGGTTCTTCATCTCAAGCCATGTTTCGCAACCTGCTCTCGTACCGCGAGGACAGTATGAATGGCTGCTTGAAGCCATAAGGCAGCCTGCATGTGAGGAGATCCTTCAAAGCAGCGCCAATGCAGCCTCTTTAGCCGGTTTGGCCAACTCCACGAAGAACCCCATAATCATGGCAAAAGCACGCGCCGCTTATGGTTCCGCTCTGCGCATGACGAACAGTGCCTTGAGCGTCAAGCAGACAGCAGTAAAGGACAGTACGCTTATGTCGGTTATCATGCTCGGACTATACGAGAGCATCGCATTTCCAGATAAGAAATCGACCCAGACATGGTACAAACACGTGCAAGGAGCAAGCGCTCTTTTGGTACTCCGAGGCACAGATCAGTTCAAGTCGAATGTCGCGCGCCGCATCTTCCATCAATTCTACGGTATCACCATGTTGTGCAGCCTGGAATCTGGCCAAGCAGTTCCAGATGGCATGCGCGATCTGTATGAATTCTGCAATCCAACATCGGACTACGCTGTTCAAGGCAGGCAATGGACGACCAGGATGTCGCTCTTCATGCAAGACTCGATCGACTTGAACCGTGACAAAGACAGCGACCCGGTCACTATGGTCACAAAGGCTATCAACCTCGACCGTGAACTCGATAGTATCAAAGCGCTTATTCCAAAAGTATGGCAGTATGAGACGGTTCACCTTGAACAGCCATCCGACTACGTTCACGGGTGGTTTTATCACATATACATGGACCCCTGGATTGCTCAGATGTGGAACAACCTCCGGCTCTGCCGAATGCACCTCTACAAAATCATCCGTCAACAGCTCTGGAAAGGCAGGGCGTGCAGCCCTCCATTGTTCACAAAGGAAGAGGTCGCGCCGCAGATAGCCGCGGCTGAGAGGGTTATAAGAACCACCACTACAGCCATCTGCGCATCCGTACCACAGCTGACGGGTATGCTCATCTTCCCGGAATGGCCGACACCCAAGCCTCGTCAACCTGACGTGTTGGGAAAAGACGACTCTCGGTATCGAATCCATCCCCCGGGGACTTTTCTCGATCCAGGCAGACCAACTTGCATGTACCATCTCTCATGGCCGCTTTACGCCGCCGGCTCGTCAGATCTGTCAGGGAGCGAGATGCGGCAGTACGCGATAGACATGTTGCACTTTGTTGCGCTGCGAATCGGCACGCGGCAAGCTGTTGTGTTGGCCGAGGCCTTGAAAGACATGCAGGGAAGCCCGGCACCCCAGTCGAGCCCCACGGATTCCGTACACGCTTGTGCCTTTGGGAAGTGAGCATTGATGGAGCAACAGACTGTCGAGTCTCCACCTTGATGCCTGGTGCTGAGTCGGAGGATAGTCCAGCGCATTGCGGTGTTTGAGCAGTCGGCAGCGTGTAAAGCGGAGACACTTGCCTTTCCAGGACGACGGCCAGTAATCCACACACACCCAGCCCGGTACCGTCGTCGTGCCCTTCTGGAGCTCATCCCGCGATATCCGTGTTCGCAGTCTGAGAGCGAGGACGAAGGAGGCGCCGTGCTGCGGTTGTGGTGGGTATAGGATTAAGGGGGCTGAGGAGCGGGGAGCGGGGGGATGCTGGGTAGGTGGAGGGGTGGGGTTTGTGTGGTTGTAATGGGATGTGGAGAGGGTTGGTCATTCTCCAAGGATGCGAATCAGTGTAATATCACTCAATTCTGAAAGTATGGAAACCAATATCGTCCACCGAAACATGGCAAGATAGTTGAAACCGCAGCAAAAAATGAAACAACTCGAATCGAATTAGGGTATATACAAACCTCCACCTCAACACACTTATTTACTTCCTTCCCTTCAGCTTTCCCACACATCCCATCACGCATCCTCGTCCTCGCCCCCGCCCTCCTTATCCTGCCGTAACGTGCTCGTAGGCACCGCGCTCTGCATCCCCGTCTCCGAACCGGGTTTCTTGAACACAGCCTGCATCCAGCACCTGTACATTTTGAGCCTTCGCTGGCGGTTAACCAGCATGCGTCTGTCGACGCCGAAGTGGGCTATGTCGAAGGCGGGGCGTGTTTCATTTTCGCCATCCGATTTCAGCGGCACGTCCTCGGTGGAGGTAGAGGGAGAAGTAGACGGTGCAGTCCCCCGCGGTATCCCGCCCCAGATTTCCTCCAGCTCGTCCTGCTCGAAGAAATAGACACGCGTGCCGTCCCCCCTCACGTAGAAATTCTCTTCCATATAGCGCCCCTTTTTGAAGCGGACTTGTGCGAGGTCGCCGCGGCCGTAGTCGCGGAACAGGACTTGCCCGCCGGGCTTGAGGACGCGCCAGATGTTGCGGACGGCCTGGTCCCACTGAGCGGGGTTGAGCGCGGAGAAGATGAAGATCATGAGGACGACGTCGACGCTGCCTTCAGCCAGACCCGGGGGGAGGCCGTTGTTGTCTGAGGCGGGCGAGGCGGCGACGTCCCAGACATCTGCTTGGATGAGGGCCGGGCTGTACAGCTCGTGGGCGCGGATGAGCTCGACAGCTTGCTTGCTGAAGTCGCAGGCATGGATTTTGAGGCGCGGGTTGTTGCTGTTCTGCAGGATGGGGAAGGCGCTGTTGCCGGCGCCTGCGCCGACTTCGAGGACGGTGGCGGGCGGGGCGTCTGCGGCGCCGATGGTGGACAGGATGGGGAATTCCTGGGCGAGCCATTTTCTGTTCTTGAAGAAGTTGGTCTTGTTGTTCTTGTAGAAGACGTTCCACCACTTCTCGGGCGCGGCGTTGAAGCGCTTCTTGTCAAAGTCGGAGACGGGGGCGGCGCGCTGGGCGTCGAACTGGGCCTCGGAGAAGGCCTTGTAGGTGTCGTCGACGGAGACGTTGTCCCAGGCGTTGAACTCGAAGATGTTGTCGCCCTCCTCGAGGATGCGCGAGCCGAAGGAGAAGGGGTCGGAGCGCTTCTGGTTGTTGGCGGGGTCGTGCGAGCGCGAGGCGGGGTTGCGCAGGGGCTGGATGGCGGCAGGCACGCCGTATGCGTCGTTTTCGGGGGCGGGCGCGGCGGCGGGCGGTGCTGGGGGCGGCGGTGAGGGCGCGGTCGGGGCGGCTGGCTGGGGCGGCTTGGAGGGGACGGGGTCCGCGGTGACAGCGAAGCGCATGTGCTCCATGGCCTTGGAGAGCTGCTGCTTCGGGTGCTGCTTGGTGCTGCGGCTGTCGTCGGTCTGGAAGCGCGCGGCGGCGGCTGTCGCCGTGTCCTCTGCCATGTCGACCCGTGGATGTTGGCGCGGCGGTGTGGACAGCGCGAAGAACAAGACGCGGGGCGGCGGGGAGAAAAAGTTAATCGATAGCACGCAGAGCCGCACTAGCATTCGGCAGGGGTCCCTGCGGCGTCCACCCCCGTCGATGACGCTCTGCATCGCCCATCCACCACAACACCATGAGCAGCCCACAGCAATAACACCTCCGCTCCGCAATGGCGACTCTCAAGCGCGCGCTCCGCCCCGCCCTCCACCCCCCGCAGTCCCGCACCTTCCTCTCCGCCTTCCTCCCCAGCGCGCCCACGCCTGCCATCCAGACCCTGCGCGCCTCGCGCACGCTCCCCTACCCCAGCGCGCCCATCTATTCCATCATCGCCGACGTGCCCTCGTACGCCTCCTTCCTGCCCTACTGCACCCGCTCCACCATAACTCACTGGTCTCTGCCCGACGCCCTCACCGGCCGCACCTGGCCCAGCATCGGCGTGCTCACCTCGGGCTTCGGGAATCTAAGCGAGACCTTCACCTCGCGCGTCTACTGCGTCCCCGGGCGCATCGTCGAGAGCGTTGGTGGCGCGACACAGACGAGCCTGCCGGAGAGCGATATCAGACATCATCTGCAGCATGGGCATGGACGGGACGTGTCTGGAGAGGGGAGCGAGGGGCTGCTGACGCATTTGCGGAATACGTGGACGGTGGAGCAGATGAGTGCGAGGCAGACGAGGATCGAGCTTAACTTGGAGTTTGCGTTTAAGAATCCAATGTATGCGGCGCTCAGCCAGGGGGTTGCGCCCAAGGTGGCTGAGGCCATGGTGAGGGCGTTTGAGGAGCGGGTGAGGCGGCTGTTGGACGAGGATCCGAGCATGGTGGATGCGAGGCTCGAGGAGCTGGATGGGAGTCGGTTTAAAGGGTGACAAGACCAGTCTGCTCGTGGATGCATGTATGATAGCATACGCCGAGGGTTGCATTTGCATGGTGGCATATACTGTTGTACGATACAAGTGACTACTGACAGCGGTTTAGTATTGAATCGTTAATGGGTATCAAGCTGCTACACCACCCCTTCCTCACGGCAGAATCTTCGCATCGTCCTCGTGCCTAACGCGGTACGGCGCCAGCGCAATCGGCACATCGCCAGAGTACCCCACCTCGCCCTGCGCCTTCTCCAGTTTCCTCGTAATCTTGCCCACCAAGCTCGCAATCCACCGGTCATTCGCCATGGCGCTCACCGTGCTAACACCCGCCTTGCGCATCCCGGCCGCCGTCTTCTGGCTCGCGTCCTTGAACCCAGAATCCACCTTCCTCAGAAACGCCTTGAAGCTCTTGTCCTCGCTGACCGTCACGTCACTCGCCACGCTGTTCATGCTCGACACCGACTCGCTGTCCGACCCGTTCCCGTTGGCGCTGACCCGCTTGAGCTCCCGCAGCACCCGCGCTTCCTCAAACGACTTGTCGCTCTCAATCACTTTGGTCGCTTTGACAATCGCCGCGATGAAGTTCAGCATCTCCTGGCTGACCACCATCGGCAGGTGCGCGTGCGCACTGACGTGCATGTTGGCTTCGTCTTTCTTGAGCTGCTTGAGCGTCTTCTGCGCTTGCACTATTTTGGCTGCGTGGCTGGCGTCTGACGACTCTGACGACTCCGCCGCCTCGGACATCTGCGTCTCGAGGTCTAGCATCTCCAAATCTGTGGGGACCAGCGGGAAAATGTGTTCGTGGTGCGGGAACAGGAAGATGGGCACATTAAGGATGGCATCCAGGCCCCCGAGTTCGACAACCCGCTTCAACTCTACCGCGTCGGGGAGCGACCGGTACGCCATGACGTCCGACATCTCAAAATGGCATTTGATGTCATAGTTGGTGTTGAGCGGGAACGACGCCCCGGACACAATCTTGGTGAGCTCGACGCAGAAATTGGCCTCGGAGAAGAAGGCCGAGATGCGCGCTTCGAGTCTGCGGATCTCGCCATCTTGTGAGGAGTAATGCTTGAAGAGATACTTGCGCATGAGCGCCACGAACCACTTGCCAGAACCAGCAGCTGATACCGACTTGAACTTAATCGTGTGGAAGTAGCAGAGGGGGAATAACATCAACCGGTACAAGAACGGGAATCGATGCAACCACCGCTTGACATTGGGGTACGATGTCTTACGTAGTGTAGAAACCCTGATCGATCTAGAGGGAGGATGCGGTATCGAAGGGCCGCTGTGGATCTGCGCACAAATGGCTGCTCGGAGGTCGTCGATCTTGTCGGGATCCAGGTTATTCTCGTCCCTCCGTGACTTTTCAATCAGCTGCTCCTTCGCAATCTGGATCGAGCTGGTATCGTGGATATGTTTGGTGTATTGCCGATACTTGGCATTGGCTTTCTCTTCGTCGGGGGAGAGCTGCTTGACCGAGGAAAACGCAGACTTTGTATCTTCCGAGTCTGTAGGTGGCGCGTCTGCTGTCAATTGCCTGACTACCTCTGCCGGACGGGCTTTGGCAGCAGCTTTCAAGATCGCAGTGTCGGCAGCAATGAAACTATCGTCGCTGTCCTCGTCGGCAGGATCAGGCTTGCCATAGGGAACGTCTCCAAAGGTAACCTCCCACTCGCCTCCCTTAATGTTCGCGTACACGTCGTCGACATGGATCTCCCTGAAAAGTGGCACAGTCACCTTGTCGACCTGAATGCCAAGTTCGACCTCGTCTGAGAGCTTAATACCAGCCTCGATGCCATGCGCGACCAGCGTCAAAGTCGAGAGGGACAGCGTAACACCACGGATAACGAACAGGCCCTTAACTTCTGTATCGATCTCCAGAGCCGGGAGGTCGAAGAAAGCGACCTGGTCGTTGATGAAGTGAAGATCTCGGAGAAACGTTTTGCGCGACAAACGTCTCGCCAGTCCAGCAGGGGCGTCGAACATGAACAAACACGCAATCGTGAAAGTCGGCCAGCAGAGAGCCCAAAAGACCCAGAAGAGAAGCCACGATGTCGAGCATATCGCGTATACAAAGTTGACGGTAGCGAATATGGTCCAGAGAGGAACGAATGGTAGTACGCGGTTGCCCTTGGCTTCACCCAAGAGAAGAGCGTAGATGAGCTGTGGCGCACCAGAGAGTATCCAACGATAGGGCCATTGGAAGGTGAGAGTAGCGACTGCTGCGACAGCTAGGAATGTGAGGTGTAGGTTCCTAGAAACGCCAGTCTTCCTCTTGATGGCTGGCTGTTTGGGAACAGGTCTCCGTTTTGGTACATCTGTCGAGTTTGGCGACATGATGGCAGTGGAAAGGTACGCACTGCAGGTGGTTTAGCGGGGAGAGCGGGGAGAGCGGGACGATGCAGGCATTTAGGTAGCCATTGTGGATGTTGAGGGGTTTGTGCAGGTACAAGATTCGAGATGCAGTGAGTGGCCCTAGCATGTTTATTTGATCATTCAGACGATGACGTCAAGGGATCGAGGCCGTTTTACCCGCAAGCCCAGACAGAGTCCAGGCGCGGCCTGATTCATTCTCTCGCATGCAATAGGAAGGAGGTAGGCTGTCCCGTAGACACATCCGTAAAGTCAAATGACTTGGTTGTGTTCTACGAAGGGAGTTCGTCGATCTCCATTGTTTCCCAGGTCTCCCCAGCTGTGACATACCCCGCAACGATCTGATTCGTCAATGTCTCACGTGGGTTGACCGATAATCTATGGCAAATGCTTGGTAGAAACCACTGGAGACAGCTGCATGGCCGCAGGAAGCTTTTGTGCTGTAGTGTAGTCCAAGTTTCTTGCAAGGTCGGCGCAACCAAGCAGCAGCAAAGACATGTCATGATTCGCACATCGAACTTAGATCCACGTTCACTACTCATCTAGCACACGGCCTTTGACCATGCACACAAGGGTGCAGAAATGGAACATAGTTTAAGCAGTCGGTGCATGTCCATGTTGATACGGACGTCTCACTTTCATTCATTTCACCACGTTGGACGTGAAGCAGTAAGGATTCAAGATAAAATTACCCACTATTGCGATAGTATGCTCGCCCGTGAACACCTCTATAAACGCCGCCCTAATGATCTTCGAGAAAGCAAAATGATCGATAGCAATCGTTCTCGTCGAAGAGTGTCTTCGTGTCCTCGTCAGTTTCCATTCTGCCGTACTGCTACCGGAGTCCAATACTGAGTAGCAAGAATGTCCGGTCTAGGAGATGGGCGAGTCGTGCTTGGCTCAAAATGAACGACCAGAAGAGGCTGAAGTCTGCGGGGGAAATATTACTTAGACGCCAAGAATCAGTGCTCAGGATCACTAATCATTCCTCTGTTTGGTCCAGTTCAGAAGAAAAGGGTCTCGCTCGCTCGATTCGCTCTTGCCCATGGCCTACAGTAGGCCCAGAGCGGCAGGCCAGTCCTTGGTTCGCCTTAGGTTGGCCGCATCACAAGCGACGAACGTGCAATCGTGTCTGATCTTGTCCAGGATGGACAGATTGGATTACTGCCTTCCAGCGTTCTGCCTCTCGTGCTGTTCGACCACTTCTCGTGCGTAGAACTCGACTAGCATAGTGCCATATGCTTCCATCTCTTCAAGGGGCACTGCCAGGCGGAAGTCGTTGAGCAGGAGAAACTGCAGCTCCAGATGATTCAGCTCCACCAGAGGAAGACCACCAACCTGAAGTGCGTTAGCTATATTGGGGCTATGATATCGAGTACGGGCATACCTTTGCGTATCGGGAGTTGGTGTAGAATACGTCGGAGAAGAATTTGCTGGCGCAAGTGACACCAGCAATTACAAGTCGATGAATATTGAAGCTGTCGACTACAAAGAAATGCGAAAGGTTATAACCATCAGAGTCTAAGTCTTGTTGAGGTGGAGACGGAGGTTGGGCGCCCTGAGCTGGAGGTCCTTGTGGCTGACCTAGGGATCCGGAGGGCGGTGGGGTTGCCGCTTGCACAGCAGTAGAGGGTGTCTGCTCCGCAGTGCTTGCTGCTGTAGTCGCAGCTGCGGCTGGGCGCTCTAGCGATTGCTGATTTGCCTGACGGAGGCTGAGCATAGGGCCAGCATTTACTCTCTCCGTCATTCTGTCGAAGTACACGAGTAAGCTGAGGAAAACCTCGTACGTGGTAGGGCAGTATTTGTGTATGCGACTAAGATAGCTCAGGATTGATATGCTGGGTACGTTCTTGCCGTGGAACGCCAGTACACTAGTCGTCTGTTGGCTCAGCCCGGAAGCTCCATCAACAGGGGGTATCTGGCGGTGTAAGTGGTCGTGCTGCCGATCGTTCGTTGTTGTGATCTTGGTCAGCAAGCCTGCAACCATCTCGATGATATCGGAGACAGGCATCTCGCTAATCTCGTACTGCGGCCCAACATCCGCAGGATCTCGCCGTTGCCGCCTCGACAGTGAGCGCGTCTGAGAGAATGGGCTGGATTCATCAAGAGCAAAACTCTGTATGTGGGCCAGGCTGGTGATCTTGATCTTTCGCGGCGACGCAGCGTTCGATTCGACAGGCGAGCTTAGTGGCTGTACTGGTGAGCCATGAGCAGGAGTCGAGCCAGATGAAGGCACGGTTCGAGGTTGTGCGGCTGAGGGCGTAGGTTGCTGCGACTGCGGACGGAAGTGTGGGCTTGCAGGAGGCTGCCGATTTGGGGCGTGCGGGCTGGCTTCTGAGAGGGGGTGCTGCGAACGCTGAGCTGGTGTTGAGCTGGATGGTGGGGCTCCCGCATCGGCCATTTGAACGTCGGCCACAATTCGAGGCGGCGCGTTTGTTGACAACGAGGGCCGTCCGGAGTGTGCAGAGGATGATTCCTGCGCCTGTTGATGTCCCCCACTGCCTCCAAACACGGGATTGTGAAAGTGGTTTCCACCGAAGTCGCTTACTACTATAGATCCCATGCCGCGGGTCGCAGGCCGGTTAACTTGTGAGTCCAGGATTTGCAAATGAAGGCGCGATGCCAGCACCGGCTTCTTACGAAAGGAGCGTGTGTTGAGTGCGCACCAGGTGAGGGAGGCGGTGCTCTGTTGAGTTTGGCTGGCGCGAACAAGCTCTTACCGTCGCAGAGCCAGCCGGCGCAGAGAGAAGCGCAACGATTCAAGGGCAATCGAAGATTGACATGCCCTTCTCTTTCTGCCGTAGCCAAAGTGAATTGGACGGCAACGCGTCTGTAGTAGGGTAAAGGGGGGAGTGGTGTAGGGCACTTGTGTGTTAAGGTTAGAAGTGGTGTTTCTGTCAGTAGCGCCCGGCCGGCGTTCGTCATAAGGCGCCGCAATGTTGGCCGCCCAAGCACTCCGCAGGACCCTGGACGATACGAGCACCTGAGGCGCGTTGGCCAAGCTTCATCAGAGCTTCCAGGTTCTGCTTTCTGCGTGAGCTGGCTCGTCTGAGCTGTATCGAGTACCGTAATTCGAGACTGCGCAATGCCCCACGTGAACAATCAGTTGGACGAGAGATGTTCAATAGACCGGCCAATGATTGGGTTGATTATTTCTAGACTGCGCAAATGTCAAAACGATATCTGGAAAACTAGGAGGCAGTCAGTAGATTTCTACGCATTGTTGGAACACGGATCATTTCTGTATTGGCTACAATAATGTTGCTATTGTTTCTCACTTTCTCTTCATTTCATCGTGATGGTCATGCTTCGCTCAGAGCTGCAGATCTGTGTCTTGTCTCATATTCCGCGCATACGACTCGGCGGAGGCATTCAGCAAGGGCCTCCATGTATTTCCAAACTCCTACTGCCTGCCTGGACCGTCATAGTTCTGGTCGGGCAGGTACAGGTGTCGCTGTGCACCAGCAGCTGTCAGGACAACCATACGAATTACACCACCAGAGCTGCCGTCCCACTTGATGGCCTCGGACAATGCACCCTTGACGAACTTGATACCCTCCTCTTCTGTCATCTGCTCCCTCCAGTTTGCATCACAGTAACCGTAGATGTATGTGGACCCCGAACCGCCGATCGCGTACGCTTGCTTGTGCAGGGAACCTCCGAGTGGGATGGAGTATACTTGACCACCGTGCTTATGGTCCCAGCCAGCAATGATAAGCCCGGCCCTGAGCAACTGTCAGCCACGTTCAACACAGACCTGCTGCATTACTTACGAGAGAGAGTCCTTGTTTGAATAGCAGAGCTCCTGGAAGATGGCTGCCGCGGTTTGTGTCGTTGGTGCCTCGTCGTTTGTGGTGCCGTACATCTGCAAGTGATATTGTACGATGTCCGCGACAGCCTGCGTGTCCGCCGCCGAACCAGATCTACAGCACCAGATTGTATCATGGACTTGTGTGAGCTTGTCGGTGACTCGGTTTGCAATGTAAGCGCCGGTAGTCGTTCTGCTGTCTGCCGCTAATATCACGCCGTCCTTGAAATTGATCGCCATGCTGTCAAGCTGTCAGAGAGGGTACGATGGCGGGGGCGGATTCGACGGACATTGAGGTACCCAAGCTGTGGTGGCGGTCAGTGTCTTTCCTCTAAGCTCGGTATGGGTGCTTACTTGACTTCGCCCTTCTTCAAGTGGTTCATGTCGACGTGAATGCCATCTGCCGGTAGATGTCAGTACAAGCCTGGTAGCGGGCAAAGCTATGTACCTTCGCCCAACATCCCAGTGGACATCATGATTGCGGCGTGAGCTGGTTGTAGCTAAGGTGAAGGAGCTTATGAGAGGTGAAAGGTCTGCGAGTATGGTGTGGGCGATGAGATAGCTCTGAGGTTGCTTGCGAGGAGTTGATGATGGCAAACGCGCAGCAGCTACAGCCTGGGCTTGGCGCATCATCGCGCTTGCGAAGTGGGGCTGACTGGCCCGCCGTATCGTGTAAACGACACCCTCATCCCAGTTTCAGGGACCGCTCAAGCCAACATCAGTGGACGGTAGCGAGCTCTCGAACACGTTGAACCCATGGGGAAGTGAAAGTCTGCGAAACTAAATTCGGCTTATGCCTGTGAGCCCATAAAGACAGCGCCTACTCTTACAACTCCACCGACCGATCCCCTGGGTTAAGTAAAACAACATGGGAACGTCACTCGATACGTTCATGTCCTACCTACGGGTACCTCTTCTTGCCTCTTCCGGTATCGCGGCTCTTTGTAGTGGTCTACTATACTTCAAGCAGAAGTATGTCTCACTTCATGATGATAGCGGCTCTCCACTAATACGATCAGTGAGCTCATTTACCCCAGAGCATTTCCGCCTGATGCTCGAACCAACGTTCCGAGACCTTCTCAATTCGGCCTCACTGATTACGAAGAGCTGTTCATTCCAACTCCTGACGGCGAGTCCCTCAGCGCCTTCTATCTTCGGCCTAACAAGCAGCACGCCCGCAACGTGACCATTCTCATGTTCCACGGCAATGCTGGCAACATCGGCTATCGACTTCCCATCGCTAAGATTCTTGTCAAGGATCTTCGATGCAATGTACTCATGCTTCAATACCGCGGCTACGGTTTATCGACTGGCAATCCCAATGAGAGGGGACTTATGATTGATGCCCAGACAGGCCTCGAATACATTCGTCAGCGATCAGAACTACGAGGCACGCGAGTAGTAATCTATGGTCAGAGTATTGGAGGCGCTGTATCTATCGGGCTTGCTTCTCGAAACCAGAAACAGGGTGACATTGCTGGGGTTGTGTTGGAGAATACCTTCACGTCCATCAGGAAGCTCATACCATCGTAAGTCGAGCCCATGCAGGTGGCACATGGCATCTAATAGTGTACAGTGCTTTCCCTCCGGCTCGATTTCTTGCACCGCTCTGTCACCAGATATGGCCTAGTGAAGAGACACTACCAACAATTACTTCCATACCATTTCTCTTCTTGAGCGGTCTGAAGGACGAAATCGTTCCGTAAGTCTCCTCGTTAACGGTCAGTGGCTTCGCACTCGATTCAATTTGTTAATCATGCAACAGAGCATCCCACATGGCTCGCTTGTACAAGATCTGCAAGGCGCCAAAGGTATGGCGGGAGCTGCCCAACGGGTCTCACAACGACACTTTTGCAGAGCCAAAGTACTTCCAGTACATTGATGACTTTTTGGAGGAATTCGTCGCAGCATAGATTTAATCCCTACACAAGGTGCATTCAGCATACGCAATCGGCCCTTTTGTGGATCAACAGCAAGGCGA
Organism: Didymella arachidicola; assembly: GCA_016630955.3. Classification (NCBI taxonomy): domain Eukaryota; kingdom Fungi; phylum Ascomycota; class Dothideomycetes; order Pleosporales; family Didymellaceae; genus Didymella; species Didymella arachidicola. Next base: position 323,089 of record CM049997.1, on the reverse strand, counting down.
CGTCTGCATGTTTCAATACGACCAATAAGAAACAGTTTTGGTGTCACTCATCCCGTTCAGTAGGTGGACTGGCGGATTGCAACGGTCGCAGCGTGCCCTAGCGTACTCATCATTGTGTTGTAGGATTTAATTACATTTAGCATCATGAGGCGTTTGCGACAGAGTCGTTGACCTGAGTTGTGTCTTCAAGTGGAGGTCTTGTCAATCAATGGCCCGACATAACAATGACGCGCGTCGCGTAACCAAAACAATGAATGAGCCTTGTGAGATAAGCTCCACTGGGCTCTCCTGCAGCTTGCGTCAATTGAATGAGGCGAGTAAGCTCATGCAAGCGGGCAGAAATGGCCAAGTACTCACAGGACCTTCGGAGATCAACATCAACGGACCAAACGTCGCAAGACATGCATGTTCGCTTCTAAAATTGGTGCGCTCAGGGTCCAGGTCCAAGTTCAGTCCAGACTCCGTGGAGTAGCACTTGTCCGATTGCCAGGAACCGGTAACGCCCATTCGCTTCGTGGAAGCCATTTTTTCCAAGAGGGCATGGGGTTCGGCCTCGTACCCTGTCATAGCAAAGATCTCCATCACAGCCACAATCAATCTGTCCCTTCGCCACATGAATGATCTGATCCTGCTCGCGTTCGCTCTTCGTCATGACGCCGAACCCACAAAATGGCTCTGAAGATGCACCGAATTCCCGCATCAACTATGGAGTGCAGTCACATGACACGATATGGCCGTTCAGATCAGAGCTTGAAATTTGCCTCTATTATTTCCGGGTGTTGAGCTCGAAAAGGGTCTGAGAAACAGGGCCACATGTGTCGTTGGAGAAAGACCCTTGATGACTAGTGTTCGCGCCACATATTACGTCACATGGTCAAAGCTTGTTTTCCCATCATGCAATTGACCGAGGATCTTCAATTTCTGCATCGGCGAGATGGGAATTGAAGTATGCAATTCGTCAGGCCAACACCACAACAACGCAACAAAAGGTCCTGTAAGGCAATGTGACTCCATCTTCGATATGAGGCACTATAGCGCCAGCTCCGGCACCTGGTATTCAATAAGGCCCGTTTGCAAGAGCTCTGCGGCAGTCCTCCCTTGTCATTGATCTCCACACTGCAGGTTGCGCTACTGTCGATCCCGACTGGCAGGGGAGGTGGAGCTTGCAAAAGGCACCCTCCGACGCGGTGTCACCGAGGGTGGCGAACAAGTTCGCGGCCAGATCATTGGTGGGTGGCATTCCGTTGCATTTCCAAAGACAACGGCTGCACTGGACAGCCGCCGAGCCGCTGCCGAGGGGAGTCGTTGACTGGTACCGTACAAGTTTCTTACAATCTTCATGCGACCCCCGTTCGCTGTCAGTCTGATGTTTGGCCCACTAAGAACGAGTTCGGCCTGGCGCACCGTTCCAAGCTGTGGCGCTGGCCGGTAGCTTCCAAGGTTTGGTCCCAGACGCTTACTGCACCTCGACCTGCTTCTACCCGGCGACTGACGCACAGGTCTCCCACAAGGCGTCTCGGTGCATTGCAGGATAGAACAGCTGGCCGCATCCATGTATACGCCCAGTATGTACTGAACTGTCCAGCTGGGTATTGCTCCATGGCAGTCAAATCTGGGCGCTTCGACCATGTCAGTTCGATCTGACACGGCCACGCGGCGCTCGACGGCTCCTCCCCTGTCCGTCAACAACGAAGGTTTGCTGGCATTTGACAGCCTCTCCCATTGGTGTCTGACCCCTGTCCTGTTTGGAGTTATTCGGGCGGGTAGTCTGCCATGAATTACTCCATCATCTCTCACTAACCCGAAATAATTCGCCGGAGCCTTGCTGCAAATTTGTAAAGCACGTTTGCGGTCCCTTGTCGCTCAAGTTCCCCACAGTCGGCACTTGAAGAATCTCAGGGTCAGTCCCTGACTTGTGGTGCATGGTGTGAGGTGCTCAGCCGTCACTTGCGACGTCTTTACGGCCATACTTTTAGCTCTCCCGCCTGCCGGATGCCAGGATACAGAGGGTCCACTAAGATTCACCACCAGTCATCCACGAAAAGCGCCACCGGCCCATTGGCAATCTAGAAACGGATTCACTCGCCACATTCTAGCATAGCTTCTTACAAAACACATCCCTTTACCTTTAATTGTTTCGTGGCACCCAATTGCCTGTCTTTTACAGGATCTAGTCGATCATTTCGCCTCCAGAGTGTCGGTTCCCATCCCGTCATCACACAGCCATTCCAGAAGCTACATCCTGCAGCCCTGCATCCAATCAGACCGTCCGAATTTACTGAGCTCGGAGGCAATTGAGGCAGAGGACCTGCAAACCAAGCCCGGCGTTCCCGTGATTGCTAGGTCAAACCAGTGAACACTTCTCTGTCAACCCCTCGCTTATTCTGCTTCTAATAACTTATCTCCACGTTCTCGTCAGACTCCTCCTATATCCGGCCTGTGCCGTTAAGCTAACGACCTTGTAGGGTCTCAAAGGACACGACTCCGCCGTCTAAGTGGCCGTGCAATTTTGATCATCATCTCGTTCCGCTCCAAGCGAGCACTCTCTGTAGTGGGCCCTCTACTGCAGCCGTTACCTGTCCATTCCTCGCGCCTCATTAATCCCAAGCCTCTTTTTTTACACACGATCTTCCTCTGCTTCGGACCCTCATTGGTATACTCGAGTGTCAGCTTTGCAAAGCCTCAATCTCTCAGTTACCAAACGATCCGGCTTGCCACGTCTTCTTGCCTGGGGCATTCTGATATAGATTCAGGTACGTAGATAATTACGATGGCATTTCGGTGGGCAGGTGTCTTGTTACATCGAACAATCGTTCACTAGTCACTCGTTTTTGCACGTGGAACATGGGCTGACATGTCTTTTGTTTGGTTCCAGCAGTGGTTCGCCTTTCCAGTTGTTATCGAAGGTCCGATGGGTGATTTACCTCCCGACTCACGGTCCCATACCATGGAATTCAACGCAGCCGGCCTGCGGGATGACCAGCACACCTCGCTATCCTCATCACCCTATAAGGCGCAAGACAACAACACACCATTCTACTCCCAGCTGAGCTCTATCCAGAAGGGACAACACCGACCCGAGCATCGCTCGCCTGCACAGCCAAACTCCTACTATCCACCGCAGCAAAACGATGCTTCTGCATTCAAGATGGGTGCAATGGCTGGGGCATTGCCTGACTACGGCTCCGACGCGCATCAGCATGTTTCGCAAGCCATCCCTCGCTCCCTGTCTGGCGCATCAACATCCGCACTTGTGTATCAGCTCGGACAGAACCTACAGATGCCTGCGCACGCCTCAGGCAATATGCCAGTGCATACTTCACATGGTTCTGGGTATGTGTCAAGTCCTTACCAGCATGGCTATATGCCTCAACAGAGCGCACAAAGCCCCATCTACCCTATTTACACTCCGATACAGTCGCGAGGACAAGGTGTCACTCCCATGCAGAATCCTTACCAGTCATACCCGCAACCTTCTCAGTTCATGTACTTTCCTACACCTTACGCGGCGCAGGCACAGTACCCGTCTGGCTTTGCAACGCAGAGCGCACAAAACCAGACAATGTATGGTAGAAGAGCCAGTCTGGTTGCAGCTCCAAACAGTATACCAGGTCAGAATGTAGAGCACTCTCCTCTCGAGGGTAGCTTCGCAGGCGCGCCGATTAGTACTGCTGCTGCTTTTGGCGCACCGTTCTATCAAGTACCAGGTATGGGTGTCCACGAGCCAATTTATGCAGCACGATTAATTGATGCAGGAGCTCCTCGGTCTTCTTCTGTGAGCTCAATTCCCCGTGGACCACCGCGAAAGCCGAAGCAGTCGGGACACGCGCTCTGGGTCGGCAACCTACCGCCAGGCACGACGGTGGTGTCATTGAAAGACCACTTCTCCCGCGAGGCCACGAACGACATTGAAAGCTTATTCTTGATATCCAAGAGCAACTGCGCTTTCGTCAACTATCGCACTGAAGCGTCGTGTACTGCAGCGATGCACAGATTCCACGACTCCCGTTTCAATGGCGTGCGCCTGGTCTGTCGACTGCGGCGCAGCTCAGCACCCGCATCTGGAGTACCAACTGGGCCCTCGGCTATGATAGGGACACAGCAATCTGTCGCGTCTCCGCCAACGTCGCCGAAACAGGACGATGAGGCCGTGGATGATATGCAGGACGGGGTGTCGGACTCACCAGCAAAGCAAGTGGACGGTGAGACACATAGCAGCTCCACAGCTGCCAACAAATACTTCATCGTAAAAAGCCTTACACTGCAAGACCTTGAGCTCAGTATACGGAACGGCATCTGGGCCACCCAGTCTCACAACGAGGAGGTTCTCAACAAGGCCTATCAGGCAAGTCAAGCCTGAACATACGATTACTTGCGATTCACGACTAACACATCACAGTCTGCAGAGAACGTATATCTGATCTTCTCAGCCAACAAGTCCGGAGAATACTTTGGCTATGCTCGCATGACGTCACCCATCCTCGAAGAAGGCTCAGAGCTCATAGGCGCGGCTCCCAAATCCGAGAACATTATGAACGCCCCAGACGTGCCGAAGTCGATTCCCACACCGGCAACAGAATGGGCACCCAAGGGCAGAATTATTGACGACTCGGCCCGAGGGACCATTTTCTGGGAGGCAGAGCTCCCAGGGTCCGAGTTGGAGGAAGACGTTGATAAGGTCGAGACACACGTGGACGGAGATGCACCAGTTGTCTCTCAGAGCTGGGGCAAGCCTTTCAAGATCGAGTGGCTCTCTATTAATCGCCTGCCATTCTACCGTACTCGTGGTCTTCGCAACCCCTGGAACGCAAATCGCGAGGTCAAGATTGCACGGGACGGTACGGAATTGGAACCCAGCGTGGGTGAACGCCTGTTACAGATGTTCCACCGTCTGGGTCCATCGAGCTCTGGAGTTCCCATGATGCCACCCATGCAACTCGGCGGACCTGTCATTCATCAAATGAGACCCTTCTAGAGTCGCGCATGCTGTAACTTTGCTTCTTGCGAATGTCTGGGTTCATGCACCGTGTTCGTTTTGGCAATGCTGAGCATCTGCAAGTCGACGATCGCACAAAGCTCAATGGCCAGGCCTCCTTGGCCTTTAAGCTCTCCGTCGACGAAGACGCTTCAGCATGATGGGGACACTGCACGTTCTCTCTCTCGGCCGGTACGAGAATCGACGACTCACGAAGGATAATTGAAAGTTGAGATACAAAGGACACGGCTCTCTTGCGCGTAGGGCGCCAATAATGCTACCCACAGGCTGCTCTCGCCTCGTTCTCCTTCTTCCGCTGTACCATATTTGGCGTTCGGAAGTCTCCTGGATTCCTTTACGCGTTACAAGTAATAGTAACTGCACGGTCTCCATATCTCTGCTTCCTTCACTGATACTATATGTCACTCTGGATACTTCGTTTATCGTTCCCATTTCCCAAGTCATGGCATTCGCCGCAACTCCACTTTACGGTCCCACCAAGAAGGCATGGCAATGATTAGGCTTTCTCTTGTTCAGTCTAGGCGGCGGTTGCATCACCCGAAGCCAATGAGCAGCTTTGGATTGCTGGAAAGTCCTCCAGCATCCTTTCCGGCCATGCAGTGTCTGAGATTCTGTTGTGCAACCACCACTGGGCTGCCTGATATGCACGCACCTTTGACCTGGGATTCAGGACGTGAGGAGTGATCTCTCGCGTCGCCGAGCGAGAACTCCCCACGATCCACACAACATAACCTTTTGGTCAGCTATGTGTTCCCGGCCCTTGCGAAACAAAACATCCTGACCTGTTGGTGGCCGGCAGTTGCTCTTGTGCATCCTTCCACCTCACGGACTCCACGAGATGGAGACTACGGAGATGCAAATTCTTCGGCCGCCGCTCGCGCTCGCTTTCCTCGAACCACATGCCGCAAACGGACGCATCAGACCATCCCTGATCTTCGTAACCCCTGAACCGCCCGTAGCCCTTCTCGATCATTAAATGACCCTCTTAAGATGACGTATACATGCCTTACCCGCGACCCACGATGGAGCAAATTTCGCTCTTAGGCAGATGCAATTTTCAAAGTTATCGATTCATGACCGTGCGTCTGTGGCGGTGCGGCGTAGCCTTTCGTGGGAAGGCCGTCAGGGATATGCTGTCGAACTCTGTTAGTGGCCGCGGAGCCTCCTACTCGGCGTGGGATAAAAAGACGGCACGATAACTAGGAGAGATGCACACTTACCGGGAGCAGATTTGACATGTCCCGGCCAAACCTGGCAGCGGGTTAATGGTAAGGAGGATTCTCGGGATGCCGCAGGGTGAGGACATTGCAGGACCCGTTGATGCAGCTAGATCTGCGAGTGCTGCTGTTGGTGCCTCTTGTGTACCAAGTCTGCGTGGTGATTCATCACAATCCAGACCAAGTATGATGAGCACAAGGTATGCATAAGCTGTGCACCAGCGTGGGTACACAACATCTTCATCATGTACTTGCTGAGTGCTAAGTAATACAAGAGTGCAGCGATCGGCCCTTCTATCCTTTCAGGTATCGTCGACATCTCATACCTTACAATGCTCGAGACACTCCGACTGTCCTCCAGCTCCGCGGACGCATCTCCCATCAGGTGGGGGTTGAAAGACTCACGACAGCCGATCCATAGAATCGATCGAGTCTAGCATGCACCTTGCCTTTCGCATCCAGGGTCCACTCCGCGATCTAATGCCTGCGGGACCAAAGTCCTCCTTCCGTTCTTGGCGAAGCCAGAGTCAACCCCTCGGGATTTGGAACGGAGAGCTGGTCAATCGAAGGGTTTAGCAGATTCAATTGGTCACCATCGAGATCCAAATCCAGCGGAATTCTCCAGAGCGGTTCGCGCTCCGTACGCGGTGTTCGACCTGTACGAACTCGACATTGCCGCATTTTTCAGCAGTGATATATGCAGAGCTCCCCGACCATGCTGAAATCTGATGGTCTTCGCAATCTCGCACGATCTCGTGCTTGTCTGTCTGGGACCTGCTCGGCTTCCTTGTCCATCCAGCCAACACAGCCGCAGGCCGTTTCATGCTGCTCTCCGCATCCGGCTTCCCTCACATGCAATTGGTGTCATGATCTTTTGATATTGAGTTTATCCATCATCAAACGAGCTGCAGCCGAATTCTCAAAGATTCGGAAAACATGGCAAGGCCTGTCTAGTTGCCTGGGAGCCTCCACCGCGCCCCTATCGCACAGCGTACAAACAGAGCAGCACCGGAGAAAGACCCTAGTAACATATGCAGCCCCTCTAATATAGCACCACTCGCACCACACAACCTCTGCAACCACATCTCCAACAGCTACATATCACCCCCATCATTCAAACCCCGATATTCAGTCTGAACATCTCCCTGACGAAAGCTGCCCCAAGAGCGACAACAGCTGGATGTACTTCCAATACGTCATCCATACACGTACTCTCCGGTGATGATGCAGGAGCCATGCAGGCTGGTAGAATGTTTTTCAATGGATTGATGCATGTCGTTTTATTACGTTGTCACTTCAACAGCCTCGATTGACCAAACGAAGAGGCATCGACCTGTCACAGAGAGAAGTCGTGATATCCGCAAGAGGCCCACAGTTGACACGTATCGCAACCGTACTGCACCCATCAATGCATCAATGTAGGTTATTCTCTCTTTGGTGTCGATGGATATTGCGATTGTGCTTTGGCTTTGGCTTTGGCTTTAGCTTTAGCTTTGGAGGCTACGACGCAAGAGCCCTTCATTTGCAGTCTGAACGGCTACGAAAGGGGAGATTGTACAGCTGTATCATTGTAGTGTAAAGACAGTCACTAGATGGTTGGTGATGGCTTAGGATACTGATACCATGGCACAGGGACAATGATGCAGAAGCACGTATGCACTATCTTGAGCACGAGGATGCAGAGCCTAGTAGCGGTCTCTGATACAATGCAACCCAAAATGTGGTCACTTAATATGTGATTCCTGTGCACTATGTACAACGGTACCTGTTGCGTGTTCTGCTACAACTATCCCAATCGCAACAAAGAGAATTCCATATACGCCCGCATCTATCTTTCGTGTTAAGCATATTTGAATCCTGAGGTGTCCCTGTTGGGTCAAGACACTGCCCCGCCGCAACTCAGTCTCCATCGTCGTCATCAGCCTCGATATCCTCAGTCTTCATTTTTTTTAACGTTGATGACGCATCGCCGGTCTGTGTCTATCCTGATCTTGATCGTCGATACGGAGCTCAGTCATCAGCGTCATACTCAGCCTGGTTAGACACTCCGCGGGGCCCGTCTTTGCGAATAGGGATTTTGATACCCTGCTGCGCAAAGCACTTGCTGAGTGTCGTGCTCTCGATGACACCAGGGAATTTCTTGGCCGAGTAGACGGTGAAGGGGTCAGAAAAGCAGGAAGCGAGCATGGGCGTCTTGTCGCCGTACTTCATGACCTGGTTCGAGTTCTCTGAGTCTCCAATGTTGAAAATCATAAACTTCAATCTGCGCTTGTCAGCATCAAGATGGAGCAGCGTTTGGACCGAATAACATACCTGAAAGTACCCTCGGTACGCACACTCAGGTCCTGAAGGACAAACCACTGGCCGGGCTTGCCTTCAGGATCGTTTAGCTTCTGCGCATTGACTGAGGTCTGGCCGATGAGATTCCTGGTATGGTTTTGACTAGGGTTTGGTGCTGGAATAGCTGCCGCGTTGTACGCTGAGCCGTACGGTGCTGGATACCCGGGCGACGTCTGAACTCCGTAATACTGCGGTTGACCGTAAGGGTACGCTGGTGTCATTGGCTGGCCGTATTGATTGACGGGTGTCATCTGAGGCATGAACATTGGCCGTTCTGGCTGAGGAGGGAAGGATGTTGTAACACTGCTACTGATGCTGACTGAGGGCTGCGCATTGCTATGCCGTACGAGATTGCACGAGCCGCGCGAGATATCCTCTTGCCAGAGGTCGACAACTAGGCTGAAGTAGGTTGTGTCGATCTCGTTGGCATCGATCTCCTGTCCAGTTACGCCGTCGCACATGGTGAGGCGGATGCAAGGAGGCGGAGTAATGGGGCGTCGGTCTTTGTCGCCAAAACCACACATTCGGGCTCTAATGGGCTGTTGCTCGACGCGAAGTCTATAAGTCTTGCCGTTGTGATGACCAACAAAGTCGCCAGTTGGCGATTCCTGCGGGGGCATGTCTCGGTACATTGCAGGCATTTGCTGCTGCTGCGGTGGGGGCTGCTGTTGTGGCTGCCCGGGTTGTGGGAGATGCATCATGGGCGGGCCAGCGCCAATTGGCTGCCCTGGCGGCGGCGCCGGTATGGGATATGAATTGCCTTGACGCGAATGAGAATACATGCTGCCTTGAAGATTGTGGTGTTCAAGACTGCGCGACATTTGCTTGCAGGAAGCTCTCAGCTGAGTATTGCGCTAGAGGGGAAGACGCGACGGAAACGGAAGCGGCGACTAGCGTGTTGTGGGGAGGGACCGTGTGCAGAACCATGGGAGGTAAGGTCCAAAGAACATCTTATACTCTGATATCATTTGGCGAATGGTTCGTGCGTGCATCGAACCTTGTAATGGACCGTGGCACGAACCCTGGAAGTCTACATAACAAACACTGGTCCAGATAGAGAAGAGTCACAAATAACTGCAAAGGGTCGCATCAACCATACTCTTGCTCCCAACAAAAAGCCGCTGACAGACTGCGAGGCCTCCAAGACCTCTACCAAAGCCCTCGCAATTTACACTTTACTTCTACGTTGAGGTCATTTTCCGAATTAGAAGGACTCGTCAGTCTGATACGTCAGTTTGCGCAGGAGCCAAAGCCTGACGCGCCGACGGTTCCTCCCATTCGCTCCCAGTGCACAGGCTTCGACGGGAACTTACGCGCCTCTCCCAGAGCAGCGGTCGCCGGCGCCATGCAAGCCCACGACTGCTGCAGGCCATCTTTTTGCGAGATGTGGACGAGACGTCACACGAATCGTTCTGGTTCAACATGTATCGAGCTGCTCCAAAATTAATGAAATCGATGACGACGACCGCTGTTGCTGAGGTAGGCACCGCGAGATCACGAGGGCGAGGCCAGGCAACAACTATGCGTTTTGAACACAGGTAGCTACTTGCACAGGTCACTTTGTTGAATATTTTTTTGGCATTCCTACATCTAGCTCTATGTGAAGATTAAGCGATTCTACATAATGCCGATGTGCACTGGTTGCGTCTGCCAACACCGAGGCCGCTTAAGTATTGCGCCTCAACGCCTCAACGCCCCATCTCTGCTTGCTTTTGCCGCGTACGTTACTGTATCACCCGTTGATATGCTTCAACACTTCACGGACGCTCTTCAAGTACGCACGTCTCTAGCCGAAATGGAACAGTGTCTGCTTCTTGTTCTTGTTGCCCTTTTTCTTGCCTCCAGCACTCTCGTCAAGTGCTGCGGGCGTGGTCGATCCGCTTGCGCCAGCACTTGGTGCGCCCCACGTATGCGCATTGAGAGGTGTGTTTCGACCACTGTTATCTCGTCGCACACCAAGACCTGTGTAGCCTGGACTAAAGACGGTGCTTGTCGGCTTGGGCGCTGCAGGCAGAGCGGGGAATGCGTCTGCAATCGCTTTGTTGCTCTTGTTGGCGAGGCCACTTGAAGATGCAACTCGAGACGGGATGGGCGATACACCAGCGCTGCGAGCAGGGGCAGGTTTGGAGGAAGAAGACATCCATGGCGTCTGACCGGGCTTAGCCCCAATGCCGCCGCCGCGACTTGAAGAGCCCGCTGCAGGAAGGGCGGGAAATGGGTTGCCCGATGATGCAGTAGACCAACTTGCTTTTCGATTGGCTTGTGACCGTTGTGATTGAGCTGTTGAGCTCTTGAGTTTCAGCACTCTCGATCCTCCACTTGTCGCACCGCCGCCGTTCAGAGCGCGTTCTGTTGCCGAGCCAGGTAATGACGGGTAGTCCTCGTTGATGGCTTTCCAATCACTCCAAGCTTTGAGAAGGCCCTGCTGTTTGGCTGGGATCTCGAAGATATCTGCCAATTCCTTCACAAGCTTGCCCAACTCTTTAGAATCGCTGTCGAACAGCGCAAACAGTCCCTCGATGAACTGCGCTGGCGATACCTTGTCGTTGCGGTAGGATGAGACATCGGTTCGGAACTGCTGAAGTTTAATCTGATCGTTGCGCAGCATGTTCGTCGCTCGTTCCGTAACGGCGTTGTGTCGCAGAAGTCGCGCCTGATCTTGAGGGGTTTGTGGTACAAAAGGCTGCGAACTCAGAGTCAAGTTGCTGACACCATTAGTGACGTTACTCAAAACCGGCTGGCTGGGCCTCGAAACTGCTTGTGTTGCCGGTGCGGATGCGCTGGGAGTTGGCCGAGCAGCGAACGCTTCTCCTGGTGTAGGAGCTGAAAGCTGACCTCCGAATGTACGCCCCGATGCGCCAGACTGCTGGGCTTCCCTCTGTCGCTGGAATGCGAGCTCCGCTCTGCTCAATGGCTGCGCAGATGATGCAGGCACGGCTTCGGCGTTCGGATCTCTGCCCCTACCACGAGCTCTTCCGCCTTCTCGTCTCCTGTCATCTCGTCGACCGTGGTCACCCTCGTGTGGCGCGCGATAATTCCCAAACCCTGACATATCCACCCTCCTCGCATCCCGGAGAGCGTCTTTGGTCAGACCGTTGGGGTGTGACTCCAGCTGATGAGCCTTGAGGTCCATCTCCGAATCGAATACAACAAACTTTTTTTCCAAGCACTCTCTGTCCGGACACACAAAGTGGTCCTTCCGGAAGTGCTGTTCCAAAGCATCGTAGTTGACATAGTATTGCTGTTGCCTGCTCCCTTCTCGGCGATCGCAGATGTGGCAGCGCTCGTGCTTGTCGCGACAATGCGTATATAGCTCGTCATCTCCGTAGAAGCGCTGACGGCAAAATCCACATTCAGGGTGTCCCTTAAATCCGCTCTGATCGATTGCACCAGGGTCATCGTCGCCAAATTTCTGGTGCTTCTTAAGGTCGGCGAAAGTGAAGAGCTCATGCTCGTGTGTGAATACTTTCTTGTTTCTTGTACAAAGGTCGCTGGACATGGTTAGCAGGTGATCCTAGAGCGTACTGGACATCAGGTTACTGCTACTACTTACCACATAACTTTACTGTGAGCTGTCTTTGTGTGGCGGTGCAAGTCCGGCCATCCCAAGCACGCAACATCACACTCACTGTCAGGGCAATTATACTGCAGGAGCAGTCTCGCATCCTCGAAAATCTCGGCTTTCTCGAACTTAATACCAAGGTTGTCGTCGACCTTGAAAAAGTCAGTCGCGGAGAACTCCTGGTATGGCTTCTCGTGATCGTCAGTGAGAATGACGTGGTCAGACTCTGTCCTGCAGTGCGCGCAAGCCTTGGTCTTGTACAGGGCTCTCATTCGGATGGAGCAGATATGGCACGTTCTGTGATTGCACGATGCGATTGCGGTGTGCTGTACGGGCGAGGCGCAAATGAAGCAGACCTCTGCATCGTCGTCTACGGCCTCTTCTGCTGGCGCCACCGGCGTCACGAGCGTGGGGATAGCTTCGCCAGCTCCCTCTCCTTCTACAATGGGATTCTTGCCCTTGTCGGCCGTCTGGCGCCCGCCACGATGATTTGCGCCATCTCCCCTCCCACGACCTCCACGTCCGCGGCCACCTGAGGGACCACCTCTGCTGCGCCCTCGAGAGCCCGAGTGTTCAGGACCGTCCTCGAGCCCTGGATGTGCGCCCCGACCGCGCCCTCGGCCTCGCCCTCCCCGCCGTGCTGGGCTCGTCGGTACTTGTGCGGTTTCTGAAGCTCTTGTGTCGGCCATCGCGGGGTACTCGTGCGTTGTAAAAGTTGCGTGTATTGTGGTATGTATGCGCAGTTGAAATGCTAAATATTACAGAGAATGCAAATGTACAGTGAATCGGCGCGTGGGAGGCTGTCGGCGCAAACCAGCGAGGGCGGTTATTAAGCGTGATGGTGGAGGTGAGAGTTTGTGAAGGCTACGAATATGACGCTGTTCTGCAAGCGAATCAATGACGACCTGGCCAATGCGTGGGTGCCGCAGCCAGCGTCAGCCACTAGCGAACAGCCTCACGGGCCAGTCATTGGGTGACTCAGGCACGCATTCGGGGTAGTTGGTATGATTCGAAATGATGCTCTCGAAGACTCTGTTCAGATTGTGTTGCTTACATATGTGTGTGTGGCGGGCAAATAGCTCTGAATCTGGAACATTCGCTTGCTGCAGACCAGTCCCTGGCTCCTGACCTCGCTCGAGCTACTTTATGCGTCGCACAAATGTTCAGTCGCATGGAGGACTTCATAACTCACGGAGACCTTCGTCCTCTTCATCCCACTCGTCACCGTAGAGATCTTTTAGAATGCCAACCTGGCTTTCCCGATCAGATACCCGCTCTTTGAGCCAGCTCTCCATGCAGTAGATGTGCTCAGTGAATCTATCTGCAGCGGCTCGCGAACGTCGAGTGTCTTCGATCTTCTTATCTAGCTCCACCGGGTCAAACTCGCTGTACGCTGCAAGTTCAGTGCGGAGCTTCTCCACATCCTGAGCGAGCTCTTCGTGCTTTGTGACGAGCGCTTTGCGGTCACCGCCTGCTACTATTAGTGGGTGCACCTTCGAGGCTTCAATCTAGCGCACCCGTTTCTGCGAGCAAGCCCTCGTCCTCTGCTTGTGCGGCACCGGCTTGGTCGAGCTTTGCTTGCAACTCAGACACTGCCGCGCTGGCCTTGTCGTACGCTCCTTGCGCCTCGGCTAACGACTTCTCCTTCCTCTTCTTGGCCTCGCTCGGGAAGCTCCAGTACCAATTACCGCTGCCGATTTTGTCTGCCTGAATGAGTGAGTCGTCCGTAAGCGCTTGCACGTAGTCCTTTACAGCCATGCCGTTGATGGAGGCAACCGAAGGAATCAGCTTCTCAAGATCCTTGAGACTGTAGGCGAGTGCTGTCTTGTGGAACCACGCAAGGATTGTGGCTTGCTTCTGAGCGTTGACTGTTGTTTTGGGTGCCTGCATGTGGTCAGTGGAAGTGCGTGCGAGGAGTGTTGATGACCCTACCATGACTGGTGCTGTAAAATGTAATATTGATAAGGATTGGTGTTGCCGTACGAGCGATCCAGGCTCAAATATGTGAAGGATTGTGAAATGATAATGCGAGATGTGAGAGGTGTGCTGGACGTGCCTTCCTGATGCATGGCGCTAACCAGGCAGCTTTCAAGGAGGCAGTCGCGCAGCTCCCCATCAACCGGTTGAGACCGTATAACAAGCATAACATGCTTCAGTCTGATTCATCCGACTTTTCTAAAGAATAACGCGAATCATCACTCTCTGGAACTTCGTCCACTTCAACTGACGTCGCTCGTGGTGACGTTTCTCTCGGCTCAGGACTCTCCAGGTCTGTCCTCTTCTCTTCAAACGCCGGAGCAAGGATCTTCTCTTCCTCTTCATCTGCAGCTTCGACAAAAGCAAAGTCGCCTGTCTCACCAAGGATCTCTCTTGCAGTCTCCTCCATGAGAATCCCGAAAGCGATCAAAGCAGTCTCGTCCATGCATTTCCAGGCCGGTTGGGCATCTCCATGCGTGGTGCGGGAGTACAGCTTGGAGACATACGCATGGATTGCGGTCAGCAACTCGCCACTGGGCAGCTGTTGGTCTGCTGGCAGACGGGCATGCGCGTCGTAGTAGTCAGTCTCTTCGTACCGCACCGGCGCGTTAGCTTGCTTGAAGAGGACCTCATCAGGCCGAAGTGGTTGCCGAGAGCTCTTCACATCATTGACATTGCCAATCAAGCCTGCCTGGGTGACTCGTCCTTGGCCCGGTTAATCGTAAAATTTAACTTGCACAACGCGAATTTACCTGCAACCGCATCGTAGACGTTCGCAGGACGCCTCGGGGCTTTTTCAGCCTGCTCTGCTTCTACTGCTGGAACCTCGGATGACGGGCGGGAGAACCTCCCATAATGTGGCCGTCGCGACATTGTCGCGTGTTGTGAGGAAACGGAGCTTACACGGAAAAGTCTAGCGTGGTGAAGGACGGACGCTAGTTCACGAGCCACAACGACGTCATGTACGACCGCGTCACCTCGAGCTGTCAACCCTCACACGCAAAGCATGTAGGCGCATATGACCACTCAACAGCACCTGCTCGACCGCGCATACGGCTTCTCGCATAATGACGTTCTCAAACGCGCGACGGCGACGAGCCTTGTGTACGCGCTGCAACCCGCCGCCGTGACATTCAGCCAGCGATTACCGCCACCAAACGATCCTCACGCTCGCATACCAGCGCACGTCGCTGGCGTGAACGCTCTGACCGTCGACCGATTCGAAGGGAGGTATCTGCTCTCGGGTGGTGCAGACTCATCGATTGCGATATGGGATCTTGAAGCCGAAGCCAACACCACAGAGAGTGGAGAGGCGTACCTCCCTCTTTCTGCTGTGAACAGGACAGCCAAGGAGCACAAGTTGGGCATCACACAGCTCAGCTTCTATCCCTTCGACTCGCTCGCCTTCCTCACGTCGTCGTACGACCACACAGTCAAGCTCTACTCCAGCGAGACTCTCGAAACATCAGCTTCCTTCGACCTCGACGCCGTAGTCTACAACATCGCCCTTTCGCCAATCGCCTCACACCTCCTCATCGCCTGCGCAACCCAGGGTCCCAACGTGCGTCTGATCGACCTGCGTTCAGGTGCAACCACACACAGCCTAGCTGGCCACTCCGGCGCCGTCCTCTCTACAGCATGGAGTCCCACCACAGACCACCTCCTCGCCTCCGGCGCAACAGACGGCACAGTGCGCTTCTGGGACATCCGACGCAGCGTCGGCTCCCTGGGCTCCCTGGACCTCGAGGACTCAGTCGGTCAGACCAGCGCACGCACACACACGTACTCGCACGCCTCAGGCCAAGCCCAAGCCCAAGCCCACCGCGGCCCCGTAAACGGGCTCGTATGGACCGAAGACGGACACCACATGGTAACCACCGGCCACGACCAACGGATCCGCGTCTGGGACACTTCAACGCACGCCAACACGCTCGCCAACTTTGGCCCCGCGGTGAAAAACACGGGGCTCGCGCCAGTCATCCCCGTCCTCCCGCCTAGCCACTTCTTCCCCGCCCACGCAGATACCCTGTTCTACCCCAACGAGCACGAGATTTTATTTTATGAGCTCTTCGACGGAAAGTTGCTTCGTCGGATGAAGCGTCCTGTCGATACACCTACTACCACTGCCAAGCCCCAGCGGAACAGCAAAGACCGCATCACAACCCTCGCCTGGCGCGCGCACGAGGTGGAAATGTACTCTGCGCACGCCGACGGCAGCATCTGCGCGTGGCGGCCGTGGACGGAGGCCGACAGTGTCGCGGACGAGGAGGAGCGTGTCGAGGAAGAGGAGAGAGATGAGGTTAGGAAGCGGAAGAGGGGTGTTTTGGACGATATATATGCTGGGTTGACGAAGAGGAATGTGACGTTTGGGGGGTTGGGGTAGTTATTACATTACATCTACAATCAGCTCTCGTGGGACTATCTGGTATCAAAACGTATCATCCAAAATAAGGTAACCGCGCCGGAACAAACTCCCCCGCGTCCTCTCTGCGCACCGTAGTAACCGGCCGCTCATCTTCCTCCTCCTCCTCCTCCTCCTCCTCCTCCTCATCCGTCCCTGGCGTCTCGCCCGCAGGACTCTTCACCAACGGCGCAGCAGCGTTGCGCATCTGCGCCTCGTTACTACTACTACTGTCCACCAACCCCCGCTGAACAGCGAGTTGCTGCGCCGCATCTCGCTTCCTAGCCAACTCCTCCTCCTCATCTCGGCGGAGCCGGTCTTCTTCGCGCTGCAGATCGGCGAGCGAGGGGGTGGCGGGGTCCTCGATTATACTGGGCTCCTCGCTGCGCCGTCCGCTGCTGGGGGTCCTGCTGCTCACACTCTTCCCACCAGACACAGTGCCGCTCTCATCCCACACCGCCGTCGAGCGGCGCTCAAGCGCAACCGTAAACTCATCATCCAGCGGGACAGCGTCGTCGAGCTCGTCCTCGGACGGAAAAATGTCGCCGCGGCTGGACAACGAGTCGGTGGTGTGGCCGCTGGTGTGGGTGTTGCTGCGTGCGCGGCGGTGCGTCTTGTGGTCGGGGTCCTCGTCGCTGTCTTCGATGAGGGGCTGGGTTTCCTGCGCGCGGCGGCGCGGGTGCTCGGTGAGGTCTGCGGCGCTGGGCTTGTAGCGCAGGCCCTTTGCGCCGAGGTTGAACGGCAGGCGGGGGAGGAAGCCGAAGTAGGAGGACGAGGGGATGAGGGTTGGGTCGGGGCCCGGGTGGGCTTGGGCGGTGGGCTTGCGGCGGTTGGCGTCGAAGCGCGGGTCGCGGGCGCGGTGGGTGTAGGTCATGGGCCGGTGGGTGGTGGGCTGCGGTGTGGCGCCGTAGGTTGTGGCGGAGCCGAGGAAGCGCTCGAGGCTGTCGTTGCGCCAGCCGAGCAGGCCGTCGCTCTCGTCGGCGTCCCAGTCGTCGTAGAAGTCGAAGCTGAGCTCGGCGCGGCCGCGGGAGCGCGCGCGGTTGCGGTTGCGGCGGCGGTCGTTGGACGACGGGAAGCACGGCGCGGTGAGGGCATTGCAGCAGCTGGTGAGCGAGGCGACGCACGGGCTGACGTAGCTCTGCGTGAAGCCGTAGAGGTTCTCCTGCGCGGCCTCGTTGGCGTGCTCAATGTTCTCCGAGATGTGCTGGATGGTGCGGTTCCAGCGCGGGTCGCCGCGGCGGTACATGGCGGCGGTGGGCGCGGTCGGCGCGGGGGCTCAGGTCGTCGGCGGGCGCATCGATGGTGCGTGAAGTAATTAGGCTGGCGAGCGTGCACAGTAGAGCCGACGCCGTGAGCGGTGCTGTGATGACTGATGACGCCGTCCCTTGCGGCACATTCACCCGAGCTTCAGCGCTCCGAGCTTGGCCATCCCGCGCTGCCCCACGCGCCGCAACACCAAATCGAACTACCCGCTCCCGCTCCTCCTTCACCATGCGCTTCGTCCGCTTCCTCAAGACGCCCCGCATCGTCACCGACAAAACCACAGCCGCCCCCCACATCCACTGCCTCGTCACCATCACCTCAGACCTCGGCGACTCCTTCTTCCCCCACGACGCCGAGCTCGTCGCCGAGCTCGTCGACTCCAAGAATGAGCGCATCCTGGTGTGGCGCACCGTGGCATGGGCCGCTGGCATGCGGTCCCTTGCCGTGGCCCTCCCGATGAAGAAATCCTACGCCTCGACTCCTCTGCGGCTGCGCATCGGCACCGAGCAAAACCTCTCCTCTGACACTCTCGCACACCTGTCCCAGCCAGACTCGCAGGGCATCGTATCCGCGTGGAGCGCCGAGTTCAACGCCCATGGAGTCAAAGAAGCAGCCAAGCTGGTAGAACGGCGCTTCGGCATAGCGCAGAGCGTGATTCGTGTCTGGGAGGAGACGGGCGAGAGCATCGCACGACACCTGTGGTACGCGCTGTCTCTTCCCCCCGGTTGCTGGCGCTGACGGTACCGAGGGACGCGGGCATAACGCTGTCCTGCCACATGGCGGACGTCCAGTCTGGCACCACGCGTCTCAGCACCGCCCTGCACCTCCCACCC
Source organism: Didymella arachidicola (assembly GCA_016630955.3). Classification (NCBI taxonomy): domain Eukaryota; kingdom Fungi; phylum Ascomycota; class Dothideomycetes; order Pleosporales; family Didymellaceae; genus Didymella; species Didymella arachidicola. The sequence continues at coordinate 304,500 of CM049997.1, read as the reverse complement.
CGCGGAAGCACACCTCTCACCGTTCTGGAACTAGGCACAGGCTGCGGCATAGTCGGCATAGCACTCGCGTCCACACTGCCGCACTGCACCGTCCACCTCACCGACCTCCCCGAGGCGCGTGACATCGTAGAGATAAACATCGCAGCCTCCACACCGCACCTCCCCCCCGGTTCAAACATCTCCTTCAAGGAGCTAGACTGGGCCCAAGACCTCCCCACCTGGCTAACCCATCCATCCAACATACCAGGCCTCGTGCTCGCAGCAGACTGCACATACAACCCCGACAGCAGGTCCGTATCCCCCCCTCCTCATCACCACTCATCGCTAACACCCCCCAGCCCCGTGCTTGCAGCCACGCTCCGCCGACTAGCAGCTCTGAACAGCGAGATTATCATCGGAATAGCGATGAAGACGCGGCACGAGAGCGAAGCCATATTCTTCGACCTCATGGCCTCGGCGGGATTTAAAAAGACGGGTATGCTATCCTACTCACTCCCCGGAGATCTCACACCAGGCGAAGAAAAAGTAGACTTTTACATCTACCAACCCACACCATAGAAAAAATTCCACTTTCAACCCCCTACCGCCCCATCAACTCTCCAATCCTCTCCACATCTTTTTCAAGATCATGTCCCCAAATCCACCCAAACCGCCCATTCAACTCTTTTACTACTTCTTCTACCCTCATTTCCGTTCCAGTGGTTGGATCACGCAAGTTATACACATCCCCGCACTCCCGCGCCGTTTGAACCTGTCTCTGCGCTCTGGGTCTTCTCACCTCATCATACGCCTTGAATGCTGCTTCAATGGCTTTCGTGCGTGCTGGGGAGCTGTGTGTGGTGAGGGGGAGGGGGAGTACGGACAGCGCGGAGGACATAATCAGCGCGTCTTCGAGGGCTTGGCCTGCCGAGGCGGCTTGGTGGGGGGTGCTTGCGTGGGCGGCGTCGCCGAGGAGGGCGATGAGGGAGGTGTGGTAGGTTGGGGTGGTGGGGTGGTGGAAGAGCGGCCATTGGGTTGGGGGGATGGCCTGGGGGTGTTGGATAAAACATAAGCGTTGGTTTCTTGACGGAGGGATGGGGATATAGTGTTTTGTTTTGGGTGGTACTTACTTCAAGGAGTTGTAGTAGGCGGTCGTCGAGTTCGATGTCTGAGAAGTCGTCCATCATGGTTTTCCTGTCGACTTGGTGCGTGGTGCTAGTATGAGGCCAGGGGTTTGGGTCGCGTTTGAACGCTACGACGTTCACCTGCTTGCCCTGGCTGATTGGATACGTGGAGATGTTCGAGGTGCGGCTCATGTACATTTTGGCGTCCGTAGCCAAGTCCCCCAGGATCTGTGTTGCGTCCTCGATGGACAGGATACCGCGGTAGGCGTATTTATTCGTGTACTGCGGCTCGACGCAGTCTGGGTACTGCTCCCCCAGCACAGCGCGTCGTTCAATCCCTCTAATCCCACCGCAGCCTACCACTGCCGCGTGTGTTGCAACGCTCCCGTCTGCGAACGTCAGGCTGACTTTATCATTGTTCTGTACAATCTCGACAACAGTCCTGCCGAAACGCACGGTTTCTTGGTCGATGAGGCTGATCATGACATCCAACAGGTCCTTCCTGTGCGCGCCCGTTCGTTCAAAGTCTGGAGCTCCCCAATCGCCTCTTCCCCACCAGCTTTCCCCTTGGCCCAGCCCGCGCTCCATGCGCAGCGCTTCCATCATGGAGTGCTTCTTCTCCGCGCGCAGATTCCCAGTCGCTATCCCCATGTACAACCTGCGGAAGCGCGGGTCGAGGAGGTCCATTGCACGCAGGCTGTTGGGTCCGAGACCGATGCCAGCGCCGAGGGTGGAAAACGCGGGTGCGGATTCGTAGACGGTGAAAGGAATCCCGTGGCGAGTGAGGCCTATTGCGAGTGCGAGACCGCCGATCCCAGCACCCACAATGGCAATGTTGAAGTCCTGCAGGTGGTTTGCCATGGCGCCAGCCGGAGATGATAGGCGGAGAGCAGCGCTGGTCATGTTTCTTTCTGTTCTCTGACTATCTCAGACATGAAGGGATTCCGTCCATCACGATGGATATACAACCCGCGAACCCCATGCCATCGGCTGCATGATTGCGAGACCTATGCTCAACGAGCCCGGCCGTTGAAGAACCCGTCGTACTCGCCCACCGCGGCCCACAGGTCCAAGTCGCAGGCGGGAATACGGAGGCAGCATACAAGGCTGTCAGACCAGACTGTAACTTGAAAACGTGGAAGACTGCAGCCGACTGCAGCCATGGACTGCATGAAGCAAGTGACGACGGTCCTCGGGCTGACATGACATTAGGCGGAAAGCACCAACGGGACGTATTCGCTCTCGCAGTCGGGTTCGCCTCTCCTCTCGCCCAATCTAACGATGAGTTTCATATTCCGCCAATCAAGGCAATACCACCCACTCATAGCCGCAAGGGTATCGCTTAGGGGACAAGCTTCGCCAAGTGATCGACGGGAAGTCGAATGACTGATCATGACAGGTAAGGCTGATCATCGTTCACACTACTTGTACGGTAGACTGCTGGCCTCGGATCAGGTCTCATCTCGGGCAGCAGATGGGGCCTTGCAGGACTGTGGTCCTCGGCAGACATGTCGTGTCAAATGATTTGACACTTGATGACAAGTGTCCGTCATCATCAATTGGGCGTTGAATGGATTTATTAGACATTATTTAACGCTTATTAAGATCATATATAGGCTTAGCAGCTGCTGATTACGATGTAGTACGTCACGTGACTAGTATATCACATCACATCGCTAATCACGTGATTATCAGCTGCTCTGCCGTAGCGTTTCAAGGTCAATAATCTAAGGAAGCAGAGCACCACCTAGACAAAAAAAGTCGGACACTTTTGATAAGATCAGCGGCTAAAGGTGTCCGATATTTTTGTCCAGGTGGTGAGAGTAACAGTGCTATTACTACACAAGATTAGTCTAGTCCTGTTTTGGCCTAGTCTGTCATATGATTTGACGTTGACTTGACCATACAATATTGGACAGTTGGCAAATCGGCGTCCAACACCCCCCATTTGACGTCAAATTGACATGCCTGGTCCTCGGAGGGAAGGCACAACATCCCCTGCCCGAAGACTGCAGCGAGCGTGCGACAGGTGTACTTACCAAGGACCTTTAAACGCAGAGAGTGCGGTTAAGATATTCTCGTGGTTGACGGCAGACATGGACGATAGTCAGGTCGTCGTTTCACACAGGCGCTGCCAGTCGACAAAAAGTGAACTGAGCGTTACAGATCATGGTAACAGTAGCCCAACGTCGAGAACAGACCTACTGTTCCTTCAGAGGTGGGTAAGCTTGTTGCTGGAAAGCTGTCGGAGAGTTGGCGACATGGCAAATCCGGGGCAAGGCGTCCCCATGTTCCTGCACGCTGCCGATAACACCCGATGCTCGTCGAGACGGCGCGGAGTCGAGGTGCGGACTGCCAAAAAGTGGTCTAGCCCGTGGATATCGCCGTACCGCACTTGCCATGAGGCCCTCGTTTGACATCCGCCGGAAGGCTGCCATCGCATCATTATTGCTCCATCGACTTCCTTGCACGCGCTTCCAATGCTCTCCTCCGCCGTGGACCCCCGCTGCCTCGCCAATCGCTCATCGCCGCCATGATGATGCCGACCGCGCCCATGACATCAAATGCGACATCCACTTCGACACCCACAGGCACACCGAAGCCGACGGCAACGACGACCAGCTCGCGCAGGGTGCCGCTCGATAAGCGGAAGCGCACAGAAACCTCGTGCGACAAGTGCAAGTCGCGCAAGCAGAAGTGCAGGAAAGAATATGGGCAGGATGCGTGTCGATACTGCATCCTGCACAACATCGAATGCCTGACTACGCAGCCGCGCAAGAAGCGCCTCTATGGCAGCGTCGAGGGTCTCGGAAACCGGCTGGCGCTGCTGGAAGCGCTCGTCAAGGGGCTGCTTCCCGAGGCCGACGTGACGGATCTGGATGAGCTGCGACAGCTCGGCGGCTCGCTGGGCATCTCGTTGCCGGGCCCAGGCGAGGGCGAGGGAAGCGGAGAGCGGGACAGCGAGAGCGACAAGGAGGGCGAGGACCATGCTTCTCTCCTGCCCGACCAGCAGGGACAAGTCCAGTACATTGGCCCTGCCAGCTCGTTTGCCTTCCACTTGAAGCTGCGGTCCCTGATTGGCGCTGGCGCCCTGCGCTCTTTTGTGCTCTTTGGCAGGAATGCCGCCGACGCAGAACCCATCGAGCCTGGCGATTCCCGTGGAAACGACCCTCACGGCCTGTCGACTGCGGATCAGACCTCGCCCACTGTGCCCCACGCGCAGCCGCACGAGGTGCCCAGCCTGGAGTCGCTCATTGGCGCTTATTTCGACCACATCAATCCAGATTTCCCGGTGCTGTATGAGGCAAGCTTCCGCGAGGCGTACGAGGGATGGCTACAGGACCCCGGAAATGCCGATCCCGCGTGGTTGTGCAGCTTCCTCTGCGTCCTGCTGTTGTCAAGGCGTGTTGCACGAATCACCTTCCAGGAGGACCAGGAGAAGCTGTGGTGGAGGAGGGTGCAAACTCTTCTACCTGTTGTGATGTTTACGTCGAGCGTCATGGCAGTTCAGGCGCTTCTGCTAGCCTCACTTCACCTGCACAACACGAACCACCGCGATGCTTGCTGGAATCTTACTGGCACTGCGGTGCGCATAGCTTTCGCTATTGGCTTGCACCAGGACAAGGCGAACACCATGCAGACCCCGCTTGCTCGGGAGTTGCGCAAGCGGTTGTGGTGGACACTCTATGCCTACGAGCAGATGCAGGTCTCCTCGTACGATCGACCAAGTGCCATTGAGCATCCCGGCAGCAAGATTAGCTGTCTTAACGAGCGGCTCATTGGGTCCGATCTGCACAATCCGCCAGAGTACAGCCAATGGTACAACCGCTTGGTTGTCCACCTGGGCTCTGCGTGCCGTGCACCGAAGACGGTCAGAGCAAACTCTAGCGATGAGTCCTACGTTGGTCCCTTGTCACCTGCGGCAGGAGTGCTTCGAGATATGGAGCGGTGGAGGGATTTGCTCCCCAAGCATCTGCGGATGGAGGCGCTGGAGTCAAACCCGCCCGCCTTCCAGCGACCTATCCTGATGCTACACGGCCTGTATCACTATACCGTGATTGTTCTGTGCCGCTCGGCCTTGCTCACTCGCGCCAACATACTGTCTGGAGAAGGAAAGGACGCGAAGAACACGGCTCTTATAGCCATGGCAGACTCCTGCTCAGATTCAGGCCGATCGTTGGCTCGCATACTCCTGAAGCTCGAAGGCATAGGCAGATTCGATGCCATCACCTGGTGGGACATCTGGTTTGCTTTGGCATCAAGCTCAGCGCTGGTCATGGACTTGGTCTGCATGAACAAGATCACTGGAACAGATGTGTCTGCATCTCGCATTCTTCTATCACAGCTGGCCGACCTGGCACAACGGCACAAGCGCAACCCCCACATGCCCGGCACTATTCAGAAGTTCGCGTCCATCGTACCCGAGCTTCAGTCCATGGTCAACGCAATGAACACTTCGAAGTCACCTGTAACCGCTGTAACCAAGGCGGAGATCGCCAATCCCACAAGCCACGAAAGCTCAACACGGCCACAGCCACCGCCACAGCAAACACAAGAAGCTGTCACCTATCCTTTCCACCAATCTGTCACAAACAGTGGCGCGTATATGTTTGCAGACAACATGGCTGGGCGATTCTATCCGGAGCAGCCGTACCCTGGCCCAGCATATTCCACTGCACGATTCGACCGCAACACTCAGATGAGCTTCATGGACTTCACTGTAAATAACATACACGACTGGAACTGGGGTGAACTGGGCAACCTGTTAGGCAACGAGGGCGTACCGAACGGACCACTGTCCAGCCAGCCTCCACCAGGACCCATGCCGCCACAACAATGAAGCAGCAGCCAAGAGCTCTCTGGCGGTCATTGGCGAGGAGTCTGGTTTTTCAAACGATATTACCCATGGGCGGCGCATTCTTTGATTTCACAAGCATCAGCGCACTTCGCGTTTTGAATATAAGCACTCGTGGTACAACCACACGCATTTCCCACGAGCCCTGCACGAACCTGCCTTGCTCATACACGCACTACATACTAATACGGCTGTTAGGTCGGTATCACCTCCATCCCAAGTCATCAAGCTCGGCCGTGATGTCGCTGGCATACACACCCAGCATTCTAGATGCCGGCTACGCTGCTCTCTTCGTCCGAATCGTAAATTCGGTCCTTTCGTATGAGCGCCGTATACGCGTATTCGTTAATCATGCATCTCGCAACTAGGAATGAGAATTGAGCTGACGGATGTACCGGCGCCCACGGAAAGTCCTATTGACGCGCCCCGCGTATGAGTCGCATCCCAGATCATGCAACTTTGACACCTGATATAGCCAATTGAAGGGTCGGAACACGCGTGGTAGGGCTGCGTTCGGACCGACCATAACCGAGAACGAAGGTTTTCTGGCGTCGCATTCGCACTCGCACTCGGACTTGTTGCTCTTGGTTGTTGCAACACTAGACCGCGAAACAGAAGCGTCGGAGTCGACTGTGTTGTTACGGTGTTCTGTTAGTATTGAATTGCCTTGGTGGATGAACAAGTATTTACTGGAGCGGGCATGGCCAAGTTTTAATCCTTTACATCACACACTTGACATATCTTCGACTTTGACACTGTCCACGAAACGCGTCTTGTGCGCGACTATCACTACGTTAACCATCCATTCAAATCTAGACAAGCAGTCGAAAATACCCCCCTAAGAAGAACGCCTTCTGTTGACAGCCATGGCCATCCTTAATATCCTGAACAAGCCAATGTTTGCTAGCCGCTTCAAGCTCCCTCTCCACATCATCACCGGCACGCTTGTCGTCATTATCATCAGTCTTTCCGCACCCCGCCTATTCATTCAGAACCAACCACGCACACGAGCCAGCACCATTGCCCTCGGAATGGTACTTACAAGCCCAGCACGCACCTCACCCTCACGCTGACACCGCCAGGGCGCCAAATCGCTCGTCCTTCTCACATACATGCTGGCCACGTCGCACGTGCAGGCGCTCAAAAGATGGCACAGCTACAAAGCCAACGTCACCATCAGCTGTCTCGAGATCCTCTTCTGGGGCGCCGTCGCAGGCCTCGTTTTCCAGGCTAATCTGAAGAGATGCGTAGGCGTGACGTGCGTTCTCAGTTGGGTTACTGTCGGGATTGCTGTGGTTATCAAGTACCCAAGCCCCCTGTTTCGTTCCGCTACGGCAATGCTAATAACACATCAGCCACCTCGAGATCTACGCCGCAGCAATCGCTATCCGCGAGTTAAGCGAGCACCGCAGGACAAGCAACGGCGTACCTCGATCGTCTATTATGGGCCGCGGCGCGGATGGAGAGGAGATGGTAATGAGGTTTTCTCCGGCGCTGGAGACGGCGGTTCAGGGACGCTGTGAGCATCGTCAGGCTGAGCCGTCGGGGTACCACGCGCAGGTCGTGCGCGGTAAGCAGTAGAGGACGCCTTGGCTGGGGGTATGCAATGCGCGGTTAGGACTAGGTTGTAATTACCAGTGTTATCAACGCGAGACTGGGGATGTGTGTGGATGGTTCAGAGGGGTTTTGGCTTCGTTGGGTTGGAAAGCGAAGAGCGGTGTAGATGGGTGGGATCAGATCGAGACGACAGTAGATGGAGGTTTGAGATTCTTGAACTGATTGCTGCTGTTAGGGATGTTTGGATACATCCGAGGGTTATGTCTTCTCGTGGCACTACGAAGACTGAGTGTATTCAGCCTGTTCATTCGCCTTTGGGGTATTAATGCTTCGTCGGCATGTGCAGGTCAGTGTCACTCGTTATCAATGTCTGTCCCGCCAACAGTCGCCAGATCGCACGAATCCATCTTCCCTTGTTGTTCGCAAGCAGTATGGCTCCCGGAGATGTATAGTCGGTATGCTGCGTTATCAGCAGGTAGTCCATTCATACTGTTGAAGATAAGAATCTCTCAATACGCTGCAATTCTTGATTAGTTGGCTAGTCACCTTTTTGCAGTTTCAACTTACATGGTATCTGTTTAGAAGCTCAAGGCTCTCACGCGCTCTGCGTAATGGTCTGTCGATGATGAGGCGTCAACTCAACCGCGGCACCGGTATACCTCGACCTTCTTGAAGAGGTCGAACGTTGTCAAGAATGTGCGCGTGGCTCCGTTGCACCAAGTCATGCAGGTGGAGCTGAGCAGCTCTCCAGCCTCCTCTAGCGCAGTTCTCGCCATAGCCCCTGAAGGACTGGGCCTTACGAGATCGGCACTGAGTTCCCGAGATCTGGTGGCTCTTCGTTCGAACTCTTGCTGAAAGACATTGATTCTCGAGGGCACGCAATAATCGTCCAGCAACCCGCTTGCCAGCTGGCAGGAGTCAAATGGAAGCTGCCCACCACAACTTGAGCCTGTACCGAGAAACCAATCAGAGCAAGCGTGTACGGTCTCAAGACTCGAGTTAGGTGAGGTAGTTCGAGGATGTGTTCGATGTTCGAGATAGTCCCTGAATCGTGGATGGTCATGACATGATTCAGACCCTACTCCAACTGCCCCAATTTTACTCCGACTTCCCGTCGCGTTGGCCGATTTTCTCCGCGGAGCCGTTGGAACGGGTGCAGGGTTCGTTGTTCCGTCGAGTCTGAGATCGTACCCGCGAACGTGTGCGGACGTTTGTGCAGCGCAGCAAGTTGACTCAATTTACTGGAGACGATTTGTGACGTGCTGCAGGACGCGCCAAGCGAGTTCCTTCACTCAGAGCTGGAAGAACAACTAGAATGGTACTACCTGCCGGCAGAGTTCACACATCGTCAAAGGCCTGTGCAACTTGTTCTTGCTATTACGATGCGCAATCATCTGGTCCAAAAGCTTGATTGGCGCCCATTCAAAGATTCCCTGCAGGACTCAGACTGTGGACCGATTGTACAGTCTCGAATCGACGCATGAGGATGCTCCTTCCTGTCCAGAGGTTGAGCAGGCTGTGGTCAAGAGGAAAGCCGCGGCATTGCGCTTCATGCTACGCCCCACCATGCACATGCACAAGCGGGCGCAAAGAACGCCTTCCAGAACGCCTACCTTCTGCTCCAATACTAGCCGTCGTCTTGGCCAGCCCGCATAGACTGACATCACCAAAGCGTGCGCACAATGTACTGTGGTAGTCTGGGTATATATTGTGAGTGGGTCCAGCATAACGGGATGACCTTACTCACTAAATTACATCAGATCTTGCCTACTTTGGGATATAATACAGTGCTTACCCCTGCAACCTGCCTAATTTACAGCCTTTAGGACAAGAAGAGTATTAAAAACGCATTAGATTAGTGCCTACGACGGCTAAAAAACTACGACCGAAAACCCCTGTCATCGACTCCACTCACAATATATACCCAGACTACCACATTAGACTGCTCCGCCCAGCCACAGTATTCCTCTGATCCCGCAGTCGCAAACACAACATGACAGACGTAATCGAAACGCAGCTACTGATCAATAATAAATTTGTGTCAGCGAGTGACAAAGGCTCTTTCGAGCTGTTCTCTCCACACACGGGTGATTTGGTGGCCAAAGGTAGTCTCCACATCCCAACCACATATCTGGAAACTTTGCCGTGACTAACAGGTATCTTGCAGTCGCGGAAGCTACGCGCGACGATGTCGACGCTGCTGTCGACGCTGCCCAGGCGGCCTTTCCAGCGTGGAGCGCTCTCTCTCCTCTACAACGCGGCGCACCTCTCAAGAAGCTAGCTGAGTTGCATGTTCAAGAGAAAGATGAGCTTGCTCGACTTGATGCCATATCCATGGGAAAGCCTGTTAGCACTCATGGCATCGATGTCAACTACGCAGTCACGCAGTACAACTACTTCGCCGAAGCTGCGTATCCGCAAGGTCATACCAGTCTGAACACGCCGGGCTTCTTGAACTTGAGTCTGCGGCAACCATTCGGCGTCGTGGCAGTCATCATACCCTGGAATGCGCCTTTGATATTCTTTGCGAAGAAGGTCGCACCGGCGCTGGCGGCCGGCAATTGCGTTGTGGTGAAGTCGAGCGAAAAGGCGCCCTTGACAGTGAGTAATGCCCCCCTGGATTTCTTCCCGATTATTTCATTCTTGAAGCATTACTGACACAAGAGGTAGTCTTGGAAAGTGTCCCAATGGATTGAGAAGTGCGGTTTCCCACCAGGTGTGATCAATGTGCTCTCTGGTCACGGTCAGACATCAGGTCAAGCTTTGTCTGAACACATGAAAGTCCGCGCTCTCTCGTTCACAGGCTCGACACGCACAGGTCGCGCTATTGCAATTGCTGCTGCCAAGTCCAATCTCAAGAAAGTTGTCTTCGAGCTTGGCGGTAAGTCACCCTCGTTAGTCTTCGATGACGCGGACATCGAGCAAGCAGCAAAAGACATTGAGCTCAGCATCAACTCCAATTCTGGCCAAGCTTGTTTTGCCAGCAGTAGGATATACGTGCAAGAAAGGGTCAAAGACAGGTTCATCGAAGCTATCGCGCGAGTTGCGAAGACACGGAAGCTGGGAGATCCAACAAAATCTGGCATCAATCACGGTCCGCAAGCAGACAAGACACAGTATGATAATGTCCAGAAGTACATTGCACTCGGTAGGGACGAGGCAGGCTCTACCATTGACACGGGCGAAGACGTCACAAATGAAGGGGCATCCCCCCATCATATCCACCCTATCATCTTCACAGACGTGCCCGAGAACTCTCGACTTACGAAGGAAGAAGTGTTCGGTCCAGTTGTGATCGTGAACGCATTTGTCACCGAGGAGGAAGCCATCTCCAAGGCCAACGACACCGAGTACGGGCTCTATGCATCACTGTATACCAAGGACCTCGAGCGCGCGCTCAGGGTGGCGAAGAAGTTGGAAAGCGGTATGTTGGGTGTAAACTGCACCAGCCCGACCAACAGCTGGGATTTGCCTTTCGGCGGTTGGAAGGGAAGTGGCACCGGACGAGAGAGCTTGTTAGAGAGCATGGAACACTACCTCGAAGTCAAGAGCGTGTACGTGAAGGTGAATGGGATCGGTGGGTGAGCTGTTCCTATGGGATAGCTAGATTATACGATGGTGGTACCTCTCGCACAATCATATTAACCACAGTCTTCTTGAAAGTCTCATGACTTCAACGAGGTGAATGTCTTTGTTCAACACATGTCTTTCACGACCAAGACACATATCAAACAACCCTCTGTGGAAACCGCTTATCTAGTACACGCCTTTCACTGTTCACACCCGGGCTCCCCTGCTCATACTAAAGCCCGATCGCACTGAGCCTACCAGCATTACCCAAACCACCCCTACCTCCATCCAACCTCGGTACCGAGTCCACCCTTGCGCGATGTCATCCCACTCCAACGATTCCCGTACCCCGTCTTCATCGTCTTACGTGGATCCCTACCAGATCGTCCGTTCTTTACCCTTCACAGAGCAGGACTGGGCAGAAGCAACAGATGCCGATGCGCCGGCTGATGAGTGGGATGATGCAGAATATCACAGGCAGATGCGCGTGCACCTCATGGTGCGGTATGAGAAGACTCCTCTAATGGAACTCAGGAGGATTTGCAAGGGAAGAAGGCTCAGGGTTCGCGGCAATAAGAAGGAGTTGGTTGAGCGGCTTGTGAGCGACGATGTGGAGAAGATGTATGGTAGCGGTTATTAGTATATCGGGTCTGATGCTGGAATTTCAGGGTATGGATGTACGATATGTCACAAGTCTATGTCAGCACACTATGTAATAAGTCTGTGTCCGCATACTATGTAATAAGTCTATGTGGATTTATGAGACTGAAAGCCCACCAGCGCCATTGCTTTACTCTACCTGTAGCAAAACCTCGAATTCAAACGGTTCAGTCAACAGAGCATATTGATCGAGTGTTCTCGGTCCACAACTGCCACTACCCAGACCGTGGTGCTCTGCATCCAGTCTGAGCACAACCTCGTCCCGTTTCTTCTTCCTCAGCTCATGAGGATGCTTCGCCTCCGCAACATCCTTCATGCGGTAGTGACTAGCTTGGAAGTCGAAGCTCTTCCTGTTCTCGCTGTCGTTCTTCACATCAACGAATTGCGCCAGCAAAGATACCTTCCCATCGCCGATCCTAACCCATCGTGTATCAGTGCGATTCGAGCTCTCCTGGGGCACTTCGTAATCGACCCATAGCTCGTCGACTTTAGACACGTCGTACTTGCCAATGGGTTGGGAGAGCTTGCTATCGCGGTAGGACTCGCCCTTGCCACGCCCGAACCATTCCACGTTTTGGAACTGCGACGGTAGTTCCGTGACGAGGCCGATGCGTGGAAGTGTACGCGGGAGGTTTTCGCCTTGGGGTATGCCGTTGACTCTGATCGACAAGGACCCATCGCCTTTGAATGTGTACAAGATTGTGCTGTCGATGGACCAGGAAAGCACTGGCGGGGCAATGCGCTGGTGCACCGTCACCTGGAGTTCTGAGTCTCCTGGTTGCGACCATTCGACCTTGCGAGTGAAGGCCTTTGCAAGGTTGAGCTTCTTGTCGTTCCAATCCCAGCCGTCTTGGGGAATGTCGTTGTCGGTGGGCGCACGGAAGATGTCGAGCTCTGGTGCCTTTGAGATTATTTCGGATGAGTTTTGGCCCCAAGAGTTGAGTGTGCCGTGCAGGGTGTTGAAGGTCCATGTCGATTTGCCTCCAGTGACCTTCAGGATGTTCCTTGTGGATGTGTCGATGTCGAGTGCACCGATGGAGCTGGACAACGTCTTCAGAACAGGAGAGGAGATAACCGACACTTGAGCGGTGGCGATCTCAAAGCCCTTCTCCAACCATGGAGTCCCATTTCTCAGCTGGAAAGACAGGCTCAGGAGGGTTTCGCCCTCGAGTCCACCAACCTGAGGTAAGCCAATGTCAAATGTTTGACCCGCCGCGACTCCAGAGGGGATCTCAAGGGAGCCAATCTTGCTTTCTGCGCCAGACTCAGAGACGACTGAGTACTGTAATATCAGGTGATCCAGTGTGACAAAGTCATATCGGTTGATGAAGGTTGCTGTGTTGCCACTAGACTCGAGAAGCTGTACAGGCTCGATGGCTTTCTTGTATTCAATCAAGCCAGCGTTGGGGGTGTGGTCGGAGTTGACCAATCCGTCCATGACGAATGTACCATCGTGCACTTCCTCCTCGAAATCACCACCATAGGCGTAATACTCTTCCGAGGTCTGGTTGTCCTTGGTGAGAAGACCGTGGTTCGCCCACTCCCACGCGAAACCGCCTTGAAGAGTAGGGTACTTGTAGAAGGCGTCAATGTACTCTTTGATGTTGCCTGGCCCATTGCCCATGGCATGGATGAACTCGCAGAGCACGAGGGGCTTTGTTTTTGTTGTGTCCTCGCCAAACTTGACGATCTCGTCGATTGGAGGGTACATCCTGGAGTACATATCCATGGTCTCTGCATAGATGTCTGCTTCGTAGTGGATGGGTCTGCTATCATCGTAGGCTTTGATGTGATTGTACATGGCCTTGAAGTTCTGACCGAAGAAAGCCTCGTTGCCGAGACTCCAGATGATGATGGAGGGGTGCAGCTGATCTCTCTTGACCAAATGCTCGGCACGATCAACGTAGGCCTGAGTCCAGTCTGGGTTATTTGTAGTCCACTCGGCAGCTTTAGCCCTTGTCAACAGCTGTCGCTCACGGAAAGGAAGTTCGCGTTCCTGCTTTGAGAGCGCGGCATCGGCGATGCACTCGAATCCATGGCACTCAAGGTCAGCTTCATCGATCACCCAGAAGCCCATCTCATCAGCCAGGTCATACAGACGTGGGTCATTGAGCTGATGTGAGGTGCGGATCGCGTTGACGTTGTGCTGCTTCATCGTCAAAAGGTCGCGCTTGAGAAAGTCGAGTGGAATGGTCCTTCCAAATTGCGGATGGTGCTCGTGGCGATTGACTCCGCGAAACACTACGCGCTTGCCATTGACCTTGATAAGTCCGTCCTTCATCTCGACCTGCCTGAATCCAACCCTGTGCGCAACATGTTGATCCGAACCCATGGAGACTACCAGATGATAGAGGTTTGGTGACTCTGCGGTCCATTTGAGTGGATCCTTGACTGGGATGCTGAAGCTCGTTGATGTCCCTGTACTTGCATCTGCCTCTTCTGAGGCGATCGTCTTCCTTTCTGCATCTAGAAGCTTAACAGCGATTTTGCCGGCTCCCGTGGTGTTGACTCTTATTTTCAGCTCTGCATCTGTGTATGAGGCGTCCAGGAGGGTCTGGACAAAGACATTCTCAATGCGAGCTTCACTAGAGAAGCCCACAAGGAATACGTCACGGAAGCTGAAGAAGTCAGTTGGTATCATAGAATAAGACACTTGTACTTACATTCCAGACAGCCACCATTGATCCTGATCTTCAATATATGTTCCATCGCAGTGCTGGTAGACACGCACTGCGAGAGTGTTTTCGCCATTCTTGTCAACAACGGAGGTAATATCAAACTCGTCAGGGTTCCTACTGCCTTGGGAATATCCAATGTCCTTGCCGTTAACCCAGACATGAAAGGCAGAGTCGACACCCTCGAGCCTGAGACGAATCTGTCCATCTTTCAGATCCTCCGGAACCTTGAACTTCCGTACATAGGAACCAGTCTCATTTTCTGTGAACGGGACATTTGGGGGATCGACTGGAATGTGGTATTGAACATTGGTATACTGTGGTCCTTTTCCATAACCTTGTAGCTGCCACATGCCAGGTACCGTGATATCGTCCCATTTAGACGTATCGTACGAGGGTGCCTCAAAGCCTTCGGGAGCCTCGAAAGGCGAATTGGCATGTTCAAACTTCCATGTTCCGGAAAGGCTGTGCGTCTTGGATTTGCTCACATCATATGTGAGAGCATCAGCTTCAGATGCATAGTTGTGAAAGTAAGCACGGACGGGAAGCGTCCCTTTGTGCAAAACACTGAGGTTGTTCCAATCTGGAGAATCTGCCGGCCGTGTGCTTGAAGCCATGGTGAATGTGTTGAAGTCAGGAATGCCAACGAGCGCGGTTGTTCAACTGATAAAATGCCATGCTGCTCCACAATACGCGGAGTACTGTGTCCCGCATATCATGGCATGGACTGATTGGGAAAGCCGTCCGGGTGTGCATGTGTGGCCAAGAGTGTGGTTTGCTCCTCATGTGATGCAGAAAGGGTGATCGGGAAATAGCCGACGGGTTGCAACAAAACGTTCCTTGTCGAGGTTTGCCCACATCATGGTGGTTGGATCGGGCGGGGTTCATGCAAGATCGACGGGACTACTACCAAGTGTGGCTTAATTTCAGTACATTGCAAACTAGCCTTCACTGCTTTGTCTTAGCGCCAACACGTTTTCCTGCACATTTTCCGCACTTTGGCCCACCGCCTCCGGATCTCTCCACGAATTCGCTCTCGTAGCGCAGCCGACACCTCGGGGCCCTTCTCCACATCTGTCGAGACGTCTCGCCGCGACTCGCATGGCAGCCGAGAACGGGCAGTTGCGAATCATGTCTGACTACGCATCCTCCGCCATTACGAAACGGCCATGACTTTCCTAGAGTCGCAGCCGCCACCTATTCTTCTCACAGCATTGCATCCGCCGGCCGAGGCGCGCTGTCTCTTTGCTAAAGCATGTTCTGAGCTTGCCTGACCTCGTTACGGCGGCACAAGCTCACTTGGCGCGTCGCATGGCGGTTACCGACAAGCTTTGATGAGGGAGAAACGGGCATCGGTGCAGATTGAACATGGCAGCTGCCTCGGCGTACTTTTCATGCAGCAGTGCACACCCTGTTTTGCGGAGAAGCCTGTCGATAGACCAAGTCTATAAAGTGGCCCACTCCCCGGATTCTTGTGTCGATCAGTTCCAACGGTTGCGCAAACTCAACTCTGACACTCATCGTGGAAGCCTCAAACCCCACAATGGCGGAGAACAAAGACAGCATGGGTGCTGTTACTCATCAGCTCAGCGCTGTCGACGACAACATGCACAAGGGTGGGAATGTTCAAGAGAAGACTGTTGCTTCCGTGGCACTTGGTACGCATTGTGCTTGTATCTCACCATGAGTACCACTAACACATTCCAGCTGCTGCTCTTGAGGCCCAGAAGCCCAAGTTGTGGTCCAAGAGTATGATTCAATTGTACATGATTATGGGTATTGGGTACCTTGTATCCACCATGAACGGCTTTGACTCCTCTCTCATGGGCGCCATCAACGCCATGAAGCCATACCAGACCACCTTTAATCTGACGGGAGAGGGATCCAGCACCGGCATCATTTTCATCATCTACAACTTGGGCCAGATCGCAGCTTTCCCCTTCTGTGGCTTCCTCGCTGATGGCTACGGTCGCCGCGTGTGTATATTTGTCGGCTGCCTGCTCGTTATAGTTGGAACTGCTGTTCAAGCTACTGCACATGGTATGGGTCACTTCATCGGTGGCCGGTTTCTCCTTGGGTTTGGCGCCTCAATCGCCTCTGCTGCTGGACCCGCCTACACCGTCGAGTTGGCACACCCAGCCTACCGAGGCACGATGGCTGGCATGTATAACAACTTCTGGTGGTTGGGCAATATCATCGCTGGTTGGACGACGTATGGATCTAACAAGCACTTCGAGAACTCGTGGGCGTGGAGGCTCCCAACTGTCGTACAATGCTTCATCCCTGGACTCGTCATGTGCTTCATCATGTTCTTTCCAGAGACCCCAAGGTACGTGACTCTCGAGTCATGGTGTTGTTGCATTTGCTGACTCAACGCTCAGATGGTTGCTCGCCAAAGACAGGCGCGAGGAAGCCATTGCGATCATGGCCAAGTACCACGGCGACGGCGATGAAAACCACCCCCTTGTCCAGCTTCAATTGCGTGAAATCACAGAAGACTTCTCAGTAACGCGTAATGACAATCCGTGGTGGGACTTCCGCGAGCTGTACAACACCAAGGCCGCCCGCTACCGCATGATGATGGTCATTGCAATGGCTTTCTTTGGCCAGTGGTCCGGTATGCATTACGATCTTCCCTTACAAATTCTGCACACTATAAGTGCCGGTGTTGTCGGTCAATTGCTAACGGTAACTTCTAGGCAACAACGTTGTGTCCTACTTCATGCCCCTCATGGTCAAGAACGCCGGTATCGACGGGCCCAACGAGCAGCTGCTGATCAATGCCATCAACCCTATCTTCAGTATGATGGGTGCTGTATACGGAGCTACCCTTCTCGACAGGCTTGGGCGTCGCAAGATGTTGCTTGGCGGTTTGGCTGGCGGCCTCTTCTTCTACGTCCTTCTGACTGCCTTTACTGCCACCGCGACGGAGTCCAACAACCTTGCGTATGGTACGATTGTTTCAATCTATTGCTTCGGTATTATCTTTGCTTGGGGTTGGACACCACTTCAGACACTGTACGCTGTAGAGTGTCTCGAGAACAGGACTCGAGCCAAGGGTTCAGGTGCCAACTTCCTCTTCCTCAACATCGCCATGGTGGTCAACACATACGGTATCTCTGTCGGAATGGAGAAGATCAAATGGAAGCTGTACCTGGTGTACATTGCTTGGATCTGTGTCGAGATCGCCTTCATCTATTTCTTTTTCGTTGAAACTGCCGGAAAGACTTTAGAAGAACTCAAGGATATTTTCGAGGCACCTAATCCCCGTAAGGCTTCCCTCAAACGCGCTAAGATCGAGGTCGCTGGTGGACAGGTACACAACGTCACGGAGATGTAGGCTGGGAGGACGCGCCATGAGAAGATACCCTGAGTGTATTGCGCTGAGCTTTCAGGCTCAGTTCTTCTGTATGCTCATTTGTCTTTGTCAGCACGGATGACGAATAATGTTTTACTTCTTCACCCGATATTGAAGGCTTTACGTTCAGGCTCTCTTCGTACACGATCAACAACTTGCTGCCGATATGCATGAACTGGTCAGTATGCGTGGTTTTCTAACACGGTAACAGCGATGACAGTCGCACAGAAACAGAACCATCAAACATTGCGCACGAGCTGCGTGATACAAGGGGTCTTAGAAATGATTCTCTGGCCATCACCTGTTGGCTTTGAGATTGAGGCACCACTTAGTCGGATCGGGTCCTGCTCAAGGCGATGATACACCGCACAATGAGACAGAGCTTCAGTCATAACCGACGCGAGCTGTAGTCCGTGAGCTAGCTTGCACTCACATATGTCGCCAGGATCTCTGATGCCCTGTTCAATATGTCTCACTAAGGTCAGCTACGACTGTCTCAATCCATATTATATTATACGCTAACGTTGATCATCGCCAGTATTGCCCCTGATGTTCTCCATAATTTGTCGCACTTTGACACCGCCACAATTGAACACTGACTTCACAACTCACATGGCAGCCACGTGTCAGAAAACCTTGTCGATCTTGAGAAACATGTCTTGGTCACGACATTCTTAGGAATGATATTTGGGACTGAGCAACGCCCTGTCTCGGGACACTGTTCCTGATCAGCACACTCGCGAATGTCTCGAGCCAGGCAAAGAACCCAGTCGCCGACACAGAGTCGACTGAGCTCTTCGCCGGTCTTTGGTCATCTCATGATCTGCGCTCAACAACATTCTCCCGGTAGTCTTGTGGCACTCTGTATATCTGACTATAGACATTTTGCCCGCCAGCTGCGTGGTAAATCATGCTCCCGGCGCTTGATGTCTTTGCACCAAGGTTAGGGTCGAGGACTGTACTGAACGGCAAGATCGAAAATAAGATCTAGCATGCAGGAACAGCTGAGAGTATTTAGGCTGCTCTGATTTGGGCCGTGGTTCGGCGATTGGTCGGGGGATTTGAACATCGTCTGGGATAGAGGTTCTAAATATGCCCTTAGCTCGTCCAAAGGCCAATTCGCTGCCCATACCCATCCCCAAAGCTTCGCTCTGGCGGCTTCGCCGCCCACCCACACCAAGGAGGGTGACTTATCCGTTCTGTCTTGATAAAGATACTCTTCCTGTACCAGCGCTGTCCTTCTGGGACCTTGAAACACCCTCCTCGCCTTCTGCTATCTTGCCTTCGATGTCTCCGGCAGATATGCTACTTGAAACGAATATAGACACGTTCAAACAACGCGACTCGGCAATGTCACAGACCTCAGCAACGTCATCTTGGTATTCTTCCCAGAGCGAAGAAACGACAATATTATCAGAGCAAGCGATTATGCGAATCTCACCTTTGAGACCGCGGCTCCTTCTTCCGCCAAAGTCGCTGTACTCAGATGTCCCTCGTTTTCCGTCAACACCATCTCGTTCAGCTCGCTTCCCAATCTCACCAGATGCAGCCAACTCACCGAGATCTCCGCAGTCACCTTACAACCCCTTCCTATCACCACCAGTGCCACGACTCACAACAAAGCTCTTCAGACTGGACTCATCCTTACTCCCAGCATCACCACTTTCCATCTTCGACCGTACCATCTCTCCTACGTCACCCACGCTTCTGCAGAGTAGAACGCCGTCGCCTGGCACTCCAAACCAACGACTTACATTTTTGAGGACCGCAACACCGAGCATAGTCGACTGTGGCACATGGGATGGTATGACCCCAACATGGCTGTGGCCAAGAACACCACCTGCCATCCCTCACGATAATCTTACTTTGTCAGCTCACCATTATGAGGTCGAAGGAGACCAAGCTTTGAAGCAGTATCGCTCACCCCCCACAATTCTACTTCCATCACCACCCAACAATTATGATCAGGCCGACGTTACCGAAGGAGCAGACGTTCGCCGGAAGGAGATGAAGATCGAGTTCTACCATTTCCTCGCTACCAAGCGTGCTTCCGCTCTAGACCGCCTCTCTGCGCCACCTTCAGGTAAGAGCGAGAAGGTTCAACGCGTACAATGGCGGTGGAAATCGCTCCCAGGACGAAAGAGTAGGGACGTGGAGCGGCTTTGGATCTTGATTTTGACATTGAATCTGCTCTGTGGAGGTATATCTGGTACTTGACCTGCTTGCTCGAGGCAACGACATCGTCAGGTAGCTTTGGTGTTCGGCGTCTGATGCGCAGCAGTCGTTGCGTCGACTGGGAGCGAACGTTAGACACGCATATTTCGATAGTCCACGTGTCTCCCGCAACGTTTCCTACTGACTGCTGGCTCCGCCGTCGTCGCTCAAGTTGCATCTGAGGACCTGACCCTATCTGAGTCTTATCTCGATGTAAGCTGACATGGGGCGGAGGCTAATGCTGCGCGTTCTGTTTCTTGGCGGCGGACGCTAGCAGCGGACGTAAGATCTGCACAGGTCTACATTCCATACATACCACTCCTGCTTTTACTGGGTGCGGTCTTTTTGTCCAGCATTGAGTTCATAGATGGTCCATAGGTTGGCGTACACATAGAATCGGGATTTGACATTTTCAGCTTGAAGTGCGTAAGATTCATGTACGTGATTTGCAACACGCAGTATCAAAAGCTTTCGCCAAAGTATGCAAGATACAAATATATCAAAAGCATGTATGTTGCCTGAGTTTTGATTGTTGAATGAGCTGGGAATCCTCGTCAGACTGTGTGTTTGCTTCAAGTTTGAAAGTGTTTTCACCATGTCGTCAAAGACACGAGTAGCGGTATGCCCCGTTGAACTCGCAAGACTTGACAGCGGTAATCTGGGCGAGTGTCGCCATGGCAGGAGAAGTGCTAGGGCAGACTGCAATTTAGCTGGTCCGAGGTACCGAGATGGATTCTCTAACGTAACAGCTCCATAATAAGACGGGCGGGAATGCACCCCAAAGGTGTGGAGAAAATCCGGGGTGATTGATGTCGTGATGCGGCCTGTGTCGGCTGATCACAATTGTGCCTGAGGCTTGACAACGCCACACGACCCTGCCATTCAAACGAGTGAACTTTGACGCTTGGTGCGCCTCCTCCTGCTGGCAAAGGTTGTGTCGCTCGAGTCTCGAGTCCGGGTCGCACAGATAGCTAGACCGGTGAATAAAGGTAGCACCA
Organism: Didymella arachidicola; assembly: GCA_016630955.3. Taxonomy (NCBI): domain Eukaryota; kingdom Fungi; phylum Ascomycota; class Dothideomycetes; order Pleosporales; family Didymellaceae; genus Didymella; species Didymella arachidicola. Next base: position 283,510 of record CM049997.1, on the reverse strand, counting down.
CGCTTGCACGCGAGCCTCAGGGTCAGCTACACGTGTAAGACACCAGTGCAAGGCAGATCGCGGCACGTCAGACTGAGAGGTATGCGCTGCCGAACCCTGCCACACTCCTAAAATCCTTTGGAGGTCGGCGCCTCAGGAATGTCGAGTTCGTACAGCGTAAGGTAGGTGCAGGAGCGGGCAATATTGCACCCACGCCAAGTGTTTGGGTGTAGACAACATATGGTAGTTCGACGCGAGTTGAGCCAAAGATCGTGGGTCTGTAATGGGTCCGTGTTGAGGATCACAAGCTTATACACACCAACTGTCACTTATCAGTGGAGCCCAACAACAAGAGGAAAAGTGGGCTGCCGAGTGTCTCTTTTGACGTCCTGCGATAAGAGCGATCAAAAATGTAAACCCCATGAATGGCTGCCTCGACTCAAAACGTCGACGTTTTCAGCATGCAATAACCGCATGTGGTCCGAACCAGATGAGATTCGATTTGACTGCGCACTAGGCTGATCGCGGGCTGTACTACTTGGCGGATGGGAGCGGCGCGAGTAAGCTCCGTTGGCCGCGTTCCTGACCGCGATTGGCTGTGGTTGGCTGCCGAACGTTCAGGAGACGCTAGGCACACTCAGAGGTCGTGACGATGCGTGCAGACAGACTTTGACGATGGTCATCGTAGTAGATTTGCGATCGGTATCAGCAACTGAAGAATGCGCTGTTCAACCTCTTGTGCCATAGTCATGCCTCATAGGCAAACCCAAGCCCCCACGCGCTGATAAGGGTTCACCGAACAAGGTCTTTGGCGATGTTGGACGCAACTGAAACAGGCGCTGCTTGCCTGATGCAATGATAGAAGCGCCGAGCATCCACGTTCACAGCATCAGGGTCCAATGTGACACAGGAATCGCGACACAGATGCCTAAAAGAACACCGCTGTGCCACGCAGTCTATTGTGTTGGCTTGGCCGGTCCGGGGTAAGATTTTGGCCTCGGCCGCGAGCCGCATGCTCGTCACTTGCGTGAACACTGAAGAGAGACACGAGACGTACCAGCAGCCACCATCTGCGTTGTGACAAAGACAAATGAGAGGAATGGTAATGATATGGCGGCCAAGCGAGTGATGTCCTTGGAGGCCATGGAAGCTAGCCAAAAGCGGCAGGTGTACGTCGTAGGCGAGAGACGGAGAGAGCACACGTGAGCACGGCTTTGCTGAGCGTGGAGCAATTCGTCCTAATTGCGTCCCAATTGCTTGGCTATGTTCACTCGTTCTGCTTGAATGTCGCTGCAGCGTAGCGCGCGCCGCGGTAGGGTTCCGTCTTATCTGCAGTCTCGCGCCTAAGATGGTGAATATGCCCGGACGGGCAGTTGACAAGGAAATGGCGTTCCGTCTGATACATTCACCCATCCGCTGCCAACAAGAAGCGGGACAGCCAAGAAATGCCCAGAGTTGCTGCGGTTCTGGAAGATTGCTAGAACGCGATGTCTATGGATGAGAGGCGTCGTTATCAGTCCCTCTTGGGCTTCACCTCCGCTCCAGGCACCTGGTCTGACCATTGGACCTGCCCCAGAATCCACATTAATCCTTGCTGAAATGCCCAGGACTCCCCGCCACCGCTGCCAATGCGCAGAACGTCCCCGCGACGGCAAGAGCCAAGCGTCGCCGAGCCTCCATCCCTACTAGCACGCTCTCCGTCCAACGCTTCTTTGATAGGCAGTCGTTTGCATCAGCCACTCAGGTCTGCGCGCGAGCCTACCAACGCGCTGCCTTTGAGTCCCGGCCGCCCATGTTGCCCAGGCGAAGGATGCATCGGCCATGTGCCAAGCCCTCTTTCACTTTGCGCGCCATCCAGAGGGGACCGCTACCTGGTCGGTCGCGCCGCGAGCCCAGTTGACTGTTTGTGGACAAGCTAGAGGACCCATTGTGCTGCCACCTTTGCTGATCCCCGTTGCACATTAAAGAGCACGCCTGCCCCGCCTCGGTCTTGTTCTTGCTCTTTATTCTGCTCCTTCTTCTTTCGCAGATCGCCCATCATGGACCACGAGAAGGTCGCTCCCATCGACGAGAAGGCGCCTCATGGCGTCTCCCAGCCGACTGTCTCTTCCCAGGAGGAGTACACCAGTGACTGGCGTGAGCAGGAGGATTTCAGGACCCGAAACGGTCTCAACCTGAAGTCTTTCCAGCGCCGTCCCAAGGGTGGAGAATTGGTTGTGCTCGACAAGTCTATGAAGACTCGCCACCTTCACATGATCGCCATCGGTGGTTCCATTGGTGCTGGTTTCTTCGTCGGTTCTGGTGCTGCTCTTGCTAAGGGTGTAAGTGGATCTTCTCAGTGACTTTGCAGATCGATACTGACAGACTGATCAGGGTCCCGCCTCGCTCTTCCTGGATTTCTCTATCATGGGTATAATGATCTTCAACGTCGTTTACGCTCTTGGTGAACTCGCTGTCATGTACCCGGTATCCGGCGGTTTCTACACTTACTCTACTCGCTTTATCGATCCTTCCTGGGGCTTCGCCATGGGCTGGAATTACGTCTTCCAATGGGCTATCGTTCTGCCACTCGAGATCAACGTTGCTGCTATCACTCTCGAATATTGGCCAGGCGCAACGAAAGTCCATGTCGGAGTTTGGATGTTGATCTTCTGGCTCTTCATTGTCATCATCAACGTCTTTGGAACCTTGGGATACGCCGAGGAAGAGTTCTGGTCATCTTGCCTGAAACTTTCCGCAACTGTCATTTTCATGATCATCGCATTAGTCCTTGTTCTCGGTGGAGGTCCCGCTGGTGGCAAGTACGATGAGTACTGGGGTGCCCGCCTCTGGTATGACCCCGGAGCGTTCAGGAACGGATTCAAGGGATTCTGCTCCGTTTTCGTTACCGCTGCTTTCGCCTTCTCTGGAACCGAGCTTGTCGGTCTTGCAGCCGCTGAGACAAAGAACCCTCTCAAGTCTCTGCCCGGTGCTGTTCGTCAGGTCTTCTGGCGTATCACCCTTTTCTACATTCTTGGCCTCACATTCGTTGGTCTTCTTGTCCGGTCTGACAATGATGATTTGCTCGGTGAATCTGGCGCCAACGCCTCGCCCTTCGTCATCGCTCCTCGCGATGCTGGCCTCAAGGGATTCGACAGCTTCATGAACGTCGTTATCCTGGTCTCCGTTATCTCCATCGGTGTTTCCGGTGTATATGGTGGATCGCGTACCCTCACCGCTCTCGCTGACCAGGGCTACGCTCCTAGTTGTTTCACTTACATGGACCGCTCCGGACGCCCTCTTTGGTCTGTCGTCTTCGTCCTTGCGTGGGGTGCTCTTGCCTACATGAACCTTGCCTCGACTGGTGTGGTCGTCTTCGAGTGGTTTATCTCGCTGTCAGGTCTTGCCGCTCTGTTCACTTGGGGATCGATTTGCCTGTCTCATATTCGTTTCCGCAAGGCTTGGGCTTACCACGGACATACTGTCGATGAGATCCCATTCAAGGCTGCTGGTGGTGTATACGGTTCGTGGCTCGGTATTTTCATCATCTTCGTTGTTCTCTGCGCTCAGGTATGTTGACAACGATCGTCCTCAAAGTACTACAACTAACACTTGATAGTTTTACACTGCCGTCTCTCCCCTCGGCAAGAGTGTCGGTACTGCCGAAGACTTCTTCAAGTCTTACCTTGCTCTCTTCGTCGTTGCCCTCTTCTGGGTCGCCGGATACTTCTGGAAGCGCACTGGATGGCTCAGGACTGCCCAGATGGATGTCGATACTGGCCGACGTGAGCTTGACTGGGACCTCATCAACCGCGAGCGCGAGGAGATGAAGACCTGGCCCGCGTGGAAGCGTCTGGTCCACCGCATCTTCTAAGCGCTCTGTTGAAAGTCTCAACATGTCCTAGTGCGCATTGGAAGACATTCGTGGAAAGAAGTCGCGAGGCGACGCAGAGATGATACCTTAATAACACATGTGTAATACCTACCTTGGCTCGAATGAACGAAAGTTCCCATTCTAAATGATCGTCTTTGCTGTGACCACATGTGGTTCGGCTATTATGAGGCTTTCAGATTCGCGTTACAACTGTAATCAGTGTCTTCGTCGCTTCAAGGGCCACTCTTGTAATGCCCCACCCCCTTGGTATGCCACACGCGTAAGTGAGGTGTCTGTGAGGTCTTAAGTCAACTGTCTGCAACCAAGCGAGAGCGCATGTACCGCACAAAATGCAGATTGGGTGGAATTACAATTTACTGCAGAAGTGCAGAATAGCAACTTCCGCATAGAACCGTCCTACAGACCCGAGTGTCTGGTATCTGTATTGAGATAGCTTGGCTATATTCAGGCGTCCAGATCCCGTGTCTTGGATCTCCATAACCTTAGCGCTTACATATCCAGTCTCCCTCACCCTTAGTATAGATGAGCGAGCCGTGAAGTTGTAGTTTAGGCCTAAAAGGGAATGAATTTCCGATACGAAACTTACTTTGGAAGATTGGCCACAGATTCTTGTAACTCCGTGGCCATTTACAACTGAAGGACCGGCCCGTCTCATCTCAGCCGTAGCTCCACATCAACCGCGCCGCATGCCTACCTGAAATGAATACACTATCGTGGGGCTGCTTACTGCTTAGACTCAGAGCTTTCGCTCGAGTAATTGCAAGCATGTCCCACTGGGATGGTAAGCTTGAACGAAAACAGCAGGTGCACATGTTCTTGGCAACTGTGAGACTAAGGTGGTAGACCAAAGTCTTGGAAGGCGACAAGCTTATATGCATCGCATGTTCTGCATCACAGTCAATCAAGTACTTGAGAGGCCTTGAGGTTTGGTCCAACCTCCGCAGGCACTGAAGAGTTGTTGAAGGCCGGCATGGTAAACGCGGACACCGGTGGTACAAATGAAACCCTGGGAGTGATTTTGAATCTAGTATCTGCACGCAGTGGTCTGTATGCAAGCTTAGTAGCAGCCTTGCATATGGATGTCACTAAATTTGAAAATTTACACTTGCCAAGTCCTTATGCAATATCCCCCGTGACATGTTCACGGCATCAGAGCCTAGCTATGGCCTACTCTAGCTACGCTCCACATGCACACTGCTCCAAGCATGTCAGAGCCCTAACGATGTCTTAGAGGCTTGTGGCATAATTTGCAGAGCATGCTATTTAGTTAGTCTGCCAAGTGCCTCGAAGTTCGTCCACGCTCCAGGCAATGACTTGACCGCCTCGAGACATACCGACAAGTGGATACACGTCTCAACTAGTGCGTAGCCTCGAAGTCAGGGAAGAACATAAAAGCTGCTTGAGCCCCCCAGGTATCTTGACAAGCACACCTCTAGCCAGTCTTCAGTGGCTTCTGGAACTTTGAGCTTTGAGCTTTTACCACGCACGCACGCACACGTCCATCGACCAGCCAACATGAAGCTCACTGTAGCCCCTCTGCTCGCTGCTGCGCTCTCAATCGCAAATGTCAGCGCTACTGCGATTCCGGCAGACACCTCCTCGAACCCTCTCAACCCACGTCAAGGCAACTATTGGGGAGCTGATGAATGCCTCGCAGTCCAGGGAGGCAATGTCATCGGCGGCAGTACACTTTGGATGCTGCGGAACACCTGGAACAACCATTTCGGCGGCAATTTCGGCGGTAGTCTGACGGTAAGTCCCCATTCTCCATGCTTGATACAGATATCTCATATATGCTCGCAGGTCGGTGAAAAGAAAGGCGTGTGCTGCTGGGGTCAGTGTCTGTGGGTAGATTGTCGAGGTTCAAGCCGATCATGGAATGGAGACCCTTGGGGAGATGCTTTGAGAAGGCTCACCAATGTTGTCGGGGAGCGCAGCATTGGACTCTGCGGTGCTAAGATCAACAATGACCCGTACTTGATCTTGATGTCCGGACAACACGACAAAGTGGGTTACAAAGGTACCACTATTGGCAAACACTTCGGAGATACATGCAATGGAAACCCACCGTGGTAGTCCCTCGGATCGAGGATACAGCGCTCAATCTGTGGGTACGAAAGGTGGTGGATGGCTGACAGTAGACTGAGATACTAAATCAGATCGTATACCTAATTTCTAAGCGATCTGCTGACCTGCCTTAAGTCCGGTGGTTCAATATGCTCCGAGGTGCATGAAGTCGTTTGCGAGCATAGTCGATTTGACAATAGTCCTTTCTCTCTACCCTCTCTTTTTGCTTGCCTTGCTTCCCATGCTTCCCAAAATCTTATGGTACAGTGCGGATGGTCAATGCCAGCAAAAGCTGCTAGATGGAGGTTTCAGCAACTTCCAAAGAAAAGCAAATCAGCAAAGAATTTAAATTTTAAGAAGTACTTTGCGGATACAAACAGAGCTTGAAACAGATCCAGTCAAGCGCGCTTAAATTAAGAGGGAGGTTGCAGACGAAGAGATACAGAGAATCCAGAAAAAGGTAAAGAGGTAGACAAGTGCCAAAGGACAAGAAAGTCGTAAACTTGCACTACGTTAGAGCGAGTAGGGATGTGAAGGAAATCACAAACGGAATACACATGTGGCGGAACGACACGTAAGAGATACAGAAAACGAGAACCTCACTCTCCAATTTTTCGATTAGGAGCAGCTGTGCTTTGTTCAATGTATTTTCATGCCTCTAATGCATTATGAACACTCACCTGTATTGCTTAACGAGTAAATCCAACGTTGTCGCAGCATGCATCCTCAAGAAGACCCATGTGCACTGTCCCGACTACGCGGAGACGAAAAGCTCTCCGCAAAATTGTCATTAACTCCCCACTCATAACCCCTGGTCCTGAAAATGTCGACTAGGTTTTGGGCACGATCTCATTGGATGCCCTCGGCGACTGTCTGGTAGCTACGAATGCCCTGACCAACCACGCCGACAGCTGCTCGGATAGTTCACCCAAGAGCACTGAATGCTGACTGATCGACTTCTGCATTGCCAACTTGAGTATGCTGAGTTGAAAATTCCGTAGACTGCCCCTCATTAATCGGCAACATCCATGTCTGTAACCCGCAGCATCGTATGATCATGCCAACACATAATATTGCATTTGCCTTCTGCCTTTGAGTCCTGCATCTCTCGACTTTCGACCGGTTTTTCGATATCGTTGCAACGAGTCGATCATTGAAGCAGAATGGAATTCGTCACAATGTCGTCCACACAGTTCGGCTTGCTGATTTCTTTACTGGGACTGGGGCTATTCACTTACCGCATCATTTACACACAATTCTTCCACCCGCTCTCTTCCTTCCCAGGACCATGGTACTTGACATCTTTCTCGCTCAGCCTTGCGCTAGTCTCCCTTACAAAGCGCGAACCAGAGTATCTCATGTACCTCATCCACAAATACGGGAGTACGTTTCCTACGCTATCCAGCAACCGCGCACCGATCACCGCCATCTCAAATCTTGAATGACCCACTCACAACCACCCAACAGACAAGCCTATTCGCATATCGCCAACAATGCTTCTCTTTCCCAACGCCTCCGCGCTGAAGGACATCTACCGCTCTCCAGCTTGCAACCGGAAGACCAATCTCTACGGCTCCGGCGTGCTGGGTCCACCTCACCTGTTCTCCACGCTTGATGGTGAGGAGCACCGAGCTCTGCGCAAAGCACTCTCCAATGCGCCCTGGACAATTGGGCAGTTGAAGAACACATGGGAACAGCGATTCGACGCGCAAGTGAATCTGTTCATAGCCAAGATGACTGAACACGCTGATGCAGGACGCGTGGTATGCTTGAGCGATAAGGTGGCCGAGTTTGCGGCAGACATCATGTCAATGGTATCGTTCATGGAGCCTTTTGGCTGTGTAGAGCGGCAAGAGGATGTGCGTGGTATTCTAAAGAATTGGAGGCTGGGGCTAAGTTTTTTCGGATTTGTGTGCAGATGGCGCTGGTTTCGTGATGTGGTACTGCAGTTGCCGGTCGTGGGCTTGTGGTTTCTCCCCAAAGTTGAGAATGGAAGCGGGATGGGCTGGTTGATGTGTGAAGCTGACCGGCAGGTGAGCGTGAGAGAGAAAGAGAATGTTGCGGCCGCCGAGAAAGAGGTTGTTCGAGGGGACAGGAAAGATTTTATGCAGTAGTGAGTCCTTGTGTCTGCGTTGGTGGGAGAGCTCTGACGATTTACTGATGGTGCGTATAGTTGCCTCGAAGCCCGTCTCGCCGATGGATCGCCTCTCACAGGGAGCCAGAAGCGCGCCCATATCACTCTTCTCATTCAGGCGGGTGCAGACACGACTGCCACAGCGATGGGCTGTATTCTACGATTTCTCGCCACGAATCCTAGCAAACTTGCAGAAGCGCGCGATGAGATTGATAGAGCGGACAAGTCCGGGCTTCTCTCCGTGCCAGTCCAGTTCGAAGAGACACGCCGACATCTGCCTTACTTCATTGGCTGTATCAAAGAAGGTCTACGGCTGCAGCCACCCGGTACCAATCTGTATGCCCGTGTTGCTCCAAAGGAAGGTAAAGTAATTGACGGCCATCTCATTCCTGAGGGGACAGAAATCACTTCCTACGCATACTGCGTTCAGCGCGACCGGACGCTGTATGGCGAGGGCGCTGAGCGATTCGAGCCTGAGCGATGGTCTCAAGGTGAGAAACGGACTTTTGAACTTGAAGCCGCGCAGTTTACATTTGGCATGGGGCCTCGGGTGTGTCTGGGAAAAGACGTTGCCATAATGGAGATGTACAAGTTACTGCCTGAGGTGAGTCCGCAAAGGGAGTAAATAATCTGCATAGCTGATAGACCAGATCGTGCGGAGGTTCGACATCGTTCTGGAGGAACCTGGGCGATACGTTGTCGACGGCGGTGTTGCCTACAATGTAGGCTTCACAGCAAAGCTGGTCAGCAGGTAAGATTACAACCAAGCTAAGCAAAGCCAGCCCCTACGGAGCAATGACTTGCGGGAGTTGTACCACTCTGTCACGTTGGATCAGCAGCATCTGTAGTCTCGTCGGTCTATGGGCATACAGAAATGTACAGAGACAAGATCGAGTGCGCTGCAATCGCTGTTCTTTGAGCCGATACCGGAAACCGTTAGCTTTGTGCAACGGCAATGTGATCTCCAGTCTCGTAAATCCAATTTCAAGTCAGCAAACAAGATAAGCTTTCAGAAGAAATGGTCATCTAGCGACTGTAGTTACCACTTCAGGTAACTTATCTTTTCCTCGTCGAACGCTGTAGAGCTCAAAGGTTGATCCATGAAAGGCCGTGATGGTTGTCGTAAACGAGCGCCATAAAGTATCGTTTTCCAGGATATAGCATCATTCGCACCAATGGCAGACTGCCACCGAAAAGATTGTGCATAGCGTTGATTCATGTGCAAGGAAGTCGTGGAAAAGTTGGCTTCGACCTTCCCTGAAACGTGAGAGGACGAAGGGAAGCCGCATGAAGCCGGCTACTTTGGGTGTGGGTGATTTTCGACTGTCCGCTTCAAGCGGATTGCGCGAGGCTGTGCGAATGGAGGAGGCTCTCCTCCCGCGAAGACCGGCCTTACCGAGCGAATCAATGTAGGGGTGGGTGTCGACCCGGGAGTCGAACATGCACCCATATTTCTTTTTCTTGGAGCGATGCTGTTGTTTGGCAAGCTTTCCGGCAAACTGATCCATCGCCAAGCCGCACTCCAGCGGCCCGCGTCCCCAGCTGGAGCGCTTTTCACCAGTTCCTGACACACATCCAATCAGCTCACTCGGCTCATCCTTCGTACGCACGTGATCGCACGAAGCTGTACAAACCCAGCACTAGCAACCTTTTCCTTGTGTTCGCATGAGTTCCAGCAATCTACAGCCTTTCTATCGTACTTGCCCCATGCGGTAGGTTGCGCACGAGGCCAGCTGTAAAGTTAGACTGACTCGCATAACTTTTCACGGCCTTGCTGGACCTCGGTGCTTTTGGAGCAGCAGAGGCGGGCCCTGGTATTTACCCTATGACGACACATGAATAAAAGCGCTGGCACTATTCTAAAACGTTGCCTCGAGATGTGATCACTCTTCCTAGTGATCTACCCTGCACACAAGACTACTACGAACCCACGTCATCTGTCACCCATTGATCCCGCCAGCTCCATCAGGTCCAGCATCCAGACACCCAACTACTTCACCCGCACACATCACCTCCACCAGCATTCAGAATGACGACGCCCGTCCCCCGACCCCCCAAGAACCTCCGCAACACATACATTCCCCCACGCGCACCATACCTGAAGCCTATCCTTATTTGCGGCATCATTATGGCGCTCTCCTCGCGGCGCGAAGTCATCGCCCCCGGATCACCCATCTACGACTACGGGCTCAAACACCTTTCGAGCAATGGACTGAAGTACGCGTCATGGGTGCAGAGCGGGTTTTTCTACTTCTTATTTGGCGCGCATGCGATTGAGACGGGGTTATTTACGAAGCGGCTGAGTCGACATGGGGTGGAGGTTTCGAGTCTGAGTTGGTGGCAGTGGATGGCGACGTGTTTCGTGGGTGGGAAGTATTGTTATGTGCATTTTGACCGGGAGGTAGGGCGGTTTGGGTAGGGGATTTGTGTACACGATGGCATGGACGCGATGGAGGGCTATTGAGGACTGGGTCCATTGTGTTGTATGTTAAATCATTGGATAGTTCAACTTTGATCGCTACAGGTCCGGTGTAAAGCTCACAAAAACGCCTGATGCCCATGCTCTTACAAAAATAGAAGATTTACATCGCTGATCAATCCTTCCCACGCCACTTGCAGGATCTACTGTTGCTGCTTCTTCTGTGCATTGGGGCCCATCTCCTTGCTGAAAGCGAAGTACGACACCTCCAAGCTAGTGAGCGCTCGGACACCGACAAGCAGGATCAAAAACAACGGGATGACTGCGGCGAAGCCCATGAACAGGCCTGGTGTGAAGTACTGGTACCTCTCGAATAGGCCGCCCTCGTTGCTGGTTGAGTTGTCACGCCTGTAGTGTGCGGTAGTGTCACGCTTCAGCTCCATCTGCATGTTGTCGCCAAAAGTGTTCTCCATCTCATACTGGCGCTGCTGCTCAGCCTCCAGCTGTGCCTTGGCCTGCGCTTCTGTGGGAGGGGTTGTGATGTAGATGACGGTGTAGTCCTGCGCATCCGCGTGTTTGTTGAAGCTGTCCTCGAGGAATTGATCTGCAAGAGTTAGTAGGAGAGTTGACATTTAGACGACATGCCAAGCGTACCCTGCTGTCCCATGTACAGGAACCTGAGCGCCGTGGACGCCGGGGGCGTGTCGAGCTGTATGCTCTTGACCGACCCGCAGTTTGACTCCAGGTACTTTGTGATCTCGGCGATGTCGACCTTTCCAATGACATCTGGTACAGAAACTGTCGACTTGACATCGTGATGCTGGCCAGCCATGTACTGCGTCAATCGTGGCGTCGAGCGTCCATCTACGTAATCAGCGGCGGAGACGCCCTCTTGATCAACAACGACATAGTTCTTGGTGGGGCATTCCTTCAGCGCTTTCAGCACGTCAGCGGTGACGCTGGACGACTGCGCGATCGATGCGCCGGAGGTCTCGAGCAACAAGCTGCAGACGTTAGCTTCGAGACATAGGGACTGGCTGCAGCGAGGCGTACTCAGCGGTGGAGAAAAGGAAGAAGGGCGACGTGTTACTGAAGGCAAGAGCCTGCGACGCCAATGCGAGGGCTCCAATCAGGGTCTTGGCCATGTTGTCGTTGGCTCGTGGTGTTGAGGGTCGCGATGGTCTGCAGCTCTGCACGATGTCTGCCGCAGCGGCAATAAGACACTCGCCCGAAGATAAGCCGGCAGGGTATGACGCGCTCAGTCAGAATTTCGGCAGCAACGCGAACACGGCGAACAGTCACAGAGTCACCAAAGACCTGCCAGCCGCACTGCGCCACCCAGACCCGGGCCCGCATTTCACCGGACCCTTCTGCTTGGTGCCTGGCTGCCTGTGACAGACTTCGACTCATCCGCCGGCCAGTGCACTCTCTGGAAGCCCGCGCTAGCCTCTCTTCCCTGGGGCGAAGATATTATAACTGCACGCCACTCTGCTTGCTCCCTCGACAAAGCTTCCGCAGCTCGACCTTTCTTTTCCGCGTTCAGCAGGCCATACATTTACTAGAGCCTGGAGGTAGTCCTCAGTCTGCCGATCTTCTTCCATTCAAGCTTGCCACAAGCGACCATCCTGCAATCGACAATAGAAGCTGTCACCACACCCTCGCACATCATGTCGACAACTGCAATTGCGCAAGCACCAACAGACGCTTCTGGGGCAGACGGAACCTCTCGGGGAAGACGACGAAACCGAAACCGCAATCGTGCGCCGAACGCCCCAGAAGGTCAGAATGAGGGGCAAGCAAATGGAGCGCTGCAGACACAAAGAGGAGGGAGAAGTGGCAGAGGGCGAGGCAGGGGCCGAGGCGGTCATTCTTTAGTTCCATCACAGGTCTTGCAAACCATGCCCAGCGAGAATTCAGCTTCAACGCCAGCGCCTGCACCAGCAAGAGGGGGGCAACGTGGGAATGGTGGTCCAGGAAGAGGCGGATCAGGAAGAGGTGGAGCACAACGGTTCCCTCAGCGTACGGCTGGTGGCGGTCGCCAGTTCGGAGGCCAGCTGACGACTGAGGACGACGCAGAATCAGCGGCTTCAGCAAGTTTGCAAGCAGATGCGCCTGAGTTCGAGCCAGGAAGGCCTCTAATCGGTCGCAAACCAAGAGCACCAAGGGAGAAGCAGCCGCAACTACCGAAGTCGACCGCACCGGATATTGCCACCAGAACCCACGAAGACATTGACAACGGTCACTACGAATGCGCGATTTGCACCGAAGACATCAAGCGTCGTTCAAAGGGAGTGTGGTCCTGCCGGACATGTTGGACAGTTTTTCACTTGGGCTGTATAAAGAAGTGGTCGACCAACGAAGGGTCAGCAGCTGCTCGTCAGCAAGCCCAGGACGGCGAAGCACCGCCGCCGAGGCAATGGCGCTGTCCTGGGTGCAATCTCCCGAAAGATGTTTTGCCGAAGAACTTCTCGTGCTGGTGTGAGAAAGAGCTCGACCCCAAGCCAGTTACCGGACTGCCACCATTTTCCTGCGGACAGACCTGTTCTCGACCGCGGATCCTACCGAAGAAATGCCCTCATCCGTGTGGCATGACTTGTCACGCAGGACCTTGCCCCCCTTGTTCCTTGATGGGACCGACTCAGCATTGTTTTTGTGGCAGCAAGTCTGTTACTCGAAAGTGTGTTGATACAGATTACGAACATGGTTGGAGTTGTGGGGAGGTGTGCGGCGAACTACTGGCTTGTGGAGAACATCGCTGCTCGCGGCCATGCCACGAAGGGCCATGTGGAGCGTGCGATGTCCGCGTTCCGGCACGCTGCTACTGCGGTCAGATCCAGAAAGACATCATGTGCTGCGATCGTGAGGAGACGAAGCATAGCCGACAGCGTCACACTGCAGCGGACGGTACTGCTACCGTTGAGGAGTGGACTGGAACCTTTCAGTGTCCAAACGTCTGCGGTCGTCTGTATGACTGCGGCAAGCATGCTTGCAAACAAGCATGCCACCGACAGAACGCTGACCCGGCCCATTGCCCACGATCCCGAGACGCTGTGACTCATTGTCCGTGTGGCAAGACGCGCCTATCGGAAATATCAGATGCTCGCCGTGAGACTTGCGAAGATCCTATTCCAAACTGCTCCAAACCTTGCAACAACACGCTGAATTGCGGTCACAAGTGCAAGCAACCGTGTCATCAGGGCGAGTGCAGGCCTTGTATGGAAACAGTCACTATTGCCTGCAGATGCGTGCGCAATTCATTTTCAACTGTATGTCATCAGGGAACTGAGGAGGCTCCTCAATGTATGCGAATTTGTCGCGTTGCGCTCAACTGTGGGCGACACGAGTGTGGTGAGCACTGCTGTGCTGGCGAGCGCAAAGCAGCTGAACGCCAGGCGACTCGAAGGAAGCCACGCCCTCTGAACTCAGCAGCGCAAAGACCCGGGGATAACTTTGAAGCAGAGCACATCTGCACACGTGCTTGTGGTCGCCAGCTGAAATGCGGCAACTCCGAGCATCGCTGTCAGGAGCTCTGTCACAAAGGTCCTTGTGGTACTTGTCGGGACGCCATCTTCGACGAGATTAGTTGCAATTGTGGTCGAACAGTATTGCAACCTCCCCTTCCCTGTGGTACTCGGCCACCGCTATGCCGCTTCCCTTGCGAGCGACCCAAGAACTGCGGTCACCCTCAAGTTGGCCACAACTGTCACGGCGACGAAGAAGACTGCCCTAAGTGCCCATACTTGACGACGAAGAGTTGCTTATGCGGCAAAAATGTTATCAAGAACCAGCCCTGCTGGCTCAGCGAAGTGCGCTGTGGCGAGGTCTGCGGTCGTACCTTGAGGTGCGGCATACACAAATGCCAGAAGCAATGTCACCGCGGCGGTGAGTGCGAAGAACCTTGCAAGCAGACTTGCGGTAAGGAGTTGAGCGCCTGTGGTCACCCTGATATGGCGCCCTGCCATTTCCCGCAGCCATGCAAAGAAGATAGGTCTTGTCAGCACAAGATTATCATTACTTGTGAGTGTCAGAGGATCAAACAGGAAACGAAGTGTAATGCTTCGAAATCCAGCGAAGGCAACAGCAAGAAGGCCTTGAAGTGTGATGAGGAATGCGCTCGTCTTGAGCGTAACCGCAAGCTTGCATTGGCGCTCAATGTCGATCCCGAACATGAGACCGACCATGTGCCTTATTCCGACATCACGCTCAATCTCTACGTGGAGCATTCGACATGGGCAGCAGCCCACGAGAAACGCCTTAGGTTGTTCGCAGCCGACGATGAGGAAAAACGGCTCAGGTTCAAACCAATGCCAAAGCATCAGCGCAAGTTCATCCACTACCTAGCAGAGGACTTCGGCTTTGATACGGAGAGTATGGATCCCGAGCCCCATCGTCACGTTGCAGTCTTCAAGACACCAAAGTTCGTCATGGCGCCGATGAAGACTCTTGCGGAGTGCGCAAGGACACGTCAAGTGCAGCGTCCCATTCCTGCTGCACCAGCACCTGCTCCTCTTCGACCAAAACCGAGCAACACTACCGGCGATCCCTACAACTCATTCTTGATCCTGAACCCACGATTCGCTCTTACGATTGAGGAAGTCGGTATGGTCATCAAGAACGTCCTTCCGCAGACCAATTTTCCTCTCGAATTCGACATAAGCTTTCTACCCATTGACGCAGTCTCGCTGAAGCCTCCATTAGCTGCTCGCCTCAACATCCCTGAGCGCGAGATGCAGACGATGCTCGAGTCCGTCAAGACACCGTTGTCACAAGCATTCACTGCGCAGAAAGTCGGATCCTTGCAGCTCGCTCGCACAGACGCGTCACTGAACGTGCTCCGCAAGGAGTCCGATATTGGTCCTGGCTCGGGCTGGAGTCAAGTGGCGGCTTCTAGGGGCATCCCGTCACGCCAGGTCCAGAGAAGCACACCTTTCGGAAACAAAGGTGGTTTTTCTGTTTTGAGTTTGAGCAGCAAGAAGAAGAAGGAGAAGCCCGCCCCTGTTGTTGATGACTGGGAAGCTGCTGAAGAGGAGGAGGAGGAAAAGGAAGAGAAAGACAAAGCTAGTGGTGCTAACAGTGGTACTGTCAGCGAGGACGATGGGCCTTCGAGACCGAGAAGCAGGGGCCTGGCAGACGCTTCTGCAGACGAAACGTCTATCTCGACTAAGCCAGGTGAACTGTTGGGACGTTGGTCTGATCTGGATGACGTGTAGCTAGCTTCGCGCAAGACTAGAAACGTAGTCAGGCACGAGAAACCAAGACAATGATGACACCCCCACCCAGAGCAACGATGAGGTTCCTTTCGTTACGATGTGATTCTCGACACGCTAAATGACGACTTGAATCGATCAATTTGGGGTTAAACGCTCGGAATGGTTGCTTTAACTCTGGTCCGTGTATCTCCAATATCCATGTAGCAAAGACAAAAGGTTGTCGCTCAATACTCCGAGTTAATCCTCTTATCTGTGGGATTACAAGTCACTCTGTCGCTACACACCTGCTCATCACTACGATGATTGCCCACCCAGACACCCTGCGCGTTGGAACTCCCGAACTCATCTATCATGCAGTAGCATTCTGCTTTACCGGGACGCAAGACGTCTTTTTTTTTTTTTTTTTTTTTGGGGGGGGAGGGGGGGGGGGGGGGGGGGGGTGGAAGAAGGAGTGGAAGTGGCGACGCTCTGATTTGCGTAGATGGCTGACCCGTGAGGGGTGAAGAGCGGCATGCCGGTTGCCGCGACGGAGAAGGAGGTTCAGCAGGGTGTATTTGGTAGAGCGCAGGCGTGAGCGATAGCGAGAGCAGTGATTGCGAGATACATTGTGCCGACCTTGTTGCGAGAGCTGAATTGAGATACAACAGTCATCAGCACGCCAAGTGCAGTATATGCGATCGATTCAATTGAAGATCTTTTGGTAGCATAGGTGTGTTGCAATGTACTGTAGCAGACGACAAGACAAGAGGTGGAGCGTAGTACGATTCTATTCTCAACATGCAAATTATACACAAGCCTGTCTCATCCAACCAGGACGGAGACATCAGATCTATAGCCACACACAGACTTCTTGCTTTCTATATGCACGCCCAATATGGTACATAAGCTTCGTTTTCTTCCGTCTTCCACATTTGATACATCCTGGAAGCTCTATTCTTTCTTCGGCCGTCCGTTCTGCACAATGTTGTCGACATTCGAAGTTTGGATGAAGAACTTGCGCTCAAGGTATTTGAGTCCTTCGTCGAGCGGGATGATGGGCAAGCTGATGTATAGGACGGCCTTCCACTCGTTCCAGTTGAGCGGCACAACGCTGAACAGACCCTGCAAGAAGGGTATGTAGAGGAGCGCAAAGTGCAGAGCCATAGACAGGCAGATGGCATAGACGAGCATCATGTTCTTCCACAAAGGCAGGGTGAGCAGGGACTCAGACGAGCTGAGAGCGTTCATAGCGTTCAGCATCTCGATAACGACCAGGATAGACAGCGAGACGGTGGAGGCAGCCTGCGCAGACGCGTTGGCGAATATGTCGCAGCCGATCTCAGGGAACTGGGAGGCGCAGCGGTGGAAATGGCTGAGCTGGTAGAACGAGATCTGAGGACCCTCGGAGTTGAACATGAACCACCAAGCGTAACCACCAACCGTTGCAGCACCGACATAGGTACCGATAACCATGTAACGGAAAAACAACCAGCCGCCAATAAGCGGCTCGTCGCGCTTGCGGGGCTGACGCTTCATGATGTCATGGTCAGGAGGGTTGAACGAGAGTGCTGTTGCAGGAAGACCGTCGGTAACAAGGTTCACCCAAAGGAGCTGGACGGGGATGAGGGCCTCGGGCATACCCGCCGCGGCGGTGAGGAAGATGGAAACCACTTCTCCGATGTTGGACGAAATGAGATAGCGGATGAACTGCTGGGTGTTGTTGTAGATCGAACGACCCTCCTCAACAGCGCCCTCGATTGTAGCGAAGTTGTCATCAACGAGAACCATGTCGGCAGCGAGCTTGGCGACATCGGTACCAGAGCCCATAGCAACACCAATGTCGGCCTTCTTCAGCGCAGGTGCATCATTGACACCGTCACCAGTCATGGCGACGACCTCGCCAGCTTGCTGAAGGAGGTCAACCAGCTTTGACTTGTGGGTGGGCTCAACACGAGAGAACAGTGAGGCATGCTTTGCGGCCTCCATCTGCTCGGCCTCGCTCAAATCATCGAATTGGCGACCAGTGAAGCTCTTGCCAGTGAGGTTCTCGTTCTGACCAAAGACACCAATCTGTCTGCAGATAGCCTCAGCAGTGTTTTGATTATCACCAGTAATGACGATGACACGGATACCAGCAGAACGACATTCCTGGATTGAAGCACGGACCTCAGGGCGAGGAGGGTCCAGCATGCCGACGAGGCCGATCAAGGTCATGTTTTGTTCGAGCTGCGCGTACTCCTTGGTAGTCTTAGCCTTGTTGAGAAGCAGGTTCTTTGAAACATCGTCAACAGCAGCAATGGCAATGACACGGAGACCACGGTTACCGTAGTCAACGATTTCCTGTTGAATCAAGTTGCTGAGCTGGTTGTTGAGCTGTACCTTCTTGCCGTCTTTGCCAACAAGGACTGAGGTGCAACGAGCAAGGATAGATTCGGGAGCACCCTTGACCAACAGTCGCTGGCCGCCAGTCTGACGATCGCTGACCAAGACGGACATACTCTTGCGGTCGCGGGAGAACTCGTAAGTGGCTTGACGGGTAGCGTGTTGTTCGTAGTACCTGCTAGAGAAGTGAAGGCGGCTCTCGGGAGAGATGGTGGTCTTGCTCAGGTTGAGCCGGGCGTCAGGAGTACCAATCTTCTCAGCGAGAACGCGGAGAGCTCCTTCGGTGGGCTCACCTACGATTCCGTAGGTGCCGTTCTTTGAGTCGTAAGCCAATGATGCGTCATTGCAAAGTGCTGAGACCTCGCAGATCTGACGAACGGTAGCAGATGATGCAGCGAGGTTGTCGATGGCCTTTCCGTTGAAGGAGACCTGACCCTCTGGGGCAAAGCTGGTCCCTTCGATGTCAAATTCCTCAAGACCATTGCCAGCCTCGTTGATGAAGACGACCTTGTTGACGCTCATCTGGTTGGTGGTCAAGGTACCGGTCTTGTCGGAGCAGATAACACTGCAGCTTCCTAGGGTCTCGACAGAGGGGAGGCTGCGAACAACGGCGTTTCTGGCAGCCATCTTGCGGGTTCCAAGAGCGAGGCAAGTGGTAATGACGACGGCAAGGCCTTCAGGAATAGCGGCCACACCAAGCGAAACCGCGATCTTGAGGTAGTAGATGGCACCTTTGGTGAAGCCACCGTGAGACGGATCGCTAAAGTTGCGAATGTTGATAAGCCAGACAAGTATGCAAATAGCGGTAATGACCTTGGCAAGCGAATCGCCGAAGTCGTTGAGCTTCTCCTTGAGGGGAGTGGGCTGCGAGATCTGCGATGTGATACTGTCGTGGATGTCTCCAATAGCTGTATTCGGGCCTGTCAGGGCCACAATGGCGTTCGCGTGTCCGTTGACGACTGTCGTTCCAGAGAACAGCATGTTGACCTGATCCTGCTTGACCGCATCCTGATCCGTCACAACTCGGGTGTCCTTGTTCACGCTCTCGCTCTCGCCCGTCAGGATCGACTGGTCGACCATGAAGCTGTTGCTTGATATTGAGAGAATCCTGCAATCCGCAGGGATCCTGTCGCCAATTGCCACAGATACGATGTCACCCGGCACCAGATCGTCGGCCTTGACACGCTTGATGGCTCCATCGCGGACAACCTTGGCTTCGTTCGCAGAGTATTCTTGAAGCGCAGCGATAGCCTTCTCCGCGCTGGTTTCTTGCGATACACCGACGACGGAGTTGAGGATGAGGATTGTAAGGATCTTTGAGCAACGCTGTTAGCGCACATTAAGGGGACAGAAGATAGTGGTACCTACAACTGCGGGGTCTACGAAGGCAGTCCAGCCCTCCTCGTTGTCGAAGAGCGCAAGGACAAAGGATACGGCAGCAGAACCAAGCAATATTATGACCAGCTGGTCCTTGAATTGCTCCAGGATGAGCTCCCAGATGGGTGTCGGTGGCTCCTCAGGCAGCGCTGCTCGTCGGTCAGTATGTTGGATTGCACGCTCAGCCGTACATTGTCGCCGACTCACCATTCTTGCCGTGCTTCTTCCGTAAGCTCTTCACCTGCTGTTCTGAAAGACCTTTCTCCTCTGTGACCTCGAAGTGCTTGAGCGCCTCGGCGGGCGTTCTTGTAAACGCGTTGTCCATGCTCTCTATGCAGCGAATTGTTCGCGGTATCTTTGCTCGTGGTTTGTCGCCAATTGTCAAAGAGGTGTACGGCGTGTGGACGCAGAGGGAACGTGTGGGGCTTGACGTCCTCGAAGATAGGATTGCGGTCGGACTACTGATTCTATGCGCAAGGGTACTCGGCTCGTCGCTCTCGTCGCTGCACTTTCGCAGTCCTGCAGTACTGGAGAGGGGTGCTTGAAAAGGACAGACGAAGAAGAAGCCTCTCGAATCTTGGAAGCCTCGGGGCACAGACGGCTTAAAGCGAATCTGGAAATCGGCAGAAGAGTTCTGAAGTTTCAAGAAATCTGTCCTCTCAGTTAGCTCATGATGCGCCACACACTCCAAAGCACAACGGCGCCAGTCCGTGCGAGGAAGTCATCACTCACTCACCAGCCACCGCGGAGTAAGTCCACGTTTCACGTCTGCGGCTGCGATTTGCTCGAGCGGAGCCTCAAGTAATTGTTTGCTTTAGAGGTCTTGGGATGTCCACGATCCTTGAATATTGAACATGAAGCGTTGCCTGCAAGCAGCTGCACAATCGCCAGCCAGATTGCGCTGCGAACGGCAGGTCGGCACGGCCTCCCCCACGTCCAGCGCTTAACCATCACGGAGGGGTTGAAAGACCTCGACACTGCGCACGGCCATGCGGCTCTGTGTTTGCGTCGCGCTGCAGACAGCTCTCTCGCAGAGCCGCATTGTGATCTTTGCAGGGATGTCGTCGTCACCTAAACTGTACAACTC
The DNA here is from genome assembly GCA_016630955.3 of Didymella arachidicola. NCBI lineage: Eukaryota > Fungi > Ascomycota > Dothideomycetes > Pleosporales > Didymellaceae > Didymella > Didymella arachidicola. The sequence continues at coordinate 263,002 of CM049997.1, read as the reverse complement.
ACAGGCAGAATCGTCAAAGACAATGATTGATGTATGTTTGTATTACTAGACACGCAGCACTGCCTCGCAGCGCGCATTCGTCGCATCGCTGCAACGAGGCCATCGGGCCAGGGGAATCAAACCGTGCCGGTAGAAACTTCGCCGGTCTTGCAGAACGCTATCATGATCATCATGCCCATGCCAAATCCATACGCCATGGGACTTTTAGCCCTTAGTCCAAGGTCTGCGACCGTGGGGCATCTGTGCATCGAACGCAGATTATGTAAATAGAATAGAGCCAAACACTATCGTGTTGGGATGAAGCGAAAATGCCAGGGATCTTACGACTCTCGAGTCGCACAGTACGTCCGGATCAACCTGACGAGATCCCTGGTTACGAAGGGCTTGGTTACATAGCCCTTCATGCCGCTGCTGGCAGCCTTGTCCAGCGCAGCATCGGTGACATCGGCGGTCACAGCCAGAATGGTTGGTACACGACCGCTCTCAATGAGCTCTGGCATTCGGAGAATACTTGTGGCTGCCTGGAAGCCATCGAGGTGTGGCATCCAAAGATCCATGAGGACCAGGTCGATGGCCTCAGAGGCGGGAGCGAATGAGTTACGATGCATAACCTCGATTGCATCTATACCATTGCAGGCTGTCTCAACATTCTTATAGCCCAACCTGTTGAGCATGTTCTGCAACACGCGCCTGTTGATGGCGTTGTCGTCGACAGCAAGGATGTTGAGTGGTAGCTCTTCGGCAAGCTTGGGTACGGGAGCTTTCTTGGATATCTCTCTCGATGGATGACGAAGAGGAGACGAAGTTCTACGCGGGGAAAGTAGTCCAAGAACGTTCGATGACGGTGTCGTTTGAACTACAACGGCCGGAGTGTCCATGCCGTTAATGAGAACTTGACGCGACTCGCCGACAAACGGTTCCGAAGAAAGCGGCGGTGTGATTGGTTCCCTGTCCACGTCAAGGCGAGGGATCTCACGCTCATTAGACATCCGAGCTCGAATGGAGGGAGTTGGCGAGCCGAATGGTGATGAAGGGCGGCTGCAGACATCGCCTGCTATAAGTGGGACGCGCAGTTCAAACTCTGATCCTTTCTTCGGACCAGACACGTGCGAGCGTAGGCAGAAGAGGTCACCACCAAGCTTCCTGGTGAGACCCTTGGCTACCATGAGGCCAAGACCCAGGCCTTCGCTCTGTCGTGTAGTCGAATCGTCTTCTCGGGAGAAAGGCTTGAAAAGGTTGGGCAGGAACGCAGCAGGGATTCCTGATCCGGTGTCCTTGACGTTGATAACAACGTAGCGGCCCTTTTCGCTCAGTGTAGCTTCGAGTGTGATCGAACCGTTCTGTGTGAACTTGATGGCATTGAGTGTCACACACGACACAACCTTGGCAAGATCTTTCTCATCGATGAGGATTGAGTCCGGAACACCTGGTGACACGCTCCATTCGACCCACTTCGTAGACACTTCTCCGTTGGAGCTTCTTGTCCGCACCTCAATGCGTTCGCCGTAGTCAGTCGCCTCAGCAATCGCAGAGTCTGGTCTTCCACCGACTTTGAGTGCATCTGTGATCACATAGTGCAGAACCTCTCTGATGTTGGTATGGCAAAGACTTGGTGTCTTCTGGTGTCCGGTAACAACCCCGGGAAAGCTTGTCGAGCTGCTGCAGCGACCCTGACACATGTCCATCTTTTCGCTTTCTGTCAGGCTGGTCTGCGGGGGACAAGATATCGATCCACGAATGGATGACTCCTCGGAAAAGGTGTCACGAGTTCGACGTCTGATAGGGCGGATTACACGAGCCTGGCTCTCCTCCCATTGGGCATTTTCTCTCCGTCTCTTCAACCCCCGCTGCTGTCGATTCACATCATTGCTTGCGCCCAGGTACTTTGGTCGAGCGAATTCTGGCCGGGCCTCTCGCCAAAAAGTGTTCCACTGGTTGGGGGACTTGTCCAATGGAGAAACGGGCGTCTCAGGAACACCCATGTTCATGTCGTACGCATGGACTACGTTGTCGGCTGCCTCAACGGCACGTCTGGAGCTGTCTGCTTGGAATTAGTATTGGCTCTCAACTGAATTGAGGGTTGCGTACCCTGCACGGCCTCGATATTCTCCTTCAACGTGTCGAGCATACGGCGAGTTCGCAGATCAATATCCATGGTCTCGGAAGCTTCCTTTACGTTTGCCATCATGACATCAAGCATGCCCACGACGCCTTGCATGGGTGTTCTCAGCTCGTGGGATAGGCTTCTGGCGTATGGCTTGAAAGACTGGGCGACAGAGATGGCCTTGTGTGGGACGACTTTGGGCTGTTCTTTCTGTACGACATGTGCTGATTCTGCAAACTTATCTCCCTCGAGCACCCGCTCCAAGATCATGTCCTCAAGAGCGTGGAATAGGGTCTCGAGGAACCCCCAGCTCAACGTCCGTCTAGCAGCACCCTCTTTCCCCCACATGACTCCAAAGTGTGCGAAGCACTTTCCCTCGGCGAAAAGTGGGACTCCTAGGTATGCTTCTCCTGGTATGATCAGGTCGTTCGGGTTGTCGACGATGAAATCGTTGAGTCGCTCCGGGATGACAAAAATCTTATCGTGCTTCATGTAGGCACAGGGGCACTGGTATGCATGGTACTTGAAGTTGCGAAGGTGGCCAGGACCTTTGCCTTGATCATCGTTGATATAGAAGGCTTCTCCCATCAAACATGACCCAGGCTCTCCAATCGGGGGCATCTCTACCGCAACGTTTTTTTCATCGACCAAGATCCTCTTCGAGACAAAAGCATACTGGGCGTCAGCGATGCTTGCAAGACCCTTTGTGAGAAGAGACCAGAAACTGTCGGTATCGGCAGTCCTGAGGGCATTTTTGAGATCGACAAGCTGTTCTGCAGCGTTGCTCTCTGCTGGGTCGTATAATCGAGAGAGCTCTTCTTTGAAACCGCTCTCGCCCTCTTGCACAACCATGCCTGGGCTAGGCTGCGAGAAGACGACAGAGCGACGCTCCATTATGTCAGGTGGGACAGGGCTGGTGGATATTTCTCCCATGTTTTTACTCTTCCATCCGGACAGTAGGTGGGGCACGACTCCAGATGAAGGTGGGCCGGTGTGGTGGTCAAGCGTCGTCCAGGTGCTGGGTGTACTTACCCGCGCCGGGGTGAAGGTTCGCAGACCACACTGAATGTAGAAAGGCAACACAGCGAAGTCCGAGACTTGGCTGACGGAGTGGTCACAAAGGTTGAGCAGGCCGTATCCGGACACGTTGACTAAGCGGAGGTGAGGTGCAAAAGCAGCTGGGACTGGCGAGGAATGTGGTTGTGTGCAGAAAGGATCGAAGATTGCGAGGGAGGAGGGCTGTGTCGGCGATATGGTTGGACTGGAAGACGGACTGCTAGAGTCGTACATAAGAGGGCTGGGCGCAGGTTGCGCCTCTAAGGCGATCTAGAACGCTTCCCGATGCTGCAGAGGCCTCTGCGTTCCCTGCGCTCCGGTGGATGCCTCTTGGTGGAGACACAAAGAGACGCATCTGGCGCCTGGCTGCTCGCTGCGTCCAGATGCTTCTTAAGCACACCGTGCCCTCCGGCAGGCTCAATGCTGCTGCTTGAAGGCGTGCATAGCGAGCAGCGCGCTCCATTTGCTGTAAGCAGAGCTGCAAACAGAGCTGCACCACCACAATTCACGGAGCGCGTGTCGGCCGAACAGCACGAGACGCAAGACCCTGGGCGCTGGCTGCACGCTTGAGTTTGGGCGTTCGGCAAGCTGGCAGGGTGGAGTCCGGGCTTTGCAGTCTAGAATGCTTGGTAGATCTGCCTGACGGTGCCTGTGCGGCGCTTTGCGTGCGCATCCACCATTGACACCGCCGACACCAGTGGGCCTGCGCGTGCAGCACGACTGCTTGATTGTGCAATCTGCCTCGCCGCAATCTATCGTGGAGATGCTCGGCAATAGTTGCAAGATCGTGGAGAAATGAACAGAGTTGCTCCTTGCAGCGCTAGGGGAGCTGTCTTGCTGACCAACTCTTGGAACTGAGCACGCAGTGGACGCTACCATGGTACTGTTACCAGGCACCTGAGCAACGCCCACGCCTACCCTCGGCTGCTGTCATCTATCGCATACTCCAGCCCACGTCATCTTCATGGCTGGTAGGGCGCTGGCGAGAGAGCCTCAGAGTGTCATACCGCACGCAGAGTGCCTTGTGGGGCATGCAAACTTGCTTTCGCCCTGAGATGTCGGTCCGTCAGCAGCTTGACAGACACGTGAAGAGAGGCCGAAGTAGGAACTCGGTCTATTACTATCTACAGCACGTTAAACTCTCTTCACCTGGTCGAACAGACGAACTCTGGTTGATGTGTCATATGCTAGCCTGGTGTTCTAAGCCACAGGATAGAAGCCCGTTCTCACATGCATAATTATTTCCATGAAAGCGTGCCACCCAAGGCCAATCGCTGAAGCCGAATCCCAAAAGACTTTTGTATTTTAGTTCAATTATTCGCAGAGAGACAGGAGGTAACGTTACATGGGCGTCCGAGCACCCGATGCTTGGAGCAAGACTCCTGACGCTTAACTACTCCGTGATCTATCCTTGGGACGCATCCCTAACTAAGCGCATCGGGCTTTGCTGCGAGGTCCAATGACCGATCAGGAAACACATGATACGTGCGTCCTATACACCTCTCCGCGAAGGGAAGTGATGTACTCTGCTGAAGTCTGAAAAAGTGAGTACGTCGATCGCAACTTCCACTCGTGGCCAAAGGATTTCTAGCCGCTGGAGCAACCGCAGAGCCCCGCATCACCTTCCTCCCCATCACTTTTGTTCTTCAACACCAGCATACCTAGACAATTCCTACCAACGGACCGCTTGGGACCATCAGGACACAATGGTCAAGATGCCGCCGCCAACGCTTTTGGCCTGCAGCGGCGCACGGGAATTTTGTCACCCGAGATTAGGCCTCGAGGCGCCTTCCTCAATTCTTCAGGAACATCCACCCTAGCTTCTGCCCGAATCCAGTATCCCGCCCTTCTCTCTTCTGCTAATGATCTTTTTACTGAAGTGCGTTGACGCATCACGAGCGTACGACGCTTTCGTGTATCGAGACTGGCGTCATCCCAAATCTTGCAATCAAATGTTCGCACGCATGGGGTCTGAAGCATCTAGACCGAAGGGACTGCGGTCCCAAACCACTCTCGCAAGCTCTCAATGTCCGAACACCGAAAGCACCTGTTGCTGGCACAGACTACCGCGACGAAGGACGATATGTGCAGGGTCCGTTCCTAGCAGAAACGTGCTGTCGATACATTGTGCCAAGTCGTCATCGGTTCACCCTGCCCATGCCGTAGCAGCTCAAAATTTCGTGGCTGTTGCGTTTCATGAGCCTGCTCGAATATTCCGCGGAACAAAAGCGGATGCTCGGGCCATCCTCATGGTTCCGGCAGGGCAGGATCTGTCAGACGACACTTGGTCTTTTCGACAACCGCCTCATTCTGTGACGTGAACTGCATTCTCTACAACGAGCATCTCTTACTGGGATTCATGTCATTGAACATGTACCTGGGCTGTCGACGGTCGCGGACACGAACTCCATTGTCTCGGATGGTCCCATACCTCGCTTGACGATACATGACGACACGAACCGCGCAGCCGCTGCGGTACGCTCCTGAACCTGGAACGCTTGGCAACGGTCTGGAACCAAACCTATAATCGTCCACATGCCTGTCCTTCACACGGACGAGCGCGCTAGTCTGGTGCGGAGGCTTGCGCCAGGCGCTGTCTGTCAGCTAACGTCAAGACTTTATTCAAGCAACACAGAGGTCTAGGCCCCACAATCGAAGATCGTGAATAGACACACCGACTCAGAAAGAGTCACCGCTTAGACGAACTTGCAATCGTAGATCTTCGTTTTGGACGGGATATTGGTACACTAAAGTGTGTGCAGGCGTGCAACATTCGAACTCCATGCTGTCCCAAGCAGGCAGTGCATGATAGACAACAACATCCATGATTGGTTGCTGCTAGCTGAGCGTGCCTGGACTGATCTATCTCTACACAATCTCTTTGCACATACCGCGTCTCCCATTCGGGAGCAACAAAGCGGCTTCAGAAGATGTTCCTGGCCAGTATTCCGCGATGTCACTCCCTCACTAATTGGATGAGTATGCTCTTATATTTGTGCATTTGGCCATGAGCCGTTCTTCTTATGGAAACATATGAGTATGGCCTTTTGGCCGACGATGCGCAGAGGAACCTTGCTTTCGATCTGGGCGGCTCTCTGGTTCATGGGAAGGAAGACGCAAATTTGGCCAGGTTACATCAGTTGCTACGGCCAGACCTGACGAGAACTGCCACGTATCCTACCCAGGAGATCATATGCCGCAGCTACTAATGGCTCAATGCCCCAAGCTCTATGTAGCCACACGCGATGCTGGGCTGTGGGTGTCGCCGCTTTGGTACTGGTAGTCCACCTGCACACATCGGTCATAATCCGTATCTCGGAGTTGTAAACCATGCGGAACACCCACGATAGGCCCCACAGCAAACGTCAACGGTCTTCGAAACACAAGCGCAAGCCTACCTGTACAGTGCCAACCATTACGGGAGTGCAGCTGTCTAGCCGGTGTTCATGTGTTCCGTGGTGCAGGAGTTCTAGGCCTGCGCCTCACTGACACAACAACGGCAAGGGCACCATCCGTGATATCGATGTGAAGAATCAGGACTATCGTCATTCTTTCGATAGCGGCTGTCCGGAGCCAGTGGGCACGGTGGGTTGGTCCGGTCTGGGCAAGCGCTCGGCCTCGAATACGCTGCGGGCGCTGCAAGCCTGTAAAGGCGTCTGGTCAAGACCTTCAGAGCTCTCGTCTAGAACTTGGAGCATGGCAGCTGAGATTGAAAGCGCAACATCGAAATGAGCCGTACGAACTGCAGTCACAAGTAAGTCCAAGGTCACAATTTGAAGTGACGCATGAGGGTATACTCCAATTGTCGAAATAAATCTTATACCGCCAGTAAAACAAACACATCTAATACACTCCCGGATGAAAAGGAACAGCGAAAAAACTTGTGTGGCCAAATGTGTCAGGTGCTCAAATACCACCATCGGGGAATTTCATATTGAGCTGTGTGATTGATTTTCCTGCCTAAGTCCAAGAGCTCGAACTCTAGCCGCAGGTCATCAGGTAGGAATACTATCACTACATCACAATTGCTGTGCGTACAACTACAAAGCCTTTGAAGAATAAGACATCGCCAGATAATAGGATTATGGTGACATATGCTGCATAGAAGCTGACGTGCTTTGCCCGCAGTGAACTGCAATACGATGAAACCGATCAATACGTCTCAGTTTCGGAACATTGCACACATGTCCGTGAGCACCAACGTGTATTGAGACACTCGAAATGTGTTTTGATCATCGCTAAAAGACAACGCTCTGGGAATCTTTTAAAGATCCCAACTTCACAACAGAAACCATCACTGAGAGGAGTCGCAGCAGAACGTCCGTCTCACGTGATGTGAATACAAGTGCTTTCTTTTCTACAATGTCTCTTGCAGTATCCGTTTCTCTTGCTGCCAAGGGCAATTTCTCCTGGACATAGTATAGACCAGCTTGAACGAATAGGAAAGCAGTCTCAATCGAGTTGACTGTGTGATCAATATCAAACCAGCTTCCACCTTGCGTGATTGTGGCTTCCTGACATAGACTAAACGTATTCACCAGCAGGCAGAAGAAACCGTGGGGATATACGCACCGTCGCTCATGCTACTACAGCTCTCAAACACCCATCCATACCTCCAACGACACAGAGAGATGCCGTGCTTCGAGGCAGCGCCGCAGCAAGGACGAGCGAACCGGGAAGTATGAAGTCTATACCAACGCATTTTGTCAAGAATCTTCAAGAGACCGTTCCCAATTGCTCTATGTATTTGTGTACTACAGTCTGGCACTTTCCTAGGTCGCAAATGCACTTCAAACATCCGTCCCTTGCTTCGCAGACCCCTGTTGCTCATTTCCTCATCACAACAGTGCCCTCCAGCCCTTGCCACTCGGTCTCTCAAGACCGAGGAAGTCCGAAAGTTGTCCCATGTGATCAACACCCCAGAATCCCTCAGTCTCACCCTTGGAGTTCGTAGCTGCGAAAGTCAGTCTAGTAGTACATCTTGCTCACTTCAGCCACTGACCAACGAAGTATGGCAACCCAAAAGCGCCATCCTCGAATGCCTGCTCCGTATTCTGCGACAGCACATTCTTCACTTCATCCGTCTTGGTCCTCTCAAGTATCTTCTTCGCCGCGTCGTCGCTTCCAACGACAGCGCGCAGAATGGCTTGCAAATTCTCCGGCTTGAGAGGCTCGCCCCATTGCACCCATGTGTTCTCGTAGAAGAGCGAGATGGCGTTTTCAACAGACTGCGGGTGTGAGATGGAGAGCGAAGCCAAGGCGCGTTGGATGGGGAGAGTGTTGATTGGGAAACCGGGAGGTGAATCTGTCGAGATGGGGATGTTGAAGTACTTTGCCCAGCGCTCGCGCTCAAGGTTGATCCATTTGTCCTTGTCTGCAAGATGTGAGCTTTGCGTACACATGGAAACATACTGCAAATTATGCACAGTGAGAACGTCGCAAAGTGACTATGACATAAACTTACTCTTGATAGCAATCGGAGCTGTGTTGCCACACGTTCTCATCAAGCCGCCCAAGAAGATAGGCACATACTTGATATCGCACTGCTTGAAAGATGGCGAGTTCTGGACGAAGTGTCAGCCACGTTTTGTCCGTCCCATGTGTTTAGGCACTGTAGGAGTTCCGACGTGCCTTCAGAAGGTAGAAAGCAATATATCCAAAAGGCGACACAATATCCACGTAGAATGTGATATTCGACTGTGCCATCCTGTGTACTCTTGTATTAGTGTTAGAACAGGAGACAAGAGTTGAGTGAATTGGTAAGAAGTCGAAGACTTGCAGTTGCGGATCGTCGCATGCCAATGACCTCACATCCGACAGCCTCGGCTCATCGCGTGGTGGAGAAATACAAGCTTGGGGAAGGAGCAAGCCGCGCTATTTCCGCAACATCACATCTCCATGAGGAGCTGTTGTACACCAGTCTGCAGTGATCGAAACAGGAAAGTATTTCATGGGTTACGGATTTGCTCTATACCAGAACCTGTACGCACAGCCATGCTAGTATGCAAATGCGCCTCTTGTAACATGGAACACTGCGCAAGTGCAGTGACGCTCAACAACGCCAGAGCAGGCCAAAGCAGTCATCAAATTCGTACACACTTTGTCGGGTATCACGGGATCGAAAGGGCCAAACGCCTGAACGCTTAGTTGTCCACGCCAATGTGGACGTTCTTCTCACTAGGGTCGGGGATGACTTCCCCCTCCTTCTTGCCCTGGAGGGCCGGCAGCTCCTCAATAGCTTCCTTGATGATCTGTAGAGCGCTTTCGACCTGCTCGTCAGTGATGACCAGGGGAGGCGCCAGTCTAATGATGTTCTGATGTGTAGGCTTGGCCTGATAAAAATGTTAGGTTCCGCTGGGTATGACTAGTGTGGCTCATCGGACTTACCAGAAGGCCTTTTGCCTTGAACAGCATGCACAGATCCCAAGCGCTGTGGCCATTCGTCTTGCTCTCATCGATGACAATAGCGTTCAGAAGACCCTTGCCACGGATAGTGGTGATCATAGGGTTGTTGATGTCCTTCAAACCCTGGCGGAACTTCTCACCCATAGTCTGAGCGCGCTCGACCATGTTCTCTTCCTGAATTAGCTCAAGAGCACGAATAGCGACAGCTGAGCCCAGAGGGTTGCCTCCGTATGTTGAGCCGTGTGTGCCAGGCTCGATTGTGAGCATGACCTCCCTTGACCCCAAGACGGCCGAGACAGGGTACATGCCACCAGAGATAGCCTTTCCGAGCAAGACAAGGTCTGGCTTGATTCCGCTCCACTCGTGGCAGAGCATCTTGCCAGTCCTGGCGATGCCAGTCTGAATCTCGTCGCAGATGAGAAGGACGTTGTGCTCGTCGCAGAGCGCACGGACTTCCCTCAGGTAGCTGTCGTCAGGGACAACAATACCGGCCTCACCCTGAATAGGCTCGACAAGGAAGGCTGCAGTATTCTTGCCATGCTTCTCGAGCACCGCACGTACGTCCTCGACGTTGTTGTAGCGGATGGCCTTGCCGGTCGATGGGCAGACGCTGCCAATGTTGGGGAGATATGGACCGTAATTCTCGCGAGACTCGGGGTCGGTGGACATGGTAATCGCAGCGAACTAGACGGATTGTATTAGCAACGTTTATACGAAGGCAAATTGCACACTCACTGTACGTCCGTGGAAGTTCTCCTCGACAGAGAAGATCAAAGCTTCGTTTTGTGGGATGCCTTTGACCTTGTATCCCCACTTGCGCGCGATCTTCACTGCGGTCTCAACCGCCTCAGCACCGGTGTTCATGGGTAAGATCATGTCGAATCCGAAGAGTTTGGTGGCGTACTCAGCGAAGCGTGGGAACACATCGTTGTAGAAGGCACGACTGCTGAGGGTCAATCGCGAAGCCTGCTCAGTCAGGGCCTTGACAAGCTCAGGATGGCAGTGGCCTTGGTTGACGGCGCTGTATGCAGACAGGAAGTCGAGGTAATGCTTCTCCTCTGGGTCCCAGACGCTGCAACCGCTTGCGCGAGAGAAGACTAGATCTTATGAGTATGTAGAAATCGACCCATGTGCAGGAACGTACCAATTGGGAGAGGGTGGTAATTGTGAGCGGCATACTTGGCCTCTGCCGCTGTCGCTTCAGAAGATGAAGCTGCGTGGTACTTGGAGGGATCAGGAGTGCCTGTGGGGTGGAACGAGCGCGCAGTGGGCTTCAAAGAAGTGCCGTTGTTTGAGGGAACTGCCTCAGTCTGAATTGCGCCGGGTGCCATGGTGTTCGCTGTTATCGATGGTTGATACGAACGTGGGGTAAGAATGGTGGGGAATTCACAAGATGTCAAGGGAGAAGAAAGTGCCTAGAAAAGTTGGGAGAGACCCGGGGTTTTATTTTCGTAGCTGGTTGACTGTGGTGCCGACTCACGCCTCTCTTATCACTTAGAGTGTTGTCTTTGTCAACCATCCGTTTATACCTGCGCATAGGGGAAAAGCGAACGGAACGCGCTCGGTTTCGCGCGGCCGTCTCCATTAGCGTGCCTGTCATTGGCTGGCGGGATTGGTCTCGTGGTGTGAGCGGGCACACTCTCTCAAACGCGAAGGCGAAGATAAAACGTAAGAGCTTCCGAACTTGAGAAGTATCGTGAAGTCGAGATGGAAGTTGAATAGGGTTGCAGTTGCCGGCAAAAGTTGTCAGGGAGGTGGCCGCGCATACTGTCGCGTGCTGTCACCTCGCCAATGATAACGCGCTTGCGCCATTTTCCCGCATTGAAAAGTGCAAGAATAACCTCACAATCAAACCTCCGAGATCATCGACATTTTGCACGTATATGCGCGTTGAGGTCGCTCAGTCGTCACTGCTGCGACGCGCTCATCCCGCACTCAGCCCGGGCAAGCCATGGTGGGGTCTTCCTGTCTCTCATAACGGCGAAACCCTCATGGCTTCTACCTCCAGCAGGTGCGATAACAGCTTCATCGCACCCGGAACGGATACGAACATTGTTCACGAAGTACTCAAGCGGGTCGTAATCAGCCATGACGACCATTTGAACGGAATTGTGCCCATGACCGACAATGCGCGCCAATCTTTCTGAGCTGGAGGCGGGGAGTGGCCTCAGCTAGTCGCAGTACAGTAACACAGTCATACAGTACTACATACACCACATTTATCTTGTATGGATGCACTACAATCTGTGGTACAAGAGATGGATACGGTCTGAATACCCCAGCTAATATTACCCGACAATACCAATATCCAAGTAAGAAGCACGCTCCAGCACGCTCCAGCAAGTCTAGCCCGCGACGGGTGTATCTGACCGCTCAAGAGGCAGGTCTGGGACGGGCACCACTCCGAGTAACTTCAAGCCATTCTGCAATACGATTCGGGTCGCTTCCAACAGAGAGACCGAGGCGGCAGAAATATCGATCATGTCGTCCATATCCTCTAGGAGGTCGGGCAGTTGTTCCGTGATAGCAGTCAAATACGTGACGATGCCAGAAGGTTCAAGTGACTGGAATGTGGTATTGACCACCTCCGGGTATTGAGCCAGTACCCTTAGGAGGTTCACCTTGTCCTCATCTGCCAGCGATTCAAATTGCTCGTCTGACAATTCTGCACTTGCAGCATGCCCGCTCAGGAGACTGCAGACTTTGGTGTACCAATACTGCAGCTCAGGTCCAGTCGACGGCTTGAAGGATGCAAATGCAGCACTATCGAAGGTGTGGACACTGGTATGTCGCGTGGCTGCCTCTTGAAGCAACAACGCGGAGATGCCCAGCGTCTTCTTGGCTTGCTGAGAATTACCCAGCAATCCAGTCTTCTCTTCATCCACCTCCGAGAGGCTCTTCATAGCATCCTCGGTGGCATCAAGGATCGCCTGCGGCTTGTATCCTCTGCCAAGAGCAGCCGACATCTTTGATACTTCACTGAAGCGGACATGCTGAAGCTTAGCGGCTAGATCTTTCATGTCAATCGCCTCTAGGATCTTGAACAGTTGCGAGAAGTGAACACTGTTGTCGCTGGCCACAACGTACACCATCTTGTCGAAGGCGTACATCCTGGAGCGCTCGACCACGGCAGCAAGATCTCGCAGGAGGTATGTGCTGCTGCCAGAACGATCTCGGATGATGGCAGTCCCGGCCTTTGCACCAAGCTTCTGCATGTGCACAATCCAGGCTCCACCGCTTTCCTCGGAGAGATCCTTGTCTTTCAGCAGCTGTTCAATTTCAGTCATGACTTCCTGAGACACCTTGGATTCGCCCGAGTACTCGTCAAACCGGATTCCTAGCTGATCGTAAAAACTGATGTAACTGTTGATGTTCGCTGCCCGTATACGCTCCCAGAAGGTTACCATGGCTTCATCACCAACCTCCAGCTTCTTGAATGCCTCGTTGCGCTCGGCGAATATTCCCTGGCTTTCGATCTCGACTTGTGCCTCGCCTTCATCTCTACCCTCCCTAGCTGCGTCGTCACGAGCCTTCTTGCTGGCTGCTTGTTCTGGCTGGAACAGCTCCTCAATTCGGTGGTAGACGTCCAGCAGGTGACCGACAGGGTCCTTCTCGTATTCTTCCTCAGAGCCAAATTTGTCCCACCCAACTTTGAGCAGCGCGATTGGCTTTCCCCAATCGCCGAGATAGTTCATGCGCGTCACGTCCCACCCCAACGATTCGTACAGTCGGCTGACGAATGCTCCGATAATGGTGCTGCGCAAATGCTTGCCCTGGAACTCGCTTGCGATATTGGGTGACGAGAACTCGATGACTACTTTCTTCTGCGTTTGTTGAGATGGCTGCGAGCCGTAGTTCGAACCACGGTCCAGCAAGTATGGCAAAAACAGACGAGCTACTACCTCAAGTTTCATGAAGACCCGAAGGTGCACGCCGTCCAAGAAAGGACAGTCAAAGAGAGCATGGTCCCTGGGGAACTGTTAACGCAAGTTAGCTGGACAGATCTCGGACAGGTCTCGGACAGCTCATGGCTTGGGTCTTACTTTGTCAATCAGCTGTGAGGACAGCTCAGCAGGCTTGCGGCCCGGACAGAGCTTTGGGACAGTCACAGAAAGATCGCCCTGGTAGATATTGTTGGGCCATTGTATGGATCTGTACGCAGTCTCCAAGTCACAGTCGACAAGTCCAGAGAGCAACTCGGCCAGTGTTGTGCGACACAAGTCCAGAAGATTGCTCAACATTGCAGCATTCATTACTTGTGGAATCGGTGTGGAAATCGACAATCGCTCAAGAAGCTGCACCAATCCAGCCTGTTCAAGAGTCGACATTGCGGCGTAAATCCTTTCAGGCTTGGCCAGGAACAAGGCGAAAGTGAGGCTTCGATCAATGCCCGATTGCGGCAGACATTGGGCTTCCACCTTCAGCGGCTACGAAGGGCAAAGAGGGCAACTTCTTACTTTCTCTCAAAATTGCGAGGCGCATTCTATATTGCGTCGTATCCGAGGACTCCATGCTCAGCCCTATCGCGCGATGACTTGCCACGTCGTAAAGCATGGGCATGCACTCGTGGTTGTGCCGGATTGGTGCTGATGGCCATGCTTGCCACATCAGAATGTATGCATTGCATCTCAGGCCGCCATTGGCCACTGAATACGCACTGCCGAGCTGCCTCATCAGTGTCAACCAACACAATTCTTTCTTTGCCCCAACGGCAGCTTGCTTGAAGTGCAGATCCAAGTCAGGCTCACGCTCCAGGAAACGATGAACGCAGTCCTCAGCACATGATTGTCAATTTTCGGTATTGTATTATATGGATAGTGGATCATTCAAGGGCTCTCTATTACATAGCTCTGTCAGTCATTAATCATTACCACCGGGGCTCATTCATCCAACGCCTCTTCCCGTGCTTGCTGCTGTCCCTAACACACGCAGAGCCGGGCGCCTTGTCCAATTGAACCCTACTCAGGCTATCTCCGAGCCACCTACGTCACTCGCTTTGTCCTTCCTCCATCTCTCAGTGACGAATTCTTTGATATAGTCAACGGTGTACAGTATGAGCGAGAGCAAAGCAAGCGAAGGCATGAGAATAACTATGCTGATCCAGAACGTCGTTGGTGTTCGCTCGAAGGCAAACAGTGCCCTATCCGAGCAGAAATATTGCAGCGCAATGATGAACGCTGTCGTGCACCAGAAGAGCTGGATATGGTAAGCACAGTCTGTTATAAGCCTTACAGTGTTGCGTACCTGAACATTCACGCGTGTCGCTCTACTTGTCTCTTCCGCAGCGCGTGTACCTTTTGCAGCGCTGCGAGCAGCATTCTCGCTGTGGCTGCTTGTTTTCAAATTGATACCCGTCATCTTTCTGGTCAGGAAGTTGCTCTCGTTTGTCATGCGGTTGTTTTCCTGCGCTATCTGCAGCTTCAGCTGTGCACACGGTCAGTATTCGTAGCACTTTGACAAGACGTGTACGTACAATTTCGATCGAGGATCCGGAGTTACTCTCCATCAGAGTTAGGATTCGCTCAAGATCGATAATCTTCTCGAAAGATTTTTCGATACCGCTTAGGGCCTCACTGGCTAAGTGATCACTCCTCAGATCTACGAAATAGGAAACATCGCCCGTGCCACTGAATCTCTCCCAAGCCAGAATTGCTTGGGAAAAATGTTTGCGCAGGCGTTGCAGAAGTTTTGTGAGCTCAGTGATCTCCTTGAGAGCCTTCTCATTGGACGCGTGGTCCTGTTCTTGTACTTTGGATATCTGCAAAAACATAAGTCACGATACAGGATATAGTATAGCTGTACATACCCAGTCGCTAGCTCCAGCCTCAATTGTACGCACAAGAAGCTCGTATGCTTGAGCGGCAATATCCAGCCTGGCATGCGCTGCACACAGGAAGTAGACTCTGGGGTCCCAGATTGGTATCTGCAGATTGAACACAGTATGAGATCCACCTGTAGCAAAGAGGTCTTCGACAGGTCTGAGTCCAAGATCTTCCTCTTGCTCGCAAGTCACGGTCTCGTCCTCATCTGGGGTGGGATCGCCGGGGCCAATGTACCCGAACGCGTACCCGAACCACTTCGAATCGTCGTAGCCTGAGATGACAATGGTGGTTTGAGACTCATATATTACAAAGGAGTTTGACTGCTCTCCCTTATCTGTTTCGAGTGGCAGGTACGACAAATCGGCCCATTCCTTCATCACCTGCCCGTCCGATGGTGCTGATGAGTCACTGGAAGCAACGGCGTCACCTAGTACCAGATAAGGAACATTCAGTATCAACTGGAAAGTTGAGAAGCCTTCAGCCTAGAATGTTCGTCAATCAAGTAGCTATTACCAGTTCAGTTTAGTACGCACAGGTATGTGAACGCGGATCAGTGTCTCGCCAGCAATATGCTGACATACCGCAGGTCTCAAGGCATCGATCTCATTGCGTGTGGCTGTAACTATGAGTTTCTCGACCAAATCTGGGGCAAGACACGGTACAAATCTTGCAGAAAATCAGCCAAAGGGACTTAGGCGTATGGTCCATCGTCTAAACTTACGTCAGGTGTCGCACTGTATCCAGTGAGGACGCAGATCTGGTACGCTGCTAAGATCAGCTTCATTCGTTGGATGGTAACCCAGGCACTCACCTGCTCTCGCAATAGTCCAGCTAACTCATCGGCAAAGAGCCATATTGGACGAACATCAAGGTTGCGGTCACTCTGGTAGCGGTGATCCACCCACAGTTTGCCCGTAGGGGTGCGGTCTGTCTCGCGGAAGAATTTGCGAACCTTCTTACCGCTCCATGAGGGCCCAGATATTTCTGAGTCTCTCAAGAACGCTTCCAATGGCTCGCATGCCATCTCTCCCAAGAGTTCCATGAATAGTCGATCGCCAACTGCACGGTCCCTGCGGCGGTTCAACGAAAAGTCTGGATGCCATTGTTTTCTGGATGGAGACGTAGAAGATGTATGAGATTGTCTTCTTTTTTGTCTGCCCATGGCTTGGAAGCAATGCTATTGATATGACGATGCGATAACAAAGTTATATACACCGGATGACTCTCTGGAGACGAATGCCTGGTGCGATAGGGGCTTTCACACTGGGAACGAGTTGTCGTGTAGAGGCTCCAAGTCTGATACTTTTGTTCTAGATGATCACACCAGGGTGAGCAGAGTAGGGATATCAAGTAGATTGATTGAAGGTTGAATGACTGAAGGTGCGCGCAAGTTTCCTAGAATGGAGATATGTGGAGATCAAAAGTGAAATGCAGACAGAGCTATCATATAAGGATGGAACGCTCCCGTCAAAGCCTCACACCTTCAACATACGCTGATCTACACGGCAAAAGTATTTGATTGCCCTTCTCTGATCTCGACCAAGATCGTACAAGCCATCGTATTCCATCTAGTGACCGGTCATCGCTCAGCGGCAGCGAAAACATTTCAATTCTTGGACCTCTAATTGCACATCGAACACATGGCATCGCGTGTCTCGATATTCACGAAGTCAGGCTGCATTTGGAGGTATGCATGCGGGAGAAGACGGACCAGGATCTCAGGGTGCGCGCTACATTTGAGTGCCACCAAAGGGGCGGTGCAACTGGAGTTGGCTCACCATTCGTGGGTTCTAGAAAACTAGAAAACATGTCAGTAATGCTGTTGGATGTCAACTGTCTGAAGGCACATAAGGCAATCATTTGCCTGCTCAGGTGGATTGGGTACCGCGACCGTTAAACTGGGCCGCCATGCATGCGAGGAGGACTATTATCTTGCATGCGCTAGTGCAACGGCCCTTGTCACATGGACCTGAGGTGAATATTCGGATTTCTTGGTAATAGTAGAGAGACATGCCCTCGTATCATGCAAATGAAGGATGTTCGGTGCTTTTGCGTGAAGAGTGCTTCAGAGACAATATCAGCCCGGGCTGTAACGGAGGCTCATGGGATGAGAGCGGCGAGACGGAATGACCTGGAGTCGCACAGATGCGAGGACAGCGCACCAAGCTCTCTGATATATACCGATCGAGGCCAGAGATTTGGTTGGTGAGCCATCCTAGTAGACACGGGTCAATCAAACATCTATAGGTTCAATGACGGGTGCGAGATGTGCCGGACGCAATGGCTTTGAAGGCACGTCGCGCCGACCCCAGAGCAATCGGAATGAACGCTCAGGGCAAAGGGTAGATTTGAGGCGTGGAATCTGCTGCAAGCGCTACGGTGCATGGTCGAGTCGCGGTTGCATTATGAAGAGCAAAGTTCGCTGACGTCATTGGCGCCGGCATGTTTGGCGAGATCTCAGCACTTTGTAATGGCGCATCAATTTACTCAAGTTGACATGTATGTATTAGAATATCAGCTTGCCGCTTCCGTCCAACACCCAAGAAATACGATTACTCTCCGCACTCTGGGTCCATTGAGCTGCGGCAACATGTCATATTCTGCTTTCTCATCGAGCCCAAACACGTCGGAGGTAACGCTGACTGCGCCTTCTCGAGGCTGAGAGCTGAAGGTATATTCCATAGCTGTGGGCCCATGAAGGGTAGGCCAGAGTCCTCTTCCCGTATTAACACGATCATGCTATAAGTCACTGATCGACCAGGCAGTTCCGCGGTCCGTTCGTCAGATGTTGACGCAAATGTTAACGTTGATGTTGATGAAGCAGTCCCTGTATACGACTTTTGCGTTACAAGTGGGGGCGCTTCGTCTTCTTCTGTGCTTTCAAACATTATAACCTAGTCTCCAGTGTGCAGCTCCGATGTCAGTTCTGGCCAGAACCCGCGTGCTTGCGGTCCTCTGTCCAATACATGTTCTGGCTGATCCAATGTGTTGACTGTCCAGCAGGGAATTGAGATGTTATCTGTATGTTGACGTTATGGCTCTGGAAACGACACTGTTTTATTTTATGGTGTTCTTGGTGATACAGCGTTTACCAGTACGACTTGCTCCATAGGATGGACGCCGCAGCCGCACTAGCACTGACCCAAATTGGATAAAAGCACATGCATGGTAGAGAAGACCTTGAGCATCGCAGCAATTCTTGTAAGAACTTTGTAGGCTGTTCGGACTCTATGGTATGTAAAGCGACTAAGAATTACACGGTTTTGAGACACAGCGAAGCACATGTGAATAATGACGTCACTGATCGGCTAGCTTCGGTCCGTTAGGCTTTCGTCCACCTGATGTTTACCACGTAGTTGTCACCGTATGGAAGCCAACCAAAATCTGCGTCAAGCGCCCTGTTGCACCTGGACTTTGGTGATGTGACATGTGCCGCATCGAGCATAGCTGCACGAAGGGCAGCTAGCAGACCTATAAGGTATAGATGGATAACCGCAGTGGCACTGGAGGTGAGTTAGGTAGAGCATCTCTCTGTTGAAAATATACTTACACATCTCCAGACGAACGTTTGTCGTTTCTTGCCCTGCTTCAATTTAAGCTTATGTTTCAACATTGAGACGAACACCGATCGCTTACAAGAGTCTGCAATGGGCTGTCCGGCAGGGATGTGTCGGGCACAGTACCAGCCGTAGCTGCTTCCGATAACCTGACGCCCTGCGAAAGCACCGAATCGCACCAATCTTCCATCAGAGTCTACCGACGCAGGCTGTCTTCGCGATTCTCAGCCTGAGACTATTCTATGTGAACACAATTACGTTGCAAGGCAGGCTTTGATGCTTGTAAAAAAAAAAAAAAAAAAAGGGGGGGGGGCGTGCGCGGTGGTCTGGCGTGCAGTGTGGTCTTGCGGTTTAGTCGCGGTCTATGATGCTAGTCAGCTCTTTGAAGGTGATTTACAGCGGTGCTGCCGCGCTTTTACCACTAAACTCCAGACGCGGATTGTCGAGGAACTGCACGAGCAGCACAAAGACGAATGTTCGATGTTCTGTCTACACGAAGTCTATATCTACGCCGAACGTATGCTGCGGGGTCTGCAAGGTACTACCACAATTACAAGAGCGGTGTGGAACAACACAGTGAAGAACAGGAGCTACTGCGACCTACGGTTCCGAAAAACACCAGCGACCTCATTGCAATCTTAATCTAACGATATGTTGCGGCGTGTACTATTTGTTCAGGTTACCTAGGTAACTATGAGCGGATGGCAGTATCACGATCTGCCAGGCTTCACATAAACAACACACAGTAACATTCTGTACTTCAGTCAATACGACAATCAGGTAACCTGGAGATATTATTGGTGTTAGCGACCCTGTTCGTGGCCCTGGGCCATCCTCAAGCCTCGGACGTCGGAGTCGACGACCCTAGCAGGTTGACCTGGACGACATATGAGCAGTCCCGTCACGGATTTAGGCACCTCACAGACCTAATGGCCGCAATGTTGTGACCTTGCGAGTGGATCCGAACAGAGCATTAGACATCGCTCGATCCAACTATGCAACGACACGTATGCGCAACGCATATCGGACAATTATTTCAATCAATCGTCCCTGAGACGAGAATCACGGCGTCTTAATCCTCGTGTAGGCTAGCCTACCACGCATATGCAATTCTAATGTTCACTCCTGCCTCTGCTTGACCCGTCGCCTGAGTCTCGCAAGCACAACGCCCGTTCGCAATGGCCGCACAGCCCTATGAAGCCGACTTGAGATTGAATGGCCTACGACAAGATTGCTGATGGCAATTCGGTACGTACGATGACCTCTCCCGAGCTAATGTCTTAGCAGCACCATGCGCATGCTCCTTTGGTGAGCGGCTCAGCTGTACCCGCGCTATTGCACAATTGCACAATTGCACTGCAGTGAAACCGATGCCACGCATAGTACAACGCACGACACGATGCCACTTGGCCGCTTATGCGGCCACTGATCCCGTATCACCGATTGTACGGCTGACTATATCTTGCAAATATGAGTAGTGTCACAAGCGTCGGATGTTTATTTCTACTGCTGCAGGCTCGATGATTCGCTTATCATGATGCCGTGGTTGTACAACGTCCTTTGTTTTGAGTTTCGAGTCCGCCGTGAAATCGATTTAATCCTGGACACCATAGTGTCTGGTCTTGCATTCAAGGTATGGTTGGCACAGCGCGAAGCCAGAAGCCAGAAGATGTCACGTGGACCTTCGTGGGATAGGTATACTAGTGCTGCATTCATACTCGGTATGTACCATCAGTACACTCGGCTTTCTTGATTCTAGACTACGAGCGGCTAGGAAGTGGAGACTTTGTTTAGTTGTTGGTCTTGGAAGACGAAGTTAGACACCAACGATCCCGGTAAGGGGCATGCATACTTCCTTTCCACAAAGTAGTAAAGGATGATCAGTTTCTGTTTTCGTTAATGAGCCTTAAATGTAGAAGTCTTGCCAGACCCCAGAATTGTAAACAGCGCGATGCGCGTCATAAAGGCTCTCTGAACCCGGGGCCCGGGGTATTTCTGGCAGAACGAGGGGGCGCAACGTGTTGAGTTCCTGACATAACAGCAGCATCTATCACATCGTCCACAGAATCCTTCGGCTCTTTTTGAGCTCAAGTTTTCTGTACAACCTGAGCACAACATGTTTCGGACACTTCTGCACGATTCCAGTCCGCCTCTCAAATACTAAAACGCAGGCGTGTTCTAAGCACCATGTAAAACGATGAGGCAACCTTCGTATGTTCCATCTTAATCTCCAAAGAGATCTTGGGCCACTTAAAGTCTTCACGTTGTGGCTATTGTGACGGGAACATTAGGACTTTCAAGACCCACAAAGGACAACATGTCCCTCAATATTCGTACAACATTGATACCAACATAGTCACATAGCGCGCCCTGTCGTTGGCAATGCGCCAGTGAAAAACCAAAAGTTCCTATGCATTGAGTCACCGTGTAGTCTAGTACTTGTTGCGTAAGAAGGCGCTGTCAAAATGTTGCTGGATATGGTGCGTGACTCTTTACTTCTTCGTCAGGGCATTTTACCATAAACAAGAGCATTTCGCGTAGTTTGCTGCGTGCCTCAAGGGCCTCTCCGCCGAGAAGTGAGACACGTAGGAGATGTGACGTCATACTGTCTTAAGAACAAGAATTGCACCAGGGCAACCTGGATGACCACATGCACCAATCTTGATTTGTTCTGGTGGTGTTCACGTAAGTCAGGTGTCCAGTGGCACGAGCTCGCTGTTTCTATATCTAGATGCCTCACTCCCCCTCGTTGTCACCTGCAGGCTAACGAACACCAATACTCAGCAGTATACTACGATTTCTGTTTCGCAGCGCAAACATTCGTTTACGTTTCGACAGGGAGCGGCGAACTAATCTGGTGCAGAATGATCATGATCGAAGATGCTAACTACCCTACGGTTTACTACCCTACGGTTTTCGAGACGCAGCAATTTCCACAGCGTGCATGAGGGCAGTTAAGACACCCGGCGCTTCTATACGGTATCGAAGGATAACCGCAATAGCACTGTTGCAAGAGTCAGGAGCTATCGGAGAGACAGTGGGGTACAGTGCCTACACATTGCCAGACGTATACGAGTTTCTTCTTGCCTAACTGTATTACTGGATCAGCCACGAATAGTACAGGTCAAGGGTAGGTCGCTCACGACAGTGTGTAGAGGGATCCTTCCTCGCCGATCGCTTGGAAGAGGTGGGAGAACGGTCCCAGCGGCTTGCTCTGAAAGAGCTGCACCTGCATTATTGGACTCTGAGCCGATATTGCGTCGCTCGTGGTTCGGTCTCGAAAGTGCGCTCAGGTGTACTGCTTCTCTGTAACATCAGCCTGCCATTCGAAGAAGAGAAGCAGCCATCCTGGTCTTCTAGATTGCACATCAGATCAACCCGGGATCAGATCAACGACAACCCCCATCATCGGCGATCCCATGGTCAAAAAAGACCACGAGCCAGCATGTGGGAAGTCTGCACGTAATGTTGTAGGCCTGCTATTCATAAGCTATAATGACCACGGGATCAACACTTTGGAAAAGGCAGGCCAGAGACACTACATGAAGGCTCCTGCACATGCTGCTGTATGTCTTGCGTATCGACACTAATCTATGTGGACGCCTTCGGAACAGGTTCGAGTACACGCAGCCAGATAAGACGGGAAGGCCTGTCGCAAAGTACTGTCAACGCCCATCCCTACGCAATGAGCAAGACGATTGAGCCTTTCCATTGGCGACCAATTACGGCGAAGACAGTCGAGAAATCCATCGATCCTTTATGGCTGTCGCGGCGTCGACGAGGCTGAGCCCAGATCGCGTTTGGCCGCTTTGCCTGTCTTAGCGAAGCAGGGTTTTGGCAGCGCAGACCATGCCCGGGGAAGAGGCCAGCAACCCCACTGGACGATATGAAATCCACCCCCTGTCGAGGGGAACAGGCCAGCTTGAACTAGCCACGATTGTGCAGTGGTCCTGGAGAAAAACACTCACCTGGCATAATGGCTTGAATGGCAACCGGGTGATTGAGCAACATACCTAGCAAGCGGTCATCGGGATGTGGTCAGACTTATAAAATCTCTCAAGGGAGCAAGCATTCACCGCTCATTTTTACGCTAAGCGTCCATAAAGCTTCGTCGAACACGTACCTCGCGGTCCGTCGAGGTACGGTACCTTCGGGCAAGGCCCGCGTTGTCAGGCTTGATATACGCTGCGCCGCCTCAATGGAGCCATGGCATCCGTTTGAAAGGTGCGCATACGAACGCGAGACGGTAACTAGACAACATATGAGGCGCGTGAGTAACATCTTTCGCATTTAACCCCAGCAGTGCAAATTTCGACAACATAGCCGAAGCCGCATGCCGGTTACGAGGAAGTCAATACGGTCCGATCTTAGAGGGCATGGTCTACGCTGTTCAGCTGAGGTTAGATCCCGACCGGTATCACACGGATATGCACAGTCGGTGTGATGTGCCGACTGTACGTTTGTTGTTGACTTGGGACACCGCTCTGACCGCCAGCGTGGAGCAATCAAGCCAATCTGGACTTCCTACGAGCCAAGCATAGGGATTGTGTGATTGATCCTGGGTTTTGGAGTCAAGCTAGTACGATGTAGGACATACCACGAAGAGCTGGACCTTCGCACTGTGCAGCTTCACCTTTCGAAGCCAGATGAAGCATCTTTGCGTTTGTCAGTCTGACGGGTGTAGTGAGATCATCGTACGGCTATAAGATTAGCGGGATCGTAAGCGAGATGCAAAGATGAAGTGGTAATATCACAATGTGGTACAATATATTGAGAAGGAAAAGAATGCCAGGTTAACAAAACAACACGCGTCAAAGCGAACAAGGCTACTTTATGTGGATCCTCGCAGGACGTCGGCCAATCAGACGTTGGACATGCTCAATTGCTGCAGGGCATACCGCTATGAAACAGTTCTTTATCACGAACAGCACCAATTGCTCCACGACTGAGCCCGACTCTATTGCGCAGCTAATTCATAGCTGACGATGATTCGCCTTTGTGCTGTAGATCTCACGTATCATAGACAATTAGGTAAAATTTCGGTCATGCCAAAGATTTGAACAACGGCTTTGCGACATCGCAAAATTATCAGCTCAAACCTGCGGGAAGCTAGCAGCAGTGCGAGAGGCGTACAATCCGACGGTCCCTTGCATTTAAGATTTCCCGCTGATCACCTTGCTGATGTCAAGAGCTCATCGGTAAGGCCACAGTCTGCTTTCGCACGGTATGACAACGGAGATCACCGCACCAGGCTGCCTGTAGGCATCGCAATACATCGGACACTGTCACTCAAGAACTCCTTCCCGAGGACTTAACCGGAGCAACTCGACTCTTGCTGTTGGCAATGATACCAACCCCGTTTCTCGGCATGGAGGTCTGGTGAGGCACCACGAACACGTAACGACAATAAGAGCCAACAGCAGCCTTGAAATATGCAGGCAGCCTCGTCTGATGAATGACGATTGGAAAGAGCGAAAAAAGTCGGGAACACGGCTAGCTCATGCCGCCAAGGTGCAATAAGGAATGTTTGCTGCGCAAACCACAACAAACATGTCAGCCTCACGACTGCAAGCCTAACGATGATTTCGGATCGCGCGCCAGAACGACTGGCAACGAGACGACAGTATCAGACCTCTTGACCACCTCCGTGATTGCACGCCAAGATGTTGCTTGGCTGAATCGTGGTACTGGTGATGATCTCTGTCCGGCTTCGTTGAGATGTAGCCAAAGTAGTCGGACATCGAAACGCCACTGCTCCAGGCTGTCAGCTCGGATAGATTACAACCAGGGGAGAAGATGTCAGAGGAGCGATTCCTTCGGGCAACGAGACGACCCTCGCAGGTCTCATGCCTCACCTCCGTGACTACACGCCAGTATGACTACAACAAAACGACAATCTCACACCTCATGACCACTCGAGATGGCACGCCATTGCAACTCACCACAAGAAGTCGTACTATCGCAAGCCTCGTGATGATCATCCAATTGCAAGCGACGACGAGCGCGACACTTCTGTCAGTGGTTCCGAACTACTAGATCATGTCATGCTATGCAGGACGACGCCGGCAAGCAGCTAATTCCTTTGATCGCAGTACTTAGGCGATGCATAGATCAACAAGAGGTGGGTGCTTTGGACAGTATATTGTGTTTCAGCAGAGGGAGATTTGATAGCTGGCGATGTTATCGTGACAAGGGGTGTAGCATTTCGATAGAGCAAGAATAGCAAAAAGACCATCTACTCATCTCTCATACATCCATTTCTCCACTACATAACCGCTACACAAGCAGTGGTTGTCTAATTCAGAATCTCCTCGCTCTCCTCGATAATCTCCTCGACAATCTCCTCAATCTCCTCCGCCTCGCCGCCCTCAGCCTCACCGGGAGTCTCGCCCTTGGCGGCCGCGATTTCCAGATCGGCGCCCTCCTCGCGCAGCCGCTGGGCGACTTCCTCGCGCCACTCGTTCCACGCGCGGAGCTTCTCGCGGCGGTCGTCGATGACGGCACGGTTGGCGCTGCTCTTCTTGACGGCGTCCTGCTCGTCGAAGATCTTGGAGTAGTTGCGGAGGTTCTTGCGGATCTCGGCCTGCTCCTCCTTGGACAGGAGTGTTGGGGGGCGCGGGCGCCACAGGAGCTGCTTGAAGCCGTCGATGTGCTCTTCGCGCAGCAGGGTGCCCTTGAAGTCGTACAGGTGGTAGCCGTTCTCCATGCGGTGGCGGAAAGCGGATGCGACGGTTGCGACGTAGCGGCCTGTGGGGTCCCATTCGATGTCTGTGACGCCGTAGTGCTCGGCTGTGTCCATGAGCTGCAGGTTTGCGAGGAGCTCTTTGTCACCCTTCTCGGACTCGTCTTTGGGCTTCTCGAAGCTGAGATCCCAGAAGTCGAGGTCGAAGGATTGCTGGGACTGGAGAGCGGCGACGACGACGAAGCGGCCCCTGGGTGA
This sequence comes from Didymella arachidicola, assembly GCA_016630955.3. Classification (NCBI taxonomy): domain Eukaryota; kingdom Fungi; phylum Ascomycota; class Dothideomycetes; order Pleosporales; family Didymellaceae; genus Didymella; species Didymella arachidicola. The sequence continues at coordinate 237,118 of CM049997.1, read as the reverse complement.
CCAGTAGATGGCGTTGCTGTTCTTCTTGTCGACGGTGCGGATGTGGCGGAAGTTACCGGGGGCACCGCCCTTGAGCTTCTCGGGGGCAAAGAAGGAGACTGCGGTCTTGGGGGGAACGGCAGCCTGGACAACGACCTCACCAGTGGTGATGAGGACGAAACGGTTGCCCTTTGGCTCCCAGGCGAAGTTGATAACGGTATCCTTGATGGAGTCGACAACTTCGACAGGCACGCCCTTCTCCTTGACGCGGAAGATCTCGAGGTTTGTAGCCAGAGACTTCTTGGACTTGGAGTGACGATCGACCTTGACGCAAACGTAGGCAGCCTCTGATTGCCAGTGGAGCTTGGCGTCAGAGACGTTGAAGAGGTTTCGTGTACGGACAATCTCCTTGGAGGGGACAGACATGAGACCGACCTTCGCGGGGTTACTGCCGAGCTCAGGAGTCCAGTAGCAGAAAAGCTGTTCGTAGGTCTTGATACCCTCACGCTTGGGGGTAGCAGGAGCCCACTCAAAGTCTACAACGCCCTCGATCTTGATGGAAGATTTGTCGAGCAGGTTCATCCTAGGCAATTCGTAGACGGAGATGGACTGGCCCTGGGTCAGACGAGCAACGTACTTGTCATCAGCTGACCACTTGAATGTTGGCCACTGCATCTTCTTCTTGATTGGGTTGCCATCCGCATCGATACCGCTGGGGACGTCGATTGTAGCGAATGAACGGAGAGGCTTGCCGGTCGCGATGTCCCAGATGATGTAGTTCTTGCCATCCTCCTCGAGCGAAAGGGACGGAACAGGATGGTTCTCGTCGACCTGCAGCGGGCGGTGCGACCAGGTGGTCAGGTAGTTCTCGCCGGGGGAGTAGTCCACGAGATTGACGCCGGGATGCGCGAAACGCTTTTGTCTGCTCCAGGCTTTGCCACCCCACAGCTGTACACCCTGCGCGTGGATCGAAGTGAGGAACGTTCCCCTCGGCGACCACTGGATGAAGGACTCTGTCCAGTTCTCGCGATCGACAACAACCTCGGGCGGGTCTTCCTTGTCATTCCAGAACACGCCGACCTTCTCGCCACGGTAAAAGGCGACCTGGTCACGGCCGTCGGCGTCGCCTAGCCACCACCTCAGGTGCTCCTTCTGCTCGAAAGGCGGGATCTCAGGCTCGTGGTACTCCTCATCAATGCGACCCTCCTTTCCGTAGCGGTCGATGTCGGTGAGCTTGTTAACGGCCATGGTGTGCCTCTTGTCGAGCGGGGTTCCGTGGAGCTGCTTGACGGCGGCAATGGCCTCGGCGGGCGCGCTGTACTCGACAAAAGCATAGCTGCGAGATAGTCAGTATGGAGTTGCCTGCAGGCCGCGCGAGTGCTTGGTCGCACGAACAAAGCCTGCGATGCCCTCAGATTCCCACATACCCCTCGGTCTTGCCCTCGTCGTTCACGGGCATGTGAACGCCATCATCCTTGACGCGGCCCACGCTGTTCAGCTTCCTCAACACAAACTTGACAAGCTTGCCCTTGCTGTCCTCGGGGACAACAGGCAAGCCATCGATAACGACAAAGGCGTCGAGGCCCTCGTCGAGGCGCACTTGGAACTGTTCTTCGATATCGGTGAAGTCGATCTGGGACTCGTCGAACTCGTCATCCTCCAGCGGGAGGTTCTCGTATGAAGTCGCCATTTTGTGTTGTCGTTGCTAAGGTGGGGTCGCCGCGTCTTAAATTCGACTTTGGCGAAATTCGTGCGCAAGCCTGGCGCAACCTTGAGAAGTGGGGCCATGTCACGTGTGGAGTGTGTTCACTGCCACCAACACCACAAATTCATTAGTCGTATGACTCACGAATATTGTATAACTGAGGCTGCACTATTCGATGTAGCTCATGGCACTCAATTGTAGCAGTATGCTGCTCTCCGCCACACTCTTGGAGTGAGAATAGGCAACGGTACAGTAGCGTTCGAAGAACAGTCACTCTCACAAAGCTCAGCTTTGAGTCAGACTCTCGGCTCGCAGGAGAGATGTGCCGAAAGGAAGTATCACAGGCTAGCTAGTATCACACCACTGCGATACGTACAGGCTCATACGCTCCCGTTGGACCATTTGACAGACCACGGACATATCCCCTCCAATGATACTCAACTTCAACAACGAGCTTAGTGACTGCTTCTAGAAGCACACGCAACGTGTAGACATTATCACGGCTATTCAAAGCCTGCTACGCAGTATCTGTCATCCAAATCGATCATTCCCAACAGTCTTCGCGGAGTCATGTACACATGGCAGTCATCCTGTCGACACCCATCGCGCAATCCCGCAAGCCACCCAGGGCAGGTATAAACTAGAAGCAAACAAAACACGTAAGCGTCGGCTAGCCCTACGAGCCACGCTTACCTTCGGCGAGATCTTGGAATGTATTCTTGACCAACCTTCCGCTGGCAGATACCCGCTTTTGCAGTCGTGCTTCCCGTTCACGTGCCCGCTCGGAGGGCGTACTACCATTGCCGGCTGTGATGTGTGGTAGCGCGGGCAGAACGTCTCCACTGGGATTTGGCTGGCCGCCGGCTACTACAGGCAGTATCCGCTTCCCTGTCTTTTGGTCCGCTTTGAAGTCGAGGTATTGGCGTGCGGATGGGCTTAATGGAATGGGCGCTGCTGTGATGGGCAGATCTGCTCCATTCTGCAGTAAAAGCTCGGCCACCGAGAAAGGTTTGCGTACTGGCTGAGGTGTTGATGGTCGTGCGTCGCGACCGGGTGAGGTTGCTGGAGACGCTGCAGCAGAAGGAGACGCAGGATCGGCGGCCGCAAGAGCCAGAAACACTACATGTGTCCCTCGCGATCGGTCTCGACAGTTGGGGTTTGCCCGTAACGCAAGCGCGTATAACACATTCTGGATGTCGTTCTTCTTGACTGAGGCGAGGAGTGTCTCATCTGGAGTGCCGTAATGCGAGACAGTTGATGAGATGGGAGCGACGTATGCCCGGTCCGAGTACTTGGTCGTGATGAAACGCAGTCTCTGTTCCCTTGTTGACATCGGCCCCGGTTTTATAGACGGATCGAGCCTTGCTTCCCAGATCATGTTGCTGACACGATTGCCGACCTTCAGCAGTATTTCGATGATATCGGGCGTGAAGGAATTGACGTCGAGTGTCAAAGACCGAACCTTGGTAATGTGAGTTCCCAATGAGCGATGAATGCCACTGCATTCGATGCAGATGACGATACCAAGGTTGATTGATACCCAGTCGGCCTTGGACTCTGAGCCGCAATCCGCACATACTCTGTTGCCAGCGTCGGCTTCGCGGACCTGCCTGAGAAGCTTACCCTCGTCGCCTACAGGCTCTTCGCGTCTGTATCCGGGCTTGTCGCCGACTGTGGCGTGTCTGGATGGCGCTCTAGCGCCGTAGTTGTTCCCCTTGCTCGACAACGATGGGCTCTTCCCAGTCAAGACTGATGCAATGTCTCGACGGACTTGACCAGGTATTGAGTCGGTCGAAGGGCGATCATTCTTTGGTGCAGACTCCACTGCAGTTTGTAGAGCGTTGTTGACAGCAGAGATCCATGACCTCAGATCGTCCTCATTGGTGGCTTGGTAGACCCTAGTGAAGTTGGGCGTAATGACCTCGAAGCAGAAACGCCTGTCCGCATTGCGCGCTTCGCGGACTGACGCCATACGCAGATCTATTGGATCCATGTGGAGTTCTAGGCTTTGCTTCCAGTTCGTGTATTCAGACAGCTTGCCTTGGTCCAATACAATCCAGAACCTATATGACAGTCAGAAATGTGTCTGTTGTAGCAGGAATGCAGTACTCACTTATGCCATGCCTGCTTGTTTAGACCCTTGGGATCAACGTGACTACCCGGTCGGCTCAGGGCCCACAATAGACCCTCCTTACGATGGGCACCGGGTGCCAATTCGGTCAGACATGCCCGATCTTCTAAATCACGAATGCCCTTGAACTTGTCTGGTTGAGGGGTTATGGCTGCAAGTGTAGCCTTGCTGGCTTCGGGACTTTGAGGAGAGCTAACATAGGATGTCGATGTAGGGAGCGGCGGTGGGCTGACAGTGCTCTGGAACACTGGTGCTATACTCGACTTTCGCCGAGGAAACTCTGAGCCATCTGCGCTTGATGGTGCTCTTGGTACAGTCCCGTTAGCGGTTGCCAAGGCTGGTGCGTTTTGCGAGGAAGGCGCATCGAATGACTTGCTGTCCTTCTCCAAGGCCCTTCTCTTCTCCTCCCTGCCTGTTCTCTGAAGCTGGAATTCTTTGTCTGCTTCCCTGACTTCTTGACTCAACGCTTCTAATTGCGGGAGCATAGTTTCAATGATCTTTGCAGTCGAGAGGAAGTTATTGGCTTGCGTATCCGCATATCTTGTCAAGTGTGACAAGACTTCCTGGTCTTTGCGTCCACCATGTAAATCCTGCATGAACGAGGAGTAATCGAACCGCTTGAGCTCAAACTTCCGCCTCTTGTCTTGGTATTTCGAGTCTGTCTCCGCGCGCTTCTTTTCTTTGAGGGAGTCTTGTCGTTGTCCCAGATAGCGTCCAAGATACTGGTAGTAGTCCTTGCTCTCTTCTTCGAAGTCTTTTCGTTTGGTCTCCGCTTGCTTGATGTCAATATTGTAGAGCTTGTAAATCGGATCAATAATAAGCTTTTGGATGTTGGTCGCATTTGATCGCTCGTATGCAAGGATGTCCTTCGCGATCTTGTCGAAGTAGTGGTCGATGGCAGGCTGCACAGCGCTTGCGTTGGAGTTCGAGACCTCTTTGAGGGCATCCATCAGGTCTGACATGGCGTTGTTGCAGTTGACCTGCGCTTCCATGGCGGATTCTGCTCGCTTCAGCACTTTCTTCCATCGCATGCGCATATTTCCGGTCTTTTGCTCTAGCGATTTCATGGTCGCTCTGAACAAAGGTCCATCGTCGGTTTGGCTAAGATCCTCTCCCGGCCGCAGAACGTCAACTTTGACTGACGCGCTTGTGAGGGCCGTGGCCTGTGTTGACACCAGACTGAGACCATTCTCCGGTATGGCTTCGAATATTGGAGATCTCGGAGGGGCGCTGTCCCAGTCGCGATTCTCGTCTGCTGAGTCGCTTACTCGCGAATCGATCGATTGCGCTGAAGGCACTCGCAGCCTTGGTGGTACGCCAAGTTCTAGTCGTGGTGCAGTCTTCGGGCTTTGAAGGGCGGCCTTTGCTGTGTCTGTCCACGTCAGCTTCTCGTCTGGTATGCAGGTTCCCGAACCACGAAGGCATACTCTGTACCCAAAAGGCAAAGCTGGCAAGCGTCTCCAATCTGTGCGCACGCTGATCGTACTCTACAAACTTCATGCTGTCAGCTGATGTTCAAGTCCAAGGCTGTGGTGTACGAACGCTGCAGCTGGTGCGCCACCCCCCGCCACGGCACTCGTTGGTCTTGGGAGGAGTAAACTTCCAGGCCCACTGAAACGAAACTGAGGAGCTCCCGCCGGTAGTGTAGTCCCCGACAAGTTCGACCTGCGGATTCTTGTGGAGGTTGGGGTTGGCGTGAAACTCGCGCGTAACCAGATTGTCGAGCTCTCTGGAACTCGACGCAAATACAAATGTCAGGCCGTTTATGAATGTGTCAATCAGCCCAGTCGGTGCAACGGTGTCCGGCGAGACGTTTGCGTAGTTCGACGGCACCGCTAGCTGCTGGCGCAGTATGAAGGTGAAGTTGAACGTGAGCTCTTCGTCGTTTGGTAGGCGGATAAGGAAGGATGGCGGCCCGTCGGCGTTTGGTGGTGCGTCTGGATCCTATACAAACAATGTTTAGCATTGCGCCCTGCCCAGAACCTTGCGCAACCCGTACCTGGATGTACTCTATAACGCTCTCGTCTCCGAGCTCCCTCCTCGGGCTATACCTTGCCGCGGGGAAGGCATTCGGCGAGATGTTCAGCAGCGTGCGGCCGCGGGCGTTGGCGATGGTGCAGGCAGCGACCGAGACTGCGGCTTGTTAGCAGCGCATTCGCAGGGCGATCGGTAGCGTCGACGGCGTACATCGAGTCTGGTCGCGCAGGTACAGCGGCTCGCCCTCGCCTGCTCTACTCGCAACCTGGCCCATGGTCTCAACTCGCAAGGGTCCAAGCAGCAGCGCGCAGCCAACGTGGATAGATAGGGAGCGCTGGGTGGGCGTCGCAAGGCGCAAGTCGGTGCTCAGGGCGCGCAGGTGGAAAGCAGCATGCCTGGCCCAAGAAAGGGAGTCCGGGGCTTCTCAAGTTCGGGTATCAATCGAGCCCTGGGATCGTACGCTTAATTAATGTGGAGTTGCCCGGCGCGCGGGAAGGTTGCGCTATGGCTTGCAGCGCTGCTGCGGGGTCGACGTAAGTATGTTGCTGGGTAACGCTATATATGGAGCGACGCGTGTGAAGTCAGGAGCAGAGCCGCAATGGGCGCAAAGACCGAGCAGACGTCGACGTGCATTCAAGCGTCTTTGTGCGCCGATCACAAGGCAGGCGCAGCTCTGAGCGGCGGGGTGCCAGACGGCGCTACAGCTTGTCACGCAGGAACGAAGGCCGAATGTGAGACATGGATGGATGGGACAAGGCACTGGTTCATCACCCAGCCGCTGTCTGCGCTCCAGAGCCCCAATACGCAGCCCGTGCCTGTGACACACGCGTGCCTTCAAGGCAGAAGTATTGCTTGCATATCTGCGCGCGTCACCCGGCGATGTGTCCCTTCTGCATGTCTACCTATTTCGAGCATCAAGCCACATGACGAATATGCAAGTACAGCGCTCTAGAGGGGCCGTGGCGAGGACGAGCGTGGACGTGAAGGATTGCTATGTGAAGCTGCCTGTGAGGGCTTGCTCGTCTCTCAAGGAAACACGTACAGTAGAGATTGTTAGGTGGATTTCTCAACATGTGCTCAGCGTTCATGGAGCCCCGTGCAGCCTCATACGACGACAACCATCACGAATTTCCTGCTCATCAACCTCGTATTTCGACACGCTCCCAGCAGCATCAGTCCGTTCCCGCTCTCTTCAGCGGTTACTCATTTCCGACGTTGACTCGGTTCAATACCGCGGTCTTGAAGTGGAAAGAGATCACCCATTGTGATGGAGTCTGGTCCGGCCAGCCAATGGGGAGCCTCAGTCCTCCGAAGTCCACGGGCGCTTTTCGAGCCTCGAGTTCGAGCTGCAAGTTCGTCATTATTGACGGACGACACCATCAACAGCCATGTCACTCCGCATACCTGCCCTGCGGCACGCGCTCCGCCAGCCCTTGTCAAATCCCCGGTTTTTCCAGCGCCGCTGGGCCCAAGTTCAAGATGTGCGCTTCCTCGCGACGCATGGCACCGAAGAGAGGATACTATCCAAGTACAAGGACAAGCTCGCTTTGAAGGCGAAGCAGGAGGGTGTCAAGGACGTCTCTGAGCTGAAGGAGAAGCACAAGGAGAAGATTGAGGAGCTGAGGAAGGCAGCTGTTGTTCCTGGCGCGACAGGGCCTCTGACACCACCTCCTTCGCCATCGTCGGCATCAAGCGCATCGCCTGCCTCGTCTGCATCATCGTCGCCATGGCCATCGCCGCCTCCGCCACCGATGCCCCGCGACCCCAATGCGCCCCCGCCAGGCGTCAAGACACTCGACTCTTTCCTCGACGTCTCCAAAATCGGCACGCTCCCCAACAAGGAGATTGAGACACTGTGGAGGCTGCGCCACGCCTCCAACCCACAGAGCATACATTTCGCCGTCCCTGCGAGCACGTTCAATTCGTTGCTTCAGACCGCTAAGCAACATCCTGCATTCGTGCTACCCGTGCCGCGCGAGATTCCTGTCGAGGCTCAAGAAGGCGAGCAGGTCAGCGGCCAGACTCAGCAAGCCGCCGAGCTGCACTACCTGCAGTTCGCCCACCCCCATAAGGACACTACGACCTTGCTCTTCACATCTCTCGCCGAATTCAAGCTGCGCGGCGAGTTCGCCAGCCCACACACAACCATCACGTTCCACCAGGAGCTGGCGAGCAGTCACAATCTTGTCCTTGGTCAAGGTTTGGTGATTGAGAACAGAGGTATCAGTGTGGACGAGGCGAGGTGGCTGGTCATGTGCATGCAGAAGTTCTACGTGCAGAGCGAGGAGGGCAGAGGGCGGGGAGAGCTGCTGAAGCAGTTCACAGCTGGCGATTCAAACTTCCAGGTTGAGAGGCTCATTGACGAGGCTGAGAAGGCTCTGTAGTAGAGATGAATTGTACGACCATGTAAGATAGGACTGTGTATATACAACATGTGACCAAGAGTAAAGACAGATGCATACAGGACAGATCGTCGCCCATGAGATAGTGGCAGAGAATTCCTCTTTTACAAGCAAGGTTGATACACATGCTTCATTGACGAAGTCTGCAGTAGACCTCCAACCCAACACAGCGTGTTGAGCGCAATAGATGTGCACCAAGCCGGCTTCAATGCTTCGCAAAGACGTCGGGTTTCACTGTAATTGAGAAACTAAATCCTAAATATCACACACGTTCCTGACTTGGTGCTGACAGCTGCTTCGCTTGTGCCTGGGTATGCATGCCCCGCGGCGGGGTCAATCGATTGGTGGTTGCACGTCATGCGTCAAAAAACGCCGTACTCGGAGCTCGAAGAGCAACTTTTGTTAGACGTGACGAGGGTTGTGAAGAGTTGAGAGAATAGTGTCTCAGCAAGGACCGAGTCTGCTGGAAGGACATTGCTAGTGTTTCGCAGCCATTGAAGCATTCCACGTGCGAGATTGCACCGCTTGACTCACTGCCGTCTTGCCTATCGCGCCCGAAGTCATCGAAAAGCTGTACACTACTAAAAGACACATCCACCCACTTGCACCCACATCCACCTGCAGCACCGCATATCTCCGTCCTCCGCCAGACGCAGCTGCATCCAATTAGACTCTCCTACGTGGGCACCCACACGATTCGGCCACTACCTACGCGCAAAACATACAGGACTAACTACCGCACGTCGCACCGCTGTTTGCGATACCCCATACCGCGCATTGCGTGCTAGCATAAACAACATGGATCTTGTCAATTCGTACGTGCTGCTACTTCGCTTCCTTCTTCCTTCCCGTACGACTTCAAGATGCCCCATGTGAACGGTGACAATGGCGCGAACGAGATGGAGTTCATCATGCAGAGAGCGCGCCAGGGCAGTCGCAGCTTGCCGTTCATGACTGACACTCTGGGCAATAGCTTGAACGACCGACTGCTCTTCGCAGTCCCGAAGAGTAAGACTCCCAAAACGCCATGGCTCGACATATCTAACTCCCAACAGAGGGCCGTCTCCACCAAGTCTGCCTCGACCTCCTCCACGGCTCTGACATCCAATTCCACCGTCACTCGCGCCTCGACATTGCGCTCGTCAAGAACCTCCCTCTCGCGCTCGTCTTCCTCCCGGCCGCCGACATTCCCACCTTTGTTGGCGAGGGCCGCGTCGATCTGGGTATCACAGGCCGTGACCAAGTTGAGGAGCACGAATGCGGCGTGCCGCCTACAGCCACGACCGGAGTTGTGGAAGTGCTCGACCTTGACTTCGGAAAATGCAGTCTGCAGGTCCAGGTCCCGCAGAAGGGCGACTTGGCCAAGCCTGAAGACCTCATCGGCAAGAACGTAGTAACCAGCTTCACGAACCTGGCTGAGCGATACTTCAGACAGCTGGAGGCTGAGCAGAGCGGCGCCACGAACGGCGACGCAAAGGACGCGAAGCTCAAAACCAACATCAAGTATGTGGGCGGCAGTGTCGAGGCAGCGTGTGCGCTGGGCGTTGCGGACGGAATCGTGGATCTCGTCGAGTCGGGCGAGACGATGCGCGCTGCAGGCCTCAAGGCGATCAGCACAGTGGTCTCATCCAGTGCGATCCTGATCAAGTCGAAGCACCCCTCAGACCCCAAGCTGGTCGATCTGATCACAGCAAGGATAAAGGGTGTCATCAGTACGTTCCCCTTCCTTCCGTCTCTCCTCACAGCACTCTATCACTGTACACTCAACACAGGAAAAACTGACTCGTCTAGCCGCACAAAAATACGTCCTCTGCACGTACAACATCGAGCGCTCGAAGCTCGACATCGCCAAGCAGATCACGCCTGGCAACCGCGCGCCGACCGTCACTTCGCTAGAGGAGAGCGGCTGGGTCGCCATCTCGGTCATGGTGCAGCGCAAGCAGATTGCCGTGGCCATGGACAGGCTGACCGAGGCGGGCGCCTGCGATATTCTGGTTACCAAGATCGAGAACTCGAGGACCCACGACTAAATGTCGTGACTGATGTAGTGTATTGCATGTTGCGACAGAGTGAGCTAGAGGGAGAAAATAGAAATGGATATATGACATATACTCAAGTCTATGAATCACTGCGATGGTTGCGTCCGACTCTATGTGCAGCGTGGAGCGTCTCGATCTGTAGCACGTTCTCAATGCGTATACAATCGACAACCCATGATCTACCACCTCACTCCTACGTCAAAGACTACTCGCCATTATCCTTGAGTTGCATCTAGACAAACCAGAAGCGGTTTCCCATGGCATGTTTTTTTTTTTTTTTGGATAAGTCAGCAACAACCCATCTTCTGTGGCGATGACGCCAAGTCGTGTAGCGAGCGCATTTCAGGCACACCCTGTATGACACGAGGCACCTATTCCTGTCGCTCAGCTACGGCTCGCAAACCTCTTACGGCTAACGTAGAAGATTTGAACATCGAGATGAGCCGCTGCAGAGCGGATGGCTTGCAGGGAAAGGTAGCATGGCTGGGAAACCTTTCGCAAATCAACGACGCCGGTGTTGGGTCTTTCTCCTCGGCTTGCTGATGCAACGCTATGAGCCACGCATGTTGGCTTGTTTGCCGTAACGCGACTTGTGATCTGCCAGCTTCTGAAGACGAGAGAGCAGCGTGGTGTTTGCAGATGATCGACAAGGTGAGGTTTGCCCTGGTCGGTGGTTTACCCCACACTGAACATGCGTGCCATGCGGAAGGATACCGGAAGGCGTCTAGAGCGATTCTGTCGCCTTTATCTCGTCCCCACTTCATATCAAGCCTCCAGGCGGCTGGCTCACCGCGATGCAGCAGCTCGCATCCTTCTGCACAGACCCGACGACACATCGCGCCGACGTCAAAGTCGCCTCGCTCGAGCAAAAAAGTGCTGTATATGCGCCGCATTGTTGTATGGCGCGCTACATGCATGCGTTGCATCGAGTAGTCTCCGCTGCTCCCGTTCACTCAACGGCGCTCCCAGCCTGAGGCTCCAGCGAGGTGCACCCGGTGCATGGCATTCGCCGATCTCCATATAAGATCGAGTAACCATTCCGCTGGGACTCTGTCACTGTTTGATCTGCACTTGACCCGGACAGGGTCATCTTCCGCTGGTCAAATCGCGCAAAATGCCTCGCCCAAAGAAGGAGGGCGTCGTACCAAAGAAGAGATCACGCAACGGTAAGTCATTTTCGTTCGCTCAAAGCTCTCGTTCTTAGCTATTCCTGTGTATTTCTTTGCTCTAGGCTCTCTAAGCACGGCTAACTGCAGTAGGCTGCTGGTATATGATTCTATGCATGCCCGTTATATACTTGAACTGACCATGTGTGTAGGCCGTGTAAAGCGCGGAAAGTCAAATGGTGACTATGCTCGGTCGACACGAATGAAATGATAGTAACCCTTCGGCAGTGGAGAGGAAAAGCCAAACTGCTTGAATTGTGAACGTCAAGGCGAGCCATGTGATTACAGCATCCGGCTCAACTGGGGTGGACGTACCAAGCGCGAGCCATTGAACACGCGCTCAGGAGAATCGAGTGCGGTGTCAGACAGCCCTTACATGTCGACGTTATCGTTTGGGGATGATGCAATGCCATGGTATCCACCGACTCCAGAGGCATCGGTGCCGCCAAACACCGCAAATCGACATGCCCGTTCCTCAGAACGGACCTCGCCTCCTCGATCGATACCGACTGCTGTCGATCCCGAGTTAGTCAGAATAGGCCAGCCGGCATCACCTCCGTATGGAAGTAATCCCGCATATCAGCAAGGTCAATTCTCTCAAGAAACCACTGGACAGCCTACGTCAGCGCCGTTCCACCAGACTCAGTTTCAGACGCAATTCGAATTCACATCATCAGCTCCCTCTCTTGATAGCTTCACGTATAGCCATGTTGGGTTTACATCCGTCAATGCAGACGCACCTCTGTCTCCACCATCAATGCCTCCTCCCCGAGGGTTAGGAGACTCGATGTTCAAGCGGCACAAAACAAGCCACTCAGTAGACTCGCCTGCGACCACTCTTTCAGATGCATGCTCTCCAAATACAGGTCCGCCCACACCCTACAACCCCTTTGTTTCGATGCCGTTGACCCCGAACTCGTCAGTAGGCTCTGAAGACCCCAGCGTGCGGTCTTCGACCAACCATCACAGTCCAGCATATCCACCTCCTGACCTGCGCCGACTGTCTGTCCAGTCGCTGGTCAACAACACACACGATGGCACCTTCCAGGAGTATAATTCAGATAGCGAGGCGAAACGGCGGTATCCTATCATGGACTCCGTAGCAACCACATACGGCTACGACCTTGGATTGCCCGACTTCGACACCCCACGGAACAAAGATGATACCGCCATCGCCATCTTCAGCCCTGAGATTGGGACGCGAGAGCTTTACTCCGACTTCTCTTTCGACGACGCCGAACCACGTACCCGAGACATGGCCTTTGGGAAAGGCGGATACTACGTGAAGCCTGTGCCGATACGAATCCCAAAATCACTGGAGCCATTACCCCCGATTCTCATGGAGAACAAGATGAACTTGCTCTATTTCCACCACTTCATAAACCACACAGCGCGTATCCTTGTCCCACACGACTGCGAGAAGAACCCCTTCCGACAAATCCTACCAGAAAGTATGTACCTTCTCCCATCTCATTACCTGAAGAGGAAGGAGCAATAGCTGACCCCACCAGTGGCCGTCCACGATCCCTCAATAATGAACCTGCTCCTCGCCTACTCTGCCTCACACCGCGCACGCATGCTTGCGCAGCCCGAGCCGAGCAACCGCATCGCTTTGTGGGTGCGCGACGTCTTCCCACAACTCCGCGCTGCGCTCGCCGAGAGTCCAAATGAAGTATCGAACTCAACGCTCTGCGCAGTCATCATGATGGCGTCGCTTGAAATCATCGCGTCGAACACGTTCGAGGTGCCTATCTCATGGCAGTCGCACCTGCAGATGGCGCGGGCCATGGTATTGGCGCGCGGTGGACCTCAGGGCGTGGATCGGGGGGATCGCGTGAGTTATTTCCTGAGCAGGTGGTTCGCGTACCTAGATGTCTTGGGGAGTTTGAGCGGGAACAAGACGGACACGCCGCTGGGCAGCATGTACTGGACACGGTCTAATGCACGACACGACGAGGAGTTTGAAATCGACTGTCTCATGGGGTTCACGAACCGTTGTGTCGGCAGCCTCGCGCGGATAAGCGAGCTGGCGAAGCTATGCGAGCCGCTCCGCATCGACGAGAGGGGGAACATAAGGGAGGACTGGCGCCCGACGCAAGACATCGAAGCGCAGGCCCTCACCATCAAGCAGGAGCTCGAGGAGGGCTTGACGCAGCGCCATGTCCAGCACTGCGTGCCCGCGCCGTCCGTCTCCCAGGGATCCTCACCCTCCGCGTCCCTGACCGGAAAATCCAAAGAGCAAGGCACTACCACCTGGGACGCGACGGAAATCTACGCCACGAACGAAATGTTCCACTGGGGCGGCCTGGTGCACCTGTATCGCCGGGTGCTGGGCAAACCCGCTCACGACCCCGCTGTGCAGAGCGCTATCCACTCCATCGTCGAGCTTTTGTACAAAGTGCGCCGCGGCTCGAGTGCAGAGGCGTGTCTCCTGTTCCCCATGTTTGTGGCTGGATGCGATGCCCAGGACGCGGGCCACAGGGAGAAGATTATGGACCGGCTGAGGGGCGTGGAGGGATTCGGGATGACGCAGGTATGTGGTTTGAGTTTTGCTGGTGCTTTCGCTGTGCTGATGAGAATAGATTGATCGCGCGAGAAATCTTATGCAGAGAGTTTGGGAGACGGGGATGCCGTGGGAGAGCCTGGTGAGTGGGGAGTTCTTTGGCTGAGGAGGGAGAGTTTGGACGTGGGCGCAAGAACTCGGTCGCGGTGTCGACGTTCACTGATTGTCTGAATAAGGGGTGTATAATTCTGAGATGACTGAAGCGATGGAGTTTTACGAAAGGGAAGGTTCGATACCCATAGGTTGTGTGCGCAAGTTCAGGTTCTGATGTCCCATTCTTTAGCAACGATCGCGCAGGTCGTCTTCAGAAATACCCTATAATCTTGAATCGAAGCGTCACATTCGGCGTTTAAACAACATGATAGCATGGCAGATCATAACAGTTTATTCATCAGCAACTTCTATCCGTTTTGCGCAGCACTCCATACCCATCGTACGCTATGCATGAAACCTATGCCATCTGCACCCTAGAGAAGCCAGAGAAGCAAAAGTGGGAATCGACGAAGCTGCCAAACAGCAGAAGACGGTATGCACGAATGCGGACTCGATGACTGCCCGGCTACTGGGGTTGGCGCAGGAAGAGGTGTAGCAGAGAGTGTGTCTCGGCTCGAGGGAAAGACCGCTCACATGAAGTCGTCACTATAGCATTGTCAGCTCGAGGCATGCAAATGTAGATCATGACTGCTTACTCGTCAAAGTCGTCGTTGTCGTACGCAGCTGTATCTGCGCTACGGCCAACGTCCCTGGAAGCGTTCAGGGTGGTCTTGGTCTTGGCCGCCTTGGTCTTCTTTCCACCCTTCTCGGCAGCCTTCTCTTCCTTCATCTTTTCGTTGCTCAGGGTGGTCAGACCAGATGCAATCTTCTTGATCTGGTCGCTAGGCAATTCCTTGGCGATACCCTTGCAGAACTCCTGCAGGAACAAAGAGTACTGGCCCTTCTTTGAGTTGTTAGAAAGGAGAGGGATCAGGGTCTCGCGCAGCTTGAGGAACTGGTCCTTGGTGTTGGGGTTGAAAAGAGGCATGGCGCTGAGGTCGATCGAGTTGGTGGGATCGCTCGAATCGGAGACGGTGATGGCCTTCGCAGTCTTTGACTTGCCAACAGATAGTTCGCCAAAGAGCTCCTCAGCCTGAGCACGCGAGGCTTCCTGCTCGGCATGGCGCAGCCTCAGGCGTTTCTCCTCCTCAGTTTCGTCCTCATCTTCGTAGTCCTCCTCCTCCTGTCTCCTGCGCAGAGCTGCTTGCCTGTGCTCCTCGATGCGCTGTGCCTTTGTCTTGTGGTTGGCCTTGGCCTCGGCCTCTGCCTTGGCTTTTGCGTCGGCGGCTTTCTTTGCCTTCTCGCGTTCAACTTCAGAGTCTTCGGCGGCGTCCCATGAGTCTAGGACCTGCGGTGGGAGTTAGTGCGATTGTTCGTTTGTGGCGGGGCAAACATGGCGCGGGCGCGGGGCATGGGCTGACGCACATCGTCTTCCTCCTCATCGTCGAACTTTCCGCGGCGGGCGATAACGGGGGCAGGAGAGCCAGAGTCGGAGCCGGACTCTTCATCATCTGTTTCTGGTGGTAAGCATGGTGCTCGTGGTCGTCAGGTGCGGTGCAGTCATTGTCTACGGCGCACAAAGTCTGAGTATGACGTACCCCACTTTCCAGGAGCCATGATGGTAGCGGGGGGATGTGTGCGTGGAAACGGTGTTCGTGTGTGGTAACAAGGTGCTCACGGGTGAGGTTCGGTGTTTGTGTGAGAGGTAGCGGAAGAGAAGTGGAGGAAGTGGGTTGTTTCGAAATTACGAGATAGGTAGACCGCGGCGGACAACAATGTGGTTCGCGAAAGCCGGCTCCGTCAAAAATTGTCTGCGGCCCAATCGGGCTGAAGCATGCCCCGACATGTGAGCTTGATCCGTGGTTGACCATTGGGTGCTTAACATTTGTATGTCTTGTTTTCCTCTTGTAATTGCGCTTTTCGCTAAGTTAGGCTCTTGCTCTACTCCCATGCAGCGCACCTTCTTGGTGCGCGTACTCACGTGGCAGACAAAGGGAGTACCTCAACAACAAGTCGAGAAAGCGATCTAACACATGGTATATGGCTATGCTATGCTAAAGCAGATTCTCTGTGTCGCTACTCCGTAGAAATTTTGCAGATCTCCTGCCCAAACCACTTTTGTAAAAGCCTATGCCTCATTCTCCAGCTTCTTCCCTCCCTTTCCCTTAAGTTTATCTACAACCTTGCCCACAGTCCCGAAAAGCTTGCCAAAGCCAAAGCTCCAGCCCTTGATCCTCACACTCCAGACAAAGAAGTAGACAAGAGCCCAATTGCTGATGCAGAAAGCAAGGAAGATACCAAAGTCTCTCCACTTCTGGCTCGCTTGGATGTTGAGTGTGGCAAGGTAGTCATTGCCGGTAGTGTAAGGGCAGTACATGCACCCGCTGGTGGCACCAGGGTTGAGCAGATAGCCGGGCGACTGCTGGACGAAGCTGCCGGCATAGCTGGAGCATGTCTGGCCAGACGGGACGTCGAAGATGGCGGTTTCGGTGTCGGCGCATTGAACAGGGATGCCATCGAGTGTGGCTGCAAGAACGCCGCCAATCCAGTAAGTGGAAGGGTTGACGTAGTACCTGTGAGATGTTAGTATGTAGTCTTCAAGATGAGATGAGGATGATACGTACATCCAGTACTTCCAGAACACCGGAAGCATAGAGTATGGGCGCACGACACCGTTGAACAGACCGAACATGACAAAGAAGAAGGGCAGCACGTTGCTGATGACAGTGAAAGAGGGCGCGAAGGCGCAAATCCACTGACCCCAGCTACTGATGAAGAGCCAAAACAGCATTGTCATGAGGAAGACATATCCGGCAGTGGAGCTATCAGTAGGCAGGCCGGTCGGGTAGTACCAGATGAGCCAGTACAAGACCGAGCCAACGATTGCACTGGGAATCTCGCAAATGACCTGAGCGGTGACGAATGCAAACCAGCCATAGATCCTGGATGGCAGTTCACGTGCTTGCCACAAAGCCATATTCTGGTAGAACTTGGGCACGACGGCGTTCACGATCGTCGGTGGGATCAGGATGATCAAGAAGGACGTAAACATCCTGTTTTGCATATCGCCGATGGAGTTTCCCAGCTGCCAGAATGTGAAGCCGTTGAAGATACCGATGATGACAGCAGTGAAGAGTTTGCCGTAGACGTATGAAGGATCGCGCCATTGCTGGACGAAGGTGCGCTTCGTAAGCATTGTAGTCTGCAGCCAAACCGGGGCAGCAAATTCGGCCTCCTCCTCAGCATCTTGACTGGCTGGAGTCTTCTGACTGCGCTCGCTCTTGACACGATCAATCTCTTGGAGGACTTGCTTGGCGTTGTCAGACTTGAGCCATTCTTCGTTCCAGTTGATGCGGGTACCGTCCTTGCGCTTGACGGGCTTCGCTGCAGTCTCAAGGATGAATTCAGCTACATTCTTGCTGGGAGGGCACTGAACGCCGCGGTCGCCAAAGTATTTGATCACATCTTTGCCATTCTCGCCGACAGGGCCGAAGTAGAAAGTATTGCCACCAGGGTTGAGAGCGAGGATCATGTCGAATTGCTGGATTAGAACACTGCTAGGCTGGTGAATGGTGCAGACAATCGCCTGACCAGCAGCTGCGAGCTTCTTCAGGAACGTGACAATCGAGTAAGCCGAATTGCTGTCCAGCCCACTTGTGGGCTCATCCAAGAAGAGCAGGAGCGAGGGTTTTGCTGCAAGCTCAACGCCAATCGTGACACGCTTCTTCTGCTCGACTCCCAAACTCATGACAAGAGCGTCTTGAACATCCTGCAGCTCGAGCAGATCGATGATTTTGTCCACGTAGTCGATCTTCTCTTGGCGTGGGATGCTCTTATCCTGGCGTAGGATAGCAGAAAACTCAAGAGCCTCGCGGATCGTGGCGGTGCCATCATGGAGGTCCATCTGTTCGCAGAAACCAGTGCCACGCTGAAAGGCCTTGCCGAGGTCTTTGCCATCGACGAGCATCTCGCCCGAGACTACACCAGTGCTTTGACGCTGAGAAAGCGTGTTTAGGAGTGTGGATTTACCTGCGCCTGAGGCACCAACAAGGGCAATCATGACACCAGGCTTCGCGTATCCGTTGACTTTGTTGAGTAGCTTGCGTTCACCGCCCTGGTAAGGTACGGTGTATTCGACGTCCTTCCACGTGAAAACGCTTTCGCTGCTTGAGATCGACGCGAGAGCCTCCTCTTCCTGTGTGCCATCACCAGAGGAGCCGCCGCTCGTCGTGCCTGCTACAGCTTTTTCCTCGTCGTTTGTCTCTTCCTTGACGGCCTTCTTTGCACGCTTCGACTTCTTGAATATCAAAGCACCGCCACCGCCCTTCGTGAAGGAGAGGAACTCAGTCGCCCAGACAGTGACAAGTAGGTAGAGAACGGAGAAAGCAATGACTACACCAAAGTTGCGCCAAAGATGGGATCGCGTGTACTCAAATGAGGTTTGCAGGTACGAGGCGCCGCTGACGTTTTTCGAGTTCGGCTGAGCGCCCGTCAAACTGCAGCCCTGGAAGGCGGGGTCAATGCCGGGGCCTTGAGGAACCAGCTGAGAAGGCGAGCATTCCATGATACGGTCGGAGAACTCGTTGGTCAGCACCGCTTCGAAAGAGTATGCGACAGGATTCACGTGGAATAGCCAACCAAACCAGATGTACTTTGAAAGCAGCTGCGGCTTGGGGATAACGTAACCAGTGAAGACGATGAGGATATTGAGGGCCAGTCCGGCAAAGCGCACGGCGTCGTCAATGGTGGGCGACATGGCGGCGAACATCCGATAGAGCGACGTGATACAAAAGGTGGAGATGTAGATGAAGAGAAAGTAGATCCAGAACTTGCCAGCGTCGAGATCCAAACCAGTCATGAAGTACATGATAATAGAGAACGGGATGACTTGAGCCAGCAAGAGTGGGATGTCTTGCAGGACTCTGGCCAGACTCACAGCACTCGGACGGTAGAATGCGTAGTCTTCGTGCCTCTTGACGACGTGTCTGCCAGAGACCGCTTTCATCAGCTCCGAGAGTTGCAGCCAGCCGAGGAACAGGATGGAGAAGAACGCTGAGCCACCTCTTGTAAAAGCACCAGACGTGTCCAGCGATTGTCCGTAGAAGAGAGAACCGACAATGAGACCGTTCGAAATGATAATGAAGAACTTGGTATACAAAGTTGTCTTATCACCCCAGGTGAGCCAGAATTCACGCTTCGTACATGCTAGAACCTGCCGCACGAATGAGACGGTGAAGGGCGACTTCTTCGACTTGAGCTTGCTGTTGCTCTTGCTCTCAGCAACAGCGCCCTCAAACTCTTTCGCATCGATATAGTCGCTCCTCTTGAGATCTTCCTCGTATGTCGCAATATCTCGCTGAATTCTGTGATACGCCTCCGAGCTCCTGAACGCTCGCTCGAGGTCCTCTGGTGTCTTTGGCGTGCTGTTCTCGTAGCCCTCTCGGAACTTTCGCTCTGTGGGATCGGTGACAGCGGTAAGGAAGTCAGCCGTCGTCTGTCGCTCGGGGCAGAAGAAGCCGAGCTCGAGGAAGTATTGCTTGGCCTCTTTCGCAGGTCCCTCGTAGATGCAGCGTCCCTGGTCAATTACCATAACCTTGTCCATCTGCTCGTAGATCCCTTCACCAGCTTGATATAGAGTGACAAATGTTGTGCGGTTACTCAAATCGGTCATGATACGGAGTGATTTTGCGTAGTCAAGAGCAGTCGAGGCATCGAGACCTCTGGTACTGTTGTCCCAGCACACAACGGTGGATTTTGCAGCGAGCGTCTCTGCTATAGACACTCGTTTCCGTTCCCCACCAGAAACACCACGAACATACTCGTCTCCAACCGGGGTATACTTTGTATGTGAGATACCGAACATCTTGAGTAGAGCTTCGAGGATAATTGGAATCTCGTCTTTCCGTCCTTTTCTCGTCTTATTGGTGAGTGCGAACTGCAATGTTTGCCAAACATTTAGGTTGGCGAAATGAACGTCATCCTCCTCGTTGTAGTTGACTTCACCACGGAACTGCTTCGCTTGCTTTTCGGCCGGGATACCTCCATAGTGGACGTCTCCCTCGACTGCTGCGTAGCTTTCTCGATTGTTCGCGATCGCCTTGAGGAATGTAGAACACCCGGACCCAGGCCGTCCAAGTACGAGCATCATTTCTCCATCTTTGAGAACGCCAGAGAAGTCATTGATTAGAGTGCGAGTCTGCTGGTGGCGGTTGAGGCGCAGAGCGGGAACGAAGCGTGTAATGATGTGGTAGAGGTCGGGACCGAATGTCCCAAGGATCGCATCAGGGACCGTCTTCGCAAAGGTTGCAGTAGACCCAACGCCCTTGACGTTGAGGTGCTTCCAAACGACACCGACCTTCTTCGCCGACTTGCCATCTTTCCTCTTCTCGAAGTAGCCCTCTTTCATGAAGTCGCCGAGCTCGAAATCGTCTTCCTTTTCAGCCGCTACTGCAGCTTCTGCAGCCTCTTCGTCTTCCGCAGCAGTCGAGTCGCTAGTGTCTGTGTGCGATACATGAGATGCCTGACGAGAGGCACTACGACGGGTGCTCTTTCTGCTGATGGAGCGCATGAGCCCGTCATGGTTCCGCTCTGAGCGTGCGGTCTGGGATCGTGTACGTGATAGGGTCGCAAGCTCTTCTCGAAGAGCGTTGATGTCAGCTGCTGCAGTGCTGGGGTCGAATCTGCCCGCATCAGGTTCTCCCCAGGTGCCAGTTCTATGGACGCCGTCTGGACTGCTGCTGATGCTGCTGTCATCTGCGGTTGCAACTCTTTCTTGTCCATTCTCAATGTACTGGCTCTCATTATGCCATGGATTCCTCCTTGGATCCTGATCGCGAGGATCTTGGAGACTGGAGCCCCACAACATTTTTGAGGTTCAACTGTCTCGGGATTGTCGATATGCTGGGTTGGGCAAGAGCAATTGAGCTCAGTAACGAAGGACGGTGTTACGCGCAGGCGGTTAGAGCGGAGTAATAGTTAGAGGAGCGCAATGGCGCTCAAGTACTAGATAGCTAAGAGATCGCAATTACCCTTCGCTGATATTGGCCATTTTCCGGACTTAACGCCGGCCCCAAAAATCGCTCTGTCGTCATACCGTAAAAGGATGGAGACGCGATGGCTCTGCCGAGCCTTACCAAACGATACCCGCTACCGACTCCACAACGTCACCGTGAATTATCGCCCTTCAGGTACTTTGTTGAGCCCTAACAGCCCCCTAATGCACGATTTCAGCAAGTGCGACGTATATTACCAATCAGCTTGACCGCTTATATCGGGACGCAAACAGTGGATACGGCTTTGTCCCTGCATAATTGCGCCGGAATATGGATTCCTGACAGCTCCTGAATCAAGTGGTGGATGTGAGAAGGCGATGTCTGACGAGCCTGCGGTGATCGTCCCGTAGAAATTCGGCGGCGAGCTCTGACCGTTCGTTGGGTACCGATGTGCTCCCGCATTTCTAAGCAGAGCCTCCGCGGATGCAGGATGATCTGCGATGATAAAGAAATTCATTGGTGTTTACACGCGTGTAAGCAGCCTGTAGCCTTGCGCACAAGAAAGCGGTAGCAATTGCACTCTCATCACAAGGAAGGCATTTTCCTGGGCTTCTGGCATCTGCTTCCACACTCATCTCCATTCTCGACCGCGATCGCGTCTGAGAGGCTGGAAGGCACCGGCCCAAAGTCATCCAGCATGGGCCAACTGCCAAGCTGTCAGCGGCTTGCGTTGTGCTCGGAGTTTGGCAGTATTTACGATAGGTATGCTGCCAGCCCTTGGCTTTGCTGAGAATTTAGCATTGACATACGCGGCGCACTATAATGACCGGTAAGTACCATACAGGTGTCGTACGCAATTCACCGGGACCGGCTTTGAAGGTGTGGATCATGATGTTGAATCCGCGCTGGAACGCTAACTCTCCACAAGAAACCGTTAAAGCGAGCTTATTAGAAATCTATAATGGGTATTGCTTAGGAATCCGTACAACTGCACGCGCATCCGCATGTTTGCTCCTCCTTGAAGGTGCTGACGCTCAATGCTTGGGCTCGATCAGCTCAGGAATATCCTGAGGCTTTGCCTTACCCTCTAGGATGTTGAAGACTGCGGTGAATAGAGGAAAGTCTGCCTCCTTGCCCTGTGCCTTCAAAAACTGGTTCACCTCAATGGCAGTGCTGGTGCCTTGAAGTTTCTGCCCATTGAGCTCCTTCTCCTCAATGACACCAATAGATTCTCCACGCTCGACGGCCATCTTTGCGCAGCGGAAGTTGCGGCCGCCCGAGCAAGACGTGATTACATCAGCCACACCACAGCTCTCTTCCGTAAAAGTGCTGGTACGAGCGCTCTCCCCGAAGAACATTTTGCCAAATTTGACCATCTCGAGGATACCGACACGCATGACAGCTGCCTTTGCATTGTCGCCCCATCCGAGACCATCGACGAAGCCGGCCCCAAGAGCAATGATGTTCTTCAAGGCTCCACCGAGAGACACACCAGCAACATCGTTCACCAGATGTACGTGAAAGTAAGGGCGGTGGAAGAGCTTGCGAATGTTTTCGTGAGAGAGGGGAGGGTACTCGTTTGGCAAGGGAGTCAGCTGAACAGATCGCTTGCCAGGCTCGACTTCAGGATTAATCAAGTTGACTTGCGAAGAAGTTGGTGACCCGCTTGGAGTTGGGTGGCGCGAGTCCATTGGGGGTGGGTCGTAGGCGACAGTGGTCTCTGAGTACAGCTCCTTGGCGATCTCAGAAGCGATGTTTGCGCCTGAAAGTGCACCACAGTAGATGTTCAGGCCCTTGCCAATAGCCTCTGACATGAGCTGAATGCCCTTCTCGCTCACATCGACTCCCTTTGTGCAGCAGATAGCTCGAGTATATGGTAGAATCTTGCCGGACAACTGAGAGCATGTCCTAGCAATGAACTGATGCGGAAGCACGAACACAAGCATCGTAGAGTCCTTGCAGGAGTCGGCCAGGTCGGGGTTTGCGATAACGTTCGACGGCAGTGTGATGTTCGGGAGGTACTTGACATTCTCGTGTACATTGTTGATCAGCTCAGAGAGCTTCTCAGGCTTCTCTGACCCATTGTAGTATCGCGAGTTCTTGGGTATCGTGTACTCTTCTTCGAACACCCACATCTGTACCTGCTCTTCAAAGAGAGAGGGATTGGCCTTGGTGTTTTCGGCCACGAGTTTGGCCATTGTGGTGCCCCTAGTGCATGTTAGCCAGCTATGCTACTGTCCAGCCTTTGCTTTGCGCTATCATTGCGGACTGCAATTGACGCAAGGTACGACGCACCAGTTGCCGGAGCCCACAATGGTCACCTTGTGCTTGCGTTGAGCACCGAGTGTCGCCATAGTTCTGTACAAGATGTCGTTTCTTTGTGGGTGTCTGATGTGGTTGTTGATGTTGGTCGGCGCTTTTTTTGCGTATATAGGGCGGTGACAAGCTCTGACGTAGCGCAATGGCGAACGCGGTAAGAAGGACAATGGCCTTGCAAGCTTATAGAACGCCAGCTTTATGATCTACTTGAGTGCGAGGAACAGATCAGAAATGTGATGCCCAGCCACGCCGCGGCTCAGGATTTCAGCTGCCACGCACCGATAGACCTATGGCTTCTAGAAGCGGAAGGAATACTCGAGCCTCGGCTGCCTGTGATGCGGTGAGACCGAGAGCTGCGATAGACAAGTCGGATGATCGTAACTACAACGGATTATGATGCTTGCAAGGAAGGGTATCGGAGATGAGGTTCAGACGAAGCTCTCTGTGCAAGATGCAGATTGTTGAATGATGCAGCTCAACACCCTTGCGAGGATCGCTATCGATTATGCATGCCGGAAGTCGGGGCGAGCCAGCTGATCAACATTGCAGACGAACTGACCAATGACACTGATGCGCCGCAACGAGGCTGATAAAAGTGACAGTAACCGCGGTTGACAGGTGCGGCGACTTGACGCAGATGACAGCTCGGTTCCAGAGTTCGTTTGTTTGTTGTAAAGACCCTGAGAAGGATCACAACTTCAGCGCACCAACAGTTGGATGCAGCCGGCTTGTTATGACCAGCAACTTGGACGGATGTGAGGCTGTACACAACGAAACTTCACCATGACATGCAGAGCAGACGTTTGAACAGTTGAAGATTTTGATTGGGGTATTGCAAGTCGTGTTATCCTTCATATCATCGCATTAAAGCTCCTCGAGCCTCTCCTTCTCCGTGTCATGTGCAAGTGAGCATACAAGACCTTGCAACGTGACGCCAAATAACTTCGTGAGACCTATATCCTCATCCACCATTACCGTAAGCACCCGACAGAGACCGGCCCGCTGCCTGCATTGAGACAGTTGACCTTCTTACAAGGCAAGGCCGAAGACGGCAAGGAGACCAGCAGCCAGGGCAGGTGTACCCAGAGCAATGGCAGCACCAGAAGAAGCAGCGGCGGTGCTCGAGCCAGTGGCAGAGCCGCTAGCAGCGGCAGTACGGCTTGCAGTGCCGGTAGCAGAGCCAGTAGCAGAGCCAGAAGCCTGGCTGGAAGAGCCGTCAGAGGACTCGTCGATGGTGGTGTTACCGCACTGGCTGTTGCGGGTCTGGGTGCACTGGAATTGCTCAGCAGCATTGCCCTCGCCGTTGGAACCAATGGTGGCGTTGATGCAAGCATCGTACCAGTAGTAGCACATCTGGGCGGGGACGGTCTGCTGGTAGGTCTTCATGACATCATTGGAGATGGTGGTGCCGTTGGAGCAGCTGCACTTGTAGTCGAGAGTGGACTGCGAGTGGCGTTAGCGCGTTGTTGCAAATCCAGTCCAGAGCGAACTCACAGCATCACAGGTGTTGCCGTTGCTGGCAATGTCGCCCTGCCCACCGCAAAGGTCGACGCAGGTGTTCTCCTGGGCGTCACACCAAGACTGCCTTGTGTCTTCGGGGACCTGGTTCACAGCCACAGAGCAGCAGGGAATAACGGTGGAGTTCTGGGCGGCGGTAAAGCCAGCAAAGGCAGCAGCGACGATGACGGATGAGTAGAGCATGGTGAATTGCTGTATTGCGCAACGAGTATCAATGCCTGCGCGAGAGAGCAGAGTCAGCGGGAGATCAACGGTGATCGGCGGTGGAGAGCAGCTGCGCGGTGGAGATGCAGTCTGGCAACGCAATGGGTGGAGAGCATGCGCGTTCACGGCATGCAATTGCAGAGATAGGCAACTTACTGAAATGCGAGCTGTTTTCTGGGATGAGAAAGGCGGTTGCTGGGTCGCGGGTGTGTCGGCGAGCAAGGCGCTCTTAAATGATAACGCGGCACAGACTGTTTCTGCACTATTCAGCACTAGTGCAAGTGCTTCCTTGAATGCCGTTTCCGAAGCAGGGTATCGAGAGATACGCTTGGACGCGCTTGCTCCCTTCACCGCGGCGGAAATTGCTGCCCACGGCCAATCTATCTGCTGCTGCTCGTCTCCTTTGACAATTCATGTCTGTCGAGCTGGTGCGCTGCCTTGGAGCTCTCAATGGCCACTCCCTCTCTGGCAGAAGGCGTTTCAGAGGAATGGCCATCGTCTGTGCATTCCTTCAGTCCACGCGCCAAGTGACGCACACT
Source organism: Didymella arachidicola (assembly GCA_016630955.3). Taxonomy (NCBI): domain Eukaryota; kingdom Fungi; phylum Ascomycota; class Dothideomycetes; order Pleosporales; family Didymellaceae; genus Didymella; species Didymella arachidicola. Next base: position 211,551 of record CM049997.1, on the reverse strand, counting down.
AGGACGGACAGCGCGCAGCTAGAGTCGACTTGCGACGGCGGGAAGCTATTGCTTGGCCTGGGGCAATACGCATTTGTACCGAGAGCCGTGTCATGGTGGCCGTGCTCAACAACATTTCCATGCCAACCACTGATGGGCTATGGCTCGTGTCAGTTGTAACGGGCCGTGAGAGACTGCTCCACTTCCGCATCAGCCACAGACTGCATCATCGACGGCATCACAGTGCTGCCAGCCTTACATGTACCCCGTCCTTTTGTTTGATGTCGCACAGTCTCAGACGGTATCCCTTGAAAAGTGCGTGGTGCGCGACGGTGGCCGGCAAACTCGTAAACACACAACCTGGACAGATTGCCCGATTTGGACAAGACCTTGCATAACTTGCCCCACCCAAAGCCTCGGGAGCGCACGGCCTTTGTGCGTGAACTCAACGCCATCCGCGCACCTTTTCTACCTACTTGACAAATTCCCATAAAAGTCCTCATGAGCTGAATGTGGTCGCCACCACCAGCTGTCTTGCAACGCACCGTCAAAGAGATGCAAAGCCGCTGTGCCGAGCCCTGCGAATTACTCAAGCCGTACAGGATGCGTACACCCGCGTACTAAGCGTTTGACGGTGGCTGGTCTCGGTATCCCCGCAGAAGATACAGCCTCAAAGCCTCGTACACCGCGCTTTTTACCGTGAGGTTGGTAGCTCTGCATCCTGACCGTTTAGTGACGATGAGAGCCGCGTCACGAGCACGCCGTAGGACTCTGCGCTTGTTCGAGCTTCTGATCGCCTTGAGCACAGATACAATTTCTTTATCACCTGATCACTATGGTTGGTAGGTGCACGCTAACAGAATATCTCCAGCCATGATTGCCCACCACGCTGACATGCGGTAATACCGTATTACTGCCTCTTCGAGAGCCTGCTTCTCTACGGTATCCAGGAAATTATACAAGTCATCACTAGAGTGGCGTGTCCCTCCTGCGGCTGGTCTCAAAGGTCACTCTTACAGCTTTGACTTACACGTCTTGTCACTAGATGATAGTCGCGCTCTTAAGAGCAAAGCACACTGCCGCACGACGGCATCATCACCTTGGTCGTTCAGACTTCGTGTCGCATTGCGGCCCTCTGAATTCAGCAAGCGACGTTGTCGCTAGTATCCGCGTAATCGGCTGACGACGCTAAAGAAAGACCCACCAATGAACTCGTGAACAGGTGTGCTCAGACGCGTCCATACGAGCTGATTGGGCTATTTTATTGCCGGATCGCTCAAGATATTGGCGTTCAGCGTGTCCGTCAAGACAGCTTCGAGATTCAAGCCGTGGGGAACCGCAGCGAAAAGTCAAGTCAGTAAATCGTGTGTGTACCAAGACGGACAACTTTTCAACGAAGCAGTCAGTCAATCCTCTGCGAGGTCTGATGCATCGGTCTGCATCAGAACGAGGGGCGTCTCGCGCTACCTCTCGACTCAGCCACCCTTACAGGAAAAAATGTGTGGCGCAGCTTCCCCGCATATTGAAACAATGACTCGTGCATCCGCCTTCCTTCTCGCTGGTTGGATTACCTGTCCATGGCTGCATATCGTGCCATTGTTGATGCTCACTGTAAGGGGAAAGTTTTCGAAATGTAGCACAGGTTTAGGATCCTGACATGATGTTTTCATGCAAGACCTCCACTGTCTCGCTAAATCCAAACTCTAGATGATGTCACGACTTAAGTGCTCCCCAACGTCATTCCAGTGTTGTACATGATTTCGAGTACCCTTACACTCGATGTGCAAGCCTACCACGAGACCCTGATCGAGGCGCAGTCCTCCCTTCTCCTCTATCTTTCTTCCTGCTATCATGCAACCCAATTACTTCGTGTGTACGCTGGGCCAATCGGCTACCCTGAAAAGCCAACCCAACCCGTATACGACCATCGGCCAGTTCGTGAGCTATCAAGCGCTACATCACCCATATCTCCCAGCTGTAGGATTCCCTATACCCCAGCCACAACAGGAGAAATGGAACTACAAAGTCCTCACCTTCGCAGAGATCGATCAAGGCACGAACGTCTTTTCAGGTAGATTGAGACGAATCCGCGGACGCTCTCCAGAGGGTCTAGAAACGGTAGCGCTGCTGTGTCACAGCTCGCCAGAGTTTCTGTTCACATGGCTAGCATTAATGAGATTGGGTTACTCAGTACTACTCATCGCACCACAGTGCCAACCCGCTGCTATTCTGCACTTGTACAAATCGTGCGAAGCGTCCGCTTTCTTTTACGACACTGCACATGCCGAACGTGCTGAGCAGACTATCAGCTTGGCAAGAGACGAGGATGTGGTCAATTTTAATGCTACATTATTGCCCTTACGGGACGAGGAGGACATCTACCAAGTCATTAGCGAGGCTGTTGAGACGACATTTGAGGCGCCCAATCTCGAAGAAACAGCTGTTGCTTATCTACACCACACTTCCGGAACTTCATCAGGATTACCAAAGCCTATACCACAGTCACACCGAGCAGGACTGGGGGTTCTTCCTCACCTTCCAAAAATACCGGGAAAGGCAACATTCACCACAACACCTCTTTACCATGGCGGTATTGCGGATCTGTTTCGGGCGTGGACCAGCAACGCCCTCATTTGGCTGTTTCCTGGCAAGGACGCGCCGATCACAGCTCGCAATATCTTCAAAAGCCTGGAGATGGCTGCATCGTATTCGTCAACAGAAGGTCTTCCGGCAGTCAAGTACTTCTCCTCTGTACCGTATGTGCTACAGATGATGGAATCTGATGAACCAGGACTATCTCTGCTGCAAAAGATGGAAATTGTTGGTGTCGGGGGTGCGGCGCTGCCAGCAGAGGTCGGTGATCGATTGACAAAGAGTGGTGTGAATTTGATCTCTAGGTTTGGAAGTGCGGAGTGTGGCTTTGTCATGTCCTCGTTTCGTGATTTCTTGGCAGACAACGACTGGCAGTATCTGCGAAATTACAACCCAGCAGAGTTCCTGAATTTTGAGCCACGAGATGATGGACTGGCTGAGCTTGTGATTAAGCCGGGCTGGCCGCATATGGTGTGTGTTGCTTGTCTTACAGAAGCTACATTTCTAACGTGAGCTTTAGGCCAAACAAAACCGCCCAGATGGTTCTTTTGCGACGGCGGATTTGTTCGCTCCGCACCCTACAATTCCAGATGCTTGGATATACAACTCGCGTGCCGATTCGCAGCTCACCCTCATCACGGGCAAGAAGTTCGATCCTGCGCCACTTGAGGATGCTATCGTCACAGCACCATGTCTTCAAGATGTTCTGATTTTTGGCACTAATCGGCCTTACCCAGGAGCACTATTGCTTCGGTCCAGTCAGGCCAGCGAGATGAGTGATTCAGACTTACTCGACGCGATCAAGCCTGCAGTAGAGAAACTCAACCGAGATAGCCAGGACCATGCCAGGATATCCCACCATATGTTGATTCCTTTGCCATACCAAGAACCACTCGAGAAGAGCAGCAAAGGGACTCTAATTCGCCGAGTCGCGGAAGCCAGATTCGCGGAAGTCATCAATCGCGCTTATAACGAGCAGGATTCTAATGAGTCGGCCCATGTTTCTGACGAAGAAGTACCACAGCACCTCAAGGGTCTGATACAGTCCATTACATCGCAATCCGCGGAGTTGACAGACGATATGGACCTCTTCTCGTATGGTGTGGACTCAATTGCGTGTATGCAGCTCCGCACTCGCCTTAGAGGATTCATACCTAATTGCGACAAGCCTCTGCCAATGAGTGTCATCGAAGACTGTGGCTCGATCAAGCGGTTAACTGACTACGTTCTGCGAAGGAGACACGGTGAGACTGGCGATATGGAGGAGGACGAAGAACAGTTGATGGAAGATTTGGTAAGGCATTACGGCTCATTCGATGGGAGTGCTTCACAGCCCACTACAAACGGTCAATGTGAGAATGGCAAGAAGAATGAAGTGGTGGTTCTCACCGGAGCAACTGGTGCCCTTGGAGCGCACATCTTAGATCTGCTGCAGAAAACACCAACGAGTAAGAAAGTGTACTGTCTGGTCAGGGGCGCAGACGAGCGTGCGGCGAAGGAACGCGTCGGCAAAGCTCTTGAGCAAAGGGGCCTGACGAATCTGCTCACTTCTGACAAGGCAGACGAGGGAGTTGAGGTGATTCCAAGTCAACTTAGTGATGCGCGTCTTGGTTTGAGCGACGACCTCTACAACAAGCTGGCCAGGGAGGTGACTTGCATCATCCACGTCGCATGGACAGTCAATTTCCGTCTCAAGCTACGGAGCTTCGCCAAAGACAACATCGCTGGTGTCAGGAACCTCTTGGATCTTGGCTTGAGCGCAGGGCGCGCCATTTCCCCGCGCTTTGCATACTGCTCGTCAACGGCCGCTGTGATGAACGGTGAGCTAGATCAGTTCGGCTGTTGGCCCGAGAAGCTTCTTTCGAACCCCTCTTCTGCATCTCCGCTTGGCTACTCACGGTCGAAGTGGGTCGCGGAGCATATCTGCGCTGAAGCAGACAAACGGACAAGTCTGCGCGGACGGGTTGCGGTCGTCCGTGTTGGACAACTGGCTGGGGATTCCACCTCAGGGGTTTGGAACACGAAAGAGGCATGGCCGATGATGCTGAGTACTGCGAGTATCATCAAGTGTCTGCCTGATCTTGGGGACGAACCTTTGGATTGGTTGCCTGTCGACATCGCGGCACAAGCGTTTCTTGAGTCGACACGAGAGGAGTGTTGCGGCCAGGAAAAGTTGTCAGTCTATCACGTGCTGAATCCGCATCGCCAGCCTACCTGGCACGACATGCTGCTATGGTTGAAGAAGAAGGCAGATTTCGAAATTGTGTCGCCTCAAATCTGGCTCCAGCGATTGGAGGACAGTGACATCGAGCATCCAGCGAAAAAGCTTCTGGGCTTGTGGAAAGAAGCATACGGTGGCGGCGTACAAGATAGTTCCACCGAAAGACCCAGATTCGCCATGGAGGAGACTAGGAAACACGTACCGGTGCTAAGGTACATCAAGCCACTTGATGAGGCATACATGCAGAGGGTGTGGGAGTGGGTGCAAGCGAATGTGCGCTGAGTAAGATTCACATATTGAGGTAGGTCGCACCTTCCTGCGACGCTCACCGACGTTTCAACAATCGGGAGCGAGGGTTCGATCGTGTGATGGTTGGTAAGCCGTCTAAAGGCGAAAGACGGACATTGTAGCCACTGCGAGACGTGCAGCAGTGTCATCGAATGCAAAGACGCTCACTGTCAGACTTCTGTAGCTTCTTCATTCCTGAGATCCATATTCAGCAACCTGTCCACTTGCAGAAGATATCCTATTGCTGCATCGTATGGATTACATGAGGCTGATATGGGGGCTCGGCATCTTTCATGAGGGGCATGTTCTTGCGAGTGAACCCACAGGGCGGCAGCTGCACGGCGATTCCTTCCCCCAGCGTTCGTGATGAACGCAGCCAGTGCTGTTGTCATCAAGCCTCGAAAAGTCACCGGGCAACAGGCCGCAGCTGCCTGACCGGTACTAAATCTGTACAAGGGTTGTGCATGAATGAGTGAGAATACGAGGTGGCCCAGAGACGTTTCTCGAGGTTTCTGAATGGCCAGCACCTACATTGAACGGCTCTTATTGGTTGTTCCGCGATCGACACCGGCCCTTGTATTCTCACTCATTCATGCCCAACCCTTGTATAAATCCTTCACCCAAGTGACGCAATGACCACTCGAAATGGATGAAACATATAAAAAGTCGGAGGTCGGACGAGTTGCGCAACCCGATCCGACTCTTTGACGAAGCGAACACGGCTCGTGAAGCCCCTACTCAAGCCACAAAGCGCATTTAGCCAATCTTTAACCGATGGCCTGCGCGTATCCAGATCTTCAGGCAACCACTCTTGTCAGCTATCGACGGACGAAATTTCAACACCACGTTGGCGCCTCGCGATGCTGATGTTTGCGGGCCAAAGGCTCGTCCTGCCTGCCCAACGCGGTGACAAAGAGGGAGTAATGTTGGCAGGCATAATTTACCCGTGGAGACATTTCAAGTCTTTTTTACTTGGCCTGCGATCCTTGATTTGTCCCACTTTCCGCAAGATCCACAAAAATAAGAGTGATCGACTCACGTTTGCAGAGCACTTGGCCGCGGGGCTGGAGTCTAGAATGATTCTCGGAATGCAAGGACAGCGAGCGGTCTTGGCTTGCGCTCTCTCATTCAATGCGTGCTCCTATTCTAGTCACCGCGCTCTGCTCGCTTGCCAGCAAACTGCGTAGCTGCACCCGGTCAACTCACTGGGATTGATGCGACACGGCGAAGTGCATGTGTGACTGACACAGCGCCCGCAGCTGTGCTCTTACACGAAGGATGCGCGCTTACTCGAAGGATGCGCGCAAGGCTCCAGGCGGCTTGAAGTTGCAAGACGTCGCAGAGACGGGACGAATATTCGACCGATCCTGCGTACGGAAACGGAATAGTGTAATCGCAGCCCTTCACCAACGGTGCCCGCGATGAGTCGCGTATCCCGAGGAGCGCGAAAACAGTTCGTGGATTAGGCTAGCTCCCGCTCCCTGATTGCACCGAGCACTGGACGAATCTCTTGGTATTACAGCTCGACCATAACGTTAACTCCGCCCTTTGAATCATTGCGCTCCTTTAGTGGATATACTTATACTCGCCCCTTCCCTCAGGCTACAATCCTTTCCTTACATCAGTTATTCGTCCACTAGCAAACACCTGGACCCTGACAACGCAAACCCTTACACCATCGATCACCTCCACACAACCTTTGGCACCGATGAGCGAAACAAATAACCAAACACTGCGGCCTGCCAGCATGGCAGACTCCGAGAAGACAGCTGCACGAAGCGTAGGCGATCTCGAGAAGAAAGAAATGGGCGTTGACGACAGCCGCCTGCCTTCGGTTGCTCCCTCAGTACACGACAAGACACCAGAAGAGAAGGAGCCAGAGGTCAACGAGAAGCGCAACTCGAGAGGCAGCAATTACGACGAGGAAGACGACTTCGAGTACCCAACCAAATGGAAGCTCGCAATCATTACACTGGCTTTGTGTCTTTCGGTATTCTGCATGGCTTTGGTATGTTTGCAGAGGAAGGTATTGCGGTACGGTCAGGCTGACCATCACAGGACAACACAATCATCGCGACAGCCATTCCTCGCATTACAGATCAGTTCAAAGCATTAAATGATGTTGGCTGGTACGGGTCAGCTTACCTGCTCACGACCTGCGCAACACAACTCCTTTACGGCAAATTCTACACCTACTATTCCATCAAGTGGGTCTACCTCATCGCCCTCTTCATCTTCGAAGTCGGCTCCCTGATCTGCGGTGTTGCGCCCAACTCGACCGCTCTCATCATCGGTCGCGCTGTCGCTGGCGTTGGTGCTGCCGGAATCTTCAGCGGTGCTATCCTCATCATTGCATCAACTGTACCCCTGCGCCAACGCCCAGCCTACATGGGTCTGATCGGTGGTATGTACGGCATTGCGTCAGTTGCTGGCCCCTTGGTAAGTGGAACTCTGGATGTTTCCAATGCGGAGAAGTGGATCTTCGTACATATAAGCATTTGCTAACGAAGCTTAAGATGGGTGGAGCCTTTACCGACCATCTGACTTGGCGTTGGTGTTTCTACATCAACTTGCCTCTTGGCGCTGTTACCGCTGCGTTCATCATTCCATTCTTCACTATTGAGCGCCGCGGCAAGAAGAATGAGGCGACTTTGATGGAGCAGGTCAAGAAGTTCGATCTTGAGGGCACCGCTCTGTTCTTGCCCGCAATCATCTGCCTGCTGCTTGCTCTCCAGTGGGGTGGCAGCAAGTACGCTTGGGGCAGCGGCCGTATCATCGCTCTCCTTGTCCTCTTCGTCGTGCTCATTGGTGGCTTCATCGCTGTGCAGTGGTGGAAGCAAGAGGATGCCACTGTTCCTCCTCGCGTTTTCCTCAACCGCAACGTCTGGGGATCGGCCCTATTCGGCGCCATGCTCGGTGCATCCTTCTTCGTCATGGTCTACTACCTTCGTAAGTGGCTACACCTATACCTATACAATCCAAGCTAACATTCGCAGCCATCTGGTTTCAAGCTGTGAAGGGCGTCTCTGCCACAAAGTCTGGCATCATGAACTTGCCTGCGATCCTCGGTCTCGTCATCATTTCTATGCTGGCTGGTGGCCTCGTTACCTACTTCGGCTACTACACACCGTTCATGCTCATCTCGTCGGTCTTGATGGCTATCGGCGCCGGTCTCCTGTCGACCTTTGAGACTGACACCAACTCACCCAAGTGGATCGGTTACCAGTTCATCTTTGGTGCTGGTGTCGGTTTTGGCATGCAGCAGATCCTCGTAGCGGTCCAGACGGTGTTACCCGCTGACGATATTCCCATCGGTACCGCTACCATGATGTTCAGTCAGACTCTTGGCGGCGCGCTCTTCATCTCGGTCGGCCAGAATGTTTTCACCAACCAGCTCATCAAGAACCTCCACAACGTTGTTCCTGAGCTCGACTCTGGCTTCGTCCTGACAGTCGGTGCGACGGAACTGAAGAACCAGATCGAGGCGCGCTTCCTCCCAGGTGTTCTGTCCGCCTACAACCTCACACTGACGCAGACTTTTTATGTGTCGGTCGCTGCAGGTGCGGTGTCGATCGTCGGCGCTGCTTTTGTGGAGTGGAAGAGCATGAAGGGCAAGAAGATCGAGATGGCGATGGCATAAGCCAGACGCGAGTCAGCACTTGTTTGAACCAAATTTTGTCGACACCACGTGTCGGTTGACGACCTTTGTACGATGATACCCTTTTGTGAGCGACGAACAGCACTGATGAGCGGGCGTTTGCATGATAGCCGGTGCAAGGGCTACGTGTTTCTGTATAACCTTTAATAGATGATGCATGGCTTAGTGTTGAGGGCTGTGGCTGAAGGAGTGGTAGACTAGACTAGAACATCTTCTCTCAGAAATGATGGTATATCTTGACCAGCCTGTTCTCGTACTATGAACCTAAAGTGTGGCTAACGTGCAAGGGCGGACCCTGGCTGTTGAGATGGCGTGGCTGAAGATGTCAGGAATGGCGTTACCTTGCTTTCCAGTTTTCTCACGATCGAGTCCAAAGCAGTTTAGACATGACGTCGCCATATTCACATGTGCCGAGAGCCGTACAAACACGGGTGACATGCGCATTGAGCCACATCCCGGGACAGGCTGTGACAAATTTGAGCGCAGGCGGCCAGGTTAGGGACACAGCCACTGGTCAGACAAGCATTGCCTAGACGACGGTGAAAGCTTGGTAGGGCCGCAGGCCTGCTCATCCGTTCCGTGCCCTGGGGCCCTGCTCCGCTTGCGTGCGACGCGCGGGGCCCTTTCCAGCCGCAGCCATCCTGGTGTTGCGCCAATTTACGTGCTGCTGCGCTGACGATAGGACCGCATTCCTCTCCTTCTACAGCACTTGCACTTGTTCTGTTGTGCCCGCGGATCCCGACGCCGATTGCACGACCGGGCTGATTGTCTGAGCGCAAAGAGAGTTTGACCAGCCGCCGCAGGGAGCCGCGCAGACTCGTCGCATACAAAGACGGGCGCAATGGCACAGCAGGCGGGCAGCGGCATGGACGAGACACAGCAGGGCCACGCGACGGGCGTGGAGGGCGAGTCGGGCAAGTCGGAAGAGAAGGCGTTTGAGCCGCAGAAGCCGCAGAAGAGCAACACCAGCGAGAGCAAAAAGGGCCCCGAGGGCGGCTACGACGACACGCCGATCCCGCACAGAGAGGTATAGAGTAGCCCGCGCGATGCGCACGCCGTTGTGAAGGTCATCGCTGAACGAGAGCAGCTGGGGTACACAGTTCGGTTCACCTTTCATCGCGCCAACAACCTGCCGCTCGCCGACATCAACACGCTCTCCGCCGACCCCTTCATCCTCGCCGAGCTGACCACCGCCCTGCCCAGCCGCCACAAGGAAGACCCGCCGCTGACGCTGCGCACGCGGACGGTGCGCCAGAACACCGACCCCGTGTGGAACCAGCAGTGGATTGTCGCCAACGTCCCTTCGAGCGGCTTCCGCCTCAAGTGCCGCATCTACGACGAGGACCCGGCCGACCATGACGACCGCCTGGGCAACGTCCACGTCGAGGTCGCCGCCGTGGACGAGAACTGGGGCGGCATCAGGGAGCAGGCGTATCCGCTGCGCAAGCGCATGATCAGCAAGCGCGCCTTTGTGCTGCGCGCCGTCGCCGTCTGCATACGCAAGGCCGAGCACATGAACGGCACCCTCACCGTCAGCGCCGAGGTCCTGGGGCGCACGCAGGACGAGCACGGCGGCCGCTGCTACACAGTTGGCCCGCAGTTCTGGATACGGCACTACTCGCCGCTGCTGGGCCGCCTGCTGGGTCAGAAGGAGCCGGACGAGTCGGGCAATGTGTCGCGGCGCACTGGCAAGACCAAGGCCGAGCGATACAACTTCCAGTCGAACCAGCTGCAGCTCCGCGGCCCCGTCCCCGAGCACATGTACCACCGCTACGTCGTCTTCAAGCCCTTCGTCAAGAGCATGTTCACGGCCAAGGGCGTGCGCGGCTTCATCCTCTCCAAAGCGCTGCACCACCAGCATGCGCGCGTCTACAACTTCGACGCCGCGACCGAGTACAAGGAATTCCCGGAGCCCTGCAAGGCCTTTACGCAAAAGTTCCTCGAGCTCGTGCACCACGACCAGGGCGGGCGCATCTTTACCTACGTGCTCACCCTCGATGCGCTCTTCCGCTTCACCGAAACCGGCAAGGAGTTTGGCATCGACATGCTGTCCAAACACACCATGCACAGCGACGTCGCCGCCTACATCGCCTTCAGCGGCGAGTTCTTCATCCGCCGCCTCAAGCACCCCAACCGTTCCCCTGAGGATCCCTCGCAAGCAAGCCACCCCCCTGCCGACATAGACAATGGTCCGCCCAAAGAGGAGCCCAAGACTGACCCCGCGTACTACGAGCTCATCATCGACAACGACAGCGGCACGTACCGCCCAAACGCCAAGCTGCTACCGCAGCTAAAAGCCTTCTTCGAAGCAAACTTCCCCGGCCTGCACGTCCGCACGCTCGACTGCCAGGGCGACGCAGAGAAGATGGCGCAAATGAAGGACGAGCAGCGCGAGCGGAAGAAGAAAGAAGGCGACCACGTCGTCTACACGCAAGCATCGCGCTCCTCGTCCGTCTCGAGCAGCGACATCTCCGAGCTAGATCGCCTCGAGGGCGAGGGCGAGCACGAAGAAAGCCATCTAAGACACCAACTCCAGGGCGTAGCTGGCGCCAAGGCCGGCACGCTGAAGCACCACATTGGCGATTTCACACCGAGCCACAACGCGGAGGGCTGGCGGGGAAAACACCACAACGTGAACCAAGATACGGACCAGGTCGAGCGGCAGAGGGAACAGGCGGGGCAAAGCAAGCCGCATGAAAACTGCAGAGTCGAAACCAACGGCGCGGATAATACCAGGGAGGTGCAGGCAGGGCAGTCTTGAAGCGTTGCACTTCAGCATGTTTCTTGCGTCGATTATTTTATGTTTTTTTGTTTGGGGCAGGAAAGGGGCAGGGGAAGTAATAAGGACGCTCTCTTATTGAGATACCCACCATCTACTGGTTTTTCTTATCCGACACCGGTTCGAGGACATTTTTAGTTGGTTAGTTGTAGTACTAGTTTAAATGTTTATTATTGATAGAAGCGCAGCTCATGGCACATGGTGACTGTAGGCGCTTGTAGCGAAACTGTCTGAAAGACGGTTCCGTGCTGATGTCGGTGCGCAAGCGCCCCACTCTTTCGGACCGATGCAGATGTCGAGGCACAGTAACAAATTGATACGCCGAGACTGCGACATTAAACATTAGCATCTTAGGATAGACCGTCCCTGTGATATTTATGTTAGTACTTGTACAATACAATTCACTTACAACACGTGATCTCACACGAGCTGACACGGTTTACCCAACCCGGCCCGATGGCGCAACGGTAGCGCGTCAGATTCCAGTATGGTGTCTCCTGAAGGTTAGGCGTTCAAATCGCCTTCGGGTCAGTTCTTTTTTTGCCGACCCTTCTTTCTGTCATTGTGTTAGGAATTTTTAGTAGTGTCACTAGATAGTACTCTCCCTCTATATTACTATGGTGTTAGGACTCTAATCGCACATGGACGCGCCAACCCTTCCAACCCATCATTTTGACCAAAGCACTACATCACTACCCTATACTCCCCCACCTCCCCCCCACAACCTCCATCCTCAACTCCACCTCTCCAAAATAATTCACCCCCTCCCCCGTCTCCACAAACCCCATCCGCTCAAACAACCTCACACTCCTTACATTATCCTGATCAATCTTAACCCGTAAGTACGCGAGCTGCATGCCCCTGGCCCCCGCGTACTCGGCCCCGATAGAGGGCAGCTGGGATTGGATGTAGGACAGGAAGAAGCGGAGGGCTTCTGTTGCGAGGCCTCGGGCGCGGTGGGGGGGTGAAGCGATCATGATTTCCAGCTCGCCGATTGTGGGGAGGGGGTGGTTGGGGGAGGAGGGGGAGTCTGGGTCTGGGTCCGCTTCTGGGTCTGGGAGGAGGAAGAGGTTGACGTCGCCGATCATGTTGTCCGTGGTGCGTGGGTGTGGGGTAGGATTGTTGTTTGGGGTTGTGGAGCTGTTGTGGGTGCAGATGATGAAGGTTAGTTTGTCGGTGTCGGTGCGCCAGGAGGTTTGCATCGAGTGTTCTTCCTCGAGGGTTAGTGGTTCCGATGCGGTGGCTTTTTGCAGCTCCGGGTCTTGCATCCAGGAGTGGTAGGTGGGCACGTGGTGGGCGCTGTAGGGGACGAGGAGGAGGCGTGGGGTGGTGATGGCTGGTGGTGTTAGGAGCGGATGGGTGAGTGCGGGCTTGGGAAGACGGACTTGTGAATTCGTTGATCTTCATGTTTGTGGTGCTTGGGGGGAAAGTCGATATTTGGATCTTTGGTGGGATTGGAAAAGACGGTGCGCCGATCTTGTGACTCTGACGATTTTGAGATTCTAGTATCGATCGCCTTAAGAAGCGAACTTTTGTATATCGTGGTTATGTATACTTGTACAAGTGACGGTATCTTTTCGATTGATTCCGAATTTCTCGGAATGAGTTGATGACTAGCTTCTTACGGCAAGTGCTCTGGACCTCCATCTTAGTGCAGCATTCATCGTCCCATCATCTCACAGTCGGCTCTGCCAAAGAACAAAAAAAAAAAACTGCAAAAGTCGCTTGAACCAGGTCTCAGCGTGACACATAAAACAAGCCTCAGCGGCCAAACATGCAAATAAGAGCAGGGAGCCACCTCGGCAGCCAATAAATCCCCCATCCATCCAGCCACCACACACCATGTCTTCAGAACAAACCCGCGTCCTCGTAACAGGCGGCTGCGGCTTCCTGGGCACAGAAGTCGTCTCCGCGCTCCTCGCAACGCAGCGCTACCAAATCACCGTAATCGACATCAACCCGCCAGCCCTGGGCACCGCCACCTTCACCCAGCAAGTGCGGTACGTCCGAGCCAATGTGCTCGACAGCGACGGGCTGCAGAAAGTGTTCAACGAGGCCAAGCCCACGATGGTGGTGCACACCGTGGGTGTGTTCCGCGTGGGCAGCGCGCGGTATTCGACGAGGAACAAGGAGGGTGAGTTTGCTGTGAATGTTGAGGGGACGAGGAACGTACTTGAGGCGAGCAAGGCGTGTGGGGCGAGGGGGTTGGTGTATACGAGTAGTGTTACGGTGGTGCTGGATGAGATGGGCAAGGATTTCAGGAACGTGGATGAGGAGTGGCCGACTGGGCGAGCGACGACGAGTTATGGACAGAGCAAGGTGCGTCTTTCTTCCTCCATGAACGGCTTGCCCCCTGTACATGCACAACAAATCCCCCCCCCCCCCCCCCAAGAAAAAAAACCCCCCAAACTAAAACCCCCCAGACCCTCGCCGAATCCCTCGTCCTCACCTCCAACACCCCCACCTTCCTTACCTGCGCCCTCCGCAGCGCCCCAATCATCGGCCCCTTGGACCCGCTCCTCCTCCCAACCCTCTCCTCCCTAATCCCCCACTCGACGCCCTTCACCCTCGCCCCCAGCGCGCAAAACCTACAAGACTACGTCTACATCACCAACATCGCGTCGGCGCACACGCTCGCCGTGTCCAATCTACTAACCACGCAGACCGCAGCCGGCGAAGCCTTCTTCATATCGAACAACGAACCGATCCCCTTCCGGACCCTGTGTCTGGCTGTCTGGGCGCGCATGGGGCATGTGCCGGCGTGGACGATTAGGGTCCCGGAGAGGGTGGCGTGGTGCGTGGGGTGGGGGGCCGAGGTGCTGGAGTGGGTTACCGGGTGGGATACGGGGGTTTGTAGGGGCGCGGTGGAGGATGCGTGTCGAGATCGGTATGTGTGTTGTGGGAAGGCGATGAGGGTTTTGGGGTATAGGCCGAGTGTGGGGTTGGATGAGGGGGTTAGGCGGAGTTGTGAGTGGTATAGGGGTGTGGTTGAGGGGAGGGGGGTGAGGAGGGAGAATGGGGGGTGGTCGTAGTGGGGGGAGGTTGGACGGGGTGAGGTGTTTGGGTGGTTTTTAGGTGTTGAATAGAGATGGATCGTGGATACGAGGATTTTGTTGGTCGTGAGACGTGAGATTAGGTATTGACAAAGTATATGCTCCTACGCAGCACTTAGACAGCTTAAAAAGAACCCAGCACTATAAAGTCGCTGGAGGCGTCTGACTTGCTTCCAAATTCTAGCATCTTCATGCCAGTTCCCGCTGATTATACAACATACATACCAAAAGGCGGTCTTGAATCGAATGTTAGATCGTGATCGAGGAGTTTTCCTGGCGAATGTTTCCAGGAAAGAAAAAAAAAACTCAAGCAGCCTCGTCCTCGTGTGTGATCCACGGCCGCCAGAACTTCCACCCCTCGCGGACTTCTCTCGCAAGTCTCCTCCGAGGCCCCGCAACGCCGACTAGCCGTTCTATCCCCACGGTGCCTTCGGCCATGAGGAACTTCTCCTGGTCGATCTCCTCTCCGCCCTCTTCTTCGTTGCCGTTGTGCAGAACAGCGGGCCAGAGAATACCCACACCGTCGCCTGCCAGTGTGGTTTCGAACTTTTCAAAGCCCTCGTTTTCGAGCTTCACCTCGAGGGAGTCCAATATCCTGTGCTTGAGCTTCGTGCCGTTTGAGATTATCGATGCACTGCAGTCTGCTTCCGAGGAGGTGTCTGAGGATTCGTCCGAGGAGAGGTCGTGGCCGTTGCTGTGGCCGTTTGTGAGCGTGGGGGGCTTGGGCTTGATGATGGAGATGGCGCAGCCTCCGCCGCCCGCGCCGGTGAGCTTCGTCCAGCCGATACCAGTGTGGTCGATGAGTTCCCGGACGCGCTCGAGCTTGGGATGTGAGACGCCGAGCGAGACGAGCAAGCCGTGATTTATAGTCACAAGCTCGCCGAGGTGTTTGAGCGAAGCGTGTGATGTGGGGTCGAAGTCTGGGGAATTGAGGAGCTCGTATGCGGATTCGGTGACCATGCCGATCGATTCGAGGATGTTCTCTGCGAGCGCTGGGTGCAGTGTGCGGAGCGTGCCCACTTTTGCGACTTCGGTTGCTGTGCTTCTCGACTGCCGTGTGTTGACGAGCAGGAGGGGTAGTTCTGGAAAATTATGCAGAGGTTCGACGCGAGGTGGTTTGCCCTCGCCCATCCTCTGGTACAAGACTGCCTTGCCGCCTGAGGACACTGTATTGTCGATGCCGGACGGGTTGCCGTGGATGCACATCTCTCCGACAAAGGCCCAGCGGTTGATGCGCTCAATGTTCAGCTCGCATTCCTGCGGCGGCTGGTCCTGATGAGGACCACTCAGAGCGCGAATCTGCATGAGCAAGGCGGCGCTCAAGCAGACCGAGATGCTGGCGCTGCTGCCCAGACCGGCGCCGATGGGTATGGTTGAGCGCAGCGTGTACACACAGGGCGGCGTCTTTCTCGAGGCGAGGGAGAGGAACAGATATAGGAAGGAGAAGGCGGAGGCGTGCTGTATCTTGCGGATCGACTCGGGGGCTTTGGGCGAGACCTCGTCGACAAAGGGCTGGAGCGCGGCGACGAGGTCCGGGTCCAAGGCTGTGACGAGGTCGTAGTAGTACTTCTTCTTGCCCGGCTTCGAAAACGCCTCCCAGGGCAGATCGTCGATGTTCCACGTGTGCTCCATCTGGATGTCGGGAAAGCGCAGCTGGACGGTTCGGTTCGACTTGGACAGGAACGAGACGTGCAGGTAGGAGCGGAGCGAGATGGCGGCCGCAATCGCAGACTACACGGACAGAGTCAAATGGGCGTTCTGGGGCCAGCGGCGCGTGAGGCGTACCTTGCCATGCACGACGGCGTGCTCGCCGTACACAATGACCTTGCCCGGGGCCGAGACCATGAAGGGCGGCATCATGGGCGACGACTGCTTCCGCTTCAGGGCGGGCTTCATGTCGGCGGGCGCGGGGACGGCGGAGGGCATCTTGGAGGCCAATTGGGCGCGCGCCGTGTCGGCGGGCGAGTGCTCAGGCGTTTGCGTCGACTGCGACGTCGAGCGCTGCTGGACGGTGACTGCGGGTCGGGGGTCAGCCATGACTTCAAGACTGCGGGGGACTGCGGGACGCACGCGGCGAGGCGAAGCCGGGTCTGCGAAGGCTGCCGTTGACTGCCATGCCCGCCGGTGCGAGCGAGAGTGCTGTGTGGGGCAGGGTGCGTCGCCTTGCTGTCTTCAGGAGGCGTTGCGTTGAGCGCTGTGCAACTTGGTCGTCCCATTACATAGCCCTGCCTTGGATCAGTAGGTGGCCCAAGCCCGCATGCAGGAACGGTGCCACATCCCTGTCGCCCATGCCCTCGCCAATGGCTGCCGACACGGTTCACTGCCACAGCGTGTCGTCACTGGCACCTGATCGCTGCAGCTCGTGTGGTGCAGCGCCCACACAAAGAAGAGCTGCAGCAACAATAGTAGCAGACACAGCCTCGTCTGCAGCGCAATCATCTTACGCATCATGTCACCACCATTTCAGGTGATCGACTCGTCTGAATCTCCTTGAAAGGACGCAGCTGCAAAGTCCTACATAGCATGCATGAAAACCTACCTTGATAGTGCATTCTTTGCTATATAATAATAAACGATTAGCAGCTTATTCTATAGCTCCACCGTAGATCTGTATTTTAGCAACGTGGCTTGCTAGACAACCTTCTATACACACTGCTGCCGTGCAACCCTCACTCATCCATAACCACAACCCTCACTCATCCATAACCACAACCCTCTTCTTCTTCTTCTTTTTCTTCTTCTCGCCCTCCAGCACCTCACCCTCCTCCCCGCCCTCCTCCCCACCCTTCTTCTTCTTCTTCTTCCTCTTCACAGCCTCCACACCACCCTCCACCGCCTCATCCCCAACCTCAACCCTCCGGACCTTCTTCCTCTTCTTCTTCACCGCCCCCGCCTCCACATACTCGACCCGCTCGCTCGCGCGCTGCATCGCAAGTCGACTCGCCTCAATCGCCTTCAGCGCGCGCGCCATCTCCGCATCCTCCTGCTCTTTGCGCTCGATATCGAGCTGCGACAACTTCCGCCCGTCGTTGTCGAGAGACAGCGCCGCGAGCCCCGCGCTGTCAACCTGCAGCAGATTCTTCTTCGTGCGCACAGGCGGGGTGATGATATCTTCGCCTTCTGCATCCGTAGACGCCGGGCCCAGCGTCTCGTCGCGGGTGATTTCGACCCGGGTGCGCGGGCTGCGGGCGCGGGGGAGAGAGGAGGGGGAGGGGTTGCGGGTGCTGGACAGGTCGAGGGGCATGATGGGGATGTTGTCAATGTCGAGGGCCGTGTCTTTGTTGGTGTCGCGGACGATGTGGCTGAGGGGGGTCACGGCGCCCGAGGTACTTTCGGGGTCGATGTAGAAGGGGTCGTCTTTGTAGCGTTCTTTGCGGTCGGCTTTGCGGCGCGCGAGGATGTCGGCGTCGAGATATTCTTCTTCCGTGGCGTTTTGGTACGAGGTGGGTTCGCGGGTGGGTGCGTCGAGGCGGTCGGCTGCTGGGGCTGGGGTTGGTTCCGAGGGGGTGTGCGATGTGATGGGTTCGCTGTATGCGGCGTAGACGTCGTCTTCTTCTGTTTCGAAGCCTTCTTGTTCGGCTCGGGACAGCAGAGAGTGGAGGTTGGGATTGATGGGAGTGTCGAGATCGAGGTCGTCTGGTACAGGTACCTTTCGCTGGGCGCCTGGTGCGACTGGATTCAGCTCGGCGCCAGAGAACAGCGCGGGTATGGCCTGTGTCAAGAGGAGTGGTGGTTCTGTAAAGTCTCCTTCTGTATCAGTCGGCGCACCTGAGGCTGCCTCGGCTGCCAGCCGCATCAACTCAAGATACTCTACAGCGCGCTCCTGAACCTCAAGACTTGGGTGTGTTGACAGCGGCTCGAGGAAGTGAATGATGCGGGCCATGAGCAGAGACATCAGCGTCTTTCGTTCGGGAGTCCACGATATGCGCTCGTTGCCGGCCATGCTCGAGAAGACCTTGGGGATTGCCTGAAGATATACCGCGAGCGTTTTCGAGGGTAGCTGAAGCGACAAAGGATGCAACAGCGATGTCATGACTGGCTCAGGTTGAGACAAATACGTCGCGTACTCGCCGACAAGCCAACCGGCATACTCGAGCACACCTTGTCCTCCGTTGCCTGAGGCTGGGAACATGCCGTCTCTGCGGTCCACAAGCACAAGTGACTGCGCAGCATCAACAGCCTCGTGCCGCACGCTTCTGACTCGCACGGCGACATTCTGTAGCTCCTGGCCGATGCCTGCACCAACGTCATCATGTTCATCCTCCTCGTCTGCTGCGATGGCCGCATGTTTAGCTGCTGGCGAAACCCGGACCAGCTGTGTCAGAACGTCAATGTACCATTCAAAGTCCGTGACGTTGCTGTATGTATCGCGCGAGCACATTTCGAGGATCTTTCGAATGACATTGGTTCTGTAGTCGTCCGGCAGAGGTGGCGGCTGGTCAGATCTTTGCTCGTGGGACGGGAGCGCCTCTTCTGCGTCCTCGTCGTCAGAATCCGCATAAGGCACCACGCCGGTGTTCCTGAAGCGGCCGTTCTCGGGCTCGTCTGCTCCAGTGGCGATGGGTGCGTTTCGCAGCTGGCGCATTAAGCGGCCTACGATGGCAGTCAGGTTGTCTGGGTTGACCATGCCGACGACAAGATCCAGCGCTCGCATTCGTATTGAGATGTCTGGGTCGTCGATGCACTCCAATATCACGTCTTGCTGCTGGCCGACCAGGTATGGATGCGAGCCAACAATCTTCTCGAAAGCGAGGAGCGCAACGTATTTTACTGCAATGATGAGAACCGATTTTGATGTGATGGTTTATTGGTGAGCTTACAGTTGGAGTCGCCTTCTATGACCATCATGCCTCGCAGCTTGCCAACACACAGCTTTGCTACCTCTTCGCCCTCTGCAGTGCCTTCAACGGCTTCCAGAATGCCGCCCTGTATTATGCCGCTGATGCATTCGTAAAGCAAAGACATGGCAGACGTCTCGCGGATGATCTTCGTGAGAGGCGGCAGCAGTTTCTTGATCAGTCGGGGCTCGAGGGGCGTTAATGTCGCAAACTACAGGCGTCAGTGAAACAGTCATATACAGGGTGAGAACACATACAAGCTTGATCAGCTTGATAGCCATCCAGTTGTTCCCTCCCTCAACTAGCAGATCGAATAGTCGCGGCGCAAGTGGCAGAAAGTCCTGTGGCCTTCTCCACCCCAGCTCACAGACAACATTGACGATAGCAGCTGTCACACTCGGGTCTTCGTTTTCGTCCAAAAGGCGCTCCTTGATCTTCGGCCACGCCGGGCGCAATGTCTCTGGGTAGACAAGAGCGAGGCGATACAGCGTGACGACGGTTTTCTTGCGAATCTGCGGACTGGAATGGGTCAAGCGCGGTATGAGGTCTGACAGCACAGAATTGGCCATGCTGGGATTGATGACATGCGGTATGGCGCCCAGCGGCAGCGAGATGAACGGTGGCGTGGGCAGCATGATGTCCTTCTTCAGCTGGTTCTCGGCGAGCACCAGCACCTCGGTGTCTCTGCGGAAGCTCTGCACTGCGGCCAGGTATCCCGTGCGCTTGTGGCGGAACTTGGGACTTGACATGACTTCCAGCACGTTGAACGAGGCCCAGGACATGTCGTGGCCGAACATCTCCAGGTACGTCAGCTTCATCAGCGCGGTCGACTTGAGGTCCATGTCGTTGGAGCGGATCTCTTGACGGCATTCTTTGATGCTGTCGGCGATGTATTCCTTCTCCGAGCCCTTGTGGCTGCGCAGGCCTCGGATGAGGTCGTAGAGGGATTTCTCGAACATGGCCGCGGTCGTCAAGAAAGATCACGAAAGATGCGGGCGTGGGTGTCGCCGAGGAGGGGCAGACGGTCGGCGGGCGGTGGGCGAGTGGAGGCCAGTGGGCATGTTTAACGAGGCGTCGCCAACATGTCCGTGTTCGAGCTCGTCCTGGCCGTAGCAATCGCGGGTCTGGGGGCGCAAAGGCGCGGTGTCGTGCGTGCTTGGAGGAACAAGTCGAAGTGCATCATCCCGCGCCGGCGCACTCGGTGCCGACCCCAAATGGAGCTTGGACGTCTGGCCCTCCGCATTCACGCGCATTCACGAGCATTCACATTGACTACTGCAACACACACCCCGTCGCGACAATGGCCACCGCGAACCTCCTGAGCCCGCCGTCCGCGATCCCGCCGCCGACAGCGCTCGCCCTGTCGCAGAAAGCACCCAAGATCCTCGCCAACCCACCCACCTCGTCCCTCCCATGGCCGCTCTCGCTCCTCTTCTCCCGCGAGACGCCCGAGTCCTGGGCCATCCACGAGAACCTCTTCTACTCAGCCCTCCGCACCGGCGACGAGAAATCCGCACACCAGCTCCTCGAACGCCTCGAGGCGCGCTTCGGCGCGCACAACGAGCGCATCATCACCCTCCGTGGGATATACAACGAAGCGACTGCCCAAACCGCCGCAGACCTCGAGAAGGTGTTTGACGGCTACGAGAAGATCCTGCGCGACGACCCGACAAACATGAGCATCCGCAAGCGCCGGGTCGCAGTGCTCAAGAGCATGGGGCGCGCCGCCGACGCCATCACCGCCGTGACGGTGCTCCTGCAGAACTCGCCCACAGACGTCGAGGCGTGGGCCGAAGCGTCGGAGCTGTACGCCAGCCAGTGTGCATGGGGCCAGGCTATCTACTGCGCCGAGGAAGTCCTGCTCTCTGCGCCGACGAGCTGGACCGCGCACGCCCACGTCGCCACGCTGCACTATCTGTCTGCTGTTTCCAACGCCCCGCCGTCTTTGAGCGAGTTGTCTCTCGCGCTGAAGCACTTCTGCCGCGCTGTGGAGCTGAACGAGAGCTATCTGCGTGGTTTCTACGGCATCAAGACGGTCGCTGCGAAACTCGTACCGTTGCTATCCGACACACAAGCCTCGTCCAAAAAGCGCAGCGACCAAGACGACGAGGACATTCCTATCCCCACACTCACGAGCGTGCAGGCGCTCGACGCGCTCGCGACGAAGAAGCTGGGCGAGTTGATTCGCGAGTTTGGCAGTAGAAAGGGGCAGTCTGGGTATGATGAGGCGGAGATTATCGCCGCGAAGGCGCTGTTGAGTCGGTAGACGGAATTCAATTTCTACAGGACAGTATTTGCAGGGCGTGGAGTTTGGCGTTGATCGAGCTAGTCTAGACGTATGCGCATCGTCGGTTGAAGCATCAGAGGTAGTCGAGCCATGTAAATGTAAATCCAGATACCCTACCACTCCCAACAATCTCCCACCCTCCCTCTTCCCTTTCTCTCCTCTTAAATCCACCCATCCATTTTCTACTTTTCGTACCCGGAGATGAAAGACCTCGTACTCCCACTTACCATGTAGAAATCTCTGCCACACAGGTCAGTGATTTCCCTCCAATGGCGTGCACGGTGTGTCTATTTCGGGCGTGGATCCTGGGCATCCGTGTGGTGGACCGTGGGTGGATATGATGAGAGGGGTGACGGGGGCAGGGCAGGGATGTGTGTGCGAGTCAACGAATATACGAGTTAGGAGGTGGACTATAGTATGATGTGGTAATTATGGTAACGGCTGCTATTGTCGGATTTCAATATGCAGGAAGAGGACAGAGGGAGTTTGATTAGTGGTTTACATTGATTGATATTCGTCAATGGCCACGCAGGGAGAAAGGCAGGGGCTAGCCCATCATGTTCATTGATCAAAACAGACTTCCTCCTCAACATCTCGCAATTCGACAGCATCACCACATCACAGCTAGTAACGCACCACGCCTCGCCACAGATGTCGTCAGACTCGACAAAGCAGGCGCGTCAGATCTCAGCGATGATCACGATGGCGCTGGAGGCTGAAGATCAGCATGCGGGGAGACGCGTTTGTGCTAAGCTTCAGCTTCAGCTTCGGCTTCAGCAACGCTGTGTATTCTAGAACTTTACTGCAAGTGTGTGAGACTGAGGAGCTGAGGGGCCAGTCGGATCACAACAACGCACGGCCTAGTACCGTAAAGTTTAAACAACAGCGAGACATCTCGAGTAAAGCAACGTATGGGATCAAAGTGCAGTGACGTCAAGTTTCAACTCATCGCGTGGTGTTGGTGTGACGTGAAGCAAAAGTTGGTAAGAAGAGGGCACCACCACGCGCCGGTGGGCGAGCCGTCGGTAATGATAGTATACAAGAATGCATGCATCATCACGGCGGTACTGCGCAACGAGGTGTTACTGTGTAACAAAATTGCTTCTTCCGCTCCGCTCCCGGAAGCGCACGAGCAAGCTCGGGTTGGAGCCGGGGTGGCTGAACGCAGCGCGGTGGTTTGAACAGGGTGGTTTGAACAGGAGGGTTGGTGTCCAATTGCCTCGAGGCGTGCTGGTCTAGCGTGTGTGGGCTAGCAGAGCCGCCAGGATGGATGTTGTCATGTTGTGGTCAACAAGTCTCCAGGTCGCACACGATGGGAGCGTGACGGTGGGAGTGAGACCGCAGCTCAACGAGAATAGGAATCAGGTGTGGAGGGGCCATTGGGCGGCAATGGGGTTGTTTTTCAGCGCAGCAGTGTGTGTACTGGGGGTGGTGCTGAAGCGTGCCTGAGCAATTGAGCAATACTGCGCGGGCTAAGTTTGGGACGGGCGCTGGGGTCGGCCGTCGGTGCTGGGATGGGGCTGGGCGCGGGCGCAGAAAAGCAGCACCGCGTTCCAAGCCAGCGCGGTGGCTGGCGAGGGGTGTTTGTTTCCGCTGCCGAAGTGTTTCGCGTTTCGTCGTGCCAGTGCAGAGCGTCGACGCCCACCGCTGGCGCTGTTTGCGTCCGTCGTCTACGAGGCGCCGTGGTCATAGGCCCGCGGTGGTATACCGGAGCATGCCTAGCAACGTCCCTTCGCAACGCCTCCTGGCGACCCGGCGGCGCTAGCCCGTCTGCGGCACGATTTTATTGCAATCGGTAGATCCTCTGGCGTCTGGCGAGTTTTGCAGGTGGTTGGAAGTCAACCCCTACTGCTGTCCCGCAAGACCACGACCGCTTGTGAATGTGGACGCCCGTGCGAGCCCGCCGCCCTCGTCCTCCCTCGCCGCGCACCCTCTCCCGCACCGTCACTGCTCGCCGCTGAGGTTGTCGCTGAGTTTTCGCTGTGAGCTTGTCACAGCGCTGTCTGGTGAGTACTGGTTCCGTGAGCGGCTCTGTCGTACCCCTACCCCTACCCCGGGCGCCCAGCCGAGCGGGAACATGGAGCGAGGCGGCACATTCGGGCGTGCGACGAGAGTGCGACGCGCGCAGCAGTACACAGTGCAGTGTAGGCTGTCGCGCTGTCTGGCTGTCGGGGCTCGCCAGCGCGTGCATGGCGGCAGCAGGGCATCGCCTCCCACTGCGCGCCGCCGTGGTTGGGAGCTGTCCCCGGCGTGCTAGCGCATCGGTGGCAGGCCATGGACCGTCGACCGCATGCGCGACCGTCTGATCGACACGGCCTGGCGTTGCCCTCGCCTCTCTGCGTCTCTGCACTCTGCTTCACCTGCACCCTGACACGACCGACGACCGACGACGGCTTCTCTGCACACGCCCGCTGACACGCCCGCTGACACGCCTCCAGCACGCCTGCACCCGCGCACCACGCTCGTTTGACCCATCTCCCGACACAGCGCCCTTCCTCCGCACCCTCTGTACCAACGTCAGTACACGGCCATCCGCTCGCTCGTCTCTACATGCGATAGCGCACGCAGCCACACCGGGCTTCGAGGTCTCTTACCATGGGCAAGCCGGGGCTGGGCCTCTTCACCGGCCGCAGGAAGTCGCAGACCAACGTCCTCGACGACGTCGCCAATGCTGCCCCCGCGAGCCCTGATGGTGCTCCTGCTGCCGCCGCCGCCGCCGCCGCTGCTGCTGCTCCAGCCGCTGCGCCGCCCACCAACGAATCAGGCGGGTTCCGCCTCATGAGCCGCCAGGAGGTGACGGCCACGGCAGAGCGCAGAAAAACCATGGAAAAGGAAAAGAAGAGCGCCTTTCCGCGCTTCTCGGGCTTTGGCAGCGGCGCCAGCAAGGCTCGCAATCACTCATTTGAAGACGAGTCCCCAGGGTCCTCGAAGCGGTAAGGCTCCCTGGCCCATGCGGTAGCGCCGGCGTAACTGACTCCTGCATTAGTGACAGCAAGTCCAGCAGCGGGACGCAATTTTCGACGTCGCGTCCTTACATTAACGGCCAGCATGGGTCCACCTCCACCCTGCCCTCCTCCACCGACACGGGCTCCGACGACAATCTTTTTGCCAACCTCCCGCGCCCGCAGATCGCCCAGCACAGCAGCTCCCCTGGCTCCTACTTTGCCGCAAAGAAGACGCTGCCCGCCCTGCCCAAGTCTAGCTCGGCTGCTAATAATAACACCGCCGCCATGCCCTTCGGCTTCGGCAAGCGCGATCGCGCTATGACTGCCTCGACCTACGCCAGCACCGCCATGCCGCCCAAGCTCGACCAAGACCTGTCCTTTGGAGAAGATTCTTCCTTTGACGACATCTTCACCGGCCTAAACCGCAAGCCCTCCCCTGAGATGCACCCACATCCAGAGCCAACGGGCCGTTCGCTCCTTGCGGAAAAGCGCACATTCCAGCCCGAGCCTATCAAGGTCCTGCCCCAGAAGCACGTTGAGCCTCCATTAAGAAGTTGGGACAGCCGCGGTTCTGCCGACAACCTCATGGACTCGCCGCGCTCAGAGAACGACTCGCCGCCCGCACCCCCGCAACACAAGTACCAGCAGTACGCACCCGTCTCCATGGCCCCCGACAGCCCCGACATCCAGTCCTCCTCCGCCTTCCAGGATCGCAATGGCCAGGCCGCCCGCGAGCCCTTCATGCACCGCGGAGGGGACAGCTCTCCTGAGCAGCATCCCACCTCCATCTCGACGTCATCCGCCAACTCCTTCGAGACCCCCCTGTCATCGCGCTCCGCCTCCACCTCCGCCACACCGAGAGCCCCGCTGCCGCCGTCGGCCATTGCGTACGACGACGACGATGAGGACAACATGTTTGCACCGCCGCCCAAGTCTCAGCCAAAGACGTCGCCTGCGCCCAGGCCAGCTCCGCCCGCCGTCAAGAACCCCCCTCGACCGGCCGCAGCAGGAGGCTCGCGCGTCATGTCGCAGGCAGAGTTCCGTGAGTACCAGAAGAAGCAAGCTGCCGCCCCGCCGCCCGAGGAGACCGACTCCGAGGAGGACTACGAGGACGAGGAAGACGCCATCAAGAAGCGGGAAGAGCAGGAGATTCTCAGGCGGAAGAACCAGCAAATGTCTTTTGCGAGGGAAGCAATGCGTCGCTCGACGACGGCGCCAGCAGATCCCAACCGGCCAAAGAGCATCATCGACAACGCCTTCAACATGACCAACGGATTCCCGTCCGAGACTTCGATGAAGGCGGATGAGTGGGAGGACGAGGACGTTCCTCTTGGCATACTTCAACAGCACGGCTTTCCCAACACAGCACGCAACCGCGTTCCCAGCCAGCCTGCCAACGCCGTGCCGTCCTACTTCCCTGACCGTCCAGCCTCAGCGGGCGCCATGGGCGCCAACCGCCAGTTGACGCTCCCCGCCTTTGCGAGGAGACTGCCGATGGATCCCCACGACTCTTTCATCGGCGGTGGTCTGGTGCACCACGCAAACCGCGAGTCGCTGGGCTTCAACAACTTCCCCCGTGGCCCGCAATCTGTCGCTGGCGACGCAATGGGTGGAGGCTATGGGCAGAGTCCTATGGGCCCGCCACCCCCGCTCATGTACCAGGATGCCGGCATGTCCGCGCCCTCTCTCGTGGACCAGATCCAGATGCGCGACATGACGAAGAAGAAGTACCTCGGCGGTGCGTCCCAGAAGAAGCCGGCCGAAGGGCCGTTCACCGGCATACTTGGGCAGCAGATGAACACGCAAGGTCAGCCCCAGAACCCGATGCGTATGCCTCAGATGCCTCAGATGAATGGCATGAACGGCATGAACGGCATGAACGGTATGAACGGCATGAACGGCATGAACGGCATGAACGGCATGAATCCCATGATGATGGGGCAAGGCATGAACTCCCCAATGATGGGCATGGGCATGGGCCAGGGCCAGATGGGCTACATGCCGCAGCAGCAAGACATGATGCAGATGCAGATGCACTTCCAGCAGATGCAGCAAATGTTCGCCATGCAGCAGATGCAGATGCAGCAAATGCAGCAGCCCCAGCAAGACCCACGCATGTCCATGGCCATGCCAAACCCCATGTTCAACAGCATGCTGCCCCAGACCCACAACCCGCTCGCCAACTCCTTCCTCAGCGTTCCGGGAATGCACAACGGTACGCAACCTCCTCACAACAGGCCCCAGTCCATCCTTTCCTCGGCCCGCCCCTTCACCTCCTTCGGCGGCCCAACCCCGGGCTACACACCCAGCATCGCCCCGTCCGAGCGCTCAAACATAGGCCTCTCCGCCCGCTACAGGCCCGTAACTAACACCTCGGACGCAGTCTCCAACGCGACCAGCCTCACCCTGCAAGCCACCTCGGGCACCGCCAAGCCCGCGACCATAAAGGGCATTCTGAAGAAGAGCCCGCAGCTCAACCAAGACGATGGCGACGAGGAAGAGGACTGGGGCTCCCTAGCCGCGCGCAGGAGTAAATTCTCCCCCGCAAAGGGAAGTAATAAGGACACGGGGCTGGAAGACCTCACGCGGGGGCTCAACATTTAACCCCCCCCATGGTATTTACACGGTTCGGTTGAAAGATTGAAGAAAGACGGATGGATGCGAATTTGACGGAAGCGATAATTATGGAGCGAGTTTGAGCATTTGCTGGCGTTTACTGCCCCCCCCCCCCCCCATTCACCATTTAGGAAACACGGGATCTCTTCTTTTCTTCATGTACGCATAAAACTTGATCGACGCGACTACCCCTTTGCGATTGATACCTCATAGCATTGAAGGGAGGGTAGGGGACACAAACAGAGTGCTTGGGATGCATTACGCATAGGAAGGGATAGTATTCGCTGTAATTATAATACCGTGCGGCTCCTCTCTCTCTTTCTCTTCTTTTCTAGGCCGAGGTTCATCACCGTGTACACACATCCCCGCCCTCCTCAAACCACGCATCCGCACACCCTCGCACATCGACCTGATCAATCCAGTCATCCTTCTCCACCGCCAACGCGCCCGGTAGCCGCTTCACTTCGCCCCCGCCACCCCGCTCAACATCCTCACCACTCCTCCCAACAACCCTCCTCCCACCCTCGCCATCATCCTTTCCAATCCCAATCCCAACCCGCCACACCCTCCCCACCCCCCCTCCCTCCAAACCCCCAAACAACAATCTCGGGACACGCTTGAATAGCAACGCTACAACACTTATCCAGCATTCCGATTTCCATCCCGGACACATAAACAGGCCAGACCGTCTCCCCCTGGTCTTCGAAACGGGGCCCATCCCACCACTCCAGCCAAGAAACCCCACCCCGTCCCATCGGCTCGAAAGGCGAATGGTTAGACTCGACCGCTTGCTCTCGGCGCGACAAGGCGAGGACGTCTGGCGGAACGCTGTACAATATAATAGAATCGCCATACGCGACCACAATACTTGCTCCGTGCTCCGTATTCTCCGCAGCGTTGTAGAACCTCGGGACTTGTCCCTCCATTCCCTCGGGGGGGAGGAGGATGATTTGGGACAGGAGCGTGGTGCCGCCACGGGGGACGGGGTCGCCGAGTACCAGGCGCCCACGTTGGGGATCGAAGAAGAGAATGTGGTGGCCGTCGCTCAACGGGACGGCGTGGAAGTACGCCTCGTTCGCCTGTGTCTCCCACACTCCCTCTCCCTCACCCCCCCGAATTTCGTCATGTGCCGCGCTAGAAATAACCCTCACCCTGCCCCCCCCCTCCTCCCCCCTCCTCACCGGCATAAAAAACAAAACATCACTGCCCCCCTTCCGCGGAAACCAGCGCCTCAGACTGTGTCCGGTGTGTGCCTCAACCCAATCAACTTCAACCCCCGCCTCACACCCAAACACCACACACCCCGTCTTGCCACAAACCGCCACACACCGCGGGGCAGCGTTCGGTGCGCAAACATGGCGGTAAAACGTGTACAACGCGCTACTAGCCTTTGTTTTCGGATTCCTGAGAGGCCCACGGAGGGTTAGGTTCCAGGTTTGGTTTATGAGATTCTGTTCATGCGCAGCGGGATCATTCGTGCGGCGGAGACTGAAGGACTGGGTGGGTGATGTGAGTTCGATGGCGTTCACCTCCTCGCTCTCATCTCCATCTCCAGAACCGTGTCGGAAGGGGAGCTGACACAGCACACCCATCCGCCCCTCCATTACCGCCGCAACACCACCACCACCCCTCGCAACACACGCGGCGAGAACGCGCCGCGGACACACCACCGTGGTGAGGAAGTCCAGCGCGGCCCCGTTCAAGGCGTAAACATGGATCAGAGCGTCTTGGACGACGAGGAGGTAGTTGCCGCAGACACTCGGCGTGAACACCAGTCGTCCTTTGTTTTTGAGCGGGTTGAAATCAAGCTCCGCGCTCTGCGCAAACGCAGACCCGGGGGCGGGGGCGGGATCTACTCCGTTTCCTGTCCAGCGCGGAGCGAGGCTGCATTGGCGGGAGAGATGGCGACTGATGTTCTACATCTGTTTGGCAGAAGTCTGTTCGCCAGCACCAGAACAGTTATTCTCTTCGCCAGAAGAGACGAGGTCTCTTAGCCGCGACACTCCCCCAGACCACCCCCCTCGAGTCAACATCGTAGTAATCAACCTCTTGTCCAGACTCGCCACCATCCACGCCCGACACGTCCTCCTTGCGGCGTTGAAGTCTTGTGGGTGTAAGTATTTGTAAATCAGCGCCAGTATCTCCGTCGGCAACGTGCGAGAAGGCGGGGTTGGTGATGGAGATTCGTTTCGGGGAGGATGGTGTGGCGGGTCGGGTCGAGACGGGTTGTCTGGAGAGATAGTAGTTTGTGGGGACGGGTGGTTTGGCGAAGCAGTTTCGTTATGGGAGGACGCAGGCAGTGCGTCTGTGTTGCCGCCGAGAAGGATGTTCGACATGCTCTGCACCACACCCAGGTGACCATCAAGTACCTCTTCCCCAACACCCTCACGCTCAAACATCGAAAATGAATCTGTCCGGAGCCGTCGACTCAACCCCATGTCTCCACTCTCATCCAGGCTATCCATCTTCTCCTTCTCTCTGAAGTTTGTAGCGGCTGAGTTCGAGCTCGGCGTGTAGTCTCTCTCGTGATCCATTTCTTCCGTCGAAACCCCAGCGATTCGGCGATTCTTAGAACGATAAACTCTGAACAGATTCGGTGTTGAGTCAGTCACAACAGGGTCGGATTTTGTGCTGGCAACGCCCCTCGAGATGGATTGGGAGATGTTGACGCTGCGCTACGGTGCCGGTGCCGGTGCTGTGATGTTTTGTAGCGATGGGAATGCAGAGTTTTAAAACTCGGACTGAAAAATGCTGAAGCTTAAGAATGAAAGGGAGTCACCAGCAGTGATTCTACAAGTGGATAGCGATGTTGATGAAGCGGAGAAGGAGGGGGGGGAGGGGGGGGTTGAAACGGAGAATAACCACGTTGCATTTGGGGTATCGACTATGCAGAAAGAACGCCACGGGCTTATGCTGGAAGGAATACAGACGTCATGTACAGAGGGTTATTTAAACCACGCAAGAACAAAACTAAGAACGGAAAGTGTAGCCATATCAGGCATCGGCGTTGCTACTGTGTGGAGTAGACCCATTCGATCCGTTCGCCGACCTGGCGTTCTTATTCGAGAGCCAGACTTCTTTTAACCTGCAAGACGTGTTAGCGCTCGAACATCAAGCAAATACTGCTGCAGACTCACGGCATAACGAGACTCGGAGTCTCGAACTTGAGGCCTCGCTCCCGGGCCTCGTCCAAAGTGAGCCGGCCGGCATGTCGACCTTGTCCCTCCCGCTCGCTGTGAACAGCGTCCTCTTGAACGTCACGCCCCAGATTTGATCGTTCCGGATCGTGCAGGCTTCGCAGAGCGATGAATTTCATCAAGGGACGGTATGTGCGCGCGTAAACGAATAGGAACCAGACGGTGCAAATGGCCAGCGGTGCGACCATGATGGCGCGCTTGAAGGCCTTTTTCAGAGCCAGCTGCCCGGCGACTGTTGCTTGGAAGAAGACTACTCCGATGATGACACGGTCGCACATCATTGTCCAGCCTCTACCTGTCGAATGCTGGCGGTGCTCCATCGCGTAGAGCAGTTGGTACTTGTGGACGAATTGGCCAACGATGAAGTATGCCAGCCCGACCAGGAGTACCTGCCAAGAGTCCCTCAAGACGCTGTAGACAAGGCAGATGATGAATATGAGTATGGTCTGAGGCAGGAAGAAGCCATAGCTGAAGACTGGTGGCTGTACAAGTTCTGCATAGTCTGTTGTAACAGTTAGTATCGTCTTGTAATAATTTCAAAAGTGCAGTAATACCTCGAGGTGTCTTTGCTCCCATCAGATAGATGGGATACAGCGATAAGGCGCCAAACTCCAACAGTCTGAATGGGAACAGCCCAAAGGCTTGCAGAATGATAAAGTTCGTGTAGAAGCCAATCAGAGCCGAGAGGGAGTTGGCGAGGGCAAAGGCAATCTCCGTAGCGCTTGTCAATCTTTCTCCGACTTTACTCCAGAGCTCCCAAAAGTTGGATGCGGTTCCGAGGATCGTGAACCAGATGAAGAAGTTGAAGAACGTGAAGAAAAAGTTCTTTGAGATCACGGACAGCTCGACGTCGCCTTGCGAGATCATGCCCTGTTTGTTCGCCAGCCCTACCGATGTCAGTAATGGAGGATTTTGCGTGCGGAATACTTACAATCGTAGAGAAACGGCACGAGCACATTGAGCAGCGTTATTGACAGAGTAGGTAGGAATGTGTTGACCAATTGTTCCAAGAGCTCGTGCTGGGTGAGGACATAGGCGAGCCGCGGGAAGACTTCCTCGATGGAGCAGGTATTCAATGCGCCGGCGACCGGGACAAGAAAAAGCGCCCAGAAGATAGTCAAGATACCAATGAAGAATGTAATCGTCCAGGACCGGAATATGCGCTGAGTACGTGAGAGATAGGTATTAGGCCAGACGACGTCGGACGGTGCGGGGCTGTTGTTGGCAAGAAGCTGAAGGGGTGATGGGTCCAAGACGGCTTGTATGGCCATCTGAGCACTCGCCACACTGTCCATTGTCACAAAGGCGAGTGGTACAGGTTCGAACTCCTTCTTTCGCAGCGTCTGGATCTCATCATCCAATCTGCGAAGTTTCTCTTCGTAGTAGTCGATGGCATCGACAGTCCTGTAACGCAACTTCAACGGACCATACCAGATCTTTGCTTTTGGACGCGGGCGTGCAAAAAGAACGACATCAGAGTCGGTGCCGTTGAGAAGTCGGCTGTCTTCACGATCATTTACGCTATCCTGAGGATGAGGCTGCATCACTGGCAGGGTTTCGAGGTTGCGCTCTATCCTCTTGCTTCCTAGACGGACTGTCCAGGCTTCCTCAAGCTTTCGCAATATGGTCTGCCGCCTCACGATCCTATCGTCCAACTCTTTCCAGTTTCTACAGAGAGTCACGCTCTCGACTTTGCCGATCTGCAAGTCTTCGATGAATTGCTTTATCTTTTCTTCAGAGCGCAGGTCCTGTGGAATGCCGGACAGTCTGATCGTTCGATCTGTGATGGTGGTTTGACTGCCAAGGTACTCTTGCCTTATGTCGATGATGCGTCTGGTGTCAGACACAATTAAATACAGTATGAGCGCTGTGAAGAGATACACAAAGACGAGATACATCCAGAGGTAGTCTGTGTACTCGTAGTAGTCGTAGTCGGCCCATGATGACCACGACGTATCTGACCGCAGCTCGAGGAGTTCGCCCTTCTTATCTCCGTCGCCAGATCGGCTTGGTTTCTTCTCGGGGTGAGTGTCATGGACCGGTTTGATGACGGCGAGTGCGAAGAACAGCGTGACGAGGAGGAACTTGATCGCGAGCTTGAAGAACGCCAGATACTGTAGTCATCATTAGCACAAAGTCATCATAGCCAGAACCGTCAGACATACTACATAGGCGTCCAAGCCAGCCGAGGCCAACACCTGCTCATCTTTGATCTTCCATAGGGGTACTATCCAGCCAAAGAAGGTATCCGGAAGCTCGGGAAGCGCCGTCGCCAGGTTGCTCTGCTTCTTGCGTGCAGCGTACAAGCCCTTCCATCGTGGTCGCAGGAACTGTATTGCTTGTCAGCAAGTTGTCACCAGTCCACAGGGA
This sequence comes from Didymella arachidicola, assembly GCA_016630955.3. Lineage (NCBI taxonomy): Eukaryota > Fungi > Ascomycota > Dothideomycetes > Pleosporales > Didymellaceae > Didymella > Didymella arachidicola. The sequence continues at coordinate 178,728 of CM049997.1, read as the reverse complement.
AAGGTTCGTACACAGAACAGCAGAAATGCGCCGACGCCGAGTGTCACGGAGATGTAGATCTGTAGTCGCACTTCGCGCGCGTTATGGTCCTTCACGACATCGCTCCCGCTCCTGCATATGGTCTTGTTGGTTTTGTGGTCGTCCATCAGGGAGAAGTGTATCTGAGAGCCATACCAAAAAAAAAATGCGTGAGTAAGAGACAATGGAGGGACGCGGCGACAGTAATGGCGCATGCGACAAAGCCGCTGCGGCGGTGAGCTCATCATGCATGGGACCCGTAACCGGCTAGCCCGAGCTCTGGCGTAGGGCTGTCCACGCGTAGCTCGCTCATACGCTGCAGCCTCGCCCTATCATTTCTTGGACCGCATCAATGTTGCTGTTTCACACTCAGACCGTCTGAAAGAAACAGAGGCCTTTATGAACATAGGTCCTACAGCTTGATAAACGCTGCAGGGCATTGGCGCTCGATCACTTCTGGGCTCTCACCGACGCTTTGTTCAGTGCGGATCAAACAGGAAGGGTTCTTGAGGCAGGTACGCAACCCAAGTCGATTGAGCATTACCTGCCCTTGGCCTTCGTGCCTTTTGTTCACTCCGATTCTGGCTGCGCCCTTGTTGTAACAGGAGTTTGCATGCTGGCGGACGCGACACAATGCCATGTTGATTTTGCTGAACACACACGGCCAGCCGAGGTACGGTCATCGCCAGATACAAAAACCACAATCGTTGAGCAAGTGGGGCATCGCCGAGACTGCAGATAACTCTCTCCTTCATGAGTTCAGGCTAGAGGCACTGGTACATTTTAATAGGAAGGTCGCTAAAGCATAACTCCCTTCTTGCACTTTGCGTTACACAATCATGCATGCATGGACCGCACTTCTGGCAGGTGTACTGGCGGAACGGGAATGGTCAAAGCCAGCGATGCGGCAATACGGCACAAGGCTTCACGGCTGAAGCGAATCAAGATCAAGCAAAGCAACGTTGTGTCTATCAGTCAGGACCTCCACAACAAGAAGCTCATTTCGGAGTCCGACTGCCGGATCGACGACTACTACATCACACTTCTCATTCCGGTGGAACGCATGATCTGTGTCATTCTGACTGCATCCCCACCTCATCAGTTGCGCTAGTGTGTGGAATGACAAGCATTGGATTTATGCTTGGCTAAAGCTTGTTCAAGGGCTCGCGTGTGATGACAGTCGGGGCCTCGAACGTTTGAGAAGTTGGGCTGACGGCGCTGGCCAGGACGCGCAACGCTGGTTTCGAGAGTCGGTCCCTTTCGCCGTGTTGACATGGGTTACAGGCGATAGTGCGGCTCAGCGTGTCCGCAAGGCTAGAGATCGACGGCGTGACATACGCGGCTGAGGTCAGTGTGCAGAGGTCTGAAGCAATCCCAGCTTGCAACCCAACGGGCCGAGGGGATGGAAGAGCGAAACGACGTCGTTTCAAGCACTTCTTCGAAGGAGCAGCGCTAAGGCAATGCGCGCTGCGCTGTCACTGGCGGGCTTCAGCTGCTCGTAGCACTCATACAGACATGACCGCCGATATCCTGGACGCCATTCCCGCAAGGCATGAATTGGGGCACGGTGCGTCTCTAGGGCAGGTCTGAAAGACGAATATCGCTCACCTTGCCCTGACCATTCTTCTGCTCCCAGCGCGCTCAACAGTGTCAACACCAGGCGAAACCCTCCTCGTCCCGCAGCCAGTCCCCATATCTTGACCCATATTGACGAGCACCCCAGCTTTCGCATCTGACCTCTCTTGATCTGCACCGCCAGACCCTGTGTTCCCCCAGCGTGCGTCGCTCTTGGCAGCCAAGATTGATGCGGCTCTTACAGCAGGCTTGATCCTCTCTCCCGACGTCAGGTGGTACGTAAACAGCCACCCGCAATGCAAGTCTCGACGGCTTTCCGCGTTGGCGGTGCGCGATGCTGGGCATGGTGTTGTCGTGTCGCGCCCCAGCGATCGGCTTTCGCACCTCGCACCTCGCACCCATCCTCGCGCTAAAGCAGCACTGCCCCCATCGCTCCTCTCCACACCCCCGAGGACGACTCTAGTTGCCGCTACCACGCATTAGCTGCCCGCAATGCTGACTGCAAGCCAGCAAATTCCAGTTCCTGACCACCGTCGCTGTGTCGCCCGCCACAGCCCCCCGTTTACCTGAGACGCTTGGTCGCCGCAGCTGCCACCCCTCCCCGGTGCGCCCAACGACGAAGCGGCCGCCAGCTCCCTGTGTCGCACCCAGGCTGCGCGACTGCATCGCCCTGCTTGCCCGGCACGCCCTCGAACCCCTACAGCGCACCGCCCGCTCTGCCCGTTGCGAGTCGGCCGCACCGCCGTCCTCCATACCTCCGTCCCCCCTGCGACACGGTCGAGTTTCCACAAGCCCGTCCTGCGTGTCCGGCTGCAATCGCGCAGGACTCCCGCAGACCCTCCGGCGCAGACGTAGCCTGGCATCTGCTGGCTTGTGCGCGGCTCGTGCCATCTCACATCGGTCACGGGTAGCCGCAGCATGTGCGTGCTGCAAGTAGCATGACGTCCAGCTCCAAGCGCGACTCCGTCTCCTCCAACTCCCCAGCGCCCCCCAGGTCGTTTCTGTCACGACTGAAGTCGCCCCTTTCGTCCAAGTCGCGCAACTTCACCGACTTCTACATTCAGTCCGACGACCCACATCGCCAGTACGTTCCGGGAGACATCATCAGCGGGACGGTCATCATCAAAGTCGTCAAACCCCTGAGGATCACACACTTGGTTGTCTCGCTGCACGGCTATGCCCAGGTGTTCAAGAACCCAAACGCGCCAGGCGATGCGTACAAGAACTACTCGGCAACAGTTGGGTCTGGGAGAGGCAAGAAACAGGGAAGCTATTTCGGCAATGGCTTCGTATCACTTTTTGAGGATGAGGTAGTCCTCTGTGGTGAGGGCAAGTTGGCCGAAGGCGTCTACCATTTCAACTTTGACCTGGAGTTTCCTTCGAAAGGCTTGCCAAGCAGCATTGACGTAAGAATTGATGCACTGATCTGCCCACTAAGGATCCTATCGCTAATCACTGTTCTAGTTCGAACGGGGCACAGTATGCTACATGTTGACCTCGACGTTGACTCGGCCGACTACAATGTCGCCTACCACAACCTGCGATGTCAAAGTCTCTCTCCGCGACGTGATTGACGTTGCACCAATTGCAGAACCCAAACCACGTGTCATATCCTTGGAGCCCATCTCGAGACGGAACCGGACCAAGGCACCGAAGCCACGACCAGAGACTGCAGTGTCAGAAAGCGTTCTGCCCACGCCCGGCGGTAGCACAGAAACACCACGATTAGCTCTACCCAGATCAGAAAACGGGAACGGCACGCCTGAAGACACCATCCACCCCCGCAGCCCATCGCCAAGTGAGACAAGCTTCGCAAGCCAACTGAGCAGCAGTGGTGCTTCAGGCACAGAGTATGGCATCCGTTCTGTCAGCACCGTGACTGATGCTGGCGGGTTCATAGCTGCAAATGGCAACCGAGCCACAGTCAAAGGGAAGACCATCACTGCTACAATCGAGGTTCTCAAGGGTGGGTTTCTCAGCGGCGATCAGATCCCGCTCAGAGTCACCGTCAACCACAACAAGCATGTAAGAAGTTTGAAGGGCATCATTGTTACTCTCTACCGCCAGGCAAGGGTGGACATGCACCCAGCACTACCCGTCGCACCCAACAGTAAAGGCGACAAGATGAAATCAGAAGAGTATTATCCCAAGTCCAGGACCGGACTTGGCGGGCTGTCTCTGTCGTCCGCGGGATCAACTCATACGTTTCGCAAAGACCTTGGCCAGTCGTTTGCACCGCTGTTCGTGGATCCTCGAACGCTCATGGCGGACATCAAGTGCTCTGTCAGAGTGCCGGATGATGTTTTCCCAACCATCTCGAACGTCCCTGGCGCTATGATCTCGTTCAAGTACTACGTCGAGGTTGTTGTAGACATTCAAGGCAAGCTCACTGGCCTGGATCGGATGGTCTCAAACGCTGGCGTGATCACCGTCCCAACATCCACAAACAGCACACCGGGCGGGATGGGTCGTGACGAAGCCGCAAGCAATACCTTTTCAACCTGGGGCGGGACTTTCGTCGACACAGACGGCATTCGAAGAGAGAAGGGCGTCATCTCGTCTCTGTTCGAAGTCATTGTAGGGACAAAAGACAGCGAGCGCAGTGGGAAGCGAAAGCAGACCCAGGCTCCGCCCACTAGTGGCCATAACGGCATCCATGAGATACCTTATCAATCCTACAACGAAGCAAACGCGTACGGCGAACATGACCACTACGACTTTGGGTACGATGAGCATGGCCAGTACTATGGTGACTATGGATACGATCCAGCGTACTACGAGGTTCCCGGATACAGCGACCACGGGGTAAATGGAGGTCAGTCGTACCATGCACCACCAGTACCAGCCGCAGCAGAAGAAGGTCTGTCCGAAAAGGAACAATTACGGAGAGCAGAAGCGTTGCTGCTCCCATCAGCACCCCCTGGCGCCGCTGAAGGTCCCTCAACACCTGGTGGCGCCTCTCAGCCCGGCATACCAGCCTCCGCGCCCGTTCTTCCAGAAGACGATGCAGACACCTCATACCCACCTGAGGCGTCTTCATCCTCAGCGGGGCCTTCTCACCCCCCACCACCCTTCCGTGCAACAACCGAATCATCACTCTCCTACCGCGCGCCCATTCCCCCTTCAACATGCCGCACAACAACCGAACACCTGCCCCAAATGCCCGCCACAGGCTCATCTCAAACAATCACCGCCATCACCCAAACGCCCTCCGCCCGTCCCGCCACGAACAGCACCCCCAACGGCACAGACGACCACACCAAACTCCTCCCGCCCCTGCCCCAGCAATCCCCACCCGCAGCACCAGACTACTTCCCCACCCCCTCGCACGTCCTACCCACAGACGACAAGCAGGAAATGCAACGCCGCCGCCTCGAAATGGAAACCAGCGCCCCTCCCCCCGCAGGCCAGCACGCCCTCGAAGCAGAGCCCTCGCACCCGCCGCCTGTCAACGAGCGTCTCCCGCCCCGTCATCCTCCCGCTTCGGGTCCGGGCCGCTTTCATCCAGGACAGCTTGCGCCGTCCGCGCCGGTGCTGGATGAGGATGATGAGGATTTGGCGGCTGCTATTACGCCCGTGCGGAGTCGGGTTGAGAGAAGGGTGAGTGAGGCGTTGCCAGAGTATCAGCGGTAGGGATGGTGCTAGGCGACTGTGTAGGGGAGTGTGGTAGCGTAGGCGTTTTGGCGTGGTGTGTGCACCTGGTAGTAGCACTGGTGTAATGGGGTTTACAGATTATGATACCTTGGTTTCTAGAGTTCAATCATGGAATTGCTTTGCTTGTTTCGTGTGTGGTTTGTGATCGCGGAGACATGACCTTACCCGCAACATAACCCTCCTCTCCCCCATCTTCCCCCCCACCTCGCAAGTCCAAACCACTCCTCACTCGCTCAGCCCCTCGATCCTCGCATCAACAGCGTCATTCAGCTCTCTTGAGTAGGTATCGTACGTAGTCTTCAGAGAATCCAACTTAGTCGTCATCTGCGCTTCGATCGAGGCTTTTAGCGCGATGAGGTCGGCGAGGCGGGTTAGTTGGGCGGTGTGGGCGGTGGCGCTGTTGGCGTTAGTCGGGATGTCGAGGAGTGGGTTCGGGGCAGGTCAGTGTTGGTCGGGTTGGGAGTAGCTGCTTGGGATGGAATGAGCAGTGACGAGCGACTCACGCTTGTTCTTCGTGTTGGTCGAAGAGCGTAGTGATGTTGGTTTGGACGTCGGTTTTAGTGTTTTTGTATTTCTGTTTTACTTTGTTCTTGGTCACGGTGTGGCGTTTTTTCTGCTGTGCGGTTGTTAGGGTGTTTTGAGGGGGGGGGCTGTGGAGTGTGCGTAGTCGTACGTTGTTGAGGCCGATGATGATCATGCTTTGAACGGCAGTGCTTTGGGAGGGCGAGGTGGAGGTGTCTTCAGCTGAGTCGTTAATACTTGCGGAGTCGGATGTATAGTCATCCTCATCTTTATCCTTAATAACGTGTCTACGAGCGTTTCGGTCTTGATGTGGATGAGGTTGAGCGGCTGTGGACCCTGGTTGCTTAGCAGTGCGTGGAGACATGATGTTGCTGGGTCAGTGGGCGAGTGTTGTTAGTGAGAAGATGAAGAGTGTGTGATCAAACGAATAGCTGGCTCGAATTCGTGAGTTTTGAAAGCTGCACCGCCAGTCTGCTTTGTGGTGTTTAATTGACCATAGAGCAAGAGCAGCAAGGGTCGCTGGTGGCCGGACCCGACATGTGGGGCCTCAAAATTTTAGCGCGGTTTCTACTCCGCCAAAATTTTGGAGGAGGAAAGAGCGCTTCTGCAGCACTCCGAGCGAAACCACCAGCCGTCACCATGGGTCTCGCACAGCAAAAGAAGTACGACACCCTGTAGCGCAATTCATGCTGCGATAGCAATAACACACTTACTGACCATCTCCAGCCGCTCAAAGATCTCCAACGATCCCCAGAACACGCACTGGGCGAACAACACCGAGCGGTTCGGCCACAAGATCCTCGAAAAGCAAGGGTGGAAGACTGGCGACACTCTCGGCGCGAGAGACGCTGCCCACGAAGCGCACTACACGCAAGCGTCGCAATCGCACATCCGTGTGTTCCTCAAGGATGACAACCTGGGCCTGGGCGCAAAGCGGGGCAGCGAACGTGCAGAGAACTTTGGTCTTGCTGGTCTAGAGAGCATCCTCGGACGTCTGAATGGCAGGGAAGAAGAGGTCAAGAAAGAAGAGGCCAGGCGCGAGGAGATCGAGAAGAGGGCGTATGTGTTCCGGAAGTTCGGCTCCATGAACTTTGTCAGTGGCGGCTTTTTGGTTGGCGACAAGCTGGTGCCTCGGGCAGAGGTCAAGTTGGAGGCATCAGAGCCCAAGATCAAAGAGGAGCCCGAGAGTGATAACGAGTCGAGCAAGAAGCGCAAGCGGGATGTGGCTGATGCGTCTGAGGAGGGCTCGAGTGAGCAAAAGCTGAAGCGCAAGAAGAAGAGCATGGACCTGCGCGAGGAGGCCGACAAGCAGGACAAGAAGGTCAAAAAGGACAAGAAAGACAAGAAGGAAAAGAAAGAGAAAAAAGACAAGTCCAGCAAGAAGATTAAGAAAGAGAAGGCATCATCTGACCCAGAACCGATGTCTGACGATGCGCCTACTCCTGCGTCCGATCCGGAGCCGCTCACAGACAAAGCGAGACGAAAAGCAGACAAGAAAGCACGCAAAGAGGAGAAGAAACTCAAAAAGGCTCTCAAGAAAGCTGCAAAGTCGGCCAAGAAGTCAAAGGACAGCGCAGACGATTCGAGCTTGGAGAGCTCCGACGATGACACAACACCGAGCTCCTCGGTGCCGGCGACGGGTACTTCCACCCCCAGCTTCGTGCCACGAGGTGTGCAAACAGCGAGGCACAGGCACATTATGATGAAGAAGCGCGCCAGCATGGATCCCCAGGCTCTGAAGGAGGTACGTGAAAGTGCTCGAGTTGAGGCTTGGGTTCGTACTAATGTGTGCATTCAGATTTTCATGATCAAGACGCCGGTAGCGTAGACGGCTGGTTTTTGTCATTTTGTGGGCATAGCGAGGCGTTTTGGGTTTGTTTTTGGTGGACATTAGGTGTCGTTTATTGTCACATAGCGAAGAACGCATCATCGAGGCATATTTTTATGTATGCTATCTGGACCTTTGCAGTTACGTCTTGTCAAGGATTCTCAAAAGACTCACTCTCGAAGGCAGGTGGTCCTGCAGAATCGTGACACGAGGCGTGAGATAATTGCGTTGCAAGTAAGGCTGTGTCCTCCGGTGTCCTCCGCGAGAAGCTCTGCATGTGCATCAAGAGACGGTTGGAAGAAAGGAATGAGATATCAAAAAAGATGTGCTTGGTGGTTTAGCGCAGTTCGGACTACCGGCCGATCAGGGTTCCTGATATTTTCAGGGAGGCGAGTAAGAGATGTGGTACTCGTTGGTAGGCTCCACTTCTACGGAGTGTTGTGGTTTCAGCGTCTGGTACGAGGTCGTCAAGTCGACGGTAATGAAGGGCTTTCTCGAGCAGGACGTGCAGAGAGAGGCTCGGGCTGTATGACCACCGACGCAGTAGTGGGGTGCTGACCAACTGCTTCTTAGAGCCATGATGGTAGTCGATTTATGCCGCAATGCCCATCTTTGATGGATGTAGTTGGTCTTTACCGTGATGATCCTGGCCGCGATGGTGTTGCATCTACAGCGCCGATTCGACGACACGTATCATACAACATTGGCTCCAACACCGAACATTGAAATAATCTTGCAGATAATATGTCTGGGCATACAGACTGGCCCCCAAAAGTAAGGTCGCCACCCATGTTGAATAGTCGGGGTACCTTGGCAAGCGCCGGTGGACGAGCAAAGGTTCGAAAACGCAGGTTGACTGCTACTTTTTGCAGCTACAGCCCCGAAAGCTTCCCATCGACTGCGATCGGCTCAGATGATGGTTGTCCGAGGAAATGGTGCCCCGGACTTGCTTCTCCAGCCTCTTGGCATGCTTGGCACGATTCGTCCCTCCAGTCCTTGGTTAAAAGAAAATGCTCATCCGTTCGAAAAGTCTCCCATCGCACGTCTACAGCTTCTCGCACGAAGGAGTCAATCTCCGGCACGCCTTGCTGATGTTTTACAGCGGATAAAGCGGCAATAGCGCGGATATTGTTGCTTACGTCTGTATTGATGTTGCCTTAACACAGCTAAGTGTACATGTTCAGAACTAAGCTTTATCCTCCTTCGGCTCAGTGGCAAGCGTCGCACTGCGCTGAGATACAAAATGTAAAAGTAGGAATCATTGCTTGTCTTTTGCGTGCTTCCTGAACGCCGCCGTGACAAGAGTCGTCGTGACTTTCAACAATTTGAGACCGTTCCTCGTGCTCCAGTCGATACGCTATGAGAGATCTTGAATAGCCCCTCGTAACGCTGTCGAGCTGAAAACAACACCGAGCTGAACCGTATCCCAGAGTGGAATACACAGCCAGCTGAGAGACCTATGAAAGCAGCAAGTGACGGCAATTTTGGACCGAATGAGTGAGAGGCTCCACAGTGATACGTCTCAGAATCCGAATAGCCGCAAAGCTCCAAACTTAGTGAATCGTCTGAGAAGACAGCCAGAGATCTTCTTAAAAATCATTGCGATGCCCCATCCTCGTAATCTCGAGTAATGGCTTGCCCAAACAAATGGCGTAAATATGCAAGTCGCTGAGAGTCGCTAGTGAATGCGGTTCGTACATCTTCGTCATAGTGTTGTGAGCAGATCTGCTTCGTACATGGTTCTATCCAAGCCTCAGCGAGTGCACTGTGTGATCGGAGATAACAGCATTCGACATACCGCAGTTTGATTTATTGGGTAAATCTGGACTGCTTAGTCCATGTAGAAGTCACCCTTGAGGATCCGCTCCTGCATTGCATCAGGCTGCTTGGGTTGTTTCGGCATCTCCCGGACGGGAGGTTCCATAATGGCGACGCTCTTCGCACGTTGGTGAGATGGAATGCTCATTGGAGGAGGAGGGCCCGAGATGGAGCCGCGCTCGGCACGGGAGCGGAGATTCTCCGCGAAGTTGTATCCTTCGCCTGTGGACGACCATGTCAGCGAGTGATCATACTCGGGATAGTCTTCGACGCTTTCTGCAATTGTGGGCCAAAGAGAAGATATGGATATAGAACGCCTCGAGGAACGACCAGGAGGTGAAGAAGAGTGCAGGAAGGGTGCTGAAGTGGGCAAAGAATTCGACAATGAAGACAGACCTCGTCCTCGACCACCAGTCGGGGGAGAGGCTTTGTGGGTGGAAGGTCTACCATTTGGGTTTCCAACACTACCGCTGCCCTGCCTAACATCCCGTAGTGCTCGTGCACCAAAGCTAAGTCGTCGCGCGAAGGGTGTGGCCGGATTGCTGCCAGGGGCAGATGCCGTTGGGGCGTAGTCGTCTTCGAATGGGCTCTCGTCTACTGAGCCTGAGTTGACGCTGGAGAGACTCTCGGTTCGTGTGCGAGGGTTGCTGAGGAAGGGTGATGTCTGACCAGGTGATGCCGACAGGCCAATAGTTGTGAGTGAGAGCCGCCGTTGCTGTGCGTTGACGGCTGCTGTGGTGATGGGGCCGGACATTCCAGGTCGGGCCTGCTGTCCAGAATAGCTGCCTGATCGGCCGAACAGGTCTTGGAATGTCTGTCCCGTGATCGAAGCGCGTCGGCGGCCAGTGGGCCCTGGCGATGGGTGTGGTGGAGAGTTGCTACCGGAAGACATGATGTCGGCGGGATACTCGGAATGCTGGGTATACCAGCTGCTCTTCGTTTTGGGTGTGGTGGCTTTGGAATCAATGGTGTGTGCTGAGCAGATTGTGTGGTTGACGTTGTCAGGAGAAGCAGGGGAGGGCGAGAAGGTGGTAGATATCGGCGGTCGGACTCAGGGTCCTCGCACGGACAGCAAGTGCAGTACGTCAGCGGGGTCGGATGGCGTGATGAGAGCGCCGTCTCAGGGAAAGGGTCGATGGCTACAGCGTGGTGTGACAAGTGACTGATAGTGGAGAATGAGGAGGTCCGTGGAGACTGAAGCAAGGACGAGTGATGGAAGGGGTCGTAATATAACAGCCGCAGTGATGGGTATAGAACTCAAGACGGGGGGATCCACTGGAAATGGCACTAGCCACGTTATGGGCAAAGCGTGCTTTCCCCGCAATCCGACCTGGAAGGAACAAAGTGCCCTATGTGGATAGCATCATCGTCGTGGGCGAATCAAACGCGTGTCAGCCCAAGACCAGCCGCCGCTCCCCGCGCGACGGGCAGCTCGACCAACCTTCCTGTGCCAGCTTGACGCACCATGATCGTCGTAGAGCCCTCCGTCTCAGCTCAAGCCTTGATGCTAATGGCTTGGATGCATATTTGGTGCCTCGCGTATCCACTCACATGCAAACCGACCAGGGTACTTGGGCACAAGACAGGTATGGCTATGAATACCTTATCCGCTATCACATCCTACTCGCGAGAGACTTGTGCTCTTGATGTTTGAGGGAGCAACGCCCGCTACATGTATGTGTCTGACGAAGCGAAGAAGCCACCGTGACATTTCTGTGACATGATCCCCGAAGCCCGCGGATCTATTCTACGAAGGCATCGACATTGCGGGGCTTGCTAACAGCAAGTGCAATATGTTCGTAAACGCAATGAGAGATAGTGCTCCGCAGGTCTGGATGCGCATTACGCCGGACGAACTGCTTTTGGCCTCACCGCTGGAATGAGAGCATCTGGACGGATGAATGATGTGAATGGCTGTGAGTGTCGTTGATCCACTCTCTCGGGGAGCAAGAGGCACATCGCGTCGCGCATTTAGCGGCAACTGCAGCCGGCCCTTTACACAGACGAATGGCCGAGTTGTTGTTCGACGTGTATCAGTGACCATGCTGATTGGCTGCATTGACTCTCAGTAGATGATCGGCGCCCCGACATTCAATCCAACGTTTCTCTGCGATGCTGTTCTTATCTCGTCGGTCGACAGAGAATGAAAAGTAAACATCGACCTCCGGCCCGAAGTGCTTCGGCTCCGCTGTTGTGTTCTACAATACATGGATCAATGCACGGCTGTGTCGCCGTCGGCAGCGTCCCAGAACCCCGGAACTTTATAGAATACATCTTGGCAACCCCTACCAGGGATGCGGGGGGAGCAATATCACCTGAACGTCTTACGACTCGCGAATACTGCATGCTGTCACCGGGATCCTGCGATTTGAGCGGGTCGTAGCCGCATGCGGCATGATATAAGGCTTATGGAGGTCCACCACGGAGCTCTTCACGGAAGCATGCGACGTCGGTCGTGTGAGCAGCGAAACAGAAACTAGTTTGTGTAACGTATATACAAGTGAATGTAAGAAGTGAAGAATGAACAAGACTGCAATCAGGTCTGTCAAAGTGTGGCCTCGAGAAGTAAAGTGGGTCGAAAGAAGCGGTGAGGCAAAAGTATAAACATAGCACCAAATATGCTGAAGCATGATCAGGGATAGTAAGAAGAGTAGACAAGAGTATCGAAGAGAGTCTAGAAGGAGGAATCGAAAACAGTAGTCTAGGTACACAAGGAAAGTGTAGAGCAAAACTTGCTCTCGAAAGTACCGCAAAATCGCAATAGAGAAGGAACGAGAAGTCAAACAGGGTGGAAAAAGACAAATCGCTGGAGACGCCGAACGCTTAAGAGAAAAATAACCGAAGAATACCTTACGTGTGCTGATCGTTGAAGACCAATAAAAGCGTCAATGACAACGCGACAAGGATGGTGAGAAGCGGTTCATGAGGCTGGTCTCTTGACTTGACCACCACGGAGCTCTGAAGCAGCTCTCTTGCGGTTATCATGAATGACCTGACGGAACGTGTTCAGATAGTCGACAGGTGCACTGTATTGGATCAACTTATCCTCAATGCCCTGTAGCGCCGCCCAGTGGTTGCGAATCAGATCTTCATGCGGCAGCAGATGAAGTGCGTTCAGCACAAAGGGAGTAGTAGTGGCTGGGTTGCCGATGAGAGCGTAATATAGGTTATTTTCGCTGGGACTCTCTGGACGCATACCCCAAGTGATGCTCTCGTAAGCATCAATGTTGCGATCCGTGACCATATCAAGTATTTGTACAAGGGCTGCAGCTGATCGGATAGCGATGCTCTTAAAATCTGGGTCGTCTTCATCTTGTTGTTCGACAAAGCTCCCGATAGCTTTCACCAGACGGACGAGCTTCTTGGCTGTGGTGGGTAAGTCGAACCGTAGCGCATCGACAGAGGCATCAGTGGGACCATGCTCGATATACTCATCCAGAGCGTTGAATGTCTGAGCGATGCGGCTCTCGATCTTCTCGAAGAAGACACGGCTCTGGAAATTCGGGTCGATGATGTCTCGCATCTGTAGAAGCAGTCCAGGATCCTTCGTTACATAATCGGTGAACAACTTCGCGAGCTCTTGATATTTCTTCGAGCGTTCAGATGTGAGAGGCGATTCTGGACAACGAAAATCTTCTGGAAGCGCTTCTTGAGGCTCAAAGACTGACAGCATATCGAGGACTGTCTCCTTGATATCGTCCTCGTCTTCGGGCACGTCCTCATCCTCGTAGATCCATTCGAGATCACCTGCGATATCTTCGAGGCCTTTCTCGTGTAGCACATCTGCCGGTTTCACATGTTGGAAAGTTGATCCATCTGTCGAAAGGTGCAGTGGCTGATCTTTGACGATGTCTGGGACGGTGGAAATAACGTGATCACCGACCCAGTAGATATGCTGACGAGTTGTTAGCCTGGTTCCATCAGATCCAGGGGCGGGTAAACATACCTTACAGGCAACACCGTTCTCGTTGGCGCCGCAAGAGCATTGAGGTCTGTGCAATTTCCCGCCCATGGCGACTTGAACATCATCATTGATAAAGAAGTGTTGTGTCTGAATCTCCGGATCTTCATCGTCGACATAGGTGGTACAATACTTCATGCGAATGCCATTATCTTGGAGACCTCGCTTGACTCTACAGCGATGATTGGCATCAAATGACGAAACGTTGTAGCTGAGGTTGTTCGTAGATATGACGAGAGAGGGGGTAGGTGACACTGGCGAGACTGGTTCCACGGAAGGCAAAGGAGAATCCTGATCGAGTTGTTGGGGTGTTGCTCCCCTCTGCGATGCCTTGGCGGCTCCAGCTCGAGTAGTCACCATGGCCTCCTCGAGAGAAAGCTGTGAGAATTGCTCCACTGACATGAAGACCGAACAAGCTGCGATGCTACATCTTGCTTCAAGTGCACCGAGAAGATATATATCGATCATCCTCGCGTGTCCTGCGCCTCCAAGCTAACAAATTCTCCGAGTAAGGTGTGTAGGCTGTCCATTTTGTCATGGGCGCTTAAGGAGTTGGCCTTCCGTGCCGTTGAGCGTTGAGGCGTGTGGATCGGTTGTGGCTGTCCAACGTGAAATTTGTGAGGGAGTATGACACTTCGGAACGCCGCAAGGCTGCATGACCAACTGCAAGCGGACATAGACCTATGAGAAGGCCAATGGCTGGAGTGCCGGGTATCTTCCTGTTCCTGAGCTGCGTCGCTCTTGCCGTCAGCAACATCGTGTTCCTGACGCACAGGTTGTGGGAATGTGACTTCAGATAATTTGCTGCCATTTACACACCAATCAGCGAAGACGGTGCATCACCTCTAAGCCCAGCTACCCACATGGGGCGTTATTTGGGGCCGATTAGGATCACCAATTTCCCTAATAGAGGCAATTATAGTCCTTTGCCGCCGTCCCCTGGTCGTGGCTATACCGCTAATATGCTCTGTTTAGCCATTGCGGGGAGAGGTTCGTGCGTGTTCCTGCAATGCAGGCATTTCACATCACAGCAGCCGCAAGTAGGCTCGTGATCAACGCCGCGCATCTCGGGATAGAGGCGCGTAGGCGCCGTCGTTACATGCATTGGAGTCTCGGAGCCGGACATGACTGCGGCTGTGGAGTTGAGTTGTTATGTGCGATGGTCGATGTTGGAGCGAAGACGCTCAGGGCAGCGGAGAGCTTGGTCCGCTCAGCCTTCTGGGCTGTTTGTGAGAGGCCTCACGAACCCTGCACCTACCAGTTGTTCCACTCTGAGCCACAGTCTCTCCAAAAATTGCGAGGCTGACTAGCTATAAGGATCGGTTACCTTTGGTATAAGCTTTTGATATTCTGGGATATGTTGTGTTGTGTCAGCTGAAGTCACCACCGTCATCGCTGAGAATGCCTTGGGCCATTTTTTGGTGGCCAAGATGAGCAGCCATTTCCTGCTTCAGCCCCAAATCAAGGCTGAGGCGGCACAGAAGTCAAGCAAGAACATAATGCACTAGGCTAAGTCTCAGGTCGCTTGTTTGGACACCTTGTGCATGGCGTAGCGTGATGGTGCGTCTAAATCCGACTGTTACACCACAATCTGGCCTGGAAAGCGCGCAACATCGCAACGCGGCAGAACGTGCCTCTCCACTACACCTGCAGAAAACCCGAAGCCCCAGGCATCTGGGAACACTGAGCCAGTAGTTCGGGGTTGGACAGGGTAGAATCACTCATGTAGGTCGTTGAACGATTGGCATTAGCCACTTAGAGAAAGGATATAGCCGCCGAACAGAAAGAAGGCACAGAAACAAGCGGGCATCAAGCCTTAAACATACAAGCGGCCTACTGCAGCTCTGCGGCTGTGTTCGAAGAGCTTTATGGTCGCCAGATCCCTCGGCTGCAAGAATCGAACATGGGTAGTGTACATGGTGTGCGGCAGTGTAGTAGAGATATTTCGTGAAGGTTGCCGATAATAGCCCTAATTCAAGGTCCAAATCGTTCAGTAATCCGTTGAGGGAATCTTCCAAACGGCCCCCATGCTGCATGGCCTAGAGCAAAGCGATCGGAGAGGCGGAGCCCGACTCTAAGGTCATGTCAGTGACCGTACATCGAGGGAAAGCAGACACTCACACTGGGAGCTCACCTGCTGCTCCCTCCTGCTCGCATGGCATAGACAGAGTTCTCTCGCGAGCTTTGCTGAGAGCTGCGCTCCTTCTCTTGCCCTGTTGCCACAATATGCCTGAACGATATCCCTCCCCAAGGAAGGCCCGAGAGGTTGTGGTGATCTTCCAGCTGTGATACTTCAGGAGATGTGTATGAGTTTGCTGCCTTTCGCTGGTTCTCTACCTCGCGTTCTGCGTCCTCTCGCTGTTCTCTCGCTTTGGCCCCTGAAGTATGTCAATATACCGTTCAAAACCTGACCGTCAAAATACTTACTGAATCTCTGCTGAGCCAGCTTGTTCTGAATCTTCCGTCGCTCTACGGGATTGACTACATCTGACCATTCCGGAGACCTTGTGTCTGATGAAGATGTGCCGGAAGACCAAGGCCTGCCCGTTGACGAGTGAGATTGCTGTGCTTCTCCACCCTGTGTGTACGTCATGCTCCCAAATGAATACCGGCTTCAAGCCTGTATGGATTACCGCAGGCTGAGACAATACACCTCGGATCAATTCAGACAAGGAAGACGTAGATGTTGCTATCGCAACGAGTCGTGTTTGGCGTTCGTGGTTCGATAAGGCGTATATGGAAATGGAGGCGCAACATCGAAGTGCGTCTCATTTCTTGGTTATTGCTGTCGAGTCAAACAAAATATCGCAAGACAGTCCTGATATATGACAGTTGTCAGACAGCGTAGCCTGCTGGAGGGCTGTGAGAAGTTGCAGGTGAATGTCGGAGCTGTCAAGTGGTTGAAAATAGGCACGCACGTATGTCCTGAGAAGGGTAAGAGGTCGAGGTCGAATAGCAGAATGTTATGTATGCTTTGAAACATAGCTTCAAGCTCAGCCATCATAGAAGAGTGAAAGACTGGTGCCGGACGTTGAACGAAAACGGGATTGATGTCCTGGCTTAGTCCTTAGCAAAGTATGGATGCACCGCAGCGGGCCTGGTCATTGGTATTCATGTCGATCCCACGCCGAGAGACTAAGTCACGAAAGGATCATGGCGTATGAGCCACCCTAGGCTCCGGTGCATGGCCTTCAGCCTCTTGCGATGACATTCCCATGATCTGACTCTGACGAACGCAAAGTGCAGGGAGCCTTGTTAGTCGGCCCTCCCGTGATGTGGAGAATGGGCCGCACCTATGACGTTGCTCGGATCGTTGGTGCTGACCGGCAAGGATGACGAGTTCAGTCGATGCCTCCGCGCCCCTGCAGGAAGACCTTCCAGTCACTGTGAAACGTGAGTAACATATCTAACATTGATCGCTCATTGGTGTGGCTGTAATAGAGGTAACGCCATGCGGAACCCGGTGAGTGAGATCGAAGGCTCCCGAGGAGGTACCTGCATGGGTCGCTACCATGGCACTGGCATAGTCGTCGGTAAGGCCGGTAACAGCCTTATCGCAGGGCTGAGGCACCGATTTCGATGCCAATCAGTACCTCAAACCTAGTGCGAGCCTTGGACAACCGTTTGACCTAGCCCAGAGCAGCGGAGACGGCGCTTCAGCCACCGGTTCGGATTACCGTGGTGTAGAGCGTCGTCCTAGTCTTACTTGATGAGCTGAAGCTAACTCGCACAACGGCTGATTGAGCGCGAGTGACTCAAAAGAGTAGAATAACTACTCAGGCCTTTCGATATCACTTCAAGTTTGCCCCTCGTTCTTGTTAGAGGAGCGGCTGCTCAATAGATGATCTACGTAACAACAGACCATGTGAGCGCAATTGATGCGCGGAATGGGCATAGTACGCAGAATTCCTGGCCCTTGGCCGAAGCGCGATTAGCAGGACAATGCAAGAGCGGAGATGGCTCCTGGTTCCCGGCGAAGGATCGAAAATAGTCTGTCATGTTGCGGTACAATGATGAGAAGGAGGGTGCAGAAGATGCAAGTGAGGAAGAGGCGGTCGGGGACGGCGGCAATTTCTCGATTGGGATACTGGTTGATCGAACTTGGCCGGATCTGACCAATCGGATTGATGGGCCCGTACAACAAGGTGCTGATTGCCGTCGGCGACACCGCCTCATCGACATTTCCATTCTCATCATTGTTGGCAAGGGGCCCACTGGATGCCTGAAGATCTTCAGCAGAGTCGTATTTCCTTCCTAAGGCATGCGTGTTCTGGCTAATGTGGGGATGAGCCCATGATCCCTTCGCAATCCACTACGTCAAACGTGCAATCACGGGGTTCGCATTTGTAGCCATATGTAGCTCATAGTCAAGGCGTTCATGCCATCATCACTACAGCAATATGAAGCCAGCCATCCAAGTACGCAGACGCGCGCACTAGGTCTTCGATACTAGCGCCCAGAGGCAGGACTGCACCATGCAATACGGCCTGTGCCAGAAGTGGACTGCGTCTGCTAGGAAACAACGTCGGAAGGATTTGATTCAAAGCCGTGCCGATAGTTTGGGGCTGTCCTAATATACAGTCAGCTTTACCGGTTGTTGCTTCTTAACCGTATTGCAGACTCACGAGAAGAGAGGTTTGGAGTCACCAGGCTTTGCACTACTCTTAGGCTTCCTGGACTGGCTTCTTTCTGCTCGCTGCCATTGGCCGCATGCGGGAGATATATCCGTACGGGCAGATGTCGCAATGCAGCACCTTGTGGGTTTAGTAGCTTCTGGTTGATCGGGTTATAGAGTGAAAAGTCATGCTGCTTCACTGCATCCCAGAGCTGTGTGCTGTCCTTCTCGCTCAAGAACATGACTGTCTTTCCTGTCCCAGTTCGTAAATAGTCGGCTTCCTTGACGCTGTTCCTGAACAAGTCATGCATGACTTTGTCCTCGGTATCGAGCCGGACAAGTTGGTCTAGAGGGTATCCAGAAAAATGCACAGTCAGCCGCCATGGTAGGCGGCGGTGCTCTTCTTCTGCAATGTCAGCCTTGTGAGCTGGTGAGGATGGGTCTGGTGGATATGCTGGCTCTGCACCAGAATAAAGATCATACAAGAGGCCAAGAGGATAATGCCACTTCAAAGGCACGCCTTCGTAGGAAAGCCACAAATCCGTCGATGATACATCTGGATAGATCAAGTTTGGCGAGAAGAAGTCGTGAAGCTTGTGAGTGAGTAGGCCAAGATACGAGAGCCTTGGAAATTGGATCTGTATACTGTCAGTCTGGCTTCAACTTAGTGATGAAGTTCATACCATGTACGGATCAGACTCATCGTACGTCCGGCAGTCTCCATTGTGCAGCCGCACCTCTAGAGGAATACTTCCGTTCCAAACACTCTCACGAAGCCTACTCGTAACGTCCCGGGAACTCATCAAAGACTATGTAAGGCTTGTAAGGTAGACTAGGGTGTTTGTGGGGTAGGCGGCGTTTCCGGGTAGCGCGGGGTGCTGTACGAAGTAGGACAGATGCAAGGGCCTCGGCCCCAATCAGGGAGAAGCAAAAGTAAGCTTGCGCGTCTCTAATCCTCACGCGTTTCTGCAACAATCAGCAACTCCGCCATGTGACATCCTGCAAGGCTGTTGTCCCTTTTCGTTTTACACCCGATACGGCTAATGGCGATGTACGCACATAAATGGGTGATCTCCTCCTCTTCCCTCAACCGCGCACCATGAGCTCCAAAATCAGTCGCAAACGATCGCGCCTGACACTTGACTCGAGCGACGATGAAGACGAGGTACTGCGACAACCTTCGCCAGCATCCTCGTCACTCAGTGATACGTTGAAGAGATCGAAAACTCAGTGCGAGCTCGACGAACTGGACATCATCGAGCCAGAAGGTGCATGGACCGTCGACATAGGCGCCATTCTCGCTCGGCCTACGCTTGCCACACCACCTGGTAGCGGACTAGTGCCTCACAACAATTGGCAACGATACAAGAAAGGAGGATCTATTACAGTACTCTGTGTGCAGGGCAACATGCAGCTGCACTACAATCTGCTATGGTAGGCTTGATCTGTCAATGCAACGATGACCTGCACCTAACAGATATAGCTCTGCTTTGGACGATTTGTATAGCCTTTCACCCTCGCTACAAGCTGTCATCCTTTGCCACGATCCTTCTACCCACAAGCCGTCCACAACTGCGCCGTTTTCGTTACCCCTGATCTCGGCCGTCGATCCGCCGAACAACCACTTCGTACGCCTAGGTTTACTTCACCCTCTCGGAGGGGGAAAGTTTCCGCTCGATGCGCTCGCAGTGGTCGACAGAAAGGGTCGTAGACGACTCATACTGCCTTTCGGTTGGGGCGCCGGCAAACATGTAGACACGGCTGCGGGCAAGAGCATACAGAATAAGATGATGATGTTGCTGAAGCACTGCATCGAGACACTGGAGAAGGAAATATGATATCCACCACCACACACGCATAGTGGCATTGGCAGCAAAGATGTAAACATTTGGACGAGAACAATGATACCCCATACGCCAGGATGCGGCGATGCACAAAGTAAACGTAGCGGACACCGTGAAAGATCACCATCGGCGTAGCGCAGCAATGAAGATATACTTGTCATTCATTGACTATCATCATCATCGTAATGTCATGATCATGAAGGCTGCTCCATGTCATAGTATCGGCCAATCCTGAGACTTGTGCTTTAACCAAACCTGGTCTCCTTGTCCTTGATGGGTATATCAGAGCCGGTGGCCGACTTGTACTGTCCTCGAATGAAATCGGAGATCTGCTCGTCCTTGGCCTGCTCCACGGCGGACTGTCTCTACATTAGCACTGACAATTTCTTCTTTGATGTGACGACATACCTCGTTATCCTGGGGTCCCTGTCCCAAAAACTTCTCCTGCACATAGTCGACGCCTGGAAAATGTAAGTAATACAACGGCTGTAGCGTGTGCAATGTGAGCTCACCCTTGTCGAGATAGTCCTCGTTCTTCTCACTCTCGCGACCGCCACCAGCAGCGCTGTTCAGCTTGTCGCCAATGCCGCCGAGGAAGCCGCCGCTGCTCTGCTGCTGGCTGCCAGAAGAGCCAGTGGACTGGTCGTTGGAGGTCTGGCCCTGGCTCTGGCTGTTGCCGCCGCCGGTTACTTTGTTGACGAAATCCATTGTTGATATTGTGTTGTGTTTGGTAGGGTTTGGGTAATGGTAGGAGTAGAGGTGTTGATAGTGTCTCCGTAGGTCTTGCGGATAAATGCAGGTTTTATACGTTATCAAGCTGCTGCAGAGCTGAAGCTTGGTACCACTAGAAGGCTGTGTAGGGGAGCAAACAGGATCTAGCAGCCTTGGTATCGGACTACCGGTAGTGCAAATGATGCGCAGCGGCACAATGCGTACCTGACGTGCTCCTCTCCGTGGGAGCAGGACCTACGTCATTCGCGTTGGACCCCTGCCATGCCTCGCTCGGTGACCCCGCATTAGAGTGGAAAACGCAGTCGTGACCGACGCGTACCAAACAACTCACTTCGGAGCCCCCGATAGATCTACAAGGGGCAGTACAAGGCTCGCAACAACTGTATCTTGGTCAGTAGGGGTTCGATTGCTTATCACCACGGTCATTGGGCGTCATGATACCTGTTACCATCGTCACTGGCTTTCTAGGGTCGGGAAAGACGAGTAAGTCCTGAATAATTCAACAAATGTTGGTACATTGTCAATCTCCACCATGTCAGCTCACACATTATAGCCCTGATCCTGAACCTTATACGTCAATTGCCCAAGGACTACAAGCTCGCGCTCCTTAAGAACGAATTTGGCGATGTGGCTGTCGACTCGCAACTTGCATCCGCACAGGCCATTTCCGGTGTCCAAGAGCTGCTCAACGGCTGCATATGCTGCAATCTCGTAGGCCAGCTCTCCGACGCTCTGGAGCAGCTCTCCACCGATGTCCAGCCTGACCGCATAGTCATCGAGACCTCCGGGTCTGCGTTCCCGGCCACCCTCGCGATGGAAGTCAACCGCCTCAGCCGAGAGACGAACAAATACGTCCTTGACGGCGTGATGAGCGTCATTGATGTTGAGAACTGGAAGGGCTATGAAGATACAAGCTACACCGCGAAGATCCAAGCGCGATACACCGACCTCATTGTGCTGAATAAGTGGGAGTTGGTAGATGAGCGAAGGCTGGAGGATGTCGAAGACAGGATCCTAGATCTAGAGGTAGATCCACCGATACCGCGTCACAAAAGCAGCAAAGGCTGGGTAGATAAAAATGTCGTTTTCGGGCTGGATGCGAAGCTCGCGGGAGCCGTGGAGCAGCCCAACGAGAACGGGCACGCACATGAGCACAAACATGATCATTCGAGCGAGGTCGAAGTTCTCAGCATTACATTGGCGAGCAAAGCCGGTAATGGCAGCGTCGATACGGAGAAGCTCGCAAAGCTGCTTGAAGGCCCTACGAAAGACGAGGTCTACCGCATCAAGGGCGTGATGCACGCGTCCACGCCGCCGCAATCTTCGGATAAGGATATCAGCACATCAGCACCAGAGAGTGGGAGGGGGCGTTACATCCTGAACTGGGCGTTCGGGCGGTGGACATTCACGCATGTGCCCGAAGCGGCAGCTTCGACAGAGACTAGGGAGCCCGAGCTCCGCTTGACTGTTGTGACGGCAAGGTACGAGTCGAACAAGTGGAAGAAGTGGATCGAGTCGAGTGGACTCGTTGCACTGCAAGATGGATTGGAGGGCAACCTGACAGTAGAGAAGAAAGCATAGAATATATCCCGACTTCGAAGAGATTTTGAATATAACTCTTCCTTTTCTCTACTCTAATGCAGTATCAGACCAATCTCATGGATATTTGTTTCCCGTCGAATTTTTAGCCGTGGCACTATGCGAATACCAGTCAAGCAGAGTTCATTACAGCTCAACTGGTGCGGACCTTCCCTTCTCGGGGTTCATTCATTCCGGCGCAGATGGAGTTGACCCGTTAACAAGAATATCGATCTCGTCTCGCAGCATTGATCGAATGTGTCTGTTCCAATGGTGCGGCCTTGCACCGCTGCCGTCAGGGCTCCGCGGCCGTTTGTTGAAACGAACAACACGCCCTTCCAGGCCGATGATTGCAACTTCACACACAACGCGCAACAGGGCGTGCAGTCTTCTAGAACAGGAAGCTGTATGTAAACATTGCGTTTTTATGGCTGGTGAGCTCCCTTCAGTGATCTGTGCTTCCGAACTTAGGCTGCAATGCGATAAATAGGGCGTAGAAGGCCTGATCCTTCAGGCTTGTGCACTCGACTACAAAGCTAGCTCAGCATCGCAAGAAGACAAGAAGTCATACACTCAGAACCGCCGTTTTCGATTGCAGCAAACTCCCATTGGAGAACTTATCCCGAACATGGAGCCCATCCTAATCACTCCCCGCCTCAAGCTTACGCTCGTAACCCGCGCCGAACGAGACAGCGAGGAATTGAAATGGATGCACGAGTTGCGCAGCGACAGACAAGCAACATTCTGGAGCATCCGACCCCCAAGCAACACCATCGAGGACACCGAGAAAGTAATAAGCGCCTTCCTCCCTTCCACGCCAGACCCCGCTCCTTCAACCACCACCATCGACCCACCGCGATCCACCTCGCAGGGCGCAGAACAAACATACAGAATCGTCTACGCAGTCCACGAAACAGTCCCAGACGACCCACCCCGTTTCATCGGCCAAATCTCAATCCTCTCCGTGTCCGAGCACAACCTCCCCCTGCCCGCTGACCTCGTCATCCCCAAACCTCAGGAATCCACGACTCTCGTAACAGAACTTGGGTACTCCTTCCTACCCTCCTCATGGGGCCGCGGATACGCAACCGAGTCCCTCTCCGCCGTGCTCGACGCAGTTAGATCGCCTGCGAACAGCGCTTTCTGGGCGCCGTGGGATGCGGTCTGGATGCGTGTTATTGTGAATGGAAGAAACCCGGCGAGTGTGAAAGTTATGCGGAAATTCGCGGACAAGGGCGTGGTAGAGAAGGGTGTGTATATGTGGAAGGGTGAGAAGATCTTTATCGGAGGGGAGTGGAGGACGGAAGATGATTTGTATATCTTTGGAGCGTGGTTGCGGAAATGATGGGAATTCGGTACTGCGTATAGATTAGGTTCATGGTGCGAACTTGAGCTTTGATCGGCTGAGTCTGTGCGAGGAGTTTGGAGCAGATTGGTTGGAGCAGATTGGTTGGAGCAGAAGGGAGAAATGGACATGGATGCAGAGAATCTGAGATATGTGAAGAATGCAATGATCATGGTATCTATGGGGATAATCTGCATACAGTAGCATACAACATACGCCACCAGCAAAAGTCTAAGAACAGAAAAGAACACGAAGAACTCAGTCAGGCCCCAACGCCGATGCTGTAAAGACTAGGCCGTAGCGGTCGTAAAGTCGTGAAATGAGAAACTAAGGCGGTGCGAGATCGAACTACTCCTCTGAAATACAATTCTCACACTTCCAACAGCAACAGTCTAGCAACCAGTCTGTCAAAGAAAAAGCTCATGTCCTCATCATCGAAAGCATTCTGGCTTGTCTTGCCATGAAGGTACGTCTCAACGTCAGGCTTCGCGACGGCCTCACGAACACTCTTTACAAACTGATCGGCCTGTGTAGCTCTTCCAGCAAAGCTGTTCAGGTCGCCTTTCCAGTCGGGACGGAGCCGGGTGTGGCATGCCGAGAAGCATGCCTTGTAGGAGCCCAACATAGACTCAACAGCGCTCTCGTCAGCGTCTAGTCCTTCTGTTGGACTAGCTGGGCGGTCCTCGTCGTATGCATGGTGGTAGGGGAGTTTTGCAGCGTGGTAGTGGATCGATTCGACGGTCATCAGGACGACGGTGAGTATTGCTAAAGCGAGAGGCCAGTGCTCGCCGTTGCGGCTCGACAGGATCCTGTCAAGGGCTGACAGCACGTCCTTCATCAATTTCTCGGCCAACAGAGGCATGACACGGCCAAACTGAGAGCGTATAAGACATGGCGATGGCCTGTAATGGTCTGCGAGTCCCAGCGTTGAGCTTACAAGCTGCTTCAGGGAATCGCTCTCTGACTGCTTGGGAAGGATGATATCACCGCCGACATGAACAAGCACTAGCAACTTCAGTGCTTGCAGCAGAACTCGTGCTGATTCAGAATCCTGTGGTAAAGACCGGAAAAATACATAGATCTTGTGGAGGATTCGGAGAGGCGAGCAGTACGGTGGAAAAGCCTTGAACTCTGACATGACAAGATGCTTCAAATGATCGTTGAGGTTCTGCGCGAGGCTGGCGGTCGTGCAGTCGGTGAGAATAGCTGGAAGAACAGGTTGTGTGTGAGTTGCTGGTACGGTCGACGAGGGGGGCCATGCATAGACCAGGTGCTCATGTACCACCGGCTGGTTGTTGCTTGTTTCGACTGGGTGAACGTCGAGGTACATGGGCAGTCCAAAGCCAAAATGCAGTGGAATCCTATAAGTGATGTCGGTGGATATCTTGACATCAAGACTTTGCATGCATGACTGGATTGTCCGTTGCGTCGGATGCCAACCATGCTTATTCGACAGGAAGGCCCTCGAAAAATTTACAAGCGCGTGGTTCCGGCACGGATGGTTGACTAGGTCGCCTTTGTAGTGCTTGAGGCATGACTTGCAAGGTGTGCCGGAGTCGCACTTCTCTTTACGCTTCCTGCAGTTGGAACATGAACCAATGATGCGCATTAGAGCCGCTTCCTTTCGTTGCATAGGATCAAGGGCCTTTTTGCGACCTTTAGCAAGCCTTGTCTGAGGTCCATCTGAGGTGGTGGAGGCCGCCATCCGGCCGGACGAGCTGTCCATTTGCATAGTGACAAAACCGAATGATTGTGTAGATGTTGGAGACGGCGACATTCGGGCTTTGCGGTTTTCGGTGCGTGAGCTACTTCGTGATAGAGTGTTACTACGTGGTCGGCGTTGTATGGGTGAAGTAGAAAGCATGGGCGGTGCGAAGCGTGAGCGTGTGGCTCCAGCACTGCGGCTGCTACTGGGCTGTGGAATGGTGATGGCTCTTGTTCGATGATCGACCGAGTACCGCAATGGGTCGTAGGAGTCAAAGGATCCGTTCGTGCCCTGAGATTGGGCTCGTATGATTGGGATGGGTGCTGTCGAGGTCGAGGTACTGTTCTCGTCGCCTTCGGCGATCGACTCGCCGAAAAATGACGGCTCAGCCCAAGTGCCGGTATTGCTAGTGAGGATCTGAGATGCGACCATGTCGCGACCGCTGAAAGCTTGATACGAGCTTGCTATGTGCGGATTGAAGACTTGACCAGCTGTCGTGGCTAAAGAGCTCGTCGAATCGATGATCCTTTCGCGAGTAGTATCTATAAGCGGTGACTCGGTGGCTTCTCTCAGAGGAGAGAGAAAATTGTCGCAGGCTCCAAACGATCCAAAGTATCGACCATCGTCTCGACCTACGAGTGGAGATGTGGCAGTGGAGGAGACCGTTGGTGAAGTGCCATAGAACTGGTTATATGACGCGGATTCTCCGACGATCGAAGGTGGTGCCGAGACATTGTAATCGTAAGATGATGGCCCGTCATAGTTGGACGGAGGTGCCGATATAATATAGGGCGACTCGGTGCCAGACACTTCAGTCCCAAGATAGCCGAGATAGATGTTGTCTCGGTTGGTGGAAGGAATGCTGTAGGAGTCCTCATCCCACAAGACAAGGTCCTGCCACTCCTTGAGTGGTGTTCCTGTGTAGTTGTATGACATGGCTTTGGCGATCCCGAGCTGCTTTAGACTTTCAAAAAAGGTTTGAAGGAACTCTATTGAGTCGTGTGTTTGGTCTACCCTCGTGGAGAGGGATCATGGGAGGACAAAATTGCTTTCTGAAGGAGTTGGTAGCCAAACAGAGTGTGAGCTGTTGTCAGGCAACGATGGCAAAAATGTGTGCGACAGGCTGGATTGTTATAACATCTCTCGTGTTGCCTTCTGCATGCTGTGAGCAGTATGCGGCTGACAAGGACCTGTCTGCCTTACTGGTAGGGCCGCAGGACTCGCCAGGACTCATGAACGAGTAGGCTCGCGCACCGTTATCACGTTGCTGGCCGTTATTCGTAAATTAGTGTACTCCCCGTGTAAGAAAAAGTTCGGCTGGAAAACATTTGTGTCGGAATCAACAACGGACAAGGGCGTCAAGCTCGTTGTGGTGGTCACGCACCAAGGTGCTGCGGCCGGTCAGCCAAAACGGACAAGCTAGTGCTCACCTGGCGTTCGGGTACACTTCCCCGCTACCAGACGCTGTCAAATCAAAAGCTGAGGCATGCGGTGGATGTGCACCAAGTGCCGATGAGTGATTTAGTGTGATGGATGGGGCAGGCTTCTGGAAGACTGCGCCTTGCGGGAAAGAAGCTGTGGGCCTGTAGCACTGCGCGCATAGAACCCGCATGTGACATACCCCTGCAGCTATGTCGTACGAACACATGTTGTCGTTGCCGTCGCCGTCATTGCGGAATGACGATGGTGAGTATGCAATGGGTGCTGGAGATGTTGTGTCAATTGAAGTGTTGTGGCAGGCGTCAGTGCGGACCAGAGGGCAACCATCTCCAGATGCCTCTGGGAGCCCTTCCTAAGCCTTCACTTTCCGACAGCCGTGTAGACGCGATGGCTCCCTCTCAAAGCCGACCTTCACGCCCACCACTGAACATGTTCGTCCTCCAGATCGAACGTGTGATAGTGCCGCCTCGTCCCAATGGATGGCAGGATCTTGCCTCGGCCACTTACACATCCCGCTCACGCAATCGCGCCAACGGCACCTGTGACCGCAACTCGAGTCTGCGTCGAGTGCCCTTGCCTTCCTCACGAATGCGATACGGTATCCGACTAGACAGCTCTCGGAAAATGCACGTGCGAAGACGTGAGTGGTCGATCTCGTTGGTGATGCAAGCAGACAACCCCAGCGCCCTGCATCAAGGCTGAGCACGGCACGCTAACCCGCTGTGACAACCTTCGCGAAGCCCGCCTTGTGGAGTGCCTCGCAGCGGAACAAAGATGCCGCAATCGAAAAGTACTGCAAAACATCAACGTCAGATCATCGCTAGACCCTGCGACGTGCAGTGTTCTGCTTCCTGCAACTAGCGAGCCTCACTCCCTGGGGCGACTTGTACCTCTCTGTATGCGGCTCTGCGAAGTAAGATATACGAGACGCGTTGCGCGGATTTTCGTCATACGTTACGAAGGAGATAAATCCACGAGGAGATCTCGAGCCAAATGAATGCTCATCCTGAGGGTATTGACCACTTTCGAGATCAGACAGAAAGCGAGTGACATATGACACCATCCCTATCAACGTGCAAAGCTACATGTTCAAACCAACCCTTGAGAAATTTACAAAGAGACGAACAAAAGCTCTTTCTACAAGCTAGCATCTCTAAATTAAGTTACTATCGCCTAGTCAACAGTTAGATTCCATGTCAGACATGTCCGTGCTTCAAACGACCAGTACAATAGCGCGATGATATTCGAGATCCAGTCATCAATTTGGCAGCATCCTTGGAAGCATCGAGTTAGTAAGACGTTAACAGGAGAACAATAATTTGCTACGTTTGCAACCTCGACCAAGAAGATCACCGTGGCAGTACCAACATATAGGCTCAGCTCACCTCGGTTGGTGACCTCGAGGCAGAGACCAAACCTCGGCCATCTCTACCCCCACGACTATCCCATTGTATGCATGCTGATATATATGAACACATTGCAGAAAAAAACACATTTTGTGCTGGAGTGAGACTTAATCTCAGTTTGAAGATATATATATATATATACAACACTCTACACGCCCTTGAACGCCAGCAATGCGTCTATGCATACATATTGAATCACAGCTAAACGGACTGCGTTGCGCCTCCGCTCACACTTGTCTTACTCTCGTCTTTCTTCAATATCAACTCGCCCTTCCCATCCCTGGGGATTCTAACCCATCCCGTCTTGAAGCGCTTCTTCGACGCGTCAAAGCGCGGGAAGGGATGCGCTTCGGTATTCAACACGATCTGGTCGAGCGGCAGGACATCGTCCGGGCCGAAGAGGAGGTAGAAGTACTTGAGCGTCTCGGCCTGTGTGTGTCAGTAACCTCTTCAGAGGCGTATAAATGTGATGATAGAGAGGAAAACGTACCAGCCAGAAACTCTCCATGTTATCCCTGCTCGGCGGTGGGACTTTCGTCACATCGTTGACGCTGGTATATCCCCCGCCGCCCTCGATGCGCGTGTGGTTGTTGAACGCGGTGAACATCTCCCAGCCCCACTCCCGGTACAGATCGTCGCCGGTGATGCGCCACATGTAGAACAGACTCTCGACGGTCTCGGGGCGCTGGAGGTTATGCGCGTCTGCGGGCTTGATGATGAAGTCTTTCTTCCAGCCTTCGCCGGCAGGGACGTCTTTCTCCAGTTCTGTGGTCGAAGCGAGCACATTGGTGTTGTACATCTTTGGCACGTCGTCGAGCTCGAAGTGTGTGATTTCTGGAGACAGACCGGATGCAGTTGCGCGGTACATGCCCATGCATGTCTTCATGAGCTCTTTGGCGAGAAGCATGTTCTCCTCCTGCTCTTTGCCCCATGTAGGCTGTTTTGAGGCGGCGGATACGGAGAGACCGCCGGTCTGGGCGAGGGCGATGGTGCCGGGCATGAAGCACACGAGATGGTCCATCTTGGGGTGCAAGTGGCCGTCCAGACCGGCGGGGCGCTCGGCAAGGACGGTCAGGTGGGAGTCCTTTGTGTAGGTGAGGAGGTGCTTTTTCACGCCGCGCAGGGTCTCGTCCCACATGTCGCGGTAGATGGGTTCTTGCGCTTGGGTTTGCAGGTACTGCTTGATGAGGTACTCGTAGTAGCTGTCGCCGCGCGAGCCGAGACGGACCTCGTTGCCGCGGAAGGTGCCGCGGTCGGCGTAGATGAAGATGGGCACCAGACCGTCCTTGGAACCGTTGTCATCGACGACTTGCATCACCTTTTCGGCCTTCTCCCAGTATTCGGCCTCGCCTGTCAGGTACGCGAGGTACTTCATCTCTAGCTGCAGCGAGGTGGCTTCTGCTGTCGACGAGGCACCGCCGTCGGCATGGGAGGCCTCGCCCTTGCTGTCCTTGAGCCGGACACTGGCCCAAGGCACTCCAGAGGGCGATTCGTAGGCGCCCAAGAGACGGCCTGCAAGATCGGTGGCTTTCTCGAGGAACAGGTCGTCGTCGCTGGAGCTCTCGGGCTTGAGTCCCGGCAGCGTCTCCTGCAGGTAGTGGGCAGACAACAGGCCGCCAAGCATGCGGATGGTGGTCTCGAAGGTGTTGACGTCCTGGTCCTTGTCGTAGTCGAGGGAGGTGGAGACCCACTCGCGGGCGTGCTTCAGCTCCTTGGTCAGGTTCATGATCATCATGGTGTCGAGCGCGTCGACGATGATCCAGCCCATGCCGTTGGGCTGGGCCATGTAGCGGCCGTTCTTGGCCACCGGGTGGTACTCGTCGTAGCCCCAGCCGTGCTCCTCGTAGGCGTTCCAGCTTAGTAAGAAGGCATCTCTGACCTCCTGGCGCCGTGTCTTCCACAGCGTGTCTTTCTTGGTGGCCGCGCTCCCGCCGAACCAACGCGACCCGGTGCTCAGTCTCGCGGCGGGCGTCTGGTTGGCGCCCGGCACGAACAGCCAGTACAGCAGGCCCAGCACCACCAGCGCGGCGGTGACGGCGCCCTTCTTGCTCCTCACAAAGGCGCGCTTCCCCCGCCCTCCGCCACCGTAGCTGTATCCCGTCGGCTTGTCCTTGTACATTGGCAGGCCCTTCTCGTTCCCCGTGACCTTGTTCCAGACATTCTCCTCGAAGCGGCGCTGGGCAGACTCAATGTTCATGTCCGCGTCCTGGAGGGCTTGGGCGGTCGACTCGACGGCCTGCGTGGTGCGGGCGGCGGCGGTCTGGAGGAGCGAGAGCGCGGACGGGGCTGCTCGCGAGGCTTTGCTGCGGAGGTTGAACGGGTCGCGCGTTGTGTACATGGGCGAGGCGACCGTTGGCGACGCGTGGGGCTGGTAGCGTCTCAGGGTCCAGTCGCCAGTCAGATACCGGTCGGTCCTAGGTCATCTTCTCTCTCTCTTTCTGGCGGATTTTGGTTTCAAGCCAAGTCTCTGTCATAAAGTATATTCCCCAGCATCCATCAACGCCAGGTGTCACATAGCTCCATTCCTAATCGAGACAGCTGGCAGGGGTCCCCCGTGCGGCATGTGCGTGCGGATCTCGGGGGAGTCAGTCTCAGCCTCGTTTTCCAACACCGACCGCCACAGCCCGTTCACCACCGACCGGCTGACGGTGCTCGTACGCGCGGAGTCCGCACAGCCTCTGCACCACCGTCTAACTATAGCGATGAGACCAAGTATAAGCAGAATAGACATTCATTCATGTCTGCCCATGCACAGATCCAAGTCCACAACACCTCCCCGCCCGCATTATTACCACCATCATTATTACCACGTCGTGCTGTCGTCATTGATCGCCAACATGGCTCAGAACATGCCTCTATTTGTCCAGCAGTTGCGCTTCCTCTTCTTCGTCTTCTGTCCTTTTCTCCCTCTCTACAATTCATACTACCACGCACGTGCAGAAGTCCAGCAGACATCAACACCCAGCTCACCAGCTTGAGCCACAGCATAGACCCCAGATACTCGCACCTACCTGATCCAGGATCCCCAAAGCCATGAAGCATCTCCAGCTGACCCCCGGCTCCGGAGTCGCGCCTCTCAAGGACCAGCGGTCTGTCCCTGCGGCCTTGCCAGATGCCAAAGAAACAAAGCTGCACCCGTCCAACGCTTCGTCCGCCTCCACCAACGCCTCGCTCTTCTTCGTCGGCACTGCAACCACCATCCTAGAATGGGAGGGTCTACGCATCCTCACAGACCCGAACTTCCTGCACGCCGGCGACCACGTGCACCTTGGCCCAGGCGTGAACGCAACCCGCCGCACCAACCCGGCCATCGACATCGAAGAGCTGCCGCACATCGACCTGATCCTGCTCTCGCACTACCACGAAGACCACTTTGACCGGCTGGTCGAAGACAAGCTGTCGAGGGACATTCCAATCGTCACGACGCCGCACGCCCACAGCTGTCTGACATCCAAAGGCGCAGACTCATTCACCAACGTGCACGCGCTGGACTTCTGGGAGTCCCTAATCATCGACATACACTCGTCCTCCCTCTCAACCGACAACCGCACGCCGAGCCTCAAAATAACAGGCATGCCAGGGAAACACGTCCCCCCAGGCCCCCTTAACATCGCAAACAACCTCCTCGGCGCCGTCCCCCCAACAAACGGCTGGATGCTCGAACTCGGCTACTCCTCCCCCTCATCCCCAGACACCTCCACCTTCTCCACAGGCTACAGGCTCTACATCACCGGCGACACACTAATGGTCGACGAGCTGCGCGAAATCCCCGCTCGTTACAAGGACCTCGACATCCACCTCATGCTCATCCACCTCGGCGGCACCACGATCCCCGGCCCCAACCTGCCCCTGCTCATGGTCACCATGGACGCAAAGCAAGGCGTGGAACTCATGCATTTGATTAATCCCGATCTGACGATTCCGATCCATTACGATGATTACGATGTTTTTCTTAGTCCGCTGGAGGATTTTAAGAGGGAGGTGGAGAGGGCGGGGTTGGGGGGGAAGGTTGTGTATTTGGATCGGAAGGACGAGTATAGGTTTGTGGTCAAGCGGGGCGGGGAGGAGAAGGGGATTAGGGATTTGCCTGCTGCTGGTTGATAGGAGTAAAAAATGGACGGATGGGAATGCGAATGTGAAGGGTGGAGGTACGTGAGTAGACGCAACGAGTCCGCACCGCGCTTCTTCCTCGCTCTGTATGCACACCCCAGCCGTCGCTCACAAATATGACTTCCGCACATGCACTCACTGCACGCAACACTCAACAAAACGGATGGGTTCGACGCGTGTCATTCCAGTGGTCTCCCATTCGGGGCCCTGTTAATTCATATGCCATTGCACCGGCCATGCCAGACCTACGCCATCACCATCACCATCCTAACCCCACAAACACATTCTCAGTGCTTATACAGCCGCGTGCCTGCCCTTGGGGTTCTTCTTGCCGACGTCCGAGATAGTAAGACCTAAACAATTTCCGTTAGCCCAGTTCCAATTCCAATTCCAATTCCAATTCCCTTGTTTCGATCGCGACGCCGCGGCGAGCGTGGTGTGGTGTGAATGTGTGAAGATGTGGGAGGAAAGGGAAGCGTACCCGGGGGAAGCGACTGCTTCAGCTTCTCGGCCTTGTCGGTGTCCTTGAGGACGAGCGTGTATACGTTCCTCGAGCAGCGGACCTTGAACTTGATGTTGTTGACCTTCTTGTTCTTCTTGATGCGCGCGGCTATTCACATCGATTAGCCCTCTGCTGTGAAAGAAAAACGCAAAATTGCGCTCGCGGCGTCCGCCAGCAGCCAGACACAAGTATCAGAACCCAGGGCCCGAGGTTTTAACCCCAGATCCCGAACTCTCCTTCCAGAGCGCTGCAGCGATGCGGGAAAAACGTACACTGGGCGTCCTTGCGGCGACAGATCTCGATGAACTGCTTGATGTCGGATACTTCGGCGGGCATTTTGGCGGTTGGTGGTCGAAAAACGTGGGATTGTCGAGCTTCGCTGAAGTTCGGAATCGCAAGTGCTGGAGCGCGCACAAATCGTTGTGGTCTCGCTTGCGCGCACGAGCCGCTATGGGGCGGTGGCGGGCTAGGCTGCGACGTGGGGCGGTGGCGTTGGCCGCAGCAGATGGGTCGGGGAGGGTGCTGCTTGCGAGGACCACGTAAAGGTTCGCTGTGTGCGCATTCTTTCTTCGTTCGTGAGAGCTGCTGTGTGAAGTGAGTATTCATTATGCCGACGCCTCTTGACCGCGCGACGAGCCAACGTGTAGGTGACTTCTGGTCCTGGAACCTGGTATACATTGTGTGTGTACTGGTCGTGCGAAGACCCGAGTGCTGACTTGGCTAGGCTCCCTTCTTCGCCTTTGCGGCGCTCATCACGGGTGTTGCTGCGTGGAGCATTTGGGGACAGGATCTCTTTCCTAGTGCCGACCCTACTGGAGGTGCGTATACTGGTCACGTTACTCGAGAGCGTGCGTCGCCAGCAGTAAGAGTTGACGGGTAGCTAATGCGGATGACAGATCCGGAGACATGGACGCACGATCAGTGCATCGCTTGGCTCAACCACGTAAGTCACGACACCCGAATCTGCAGCTGCAGAACAGCCGTGATTGTGCTGTCTGCTTGATACTGACTTCATTGCAGCGCAACCTACACCCTTCGCCCCTCGCGACTACAGCTGAGCTGCTGGAACGCGTCAAGGCCAACATGAGGGCCAACAGCGATGGAACTTACGGCTCAACAGGTCGCCAGTAGTATGTGCAAGGTCTTTGTCTACTACCTGGTCTCTTTCATGCTCGAATTGCGGTCGGCGAGGCGTTCAGTTTGGCGTTGACTTCCGAATACCCTAGTCAGTACATATCAATCTATGGTCACTTGCGAACCGAACCCAGGTTGTTCCATGCGTGGCCTCAGAATAGATGTGCGAGCAGGTACTTGAGATTCTTTCCATTTGACCTTACATCCGGATTGTAAAAAAACTGTCGCATTGCCGCCCAGACTTCACACGTGTAGCTGTCTGAAGAACACAACCATTTGCCCAGGAGGCAACCATCAGAAAAAAAAACCCGACTCGAAAATCCGTTGAATCCCTCCAGCCCCCCCTTTTTCCCGAACGCCATGACTTTAATTACTAGCTCTCGTCGGTCGCGATAGTGCATCCCCTATGCGTTACCATAACCTAGAACCCACCATCACCCTGCTCGAACTCCGCCAACATAGCCTCGCTGGCCAAGTATTCCTCTTCATCTGCGGCCATCTGGGCCTCTGCGTCTGCTGTCTCCTGTCTCAAGCGCTCGAGCTCTTCGGCCATACGCTTCTTGTAGGGTGCAAGCTTCTGCTCCATAGCAGCCTTTTTGTTGACCATTTCGGCACGCTTGTTACGTATGGCCTCGAGGCGCTTGCGCTGCTCGGCGACTTGCGCTTCCATGGAAGGTGTTCGTGGGCTCGGTGACGAAGTTATGCTTCGGTGGACGTAGGTGGGTGTGAGAGGCGGCACAACTTCGTTCTTGATACGCTTAAGATCAGGAGGCGGAGTCAGGGCACCCTCTGGTGCGCGCTTCATGGGTGTAGCAGATAAAGGCGGGACAGTGGGCTTCTGTAGGACCATGGAGGTATTCGTGTCGACGAGAGCAGGCTTAGCAGCTGCTTTCTTGAGAGGGGACTGGAATCCCTTGCCGCCGTTTCTGATTAAGTCCTTGCTAATAGGGGCGACGATCGCTGGAATGACGTTGGTGCTATTAGCCGCTGGAATTTCGAAGACGCTGGCAACATCCACCGGGTCCGGCACTGTGGGTGTGTTGGAGACCTCCATAGGGAGAGGTGAAGTGATGGTTCCTGCTCCACCAGAGTCCTTGTTCTCATCAGCCTTCTTGACGATTTTCTTGATGACCTCCTTGCTAGGCCGCGCCTGGTCTGTCTCGATAGTAACGGTGGGCTTCTTCACGTGCTTCTTTGGCGTACTCTTCGGCGTGCAAGATCCCGACTCGTCACCACCACCCTTCTTGAGGGCAGTGGAGTCGTCTTCGCTCTTCTGGCGGTTCGCCGCCTTACTACCCACAGCATCATAATTGGTCTTGGTTGGCGTTGACTGAACGTGCTCTAGGAAGTCCTTGTGCATAACAGGTGTTTCGACGCCAGTAGCAAGCTCGGCATCGGTGAAGGGCGCCATTTCGGAGGTTGAGTTGGTGGCGATTGCGTCGGACTTGATCTTTGGCTTTCTATGGATGATGATCTTGGGCTAGATATACAGTCAGCAGTGGATCAGGTGGACCTTCACTTGAAGCACAATGTCGAAGTGACGTAAATTGTCTGGATTAGGCAACGCACAGAGGGAGGTCGCTCTCTCACCTGAGCAGATTGAGATTGCTTCACGCCTCTAGTGGGCGTCGCCGGCATATCTGTGGGAGCCGGTGATGAAGTCCGCACTGAGTTATCACCATCATTCTTGCCGGCCGGCTTCGTACCGATAAGTAGTGGCGGCACAGAGTCAAGCTCAAGTGGGTGCGCTTCTTGCTTGGCGGGAGTGTTGTCGGTAGCATTGAAGGACACCTCCATCTTCTTGGCCTCGATAGACTCTGGTATGGGTCAGTAAAACTTTCGAAGTGGGATTGAAAGCTTACCCTTGGTACGATAGTGGAAGCGAAAGATTGCCCATGGCTCGGTACCTGGGCGCTTTGAGCGAACTTTCTTCTTCTCCCGCCTGCTCTTGCCTGCTTCGAGAGTGACACAATCCTTTTCGAAGGCCATATGGAATTGTGGGGGTACCTCTTTGTAGCTGGCGACTGAAGCAGCGGGTTTTGAGTCTTCAGTATTGTCGTACGTGCACATGTTGTCGACCGAGTGTTCGACGTCGAACTGGCGGGTGATGTACACACGCAGTTCCACAGTACCGATGGTCTCGGAGGCTTCCTTGCTGAAGTTCGTCGTCCCTGAGTATGGCGCGACCAACATCTGGGTGTCGATGGTGCCTTCTGAAGTCTCATACAGAAAGCTCTCAACGTCGAGTTTCTTGTTCTTCTGCAACTGCACTGATTTTCCAGCATACGCGTTTGCCTTTCGACAGACCCCATCTACAATGCAATCATATGCAACTGTTAGCGTCTACATTGAACCTATTAGCTTGGGATTGTCAGGAAAGCCATCTAACGTACCACTCCGGTGAATCGACCGTCGATTTTGATCTCATGTCCTTGTTCGACAGCGACGTAACAGCACACAGCTCTGTCTTGAGCGTCGATGTACTGGCCATACTCGTTCAGTGGGTTGACCTGGCCTTTGACGTACGCATACACGTAGGCCGTGCGATCAGCGCCTTTCTCAATGACCTTCATGTCTGCGGCTTGAAGTGAGCAGGTCAGATGGGCGCTAACGTATGGCTGAGATGGAACACGCTATAGGCGGGATGTTGCGGGGAGGCGTTTGCTCAGCGGTGAGTGCGAGCGTGTGCAGGGTCAAATCCAAAGGTGTGGTCTAGCATGCAGCTGGCTATGATTACACAGCTCGTGAGTATGGTCGGCGGTGGACTTGATGTTGAGAAATACGGGCGAAGCAGCTGTCGGGAGCGACGTGTTGATGTGAGTCTATGAAGAAAGGGGAGACAGGGCTAGTCGATGGATGTATAAGTCCCTGGTAGCAAGGTGGTGCTCAGGCACAGATGAGAGAAGACTAGCGGAAGGAGCGCGAAAGCGTTCAATGGACGGAGGGAAGTCGTATGCATTCACAGCGATGCTGTGACTGGGAATGAGAGGGACTTTGGCGACCGAAAAGGACATGCGCTGAAGTTTGACGGTCGAAGAGCGAAAGCTTCGTCGTAGAGAGGTGAATGCAGGTCGCGCCTGCCTCCAGCGCGCTTGCCCCATCGCCGGCAGGCCAACCTCAAGAACGAGACTACACACGATGCCCACACATACAATAACAGTTCCTCACAACTCTGCCAATTCTCTGATGACCTTCAGTCCAGCTTTCGTTTCGATGCGTATGAAATCTGACAGTTCCAATCGGCATTTTCCACATCACTTCCAGTTCCGTGTTCACAACGACTAGAGAACTTGCCTCACCTTGGTGGCAGCACACGCTTGTATCACTCCAACTCTTTCGTACTCGAGCGTACCGCTGCGCGTCCGAGCGCTATCACATGCCAGTCTGTGACGATGGTTCTTTCCTCTCAGAGCTTTTGAAAGTTTGGCTTCTGCCTGCATCGAATAAGGACCAAACGAGCGTAGTACATGGCTGGCAGCTGAATCAACGACAGACACCAAATCGCTGGAACATCGAGTAAAGTGAAAGGCACGAAAATATGCCGGAGAAGGATGGATCAGATTAAGCGGCGGATAACGGATGCGGCAAGGCTGCGTGCGCCGAGCAGGGGCACGGGCTTTTTTCGCAGATGGCCGGCAGCTGCAGCTTGTTTCTCTACGACCTCATATCCTCACCAGCACGACTCGCTGAACGCCGCACAACATGTTGTCCAGGACCCCCCAACGCACTGCACAGGTATGGACATGCGCCTATGGAAGCCATTGAGGCGGCGAAGGACATGTAATGCTAACGCGACAGCCAGACGCTTCTGCGGGGCGCCCAGCGCGCAGCTGGCCCTTCGATGGCTGCTCGATGTACGTCGCCGCCATGACGGCACACGCCTGCCGTCACGTGTACCACATAGTCGAGCACGACCTCTAACAGCATGCAGCCTTCGCTACTGTCGGTCAGGACATCTTCAAGCCCACCAAGTTCGGCGGCAAGTACACCGTCACCTTGATCCCCGGTGACGGTATCGGTGCTGAGGTCTCTGAGTCGGTCAAGGAGATCTTCAAGGCGGACAACGTTCCTATTGAGTGGGAACAGGTCGACGTCACCGGTGTCGACTCCGGAAACGTCCACTCCGAGGAGCTCCTCCGCGAGTCCATCGCCTCGCTGAAGCGCAACAAGCTCGGCCTCAAGGGTATCCTGCACACCCCCGTTGAGCGCTCCGGCCACCGCTCTTTCAACGTCGCTCTTCGCCAGGAGCTCGACATCTACGCCTCGATCGTCCTCCTCAAGAACATTCCTGGCTACGAGACCCGCCACAAGAACATCGACTTCTGCATCATTCGTGAGAACACCGAGGGCGAGTACTCTGGTCTCGAGCACCAGTCGGTCAGCGGTGTCGTTGAGTCGCTCAAGATCATCACCCGCGAGAAGTCTGAGCGCATCGCCAAGTTTGCCTTCGCATTCGCCCTTGCCAACAACCGCAAGAAGGTCACCTGCATCCACAAGGCCAACATCATGAAGCTGGCCGACGGTCTGTTCCGCAACACTGTCAAGAGGGTTGGCGAGGACTACCCCACCATCGAGACCAACGACATGATTGTCGACAACGCCTCCATGCAGTGTGTCTCGCGCCCTCAGCAGTTTGACGTCATGGTCATGCCCAACTTGTACGGAGGTATCCTCTCCAACATTGGTGCTGGTCTTGTCGGTGGCCCTGGTATCGTCCCTGGATGCAACATGGGTCGCAACGTCGCCGTTTTCGAGCCCGGATGCCGTCACGTCGGTCTCGACATCAAGGGCAAGGACCAGGCCAACCCCACTGCTCTGATCCTGTCCGCCGCCATGATGCTCCGTCACATTGGTCTCGATGACCATGCCAACCGCATCTCGCAGTCCGTCTACAAGGTCATCGCCGATGGGTATGTCAACTCACAAAGAGAACTTCGAGTGAATGCTAACGGCTACCAGTCAGGTCCGCACCCGCGACATGGGCGGCAACTCGACCACCAACGAGTTCACCCGCGCAGTCCTTGGCCAGATGGAGAAGGCATAGATTTAGTTGACACTGATCTATGAAGTTTTGCTTGATGATTGGATGCTCTACACTTGTACAACTAGTTCAGCGGAGTGTTGATAGAGCTGTACTTCTAGTTGGTATATAGCATGCTGCATGATTGAATTGACATTCTTATACCCTCCGGATATGCCGCACCCCAAACGCCTCGCTATGCATGGTATCGAAAACATTATCGTCTAGAACTGGATCCTCCTCTTACGGCCGGTGTATTTGGACGATGCCTTGACAACCTTGCCCTGCGCCTTCTGCTGTTCCTTCTTCTTCAGGATCCAGCCCTTGCTGCCCTTCTTGTCCACTCCTCGCTTTTCCATGCCACCCTTTCGTCGCGTCTCCATGACATCAACGCCCTCCATGCCGCGCACAACGCCGGTAATATCGCCGTCCAGGTTACCACCACCGACCGTAAGCACAAGATACGTCTTCGCGCTCTTCGTCCCCGGGTCGTCTTCCAGCAAACCCGCACCAAACCCAGCCTTGATCGCAGCCTGCGCAACCATCTTCTTCTGCTCATCATTCTTGGGATAATACTGCAAACACGCCCTTCCTCCCCTCCTCAAACTCGCATACAGCTGGTTGAAGAACCGAAAAAGCCTCGCCGCCGGCGCATCCTCGCTCGTCTCCGCCTGACACAGCCACTGAATCGCACTAATGCTAACCGCCGCATCGAACGTGCCCGGGCGGAACGGTACGCCTTGTCCCGCGTCCGCGAGCAGCAGATCCCCTTCGACCTCCTTCTCCAGCGCGACGCCCAGCATCGACGCGCTGATGTCAAAGCCCACCCATACGTGTGGCCCCGCGGGTGTACCTTCGTCGGCGGTCTGTGAGAGGATTTCGCCTGAGAGGCAGGAGCCGCAGCCTACGTCGAGGATCATCGAGGGTTGCGTGAGTCCGATTAGGTCGAGGGCGCGGTGCGTCATGTCGGCTTGGATGCGCTGGATTCGCGAGGAGGTGGTGTATTTGCGCGATTCAACATCGTTGTAGTGCAGGTCGGGCGGTCTGCGGGGGTTAGTTGGGACGCAGAGGTGCTGGGTGAGGGACGCACAGTATGTCTTCGGGGCGCGACATGGTTGCGTTTGGGTGTAGAACGTTGGCTTTCGAAATTGAGGCGTATCAGGTAGAATGCTAGTAGTGGGCGTAGACTGGGGTGCTGTGATGTTTTGAGGCGGACTTGTACATGCACGAGGTGTTGTCCTGGATTTTGGTGTTGACTTCTGATTCAACTTTCGAACTCTCGAAAAAAAGGTGGGTTTAGTAAACCC
Organism: Didymella arachidicola; assembly: GCA_016630955.3. NCBI lineage: Eukaryota > Fungi > Ascomycota > Dothideomycetes > Pleosporales > Didymellaceae > Didymella > Didymella arachidicola. The sequence goes on along the minus strand of CM049997.1, from coordinate 138,614 downwards.
CGCGTCAATCGCCGCACCAATCACCATCATCAAAGCCCCACTTATCCCGAGCTTAATGCCACCTTTGACCTCATCGTTCGACAGGTACCTGGAAGCTATCGAACGTCCATATTGCGCACCTCATAACCAACATGTGGATATTACCAGCCCTTGGGTACGTCGGGGTCATTCTGGGCTTTGGCTTCTTGACGTTGGCAATAGGTACGTTACCCTAACTCGTGAAACGCACCATGCACATATAGAGCTTCACTGACAGCGGAAACCAGCCTCTGGACTGTATTACCTCTCTGAGCTAGTCGAGGAGCACACAGTATTTGCAAAGAAGCTACTCAACCGCCTCATCTACTGCGTCATCGCCATCCAAACCCTCCTACTCCTCATCGACGGTTTCCCAATCGGCCTCAGCGCGCTCAGCATCGCCAGTCATGTCATCTACGCGCAGAACCTGCGCCGCTTTCCAATCGTGAAGCTTACAGATCCTTTGTTCCTACTTTCGTGCGGTATGTTATCATATCACATCTCTCCCGCCGCGAGCCATTCAGCATTACTGACCAAACAGCTCTCGTAATCGCAAACCACTACCTCTGGTTCCGCCACTTCAGCGCCCCCTCGCCCTCCGCAAACGCATACTCCAATTACCCCTACGACCGCCCCGACATCCCCTCTTTCACTGAGATCGCTTCCTACTTCGGGCTCTGCGTGTGGCTCGTGCCGTTCGCGCTGTTCGTCTCGTTGAGCGCAGGCGAAAACGTGCTGCCATCGATGGGCTCCGAGTACGCTACCGGTGAAGGCAGCAGCTATATCTCCTCTCGCGCAGGACCGAGCGGATTTGCTAGTGGCAGTGGTGCCGCGACCGCGGGCAAGAGGAGAGCGAGGAGTGGGACGAATCGGGGTATGGCGAAGCAGGTTTTTGGGGGCGTGAAGGATTGGGTCGGCGAGACGGGGGAGGTTATGGGGTTTTGGAAGGGGGAGAGGACGAGGCCTACTTTCTAGGTGAGACAGGTAATGATTGTATGAGTAATGGGAATATGGTCACGTTCAGGGTCCTTGAAAGTGTTTGCAGAGTCTGCACCTTATGCGAGGTGAGAGTGAGCTGCAACGCGTGTCCAAGCTTTCCGTCACGTCAAGCTCGTCTCTATTTTCGTTATTGTTTGTTGTTTATCTCTGTCTCTGTCTCCTCTCTTTGGTCCTTACATGTCCACATTGACCTAAGTTTCCGCTTCACTATGGACGTACATGCAGCGGCACAGAAATTATCTGCGCTCACACTTGAACCCGCGGTCGTGAACCCTCCGGCGAAGCGTCCACCTCAGGACATACAGTACAAGCATGCGCGTAGCTTGTTGCAGAAGGCTTTACACCAGCTACCAGACGAGCCGTCCGGAACCCAAGAGCAGCAAGCGCAGTGAGTCCTCTCGACGAGCAACGAAGAGACTAGTGAGCTTATGTATGTTCCTTAGGTTAGCAAGACAACTGTACAAGTCCGTAAGGGCTTGTGATGTCTCCCTCGTCACCACAGCCGGAGTCCAGTTCAGGGTCCACTCACCTATGCTCGTCCATGGCCCCGAGTTCCCGGAAGAGTGGGTCCTGGAGAATGAGGCAATGCACTCGAGATCATACTGTATCGCGCAACGCTAATCCAAACAAAGATGTCTCAGCACCAAATACCTCGTAAAATCGCACTGCCTCAGTCATGCCACCCAATCCTCATCGACCGCATGATCAGCTTCCTCTACACTGGAGAGTACCCCATTACACCTGTCAACGGACTCTTGTACTCAGCTCACGGTATCTGCAACCTCTACAACGCCTACCACATCCCAAACCACACCGCCCCAACACCGGAGACCCTCGCTTTGATGGACGCGCTACGCCACAAATTTCACCTCCACATGTACGCCCTGGCCTCAACGCTCCAATACCCCGCTCTGAAGATCGCCGCTCGAGACCAACTCTGGGACATGCTGTACACTATCATGCGCCCCTCGAGAGCCATGAGCGTACTCTGGATACTGCGCGAGTGCATCGACGCCTGCTATTCACCACTTGGATCCGACGCACGACTCTGTCCCGGCGAAGACGGTCTGTTGCAGGAAACCATCGTTGCAGCTGTGCTGGCGCACGAGGTCAGGACATGGAACAAAGCACACAGAGAGGGTTTGAGGGCGTTTTTGATGGGACCAATGTATGAGGGGTTTTGGCAGGTGTATCACGGGGTTACGGCGGAGAATGCGGAGTTGCTTACACCGGTGGCTGAGAGTTCTGATGCTGGGCTGAGAAAAGCGGCACAGGTGAAGAGGGAGGCAAAGACGGAGAAGGCGAAGAAGCGGAGGATTAGGAAGGAGATTTCCAGGAGGGGGTTGGTATTGATTGAAGAGCAGGAAGCAGCGGATTTGGCAGCTCTTATGTCTACGAATCCGGTCGAAGAAGAGGATGACGAGGTTGAGCGACACAAGGACTGGCGTGGAGGAGGTTTGGGGTTGTCCGTCCCGTCAGTTACTTTGGCCTACCGGACAAAGGTTGGCGGCGTTCAGGATGACAGGAGTTCGAAGACTCAAGTCGCTGATGCTGCTCTGTCAATGAACGCTGAGGTCATCGAAAGCGTCGGAGCGGGGAACTCGATGGCGAATCCGGTAGACCTGAGGGTTGCATCTCATCCACAGAGGCAGTGTGTCGTGGCTTTGGGTCACGGCGAGAACGCATGCTTGCCTGTAACGTTCAAACCTCCAGGTCCGGCCTAGGTAAACCTGGATGCCGAAAACGAGATGCGAGATCGCATGAAACGCATGCATATTGACGATTTGCCTCAAGAATGAAGGATCGACTGTCACTGTAAGACTAGATAAGCAAAAGATCAAGTCATCTGGAAAGTCTAAGAAAAAGAGGTTCTCAAGGAACGCCATTATCATTCATTCATTTCATCCAGTTTTCATTAACGACGCATCCTTCCTATTTAACTTTCATCAGGCTCTGGACCCAATACGACTCCTATGGCTACCATCTTCACGCAGAAGTCGAACCTTGTGGCATTGGTGAGCCCAGAGTCTTCGCTCTCAACTCATACGCATCCTTATTCTTCAACCCCGCGCTCTTACCCCTCCGCCACAAAAAGAAAGCGCCTGCACCCATAATAGCCAGACCGCCGATAACAGCGCCCACAGCGATGCCGGCTTTTGCACCAGTCGACAATCCACCACTACTGCTAGAAGCTTGGTCCGGCGTTGAAGATGCTGATACATTGGTGCTAGAGGTAGCGCTTCCAGACGAGCTGGGCGTAGGAGCGTTGAAGTCTTCGGATGTGACGTTGAAACAGGGCACTTTGATGGAGAAATTGATTGTCTCGACGAAAGTCTAGTCTCGTCAGCGGCGATGGACGGTTAAGATTCGGCAACAGAGGAACTTACGATGTCCGCACATGCGAAGAACGACTGGTTTTTGCCGTTATTCTCGCCCTCGAACTCTGACCAGTATTCGAGCTGGATTGTGGTGTTGGTACCCGCCGCAATACCCTCGAGACGGTCGATCGAATAGCATTGGTGTCCCGGGTCGACGTCGGTGACGTTGTTCACGACCTGGTCATCGAAGTCTGCCTGCGTCGTTGGGTCTGAATGCTCGTTAGACAGTGCTACACTGCGGAGGAGAGAGTTGTACTATCGGACACTGCCAGACGGAAGGCAACTTGCCATGCTTCGTCGGCAATACTCAGCGCGACAGCGCCTTGAGAGAGGGGTAGATTGTGCGATTAGAGGGGCTGGCAGAACTCCCGCAAGGAGCGGTGTTGTCGTGTTGGGCGTCCCATATGCGGTCTGGAGGCCAGAGAAACGCCTTTCCGCCCGTTAGAATCAGGATATAGAGCAGTGGTGGCAGATCCTTGGTAACATACAACAGGCCCCATGCTGGCGCCTTCTTCGCCCTCCCTGTGTGTTTGCGCATAGCTCAACTGCGCAAATACCGCAAAGATTGGCAGAAATGTTGCACGCATATCGTCTGAGTCCCAAGTCCAAATTGCGTTGGATTCAACTGCGCATTATGGGGCGCGAGAGGCGCTATATGAGCAGGCGCCTACTGTTACCCAATCTCAGCACACCAGTCATGTGTAGCCGGCCAAGATCAGATAACGGCATAGCAGCCTCGTGTTCCAACCAATTCGTGACTCTGTTGCTGCGCCAAGGAGCACAAGTATCGTCTCTGTTCGAATCATGCATCGCCAGCCGTTGTCGCCCCGGTTCCTCTGGCGAACTCTCACAGCGACCCACGCCAGAACCACTGCCAGCATCCAATGGGAATGCAGATGGCAGCAGACCCTGTGACTTCCGCTTAATGCAAACTTTATCAGATGGCGCCAATAAGTTGTAGCGTCTTCGCTCTGCGAATCAGCGCTTGCGGCAGTTTCGCTTTCGGTTAGTCTTCCGCTCGACTCACATCTTATCAGATGATCAAAGAAAATCTGATAATCGAAAGGATCTCCGACGTTCGGCCGATTGGCGTCAGGCCGTTGTCGCGACGCCTTGGATGCTGATGGTGCATGTGAACCTGCAGATTCTTGTCAGAAGCCTGATTGTCGAGGGAGAAGATGATTCGTGTCCCGGCACAAGGCAGGAGCGAATATGGCGCCTCAGGGAGCTACAAAACCTGAGCTACCCGTTCCTAGAATGATGCTTCACCTTCTACTCCAGTCTTTCGCTTTCGCTTTGACACTCACAAGACACTCGTTTTGAAAACCGCCTAAACTTTCACTATGGTTGCTGCTCAATTCCTCATAGCCAGCTTTGTTGCTGCTGTCAGCGCTACTGGCTTGATACCGCGTAAAGATGCGTATCTTGCATCTCTTCTGAAGCGACAGGAGCCTGGTACGCCCGCATACAACTGTCACGACAACTGGTGTGTAGATTCGTAAGGACTTTGGTATTGTCGGACCTGCTCTAACAGTTGTCAGCGGCTCTGCCATCACCCTCTCCCGAGATGCTGGTATGTTCTTACCCGTCATGGACAGCGATCATCACTGACTTGCCAGATCCTTGCAACAACGCCGTCTTTGTCTCCGACTACAAAAACTGCCTCAAGTGCGCTGGCCCGGACAACTTCAACATCTGGCGCTACTACGGCGGCACTCTAAGCACCGCCGGCGGGAAGTGTGGTTTTGAGACCGAACCACTGGCCGGCAAGCAGGAGGACGTACCTGAAGCTGGCAGCACCGGTGCTGCATCGTCAGCAGCTCCTGCCCAGACTTCTGCTGCTGCTCCTTCACCTACCGCAATTTCAGCTGCAGAAGCGTCTGTACCTGCTTCCTCATCTGCTGCTCCAGCGAGCAGCCAACCTGCAACCACATCTGAGACGACAAGTGAGGCTCCCGTCTCTTCTACCGCATCCCTTTCTGCTCTTGTCACCTCTATAATCTCTTCAACGCCTCCTTATCTTACGGGCATTGCGAATAGAACGCTGAGATCTATTTCAGGCGCACCTTCGTCTAGCACCAATGATAGCGCGAGTTTTACTGCTGTAAGTACGATCCCTGAATCTTCGAGATGATCGCTAACAACTGTATAGTCTGCGCCTGCTGGAGTCACCACTAACGCTGCTGGCATTCACATTGCAAACACCGCTGGCGTATTTGGTGCAATTTTGGTGGGTGCGGTTTTCGGCATATAGAATTCGCAACATTCGAGAGTGGGGATGCTGCGTGAGACCGGGAAAGGGTGATACCTTCACTTCATATATCTTATAACTATATCAGTCGCGATTAGCCGTAGATCATTGGACTCCCCATGATTCTCTATCGCTTCCACAGAAAGTGATGTTTCCTCGTCGTTGTGGTTGTGTCGTTTAGCAGTCACCCTCGGTGCGACGTGCGAGGGGTTGGAGTTCGCGAGCTGGTCTGTGCGACATCACCAACTTGTCGCGTGTCAATGTCATCTTACCTCGCCTTCTTCACACATCATATAAGCACTGTCCCTACCTGGTGTCCAACATACATCGGAGGAGGTCAAGATATCTGATATCTGAGCGTGCCGCTAGCATCATGTCGCAACAAACCCCAACAGCAGGCGCAATTCCTCTCTTCTACCGTGTCTTCTTCACATGGCTCGACCCCATCATCTGTCTCTGGGGCGCGTATCTTGACTTCTTCGCCCCACGCACAGTCCTATCATCCCACATCCTCAACGACACGCCAGACATCGGACATATCATGATTCTCAAGCAGCGCGGCGGCAACATGCTGAACTTCGGATTCATCTCCGCGTTCCTTCTGAGATACACGTCTGATCCGAGAATCTGGCATACCATCGAGATCGGACTATTGATCACGGACTTTGCATACTTTCCAGCAGTCTTTGGTGCGTTGAATGCTCAGCATAGGGTGCTGCCTGAGACCTGGAGAGCGGAGGATTGGGGGAGCTTGGTGGTCACGGGGTTTGCGACGTTGGTGAGGCTTGCGTTTTGTGCGAGAGTTGGGTTTCCAGGAGATGAGGAAGACGAAGGAAGGGCGTTAAAGAAGGTGCAGTGAGAGAGACCTTGAGCCTCAGCATGGCTCGCTGTTTGACCTTACGTACAATGGGATCCACCCCATGAGGTTATTGCTACACAAAAGATCGAACGGTTCCTGCGGCTTATCGCCTGCTATGAGCAGTAAGAGCAAGTCGTGGTCCTCCCACTTTTCGCTTTTCCGCTGCGCCAAGGTCTTGGAAGGAGGGGCATGGTGATAATGGGCCCGTCCCATCCAATCACAAAACGGTGGGATGAGGAGCATCACGAGTTTGTAGTCAACGATCGGGTTGTCGGCGACATCCACGGAAATGGGCGGTAGTCCGGTGCATGCGGTATCGTTATACGCTTGCGAAGTATAAAGCCGGTTACCACGCTGCTTACATGCGCGACACACGCTCAGTCTAAGGTTCAGACGATATGATTTCGAAACCATTGATTGCTGTACTTAGCCTGTTGGCTCCGGTCCAAGTTGAGACAGTGCTTGGCGTCATTGTCTTTTCACGTCACGGCGACCGTAAGTACTCAGTACGTCTTTATTGGTCGCACGCTCACTTACCTAGGAACATCCAAGCACTACAAAGGCTACAACTTAACTAATCTGGGGTATCAACAAAACTACAATGTCGGACAAGACTACCGCAACATCTATCTGAACTCATCTTCGCCCAAGCAGATCCTCGGAATATCAGAAATCAGGTAATCAACTCACAGATCTATGCTTCCGCGCCTGACCAGGCGGTATTACTGAACACAGCCACGGCCTTCCTGCAAGGGTTGTACCCGCCTTTGGAGAGCGTTGACCAGACGTTGGCTACTCAGACACTGAACAGCAACGAGCGTGTCATCAAACCGCTGGGCGGCTATCAGTACCTCGTCATACACGGCAAGAACGATGATGCGCCTGATGCCATCTGGCTGAAGGGAGACGAAGAGTGTCCAGCCGTCACAAATTCGACAAAACAGTATAAGGAAAGCGCAGGTTTCAAGCAGCGTATTGAAGAAACAAGACCATTCTACCAGTCTTCCTGGGGTCGACTCAGCTCCGTTTATGACTACCAGCAAGCCAACCTCAGTTTTGCCAACGCGTACGACATCTTCGATCTACTCAATGTACAATGTAGCGTCCCTCCATAACGCGACCCACAACAGCACGACCTCAAGCGATAGTCTCAGCCAGCTGCGGATACTGGCAGACGAATGGGAATCGAATATGGCGTACGATGTCAACGACTCTGCGCGTTCTATCGGCGGCCAGTCATTTGCTGGTGGCGTACTGGAACAGTTGGAGCAGTTTGTCACCACCAAGGGCAAGCTCAAGTTTGCGTTGTTGGCAGGCAGCTATGACACGTTCCTGGCATTCTTCGGACTGGCCAAATTGACCGCTGTGGCTGATGACTTCCTCGGTTTACCTGACTACGCTTCGACGATGGCCTTCGAGGTCTTCACGCTGGGCGGTGTTACTGCGTTTCCAAGTGTAGCTGATCTTCGCGTGCGCTTCATGTTCCGGAATGGATCCAATGAGGGAGAAGCCCCAACAGTATACCCGCTCTTTGGTGATCAAGAGCAATCAGTTCCATACACTGATTTCGTGTCGAAGATGAAGGAGTTCGCCATCACGTCCCCGGAGCAGTGGTGCGGTACATGTCGTAGTGACGCACTCTTCTGTCAAGCATACAGTGCACGAGATATGTCGAAATTTGGACACACACTCTGCTATATCAAACGCTATTGCGGGCATGATTGGGGCGTTGGTGACGCTGGGTGTCGTTGGCCTTGCAGGATTGCTTTGGGTCCTGTTCCGCAGACGCCACAAAGCGGCGTCCTCTAAAATCGCGCAACGCAACGATAAGAAAAGTGTTTCCAGTCTTCAGCCAAGCGTGTAGGCGCGATATCGATCGAGAATCGGCACCAGAACCAGAAGTGGCGCAGTTCGGTCCTTCACATTGTGTTGAGCGAAACACTACTTCCAGGTATCAGCGCTGGTAGCTTTAAGTATCTCACGATCAAGTATTCCACAACCCCACAGCTCTAACCAAGAACTCTTCCTCTTCAAATGCAAAATGTCCAGAGATGGTCCAGCAGATGGTGATATCAGCGTCTGCACCAGTTTTCATTGAGGCGGTAGCATATTTAGACAACGTCATGGTACTCGCTTGCCCGGCAGACCAGCTTTTTAGTAGATAGGACCAATGGGTGCAGGGCCGCTTTACAGAAGACCCTGAGCGATACATTCGCCCCTGAAAGTGTTCTCTGGATTCTATACTCACACTGCACCGGATGTACCTTATGAAGCCTTTGTTTCGAAGCTGATAGCTGAGATCAGGGATATTCTTCAAGGTCATGATGATCCTGTCGAAGGGTTTGGAAGTTTCGTTCCGAAAGACTTGGAGAATGATAAGGCAGAAGCGGATTGATCGTCGAGCGTGGAAAAACAACACAAGATGATATGCACGGTTGCTCAACGATGTCCGGACGATAGATCGAGCGGGGTACTATATGCTGACCTTAGCTAAGCATACGGCAAGAAACGAAGCCAATCAAAGAATTGCACAGGGACGTTGTGGCAGTAATATGAGTCAGAAATGATGCAACCGTAGACACACAGGGCGTTTGACTACCCTCGCGAGCAACTTGTGTTGCGGCTGAGAGCGACCAAGCTGAAGAAGTGTCGTTGAGGCGTCGCGTTAGGCTCCCGGCCCACAGGCGTGTCCGCATCGGGAAGGACATGATCCCTGCACCTGCATATGGTTCTTAGAGTGCTGACAGAAATGCTGCCATCCTTCAGTTTTGTGGACGAAATTGTGCACTTTGTGCTGCACGGGGTCATGAAAGATGTCTTCCTCGCCGAGCGAGAAGGAAGTGTCAGCGATAGAGACGTACCAAGTTACAAATCAAGTTCGAAGGATTTTGGCTATGGAACATGCATAAAAGAGCAGTGTTGGGCGCCGAAGAATTCATCGACAACGCGAAATCTTTACAACACGCCCACTCCAAACTCTGCAAGCAAAAGCATTTGGAAGCTCCGAAGAGATGTCTACATACCTGATCACCGGTGCATCCAGAGGACTCGGAGTGAGTCTACCGGCCACCTGATCATGCTCAAGCGCTTGCTGATCAGTATACAGTTTGAGTTCATCAGGCAGACATCTGAAGATCCAAGCAACCTCGTCATCGGTCTCGTACGTGACAAGAGCTCGACAGAAAAGAAGGTTGCAGCAGAGTTTGGCGACCGCACCAACGTGCACATCCTCACCGGTGACCTTGCGAGCTATGACAGCTTGAAGCAGGCAGCTGCCGAGACTACGAAGATCGTCGGTGACCGTGGAATCGACTATCTGGTTGCAAGTGGAGGCTACCTCCCCTTTTTTGACGCATTCGGCCCCCTTGGAAGCTTGTGAGTGTATGATGATCTCACCACTGACCGACGCTGACTATATTACAGAGCTGACAGGGTCGATGAGTTGGAGAAGGTTCTCACGGAACTGAACCAGACCAACATCGCCGGTAACATTCATCTCTATAACCTCTTCCTCCCGCTGGTTCTGAAGGGCAGCGTGAAAAAGGTCATCACCCTCTCCAGTGGTCACGCCGACCTCGAGCTCATCAATGAGTACGACGTTGAGGTGTCTGCTCTGTATGCTGCCTTTAAGGCCGCTTTGAACGTCATAGTAGCCAAGTACAGTGCGCAGTACAAGAAGGACGACGTGCTCTTCGTCAGCATCAGTCCTGGTGTTGTAGATGTCGGTGCTTTTGGTGTGTCTCAAGTGATCCTTTCTCAGGAAAAAAAAATTACTAATCAGATTTGCAGACAATCTCACGCCAGAACAGCTTCAGGGCTTGTCCGGCTTCTTTCAGGCTATCGGCAAATATGCCCCCGACTTCAAGGGACCGGCCAAGGTAGAAGATGCTGCACGCGTCAACATCGCGCTGTGGAAGAAGGTCAGTATTGAAGATGGATACGGTGGTGCGTTCGTCTCACATTTTGGAAACAAGCAGTGGGTGTGAAGAGGTTGAGCTCGTCACTACGTATTGCTGGATCAGTGATAGTGGCATTTTGAAGAATGAAGAATGTTGTTCCGAACGATCTTTTGGAGCGAGTTGCAACGAGTCAAGATTCTGTGATCTACTCAGTTGGGAGAGGTACCTGGAACCCATAGGGAAATGTTGCAATACTTGAAACCATCCACGTCAAAGCGCACTTCAGACATTTGAGCGTCAAACAAGCCAGCGGTGATGAGAGAGCACGAGCTTCGTAAAACGTGGCTCACAGGCTCGGCCATGTGCGTCTCAGACAGCTCCAAGGTTTTGAGAAAGGGCATCCGCTCAGTGTCATTGAAACTATTATCGACGCGCTCATTGAGCCTGCAAAACTTGGGGTTGGGTACCATTATCTCGACTGGAACCCAAGCGTGCACCTATGTTCGCTGTTCATCACGGGCCTGAGTATCCCGGTGAACTTTTTATGAATGAATCAGGGGTCTATTCTGCAGGGTGCGATATCTCTGCTGTGTAGGAAAGAGGAAGCCGAGCGGATCCGTGAGTGAAGGACGGTGCGAGAAAACACATGTAGATGAACGCCATCACAGAGACTTCTTGCATGGTGGCTTGGTCGAATTGGGTATGTGAGACATTTGGGAGTGTTGGTCGCAGTGCTGTGGCAGCCTTCCAAGTTTGTGACGTTCGTTTCCACTTTATAGGTAGACTACACGACAACACGATTACGTTGACTGATGTGAAACGCAATGATCAGGCGCAGATGAAGTCCTTTCGATTGTTAACCCTCGAAGGTGGGGGCTACCGAGCCGGTACATCACCAAAGGATCTATCGACATATCAGAAGTGATCATCATGACCTTGATGGGCGTGAAGCGGTCACGTGGCTAAACCCCCAGCATCTTCATTGGCTCAGGTAGTGCACGGTGGATGAACTCTCGAAGCGGGCTACCGGTCATGAACAATACGATCCCCATGTAAGGACCGCGCCACTTCTCCACAGCGATGCAGGCCAGCGTGATGTTGTGCCGGGTGGTCAGTTGGTCTTGTTCCCAGTGAGCAGTGTGGCTGAGATCGCGGCTCTACCCATCGACGTCATCAGCACTAGTCCAAAGCAAGGGTCTTTCCTGTTACTCAAGTATTCTCCTTCCTTAACATTACTGTACAGCGTATCTCAGTGAAGTATGGAATCAGATAGAGATACTCATCGCTCATCCAAGCCGGCTGATCAAAGTTCATGCTGCTCTGAAAATTAGTCACGGAAATGACCTGCACTTGAATCTTTCAGCGACTATGCGTGTGACAAGTATGCGCAATAAAGCGATGCCTATCAAGTATCACACTATCCGGAAAAAAGAACTCAGGGAAATCGCACCAGGCCGGCTAACGTCGAGTCGGTTGATCTGTATACATCCTATCTATATTGAGGTCAGCCCGTCGATAATGTTACCAGAACTGGAGCTCAGGAACTCTATCCTTGACCACTCGAAGACTGTGGCAGCGGCCGAGGTTGCTAACGATCGTGGATGAAGGAGTGGTCCAGAACTTGCACGGTCACTCTCCCGTTGGCCGGCTACTGCACCCTCAGGATCTGCCCAGCACTAATCTAGTTAGACTGTCAGCATGCAGGATCTGGCTGCAGCATCGCCAGGCCGCCCTAGCACCACCCGGCTGTCTTATACGTCCAACTTTCAAGTACCGTTAAGTGATCGAGTCAAGCGCCCAACCTCATGCTACACCCTTGCTTTATCTTCCAGAGATGTTGGATTCCGCAGCCTTGTGCAGCGTGAAGTGCCAGAGTCAGATGCGCGCTACTTGGCGAGGCTCGCCGCATTCTCACTTCACTGCGGAAACAGTCCCACTTAGTTAAAGCTCCCGCTGGCTGGCCGGCCCGCGGTCGATACTCGACCTTACTACTCAACCTCGACCGATCGCTCTAATCCACTGACAGAACTGTTCACGTCACACTTCCTGCCTCTACCATGGAACCACTGACCCTCATATCGGCGACACCGTCATCATTCGCACGGATGAACCATGTCGCGTTGTCACTCAAAGGCATTCCATTTCAGGTCCAGTACGAGATTCCTTGGGAGTCCAACACTGTCACACCCCGATACAATCCACTCGAACAGCTTCCAATCTTATTATTTCCTGATGGGCGTGCCATCTACAACAGCGCATACATTCAGACGTACATCGTCGAGAAGTACGCCGACAGGGGTCCTCTGCTCTTACCTGGCGATCTCGATGGGAACCTTCTCGCCAAGCAGATTGTCGCACTCTGTGTTGGAAGCCAGGACGCTGTCGTGGTCTATGGCTGGGAAGTACGACGCAAGAAGGAGATGCAAAGCCAGAAGTGGATAGATCGGCATTTGCGAAAGGTGGACGGTGCCATGCGCGCATTCAACGAGTTTGTCGAGAAGGCAGAAGGCAAGCCATACGTTCTGGGCAGTGAAATTACCATAGCGGACATTGGTATTGTGTGCGCAGTTGGTGGCATTGAACTCACAGGCCTCCGACCCGAGTGGAGGAAGCAGCACCCAGCGCTGAGCAAATATTTCGACAACTTGCACTCGCTCAAGGAATTCCAAGACACGAAGCCAGTCTTGTTCGACATAACTGAGGAGGTTATCTGAACAAGCATCTGGAGTCGTACTACCGAACTCGATTACGGGCTTGGGAAAGGGTAGGCGGAGTCCGAATTTTCTAAATCTTAAGGTTTATCACTTATCCACTTGAAGCTGTGCCCACCAACAGGTGCGGCGCCGGGACCTCCCTGCCTCAGCCGCATCGAGAGAACTCTGGCCAGATCTTGAGGCTCAAAGCACGTGGACCTAGACCTCCACAAGGCTGACTTGCCTGCTGCAATGTCACCCTTCGTTTCTCAATACACCCGGTGCTCCGTCAAATACCTCTTCTCGAAGAGATACATTGAAAACATGACATCGTCCAGTCAACCACGCTGGGCGCCTTCATCGTGTGTCTCTCATGTGCACGTCGCAATTCAAATCTCGCAACGCTCTTCCACAAGTACTATGCATGGACCTGAGGTGGGGCAAGATCGCGTATGACACAATATTGAAAATTCCTCTAAGTGGTACAGCACTTCAGAATAGAAGGTAGTGATTATCAGCAAGTTGAAATCCTGGCACAGCGCTACCTTTCAATATCTCGATGTGAGGGGCTTTCCACAGGACTAATTCGCGATGCAAGGGTAGAGCACAGGGGTAAAAGAGCTGCAGAGTCACACGCATCAAGATTCACTAGAAAAGCTTTTCGATCAGCAGATTTCGTGCTTTGAACGCGGTTATAACGTCACGGACAACGGCCATTCGACCCCCAGAGATATGGCTTGCGAAGGATTGAAGATCAGGCTGTGGCACAATAATCATCATATTAGTCTAGGTGAGAAGTGAAATCTATCGCGGATATCAAACTTATCGGACAGCACAAAAGTCTCGTCCACCAATATGCCCTCAAAGAGTCTTGAACTGGCTATCCTCCTTCAACCACGTCGCAAAGTCCTTTATGTCAGGATTGATCTCCTTAGCCTTCTTGATATCCGCTCCATACCCAATAGCCCCGAACCACTTGAACATCAACCCCAAATCCTTGACCATCATATGAACGCCTGCAGTGATAAAGCGGAATGTAGTTGGAAGTGTCTGTCCCGTCTCCCTCTCAAAGATGCCCTTGAACTGGGTGTACGCTAACTCATCGCCTGCAAGGCTGAGCTTCGTCCCTTTCCACTCTTCCGGCTTGATGAACGCCTGAGCGGCGAAGAATCCAATATCGCTCGTCGCAACAAGCTGTAGCGGCTTCTCTTTGACCACTGACTCCCAGCTTGTCGCAAAGACTTTGCCCAGAAACCCAGGAACAAGGTTCTCGTAAAACGCTACGGGACGCAGGACGACCCAGTCCATCTCGCCGTTCGCAGTCTTCTCAAACAGGTGCTGCTCGACGCGGTGCTTGCTCGCAAAGTGGGGCACAGAAGTAGCGTCGGTGTTGTCACCTCCGCGGTCGACGGACGAGTAGACGAAGTGCTTCACACCATGCTTGATCGACGCGTCGATCAGTGCTTTGCCTTGCTTCTCTTCAGATTCTGGAGTCGCACCCTCGCCGATGGCTACCTGTACGCTGAAAACGCCCCAGATGGGTGCTTTTGTGGCTTCTTGGGCCTTTTGGAAGACATCTTCGACGTCGTCGAGATGTCCGGTGATGAGCTTGATTGAAGGTGACTTGGTAAAGAGCTTCTGTGCTGAGGCAGATTGGGCGTTGCGAGTCAAGGCGAGGATTTCAAAGTCAGCTTTGGATCTCAAGAGGGCAGCGATCGTTGCTGTGCCCTGCTTGCCGGTGGCGCTGGTAATGAGAATTGCTCGAGACATTGTTACGTTTGTGATGGTGCTACGAGGCGATTGATGGGAATGGCTAGTTCGGTGTTTGTGCTGATGCAGATTGGCTGCAATTTGGTGTGTCGATACTGCTGATGCTGTTGATGCTGTGGTTGAATCTGCTGTAATTGATGGAGGCGCTGTTAAGATTCTGTTATTGTGTAACTGTATTTTGAAGTCTGTGTGTCTCTTTCGAGTGCCATTCTGCATATACTTATAACCTCAAAGGACTGCAGCTGAAGCAGCGAGCGCGAGGTGGACAAGTCAGGCTTTGGTCAGCTGGGCGCTGATTCGTCCGTTGAGGCGGGCTCAACGAAAGCCGACAACCTGGGAACGATTGACCGAGTGCCCGCATTATAAAGCGCAGCCACAACAACAACGACGCAGTCAATCAGGTCTGGGTATTCCGCTTGCGTGCGCCAATCCGGTGTCTCGCTTGATGACGTGACCAAGTAGTTCGCCAGAGCATTAAGCTCGAGGGCACGCTCAAGATTGATCAGCCTCACCCGCGAGGACCTGCAAAGGCGACGTTTGATCACCTAGACGAGCATATATCCACGCCGATTCCGCGGTCATCAGTCAGCACATCCGCACTTGCGCAAGCACTGAAATTTACGTCAGCGTGGCCAATATCGCGAAGGTTCATTGTGCTTGCCAAATCCCAAGAATGCCGCGAACGAGCTGTGCAGGCTTGGTGGTTGTCAGCTTCTCACCGACCCCGCTCGAGCTCTAGCCCACCCGCGACGCGTTCAACCCCCTTTCGGTATGCGGCATACTGGTCCCAGATAACACATCGAATCACGCAAGCAGCGAGGAGAGCAGGCGCCTGTCGCCAATCTCCATGCTCCTGCGTCTATGCGCATTTGCTGATTACGAGAAGCCGTGAAGTTGCCGTGAAGGGTTCGTAAGGGCTTCTGCAGGCCAACCGTGACACATTGGCAGCCATTCCAGCGCAGCGTAGGTACCAATTCGATGACAAGGACTCCAAACTGGCGGCCCACTGCTTCACCTCCACGTGCGTGACTACTTGGGACAGGTTCAGTCGCGTGATTTGGCTCTGCGACCTGCAGTTATGTCACCAGGACCGAGTGCGCCCATGTCCCTTGATCAATCAAGACCCAACTTGGATATCCACCACAGCAGCTTCGTGTAATGATACCACACTCGGCAGTACACCCAATCAGGGAAGCGCTTGCACTCCTACAAAGAAGCTCGTTTTTTTTTTGAGCGATCACTCGCAGAAACACTAACAAGACCCCCTCTTCTGCATGCGCTATAATAACACCATAATTATATAATTGTCGCGGAGGATCATGATTGGACTATCAGCAAGATTGAGTTACCGAACCTTCGGTAGTCTAAAAAGGGGATCGCGACTAGCAAGGCCAAATTTCGGTCTTAATCTGTATATAATCAGGTATCTTGACTGATCTAATCGACAGAGGAACCTCATCAACTCCTGCTCAATATTGTTTGATCTGATCCAATTCTCTCAGCTTTCACAATAATATAATTAGTAAAGTATCTAGATAGGTAGAGATTTATCTTCTCTACTTTTCTATATAGCTTCTAATAATTAATTATGTTGTTGTGTTGCATGAATGCCAACATAAGCAGAAGGTGCGTTGTGGTGTTCATGCAAGTCATCGTTCAAAAAAAACGAGCTTCTTCGTAGACGGAAGACCCGGTGGGCCGGGACCAAAAGAATTTGCGGCCCGCCCATGTGATAATACACTTTCTCGAACTGGATCGGCTTTTGCACTTGCCTTTAACTGGAAACGCCCAAAAGCAAAAGCAATGAAATTGACCCTGTGAGAAGCGGAGACAGTCGGAATGGTCAATGGATGCGTTAGGCGCTGTTTGCGCAATCTCTTGAGAGACACGGAAGTCGAACTTGTTCAGTCCCCTGCTCATTTTCCTCTCGCAAAGGTGTTAAGGAGATCTAAAAAGCGCATCGGCTTGACCAACCATGCACACACCGTGGATAGCTTAAATCTGTCGCATTTTTGCAAGGCAGATATGCCCCCTTCTGGTCATCAATCGGCTTCGGCTACTCTCAAGATTCATAGAATCGAGGCGGCTGCCTAGCTCCAAAAGAATCTTGTTTGTTGTTGACGGCTTGACGTAGCCAGACAACAATGAGCTGCACTACCCGCAACACACCATGTATGCGCAGCTGCAAGGCTGAAGATTACACAAGTAATCGGGGAACAGTACAGAAAACGATACAACGCCCGGACGATGAAGTTGCGATAGGGCAGCACTTCACTATTGCTTCACATCATACAGTACATCAAAACCGAGATATCACCTCTCACGATGCATCTACATTACGCGAAAAGGCTTGAGATTCCAATGGCCTAGTAGCAATAACGGTCCGGTCGAGGAAATGCTGCACAATTACCTCAGACCATATCAAGACGAAAGCATTGACGTTGAGGTTTTGCAAGGCTGCATCGGCAGTGATTGCTGCATATCAGGTCGAGCTGAACGTCGTGATTGTAAAGCAGATTTAGGTCTGCTGCCGTCGCTCGTCTAGTGCTGTCAAGGCGAGATTGTGGCAAACCGGACTCAGTGATCTCTGATACGGCCGATGCCCTCGCGTCGAACCAACAAACCAAGTACCACCCACAGTCACATGTAAAGATACATAACGAAATAAAGGACCGCACCAATGCCACCATTCACACAGTGCAAGACACGTGTGCCTCTGAACCCAAACGATCAACAACATCATCCAATGCACGCTTATTAACGTCATCAGGAGAACAGTCGCGTATGCGACGCCAGCATGTGACGTCGTATCAGATCGACTCATCATACATGCGTGCTTGAGCTAAGAAGGATACTGCGTCGTACCGATGAGCGCTTCCAAGAGCTCTGTGAGTAATTGCTGAACGTTAAATGGATTACCAAGGGTTACCGCACGAGCCGTGCAACCACGTGCACTCCGGAACAAACAAGGATATCGTCAAATCAAGTTCTAATCGGATTGCAGAGACTGAAGGGCACGTTTAGCAATACTGGAACGAGAACTTAGGTGTGTTTCCCATACACATTTGGTACACCAATGTACACCAGCCCGATATACTTTTGTTCAGGCACAAACTATCATCAACTATAAAGGACCAAGTTCTGTTCTTTGGAGTGTGCTAGCGGCGGGAGCACTTACCGAAAAGCTAAATGGGTTCTAACGTCTTATGTGTCTGAAAAAGCATATGGATCTCTCAATGCGGAAATTGGTGGTGGCGACTAATAACCTCCTTGTTATCACGTATGCATTTACATGAATTACTTGCATACAGGTGGTCATGCACACAAAACCCCGCACAGGTCATGCAACTCCAACAACCGCGGTCACGGTCATCGCGAATCTTATAGAATAATCCAGCTGCTAGCCGTCCCATACCAAGTGTGAGTCGCCTGTGTTTATATCGAGTTAGGTTTTACTGTAGCATCGCAGATTAGTGTTTCTATCGAAGTATTCGCTTTGCGAGCTCGAGCCTGTTGCAGATCTTATCCGTTTTTAGCGGACCACCTGGCCTCTCTATGCTTACAGTGCAGCATGCATTGATGAGTACTCAGGTGATGGGAGACAACACCATCCGATTCAGGGGGATGCCTATCCTGTTACAGCACATTGCAGCCTTACTGCTTGCCTCTTCGTCACCTCCGGACACAATCGCGCGCGATCGGCAAGGCTGGCTATGATAAATGTATGCGGTGCCCCCACAGGTACTTGCGACCCAGGTCCAGGATGGCTTCCTACACATATACCAGCTTAGTTGTTTTGATCTCCATCCTAATCTATCGATTGAGTAGAATTGGTAAACGGCCGGCAAACTATCCACCAGGACCTCCCACACTACCATTGATTGGCAACATTCATCTGATGCCAAAGGAGAAGTCCCACCTGCAATTTCAGAAATGGGCAGATGAGTACGGTCCAGTCTATTCAATCATGCTCGGTACGAAGGCTATGGTTGTCTTAAACACAGACCAAGCTGTCAAGGATCTGCTTGACAAAAGAAGTGGTATCTATTCATCACGACCGGATATGTACATCTCGAGAATCGCTGGTGGAGGGATGAGGTTCTCACTCATGGTATGCCTTGCCATCAACTGATGGCTTCTACCACATCATCGATGCGAAACTTGACATGTATCACAGGAGTACGGATACACATGGCGCATGATACACAAGATCGTGCACAAGGCTCTCAATATCAATGCCGCAAAATCCTACGTGCTCTATCAAGACCTGGAGAACAAAGCGATGCTGGTCCGATTTCTCGAACGCCCAGACGATTTCATAAATCTCATTCGCCTGTATGCTAATTCTTTGACAACACAAATGATTTTCGGCTACAGAACAACCAGTACCGAAGATCCAAGATTTAAACAGTTTTTCTATGTGAGCGGTCTATTGATTACTTTATGGCAACTAGAATAATTTTTATTAAAGGGCTTTGAGAGACTATCTCTATTGCTTACGACATACACAGCGGCGTTCCTGGATCTTTACCCAGTTCTTCGCAATCTGCCGGACCTCCTCCTTCCGCTTCGGAGGTACGCAAAGCATCACCACCAGGAAGAGCGTAAATTATATGTCGGACATTGGCTGAATGCTAGGGACCGTATCAAGAGAGGCGTCGCACACCCATCATTCTGCGATGATCTTATGCGCGTCCAGAAACAAGAAGGGTTCTCTGATCTGCTTGCTGGATACGTGAGTGGGGTATTGCTGGAGGCAGGGTCAGACACGACTTCGTCCATTCTACTAGGCTGTGAGTCGTGGTACGACGGACTTAGATACAGTGCTGACAGTGTGTAGTCATCCAAGCCATGGTTCTTTTTCCTGAAGTGGCAAAGACCGTTCAAGAGGAAATTGATCGCGTCTGTGGCTTTCGCCTTCCAACCTTGGACGACGATCTTCCCTATATTCGAGCCTGCATCAAGGAGTCTTTGCGCTGGATGCCCACGGCTATCCTGGGTATTCCACATGCCGTGATCAGAGACGATGAGTACATGGGCTACCGAATTCCTAAGGATGCAAGCGTCATCCTGAACGTATGGGCCATCCACAATGACCCGCAAAAATTTCCGACCCCTCGAATCTTCGATCCTACTAGGTACCTAAACGACTCTCAAACCGCCATTGAGTCAGCGAACAACTCTGACCCTAGCATGCGTGACCACTTCGTCTTTGGAGCCGGCAGAAGATTTTGCCAGGGAACTCATATAGCCGAGCGATCCCTTTTTCTTGGGTACTCGCGCTTGCTGTGGGCATTCGACTTCAAGAAGGCGCTTGATGAACACGGTGCCCCTATCACTCCTGACGCTGCGGAGCTGACTGAAGGTGCCCTAGTGCAACCGAAACCTTTTTCTGCGAGGATCGAGCCCAGGAGTTCCGAGAAAGTGGAGACGATAAGACAGGAGTGGAAGACGATGGAAGATCTGCTGGATGAAGACGGACAATGGAAGGGGTTGCCGGAAGCGTCCTCGTTGAGCAGAGATAATGTATTCGGATGATGTTACATCGCTGCTCAGAGGAGTTCTGAATGGATTTGCAGATTTGCTTGACATCAGGCCCCCTCCGTGGAGGAACTGCTCTTGCTCGATAGAAATTTTTGATCCCTTTGGAGTGTATGGGATTCACTGGTACCAACAATATCGTAACGCATGCTCAAATATCGCCACCAAATGTTACCATTCAACTTGTCATGCCTGCTATTGCAACCCTTTTGCCTCAAAACGCGTGCGTGCGCATGTATTCGCGATGCAGCACATCAGCTCCAGCACCACCCAGCACGATGTCAATCGGTGCCCAGTACCTGACTCCGACTCTCAGGATCATCCTAGCAACCCAAGCCATACCGCCAAGGTACGCGCCAACATCCACATGCCGCCGAACCTCCGCTTCGTCACGTGTCGATTCGGCAGCGGTGGTCCATCTCGGGATGAAGTTCCGGTACTCGATTCCTGCAGCCTGCAATGACAAGATCATTGGTATGAATAAGAGAGTCGAAGTGTGCAGAGCCGTCAACGTTGGCAAATTCTTAAACACGTTTGCCGATGCGGTGAATCCGAAGTTGAACAGCTGCGATGCGTGGCGAAGTGCACCAACGCTGGCGATAAAAGGTGCGGCATCAATCAATGTTGCCTCAATATCTGTGCGCTGAAGCACGAGTGGGAGGTCTTTGGTGTATTTTGTAGGACATTGACCGATCTGGGGATGCCAAGAGTTGGCTGAGGGCGTTTTGGTAGTCCAGAAGGATAGCGATTGCAACGGCATTGTTTGCCCTCGCGATTCCAAGTATACAACTCGCAGAGATCACAGGAAAGCCCAATGTAAAGTTTGTGGCCGAGAGCAAGCAATTGTCCGTTTATTCCACGGTGTGGTGCAAACAGAACTGTAAAGTCGGAGAGCAACGTCGATGATGTAGTCGATCTAATCAGGCAAGATCGGCGGGTCCGAGGCTGATCTTTACCGTGTCCGTGCACTCAACGCGCGTGTTCAGTCAACGCGCACTGCACCAAAATACCATCTTCATTCTGCAGCCCCCATAACTCAACGCCACCATGTCAGTTAAAGCTGCCCTTGCAGATTTAGACGCAGCAGGTTCAGACAAGAATACTTCGTACATGAAGCTGGCCGAAAAACACAAGGTGTGGCGCTCTACACTGTCGCGAAGAGATCAGGGCGTTCATGCGTCGCGAGCCGACGAGGGACTCAATCGGCGCGCCATGCATCCACGTGACGAGGCAGAACTTGTGCAGTATATCAGAGGACTCACAGAACGACACCTTATGCCTACAAGGCAAATGATTAAGAATTTTGCAACCCTAATACTTGGAAAAGAGCCTGGCGATAGCTGGGTTACCCGCTTCCTTAGCCGCAACAAAGATACGCTTCTTTCAGCCTGGACAACCCCTATAGAGTGCAGCCGCCACAAGGCTGATTCTGGTGACAAGTACCGCTTATACTTTAAGCTTCTGCACGATAAAATGGCGGAGTATAAGCTGGAGCCTAAGCAAACATACAATATAAATGAGAAGGGCTTTGCCATTAGGGTGACAGGAAGGTCTAAAAGGATCTTTGATAAGACACTCTACAGCAAGAAGCAGTACAGGCAGTCACTCCACGATGGCAATCGTGAGTGGGTGACGCTTCTGGCTTGCATATCTGCCGATGGTACAGCTCTTCCGCCAGGCATCATCTACGCCGCAACTGGAAGAGCTGTACAGGCAAGCTGGGTCCATGAAATAGACCCAAACCAGCATTCTGTCCACTTCACTACATCACCTAATGGCTGGACGAACAACGACCTTGGATTGACCTGTTCGATCGCTATACTAAGCCTAAGAACAGAAGAAAGTGGAGGTTGCTTATTATTGACGGCCACGGCAGCCATGTAACGAGAGAATTCATCACCTACTGCGACAACAACAAGATTCTCCTGATGATCTTTCCCCTACATGCCACCCACACACTGCAGCCACTTGACGTAGTCTGCTTCAAGCCTCTGGCTCAAAACTACGCCAATGAGCTTGATCTTCGCACTTAGAAGACCCAGGGATGGACGCCAACAAAGAAAAGCGATTTTTTCTCTTTGTTCTAGAAGGCCTGGACGTCTACCTTCACCGAACAGCTGATAGTTAAGGCGTTCTCCGCCACCGGCATACATCCACCCAACGCCAACGTTATCCTTGATAGGTTCAAAACAGCAACCCCAGAACAGCCAGCAACGCCTGAGCAGCAAGTACTTGATCCTAGCACTGGAGAGCCGTCTTGGCTAAAAGCAAAGTCGCTGCTTCGGTCCGCAACAAAGGATAATGATCGTGTAGCTAGAGAGGCGCTAGAGCAGTACATCCATCACCTCTCAGTGCAGAATGCGCTGCTTAGGTACGAGCTCAACGGCGCAAAAGAGATTCTAACGGAGAAAGAGAGGGTGAAGGATAAGCAGCGGGCTCTGCCGCTAATGGCTCGCGATATAGAGTGGCATGGTGGCGCGAAGTGGTGGTCTCCTTCATCAAAGCGGGAGGCAGATGCACGATGGGAAGCACAGCAACGCTATGAGGAGGAGTTAGAAGCTGCGAAAGTTACTAGACGTGAGCTACAGCATACACAAAAGCTTCTTCGGGAGAAAGATAAGGAGGATAAACAGAAGCAACGAGAAAGGGAGAAGGACGAGCGTGACTGGCTCAAGGCTGAGAAGGCCAAAGAAGTTGCCAGACGCAAGGCTCAAAGAGAACGGGACAAGGCAGCTCGCGACTCTCGAAAAGCTATACAAAAGCCCGCTAGAGGCAAGCGAAAGGCTCCGCAGGAAGCAGCACTAAGAAAGAAGCAGAATCGTGGTGCTATGAGTGATGTAGGCGGTGCAGCCGCCGCCGTACGCTCCCCATCTCCTCCGCCCAAACAGTCCACAAGAGGCCGCAACATCAGGCTTCCGCGCAAATATAGATAGAATAGGATTTTCGCATAGGTATCTAGAGTATTCTACTAGAAACTCTTGTGATGGTTGCCTTTGTGTGTGGCTCTATAGCATTAGTTTTGCAGGTACTTGTTGGGGTGCAAAGCCGCGCGTTGACTGAACACGCGCGTTGAGTGCACGGACACGGTAGCGCCATCAGAGACACAAAAGGACATCGCTCACATGGACATGGTCAGTAATGCTACATGAAGCTTAGCAGTTAGACCACAACTTTCAGGGCCTTTGAAGGTAACCGAAAAACCTATCTGTTGGGCAGGATTCAGGATCCGGAAGTGCCTATTGCCAATTGGGCGCGTCGCTACTTAGTCAACTCAGATGACGCTAAACTCGGAAAGTTTCACGCATGCCTCTGACATGCAGCGCCTGCGCAATTACAAGAAAGCCGATAAGTTGTTGTTGGTTTGGACTAGGTACAAGCAGATGTTGTTGACGCAGGGGCGATTTTTTTCTTTCTTACGTGCGGGCGGAGCGGCCGTCCATCCCTTGATTTGATCCAGAAATTCACCAGGACGCAGGGGCAGTGGGGCAGCTCGTGGGTGTTCTTGGTGTTCCATTCACTGGGGGACTTACTGTGTGGAAAAACCCCGATAATGCCAAGTTGGGACTCGAGGAACCAGCAAAGATAAGGCACAGGGGGTTGTTAAGGAAGCGGCTCAGATTCTCTTGGCTTAGCTGGCACTAGGGACAACCTGTACACAACCCTTCGTTCAGATGCCTAGTGACATTGCTGTGCCTCGATCACGATCCTGTGACTGCAGCTGATTAATCGTTCTGCGCTACGAAGAATCCCGTTTTTTCTGAGGAATCACCTCTGCGTGCACGGGCGCCGAACATGATTCCTTAAAAGAAACGGGATTCTTTGTACATTGAGAAATCGAACAATTCTCAGCGCTGTGTGCTTTTGCTTCGAGACGCGTCATCTCGGCTCTGTAACTCTGAATTGCAGCTCTACCCAGAGCGTCCCAGGACGCAATCGAGGCGATGGATCTTAGCCTCTTGTACAGTTAGAAGATTGAGCATTCACTCCGCCTGACCCTTCAGTAGCCTTTCTGCCCAAGCAAAGTGATAAAAAGACCCCTGCCTTCATCGAGGACAGACAGGGACTATGAAGAAGGCTACATCGCATATAGAGCAGATCGAGAAATAGCTCTCGGATTGCGACCGATTTTTGCACATTCTTCGCACGCTTTGGTGGAACGAGGACCCGAGTGTGATATACCGTAGTATAGAGGCTATAGGCAATCACGGCAGTATTCCAATGCACCTAAAACACAGATGTGAACGTCGACTGCGTAAACGAAAACAATCTACCTGCTGAGCTACAGGACTCCCCATCGAAAGGCCTGTTGCAGCGTGGGCCGAGCGTGGAGCAGACAGAGCTATCCATGTTCGCTAGAAGGCGACCTTGGAAGTCGTAGCCTACCCACAGCACTCTTGGCAATATCTTTCGACACAGCCGGCCCGGGTATTTGGCCTTCCCATAGTTGTGACCGGTGCCTTGTGTCGCCAAGGGCTTCGTAAGGGGTGGAGACGTAAAGGGACCGCACCAATGGGTCGTGACAGGAGTCAGCCTGACGGACGCAGCTCGTTGCGGGGTTGGCCGAGCATGGAGCCTGACTGACGTTGATGAGGATACTGAACGAAATCTTGCCAACGAATAACGAGGCGGCAGGCATCGCGATGACCAAAGATCTGTGTCGGAGTTGCAGACCGCAGGCCATTGAGCCACTTGGCGCAGTCGCGTGCGGGCCGCTGCCGTCCGCTCCCCATCACACTATCCCCATATCTCTATACATCCTTTCACCATTACCATGCATCTTTCCCAAGAGTCCCTAGTCGCCGCTCTGAGCAGGCTGACGATTCTGCCCTTGGGTTCCGCGTGGCGAGCGTGACACTTACGCGTCAGCAGGGATCCGCCGCAGAGTAACACATCATTGGTCCTTTGCCTGCGGCGTGTGTCTATCGAGGTCGTGCACAAGGCGCAGCCTGATGACATGGCCATGAGCATTTGCCTGCTCTCATTCAGCCTTGACGATGCGGGTGCCTAGCAGTCTCTGGGAGGTCAAGCCGGCAAGACGCAGGCTCCATATAGGAAGCTAGAAGATGCTCGTTTTCCAGAAACAGCCTGCAACTGCAAACCTCCCGCAACTGCGCTCAGCAGCTACAGAATTTGTCCCATCGTTCATTGGGTACTTGTAATCGCCAAAGACGTTGCCCCTGGCACCAACGCTCTTCCTCTTGACGTTGTTTCAAGCGATGGATTACTTTCGGAGGACGTTTCGCACACTGGAACACTACCTCAATGTAGGAGCGCTATGAAGAACGTTGCGCTCTGTCATCGAGGCAATGGGAAATACGTTCATGACTCCAGAAATGATAGAACTGAATGGCAAGAATGAGGATGCCAGACGAGCTGTGGAAGCTGCCCCTAACGATCCTGTGAAACTGGACCTTCTGGGCAATCTCCTTGGCGTCAGGTACTCGACGCTCGGTCGCTGGAACGATATTAACGACTCTATCAAGTATGCACGGCAAGCTATCGAGGCGGCCTCGCCCGGAGACAGTCGTCAGAATCGATATCTGCACAACCTCGCTGTGGGACTCGGAGATCGTCACTTGAAGGTGCGCAGCACAACAGATCTCGATGAGGCAATAGAGACAGCAGAAGATGTTGTAAATTCGACTACAACGAATGACCCCATGTGGCCAGCTTATGCGAACACCTTTGCAAGCCAGCTTAGACGTAGGTACTCAGAGACAGGGTCAGTAGCTAAGCTTGATAAAGCAATCAAGTTCTGGCGCAAAGCGATCGAGGTGGCTACGAGACATCAAACTCCATCGGAGACCTGGGCAAATAA
Source organism: Didymella arachidicola (assembly GCA_016630955.3). Taxonomy (NCBI): domain Eukaryota; kingdom Fungi; phylum Ascomycota; class Dothideomycetes; order Pleosporales; family Didymellaceae; genus Didymella; species Didymella arachidicola. Next base: position 112,388 of record CM049997.1, on the reverse strand, counting down.
TCTTGCGATCGCGCTGGGCGACAAGTTCCAGCTATCCGGTGAACAGAGCAACCTCGAAGAAGCGATCCAGATTGTGCGACGTGTTCTCGAAACTACCGGGCCTGATCACCCTCAGAGGGCACGACGCCTCAATAATCTCGCAAATCAACTCGCTGACAGATACATGAGAACAAGAGTGGTTCTCGACCTTGAAGAAGCCATTGAGAAAGCACACGAAGCTGCCGCCTTGACACCAGACGACCACCTAGACCGAAACACATATCTGAATAATCTTGCATTGCTCCTTGGCGACATGTACACCAGGATAGGGAGTCTTGACGCCCTGAACACAGCCATTGAGGTTGCCCAGAAAGTGCTCAGAACGACACCCAAAAAAGATCCCAACCGTCCTGCAAGGCTGAACAACCCCAGCATTCAGCTTCGGAACAGACATGAACTTACCAGAGCGGCAGAAAGCTTAAGCAAGACTGATTGTGTAGACCTCGATGAGTCTATCAACCATCTGCGAGAGGCTGTAAGTCTTGTCGGCTCGGGGCATCCACTTCGCGCCCGATGTTTGAATAACCTGGGCGTTCCCCTCGGCGACAAGTACAAAATCACCCTAATATATCAATTCTACATGAAGCCATCAAAGTGACGCAAGAAGCTGTTGCAGCACTCCCACAGGATCATGTTGATCAGGCTGCCTATCTGAACACTCTAGGAGATCGTCTCGCAGAACGATATTCAACAAATAAAACGACTGGCGACCTGTCAGCAACTATTTCTTCTTACCAGTCTGCTTTGAATCATTCAAATTCAGCAGTGCTGTTTCGGATCAAAGCAGGCCAAAAATTGCTCAAATACCACGCAATCAAGTCGGATTGACAGCAGGCTTTCCAAGGTGCCAGTGCTACTCTCGATCTCGTTTCGAAGCTGACTGAGCGGGCACTTGGCGTTAGTGACAAGCAGTACATTCTCGGACAGATAGCCGGTGTAGCCTCAGATACAGCCGCAGTGGCTTTGAACGCAGAGCAAGGACCCGTGGTTGCGCTGATTATGCTTGAGCAAAGTCGCAGTGTGTTTGCAACATCCTTTGGCGAGATGCGCACAGATATCAGCGGCCTCCAAGCGATCCATCCCAACCTGGCGGCTGAGTTCAGGCGCCTCCAACACATTCTGGACACGCCAGCTACGGAGCTGTCCTCGTCAAGGGAAGGGGAAAACTCGGCAGTTTTTCAAGACATTGCGACCATGCGCTCTCGGGCAGGAGTCGACTTTGGCAACCTACTTGCTGAAATTCGACGACAGACCGGCTTCGAAGATTTCTTGCTCCCTCTCTCTGAACATGAGATGAAAGCTGCTGGAGAACATGGGCCTGTAGTGGTCATCAATGTTAATACGCATGCACTTACGGTCTTGTAGCGTCTGATGCGAACGCGGTCATTGTCGTCCGAAGCCAGCGAGTCAATGCTATTTGATCTAGCTCGTCTTCGTAGTCGTGTTAAAATCAGGCCTAGATTGTGCAGATACATGCAAGACTCACTCCCCAGTGTTGTTCATCTTTTCACGTGGGTTATCCGAAATTCGTGTTGGTTTGTTTGGTGTGAATGTTGTTGTCGGTCAACGGGGCTGATCTCGCTTTTATTGCCCTTCGGCAAACTGACAGCTCAGCCTCTCAACCTGCATGCAGCGCATGAGGCTGTGTGCTAATTATTTGCAAGCAATAGTTAAATCTGGCTGGATTCAGACATGTATCTACCCACCTAGATCCTCGCCGCCGCTCAATCCTTGTATTCCAAGTCTCGCACAACCACTACTATCTTAAGACCAAGGTCTCAGTAAAGTGTAATGTCATCAACAACAAACTTGTCACGAGCAAAATGCAGTATGTGTATCATGGCCCTATTGGAGCATCCAGAAAGTCTAGCCCACTGACGACCCAACTTGAGGATTTCAAACCTGGCTATCCCCGATTTACCGCACTCATTGGCGCTCATGCCCCTTACTTCCTCTGCCGTCGCTTCAGCAAAGTCCGCGCGAGGCTTCTGTTGCTAAACAGGACAGGGTCAGTTTGTTGGAGGAAAAGTTGGATCAAATTGACCAAAGCGAGCGTTGTCCTTTATTTTTGGGACAGAGCCGACTCGATACAAATGCGGAGCGTTTGTCCACCCTTGAAGCACTCAAGACGAGCCTTGAGGCTTATGGTATGATCAGAAATGCTTGGCACCAGATGCAGAGACCGGCTCACTAAATATCTTAGATAAATTTGTCGATAGCAGCCGGCATATCCTCAGTCTGGATGACGCAGGTATGAGAGACACCGACAGCTTACAGAACTGGGTGAAAGGAACGGGCTGCATTGCTCGAAATGAGACAGAATATCTAGAGCACACTCGAGAGCTGGCTCGTCTAACTGCCTTGAAGGATACTGGACTCGATCGAGCAGAGAAATGGGCGGAGGACGCTTTTATAAACTGCTATCGCGGCTTCCGCAAGGTAAAACCATCGCCTTTGTGTTAGATCAGGCTGACTAAGAACCAAAGGCTTCGAATTATGATCTTTCGAAAGATCCCAACGTATACCTATACACAGATCACCTTATCAAGAGGACTACACGAGTACTATTACTGTCTCTCATCACATCACTCCTACTCATGCCTGTCGTGATCTGCAACCTGATAGACACTACGTCCGTCAGAATCGGCGTTGTCCTGATATTCACGATTCTGTACTTGGCTGTCTTGGCGGAGTTGATGCAACCAAAAACGATGGAACTGGTTATTGCTGGAGGGACGTAAGTCAGCGTTATGACTGAGTAAGGCACTGTAGATCTGATAGCCACACAGGTACGCGACTGTTCTGATCGTATTTGTCTCTGGCTTCAAGAGACATGATGCGGATACCAAGGCCACGTACAGTATATCATAGCACTACGAAAGAGAATCATAACATAAGATGTTTTATTTGTTCCAGAACGGATATAAGGAACAGGCTAATCACATGCTCGCAAGGATACATTCTGTCCTTTGTGGTTTTCAAGGAGTCACTCTGGCAACGAGCGTATTTTGCCATACTGAAGCGACGTTGAATAAATAAATTTCACGACTCTTATTCTCGTCGACTGAGACCAAAGCGCGTCATATTGTCTTCTTATTTATACATTCACTAGCAAGCAGGCTCATATGTGGTTAGAGTTTGGATTGTCAGACTGTTATCGCAATGGTTTCCCAGGACATTATAATTGCCGTGATACAACAACCGAATCCTGAATATCTTTTGGCACTTCGATTACAGTGTTTGTAGATAATACAACTTTGACTTGTCCCAGGAGTCAAACATCTTCCACTTGTGGCCCTTGTGTCGATGCTTCCATAAAGGTTTGCACATGAAACAATAGTCAATCCATTTGCAAGCTGTACATTGAAAACGTGGCCCGTGGATAATCTAAACGCAGTCAGTAACCGTATGGGCATTGTTCCAAACCACTCACATGTAAACACGCATCGCAGATTGCACCATGGGTGGGACCTTCGATCAGCAGATCGCTCTTTCCTACATTAAGTTCCGACTTGAGCATATCTGGCAGTGCATTGACGAAAGCATTTTTACCGTGGAATAACGCGATAGCAAGAGGTGTCCACTTATGCTCCGACTCTGGGCATGAGACACACTCAGCACTGTATCCCCGGCCGAGTAGTAGCTTAACGAGCTCCAAGCTCTCAGACCTGCAGGCCCAATGAAGCAAATTCCAGGTTGTTCTCTTGAGAACCAGCCTCGCATGCATCTCAGGGGCTCTCTCCAGCAATTCTGTCATGATCTCAATGGATCCTCCAGCGGCTGCAAGATTGAACATATCTGCACTCAATGCGTCGTTTAACAAAGGGTTGACTTTTTGACTCATCAGGTAGCGGAATGTAGCCGGTTTTCCACTCCGCGCGGCGAGCTCCAAAGGTGTCCGATCGTGTGTGTCTGTTTGCGACAAGTCGACATGATACCGATCGACAATCAAGCGCAGGAAGTCAGTGAGCCCAAAGAATGCGAACATATGAGCGATAGTGACATGGCGAAGATCCCTACCAGCAGCTGTAGTGTAGGCTCCTCTGTCAAGGAGCAGCTGTACTATCTCCAAGTGGTTGTTTTCCACGGCAAAGTTAAGAGGCCTCCACTTGTCGTAAGTAGCATGAGTCAGATCAGCACCCGCGTCGAGCAGATAAGTTGCGACTTCAAGGTTACCGTTGCTTATCGCGGAGCAAAGTGGCGACTTCCCGCCCTCGTCTGTGGCGGAGATGTCGGCATCATTGTCGCAGAGTAGCCGAACGATAGCTAAGTTGCCTTCCTGAGCAGCTATATGAAGAGCCGTTGTACCCTTTTTGGTACTGAGCGATACATCTGCGCCCATTTCGATAAGCCATGTGATCATTCGGGCTTGAGCTCGGCCCGACGCTGCCATGAGTGGGGTCTGTCCTTCACTGCTTGTGACGTCGACTTTCAAGCCAGTAGCAAGGATCAGCGAGGCAATTGCCACAGACCCTCCTTCAGCTGCGAAATGAAGAGGAGTCCGGCCTTCGTTGGTTGCATGCAACTCCGCGCCCTTCTCAACCAACATACGGAAGATTCCAGGATGACCTCCCTGGCATGCTCGATGAAGCGCAGTATATCCATGTGCATTTGGATTCAAGTCAGCGCCGCGATGAAGTAGAAGCTCCACTATTTGGACAAAGCCTCTGGAAGAGGCTACATCAAGTGGCGTCCAATGGTCTGAATCAGCCGTCATTGGTGCATGGGCATCCAATAGTATCTTTACGGCGTTGGTATGTCCATTTTCGATCGCTGCTCTAAGCGGTGTCCAGCCTCGATTGTCAGCTGCCATATCTGCACCCTGTTCCAAAAGTATTCTAATCAGCTCAGTGTTACCAATATGTGCTGCAGTGATGAGTGCAGTCCAGCCGTAGTCGTCAGCAATAGACCAAATTGCTCCGTGGTCTAGTAATAGTTGGACTATTTCGACGCATCCTTTCTCAGTGGCCGATATCAGTGCGGTTTCGCCGGTTCTGTTGGGAATGTTCACCGCAGCTTTTTCCTTGAGCAGGAATGCGACTGCTTCAAGATGACCGTTGACGGCTGCGTAATGAAGAGGTGTAAAACCAGTTTCGCTGGTTACGTCAAGGTCTGCCCCATGCTCAAGCAGCATCTGGACAATTTGGGGACTTCCTGCGTGCGCTGCCGCGCCAAGTGCGCTGCCATATTGTCCTCCTTCTTGCTGAACATTTGCACCCTCTTTGATGAGTCTTGAGACAATGTCTTCATTGCCGCCAGAAGCAGCAGCTGCGAGTGTTGAGGCAAAGTACTTTCCATGTAGATGGATATTTGCGCCCTGCTCCAGCAGGAAAGCCGCCATCTCTTTATTTCCAACAAACGCAGCAATACCAAGTGCGTTGTTGTAATCTCCGCCTTCTTTGTGAATGTCAGCACCTCGATTGAGCAATAACTCCGCAGTATCGTGGTTTCCTTCAAATAAAGCAGCTCCGAAAGCAGTGCCATACACCTTGATCGACATGTTGACATCGGCACCAGCATCCAAAAGCAACTCGATGAGATCTTGATGGCCATGGTATGCAGCGGCACCGAGAGCGGTACTGTAGTCGCCACCAGGAGCGTTAACATCGGCACCGTGTGCGATAAGCTCTTTGACCGCTTTGATTTGGCCACGATGGACAGCGGAGGTCAGGGCACTCCAGCCATCCTTTTGGGTATTTTCGAAGTCGGCCCCAGAATCTAGTAACAGCTTAATAACCGCAGCATGTCCGTTCTCGGCCGCTTTGAAAAGCGGCGAGTCCTGGTTACTGTCTCTCGAATCGATGTCGACTAATCTCGTCTCAAGCAGGATTCTAACAAGTTCTGCATGGCCATTTGCTGCGGCAAACCATAAGGGACTGCGGCCTTTCTCGTCGCGGAAGTTCAGGTCGATGTTGTGTTCCTCAAGTAGGACCTTGATCAAGCCCGCCTTACCCCTTCGGCTGATCTCGCGAACAAGACCTTCTGGTGTTTGAGACTGATCAAAAATATGTCTCTGTTGTAGTAAATGGCGGAAAATTTCTGGGTCTCCAGAGTACAATGCTGCTTGCAAGACTTGATGGGTCGTCTTGGAATTCATCGCAATCGCTGGGGGCATGTGGACGAGCAACGTCTGCACAATATCCAAGCGACCGTTTCTGACCGCCGACGCCAATGGGGTCTCACCAAGTGTGTTTTCGGCCATTGGAGAAGCCCCATGAGAGAGAAACAAGTTGACCAGCGACAAGTGTCCCCTCCGTGACGCTATGAGGAGTGCATCGTCGTCAATTAAGCCCTCATCGTGTTCAGCGGTACGCTCGCGGCCACTTTGAAGCTTTGCTGAGATCCAATTGAGGTTTTGAGATCTCACAATATTAGCTCCTGCTTGTAGCAACGTCGAGATAAGGCCCAAAAGAACTTCCTCACTTTCCTCGGGCTTTTCACTCAACGCGAAAAACACTGCCCCATCCAGGTTAATGTGTTTCACAAGGAGTATGTCCAAGAGTCTGGCATCCATCGTGCCAACGGCACATGCAACCAGGCCGCTCTCTTGTCCCATAGTGTCGAGTTTCGCGTCTACTGCAAAAAGACGGGCGATCACATCGACAGCTTGCTCATCCAAAGCGATGGCTAAGGCTGTATCACCCTCATCGTTGGATGCATTGAGGATTTTAGAGGCGGCCTCAGAGCAAGAAGAAGGATCTCGGAGCCTTTGGGGGCCACTTCCATGACGTGCTGCGCGTTTTCGGGTCTCCCGACAAGTAAGATCCACCAGCACCAGGGCCAGGTCATGGTGACCCTCACGTATTGCGATCATGAGGGGAGTGTTACCATCTGCATCAGTGCTCGCCAGATCCTCTGTAGAGATGGTCAGATGAGAGACTGCTGATTTTGATCCAACTGCAGCCACCACATGCAAAGCAGAAGCCCCGAAAAATGGCCATCCTATCGGTGTGTGCGCGCCTCCGGGATCCAGAGTCTTCCACAAATGCTCGAGCTTTGGTAAGCGTTCAGATTTAGGAGCCCATTCCATGACCCCGAGGAGATCATGTTGGGGAACACCCTCCTCTTCTGCCAAGCGTATGTGTTCAAAGAGGTGTCTTGCGGCGTAGGGTGCAAGAGGGAAGCTAGAAGCAAGAGTTGCTCTGGATGAACGTGCTCCATTAAGGGGCTCTTTCATAGTCAAATATCTCAAGCATGATCTTGAAATTCGGTAATGACCTCCTCCAGCTAAAGATAGATACTCGCGGCTCACTCCCTCATAATATCGCTTGAGGAAATTGCCGAGCAAGTAGTCAGCCACAGACTGGTGGATGAACTGAGCTTCGCGATTCCAGTCCTCCCCTTCGGAATCGAAGATCTCCCATAGCTCGCGGGTCTGGAATACAACTAGCCCTTTCGACAGATACTTCACATGTCTTTCGAAAGACAACATGGTATCGGAGTAGCCACAGTAAGTCCGCAGCTTGGACACAGATGCACACTCTACGTCAGGCTCCGTGGCGAGAGCGTCTCGGAGTTCTTGAGCGGACATGGGTCTTCTCGCAAAGAGTACCCACTCGAACAGCTTCACCATCTCTCGCAACTCAGACCCCCCGACACGCTTGAGGATTGCAGCGTAGCGTTCGGTCAATGTTCCCGGGCACGATGCAAGATCATGTTGGAGCTGGTCAAGTTTTGATCCATTGAGATCGCCAGTAATAACGCTCTCCGTTGCTAGATATACCCATTGGAAGGCGCCGTGAGCTTTGTCCAGAATCTCAGTCTCAATCTCCCGGCGTTTGTGGCTACACTGTATGTTTTTGAGTCGATCCCGCGTATACCATATGATATCACTAGCATTATTATCTTCCATGGCAAGGGCCAGGATGCTGTCGAAACCAAGAATAGGATAGTGTCGAGACGAGACACATATTCGCACTCGAGCAGCCTCGAACTGAGTTTGTTTGTTGAGATAGTCCAGCAAGTAACGGGCAGTCTCTCCACCACACTCATCGAGGCCATCAATGAATATAGTGATCGGCTGACGCTTGGTCCCCACAGTCAAAACTCTCGAGAGTAAAGGTAGCAGTTCTCCAACAGACCACTGCCATCTGCCCTCATTATAGTCTCCAAATCGTTCGTTCCGACTTTCGAAATCCTTTGTCAGCTGACAAAGGAATTCTGGGTAATGTTCGAGAATCGAGTTCAACAAGGCTCTGCATACGCCCAGAGTCGAGCGCTGCAGATCTTTGCCCTGGCCGTGGATGAAGTATGACGCAACGAGCTCCGTAGGCCTCGTCTCCCTCAGCGTCATGATGGCAAACTTCATCAAGACGGATTTACCAGTGCCCGGGTGTCCCTTGATCCAGAGCAGACCGCGAGAGGTGTTCGACCAAGTTTGGTACTGTTTGTCACGAAGGAGCCAATTACATGTGTTGTATGCGGTGTAGACGCTGTGATATCTTTGCTCCTGTTCTGGAAATGCAAGCGATCTGAGGCACTCTGGATGTAGTTAGCGAGTTTTTGCATGTATAGTCTCCGTGCTACATGCCTTGTTCAGAAGACGCAGGTTGCAACGATACTGGAATGAGATCAGTAAAGCCACTTATGCTGGATCTCGGTAACGTACGTCTTGAAAACATTGTTGGTTGATGAGAGCGCGTCGTGGGAGAACTTTGTTTTCAAACGTTAGCTGGTGATGACGATCACGACCTGACCAGTATAGAGATATCTTACAAGAAAGGAGAAAACTGTGTATTGGGCGGACTTCGTTCAGCGTCATCTGGGTGGACAACGGCGCCTGTGTCAATTGAGTCTGCTAGAGATCAAATCAGCATCTTCGAATGATGAGGCAGAGCCCCGGAACTTACCACGAAGTGAATCGGGAACATCATCCAACGAACGTGCCGGACTCAACATAGTGAGCAAATCCTTAGCGTAGGCAGCTGCAGATCCCGCAGCGTACGGTTGCCAGCGTTTGTTCTTGTGCGAATCTGCATAATCACAGACACCGCGGATAACTAAGCAGGGAAAGTTGTTCATCAAACCCGCTGCCTCCATTTCAAAGCATAGCACCTCGCCTAATTCTTCACTGAGTTTGTCCCGAACGACAGCGTCTCGTATGACCTGATTTCCAGATGCAATTGCGCCGTAGTGAACAGCCACCTCTTCGCCGCTTTCCCTGGTTTGTCTTATAACCTGCTTCCCATCATTGCATCCTGCGCAAGTTTGTCCACGCTCATGGCTGTACGTTGCTTCGAACAATATATCGGGACCTGCCCGATCGCGTCGAAATCTGGCGATTTTCTCGAGGCGTGAGAGGTGATCCATCATTGTGCCTCGTCCTCGTATGTGTATGGCGCGCAGGGCCGTAACAGCGTTGAGTAGTATCGTTGGAGGTGCGTTAAGTGACCCTGTGCGCTTGAAGCCGCTAGGAGTAGCTTTCCCAGAGTCGTACTGTACAACACCTCCGTGATCATTGTATGGCTTGCTGACTACGACATCACCGAGCCTAATGTCTGCTTCTTCACTGGGAACACCGCCTCCAATACCTACCATCAGCCCAAATCGAACAGACGTAAATGCGATCTCTATCTGACTTGCGACCATGGCAGCCGAATTCGTACCCATTTGCCCTTCAGGCAGACAGGCAATGACCACATTGTGTTTGCCAATTCGCCCGCACGTATAAACATTCGTGTTGTAGCCACTGTTAGACGGAGTCTCGTGCTCTTCGTCCAGCATCTCCTGGGCTGCTACCAGCTCGATCGCAAGGGCACAGACCCATCCAATGGTGTAATCCTCGGGGCGCAGACGGCGGCGCATTGGTAATCAACGACGATGGACATGACCGAGTACGTTTTGACTAGAAGTGGACGATAGCTATGAGCTCCGTCGTAATTTCACTGGGATGAGAGAGAGAACTTGCGATGGGAGAGGATCGAGTTTGTCTCAGCCTTGTCGTTCGCTGACGTTGCTGCGCCCAAGGGTGGATGGCGCTTCCCCTGCGCACTGCACGGACCTTACGGCTGCAGCAAGAGCGTCCGCGGTGCTGCACAGCGTTGCGCACGGGAACTCAGCAAGCTCGGTTGACTCGAGTTTGTACAGCCGCCGGTTGCGTGTGTGGTATGCACCGCGCAGGACACCTAGGACCCCATGCAGGTTCTGACTGTGACCATATCATTGCATGCTTGGCTCACACATATAGTGGACACCCGACACCCTAGACGAGGCTCATCTTGCGTACGTGGCGATAGGTAGCCTGACTGCGGCAGCTGTACGAAGAATCCCGTTTTTTCTGAGAATCAGTGGGTCACCTCCGCGTGCACGGGCGCCGGACATGATTCCTCCAAAGAAACGGGATTCTTCGTCAAGCCTACATTGACCGTGGGGCTACCTTTACACAAAAAAAAGGGCCTACGGATCTGCCATGCCTTGCTCATCATCATGGTTGTTATTTGTGCCACCCGGTAGTGGGGGCTATCGCGAGGTCTTCTTCCGTCGGCAACTCTTGCTGACACTACGTCACTGCAAGCCTCGAATGACATGAACGGGAGACTTCAAGCGCGTTGTATTCCAAATCAACCTGGTTATGCAAGGACGCTATAGTGCCGCTGAGGGATGGAGTGCTCTCCAGCAATTTACCTGATGCCTTGACTCGAGAGGCAAATGTTCTAAGCGTCGACGCTCATCTTGTCAGCTCTTAGCCTGCAGCCTCATATGTTCCGCAGCGTTGCTACGCCCCCTTTCATTCTCATTCTACACGGCCCAGATCTTCCAGGCCAGTCAAAAGACGCGCTGACATGGCAAGCTCTGCTATAGGTGAAGATTTGAGGGCTTAGTCGTCCACTATTGAAGACATGCATCTATTGCTTACTTAGGACTTCGCGGTCTACGCACTGCGCACCGGTATGCCTGACACAAGGCAGCGCCTAGTGATTGCGTACACTACATCTACGATGCGCTAGTGCCGATACCCTCGCCTACCCATGGTACATGCTTTTCAGCATGTGTCACGGCAACTTTTCATTCACAAGACAGTTCGTATACCTTGTTGTTTGCAATAATGTCTTTTGTCACATCGCTATATTTATCTACGCCAGTCGCTGGAGATAGAGGACGTTGCTCTGTAACTGAACACCAAGCAGCTGCGCAAGGCTGGAGACCAGACTCACAGCAAACCGGGGAGGACTATCTAAAAGTAAATCAAACAACATCTTTTGAATACGATAACTAAGTGTCAAAGATCCTTGGCAAGCACAAGCTCCAATTTGTGTACGTTATAGCTACTCGCATTGGTAGACGAACAACTGAGTAACCCCGCAGATTCTTGAACGACGACAAGTACTCAAAAAGCGAGGCTCTCCCACCAGAATTGCTAGCCTACTTTAGAGTACCCAAGTATTTGCTCACGGATGTATACCGCAAGTCCAACGGCTTCTTTGACTCCTACGTCGAACAAAACGATGATGGGCACCTGGTCGCATTTTGTAAGTAGAACAATCCTGCTGCGACAACGGCACACTAATCTAGACCTGAGATTCATGGTACCGCGTCCTGGTCAAGAACGTTAACGAGGGCAAAGCGTTGAAATACAAGTGGTGCGAGATGACCTTCTTCACGCGCTGGGATCAAGATCACAGCACCGTTTTCTGTATTGGCACAAATCCCTCCTTTGAGCGTCTCCTCCAGGAGAACGTAGCTCGAATGTGGGAGGAACTGTCCCCTATCAATCCATGGTCTATGCAAGTGCCGATGCTTGAGGCGATCGTTGCTCTCCAGGATTCCTCTGTGTGGTTGGTTCGAGATGTAGTTCGCAACGTGGAAAAGGTATGGCCTATAGCTGTCCTGCGAACCTTGCTGACAGGCATCAGGATCGATTACGGCCTACGCGTGGACACGACGATTTTGTGCGCTTGCACGAGGCTGCAAGGCATACTGCGCACTGTTTCGAAACCCTCGACGTGTCTATTGACACAGTAAACGCTCTCCGGCAGGAGATGCTGGAAGTATTGCCCCCTCAAGACCAGCAAAACAATAATGGCAACAGAGCAATCAAGCAGCTGCATAAGCAAATAGGCACCCAGCTTCGCATGATGCGGAATCTTCATGCACGCTCGCAGTCGAATAAAGACCGGCTTCAGAATGAGATCGCACTTGTGCGCACCGCATCTTATGCAGCAGAAGCACACCGCTGATGAGACTGCAGGCGTACAATATGATCGCCCAGCGGGACAGCCGTACGATGACCGAGCTAGGAAACGCGGCAAGATACGATAGCCGAGCCATGAGGACCATCGCGGTGGTCACCATGGCTTTCCTACCGCCAACATTCTTATCAGTATGACATCTATGCACTGAATCCCCGGATACAGCTAACTCTGCTCGCAGGCAATTTTCAGCATGAGCTTCTTCAGCTTCCAGCCTCCAGACGGGGAGAATGGTGGCGGATGGAAAGTTTCCGACAAGTTTTGGGTGTATTTCGCATTCGCGATTCCGTTGACGTGCTTCACGCTGGCGGTCTGGTTCTGGCGACAGCGGCGGAGGGGCAGCCAGTCGCTGGTCTAGATCGAAGTCTGACCCACGGCCCGCTGGTTGCCGTGCCGAGCGCCTTCAAGTGGGGCGCATTTGCCTTCTCTTAGGATGAGGGTAACCTCGCTGCCGTCATTGTCTATTCTTTCCAAAGTCGCCATCGCGATTAGGACTTGGCTTCACAATAGTGAGCCGTGTACTTCTCGGATCATACTGAGATCCTGTGCGCAGCTATCGTGTAAGAGCTGCACAAGAGACCGTGTCAGAACTACACGCCTACACTCTATGATCATGGGCAGGCTGCAGCGACTAGCTGGAGACGCGCCACAATTGACAGGCTATATTTGATCCTAACCGGTGAACACGATGTCGCAGCCTCGCCTGGAGTCTGCCTGGGTTCGTTCGTTCCCAGATGATGTTGACACCGCTCCAGCCTTGAGCAGCTAGCCGGTAAGCATGACGACTCGGATGCGTTTTCACACATCGAGTGCACTCTCACAAAGTGGTGAGGTTCTGGGTTGACCATTGCCGTATCAGTCTTGTGCTAGCAATCCGAAATGACGAGAGCTCTGTGGACATCTTTGGCGTGCTGAACACCTCCGACACCCTCAAGATGTCTTTCGCACTCGACAACCCCGGACATGATCGCACCTGGGCATATATGCGCAGTCGTTCACTGAGACAAAGACATCTCTGCCTTGCAGGATCCCAGAGCGCAGTGAACGCGATTGCAGTCTGCTTATCAAGAAGCGCATTGCCCCGCATGCAGCGCGCCTTGAAGGGCGAACTCAGCCTTGTGGCGCTCACAACGCACCTTGTGATTCGGCGTAACACAGCCTCACAGGGCAGTCGCTAGATGATAGCCTTGCTGGACAGTGGAGAGCTGATCTTGCAGAACAATTGTAAGGATATCAATGAGAGACGACAAGGGGAGCTGCCCGCGCGCATCCAAGCAGCAGGGCAAGTCCTTTGACGCACCTTACTGGTCGTCAGAACGCGGCATTTCTACGCCACCTGTTGGCGAACAAAGCCAGCCTCATCCATACCAGAACGGTCGGTCAGCCTGTAAGCGACTTAACCCCCATTTGCCAAGGGTGTTCCGGCTCAAATGTTACCTTCTTGCTTCAGCCTTGTCAAAATTCGAGAGCTGCCTCGCTCCCTCACCCGCTCCTTCATAGCAGCTCCCCCACTTACCCACCAAAACCACGGCAAGGCTCAAGGAATTCTCACATGTTACATTTCATGGTCCACTGAGATACCGAACGGCCGACTCGAAGTGAATCTTGTTATCAAGTACCGAGTCGATAGACTCGCGAAAGAAAAGGGGTTGGCCCTTGACATCAAGGGGAAGCTGGCTGAGCAACTGCTCGAGATCCCATATCGCACGTATCTCTGGTTGTATCTTGTGTTCGACCTTCTACGGGGCAAACAATTCAAAAAAAATAAAGCAAGGAATCGAAACTGCAATGGAGACGCTTCCAAAGAATGACAATGCTGTGTACGATCAGATCTTGAGCAAGTCGAAGGACGATAGAATGGTTCGAAAGGCGGTCGCCATCATCCTAGCAGCAGAACGGCCACTCGCGTTAGTGGAGATGGACGTCGCCATGAATGTCGAAGCAAGCGTCAGATGAATCAGTGATCTCGATCCTGAATCAGAGAAAGACTTCATGGTCAGTCTTAGGAACTGGTGCGGTCTGTTCGTCTCGGTATACGAAGGCAGGGTTCATTTCCTGCATCAGACTGCTAGGGAGTTTCTTCTCGCAAAGGTATCGACAGCTACGGACGAGAAGATAAGCCTGAGGTGGCAACAATCAACAATGCTTCGACAAGCAAACGCAGAGCTTGCAAAAGTCTGTTCGCGCTTTCTGGGTCTCTCTACGGACAGCCACTTTCCCGAACACGATAGAACGCAGCTTGACAACTCAAGGGTCGGAACGGACACTTTCATCGCTTATGCGGCCAGAACTTGGATTTCGCACTATCTACGAAAGACGTAGACATGATCGATCCTGCGTTGAAAATCACAGATCCTGTTTCCAATCTCTTCTCTACCTGGTCCTCCCTTTTCCCCGGGACGTTCCCCTACTATACAGCCAAAAATTCTGGTTTCACTACAGCTCTGCAGGTGACATCATTTGCAGGTCTTACCCCCGTTGTCGATTCCTTGCTCGCAAGTACCGCCGACTTAGAAACGACTGACGCAAATCAAAATCTCACGCCGGTTCTGTGGGCCATTGATCAGGGCAACATCGATGTAGCAGAGCTACTACTCAAGAAGGGAGCTGATCCAAATGCACAGGGTGGAAGTCACGGTAGTGCTCTTACGTCTGCCGCATACTATGGCCATGAAGATCTGATTAAACTGTTGCTTGACAGTGGCGCCTTCGTCAATGCCGAGGATACAAGATTTGGCTGCGCACTTGGGGCAGCTTTGTATTCAGCGAGGAATTCTGCGCTGGCGCTGAGATACTATTCGGCCACGGAGCAGACATAAATGCCCATATTTGGAAGTATGGAACAGCACTAGGAGCCGCTGCTTACGCAGGCGACAGAGAGACAGTGGAGATGATGCTAAAGAAGAATCCAGACGTCAATCAACGGGGCGGTGAGTACGGCTGCGCGCTTGGGGCGGCTGTCTCAAGTTATGATGATGTTTCTTCTTGTAAGTTTGTTGCATTGCTGCTGGACCATGGTGCAGACATCGATGCGCAATGCGGTCAGTATGGCACAGCACTAGGTAGAGCTTCAAGCAACAGAAAGACGGCAGTAGTCGAGCTCTTGCTAGCTCGAGGCGCGGATATACACAGAACCGGCGGTTGTTTCACCAACGCAATTTGAGCGGCCGCATTTGGGGGCACTGAAGAGATGGTTGACTTACTAGTGAATAAGGGCGCGAACATCCACTTGCAAGGCACATACTTTGTAAACGCACTTGCCGCTGCAGCTTATGGTGGCAAAACAGAGAATATGCAGCTCCTTCTTACTTGGCACCGATATTCACCAACGCGGTGGAATAGAAGGCAATGCAGTTGGGTCTGCCGTGGTTGGTGGTCAGCTCAAAGCGCTTGAATTTCTTCTGGGGAAGGGTGCAGACTTAATCGTCATCAACGAATCCGGACAGAGCCTCCTCCATCTGTTATCTGCTTATGAGGATTATGAGATGGTGGAGTTTCTGGTGCAAAAGGGCGTCGAAACTGATCTTGCCGATCGTGAAGGCCGGACTCCTCTCCTCTTTGCAGCAAGAGAAGGTCGCATCAGGACAGTTGAGCTTCTGCTGAACAACTCGGCTAAACAAAGTCTTGACAAGGATGCTTGGACACCGCTCAACGCGGCTTCTAGATGTGGTCATGTTAGAGTTGTCAAGCTCCTCCTAGAGAAGGATGCGGATCTGACGGTTGCCAACAGGTTTGGACGAACACCAATCCACGAAGCGTCATTGATAGGTAACATGGAGATAGTAAAGTTACTACTTGACAGAGGTGCGGGTGTAAAGGTCTCTGACAATAATGGCTACACGCCCTTACACGACGCGTCAAGGGGAGGCCATGCAGAAGTCGTTGACTTGCTGCTGAATCATGGTGCAGTTGTCTCAGCTGTCGACGAAGACGGCTGGTCAGTGGTCAGTATGGCAGCGGAGAGCGGTCATCTCCGGGTTGTCCAGCACTTACTCGAGAAGGCGCAGATTTATTTGTTGCTAACATTCACCGAATACTCCGCTTTCCTCTGCAGCGCGGAATGGCCACGCAGAGATCGTCCAGTGTCTTCTCCAGAAAGGAGCCTATACGAATAGCAGTGACCTAGTCCTCGAGCATGAGACGATCGTGAATCTGTTCGCAAGCCAAGGGTTCATCGAATCTCTGCGTTTCCCAATTGAGAAATACAGTGTTGATCTGCACCGGGCCGATACGCATGGGCGCACACCACTACATCCCGCCGCAAGAGGTGATTATACAGATACTTTCCATTTTTCAGTTTCTTAGAACCCGGAGGCTTCCGATCTCGATTATTGCTTCATGTGCAAATGTCTGTTGGGGCATCTGCACGAAAGTCACGGCTAGGAACACATTGAGGTTTATCATTTAGACGACTACCGACGTTTCTGACTTGGCTCACATGTCGATTAGACTGTAGGGCCAAGCAGACCTTAGTCGCTGCATACCTAGCATACGATACGCCTTCAGGGTTTACTACGCGGCGACATTATATTGCTTTCAGCCCCTCGTTCGAGTTTCAGTGATCTCATATCCAGCAGGATTTGGTCAATGGAACAGTCCGTTGGAAACGTAAGAGTGTGGCATGACGTTGACTTATTGGGCTACTGGTTTGATAAGGATCTAGTATTTGCCGCGAGAAAGTCTAATTTGCCAAGGAACAGCAAGAAATAGCGGTCTCATATTGTCAGCCAAAACGAAAAAAGAATGTCAGATCATTCTGCTCCGCTTTACGGTAATCCTGCTGAGCTATCACTTGATTGTGGCTGGCTCAAGCTTCGTATCTCCTGATCCGAGTCAGAAGCTGTACGTCAAAACGTCACAATCGCACTCTGACTCATGTAGAGTGCGGTGAATTGCAACTCTTCTACCCAATGATCGCACATATCCCCACCAGGAATATGATGAGGTTGCGAGCTCGGTAAAGCCCGCGTTCCTAGTACGCTTTCCTGCATTGCAAAGCAGCACATCTGAGGGGTAGTCCCGTGATCTTCTTTCCCCCGGCCGTTTACTTCGTGCCGATAGAGACAGAACTAGTGCTCGGCATGTGTGAATGTTACGTCTGCGCTTGAGATGCAACTGTACAATGACCGGTCGTCTTTTTGTATCGTGGGCACGTTGATGAGAGACAGGATCAGTATGCATGGGCATGAATGTGGGCAATAACGTCGATTCTACGTCAGCATTAGCAAAGCTGACGGGGCCTCGAGCACCAACGATACTGTTCTGATTCAAGTCAGCACCAGCAGGAGATGATTGAGTGGGCCAACAAATGAGCTTGAGCACGTTCCGCAGCCGCCTGCTGGCAGCGTCAATTGTGAAATACCACAGTGTATTCGAAGGGACTGCACATCGATAGCAGTGATGCGGCATCGCATGATTGTGCGTCGTGTGTGGTCAACATCATTAGCAGTCTCGGAAGGCAGTGGAAAGTCACATCTTCAATGGCAAGTCACGTCGTGTATCTACATTAGGTGAGTAGCCCATGGCACAGACAAGCAGATCCAAGTCACTACGAAGACGGTGACATGAGAAATCTCACAGCTTCGACCCACGTTCCTTCTCAACACCTTCCCTCAAAATCCGCTTCAAGATCTTCCCACTCGGACTCTTCGGTATCCCATCCACAAACTGCACACCGCCGCTCAGCCACTTATACCGCGCCAAATTCCCTTCAATCCACCTTTCCACATCACCCTCTTTCAAATCAACCTCTCCCTTCTTCACAATATACGCTCTCGGTCGCTCATCCTCACCCGCGCCTTTGACACCAATCACTGCCGCATCCGCAATCCCCGTGTGTTCGAGCAGCACGCCCTCGAGCTCTTTGGGCGCGACCTGGAAGCCCCGGACCTTGATCATTTCTTTCTTGCGATCAACAATATACCACAGTCCGCTAGTTCTGTCTCGGTACAAGATATCGCCAGTGCGCAGGTAGCCATCACTGTCGAAGTCGCGCTCTCGGGGCACACCGACATATCCCTCCGTGATACTCGGTCCGCGAATCGCCAATTCACCAGGCTGACTGTAGTCCCGCAACTCCTGACCATTATCATCAAGGAGCTTGACATCGAGGTTCGGCAGGAACCGGCCAACGGACCCCGTGTCGTCGTCTTCAGGGTAGGGGAGTAGCGATGCAAAGCAAGACGTCTCAGTCATACCCATAACCTGCGTGAATGGGCTACCTTCCGGCATCAGCTCCTGGAACTTGGCCTGCGTGACGGCATCCAGTGGCGCAGCGCCACCGTATGCTAGCCGCACCGACTTCAGCAATTCTCTTTTTCTGAAGGTGGGCATGGGGTGCGCAAGCAGCGATATGACTTGCGGGGGCACGAGAGTCAGATCCGTGATGCTGTGCTTATCGCACATCTCTAAGAACGAACCGGGGTCGTAGCGCCGCATAATAACCTGCGGGTGTCCTGATCGTAGCGGTGAGATGTGCGTTGATGGCGCGGTAGCGGCGTGGAACATCGGTAGGGCGATTAAGCGCTTCAGGACGTACGGGCGGGAAAAGTGTTCGAATGCAAGGGTGTGTTGCGCGACGAGGTTGTAGTGTGAGAGCTTTGTTAGTTTGGGCAGGCCGGTGGTGCCGGAGGAGAAGAATAGGCTTGCAACGGTGGCGCGGGAGGTGCCTTCGCATCTGAAGCGCACCCAGTCTGATTCCCCGTGGGTGAGGAGAGTGCGCCATGAGAGGTGGTCTGCGCTGCGTTGTTCCGGGGCTTCGTGCAAGGTGCGGACGGGTGGCGAATCGAAGGCTAGGATGCTGGATGGAGAGAGTCCATAGCCTTCGGCTGCGGAGAGGAAGCCTCTTCTCGGTACTTCTGGGTTGCAGATGACTAGCTTGGGGGAACAACTTCGGAATGCGTGTCCGAGCTGAGCAAATATCAACGTTGGAGTGGAGCAACATGGTAGATCGACGAACCTCGTATGCTGTGTAAGCAGGGTTCGACCCAGTGTAGATAGCACCACATCCTATGATTCCAAGCACAAGAATAGGGTAGTAGATGCTGTTGAAGGCATGTACCAGTACTGTGTCTCCCTTTTGGACGCCAGCATGCTTGAGCCCGGCAATCAGCTGTCGAATAAGCGCCTTCGCTCGTACCGCGGAGATCGAATTGGAAGCATCGTAGGCATCGATGTATATCTTTGTAGGTCAGCTGAGCGCATATACCGAGGAATAACGATCATATACTGGGATATTGTGGTCGAATTGGGACACATCGTAGATCCAGGAGAGAATGTCCTTATTAGGGATCTTAACATGTGTCTCAGCGGGCAGAGGCATCTCGAAGTCTTGTCGCTACTAAGCGAAACATTTTTTTCGACATCAAGCTGTCTCGAGTTGGTTTTGTATTTGCATATCAACCCCGGTCAGCTGACTGTATCAGGCACTGGGAACGATGGCAAGGTCGTCAGCCCTAATACTGGTGCAGGTACTATCCCCGAGATTACAACGCCAATCATGCGGCATCAAGCCCCTGAAAGCTTTATCATGTAAAGCTTATGGGTCGAAGTACAGAGGAGAGGACGGGGACTGGTGAAGCTGATCAGCTGAACGGCTACTCGTTGACTTGGTGTTTTGTCGGTGACATTGATGGTCCCGCTGAGCTTGGGCGTTCCCAGAGCCGAACAATGAAGGCCTGCACTACGGAAGCCGTGACCAGACAAGCCTTGCAAAGGCTCTCGCGTGCTGAAACGGCGTGGCAACGTGGCCAGAACGCTCGATTCCATCTAAGCAGTCGATAGTACATACTTTGGCGTGATCCAGGCACCTCGAGTTCTTACCCGTTACAATGCGCTTTATGAGGTTGTTGACAGCGCAACAGTCACCGACAGTCGTGATTTGGTCAACGCTTTGCTTCGTGAAACAATTGGAGAGTCTGCTCGAGTGCTCAGCTAGACGCACTATCCAGTCAAGAGCCTCAAGCACCGCCATCGAGAGAGCGACTTGGGTGAGCCGGTGACTCCAGTCGTTATCTGGCACAAGTTCTTGCAGGAGGGATAGCAGCTGCGAGTTGGGTGATCACACAGTGTATTCCGATGCGGCTTACCGGCGCAGTGGTTGTGGCTGTCGCGGCCATGGAGAAGATGACGTCATCGCAGCTCAACTCGAGCTGACAAGTCGACCTTCAACACTGCACAGCTTCACGATAACTATACAACGTACCTTTGCGATGACAATCCCAGCGACCACTCAAGACTTTTCCAAAGTACTGCGACTGTGCGACGACGCGTCTCCGCTCACCATCCGCCTCATTCGCTGTCTCGGCAGCCGTTGTGCCTTCGGCCATCCGGCTAGCCTGCTACACACAGCTCCAACGCTTGCTCTTCGCTGAGCTCATGCCGAAATGCCCCGCTCCAATGATATTTTCGATCGCGATCAACGCTGAACCTCGAAGCGTGTGCCAAACAGACGCGCAATCGCTCACCGCCGTCCAAGCATCTCGGCTGCCTCGATCCACTTCACCCACGCCAAACACCGCAAATAACGTCGCCTCGAACCTGACCCAACGTCGACCACATGCGCCCACAGCTTCGGTCACTCAATTCACCGCATTGGCACCGCTACTGTGTTGATATGACAGTGGAGCTTTTGCATTCGTCCGAGGATAGTGCAGCTCTGAGCAGGTTGTTCAGTTCTAGGCATCAGAGAGGGGAGACACAACACCATCTTGGTTTGCAGCGTCATTGCCAACAAGGCAGCTGCGAATAAACAACTCGTTGTAATACTTCTTCCAGGTGGGTTGCAGTGGAAAGCTGCTAAGTATAAGCTGGCTGCGTCCGGCCACGGCGCGAGCAAGGCGGTCTTGGACTGTCTCTCGACACCAAATCACCATCGCACATAGACACAAGCTGCTACCATCATGTCCGGATCCTATCTGCAGACCGCAGTATATGATGGTTTCTCAAGATCCTGGTCATGTAAGTAATACTGTTGAGGAACGGACCGTCGCTCGAATCAAGAACAGGAACATGTTCATTCGAGAGAAAGCCGGGCAGCATCTGGACGGGAGCGTGCAGTCAACTCGAAAGTGCTGTGCTCGCACGTCGGTCCTCTTCAGCCAAATAACCCAGAGCTTGGTATTGAGGACAAGTATAACGGCAGCGTTGCGATGCATGTTCACTGCCCTGCTCTTCGCGACCCCTGTGGTCACCATCTTAGGGCAAAATCAGGATCTGGGGACCACTGTCAACTTTTCGGCACACTCCTGAAGATGAAACGACGATTGCAGTATCACTGCACATACATCTGATCCGTTTCCAAGGCATGTGTGATAACAGCAGACGGAGCAGAGGTCACTGGGATGGGACACTTGCCTTGGGAGGGTGCTCGAGACGTCATGTCTGCTGTAGAGGCAGGAGTAGCCGAAGGGTGCTGTAGTGACGCCGCGGCCCTTTTGAAGTACATTCCAACTTGCGTCAATCTTTCACTTCGAAACCCCGTAAGCCACGGCGCTCGACCGCAGAGCTTTCCGACGCCGGCGTGTACACAAGCGGCAACATAGACAACGTAAAGGAGAATGATACCAATGCAGCGCGGCAGTAGGAGGTTAGGAGAATGAAAGTCCATCAACATCCTATTTTGACGTGTTTTGCTTTCGGCATCAACGCCGTTATTCGAGGCGACCGGACGTAGAATGTGAATCTGAGGTGCGGTACAGATGCTGTCATGAGGTATTGACAGCGGCTCACTCCGAGTATGTGGAGCAAGACCTATTGATCTTAACAACCCCATAGCTCCAAGTCAATGTGCATAGAACGGATCTAGAACGCTAGAACGTCTTCTCTATTTCCCGCCGCTACTAGCCAGTAACGCGCTTTTGAGACACGTTCTTCTAGTGTGCGACGCGACAGCAACTTTATCATGGTGCTAGAGCAAGCGGAAATTTAGCCAGGCATCGCATTCTGCGCCGACACGTTGGCGGGAAGAAATGGCATGAACCACGTCATCGGTTCCGACGACCGAGAAGTAAACCTTCGCCCAACGACATACTTCCCTTTGTCGTTCATTCATCTTTTCTTCGTTCGCATACACAATTACTCTGTTTCTGAATTACTTTTGAAGGTAGCAATTTCCTCTTTAGTACATTGTGGAGTAATGGCGAGAGATTATATGTTAGGATTATAATTTAATGTTGTATGTGTTGGCGACAGCATGGTAGCATATATGTACGGCTGCAATAATAGGATACAACGAAGAAAAAATTGTGAAAAGCTATCTAGCTTATGCAAGAAGTTGAATGATGCAGTTCTCCTTAGATGCGGTTGGAGATGAGCAGATTGCTCGTCCCGGACGGCACACCTGTAATCCTCCCCTTTTGAGCCAAGGCAATAATGCGGGCAGCAAGGTCGCTTGGCGACTTCTTGCCCTCAAGGCTGAGAAGATACGCAGCGAGTCCTGCAACGTGAGGAGTAGCCATGGATGTGCCAGACTTGATCTGTGTGCCGCCTGTGTTGGCAGTAGACAGAATCGACACGCCAGGGGCCAGGATATCTACAGGAGCTCCAAAGTTGGAGAACGAAGCCCACTGATCAGAAGAGTCTGTTGCACCGACAGTAAAGGCGGTGACTTCGGAGGCGGGAGATGTGTTGCTGGCGTCTTTCCCGTCGTTTCCTGCACCGGCAACTACGAATAGGCCTGTTGCGACGGCTCGCGCCACGGCAGTGTTCAAAGATGGAGACTTGGATCCTGCCAACGACAAGTTGGCCACGGCTCCCTTTGTGCAACCCCGGCTCTTAGCATCGTTAGCAGCGAAGTTGATGCCTGCCATGACGCCCGATATGGAGCCTGCGCCCGTGTTACTGAGGGCCTTGATCGCAAACAGCTTGGTTTTCTTGGCTACACCGTAGGTCTTGGAGCCAACAGTGCCTGCGACGTGGGTTCCGTGGCCATGGCCGTCGTTATTAGATCCGTCTCCAGCGAAGTTGGCGAGGAACTTTGCACGGCCCTCGAAATCGGGATGGGTGGTAAGTATCCCTGTGTCGATGATGTAGGAGCATGTGTTGACTCCAGCGGAGTCATCATAGGTGTAAGTCGGGTTCCCGGGATTGACGTTCGATATGCGTCCGAGACCCCAGGAGGTTGCAACCTGACTTACAGGTGCCCTCTTCTCAACGGTCTCGACATCTTCGACGACCTGTATGGTGGCATCTATTTCGATGTATTCGACACTGGGCAATCGACGCATGACGTTTAAGACGCTGTCGCTCATCTCTGCCGCAAAGGCTTGGAAGCTGCCGATGTTGTAGACATGATCGGCACTTTTCTGGAGGAGCTTGAGGGCAACAGATGTGGTGTTGGTGAGGCCGGCATCTTTCATCTTCACAATATATTTGCCAGGTATGGGTGCGCCTTGAATAGCCTCTAAGAGAGGAGCTGGCTCAGGCATGGCGACGGGTGCTGAGAAAACACCGGCCGCAGCCATTAGCGTGATGATTGTCGAGCAATGCATGATTCTTGAGGAGGAGTGCGTAAGTGTAGATTGAAGATGATGAGTGACGGAAGAGTCGTCGTTTGGAGGAGATGTAAAACTGTTGTCAAGTAGATGATTGGTTTGAAGCTCTTGTAATGTCTAATGAGCAGGACACTGCCGACTTTATACAGGATATCTCCAAGGACCTACTCATACTATCATACTATCAGTACCGACATACACGGCGAGATCTCAGCATCGTTGAAGGTAACCATGGATGGCAGTCCCAGACTACTAAGTGCTCGGAGTTTGGACGAGAAGAGACGTGCGCTCCTTGATTTTGCTCATTACGGTCTGGTACTCTCGCTAAACGAACTTTTGGTGTCGCATCTGTGAAAGAACTTGCCGAGTCCAATAGTGGTGAGTGCAAAGTGGGAAAGGATACGGTAAGTGCATACAAAACGCAACGCAGAACCAGACTCTGGCATTGCGCCCATCTGGACTTTGATATGAGCGTGGCCACGAGACGGAGTCCATCACGTCGGATAGGAAAGCCGTGCCTATCTCCATCAGGGGACTGCAAGGGTCAAAGCTCCAAGCTGAAGCCAAATTAGAGCTACACTGGCAGGTGAATTAGCACCCCGTCCTACGGTAGGCTAGTTCTGCATGCAGCCACCCGCGTCTAAAAGTTAGGTATCTACGCACCTGATAGCGTGTCAACATAGTCTTATCATCGTTCTTTCAAGTATGCTGTAAGAATGAGTGGTTAAGATCAGTCGGGACTTAATAAGCTCTGCATCTCCCTTAGGTATAGTTATCTATGAAATATGACGTAGATATACAATGTTCCCATCGGAAGAGGGAGCACGGAAGACCCTGCTGATGTGAGCGTTATGCTTCGCCTGAATCGCTGGGCTCCATGCTTGCAAGAGAGGCTGACTCACTAAGCGGAATCACTCAGCTCATATCAAAACATAGATCTAGCCTCGGGTGTACCCCGCGCTAGCGCCGGTCATGGAGTCGATTGGGCGTAGCCCACCTATTCTACTTTCGGGATTTTCTAGCAATAACGACGCCTAGTAGAGACACAGTCGGTAAGCTTACCAGAACTTGGGGTTTTGCGACGAATCTGGAGGCTCTAGATCTCCCCCGGTTCGCTACACCGAATGTCTGTTCCACGTTGTGCAATTTCTTGGCGCGCGAAACCGCAAAGGGTTTAGCATCTCAGGGACAGCGCCTAGTAGCTTGAGACCGCGAGGCTAGAAGTTCACCAGAGATTGGAAACCATGACGCACCTGAGCGAACAAAGGAACATAGTGTCAGATGAGAATATGGCATTCGCACTTACCCAAGTGCCACCCAAATGGGAGCTGGGCGCTAACCCTTTATATGTGTCGGTAGACCTAGCCGATACCTTGTAATGACGTCTCATGGATGCAGCTAGCTGAGCACCGAGCTAAATTGTTGTACCTGACATGGTCTAGATTTCAACTCCCTAGAGTTCTGGCGGCCTTCAGCCTGTCAACGTGTGGAACCGCCGACATGAAGATCTCGAACCTTGCAGTGACGAAATGCTAAGGCGATACTCAATTTACTGCCTATATAACACAATGGGAACAGCAGAACGCGAAGCCCGATTCCCGGTGTTCAATTTGACGATTACACCTCTATCATGTCATTCAACAATAATAAAAAAATCTGTTCTAGCATTCCGACGTTCGAAGTTGTCGCACGAATTCTGCTCCGTTGGGTTTACGTTGTACATTCCTCGGCAATGCCAGGATCAACACAACACGGGCAAATCCTTGACCTCCCACTATGTATCCTGGAGTTTTCCGTAATATTTTGAGCAGATTGTTACTGCCTAATACCTTACAATTTTCAGAATGATTCGAGTCGTGTGTCTCTGCTTTGGCTTCCTCTGTATTATCTCTTCGGCGTCTGCCGCACTAATATGCGGGACTCTCGGCTTTCACAATGAGACGAACATTAGCTTTTACATGGGTAACTTCTTCTACGACTCCCCTTCTACATTCACGTTGTGCGCCGCATTTTGTAAGCAAGACACGAGGTGTCAAGCCCTCCGATACTCAGGAGATGGGACCAACCAGTTCTGCGAGTTCTTTGACACAAGTCTGTAAGTGTTCGGATCTGCATTGACATTTATGTCTACGCTAACCTCATCAACTAGGGATGGAAACTTCACAGCGGATTCAACATCGCCTTATTACTATGCCGACATTGGCTGCGCCTTCCCGCCATTCGGGGATGTGTCTACCTCGACCACCACTGTCACCAACGCGGGTACTACAACAATAGTAGGCACTACCACGACAGCAACCGCACCCATAATCACAGCAACATCTACAACAACAATTTTCAGGACAGTGACAGTCGTTAGTATCTCTACAACAACTTCTAAAGCAACCACCACAACAACTTCAACAAGACTTTCTACAACGACAGCGACAACATCTGTGCGTAACTTCGTGACAATAACAGCTGTCATGGTTTCTACAATAACAAAATCCTTGACAGCCGCAGTATCGGTGCAAAACTTCGTCACGGTCACTGCGGTCAGTATCTCATATATCACCAAGACGGTGAATCCAACAAGGACAGTGGTTGCTATCCGCATGTCCACAGTGACGAAGACTGTGACAGCCAGGACAAGGTGAGGAAAGCTTGGCAAGGTTAACATTTTGGTTTTCTACACATTGTCCCACGCTATCATAAGCAAGGAGGAGCTACTACATTTTGGTAACAAAGGAAGCACATGCAATTCCTCACAGGCTGTCAGAAAGTGATTGAGCAGATGACTATCGCAGCTATGCAGTTTGCCCATGAATCGGCTAGCTACCTAGGTGTGATTACATTCTTGGTCATGACTGTGGAAGTACAATACAATCGAAATAACAGAGGACACTACGATAAAAAGTTACGAGGTATCCAGATAGTGACTAAATACAGCGGCCCACACCTCACGATTGCTTTATGTATGACACTCTGCCAGTCGCTGGCAACTCACTCTGACGTTTTTCGGAAGATCACATATCATCTGTATTGTTGTGATGCTGGTGACTCGTAGTCGTCAGCCTCAGGCTCACAGCTCGAGATCTACAACGAGGCACGTATGCTAAGTTCATGACCCGAAGATTTCTCGACCATCAACATCGTCTCAATGTCTCCTGGATGGCAGATGTTCATTTCGGTCATGACACAGTCATA
The DNA here is from genome assembly GCA_016630955.3 of Didymella arachidicola. Taxonomy (NCBI): domain Eukaryota; kingdom Fungi; phylum Ascomycota; class Dothideomycetes; order Pleosporales; family Didymellaceae; genus Didymella; species Didymella arachidicola. The sequence goes on along the minus strand of CM049997.1, from coordinate 85,483 downwards.
AGCAATGCACGGAGCATGTACTCAAATACTTTGTTCTCGGTCTGTTTGCTATAGCTACACTGACGAACGTCTTTGCGTTCCATGGCGCAACAATTGATATGCAGGGCATCCTTGCTGCAATACCTGCCTGGATTGCGCAGATATCGCAAGCTTCAGTCGAGCAGCTCATCAACTCTGTTGCTCGGACCTTATGGTCAATCACAAGTGGGCTGATTGTGTTGAGACCCGGATGACAATGGATCAGACAATTTAGGTGAGCGCACTATGCACCCGCATCTGGTGGCCAGAACCAGAACACCGCATAACATCTAAGACGAAAGCCATGGAACAGAGTGCGCGGCTTTATGCGGTTCAGAAAAAAATATTCAGCTGATCAGGGACATTTTCCTCAGACAAGGTGAATGCTTGATAAGCACCTACAAAAGCTTCGACATACTTACGCACTAGTTTTGCGATCAACTGTTTCAATTGCCTTCGATAATACTATCTCACAAGAGGCAAATATGTCAACGTTCAATGTTCTATAAGACGAGGCTGTTATGCAAAGATACTTAGACCGTTTGTCAAGGTCCTTGAGCGCGGCAGCTGCGAGGCCATGGTCGGTTGGTCCTTACTTTGCCCTGCTTTCGGCTAAAGTCTGTGGCTTGTGATAATCGGACGATCTTGAAACGAGGATCATCAAGGCAGCTGCCGTTGTGATAGATAAAGTTTGGTACTGCTGCAGTGGTTCTGCTGCAGGAGTCTGTTCGATCCTAAAGCTTAGACAGATGAGTGACGACGCGCAGGAATTACTCGTACATGGTGAATTCTTGGTGCAATTTGGTTGCAATGGTGCTGAGGCCAGAGGAAGTTTACGGTAGGCCGCTGTGGGGTGAAAAGCTGGTTGGAAAGGGCTGATTGTTGCTCAGCTGAAGGACAAGCATAGCAGGCTTCGAAATCATCGCCGTTGAGCGGCCATGGGCCGGGGATACCTTTTTCCGTGCGTGAACGGAAGCTGGTGTCGGAAAGACGCAAAGGAAATTGCAGAGATTTGCATGCTCCTTGCCTTCTGCGCGAATGGTTGGATGACTTCCCGTTGCCAAACACGATGACGAGGAGCCCAGGGCCCAGCGATCACATGCGTTAGTGATTTACCCACGTTATACCAATACCCTATTCCGGAGTATCAGACTAGCAGAAAGTCGATTTTGATAAAAGACAGTTCTATCGTCGGACAATATATCCGAGCCGCGCCTGGAAAAGCGGCGTCCGGTGGTGGCCGCCCTGCCCTGTCCGAGAGAGTCCAGAGCTTCTATAATGCGCTCATGCAAAATTCCAAGGAAGATGTAGGGCCTAGAACCTTGAATAAGAATTACTAGAGTGCAATAGCTTGTCGCGACTCGTTAGTGTTGGTCGAGCCATTTGTCTTGGTTCTTAGCTTCCGCCACCATGTATCTCCGACCGGTAGCATGATAAAATGTCGGCCGCCCCCCTTCTCGCTGCAAGTGCGTTGAAACGCTTGCGACAGCGAAAATACGATAGTTCAACTCATCTGCGACTTTCATGACGGGGTCATACACTTCCTACGCGTCATGAAGGCGTTCTCGCGCTAACCCCTAGCCCGGCTTGATATTTGATGGAGATGACCGTACCTCCCAAGCCTTGCACAATAACTATTGCGATGAAACGAACAGCCAAGAAGAACCAGACTTAATTGAATCGGCATACATGGGATTTGATTTGGCTCAGCACCCTACAAGCAGAGGTTGAGAGCTTGAGAATTAGTGCAAACCACGCTCTCAGCATCCCGATCAACGCTCCTCTCGCTGTACAGGCGGCAATGCTAAGACCTTGTTTCAAACAGACTGGTGGTTTTCTCTGCTCATCGGGTCTGACGTATGCACGTCATATAGAGAGACATTAAAGAAGACAGCTGCCCCACATTTGACAGGACAACTTACACCTTGCACAGTCTTACGATTATGAAACTCAACATAACTATTTCTTTGCCGTGCTCCAACAACTCACATGTCATGTCTCCGTACAGATCGATTTGGGGACAGCTGCTTCTTTTGGAGTAGTTGCTCGCTCCGCGATAACCAACACAGGCGCTACTGTTGTTACTGGCAGTCTTGGTCTATCCCCCAACACAGACACCTCCCTCACCGGCTTTCCGCCAGACCTTTCTGGTGAGGTTTATGCTGGAGATGCAGTCGCTGGCCAAGCGCGTCAGGATGCTCAAACGGCATACAACACGGCAAGGTCACTGGCATCGACATGATGGGCCAGATCTCCCAAGGAGCAGTTGTTACAGCTTCAGAGAGACAAGGAAGGCCAAAGGCAGTCCAGCTAGGCAACCGGGAGTAGGTAACGGTTATCTAGTGCATTAATGCTAAAAGATAGGCTATCCCGCCCTTTACTATCTTTAAGGCACGCTACTACCTCTCTAGCTAGTATAAGGTAGAAGACCTACTCTAGAATTAGGTTATTAGAGTCTCTAGTAATAGCTACACTACTAATAAGCTTAGTTTAGAGTAGTTAAAGTACTTTAAAAGGTATATAAAGAAGCGTACTATTAGTATCTACTAACTACTAGTTATTAATAGCTATAAGAGCTAACGTACACAACGGGCGAGCGGAACACACGGGCGAGCGAAACACTTTTGCCAAGACCCCACCAAATCTTACCCTATTATGGCCCAAAACACCACAAACTAGCGCTGCATAAGGCAAAGCAAGCTATAATATTACTTAGAAACCTCTTTTACTTCATTCTTGCAAGTTCGCGCATTGTGCCCGCCCTCTCCGCACTGTCCACAGCGTCGTTGGGATGGTTCACCTCCTTCAGCGCGCACCCGCTTCTTTGCCTTCTTACCATCACCACGCGCGCCAAACTCCTGTAGAGCAGTTAACCGCTGGCCTTCTTTAACTACAAGGCTTCCCTTAGCTTGAATACGCTTTCTTTTGTGCGATTTACGTCGCGTGGCGGCTTCATTAGCTGCTCGAAGCTCAGCTATCTCTTGTTGCGCCAACACCAGCTTGTGCGCAACAATTGCTGCCCCCTTTGACACCTTCTTAAACGCTTCAACCATAGAGGTTGGTAAGCTGTCTACGTGCCTCTAAATCCTCTTCTTCACAAGCGTCGATTGCGACCCAAATTCTAGGGTATTACTTAGGGTTTGCGACTGCTAGGGCTTGTTGTTTGTAGGGAGTAGTGGTGATAGAGTGCGCAGCTTCACATTAAGGGTTGATATGACCTGTTCTAGGTTAAAAGGGACTAGTCCAGCGCCTTAGAACCCTCTCTAGATGTTGCTTAGGGTTATAGCTTTCTTATAAGCTGCTTTAAAGTATAACGTACCTTACGGGCGAGCCGTCCACACGGGCGAGTCGTCCACTTTTGCCAAGACTCTCCCCTATTATACCCTACTTTAGCCTGCATCAGCCTACTCTGGGCTAGTATAGGGCAAAGCAACCTGTAGTATTACTTAGGGGCCTCTTCTACTTCATTCTTGCACGTTCGCGCGTTATGCCCTGTCTCTCCGCACGTTCTACAGTGTCGTTGGGATGGTTCACCCCCTTCAGCGCGCGCCTGCTTCTTTGCCTTCTTACCATCACTACGCGCCCCAAACTCCTTTAGAGCAGTCAGTCGCTAGCCCTCCTTAATTGTTAGGCTTTCCTCTGCCTTAATTCGCTTTCTTTTGTGTGATCTGCGTTGCGTAGCTGCCTCAGCAGCTGCTTCAAGTTCACAAATGCGCTTTTGCGCTAAAACCAGCTTATGCGATAAAACAGCTCCCCCCTTTGCGTAGTGCTCAAGCGCGCTTAGCACAGAATTAGGTGAGCTACCCTGCTGTGCCTTGTACTTGTCTCGAATCAGAGCAGATTGCGACCTAAATTCCAGGGTATTGCTTGGTGTTTGCGACTGCCAGGGCTTGTTGCTGGCAGGGAGTTGTGGTGAAGGCGTGCGCAGCTTCACATCAAGGCCCATTATGACCCGTTGTGGGTCAAAGGGGACGAGTCCAGCGCCTCAGAACCCTCCTTGGATATTGCCAGGTGTTATTGCAGCATCGTAGGCGCGCTTAAAGCATGGTAAAAACTTAGGCTTTATAATGTGGTTAATCTAGTTGCGCATAGAGTCTTTGGCTTAGCGCCTATACGCGCGCTTTAAAGGACTAAAACAGCCTACATTAACCAGTTAAAGGAGGTGCGATGAGTAAGGAGGCATACAGACAGTGAAAATCTTACTATCCTTGCAGTATTGCTAGAAGTCTAGCGAGTTGTAACTCTTATAGCCGTTAATAATAAGTATACAGTAGGTGCCTACTATACGTCCCTTTGTATGCTTGTTAAAGTGCTTTAACTACTATAGACTAAGCTAATTTATAGTCTAGCTGTTCTTAGAGATCCTAATAACCTAGTCTTTAGGTAGGTCTTCTTCCTTATACTAGTTAGTAAGCTAGTTACGCGCTTTAAAGATAATAAAGGGTAGGATAGCCTACCCTGTAGCATTAATACCCTAGATAACTATTGTCTACTCCTAGTTGCCTAGCTAGACCTGCTTTAGTCTTCTTTAATACTCTAAAGCTGTAACAACCGCTCTAGTAGATATCTAGCCTATTATAAAGCCTGTCTTATTAAAGTTGTATATATTATTATCCTAGATACTATACTTAGCTTTAATATTAGCTACTAGGCTAAACTAGCCCTATATAACCTTAGGATTCTTATAGAGGGCTCTCCTGTAGTTGTACTTGCGATTAAACTTTACTTTAAGCTCTAGTTAGCGTAAAACAAACGTACTAGCCTAGTTTGCGCTAATATAGGCTATACTACGCTTATTACGCAGAGAATTAGCTATATTAGCTACAGCGTTAAGCCGGGGGGGAAATCCTCGTGCGGCTAGCTTAAGTACGTGTGTTACGAACTCTTATACCAGCCAATTGCTGACAGGCTGTCAGCGCTCAAGAAAAGGACTCGGGCAGTATGGTTACGGGGGCTCCCCGTGCGGCACGGTTGTGACGTGGTGTTCCCACGGTCACATGACCTCGCTCACGCCTTGGCACTCGAGCAAGTGGATCCTCACGTGCCCAGCTCACGCAGCTCACGTCGAGCAAGTCGAGCAGACGCTCACGAAGCTCACGTCGAGCAAGTCGAGCATAGGATATCTCTTTAGTATATAAGTACGTAGGAACACAACCCTTATGGTTCGTGTTCAACCTAAGTTATCAAGTTTGTCTTTGGATCTCAAAACCAACCTTCGAGCTAGACAGTCTACTCTGTACTACTCATCGTTACCCTGCTCTCAAGACTGACAGATCGTATCTGTACACCTTATTGCAACCAACCCCTTCGGCTTCTTGTCACCGTACTCATCCCCGAGAACCAATAGAATTAGTGCTTACGAGCTTTGCTTAAAGTACGACTTCAACATTTTGAACACCCCCAAGATGAGTACTACCTCAGGATCCCGTGCTACCCCAAGCAACTCCAACGCATCACGCCGTACGGCTGATGACGATCTCGACATGGACGAGGAGGCAGCGGCGCCTGCCCCTACCAGTGTTTACCCAGTGGCTAAACCCGAGGCCTTTGATGGCACTCGCGACAAGCTGGAAGACTGGCTCATGAATTTCGATCTGTTTTTCATGTTCCAAGGAGAACGCATCCCAGAGGAGAAGCGTGTCACTTTTGTGAGTACGTTTATGAAGGATCGCGCGTTCACTTGGATCAAACCCTTTATTCGCCGTTACCACGACGGAGCAAGCAACTCAGCAGACATCGACCCATGGATCGAAGACTTCGATCTGTTCAAGGAACAGATTCGCCAAGTATTTGGAGTGCACAACGAACCAACCATCGCCCGACGCGAGATTCAGCGCATCCGACAAACTGCGTCCGCCGCCGACTACGCTGCCAAGTTTCAGCAAGTAGCTACGTTCACCGGCTGGGACGACGTTGCGTTGATGACCATGTTCAAACAAGGCCTTAAGCCCAAGGTCAAGGAAGAGCTCATGCGGACTGCCGCAGCTACCGATACCTTCGACGCACTAGTAAACGAAGCGATCAGTATCGACGTCAAGCTCTACGACCTTCAACAAGAATTAAGGGAGGACCCTCGTGCGCGAGTCGTGACTCAGGTCACTCGCCCACCCCAGGCTCCACGCAACCAATGGCGCAACAACAACTACCGCCGTGGTCAACGTGGTGGCCTTTACCAAGCCAACATGGGACGCCGTGTCCACAACGACACGAACAGTGGATACTACGGTCCTGCAGCAATGGACCTCTCCAACATTAACAAAGGACCTGAACGATGGAATGAGAAAAAGAAGGGTAGTAATAACCGCGGTGATAAGTCTTCAGTGACTTGTTACGGCTGTGGCAAGACAGGCCACTACGCCCGCGACTGTCGCATGAAGAACAAAGTGACCAGGCAGCTGAACATGCTGGCTCATGACGACAGCGGCGACCAAGAGTGGGAGGTCGTTACTAATGAGATGGGACGTCTCATGGAAGGCCCCACTTCCGGACTCGACAATGACTACATCGAGGAGTCCGATGAGGATGCTCCAAGCAAGCAAATCCGGTCACCAACACCCTACCCTAAAATGGAATGGATCGACAACGATCCCCGCCGATACCATGTGGTAGAGTGCGATACCCAGGACGACAGCATTGTTGTTGGCAAACGATACTACGATGCCATCTACAAGTATGGCGACAAGTGCTACTCGATGGGAGGGAAACGTGTGATTATATGCGACAGAACGCAACACAGTCAGGGCATGATGGTCTCGCGCGACCAATCCACCCAGACTCCTGTCTTCCAAGAACCTCAAGTACCAACGATAAACTTGACCATTGTCAACAACATCCCAGAGCACAAGGGAGAAGCGTCATCCGTCACTATTCAGACACCAAGCCTACAGGATGTCGAGTCTGTCTGTGATTGGATGACGGAAGAAAATATTCAACGGTCAAGACAGTACCTGCTCGGCGACCCCGAAGCACTTGAGAGATTCGACCGGCAAGTAGCCAACGCACGGAAGACCAACAAAGAATGGCACACGGAAGATTTCATTCACTGGAGAGAAAACAACTCTGCGACTCAGCAGCAGCTGGACGATTACAACTCATACGCTCGAAGTCGAGATGAACCCGATTTTGACCGACAGCCCGCTTTGCCAGCTCGGAGCTACACGTCACAGCTACACCAGGACATTCGGAACCCGTATCATCCTCAACTTCCGCCTACGCAGTGTTACCACGAAGGCTGCGAGGACCATAAGCAGTTCAAACTGGACAGTGGATGGTTTCCTAGCAAGCCCGAGAGCTGCGAGGAGTACTGGTGGGAATGTATGGACACCTATTGCACAGATCACTTGTGGGATAAACGCACGAATCTTCACTTCCCAGGAATTGAATGTGTGGAGGACATCTTCAACATGCACATGGTACAAAACGAGAGGTGCTACGGCCAAGAATGGGCTGAGTGCTTCCATCCGAAGTGCAGGAACCACGAAACGCTAAAACGCCTGAGCGGTTTCATGCCCCAGGACGAGTCTTTTTTAGACATATGGCAAACAGATGCCAAGGACGACCCGGACGAGAGCTTTCACTCAACACAGTCCAGGGCTCCCGGAATCGACGTAAGGATTCCGATGAGAACCAGTCCCTCATCAAATTCCCTGTCGTGCTAGAAGGCACCAGGATGACGGCATTGTTGGACTCAGGAGCACAAAGCAACTATGTGTCTCAATCCGCTATCGCGCAAGCAGGCTTGCAGAAGCGAAGAAAGGAGGAACCATACCCTTTACGAGTAGCCAACGGAGAACCAATGCCAGGAGAGTCGACTGTGACCCACGAAGTGGTACAGCGACGTCTGAAAGTATTCAACCACGAGGAATTGATAGACCTAGATGTTCTGGGAACGGCCGCCCACGATATCATATTAGGACTTCCTTGGTTAAGAGAGCACAATCCATGGATCGACTGGAAGAACCAGCGAATAACGCTCAAGTGTCACGGATCAGGTACACCCGGACAGCGACCCGCGCAGCTCACGACGCAGCTGGTGGATGAGAAGGAGATCAACAACATCTCTTCGAACAAGACGCGCCAAGTTAGAGCGGTCGACCGCGCAGATACCAACCAGCCCCAGGATCACAAAGCGACGGTTAAGGAGAACAGTACAACTCCTGACATCCCGGATGAATACAGAGAGTTTATAGACCTCTTCCGCGATGAGAAGACTGCGAAAGCACTACCGCAGCACCAAGAATGGGACCACGAGATTAAGCTCGAGCCAGGCAAGAAGCCCCCATTCGGGCCCATATACCAGATGTCAGAAAAGGAACTTGAGGAGCTGCGCAACTACCTTAAGGAGAACCTCGACAAAGGATTCATTCGAGAATCAGAATCCCCAGCAGGATTTCCCGTTCTATTCGTACCAAAGAAAGATGGCAAGCTACGACCTTGTATCGATTACCGAAAGCTCAACGATATCACGATCAAGAATCGTTACCCGCTACCGAACATCAGCGAACTTCAGGATCGGTTAGCAGGAGCACAGTACTTCACTGCGTTAGACTTAAGAGGAGCATACAACCTTATCCGCATGAAGGAGGGCGAAGAATGGAAGACGGCGTTTAGAACCCGTTATGGTCATTACGAGTATTTGGTCATGCCGTTCGGGCTCACCAACGCACCAGCGACATGTCAAGCCCTAATCAACAACGTGCTAAGGGCACACTTGGACATTACCGTGGTGGCGTACCTCGATGACATCCTAGTGTACAGCAAAACACTAGAAGAGCATGTCGAACACGTACGACAAGTGCTTGCCTGCCTAGGAGCGGCGCACCTACGCTTGAAACCCGAGAAGTGCGAGTGGCACAAGGAGGAAGTCGAATTCCTAGGGTTTGTAGTGGGACGATATGGAGTCAAGATGAGCCAAGCAAAGATTCAGGTTGTAAAAGATTGGCCAACACCCAAAACCGTTAAGAACATCCAAGAGTTCCTTGGGTTTGTCAACTTCAACCGACGCTTCATCAAGGATTACTCCACGAAGGCCTTGCCGCTTACGAAACTTACGCGGAAGGACACACCCTTCAAGTGGGGCGAGGATCAGGACAAAGCTTTCGAAACACTAAAGCAAGCTTGTGTAGATCCACCCACATTGGTTACATTCAGGAGCGGAGAGCCGCTGCGAATGGAAACAGATGCCTCAGATTTGGCATTAGGAGCATGCATTACACAAGAACGAGATGGTCAATGGCACCCGATTGCCTACTACTCACGCAAGTTCTCAGGACCCGAAGAACGATACGACGTACACGACAAAGAACTACTCGCGATCGTATCTGCCCTAGAACATTGGCGAGTCTACGCTGAAAGTTGTTCGGAACTTACGATCTACACGGATCACAAAAACCTGGTACATTTCACGACAACAAAGGTATTGAACAGACGACAAGTACGATGGTCCGAGACCCTCGGACAATACAAGTTCAAGATCCTCTATACACCAGGAAAGGACAACGGTAGAGCCGACGCACTCAGCCGACGACACGACCTCGCAGGATCCAAGACGATCAACGAATCGGCGATTCTTGGCGTTAATAGCGACGGATCGTTAGGACCATCCCAGCAGCTCAACAATATGATGCTAGTACGCCAAGAGCATCATGTACCATCACAGGTACCAGAGGAACTGGAAGAAGAAGTCATAAGCAGTCACCACGATGACCCGCTTCATGGACACCCCGGTATCACCAGAACAATGGAACTCATCAAGAGACATTACGAGTTCCCGAACATGCGCGACAAGGTCGCCAAGTTCATCAAGAATTGCGTAAGCTGTCAGCAGAACAAACACAGCACGCACGCCAAGTATGGAGAAGCACAGGCAATGGAGCCGCCAACGGCACCATGGACGAACATTACGATGGATTTCGTTACACAGCTACCTGTCTCCAAAGATCCTGTAACAGGATACACCTACGACTCAATCTTCGTTGTAGTTGATCGATTCACGAAAGCCGCTGAGTTTGTGCCTTTCCGCCACAGCTACACTGCAGAGCAGCTCGCACGAGTGTACCTGGATAGGATTGTTCGACACCACGGCATTCCCGAATCAATCATCAGCGATAGAGACAAGTTGTTTACATCGAACTATTGGACCACGCTGTTAGCAGCTATTGGCACTAAGAAAAAACTGTCAACCGCGTATCATCCGCAGACGGATGGCCAAACGGAACGAGTGAACCAAACGATGGAGACGTACCTCCGCATCTACTGCAATCAGCAGCAAGACAACTGGGTTTCACTGCTACCTATGGCACAAATCGCGTACAACAACAAATTGTCGGAAGCAACGGGCGTAACGCCGTTCTTCGCAAACCACGGAAGACACCCAAATCTTTTTACCAGGGCATTGGACAGTAACATTCAAACGGAATCAGCGATCAACTCAGTCGAAGCACTGAAGGAAGTACACAGAAAATCGCTCGACAACATTGCCAAAGCCCAGTCACGAAGCATCTCTTATGTTAACAAGAAACGAAAAACGGCGCCTCTGCTAAAGAAGGGGGATAAAGTGTATCTCCTTACGAAAAACCTACGCACACGGCGACCAACGAAAAAACTGGACAAAGTCAAGGTCGGACCATTTTTCATTTCCAAACAAATCAGCTCAGTCAACTATCGACTTGCGCTACCCAAGGATGCGAAGATCCATCCAGTGTTCCACATCTCGCTGTTGGAACCAGCCGACCCCAGAACGCCAATTCAGAAAGACTTTCACTACCAGGCAGACGGCCAGGACGAATGGGAAGTCGAAAAAATAATACAACATCGCAACAAAGGCGACGGTGACGAGTACCTAGTCAAATGGTTAGGATACCCGGACTCAGAAAACACGTGGGAACCAAAAGAAAACCTCAACAACTGCCGCGAGCTACTTCGACAGTACAAAAAATAAGAACCCGTCAGGATTCGAACCCACGCGCAAAAACACGTGGATCTCCAAGCCAAAGTTTATTTGACTGGAAACCCAACGCAGAAAAACACACGGAAACTATAAAATATAAACATACCTTACGAACTGCCGAGAGCTGCCGGATCAATACCACGAGTCGTAGCCTCGTCAATATAACCCAGGGTGGACCACATTGCAGGAGAAAACGCCACCTGCGCATCCGCGGCAGGACAGTTAATCTCCTCGGCACGGATATCCTCGCCTGCTTCCTCCAACTCGTTTGCAAGGCACTCAGCCTTCTTGTGCGCTCTCTCTTTCGCTTGCGCGAGAATCGCCTTGTTACGAATCAATCGCGATATCACTTCCGCGAGCAGTTTTTCATCTGCATCCACCTTCTTTTGATACTCCTCTCGAGTACGGTCAAGCGAGTCCCAGGATAGGTTCACGCACGGACGCCCTTTGCGGACGCACTCGGAACATTTCAGGCGACGGTCGTTGCTGGCCATGACGAAACACTTTTTGTTGTTTGCGAAACAAAAATCGCAAGGGATGTCGGATTCAGTATTGTGGTTTTGAATCTCGAGCGCAAGGCGGAGTTGTTCTACTCTCTTGTCAGAAACCATGATGGACTACGGGAACTAAATGGAAGAGCGGGGCAGTGCTTATAAAGAACAGCTGACGGTATTCGGGACGAATCCCAGAGAGGAGGGGGATAGTGTTACGAACTCTTATACCAGCCAATTGCTGACAGGCTGTCAGCGCTCAAGAAAAGGACTCGGGCAGTATGGTTACGGGGGCTCCCCGTGCGGCACGGTTGTGACGTGGTGTTCCACGGTCACGTGACCTCGCTCACGCCTTGGCACTCGAGCAAGTGGACCCTCACGTGCCCAGCTCACGCAGCTCACGTCGAGCAAGTCGAGCAGACGCTCACGAAGCTCACGTCGAGCAAGTCGAGCATAGGATATCTCTTTAGTATATAAGTACGTAGGAACACAACCCTTATGGTTCGTGTTCAACCTAAGTTATCAAGTTTGTCTTTGGATCTCAAAACCAACCTTCGAGCTAGACAGTCTACTCTGTACTACTCATCGTTACCCTGCTCTCAAGACTGACAGATCGTATCTGTACACCTTATTGCAACCAACCCCTTCGGCTTCTTGTCACCGTACTCATCCCCGAGAACCAATAGAATTAGTGCTTACGAGCTTTGCTTAAAGTACGACTTCAACAGAACCAATAGAATTAGTGCTTACGAGCTTTGCTTAAAGTACGACTTCAACATAGCACTTCGCGTATAGGGGTTCTAAGGAAGACGTTCTAGTAAGGTCTATAGTAGATAAGTATTATTTATATATTTATATGTTATACCCTATTTCTTTATATATTCTATACTATTATTAGAATAGTTTACCTCCTTTAGCGCGTATTCTCTTCTTTAGCTTCTTACTATTACTATGCATGCTAAACTCCTTTAGAGCAGTTAAATACTATACCTCTTTAACTATTATACTCCCTTCTATTTAAATTCGCTTTCTTTTATATAATTTACGCTCTATTATAGCTACTAGAGCCTCTTAAAGCTTATTACGTGTTGAAGTCGTACTTTAAGCAAAGCTCGTAAGCACTAATTCTATTGGTTCTCGGGGATGAGTACGGTGACAGGAAGCCGAAGGGGTTGGTTGCAATAAGGTGTACAGATACGATCTGTCAGTCTTGAGAGCAGGGTAACGATGAGTAGTACAGAGTAGACTGTCTAGCTCGAAGGTTGGGTTTGAGATCCAAAGACAAACTTGATAACTTAGGTTGAACACGAACTATAAGGGTTGTGTTCCTATATGCTATATACTAAAGAGATATGCAGTGTGCTCAGTACCTGTAAGGTACTGATCATACTGATCGTTGATCTCACTGATCACTGATCGCACTGAGCACTGATCACACCGATCATTGCCAAGACTTTTGATCAGTGTCACGTGACGTGATGTCGTTCGCAGAGTCGAAGCGTTGCCCTGTCTTTCCTTGTAGTTGCCCATGCTGCCAACTCCTGCTGTGCCGTACTGGGGTGTAATACTCGTTGTGATCCTTCGTGTTCCGCGGATCGTAACACTATCCCCCTTCCGTCTTAGCTTGGTCTCTCAAGCTGATTCATATGACGTTGGCCCCGCCTCGTTCAACGGTAAGCTGCTTCGACAATGCCTAAACAACCATCTGAGTCGAGCACAGTCCGCCGTCGCCGTCTATACGAACTTGTTGAATCCTTCGGAGAAACCATGGTTCGAAAGTGTTCGACTTGTGACAAGCACAAGCGCGTGTGCAAGGTCCATATACGTTCGGGAAAGTGTAGTGAGTGTTTGAAACGTGGCCAGCGTTGCGACGTGCGCGTAACTCAGTCGGAGTTCACGCGACTCATATCGGAGAAAGAGAAGTTGCAGGCTCGGATAAAAGAAAGTCGTGAAGCGCAAAACGAGGCGCTCAAGGCCTCAGAGAAGGCGTTGGAAGAATTGCGAGTTGCACGCGCGCGCGAAGAGCGGTTGCGTCAACAAATGGATTTGTTGGATCGTCGCGCCGAGGAAGCGATATCCGTGGAAGAGAGGAGTATAACGGAGCAGGAGTTGAGTGAGGGGACCATGACGTTCGATGGTCCCTCCGAGGGTATCGTGTTGTCGCCTAGTACCTGGGGCGCCTTTGAGGACTTGCCGCTGGACTACTGGCTGGACCCGAACGTGGCAGTGCCTGACTGGCCTGCTCAAATTCCTTCAACATCTGCTGGCAGTTCGTAAGGTATGTGGCTGGTTCCCATGTGTTTTCTGAGTCGGGGTATCCTAACCACTTGACTAGGTACTCGGTACTGCGTCCTTTCTTCCGTTGTTTTATTATTTTTTCGACTTCCCATTCGTCCTGGCCGTCTGCCTGGTAGTGGAAGTCTTTCTGGATTGGCGTTCTAGGGTCGGCTGGTTCCAACAGCGAGATGTGGAACACTGGATGGATCTTTGCATCCTTGGGCAGCGCAAGTCGATAGTTGACTGAGCTGATTTGTTTGGAAATGAAAAATGGTCCGACCTTGACTTTGTCCAGTTTTTTCGTTGGTCGCCGTGTGCGTAGGTTTTTCGTAAGGAGATACACTTTATCCCCCTCCTTTAGCAGAGGCGCCGTTTTTCGTTTCTTGTTAACATAAGAGATGCTCCGTGACTGAGCTTTGGCGATGTTATCGAGCGATTTTCTGTGTACTTCCTTCAGTGCTTCGACTGAGTTGATCGCTGATTCCGTTTGAATGTTACTGTCCAATGATCTGGTAAAGAGATTTGGGTGTCTCCCGTGGTTAGCAAAGAACGGTGTTACGCCTGTTGCTTCCGATAATTTGTTGTTGTACGCGATTTGTGCCATAGGCAGCAGTGAAACCCAGTTGTCTTGCTGCTGGTTGCAGTAGATGCGGAGGTACGTCTCCATTGTTTGGTTTACTCGTTCTGTTTGGCCATCCGTCTGCGGATGATACGCGGTTGACAGTTTTTTCTTGGTACCAATGGCTGCTAACAGCGTGGTCCAGTAGTTCGATGTAAATAACTTGTCTCTATCGCTAATGATTGATTCGGAAATGCCGTGGTGTCGAACAATCCTATCCAGGTACACTCGTGCGAGCTGCTCTGCAGTGTAGCTGTGGCGGAAAGGCACAAACTCAGCGGCTTTCGTGAATCGATCGACTACAACGAAGATTGAGTCATAGGTGTATCCTGTTACAGGATCCTTGGAGACAGGTAGCTGTGTAACGAAATCCATCGTGATGTTCGTCCATGGTGCCGTTGGCGGCTCCATTGCCTGTGCTTCTCCATACTTGGCGTGCGTGCTGTGTTTGTTCTGTTGACAGCTTACGCAATTCTTGATGAACTTGGCGACCTTGTCGCGCATGTTCGGGAACTCGTAATGTCTTTTGATGAGTTCCATTGTTCTGGTGATACCGGGGTGTCCATGAAGCGGGTCATCGTGGTGACTGCTTATGACTTCTTCTTCCAGTTCCTCTGGTACCTGTGATGGTACATGATGCTCTTGGCGTACTAGCATCATATTGTTGAGCTGCTGGGACGGTCCTAACGATCCGTCGCTATTGATACCAAGGATCGCCGATTCGTTGATCGTCTTGGATCCTGCGAGGTCGTGTCGTCGACTGAGTGCGTCGGCTCTGCCGTTGTCCTTTCCTGGTGTATAGAGGATCTTGAATTTGTATTGTCCGAGGGTCTCGGACCATCGTACTTGTCGTCTGTTCAATACCTTTGTCGTTGTGAAGTGTACCAGGTTTTTGTGATCCGTGTAGATCGTAAGTTCCGAACAACTTTCAGCGTAGACTCGCCAATGTTCTAGGGCAGATACGATCGCGAGTAGTTCTTTGTCGTGTACGTCGTATCGTTCTTCGGGTCCTGAGAACTTGCGTGAATAGTAAGCAATCGGGTGCCATTGACCATCTCGTTCCTGTGTGATGCATGCTCCTAATGCCAAATCTGAGGCATCTGTTTCCATTTGCAGCGGTTCTCCGCTCCTGAATGTAACCAACGTGGGTGGATCTATACAAGCCTGTTTCAACGTTTCAAAAGCTTTGTCCTGATCCTTGCCCCATTTGAAGGGTGTGTCCTTCCGCGTAAGTTTCGTAAGCGGCAAGGCCTTCGTGGAGTAATCCTTGATGAAGCGTCGGTTGAAGTTGACAAACCCAAGGAACTCTTGAATGTTTTTAACGGTTTTGGGTGTTGGCCAATCCTTCACAACCTGAATCTTTGCTTGGCTCATCTTGACTCCGTATCGTCCTACCACAAACCCTAGGAATTCGACTTCCTCCTTGTGCCATTCGCACTTCTCGGGTTTCAAGCGTAGGTGCGCTGCTCCTAGGCAGGCAAGCACTTGTCGTACGTGTTCGACATGCTCTTCTAGTGTTTTGCTGTACACTAGGATGTCATCGAGGTACGCTACCACGGTAATGTCCAAGTGTGCCCTTAGTACGTTGTTGATTAAGGCCTGACATGTCGCTGGTGCGTTGGTGAGCCCGAACGGCATAACCAAATACTCGTAATGACCATAACGGGTTCTAAACGCCGTCTTCCATTCTTCGCCCTCCTTCATGCGGATAAGGTTGTATGCTCCTCTTAGGTCTAACGCAGTGAAGTACTGTGCTCCGGCTAGCCGATCCTGTAGCTCGCTGATGTTCGGTAGCGGGTAACGGTTCTTGATCGTGATATCGTTGAGTTTTCGGAAATCAACGCAAGGTCGTAGCTTGCCGTCTTTCTTGGGTACGAATAGAACGGGAAATCCTGCTGGGGATTCTGATTCTCTGATGAATCCTTTCTCGAGGTTCTCCTTAAGGTATTTGCGCATTTCCTCAAGTTCCTTTTCGGACATCTGGTATATGGGCCCGAATGGGGGCTTCTTGCCTGGCTCGAGCTTAATCTCGTGGTCCCATTCTTGGTGCTGCGGTAGTGCTTTCGCAGTCTTCTCATCGCGGAAGAGGTCTATAAACTCTCTGTATTCATCCGGGATGTCAGGAGTTGTACTGTTCTCCTTAACCGTCGCTTTGTGATCCTGGGGCTGGTTGGTATCTGCGCGGTCGACCGCTCTAACTTGGCGCGTCTTGTTCGAAGAGATGTTGTTGATCTCCTTCTCATCCACCAGCTGCGTCGTGAGCTGCGCGGGTCGCTGTCCGGGTGTACCTGATCCGTGACACTTGAGCGTTATTCGCTGGTTCTTCCAGTCGATCCATGGATTGTGCTCTCTCAACCAAGGAAGTCCTAATATGATATCGTGGGCGGCCGTTCCCAGAACATCTAGGTCTATTAATTCCTCGTGGTTGAATACTTTCAGACGTCGCTGTACCACTTCGTGGGTCACAGTCGACTCTCCTGGCATTGGTTCTCCGTTGGCTACTCGTAAAGGGTATGGTTCCTCCTTTCTTCGCTTCTGCAAGCCTGCTTGCGCGATAGCGGATTGAGACACATAGTTGCTTTGTGCTCCTGAGTCCAACAATGCCGTCATCCTGGTGCCTTCTAGCACGACAGGGAATTTGATGAGGGACTGGGCCTCATTGGAATCCTGACGTCGATTCCGGTAGCCCTGGACTGTGTTGAGTGAAAGCTCTCGTCCAGGTCGTCCTTGGCGTCTGTTTGCCATATGTCTAAAAAAGACTCGTCCTGGGGCATAAAACCGCTCAGGCGTTTTAGTGTCTCGTGGTTCCTGCACTTCGGATGGAAACACTCAGCCCATTCGTGGCCGTAGCACATTTCGTTTTGTACCATGTGCATGTTGAATATGTCTTCCACACATTCAATTCCTGGAAAGTGGAGATTCGTGCGCTTATCCCACAAGTGTTCTGCGCAATACGTATCCATACATTCCCACCAGTATTCCTCGCAGCCCTCGGGCTTACTCGGAAACCATTCACTGTCCAGTTTGTACTGTCTGTGGTCTTCGCAGGCTTCGTGGTAGCACTGCGTAGGTGGTAGTCGAGAATGGTACGGGTTTCGAATATCCTGGAACAGCTTCGACGTATAGCTCGACGTTGGCAAAGCGGGCTGTCGGTCGAAGTCGGGTTCGTCTCGACTTCGAGCGTATAAGTTGTAGTCGTCCAGCTGTTGCTGAGTTGCAGAGTTGCTTTCTTTCCAGCGGATAAAGTCTTCCGTGTGCCATTCCTTGTTGGTTTTCTGTGCGTTGGCTACCTGTTGGTCGAATCTCTCAAGTGCTTCGGGGTCACCGAGCAAGTACCGTCTTGACCGTTGAATATTTTCTTCCGTCATCCAATCACGGACAGACTCGACATCCTGTAGGCTTGGTGTCTGGATAGTGACGGAGGACGCTTCTCCCTTGTGCTCTGGGATGTTGTTGACGATGGTCAAGTTTATCGTTGGTGCTTTGGGTCCTCGGAAAGCAGGAGTCTGGGTGGATTGGTCGCGCGAGACCATCATGTCCTGACTATGTTGCGCTCTGTCGCATACAATTAAACGTTTCCCTTCCTTTGAATAGTACTTGTCGTTGAGCCGGAAAAAGGAATCGTAGTATCGTTTGCCGACAATAATGTTGCCGTCCTTGGTATCGCACTCTACCACATGGTATCGGCGGGGATCGTTGTCGATCCATTCCATTTTAGGGTAGGGTGTTGGTGACCGGATTTGCTTGCTTGGAGCATCCTCATCGGACTCCTCGATGTAGTCGTTGTCGAGTCCGGAAGTGGGGTCTTCTATGAGACGTCCCATCTCATTAGTAACGACCTCCCACTCTTGGTCGCCGCTGTCGTCATGAGCCAGCATGTTCAGCTGCCTGGTTACTTTGTTCTTCATGCGACAGTCGCGGGCGTAGTGGCCTGTCTTGCCACAGCCGTAACAAGTCACTGAAGACTTATCACCGCGGTTATTACTACCCTTCTTTTTCTCATTCCATCGTTCAGGTCCTTTGTTAATGTTGGAGAGGTCCATTGCTGCAGGACCGTAGTATCCACTGTTCGTATCGTTGTGGACACGGCGTCCCATGTTGGCTTGGTAAAGGCCACCACGTTGACCACGGCGGTAGTTGTTGTTGCGCCACTGGTTGCGTGGGACCTGGGGTGGGCGAGTGACTTGAGTCACGGCTCGCACACGAGGGTCCTCTCTTAATTCTTGTTGAAGGTCGTAGAGCTTGACGTCGATACTAATCGCTTCGTTCACTAGTGCGTCGAAGGTATCGGTGGCTGCGGCAGTCCGCATGAGCTCTTCTTTGACCTTGGGCTTAAGGCCTTGTTTGAACATGGTCATCAGCGCAACGTCGTCCCAGCCGGTGAACGTAGCTACTTGCTGAAACTTGGCAGCGTAGTCGGCGGCGGACGCAGTTTGTCTGATGCGCTGAATCTCACGTCGGGCGATGGTTGGTTCGTTGTGTACTCCAAATACTTGGCGAATCTGTTCCTTGAACAGATCGAAGTCTTCGATCCATGGGTCGATGTCTGCTGAGTTGCTTGCTCCGTCGTGGTAACGGCGAATAAAGGGTTTGATCCAAGTGAACGCGCGATCCTTCATAAACGTACTCACAAAAGTGACACGTTTCTCCTCTGGGATGCGTTCTCCTTGGAACATGAAAAACAGATCGAACTTCATGAGCCAGTCTTCCAGCTTGTCGCGAGTGCCATCAAAGGCCTCGGGTTTAGCCACTGGGTAAACACTGGTAGGGGCAGGCGCCGCTGCCTCCTCGTCCATGTCGAGATCGTCATCAGCCGTACGGCGTGATGCGTTGGAGTTGCTTGGGGTAGCACGGGATCCTGAGGTAGTACTCATCTTGGGGGTGTTCAAAATGTTGAAGTCGTACTTTAAGCAAAGCTCGTAAGCACTAATTCTATTGGTTCTCGGGGATGAGTACGGTGACAGGAAGCCGAAGGGGTTGGTTGCAATAAGGTGTACAGATACGATCTGTCAGTCTTGAGAGCAGGGTAACGATGAGTAGTACAGAGTAGACTGTCTAGCTCGAAGGTTGGGTTTGAGATCCAAAGACAAACTTGATAACTTAGGTTGAACACGAACTATAAGGGTTGTGTTCCTATATGCTATATACTAAAGAGATATGCAGTGTGCTCAGTACCTGTAAGGTACTGATCATACTGATCGTTGATCTCACTGATCACTGATCGCACTGAGCACTGATCACACCGATCATTGCCAAGACTTTTGATCAGTGTCACGTGACGTGATGTCGTTCGCAGAGTCGAAGCGTTGCCCTGTCTTTCCTTGTAGTTGCCCATGCTGCCAACTCCTGCTGTGCCGTACTGGGGTGTAATACTCGTTGTGATCCTTCGTGTTCCGCGGATCGTAACATATAACTATTACTTCTAGTAATATATAGAGAGGGTTCTAAAGTACTAGATTAGTCCTTTTTAACCTAGAATAGGTTATATTAACTCTTAATATAAAGCTATAGACTCTATTACCTAAACTACCTACTAATAATAAGCTCTAATAGTCTTAAATACTAAAAAACCTTAAAGAATTTAAGTTATAATTAACTCTAATTTAAGAGAAGTTTAGAAAATACTAGAGTAGCTTACTAATATCTATATATAGTATACTTAAGAGCTATAGAAAGAAGGGGGTATAGGTTATATATAAGCTAGCTTTACTTAAGTAAGAATATACTTAGCTTTAAGAGGCTCTAGTAGCTATAATAGAGCGTAAATTATATAAGAAAAAGTAAATTAAGATAGAAAAAAGTATAATAGTTAAAGAGGTATAGTACTTAACTACTCTAAAGGAGTTTAGCACACATAGTTATAGTAAGAAGCTAAAGAAGAGGTAATATACTAAAGGAGGTAAACTATTCTAAAAATACTATAGAATATATAGAGAGATAGAGTATAATATATAAATATATAAGAATAAAATAGAAGTAACGTAAGTGCATAGCAAGTAACACAGATAAGCAAGTAACGCGCCCTAATAAGCTATTAGGCCTACTAACTGGAACAGTATAATACTACAACATTATACTGTAGCTTATAGTACAGAATATTAATTGCTAACCTCTACTATATCTTTCTTACAAGTGCGCGAATTGTAACCAATCTCTCTGCAGCGCTTATAGTGCCTTTTACCGCTCTTGCCTGCACCTGTTCGAACCCTACCCTTACGACTCTCCCCTTTAACCTGCGCCTTAACGTCGCGTTAAGCTATTAAATCCTCTGCCTCTTCCTTTAACAGGCCTCCGCCCTTCTAAATATGCTTTCTTTTCTGTGATTTACGCTTAGAGGCTGCTTTATTTAACGCTTTAAGCTGCAGTACTCGGGCTGCTAATAACGTCTGCCTATGCAGCAGCATTGCCGTGCCTCTCTGCAGCTAATTAACAATCTTAACTATTGGAGTTGGTAACAATCCTTAGTGCTTTTAAATACAATCGCGAAGCAGCGTTAATTAAGCCTAGATCTTATTAGCGTTAGTAGGTGTCTTAGGGTTCTATTCGAGCTCCTCTAAGAGCGGCGGTGTTAGCGTGCAGACCTTTACATTAAGCTTTAATAGCACTACTAATAGATTATAAGGCACTAATCTAGTTGTCCTAAAGCTTGCTATAATATTTGCCTTTAAAAACGCCTGCTTAAATACTTTTACAAAGGTTGCGATAAAGGCTTTCTTATTAATTCTACTAATATAGTCTAATACTAAGCCTCTAATCTCTCTACTATACGCTTGCTTTAGGGGGGCAAAACAACCTACGTTAAGCGGCTAAAGGATGTGTAACAAGTGCAGAGGCATACAGAAGGTAATTATCTTATTCTGCTCGCAAAGCTCCTAGAAAGAGAGCGACTTGTAGCTCTTATAGCTGTTAAGTATTAGCAGCACGTAGCTACCTACCCTCTAGCCTTTAATCTGCTTAATAAAGTGCCTAACCTAGGCTACACTAAGCTTGTTAGTAGTCTAGCTATTGTTACTTACCCTAATGCGCTATTAGGACTTTAAATTAGGGAACTAAGCTTTGTTGTAGTTCTTTGCTTTAAAGATAAGGTAGGGCGCAATTACCTAGCCTATCGCGTTAATTGCAGCAATTAGAGTTACCTACTTACAATCTCCCTACTAGACTCTAATAGGCTTAGTACGTCTCTCTAATATAGTAACTACTTTAACTTAACTTCTAACGCCTATAGTAAAGCTAGTCTTATTAAAGTTGTAGGTATCTTTGTTTAGGATACTGTACTTGGCCTTAACGTTCTATACTAGGTTAAACTAGGGCTTAATAACAGCTAGGTTGCTGCAGAGGACTCTCTAGCGATCCCTCTATTAAGTTATTCGCGATTTTACTCTAGGCTCGCGTTTAACGAAGTTTAAGGCCTATTGTAAGCTAATAGGGCCTGCGTTGCGTACAGCGCGCAGTTAATTAGCTATATCTTTAACCTAACAAAGCATTAGGCTAGATCCTTGCTAGTTAAGCTTCCTTATGTACTTTACAAGGGTCTGCTCTTCTGCCTTAGTAAGATTTAATAATTTAGGGTAGGTATCGCGTGTTAATCGCGTTCTAGCGCGTTGGCGGCGGAGAGTTGCCTCTAAGACCTTGTAAACTACAGCAGCGCGTCGCACGCTTAGTTCTTAAGGTTTTTTAATTGCTTAGAGTGCAAGATTGATTCTCTCTTTATTTGGAAGTAATTTAAGGTCTAGTAGTTGATTGTTGAAGTCGTACTTTAAGCAAAGCTCGTAAGCACTAATTCTATTGGTTCTCAGGGATGAGTACGGTGACAGGAAGCCGAAGGGGTTGGTTGCAATAAGGTGTACAGATACGATCTGTCAGTCTTGAGAGCAGGGTAACGATGAGTAGTACAGAGTAGACTGTCTAGCTCGAAGGTTGGGTTTGAGATCCAAAGACAAACTTGATAACTTAGGTTGAACACGAACTGTAAGAGTTGTGTTCCTACGTACTATATACATACAGATGTTCCATTCTTGTTCCATTGTTCTATAGTTGTTCCAACCTGGTACTTTCTGGAACATCGTGGGATTCTTGGAACATCACGTGACTTGTTCCATGGTGGCGTTCCGCCAAGACTTTGGAACATGAGGGGTTACGTCGTCATTGGTCCTGGGTGCTGACCTTCTTGAAGGCCTGCGGGTTGTCCCCGAGTGTCATCAATCCTTCCTTCTCTTATCTTCTGCCTTGCCCCGTCTCAGGTTCGTAACACTATCCCCCCTCTTCAATCTTCATGTCCTCATGAACTGACTCATGGTTTCCAGAAGCACTGCATATCGTCACTCCGTCGGTGACCGCATTAACCGCACTGGACAGCTCGCAATGGTGTCTTGTCAGTACTGCGCCAGAAAAGGTCTTGCGTGTAGGATGTCGTCGTTGAAGAAGGAGTGTGGGAATTGTTATCGCGCAGGGGCCCAGAAGTGTGTTCCGATGGAGGTTCCGGTTCCGAATTTCGAACGAATCGATCGAGAAATGAATCGTCTGGAGCAACAAGAGGCCGAAGCGGACGAAGCGGAGTCTGCTGCTCTTCAGACTATTCTGGCCGCGCGTGCGAAAAAAGATCGCATTCGAAAACAAAGGAAAATGCTGCAGCGTCGCGAGCAACAGTGGGTAGATGAGGCTGGTCGATACGTTGAGGATATCGAAGCTCTTGAAGCCGTTGAGGGTATTAATCGGGAGGTTGCACAGCTGGAGGCAGGTCTGATGCCTGGTTCTCTGGCTCTTGACTGGAGCGCTTTTATGCCGTCTGTGTTGGAGGGCGACCCGGGCTTCCTTGCTGATGGAGCCGAGGTTACCGGTAATTCGTAAAAGGTATGTTTATATTTTATAATTTTCGTGTGTTTTTTTGCGTTGGGTTTTCAGTCAAATAAACTTTGGCTTGGAGATCCACGTGTTTTTGCGCGTGGGTTCGAGTCCTGACAGGTTCTTATTTTTTGTACTGTCGAAGTAGCTCGCGGCAGTTGTTGAGGTTTTCTTTTGGTTCCCACGTGTTTTCTGAGTCCGGGTATCCTAACCATTTGACTAGGTACTCGTCGCCGTCGCCTTTATTGCGATGTTGTATTATTTTTTCAACTTCCCACTCGTCCTGGCCGTCTGCCTGGTAGTGAAAGTCTTTCTGGATTGGCGTTCTGGGGTCGGCTGGTTCCAACAGCGAGATGTGGAACACTGGATGGATCTTTGCATCCTTGGGCAGCGCAAGTCGATAGTTGACTGGGCTGATTTGATTGGAAATGAAAAATGGTCCGACCTTGACTTTGTCCAGTTTTTTCGTTGGTCGCCGTGTGCGTAGGTTTTTCGTAAGGAGATACACTTTATCCCCCTCCTTTAGCAGAGGCGCCGTTTTTCGTTTCTTGTTAACATAAGAGATGCTCCGTGACTGAGCTTTGGCGATGTTATCGAGCGATTTTCTGTGTACTTCCTTCAGTGCTTCGACTGAGTTAATCGCTGATTCCGTTTGAATGTTACTGTCCAATGATCTGGTAAAGAGATTTGGGTGTCTCCCGTGGTTTGCGAAGAACGGCGTTACGCCTGTTGCTTCTGACAATTTGTTGTTGTACGCGATTTGTGCCATAGGTAATAGTGAAACCCAGTTGTCTTGCTGCTGGTTGCAGTAGATGCGGAGGTACGTCTCCATTGTTTGGTTCACTCGTTCTGTTTGGCCATCCGTCTGCGGATGATACGCGGTTGACAGTTTTTTCTTGGTACCAATAGCTGCTAACAGCGTAGTCCAGTAGTTCGATGTAAACAACTTGTCTCTATCGCTGATGATTGATTCGGGGATGCCGTGGTGTCGGACAATCCTATCCAGGTACACTCGTGCGAGCTGCTCTGCAGTGTAGCTGTGGCGGAAAGGCACAAACTCAGCGGCTTTCGTGAATCGATCGACCACAACGAAGATTGAGTCGTAGGTGTATCCTGTTACAGGATCCTTAGAGACAGGTAGCTGTGTAACGAAATCCATTGTGATGTTCGTCCATGGTGCCGTTGGCGGCTCCATTGCCTGTGCTTCTCCATACTTGGCGTGCGTGCTGTGTTTGTTCTGCTGACAGCTTACGCAATTCTTGATGAACTTGGCGACCTTGTCGCGCATGTTCGGGAACTCGTAATGTCTCCTGATGAGTTCCATTGTTCTGGTGATACCGGGGTGTCCATGAAGCGGGTCATCGTGGTGACTGCTTATGACTTCTTCCTCCAGTTCCTCTGGTACCTGTGACGGTACATGATGCTCTTGGCGTACTAGCATCATATTGTTGAGCTGCTGGGATGGTCCTAACGATCCGTCGCTATTGATACCAAGGATCGCTGATTCGTTGATCGTTTTGGATCCTGCGAGGTCGTGTCGTCGACTGAGTGCATCGGCTCTGCCGTTGTCCTTTCCTGGTGTATAGAGGATCTTGAACTTGTATTGTCCGAGGGTCTCGGACCATCGTACTTGTCGTCTGTTCAATACCTTTGTTGTCGTGAAGTGTACCAGGTTTTTGTGATCCGTGTAGATCGTAAGCTCCGAACAACTTTCAGCGTAAACTCGCCAATGTTCCAGGGCAGATACGATCGCGAGTAGTTCTTTGTCGTGTACGTCGTATCGTTCTTCGGGTCCTGAGAACTTGCGTGAGTAGTAGGCAATCGGGTGCCATTGACCATCTCGTTCTTGTGTAATGCATGCTCCTAATGCCAAATCTGAGGCATCTGTTTCCATTCGCAGCGACTCTCCGCTCCTGAATGTAACCAATGTGGGTGGATCTACACAAGCTTGCTTTAGCGTTTCGAAAGCTTTGTCCTGATCCTTGCCCCACTTGAAGGGTGTGTCCTTCCGCGTAAGTTTCGTAAGCGGCAAGGCCTTCGTGGAGTAATCCTTAATGAAGCGTCGGTTGAAGTTAACAAACCCAAGGAACTCTTGAATGTTCTTGACGGTTTTGGGTGTTGGCCAATCCTTCACAACCTGAATCTTTTCTTGGCTCATCTTGACTCCGTATCGTCCTACTACAAACCCTAGGAACTCGACTTCCTTCTTGTGCCATTCGCACTTCTCGGGTTTCAAACGTAGGTGCGCTGCTCCTAGGCAGGCAAGCACTTGTCGTACGTGTTCGACATGCTCTTCTAGTGTTTTGCTGTACACTAGGATGTCATCGAGGTACGCCACCACGGTAATGTCTAAGTGTGCCCTCAGCACGTTGTTGATTAAGGCTTGACATGTCGCTGGTGCGTTGGTGAGCCCGAACGGCATGACCAAATACTCGTAATGACCATAACGGGTTCTAAACGCCGTCTTCCATTCTTCGCCCTCCTTCATGCGGATGAGGTTGTATGCTCCTCTTAAGTCTAACGCAGTGAAGTACTGTGCTCCTGCTAACCGATCCTGAAGTTCGCTGATGTTCGGTAGCGGGTAACGATTCTTGATCGTGATATCGTTGAGCTTTCGGTAATCGATGCAAGGTCGTAGCTTGCCATCTTTCTTTGGTACGAATAGAACGGGAAATCCTGCTGGGGATTCTGATTCTCGAATGAATCCTTTGTTAAGGTTCTCCTTAAGGTAGTTGCGCAGCTCCTCAAGTTCCTTTTCCGACATCTGGTATATTGGCCCGAATGGGGGCTTCTTGCCTGGCTCGAGCTTAATCTCGTGGTCCCATTCTTGGTGCTGCGGTAATGCCTTCGCAGTCTTCTCATCGCGGAAGAGGTCTATAAACTCTCTATATTCATCCGGGATGTCAGGAGTTGTACTGTTCTCCTTAACCGTCGCTTTGTGATCCAAGGGCTGATTGGTATCTGCACGGTCGACCGCTCTATCTTGGCGCGTCTTGTTCGAAGAGATATTGTTGATCTCCTTCTCATCCACCAGCTGCGTCGTGAGCTGCGCGGGTCGCTGTCCGGGTGTACCTGATCCGTGACACTTGAGCGTTATTCGCTGGTTCTTCCAGTCGATCCATGGATTGTGCTCTCTTAACCAAGGAAGTCCTAATATGATATCGTGGGCGGCCGTTCCCAGAACATCTAGGTCTATCAATTCCTCGTGGTTGAATACTTTCAGACGTCGCTGTACCACTTCGTGGGTCACAGTCGACTCTCCTGGCATTGGTTCTCCGTTGGCTACTCGTAAAGGGTATGGTTCCTCCTTTCTTCGCTTCTGCAAGCCTGCTTGCGCGATAGCGGATTGAGACACATAGTTGCTTTGTGCTCCTGAGTCCAACAATGCCGTCATCCTGGTGCCTTCTAGCACGACAGGGAATTTGATGAGGGAATGGTCCTTATTGGAATCCTGACGTCGATTCCGGGAGCCCTGGACTGCGTTGAGTGAAAGCTCTCGTCTGGCTCTGCTGTGGCACTCGTGCACCATTGGTCTAAAAAAGACTCGTCCTCATGTGGTAAAAGTCCGCTTTCACGTTTAAGTGACCTGTGTGTCTGGCATCTAAAGTTTAGACACTGAACCCATTCATATAGGTTGCACTCCTCATTCTGCACAAGGTGCATGTCCAGTATTTCTTCCGCACTTGTAGTCCCTGGAAAGTGAAGGTTTGTACGCTTGTCCCAAGCATGTTCCGCACAGTATGTCTCTGCACACTCCCACCAGTATTCCTTGCAACCTTCAGGCTTGCTAGGGAACCACTGACTGTTCAGTTTAAACTGTAGGTGGTAGTTGCATTCTTCGTGGTAACACTGCATCGCTGGGAGTTGAGGATGGCATGGATTCCGTATATCCTGCTGAAGCTGCGACGTGTAGCTCTGTGCTGGCGCGGCGGGTCGTCGGTTGAAGTCAGGTTCGCCTCGGCTTCGAGCGTACGAGTTGTAGGTGTCCAGTTGTCGCTGCGTTGCATGGTTATCCTTTATCCATTTGACGTAGTCTTCTGTATGCCATTCCTTGCTGGTCTTCTGGGCGTTGATGACCTGTTGGTCGAACTTCCTAAGTGCCGCGGGATCTTCCAACAGATATTTTCGTGCCCATGCAACGTCGTCACTTGTCCTCCATCCTTGGATGTTTTCTGTATCTTGTAGGTCTGCCGACTGGATGGTGACGTTGGGCGTTTCTTCCTTATGCTTAGGAATATTGTTGACGATGGTCAAATTGATTGTTGGCGCTTGCGGTTCCTGGAAGACAGGAGTCTGGGTGGACTGGTTTCGCATAACCGTCGTGTCCTGGCTTTCCTGTGCCTTGTCGCATACGATCAGACGTTTTCCCTCTGTAGAATAGTATCTGTCGCCACGGCGAAAGAAGGTGTCGTGGTATCGTTTGCCGACAATAATACTGTCATTCCTTGTGTCGCATTCTACCACGTGGTAACGATAAGGGTCGTTCTTGATCCACTCTGTCTCGGGGTAGGGCGTTGGTGGTCGGATTTGCTTGCTTGAAGCATCCTCATCGGATTCCTTAACGTGGTCGTCATCAGATCCGGAAGTGGGGTCTTCCATGAGACGTCCCATCTCATTAGTAATGACCTCCCACTCTTGGTCGCCGCTGTCGTCCTGAGCCAGCATGTTCAGCTGCCTGGTTACTTTGTTCTTCATACGACAGTCGCGGGCGTAGTGGCCTGTCTTGCCACAGCCGTAACAAGTCACTGAAGACTTATCACCGCGGTTATTACTACCCTTCTTTTTCTCATTCCATCGTTCAGGTCCTTTGTTAATGTTGGAGAGGTCCATTGCTGCAGGACCGTAGTATCCACTGTTCGTATCGTTGTGGACACGGCGTCCCATGTTGGCTTGGTAAAGGCCACCACGTTGGCCACGGCGATAGTTGTTGTTGCGCCATTGGTTGCGTGGAGCCTGGGGTGGGCGAGTGACCTGAGTCACGGCTCGCGCACGAGGGTCCTCTCTCAATTCTTGTTGAAGGTCATAGAGCTTGACGTCGATACTGATTGCTTCGTTTACTAACGCGTCGAAGGTATCGGTAGCTGCGGCAGTCCGCATGAGCTCTTCCTTGACCTTGGGCTTAAGGCCTTGTTTGAACATGGTCATCAGCGCAACGTCGTCCCAGCCGGTGAACGTAGCTACTTGCTGAAACTTAGCAGCGTAGTCGGCGGCGGACGCAGTTTGTCGGATGCGCTGAATCTCGCGTCGGGCGATGGTTGGTTCGTTGTGTACTCCAAATACTTGGCGAATCTGTTCCTTGAACAGATCGAAGTCTTCGATCCATGGGTCGATGTCTGCTGAATTGCTTGCTCCGTCGTGGTAACGGCGAATGAAGGGTTTGATCCAAGTGAACGCGCGATCCTTCATAAACGTACTCACAAAAGTGACACGCTTCTCCTCTGGGATGCGTTCTCCTTGGAACATAAAAAACAGATCGAACTTCATGAGCCAGTCTTCCAGCTTGTCGCGAGTGCCATCGAAGGCCTCGGGTTTAGCCACTGGGTAGACACTGGTAGGGGCAGGCGCCGCTGCCTCCTCGTCCATGTCGAGATCGTCATCAGCCGTACGGCGTGATGCGTTGGAGTTGCTTGGGGTAGCACGGGATCCTGAGGTAGTACTCATCTTGGGGGTGTTCAAAATGTTGAAGTCGTACTTTAAGCAAAGCTCGTAAGCACTAATTCTATTGGTTCTCAGGGATGAGTACGGTGACAGGAAGCCGAAGGGGTTGGTTGCAATAAGGTGTACAGATACGATCTGTCAGTCTTGAGAGCAGGGTAACGATGAGTAGTACAGAGTAGACTGTCTAGCTCGAAGGTTGGGTTTGAGATCCAAAGACAAACTTGATAACTTAGGTTGAACACGAACTGTAAGAGTTGTGTTCCTACGTACTATATACATACAGATGTTCCATTCTTGTTCCATTGTTCTATAGTTGTTCCAACCTGGTACTTTCTGGAACATCGTGGGATTCTTGGAACATCACGTGACTTGTTCCATGGTGGCGTTCCGCCAAGACTTTGGAACATGAGGGGTTACGTCGTCATTGGTCCTGGGTGCTGACCTTCTTGAAGGCCTGCGGGTTGTCCCCGAGTGTCATCAATCCTTCCTTCTCTTATCTTCTGCCTTGCCCCGTCTCAGGTTCGTAACATTGATCTATTAAGGTCTAAAGGTAGGTAGACCTATCGGCTTGTTAGGGCGCGTTACTTGCTTATCCGCGTTACTTGCTATGCACTTACGTTATTATATTATTATATTAATAGTATTTATAAAGTATATACTTAAGTAAAGTATATACTTATAAAATATATTATATTAAAGAAACTAAAGTATAAGTAGTAGACTATATTAGCTAAATTAATAAGAAGGTCTTTACTATAACCTTTATAAAGGTTTTTAAAAAGGTATTCTTATAGGTAAATATTAGATTAAGCTTTATAGTAACTAGCTTAGTACTTAATAACCTATTAATATACCTTATAGGTAAGTAAGCTAATAGGTAAGTAAGCTACTTTTACTAAACCTATACTAAAGTACTCTCTCTATACTAATAGCTTAATAATAACCTATTATTAATATATCTGTTACGATCTCCGAGTTGCGAGGTACTGATAGGAAGCGGGGCATCGCTAAGGATGACAGCGTGTCACCAATCACGGGACTCCGGGATGGCATCCCGCCAAGACGTGACCTCCGGGATGGCATGACCTCCGGGGATGGCATGACCTCCGGGGATGGCACGACCTCCGGGATGGCAAGACCTCCGGGGATGGCACAACCCTTGGGATGACCTCCATTACCTTCACTATATAATCTAGTAGGAACACAACTCTTACAGTTCGTGTTCAATCCTAAGTTAAAGTTTGTCTTTGGATCTCAAACCCAACCTTCGAGCTAGACAGTCTACTCTGTACTACTCATCGTTACCCTGCTCTCAAGACTGACAGATCGTATCTGTACACCTTATTGCAACCAACCCCTTCGGCTTCCTGTCACCGTACTCATCCCCGAGAACCAATAGAATTAGTGCTTACGAGCTTTGCTTAAAGTACGACTTCAACATTTTGAACACCCCCAAGATGAGTACTACCTCAGGATCCCGTGCTACCCCAAGCAACTCCAACGCATCACGCCGTACGGCTGATGACGATCTCGACATGGACGAGGAGGCAGCGGCGCCTGCCCCTACCAGTGTTTACCCAGTGGCTAAACCCGAGGCCTTTGATGGCACTCGCGACAAGCTGGAAGACTGGCTCATGAAGTTCGATCTGTTTTTCATGTTCCAAGGAGAACGCATCCCAGAGGAGAAACGTGTCACTTTTGTGAGTACGTTTATGAAGGATCGCGCGTTCACTTGGATCAAACCCTTTATTCGCCGTTACCACGACGGAGCAAGCAACTCAGCAGACATCGACCCATGGATCGAAGACTTCGATCTGTTCAAGGAACAGATTCGCCAAGTATTTGGAGTACACAACGAACCAACCATCGCCCGACGCGAGATTCAGCGCATCCGACAAACTGCGTCCGCCGCCGACTACGCTGCTAAGTTTCAGCAAGTAGCTACGTTCACCGGCTGGGACGACGTTGCGTTGATGACCATGTTCAAACAAGGCCTTAAGCCCAAGGTCAAGGAAGAGCTCATGCGGACTGCCGCAGCTACCGATACCTTCGACGCGTTAGTAAACGAAGCAATCAGTATCGACGTCAAGCTCTACGACCTTCAACAAGAATTACGAGAGGACCCTCGTGTGCGAGTCGTGACTCAGGTCGCTCGCCCACCCCAGGCTCCACGCAACCAGTGGCGCAACAACAACTACCGCCGTGGTCAACGTGGTGGCCTTTACCAAGCCAACATGGGACGCCGTGTCCACAACGATACGAACAGTGGATACTACGGTCCTGCAGCAATGGACCTCTCCAACATTAACAAAGGACCTGAACGATGGAATGAGAAAAAGAAGGGTAGTAACAACCGCGGTGATAAGTCTTCAGTGACTTGTTACGGCTGTGGCAAGACAGGCCACTACGCCCGCGACTGTCGCATGAAGAACAAAGTGACCAGACAGCTGAACATGCTGGCTCATGACGACAGCGGCGACCAAGAGTGGGAGGTCGTTACTAATGAGATGGGACGTCTCATGGAAGACCCCACTTCCGGACTTGACAACGACTACATCGAGGAGTCCGATGAGGATGCTCCAAGCAAGCAAATCCGGTCACCAACACCCTACCCTAAGGAAGAGTGGATTGACAATGATCCCCGTCAACACCATGTGGTAGAGTGCGACATTAAGGACGGCAGCGCTATTGTTGGCAAACGATACTACGATTCCTTTTTCCGGCTCAACGACAAGTACTATTCAAAGGAAGGGAAACGTTTAATTGTATGCGACAAAACGCAACATAGTCAGGACATGATGGTCTCGCGCGACCAATCCACCCAGACTCCTGTCTTCCAAGAACCTCAAGTACCAACGATAAACTTGACCATTGTCAACAACATCCCAGAGCACAAGGGAGAAGCGTCCTCCGTTTCTATCCAGACACCAAGCCTACAGGATGTCGAGTCTGTCCGCGATTGGATGACGGAAGAAAATATTCAACGGTCAAGACGGTACTTGCTCGGTGACCCCGAAGCACTTAAGAGATTCGACCAACAGGTAGCCAATGCACAGAAAACCAACAAAGAATGGCACACGGAAGACTTTATCCGCTGGAAAGAAAGCAACTCCGCAACTCAGCAACAGCTGGACGACTACAACTTATACGCTCGAAGTCGAGACGAACCCGACTTCGACCGACAGCCCGCTTTGCCAACGTCGAGCTATACGTCGAAGCTGTTCCAGGATATTCGAAACCCGTACCATTCTCGACTACCACCTACGCAGTGCTACCACGAAGCCTGCGAAGACCACAGACAGTACAAACTGGACAGTGAATGGTTTCCGAGTAAGCCCGAGGGCTGCGAGGAATACTGGTGGGAATGTATGGATACGTATTGCGCAGAACACTTGTGGGATAAGCGCACGAATCTCCACTTTCCAGGAATTGAATGTGTGGAAGACATATTCAACATGCACATGGTACAAAACGAGAGGTGCTACGGCCACGAATGGGCTGAGTGTTTCCATCCGAAGTGCAGGAACCACGAGACACTAAAACGCCTGAGCGGTTTTATGCCCCAGGACGAGTCTTTTTTAGACATATGGCAAACAGACGCCAAGGACAACCCGGACGAGAGCTTTTTCTCAACGCAGTCCAGGGCTCCCGGAATCGACGTCAGGATTCCAATGAGGCCCAGTCCCTCATCAAATTCCCTGTTGTGCTAGAAGGCACCAGGATGACGGCATTGTTGGACTCAGGAGCACAGAGCAACTACGTGTCTCAATCCGCTATCGCGCAAGCAGGCTTGCAGAAGCGAAGAAAGGAGGAACCATACCCTTTACGAGTAGCCAACGGAGAACCAATGCCAGGAGAGTCGACTGTGACCCACGAAGTGGTACAGCGACGTCTGAAAGTATTCAACCACGAGGAATTGATAGACCTAGATGTTCTGGGAACGGCCGCCCACGATATCATATTAGGACTTCCTTGGTTAAGAGAGCACAATCCATGGATCGACTGGAAGAACCAGCGAATAACGCTCACGTGTCACGGATCAGGTACACCCGGACAGCGACCCGCGCAGCTCACGACGCAGCTGGTGGATGAGAAGGAGATTAACAACATCTCTTCGAACAAGACGCGCCAAGTTAGAGCGGTCGACCGCGCAGATACCAACCAGCCCCAGGATCACAAAGCGACGGTTAAGGAGAACAGTACAACTCCTGACATCCCGGACGAATACAGAGAGTTTATAGACCTCTTCCGCGATGAGAAGACTGCGAAGGCATTACCGCAGCACCAAGAATGGGACCACGAGATTAAGCTCGAGCCAGGCAAGAAGCCCCCATTCGGGCCCATATACCAGATGTCAGAAAAGGAACTTGAGGAGCTGCGCAACTACCTTAAGGAGAACCTCGACAAAGGATTCATTCGAGAATCAGAATCCCCAGCAGGATTTCCCGTTCTATTCGTACCAAAGAAAGATGGCAAGCTACGACCTTGTATCGATTACCGAAAGCTCAACGATATCACGATCAAGAATCGTTACCCGCTACCGAACATCAGCGAACTTCAGGATCGGTTAGCAGGAGCACAGTACTTCACTGCGTTAGACTTAAGAGGAGCATACAACCTTATCCGCATGAAGGAGGGCGAAGAATGGAAGACGGCGTTTAGAACCCGTTATGGTCATTACGAGTATTTGGTCATGCCGTTCGGGCTCACCAACGCACCAGCGACATGTCAAGCCCTAATCAACAACGTGCTAAGGGCACACTTGGACATTACCGTGGTGGCGTACCTCGATGACATCCTAGTGTACAGCAAAACACTAGAAGAGCATGTCGAACACGTACGACAAGTGCTTGCCTGCCTAGGAGCAGCGCACCTACGCTTAAAACCCGAGAAGTGCGAGTGGCACAAGGAGGAAGTCGAATTCCTAGGGTTTGTAGTGGGACGATATGGAGTCAAGATGAGCCAAGCAAAGATTCAGGTTGTGAAGGATTGGCCAACACCCAAAACCGTCAAGAACATCCAAGAGTTCCTTGGGTTTGTCAACTTCAACCGACGCTTCATCAAGGATTACTCCACGAAGGCCTTGCCGCTTACGAAACTTACGCGGAAGGACACACCCTTCAAGTGGGGCGAGGATCAGGACAAAGCTTTTGAAACGTTGAAACAGGCTTGTATAGATCCACCCACGTTGGTTACATTCAGGAGCGGAGAACCGCTACGAATGGAAACAGATGCCTCAGATCTGGCATTAGGAGCATGCATCACACAGGAACGAGATGGTCAATGGCACCCGATTGCCTACTACTCACGCAAGTTCTCAGGACCCGAAGAACGATACGACGTACACGACAAAGAACTGCTCGCGATCGTATCTGCCCTAGAACATTGGCGAGTCTACGCTGAAAGTTGTTCGGAACTTACGATCTACACGGATCACAAAAACCTGGTACATTTCACGACAACAAAGGTATTGAACAGACGACAAGTACGATGGTCTGAGACCCTCGGACAATATAAGTTCAAGATCCTCTATACACCAGGAAAGGACAACGGTAGAGCCGACGCACTCAGTCGACGACACGACCTCGCAGGATCCAAGACGATCAACGAATCGGCGATTCTTGGCGTTAATAGCGACGGATCGTTAGGACCGTCCCAGCAGCTCAACAATATGATGCTAGTACGTCAAGAGCATCATGTACCATCACAGGTACCAGAGGAACTGGAGGAAGAAGTCATAAGCAGTCACCACGATGACCCGCTTCATGGACACCCCGGTATCACCAGAACAATGGAACTCATCAAGAGACATTACGAGTTCCCGAACATGCGCGACAAGGTCGCCAAGTTCATCAAGAATTGCGTAAGCTGTCAACAGAACAAACACAGCACGCACGCCAAGTATGGAGAAGCACAGGCAATGGAGCCGCCAACGGCACCATGGACGAACATCACGATGGATTTCGTTACACAGCTACCTGTTTCCAAGGATCCTGTAACAGGATACACCTACGACTCAATCTTCGTTGTAGTTGATCGATTCACGAAAGCCGCTGAGTTTGTGCCTTTCCGCCACAGCTACACTGCAGAGCAGCTCGCACGAGTATATCTGGATAGGATTGTTCGACACCACGGCATTTCCGAATCAATCATCAGCGATAGAGACAAGTTGTTTACATCAAACTACTGGACCACGCTGTTAGCAGCTATTGGTACCAAGAAAAAATTGTCAACCGCGTATCATCCGCAGACGGATGGCCAAACGGAACGAGTGAACCAAACAATGGAGACGTACCTCCGCATCTACTGCAACCAGCAGCAAGACAACTGGGTTTCACTGCTACCTATGGCACAAATCGCGTACAATAACAAATTGTCGGAAGCAACAGGCGTAACGCCGTTCTTTGCAAACCACGGGAGACACCCAAATCTCTTTACCAGATCATTGGACAGTAACATTCAAACGGAATCAGCGATTAACTCAGTCGAAGCACTGAAGGAAGTACACAGAAAATCGCTCGATAACATCGCTAAAGCTCAGTCACGGAGCATCTCTTATGTTAACAAGAAACGAAAAACGGCGCCTCTGCTAAAGGAGGGGGATAAAGTGTATCTCCTTACGAAAAACCTACGCACACGGCGACCAACGAAAAAACTGGACAAAGTCAAGGTCGGACCATTTTTCATTTCCAAGCAAATCAGCCCAGTCAACTATCGACTTGCGCTGCCCAAGGATGCAAAGATCCATCCAGTGTTCCACATCTCGCTGTTGGAACCAGCCGACCCTAGAACGCCGATCCAGCAAGACTTTCACTACCAGGCAGACGGCCAGGACGAGTGGGAAGTCGAGAAAGTAATTAAACATCGAAAAACCAAAAAAAAACAACGAATACCTAGTCAAGTGGTTAGGATACCCAGACTCGGAAAACACGTGGGAACCAGAATCAAACCTCACGAACTGCCGCCAGTTGCTGACGCAGTATCGAAATTCTGTGGCCAGTACGGCACAGGATCCACAGGGTTTCCAGCAAGAAAGTCAACAAAGAGTTGGTCAGACGAGAGACCAAAAGAAGAATCGTTAGCCTGTAACCAGCCAGGATCAGCCCAAGGATCGGAGACAAGGGGGCCGGTAGCGGTACTCGAACTTTCCGCCTCTTGCGCCTGATCTTGCGCTTTCAGCAGCGCCAAATCACGACGCGCAAATTGACGCTCACGATTCTCAACCTCCGCCAGCTCTAGACGAAGACGAGAAGTCTCAGCCTCTGCACGAAGGAGTGCGAGTCGCTTCTCTTCTTTCTCCTGCTCAACCTTTTCCCATTCCCCTTCAGGAACAAACAAGCTACACTCCGCCTTCACGGAGATGCAGCCAGCACATCGACCAGTAGCGGTATCGACAAAACACCGAAAGTTCTTTTCTTCACACCTTTTACAACGGAACGCCATTTCTAGCGAACGCTCTTGAACGCGACGAGCACGAGCACGACGCTCCTCAGTGGACGACTGCGAGCGCGGGCCTCGCGGCTTTCGTGTTCCGGAATCCTTCGGCATGGTTAGGGAGGCTATGGAACTTCATAAGGAGACGACCTACGAACAGTACTTATAGGACGGGACCTACCCTGCGACCCACGGCACGGATAAACGATATATCGAGGACGATATGCTGAGAGGGGAGAGGTAGTGTTACGATCTCCGAGTTGCGAGGTACTGATAGGAAGCGGGGCATCGCTAAGGATGACAGCGTGTCACCAATCACGGGACTCCGGGATGGCATCCCGCCAAGACGTGACCTCCGGGATGGCATGACCTCCGGGGATGGCATGACCTCCGGGGATGGCACGACCTCCGGGATGGCAAGACCTCCGGGGATGGCACAACCCTTGGGATGACCTCCATTACCTTCACTATATAATCTAGTAGGAACACAACTCTTACAGTTCGTGTTCAATCCTAAGTTAAAGTTTGTCTTTGGATCTCAAACCCAACCTTCTGTTACGAACATGAGTTGGGACTCGGGGGACGTACAGTTATGTATGATGGAAGGAATTACAAGGCGGCACGGCGACCTCGCTGAAGGCCCAACCCCACCAGAACGACACGGGATCACACTAGTACTATTGCGGCATAGCGTCCCATTGGGACAGGTAATAACCGAACACGGGACTTTGGGACAACGGACCAATGAGAGCCACTCCTTGTCTCAGAGGTCCTACAGTCTCACGAGACTTAGTCCTATAGGACTATGAGACTCTATGAGACTTTTGTGTATATAGCAGACAGGAACACAACCCTTAAGGTTTGTGTTCAACCTAAGTTATCAAGTTTGTCTTTGGATCTCAAACCTAACCTTCGAGCTAGACAGTCTACTCTGTACTACTCATCGTTACCCTGCTCTCAAGACTGACAGATCGTATCTGTACACCTTATTGCAACCAACCCCTTCGGCTTCCTGTCACCGTACTCATCCCCGAGAACCAATAGAATTAGTGCTTACGAGCTTTGCTTAAAGTACGACTTCAACATTTTGAACACCCCCAAGATGAGTACTACCTCAGGATCCCGTGCTACCCCAAGCAACTCCAACGCATCACGCCGTACGGCTGATGACGATCTCGACATGGACGAAGAGGCAGCGGCGCCTGCCCCTACCAGTGTTTACCCAGTGGCTAAACCCGAGGCCTTCGATGGCACTCGCGACAAGCTGGAAGACTGGCTCATGAAGTTCGATCTGTTTTTCATGTTCCAAGGAGAACGCATCCCAGAGGAGAAACGTGTCACTTTTGTGAGTACGTTTATGAAGGATCGCGCGTTCACTTGGATCAAACCCTTTATTCGCCGTTACCACGACGGAGCAAGCAATTCAGCAGACATCGACCCATGGATCGAAGACTTCGATCTGTTCAAGGAACAGATTCGCCAAGTATTTGGAGTACACAACGAACCAACCATCGCCCGACGCGAGATTCAGCGCATCCGACAAACTGCGTCCGCCGCCGACTACGCTGCCAAGTTTCAGCAAGTAGCTACGTTCACCGGCTGGGACGACGTTGCGTTGATGACCATGTTCAAACAAGGCCTTAAGCCCAAGGTCAAGGAAGAGCTCATGCGGACTGCCGCAGCTACCGATACCTTCGACGCACTAGTAAACGAAGCGATCAGTATCGACGTCAAGCTCTACGACCT
The DNA here is from genome assembly GCA_016630955.3 of Didymella arachidicola. Lineage (NCBI taxonomy): Eukaryota > Fungi > Ascomycota > Dothideomycetes > Pleosporales > Didymellaceae > Didymella > Didymella arachidicola. The sequence continues at coordinate 47,451 of CM049997.1, read as the reverse complement.
TCAACAAGAATTAAGAGAGGACCCTCGTGTGCGAGCCGTGACTCAGGTCGCTCGCCCACCCCAGGCTCCACGCAACCAATGGCGCAACAACAACTACCGCCGTGGTCAACGTGGTGGCCTTTACCAAGCCAACATGGGACGCCGTGTCCACAACGATACGAACAGTGGATACTACGGTCCTGCAGCAATGGACCTCTCCAACATTAACAAAGGACCTGAACGATGGAATGAGAAAAAGAAGGGTAGTAACAACCGCGGTGATAAGTCTTCAGTGACTTGTTACGGCTGTGGCAAGACAGGCCACTACGCCCGCGACTGTCGCATGAAGAACAAAGTGACCAGACAGCTGAACATGCTGGCTCATGACGACAGCGGCGACCAAGAGTGGGAGGTCGTTACTAATGAGATGGGACGTCTCATGGAAGACCCTACTTCCGGACTTGACAACGACTACATCGAGGAGTCCGATGAGGATGCTCCAAGCAAGCAAATCCGGTCACCAACACCCTACCCTAAGGAAGAGTGGATTGACAATGATCCCCACCAACACCATGTGGTAGAGTGCGACATTAAGGACGGCAGCATTATTGTCGGTAAACGATACTACGATTCCTTTTTCCGGCTCAACGACAAGTACTATTTAAAGGAAGGGAAACGTTTAATTGTATGCGACAAAACGCAACATAGTCAGGACATGATGGTCTCGCGCGACCAATCCACCCAGACTCCTGCTTTCCGAGAACCCAAAGCACCAACGATAAACTTGACCATTGTCAACAACATCCCAGAGCACAAGGGAGAAGCGTCATCCGTTACTATCCAGACACCAAGCCTACAGGATGTCGAGTCTGTCCGTGATTGGATGACGGAAGAAAATATTCAACGGTCAAGACGGTACTTGCTCGGTGACCCCGAAGCACTTGAGAGATTCGACCAACAGGTAGCCAATGCACAGAAAACCAACAAAGAATGGCACACGGAAGACTTTATCCGCTGGAAAGAAAGCAACTCTGCAACTCAGCAACAGCTGGACGACTACAACTTGTACGCTCGCAGTCGAGACGAACCCGACTTCGACCGACAGCCCGCTTTGCCAACGCCGAGCTATACGTCGAAGCTGTTCCAGGATATTCGAAACCCGTACCATTCTCGACTACCACCTACGCAATGCTACCACGAAGCCTGCGAAGACCACAGACAGTACAAACTGAACAGTGGATGGTTTCCGAGTAAGCCCGAGGGCTGCGAGGAATACTGGTGGGAATGTACGGATACCTATTGCGCAGAGCACTTGTGGGATAAACGCACGAATCTCCACTTTCCAGGAATTGAATGTGTGGAAGACATATTCAACATGCACATGGTCCAAAACGAGAGGTGCTACGGCCAAGAATGGGCTGAGTGCTTCCATCCGAAGTGCAGGAACCACGAGACGCTAAAACGCCTGAGCGGTTTTATGCCCCAGGACGAGTCTTTTTTAGACATATGGCAAACAGACGCCAAGGACGACCCGGACGAGAGCTTTCACTCAACGCAGTCCAGGGCTCCCGGAATCGACGTCAGGATTCCAATGAGGCCCAGTCCCTCATCAAATTCCCTGTCGTGCTAGAAGGCACCAGGATGACGGCATTGTTGGACTCAGGAGCACAAAGTAACTACGTGTCTCAATCCGCTATCGCGCAAGCAGGCTTGCAGAAGCGAAGAAAGGAGGAACCATACCCTTTACGAGTAGCCAACGGAGAACCAATGCCAGGAGAGTCGACTGTGACCCACGAAGTGGTACAGCGACGTCTGAAAGTATTCAACCACGAGGAATTGATAGACCTAGATGTTCTGGGAACGGCCGCCCACGATATCATATTAGGACTTCCTTGGTTGAGAGAGCACAATCCATGGATCGACTGGAAGAACCAGCGAATAACGCTCAAGTGTCACGGATCAGGTACACCCGGACAGCGACCCGCGCAGCTCACGACGCAGCTGGTGGATGAGAAGGAGATCAACAACATCTCTTCGAACAAGACGCGCCAAGATAGAGCGGTCGACCGTGCAGATACCAACCAGCCCCTGGATCACAAAGCGACGGTTAAGGAGAACAGTACAACTCCTGACATCCCGGACGAATACAGAGAGTTTATAGACCTCTTCCGCGATGAGAAGACTGCGAAGGCATTACCGCAGCACCAAGAATGGGACCACGAGATTAAACTCGAGCCAGGCAAGAAGCCCCCATTCGGGCCAATATACCAAATGTCAGAAAAGGAACTTGAGGAGCTGCGCAACTACCTCAAGGAGAACCTCGACAAAGGATTCATTCGAGAATCAGAATCCCCAGCAGGATTTCCCGTTCTATTCGTGCCAAAGAAAGATGGCAAGCTACGACCTTGCATCGATTACCGAAAGCTCAACGATATCACGATCAAAAATCGTTACCCGCTACCGAACATCAGCGAACTTCAGGATCGGTTAGCCGGAGCACAGTACTTCACTGCGTTAGACCTAAGAGGAGCATACAACCTTATCCGCATGAAGGAGGGCGAAGAATGGAAGACGGCGTTTAGAACCCGTTATGGTCATTACGAGTATTTGGTTATGCCGTTCGGGCTCACCAACGCACCAGCGACATGTCAGGCCTTAATTAACAACGTACTAAGGGCACACTTGGACATTACCGTGGTAGCGTACCTCGATGACATCCTAGTGTACAGCAAAACACTAGAAGAGCATGTCGAACACGTACGACAAGTGCTTGCCTGCCTAGGAGCAGCGCACCTACGCTTGAAACCCGAGAAGTGCGAATGGCACAAGGAGGAAGTCGAATTCCTAGGGTTTGTGGTAGGACGATACGGAGTCAAGATGAGCCAAGCAAAGATTCAGGTTGTGAAGGATTGGCCAACACCCAAAACCGTTAAAAACATTCAAGAGTTCCTTGGGTTTGTCAACTTCAACCGACGCTTCATCAAGGATTACTCCACGAAGGCCTTGCCGCTTACGAAACTTACGCGGAAGGACACACCCTTCAAATGGGGCAAGGATCAGGACAAAGCTTTTGAAACGTTGAAACAGGCTTGTATAGATCCACCCACGTTGGTTACATTCAGGAGCGGAGAACCGCTGCAAATGGAAACAGATGCCTCAGATTTGGCATTAGGAGCATGCATCACACAGGAACGAGATGGTCAATGGCACCCGATTGCTTACTATTCACGCAAGTTCTCAGGACCCGAAGAACGATACGACGTACACGACAAAGAACTACTCGCGATCGTATCTGCCCTAGAACATTGGCGAGTCTACGCTGAAAGTTGTTCGGAACTTACGATCTACACGGATCACAAAAACCTGGTACACTTCACAACGACAAAGGTATTGAACAGACGACAAGTACGATGGTCCGAGACCCTCGGACAATACAAATTCAAGATCCTCTATACACCAGGAAAGGACAACGGCAGAGCCGACGCACTCAGTCGACGACACGACCTCGCAGGATCCAAGACGATCAACGAATCGGCGATCCTTGGTATCAATAGCGACGGATCGTTAGGACCGTCCCAGCAGCTCAACAATATGATGCTAGTACGCCAAGAGCATCATGTACCATCACAGGTACCAGAGGAACTGGAAGAAGAAGTCATAAGCAGTCACCACGATGACCCGCTTCATGGACACCCCGGTATCACCAGAACAATGGAACTCATCAAAAGACATTACGAGTTCCCGAACATGCGCGACAAGGTCGCCAAGTTCATCAAGAATTGCGTAAGCTGTCAACAGAACAAACACAGCACGCACGCCAAGTATGGAGAAGCACAGGCAATGGAGCCGCCAACGGCACCATGGACGAACATCACGATGGATTTCGTTACACAGCTACCTGTCTCCAAGGATCCTGTAACAGGATACACCTATGACTCAATCTTCGTTGTAGTCGATCGATTCACGAAAGCCGCTGAGTTTGTGCCTTTCCGCCACAGCTACACTGCAGAGCAGCTCGCACGAGTGTACCTGGATAGGATTGTTCGACACCACGGCATTTCCGAATCAATCATTAGCGATAGAGACAAGTTATTTACATCGAACTACTGGACCACGCTGTTAGCAGCCATTGGTACCAAGAAAAAACTGTCAACCGCGTATCATCCGCAGACGGATGGCCAAACAGAACGAGTAAACCAAACAATGGAGACGTACCTCCGCATCTACTGCAACCAGCAGCAAGACAACTGGGTTTCACTGCTGCCTATGGCACAAATCGCGTACAACAACAAATTATCGGAAGCAACAGGCGTAACACCGTTCTTTGCTAACCACGGGAGACACCCAAATCTCTTTACCAGATCATTGGACAGTAACATTCAAACGGAATCGGCGATCAACTCAGTCGAAGCACTGAAGGAAGTACACAGAAAATCGCTCGATAACATCGCCAAAGCTCAGTCACGGAGCATCTCTTATGTTAACAAGAAACGAAAAACGGCGCCTCTGCTAAAGGAGGGGGATAAAGTGTATCTCCTTACGAAAAACCTACGCACACGGCGACCAACGAAAAAACTGGACAAAGTCAAGGTCGGACCATTTTTCATTTCTAAGCAAATCAGCCCAGTCAACTATCGACTTGCGCTGCCCAAGGATGCGAAGATCCACCCAGTGTTCCACATTTCGCTGTTGGAACCAGCCGACCCCAGAACGCCGATCCAGGAAGACTTTCACTATCAGGCAGACGGCCAGGACGAGTGGGAAGTCGAAAAAATAATACAGCATCGCACACAAGGCGACAACGATGAATATCTAGTCAAGTGGTTAGGATATCCGAGCTCCGAGAACACGTGGGAGCCAAGTACGAACCTTACGAATTGCCGGCAGTTGTTGCGGGCATTTCAGGAAAATCATAAAAGAAGGACCAGTCCACCACCTCTGCCTGCGCCGGAGCTTCAGGATTCACAGACGCGACAGCATCGTTAAGATGCGCTCTACGCTCCAACATCTCGATGTCGGCGGCATCCTGGGCGCCTGTGTCGAAAACCTGCTGCTCCTTCTGTTTCAGCATTGCCTTCTGCTTACGCAACCGCCGCGCCTTCGCACGAAGTGCGCGCATCTCAGCCAACGCTGCTTCCGCGATTGCTTCTTGCGCCTCCAGCGCCTCATCAGTTTCCTCTTCTTGTTTTCTTAGTCTTTCCATCTCTCTGTCGATTCGGGAGAAGTTCGGGACAGGAATATCCACAGGTGCGCATGACGTGGCACCTACACCTTCGCAGTTCCCACACCTCTCGCTCAGCGACGCCAACTTGCAAGGCAAGCTCTTCTCCGCACAGCGTTTACAGGACACCATGGCGAGGCAACCTTCGCGATTGATACGATCACCACGTCTCTTACGGAAGAACGTGCTGCGAGACGACATCAGGTTAGCTTACGAGGACATAAGCTCGAGGAGGGGAGGATAGTGTTACGAACATGAGTTGGGACTCGGGGGACGTACAGTTATGTATGATGGAAGGAATTACAAGGCGGCACGGCGACCTCGCTGAAGGCCCAACCCCACCAGAACGACACGGGATCACACTAGTACTATTGCGGCATAGCGTCCCATTGGGACAGGTAATAACCGAACACGGGACTTTGGGACAACGGACCAATGAGAGCCACTCCTTGTCTCAGAGGTCCTACAGTCTCACGAGACTTAGTCCTATAGGACTATGAGACTCTATGAGACTTTTGTGTATATAGCAGACAGGAACACAACCCTTAAGGTTTGTGTTCAACCTAAGTTATCAAGTTTGTCTTTGGATCTCAAACCTAACCTTCGAGCTAGACAGTCTACTCTGTACTACTCATCGTTACCCTGCTCTCAAGACTGACAGATCGTATCTGTACACCTTATTGCAACCAACCCCTTCGGCTTCCTGTCACCGTACTCATCCCCGAGAACCAATAGAATTAGTGCTTACGAGCTTTGCTTAAAGTACGACTTCAACACCTTCGAGCTAGACAGTCTACTCTGTACTACTCATCGTTACCCTGCTCTCAAGACTGACAGATCGTATCTGTACACCTTATTGCAACCAACCCCTTCGGCTTCCTGTCACCGTACTCATCCCCGAGAACCAATAGAATTAGTGCTTACGAGCTTTGCTTAAAGTACGACTTCAACAATATCTTAGAAAGCTTAGGTATAGGTTATACTTTAAGCTTTTAAGTAAGATATAAATCTTTTCTAGTAAGATACTATAGTTATCTATAGAGTACTCTAAAGTATACTTAGCTATTAATATACTAAATAACTTTTATAAAGTATTACTATATTTAACTTATAAAAGTTAGATAATAATAATAAGTAGGTAATTATTTAATATATACTAGAGCTAGATAGATAAGAATTTAGCTCTTAGCTAGTAGATATAGCTACTATAGCTAATTCTCTATATACTAAGTATAATCTAGGCTCTATTAGTATAAGTTAGCTTAGTATATTTATAAAGTATTAACTAAAGCTTAAAGTAAAGTTTAATTATAGATATAACTATAAGTAAGCCTTTTATAAAAATTCTAAAGTTATATAGAGCTAGTTTAGCCTAGTAGCTAATATTAAAGCTAAGTATTATATCTAAAATAATAATATATATAACTTTAATAAAATAGGCTTTATAATAGGCTAGATTTTTATAAAAGTAGTTATTATAGCTTTAAAGAGATAAGAAAAACTAAAAATAGTTTAGGTAGGTAATATTTAAGTTATACTTTAAGTAAAGCTTATAAGTACTAATTCTATTAGTTTTTAGAAATAAGTATAACGTACCTCACGGGTAAGTGGGCCACCCTGTCTAGTGGGCCACTTTTGCCAAGACCACACCAAACTTCACATTAAATTGTAGTATAGTAACAGCACCTCGCGTATGGGGGTTCTGAGGAAGACGTCCTGGCAAGGTCCATGGTAGATAAGTGTTATTTACACGTTCGCGCGTTGTGCCCTGTCTCTCCGCACGTTCCACACCGTCGTTGGGATAGTTCACCTCCTTCAGCGCGCATCCTCTTCTTTGGCTTCTTACCATCACCACGCACGCCAAACTCCTTTAGAGCAGTTAAACGCTGTGCCTCTTCAACTGTTATGCTCCCTCCTGTTTGAATTCGCTTCCTTTTATGTGATTTGCGCTCTGTTGCAGCTGCTAGAGCCTCTCGAAGCTCATCACGTTCCTTTCTCATCAACGCAAGCTGGTGCGCTACCTTTGCTCCCCCCTTTGCATAGTGCTCTAGCGCGCTATACACTGAATTTGGTGAGCTGCCCTGCTGCCTCTTATACTTGTCTCGAATTAGAGTTGATTGCGACTGAAATTCAAGCAGGTTTTTGGGGGTTTGGGACTGCCAGGGCTCGTTGTTGGTAGGTAGTTGGGGTGATGGAGTCCGCAGCCTCACATTGAGGGTTGATATGACCCGTTCTGGGTCAAAGGGGACCAATCCAGCGCCTCGGAACCCTCCCTGGATGTTGCTAGGGGTGATAGTCGCGTTATATGCTGCTCTTAAGCATACTAGGAACGACTGCTTGTCTATGTGGTTGATCCGGTTGCGCGAGAGCTTGTTGACCTGATGCCCGTACTCCCGCTTCAAAGGGGCAAAACAACCCACATCAAGCAGCTGCAAGAGGTGCGATGAGTGCGCAGGCATTGTAAGAGTTACAATCTTGTTCTCTTTGCAGTATTGGGTGAATGCTGCGGCCTGGTGGCTCTCATGGCCGTCTATAAGTAGCAAACGGTGGGTCCCATAGGTACGCTCCTTAGTATGCCTGTTAAAGTGCTTCAACCAGTCAAGACCAAGCTCGTTGTTGGTCCAGCCGTTCTCAGAGACCCCAATTACCCAGTCCTGGGGCAGATCTTTGTCCTTAGACCAGTTGGTGGTGTGGGTTTTGGCTTTAAGGATAATAAAGGGTGGAATAGCCCACCCTGCAGCATTTACGCCTAAGATTAACGTAGCCCACTCCTTATTGCCTGGCTGTATCTGCTTTGCTCGTCCTCGGTTCTCTACGTCTGCAACCACTGCTCCAGGGGTAATCTGACCCATTGCAAAGCCAGTCTCGTCAAAGTTGTACGTGTCTTCGTCCACAATGCCGTACTTAGCTTTGACATTAGCTACTAGGCTGAACCAGCCCTGTATTATCTCAGGATCCTCGCAGAGGGCTCTCTTGTAGTCATACTTGCGACTAAACTTTACTTTTAGCCTTGGTTGACGCTTTACAAACGTACTGGGCCAATTTCGGCCAACAGGGGCCATTCCACGCTCTTGTCGCAGCAAATTGGCCATATCAGCCACATCTGACAAGCGAGGGGGTTCTCCTCGCTGTATAAGGTAAAGAACGTGATCAACAATCGCCTCCTCTGCGTGCTCATCCAGATACCGTCGGCTAGGCATAGAATCAACTCTTGAGGGCTGTCCAGCGCGTCGTTGGGCTAGTGTAGTTCGGGGCACGTTGAAGATAGCTGCAACGCGTCGCAGGGAGAGATTCGCATCCTGTTTGATAGCTTGAAGTGCAAGCTGTATCCGAGCTTCTTTTAACGCGTCTGATTGACCTTGTTGTTGAGGCATTAGTGTAGGGAGAGAGTTTTGGTGTGGTCTTGGCAAAAGTGGCCCACTAGACAGGGTGGCCCACTTACCCGTGAGGTACGTTATTAAAATATAGTTATTATTAAGATATTACTAGAGGAAGGGTATATTAGTAGAGTCTTAGTAAAAGTATCCTATTTATTAACTATTCTATTTACTATATATATATATATATTAGAGTTATAGCTTCTATAACTATTAATAATTAGTATATAGTAGGTACTAATAGTATATGTTTTTATATACCTATTAAAGTACTTTAACTAGTTAAAACTAAGCTTATTAGTAGTCTAGCTATTTTTAGAAATAGTAATAGTCTAATCTTAAAGTAGATTATTATCTTTATACTAGTTAGATAGGTATTAGTAGGCTTTAAAGATAATATAAGCTAGAATAGCCTATTTTATAGTATTAACACCCTTAATAACTATTACCTACTTCTAGTTACCTAGCTAAACCTACTTTACTTATTCTAGCTTCTCTAAATCTATAATAATAACTCTAGTAGATATCTAGCCTATTATAAAGCCTATCTTATTAAAGTTATATATATTATTATCTAAAATACTATACTTAACTTTAATATTAGCTACTAGACTAAACTAGCTCTAGATTACCTTAAAATCCTTATAAAGGGTTTACTTATAATATACCTTATAGGCAAGCAAGCTAATAGGTAAGCAAGCTACTAGAATTAACTAGGGAAAATTAAAGATATAGAGGTGTATATCTCTAGATCTACTAGGTAAAATCTTCTTAAAGTTTTATAGCTAGGTAATATATATATAGAGATTAATATCTTAAAATTTTAGAGGACTAGGTCTAATAGAGTAGAAGTTTTTTTTATTTTATTAGAGAATTTTAGTATACTTTTTAAAAACCTTAATAACTATTTCCCTTTTAGGCCTAGCTACTCTAAATTCTAAAATACACATGTTTATATAGGTGCAGCCTAGTTATAAAATTTTTAGAAGATTCTATTAAGTAGATCTAGATATATAGACCTCTATATTTTAGATTTTCCCTAGTTAATTCTAGTAGCTTGCTTACCTATTAGCTTGCTTGCCTATAAGGTACGTTAGTTATACTTATAATTAAAAACTATTTTAAGCTTCTCCTAATATAAAATAAACCTACTAGCCTATTTTAGGCTAATAGAGGCTAAACTATACTCTTTTTATAGAAAATTAGCTATATTAGCTATAACTTCAAGCTAAAAAGACTCTTCTTATATAACTAGCTTAAGTATATATATAATAATTACCTACGTCTTAGTACTAGTTAGGTTCTATAAGTTAGCTATAGTATTAATATATAAAAGTTATTCTATATATCTTATATAAAGTATAGTTTTAGAAGTACTATAAATAGCTATAGTATATTATACGAAAAGTTTTATATTTTATTTAAGAGCTTAAAGTATAAGCTAGATCTAATACTCTTTTAATATATTAGAATATATTTATTATTAAAGTAATAGTAGAGGAAGAGTATATTAGTATAGTCTTAGTAAATATATACTACTTAGTATACTATACTACTTAGTATATATCTATATTAGCTACTATATAATCTCTTCTATAAATTTTTATATATTATACTATTATATTATAAAGTTATAAGCCTATAAAGGTACCTAAAGTTAGTAGAGAAGCTAACTTACTTATATAGCTAACTTACTTATAAAATATATTACTACTTATATACCTTATAAGTAAGTAAGCTAATAGGTAAGTAAGCTACTTTTACTAAGCCTTTACTAAAGCCTAACCTATTATAGCCTAAAATACTATACTTTAGCTCTATAAAGTACTATATAGCCTAGAATATTATTTAAAAACCTCTTTAATATTTTACTTATATATTTATATATTATACTATATCTAATTATACCTTCTAAAGCGCCTTTAGGTTAGCTTACTCTCTTAAGTATATACTTACTTTTTTACTTTCTTTCTATTACTATATACTCTAAACTTCTCTAAAGCTATTAGTTACTAGCTATCTTTAACTATTAGTATTTTTTTTTTTTAAACCTACTTTCTATTATAAAATTTTTCTATATAGTAGCTTTGTATTATAAATATAAGTTAGAACTTAGAGAATATATAGTTATATATAGTAGAAGAAATTATAAAGTAGTATAATAACCTTACTAAGAGCTAAACCCTACTAGAGTAATATAGAATTACGCTAGTACTATTATAGTATAGTATTCTATTAGAATAAGTAACAACTAAGTATAAAACTTTAGGAAAATAGATTAATAAAAGCTACTCTTTATCTTAAAGGTTCTATAGTTTTATAAGACTTAGTTTTATAGAACTAGAAGACTATATAAGACTTTTATAATATACTTTATAGGTAAGTAGGCTACTCTATCTAGTAGGCTACTTTTACTAAGACTACACTAAAACTCTCTCTCTATACTAATGCCTTAATAATAAGGTTAATTAGATGTGTTAAAAGAAGCTTAGATATAGCTTATACTTTAAGCTATTAAATAAAATACAAATCTCTCCCTATAACGCGTTGTAGCTATCTTTAATATGCTCTAAACTACACTAGCCTAATAACGCGCTAGACAGCCCTTAAGAGTTAATTCTATACCTAGCTAATAGTATCTAGATAAGCACGTAGAGGAGGTAATTATTAATTATATTCTTTACCTTATATAGTAAGGAGAACCCCTTTACTTATTAGATATAGCTAATATAGCTAATTTACTATAATAAGAGCGTAAAATAGCCTCTATTAGCTAAAATTAGCCTAGTATGTTTATAAAGCATTAACTAAGGCTAAAAGTAAAGTTTAGTTATAAGTATAACTATAAGAAAGCCCTCTATAAGGATCCTAAGATAATAAAGGGCTAGTTTAGCCTAGTAGCTAATATTAAAGCTAAGTATAGTATTATAGATAAAAATATATATAACTTTAATAAGACTAGCTTTATAATAGGTTAGATTACCTCTAGAGTAGTAGTTGTAGATATAGCTAGGTAATAAGGAGTAGGCTATATTAATCTTAGGCGTAAATACTATAGGGTAGGCTATTCTACCCTTTATTATCCTTAAAGCTAAAACCTACACTACTAACTAGTCTAAGAATAAAGATCTACTCTAGAACTAGGTAATTAGGGTCTCTAAGAACAGCTAAACTAATAATAAGCTTAGTCTTAACTAGTTAAAGCACTTTAATAGGTATACTAAGGAGTATACCTATAGAACCTACTATTTACTACTTATAGATAGCTATAAGAGCTACTAGGCTATAGTATTTACCTAATACTATAAAGAGAATAAGATTATAACTCTTATAATGCCTATATACTTATTACACCTCTTATAGCTGCTTAATATAGGTTGTTTTACCCCTTTAAAGTAGAAGTATAGGTATTAGGTTAATAAGCTCTTACGTAACTAGATTAACTATATAGATAAGTAGTTATTCCTAGTATACTTAAAAGTAGTATATAATATAACTATTACCTCTAGTAATATCTAGAGAGGGTTCTAAGGTACTAGATTAGTCCCTCTTAACCTAGAATAGGTTATATTAACCCTTAATATAAGGCTATAGACTCTATTACCCTAACTACCTACTAATAATAAGCTCTAGCAGTCCTAAACCCCTAAAAACCTACTTAAATTTTAGTTACAATTAACTCTAATTTAAGACAAGTATAAGAGGCAGTAGCATAGCTTACTAAATTTAGTATATAGCGTGCTAGAGTACTATATAAAGAGGGGAGTAAAGGTAGCGCACTAGCTTATATTAATAAGAAAGGAACGTAATGTTACGATCCGCGGAACACGAAGGATCACAACGAGTATTACACCCCAGTACGGCACAGCAGGAGTTGGCAGCATGGGCAACTACAAGGAAAGACAGGGCAACGCTTCGACTCTGCGAACGACATCACGTCACGTGACACTGATCAAAAGTCTTGGCAATGATCGGTGTGATCAGTGCTCAGTGCGATCAGTGATCAGTGAGATCAACGATCAGTATGATCAGTACCTTACAGGTACTGAGCACACTGCATATCTCTTTAGTATATAGCATATAGGAACACAACCCTTATAGTTCGTGTTCAACCTAAGTTATCAAGTTTGTCTTTGGATCTCAAACCCAACCTTCGAGCTAGACAGTCTACTCTGTACTACTCATCGTTACCCTGCTCTCAAGACTGACAGATCGTATCTGTACACCTTATTGCAACCAACCCCTTCGGCTTCCTGTCACCGTACTCATCCCCGAGAACCAATAGAATTAGTGCTTACGAGCTTTGCTTAAAGTACGACTTCAACATTTTGAACACCCCCAAGATGAGTACTACCTCAGGATCCCGTGCTACCCCAAGCAACTCCAACGCATCACGCCGTACGGCTGATGACGATCTCGACATGGACGAGGAGGCAGCGGCGCCTGCCCCTACCAGTGTTTACCCAGTGGCTAAACCCGAGGCCTTTGATGGCACTCGCGACAAGCTGGAAGACTGGCTCATGAAGTTCGATCTGTTTTTCATGTTCCAAGGAGAACGCATCCCAGAGGAGAAACGTGTCACTTTTGTGAGTACGTTTATGAAGGATCGCGCGTTCACTTGGATCAAACCCTTTATTCGCCGTTACCACGACGGAGCAAGCAACTCAGCAGACATCGACCCATGGATCGAAGACTTCGATCTGTTCAAGGAACAGATTCGCCAAGTATTTGGAGTACACAACGAACCAACCATCGCCCGACGTGAGATTCAGCGCATCAGACAAACTGCGTCCGCCGCCGACTACGCTGCCAAGTTTCAGCAAGTAGCTACGTTCACCGGCTGGGACGACGTTGCGCTGATGACCATGTTCAAACAAGGCCTTAAGCCCAAGGTCAAAGAAGAGCTCATGCGGACTGCCGCAGCCACCGATACCTTCGACGCACTAGTGAACGAAGCGATTAGTATCGACGTCAAGCTCTACGACCTTCAACAAGAATTAAGAGAGGACCCTCGTGTGCGAGCCGTGACTCAAGTCACTCGCCCACCCCAGGTCCCACGCAACCAGTGGCGCAACAACAACTACCGCCGTGGTCAACGTGGTGGCCTTTACCAAGCCAACATGGGACGCCGTGTCCACAACGATACGAACAGTGGATACTACGGTCCTGCAGCAATGGACCTCTCCAACATTAACAAAGGACCTGAACGATGGAATGAGAAAAAGAAGGGTAGTAATAACCGCGGTGATAAGTCTTCAGTGACTTGTTACGGCTGTGGCAAGACAGGCCACTACGCCCGCGACTGTCGCATGAAGAACAAAGTAACCAGGCAGCTGAACATGCTGGCTCATGACGACAGCGGCGACCAAGAGTGGGAGGTCGTTACTAATGAGATGGGACGTCTCATAGAAGACCCCACTTCCGGACTCGACAACGACTACATCGAGGAGTCCGATGAGGATGCTCCAAGCAAGCAAATCCGGTCACCAACACCCTACCCTAAAATGGAATGGATCGACAACGATCCCCGCCGATACCATGTGGTAGAGTGCGATACCAAGGACGGCAACATTATTGTCGGCAAACGATACTACGATTCCTTTTTCCGGCTCAACGACAAGTACTATTCAAAGGAAGGGAAACGTTTAATTGTATGCGACAGAGCGCAACATAGTCAGGACATGATGGTCTCGCGCGACCAATCCACCCAGACTCCTGCTTTCCGAGGACCCAAAGCACCAACGATAAACTTGACCATCGTCAACAACATCCCAGAGCACAAGGGAGAAGCGTCCTCCGTCACTATCCAGACACCAAGCCTACAGGATGTCGAGTCTGTCCGTGATTGGATGACGGAAGAAAATATTCAACGGTCAAGACGGTACTTGCTCGGTGACCCCGAAGCACTTGAGAGATTCGACCAACAGGTAGCCAACGCACAGAAAACCAACAAGGAATGGCACACGGAAGACTTTATCCGCTGGAAAGAAAGCAACTCTGCAACTCAGCAACAGCTGGACGACTACAACTTATACGCTCGAAGTCGAGACGAACCCGACTTCGACCGACAGCCCGCTTTGCCAACGTCGAGCTATACGTCGAAGCTGTTCCAGGATATTCGAAACCCGTACCATTCTCGACTACCACCTACGCAGTGCTACCACGAAGCCTGCGAAGACCACAGACAGTACAAACTGGACAGTGAATGGTTTCCGAGTAAGCCCGAGGGCTGCGAGGAATACTGGTGGGAATGTATGGATACGTATTGCGCAGAACACTTGTGGGATAAGCGCACGAATCTCCACTTTCCAGGAATTGAATGTGTGGAAGACATATTCAACATGCACATGGTACAAAACGAAATGTGCTACGGCCACGAATGGGCTGAGTGTTTCCATCCGAAGTGCAGGAACCACGAGACACTAAAACGCCTGAGCGGTTTTATGCCCCAGGACGAGTCTTTTTTAGACATATGGCAAACAGACGCCAAGGACGACCTGGACGAGAGCTTTCACTCAACACAGTCCAGGGCTACCGGAATCGACGTCAGGATTCCAATGAGGCCCAGTCCCTCATCAAATTCCCTGTCGTGCTAGAAGGCACCAGGATGACGGCATTGTTGGACTCAGGAGCACAAAGCAACTATGTGTCTCAATCCGCTATCGCGCAAGCAGGCTTGCAGAAGCGAAGAAAGGAGGAACCATACCCTTTACGAGTAGCCAACGGAGAACCAATGCCAGGAGAGTCGACTGTGACCCACGAAGTGGTACAGCGACGTCTGAAAGTATTCAACCACGAGGAATTAATAGACCTAGATGTTCTGGGAACGGCCGCCCACGATATCATATTAGGACTTCCTTGGTTGAGAGAGCACAATCCATGGATCGACTGGAAGAACCAGCGAATAACGCTCAAGTGTCACGGATCAGGTACACCCGGACAGCGACCCGCGCAGCTCACGACGCAGCTGGTGGATGAGAAGGAGATCAACAACATCTCTTCGAACAAGACGCGCCAAGTTAGAGCGGTCGACCGCGCAGATACCAACCAGCCCCAGGATCACAAAGCGACGGTTAAGGAGAACAGTACAACTCCTGACATCCCGGATGAATACAGAGAGTTTATAGACCTCTTCCGCGATGAGAAGACTGCGAAAGCACTACCGCAGCACCAAGAATGGGACCACGAGATTAAGCTCGAGCCAGGCAAGAAGCCCCCATTCGGGCCCATATACCAGATGTCCGAAAAGGAACTTGAGGAAATGCGCAAATACCTTAAGGAGAACCTCGAGAAAGGATTCATCAGAGAATCAGAATCCCCAGCAGGATTTCCCGTTCTATTCGTACCCAAGAAAGACGGCAAGCTACGACCTTGCGTTGATTTCCGAAAACTCAACGATATCACGATCAAGAACCGTTACCCGCTACCGAACATCAGCGAGCTACAGGATCGGCTAGCCGGAGCACAGTACTTCACTGCGTTAGACCTAAGAGGAGCATACAACCTTATCCGCATGAAGGAGGGCGAAGAATGGAAGACGGCGTTTAGAACCCGTTATGGTCATTACGAGTATTTGGTTATGCCGTTCGGGCTCACCAACGCACCAGCGACATGTCAGGCCTTAATCAACAACGTACTAAGGGCACACTTGGACATTACCGTGGTAGCGTACCTCGATGACATCCTAGTGTACAGCAAAACACTAGAAGAGCATGTCGAACACGTACGACAAGTGCTTGCCTGCCTAGGAGCAGCGCACCTACGCTTGAAACCCGAGAAGTGCGAATGGCACAAGGAGGAAGTCGAATTCCTAGGGTTTGTGGTAGGACGATACGGAGTCAAGATGAGCCAAGCAAAGATTCAGGTTGTGAAGGATTGGCCAACACCCAAAACCGTTAAAAACATTCAAGAGTTCCTTGGGTTTGTCAACTTCAACCGACGCTTCATCAAGGATTACTCCACGAAGGCCTTGCCGCTTACGAAACTTACGCGGAAGGACACACCCTTCAAATGGGGCAAGGATCAGGACAAAGCTTTTGAAACGTTGAAACAGGCTTGTATAGATCCACCCACGTTGGTTACATTCAGGAGCGGAGAACCGCTGCAAATGGAAACAGATGCCTCAGATTTGGCATTAGGAGCATGCATCACACAGGAACGAGATGGTCAATGGCACCCGATTGCTTACTATTCACGCAAGTTCTCAGGACCCGAAGAACGATACGACGTACACGACAAAGAACTACTCGCGATCGTATCTGCCCTAGAACATTGGCGAGTCTACGCTGAAAGTTGTTCGGAACTTACGATCTACACGGATCACAAAAACCTGGTACACTTCACAACGACAAAGGTATTGAACAGACGACAAGTACGATGGTCCGAGACCCTCGGACAATACAAATTCAAGATCCTCTATACACCAGGAAAGGACAACGGCAGAGCCGACGCACTCAGTCGACGACACGACCTCGCAGGATCCAAGACGATCAACGAATCGGCGATCCTTGGTATCAATAGCGACGGATCGTTAGGACCGTCCCAGCAGCTCAACAATATGATGCTAGTACGCCAAGAGCATCATGTACCATCACAGGTACCAGAGGAACTGGAAGAAGAAGTCATAAGCAGTCACCACGATGACCCGCTTCATGGACACCCCGGTATCACCAGAACAATGGAACTCATCAAAAGACATTACGAGTTCCCGAACATGCGCGACAAGGTCGCCAAGTTCATCAAGAATTGCGTAAGCTGTCAACAGAACAAACACAGCACGCACGCCAAGTATGGAGAAGCACAGGCAATGGAGCCGCCAACGGCACCATGGACGAACATCACGATGGATTTCGTTACACAGCTACCTGTCTCCAAGGATCCTGTAACAGGATACACCTATGACTCAATCTTCGTTGTAGTCGATCGATTCACGAAAGCCGCTGAGTTTGTGCCTTTCCGCCACAGCTACACTGCAGAGCAGCTCGCACGAGTGTACCTGGATAGGATTGTTCGACACCACGGCATTTCCGAATCAATCATTAGCGATAGAGACAAGTTATTTACATCGAACTACTGGACCACGCTGTTAGCAGCCATTGGTACCAAGAAAAAACTGTCAACCGCGTATCATCCGCAGACGGATGGCCAAACAGAACGAGTAAACCAAACAATGGAGACGTACCTCCGCATCTACTGCAACCAGCAGCAAGACAACTGGGTTTCACTGCTGCCTATGGCACAAATCGCGTACAACAACAAATTATCGGAAGCAACAGGCGTAACACCGTTCTTTGCTAACCACGGGAGACACCCAAATCTCTTTACCAGATCATTGGACAGTAACATTCAAACGGAATCAGCGATCAACTCAGTCGAAGCACTGAAGGAAGTACACAGAAAATCGCTCGATAACATCGCCAAAGCTCAGTCACGGAGCATCTCTTATGTTAACAAGAAACGAAAAACGGCGCCTCTGCTAAAGGAGGGGGATAAAGTGTATCTCCTTACGAAAAACCTACGCACACGGCGACCAACGAAAAAACTGGACAAAGTCAAGGTCGGACCATTTTTCATTTCCAAACAAATCAGCTCAGTCAACTATCGACTTGCGCTGCCCAAGGATGCAAAGATCCATCCAGTGTTCCACATCTCGCTGTTGGAACCAGCCGACCCTAGAACGCCAATCCAGAAAGACTTCCACTACCAGGCAGACGGCCAGGACGAATGGGAAGTCGAAAAAATAATAAAACAACGGAAGAAAGGACGCAGTACCGAGTACCTAGTCAAGTGGTTAGGATACCCCGACTCAGAAAACACATGGGAACCAGCCACATACCTTACGAACTGCCAGCAGATGTTGAAGGAATTTGAGCAGGCCAGTCAGGCACTGCCACGTTCGGGTCCAGCCAGTAGTCCAGCGGCAAGTCCTCAAAGGCGCCCCAGGTACTAGGCGACAACACGATACCCTCGGAGGGACCATCGAACGTCATGGTCCCCTCACTCAACTCCTGCTCCGTTATACTCCTCTCTTCCACGGATATCGCTTCCTCGGCGCGACGATCCAACAAATCCATTTGTTGACGCAACCGCTCTTCGCGCGCGCGTGCAACTCGCAATTCTTCCAACGCCTTCTCTGAGGCCTTGAGCGCCTCGTTTTGCGCTTCACGACTTTCTTTTATCCGAGCCTGCAACTTCTCTTTCTCCGATATGAGTCGCGTGAACTCCGACTGAGTTACGCGCACGTCGCAACGCTGGCCACGTTTCAAACACTCACTACACTTTCCCGAACGTATATGGACCTTGCACACGCGCTTGTGCTTGTCACAAGTCGAACACTTTCGAACCATGGTTTCTCCGAAGGATTCAACAAGTTCGTATAGACGGCGACGGCGGACTGTGCTCGACTCAGATGGTTGTTTAGGCATTGTCGAAGCAGCTTACCGTTGAACGAGGCGGGGCCAACGTCATATGAATCAGCTTGAGAGACCAAGCTAAGACGGAAGGGGGATAGTGTTACGATCCGCGGAACACGAAGGATCACAACGAGTATTACACCCCAGTACGGCACAGCAGGAGTTGGCAGCATGGGCAACTACAAGGAAAGACAGGGCAACGCTTCGACTCTGCGAACGACATCACGTCACGTGACACTGATCAAAAGTCTTGGCAATGATCGGTGTGATCAGTGCTCAGTGCGATCAGTGATCAGTGAGATCAACGATCAGTATGATCAGTACCTTACAGGTACTGAGCACACTGCATATCTCTTTAGTATATAGCATATAGGAACACAACCCTTATAGTTCGTGTTCAACCTAAGTTATCAAGTTTGTCTTTGGATCTCAAACCCAACCTTCGAGCTAGACAGTCTACTCTGTACTACTCATCGTTACCCTGCTCTCAAGACTGACAGATCGTATCTGTACACCTTATTGCAACCAACCCCTTCGGCTTCCTGTCACCGTACTCATCCCCGAGAACCAATAGAATTAGTGCTTACGAGCTTTGCTTAAAGTACGACTTCAACATTATATTATATACTACTCTAAAGTATACTAGAAATAACTACTTATCTATATAGTTAATTTAGCTATATAAGAGCTTATTAACCTAATACCTATACTTCTACTTTAAAGAGGTAAAATAACCTATATTAAGTAACTATAAGAGGTGTAATAAGTACGTAGGTATAGTAAGAGTAATAATCTTATTATTCTTATAGTATTAGATAAATACTACTAACTAGTAGCTTTTATAGCTATCTAAAAGTAGTAAATAGTAGGTTCTAAAAGTATACTTCTTAGTATACTTATTAAAGTACTTTAACTAGTTAATACTAAGCTTATTATTAGTTTAGCTATTTATAAAGACCCTAATTACCTAGTATAGAGGTAGATCTTTATTCTTAGACTAGTTAGAGAGGTAGAATTTACCTTTAAGAATAATAAAGGGTAGAATTACCTACTTTATAGTATTTATACCTAAAATTAATATAACCTAACTAATATAAGGGCGTAGAGGAGATACTAAACTATAGTAAAGAAGGTTTAGTATTAGAGTCTACCTTTATTTAAGAACTTAGTCTTAGTAGTCCCCTATATTACCCTAATACTACTAACCTACTAATATCTTAAATCTAAAAAGAGAAAGTTTCTATATAAACTTAATTCTTACATACCTTATATATTAATACTAAAAGTTTTACTTATAACTTCTATAAAACGTAGTACTATTAAAGTAAGTAGAGTTAGAGTTTCTATATAATAGAGCTTATATAGAATAGCTAAGTAATAATACCCTAATAGGTAAATAATATAAGTAATAGTAAAAGTAATACTATAAACTTCTATAAATAGCTCTATTAGCTTATACTTAGTAACTATAATAATATATTCTACTTTCTTAAAGACTTTAGTATCTTAATCTATAAGTAGTATAGTATAGCTATTATTAGTCTTAATATATATCTTTATAAATATTATACTACACCTACTATACTATAGTAATAGATACTTAAGTACTTTAGTTAACTTAAGACTATTACTCTAAGTATAATTAAGCTTCTAGATAAACCTATATAGCTAATTAGAGAGCTAGGAGACCTACTTAATAGTGCGTAGTATAAGATATATAGCTAGATTATAATTAGTAAAGATAAGATATATAAGTACTAACGCCAACCACCACCGGATGGCGCACCCCACCGGAATGGCGCACCCTGTAGCAAATTTATCTTTACACCTCAATATTTCAGCACCACAACAAGAAATTTAAACGTACAATAGCTTAAATTAATCCTCTATCTCTATTACATCTTGCTGGCAAGTGCGCTTATTATGCCCTATCCTGCCGCATGTTGTACAGCACCGTTTAACTTTACTACTGCTACCTACCTGCGCACCTTCTCCCTTAGTCTCAGCCTTAGCGTCTTTCTCCTTTAGTATTTCCTCTGCCTCTGCCTGCGAGAGAGTCCCGCCTTCCTGAATCCGCTTCTTTTTACGCCTCTTACGCTCAGAAGCAGCCTTGTTTGCCTGTTCAAGCTGGGCTATCCTTGCCTCAAGTAGCGTGTGCGAATAGTCCCTCTTTGCAGACCCCCTTTTAACCTGTAGGACCATCTCAATAATTGAGTCAGGAGAGGAACTCCTATGTTCTCTTATCCTCTTAATAATAAGAGTTGTTTGGCTATCAATTTCAATCGCGTTGGTTGGTGTTTTAGGTTGCCAGTTGGTAGGCCCAGGCAGAGGCGGTGTTGGCGTACGAGGCTTAACTTCAAGCCTTGACAGCACCGCCTCTGGGTCAAGTGGGACCAAGCCAGTTGCTCTAAAGCTTGATAAGATGTTGCTCTTTGAGATTGCCTTGTTGTATACTGGTTGAAACGTTGCTAAGAAGGCCTTTTTGTCCACGTGGGTAATGTAACTGTCTGCCAAGCTTTTGATCTCCTTCTTGTACGCCTGCTTCAGCGGGGCAAAGCACCCAACGTCAAGTGGCTGCAGGATGTGAGAGGCGTGCGGAGGCATACAGAGGGCAATAATCTTGCTTTCCTCGCAGAGATTCTGGAATTCGAGCGACTTGTGACTCTCGTGGCCATCGATAATCAGCAGCCGATGGCTACCTACAGTAGCAGCCTCTGTGTGCTGGATAAAGTGCTTTAGCCAGGCAAGGCCAAGCTCATTAGTAGTCCAGCCATTCTTGCTAACCCCAATCCTCCAATCTTTTGGGTTGTTAACGTACCAGGCCTTGTCGTGGTGCTTTGCTTTGAGGATGAAGAAGGGTGGGACAGACCAGCCCATCGCGTTGATACAAGCAATCAAAGTTATCCACTCACGATCGCCAGGCTGAAGGCTGAGTGGTGCACGACGTCTCTCAGACGCAGTCACTACCTTAACTGACCCTCCAACGCCTATCTGGAAGCCAGTCTCGTCAAAGTTGTAGGTATCTTGGTCCAGGATGCCGTACTTGGCTTTAACGTTGCGTATAAGGTCGAACCAGGGACTGATAATTGCTGTATCGCTGCACAGAACTCTCCGGTAATCTCTCAGTCTAGAAACCTGAGACCTAACCTCAGGTTTCCGCTGGATAAACCTGTAGGTCCAGTTTTCTCCAACCTTGCCCCCATCGCGAGCAGCCAACAGTTGATCAGCCATCTCTCGCACATAAGTAAGCGTAGGAGCAAATCCTCGCGCGTCAAGCTTTCTTATATGTTGAACAAGCACCTCCTCTTCTTGCTTTGTAAGCCGAGAGCAATTGGGGTAGATAACGCGTTGAGAAGCTGGTTTGGCGCGTTGCCTTCGAAGAGTACTTTCAGGCACGTTGTAGACAGCAGCAGCGCGTCGCTGGCTTAGGTTCGCATTAGAATTAATAGCTCTAATAGCAAGCTTAATTCTATCTTCACGAGAAAGTAATTCAAGATCAATTTGTTGCGACATCGTTGGTGGTGGTCAAAAGAGGTGTGGTCTTGGCAAGGTGCGCCATTCCGGTGGGGTGCGCCATCCGGTGGTAGTTGGCGTTATAAAAAAAATTACTAGTAAGTATAAATAGAAGAGAAAGGCTTACTCTATAAGACTATAAAAGTATAGAGCTTTTTCTATACTAGAGGGCTGTAAAAGTATTTTATTATTTATTTAGTAGATACTAGAAGTGCTAAGAATAGTAAGGTTAAAAACATAGTTAACGTACATGTACAACGAGCGGACCGGTCAACGAGCGGGCCACTTTTGCCAAGACCACACCAAAACTCCCCCTATTATGGCCCAAAACACTACAAACTGGCGCTGCATAAGGCAAAACAAGCTGTAATATTACTAAGAGACCTCTTCTACAGCATTCTTGCACGTTCGCGCGTTGTGCCCACTCTCTCCGCACCGTCCACAGCGTCGTTGGGATGGTTCACCTCCTTCAGCCCGAACCTGCTTCTTTGCCTTCTTACCATCACTACGCGCGCTAAACTCCTGCAGAGCAGCTATCCGCTGGCCCTCTTCAACCGCAAGGCTTCCCTTAGCTTGAATACGCTTTCTTTTGTGCGATTTACGTCGCGTGGCGGCCTTATTAGCCGCTCGAAGCTCAGTAATCTCCTGTTGTGCCAAAACCAGCTTGTGCGCAATAATTGCTGCCCCCTTTGAGACCTTCTCAAACGCTTCAACTATAGAGGTTGGTGAGCTATTAACATGCGTCTGAATCCTCTTCTTCACAAGCGTTGATTGCGACCCAAATTCCAGGGTATTGCTTGGGGTTTGCGACTGCCAGAGCGGGCTGTTTTGGGGGAGTGGTGGCGATGGGGTGCGCAGCTTCACATCCAGGGCCAATATGACGCGATCTGGGGCAAAGGGAGCCAATCCGGCCCCTCGGAACCCTCCTTGAATGTTGCTAGGGGTAATAGCTTTCTTGTGAGCCGCTACAAAGCATGGGAGGAACTCCTGCTTTGTAATGTGGTTGATCCGGTTGCGCATAAGCTCATTAACCTCAACCCCGTACGCCTTCTTCAGAGGGCCAAAACAACCCACATCAAGTGGCTGAAGGAGGTGCGATGAGTGCGGAGGCATGCATAGGATCACAATCTTCTGATCCTTGCAGTATTGCGTGAATTCTGGAGTGTTGTGGCTCCCATGACCGTCAATAATCAGCAACCGGTGGCTGCCAACAGTGCGCGCCTTTGTATACCTGTCAAAGTGCTTCAACCAGTCAAAACCAAGCTCATTGGTAGTCCAGCCGTTCTCAGAGATGGCAATACTCCAATCTTGGGGCAGGTTGTTGTCCTTGTACCAGCTGGACTGGTGTTGGCGGGCTTTGAAGATGATGTAGGGTGGAATAGCCCATCCTGTGGCATTAATGCCCTCAATGACTGTTACCCACTCCCGGTTGCCTGGCTGGACCTGCTTTGCTCGTCCTAGTTTCTCTGCATCTGTTACAACAACTCCGGTGGATATCTGGCCCATCATGAAGCCTGTCTCGTCAAAGTTGTACGTGTCGTTGTCCTGGATGCCATACTTGACTTTGGTAGTAGCTACAAGGTTGAACCAGCCCTGTATAACCTCAGGGTCCTCGCAGAGGGCTCGCTTGTAGTCATACTTGCGATTAAAAACTGTTTTGAGCTCCTCCTGACGCGAAACAAACCTGCTGGCCCACCTTGGGCCAACAGGGGCCAAACTGCGCTCTTTCAGCAGAGAATTGGCCATATCAGCCACAAATTCAAGCCGGGGGGACTCTCCTCGCGTAACCAGCTCAAGTATGCGCATAACAATCACCTGCTCCTCAGCGCTGGTTAGATTCCGTAAGTTGGCCATAATATTAACGCGTGAAGGTCGTCCAGCGCGTCGTTGGTGTAGTGTAGTTCGAGAGACGCTGTAGATAGCTGCAGCGCGTCGCTCTGAGAGATTCGCGTCTTGTTTGAGAGCTTGGAGCGCAAGCTGTATCTGACGCTCGTTTGACGCGTTAAACTGTACTTGTTGTGGAGGCATTAGTGTAGGGAGGGAGTTTTGGTGTGGTCTTGGCAAAAGTGGCCCGCTCGTTGACCGGTCCGCTCGTTGTACATGTACGTTAAGGTACAACTTACTAAGTATAAATTAATATAGTAAGAAATTAAGGAAGAGCTGCAAACACTTAAAGTAGCTGCGAAGATTAACAAAACTAGTTAGTTTAAGCGTACCGGCTGGCTAGAATTCTTAAAGGACCGAAATCTCGCTTATCTAGCTTATTAAGCCTGCGCACCCGATCACAACGAGCGCAAGCTTAAGCTGGCTGCTTAGCTGACTGAGGGGCTGGTCGAAAGAAGCGTAAAAGGGCTAGCTACGCTCACGCAGGAGTTGAGGCGCTGGCTGCGAAGTGCAAAGCGGGAAGAAGCAGACGTGCGGCCGTTGGCGCGACTGCAGAACCCGGAGAGTCAGGCGGTGTACGCAAGCTACATGGTCAGGTTCGTCTGCTTCTATCTTCGGATACTAGCCGACAAAGAGCAGCGGATCGTGCGCTTCAGAGAGCAGCAAAATGCCGCCGCTCATGCAGATTGCCGTTCGGCAACAGGCAGCGAGGAGGACAGCGAGGAGGACGATAACAGCGAGAGCAGTGAAGGCGATAGCGACAGCCCGCGGCCGCGACGCACAACACGCACGACACGCGATTAGATGCAACAGGATATGGCGAAGGATGCACGTAAGCTCTTCACATGGACAGACAAGCAGAAGTCGTGTGGGATCAAGCTGTGGGATGCGCTAGATGGCGACGACAGAGCCGCTCAGACAGAGGCGCTTCTTGCGTCAATCAGCTCGTTCATCTTCACGACATATCACCCCGTAGCGCTGTCTACTGGTCTAATTCAGTTTCTAGCGGTGCTTGGGTACGACATAGGCACAGACCGCTTGCGGACAGCAAAGAACTACTCGTACATACTGGCAGGGATGGTTTACTGCGTGCGGGTGATTGCAGTCAAGGCGCTGCTCCCAGGCTCACAGCGTAGCGCGCAAGCCGAGGAGGACCGCGATCGCTTCATTGATATGCGGCAGAAGTATCTAGCAGACGGCTCGTTCAGCCCGATAAGCGAGATGATCAGCATGCTCGCGTACGGCAAGCATATTGGACTAAACGCTGGCAACTCAGGCAACGCGCACTAGTCTCTAGACAAGAAGACGTTTTATCTTAACAGCCGTCCGATCGCTATCAGCCGCTTCCGCAAGATAGCGCAGGACTTGCTAGCGGAAGCAGAGCAGATGCTGCAGGAGCTGTGCTAGGTAGACAAGGAGGAGGACTAGGTGAGCGTCGATCTTAAGCAGGTAGTCGACGATGTTACGTTCACAAAACGACGCACGTTGTTTGTTGATGCACCGGGCAACAAACTACAGGGCGGGCTAGAGTGGATGCTTAGGCGCGCGATTAACACACAGGGCAGACGGCGCTTAAAGCGTGCAGACAGGCATTAGAGCGTTAAGGCAGTGCAGCAGTACTTGCAGCAGGTCGACCGCTTCTTAGAGGTGTTGCTCTGCAGCGTGCACGTTACGTTAGGGCAACTAGGGAGGGGATTAGAGATTACAACAATTCGACACCGCAACGGCATACTGCAGGATCGCAACATCTTCGTCGTAGACAGGCAGGTGATGACAGTTGTCCGCTACTACAAGTCACAGTCGCAGTAGGACAAGCCGAAGATCGTGCCGCGCTTCTTGCCGGCGCGGCTGGGGCAGGTTATAGCTAGGTACTTAGTGTACATGCAACCGTTCAAGGAGTATCTAATGCTGCAGGTGCTCGGGGGAAACTACAGCGACTACGTGTGGCACGATGCGCAGGGTGCATGGGACACTAGCCGGCTTACGAGGATACTGCGGCGAGAGACTGGCAGGAGGCTTGGAGTGCCGCTGCATACGCTCGACTACCGGCACGCAGCGGTGGGGATCGGGCGAGTGTACGTGGGAGAGTCGTTCAGCAAGGGCTATCAAGACGAAGTCGGCGAGATTGAAGAGGCCGAGGTCGAGGATGACAGCGAGGATATTCTTGAGCTACAAAACTCACGTACAACTGCGATGGGCGTAGGCAACTACAGCGTGCCGATGGACATTGTCAAGCATCTCAGCGTGCGGTCGATAGATGCGTTCCGGGCGCTCAGCATAGCGTGGCACGGCTTCTTAGGGGTAGACGAAAGCGCTACGAAGTACGCAGGGCTGAGCCGAACAGCGAAGAGGCCGATGAGCATTAGCATGTTATCCGGGCTTGCTAAGTTGCCGAAAGAGAAGGGAGTGCAGGTTGCAGACCCGCGGGCAGAAGCGATACAGCGGGGACTGCGGCAGGTGCTAGGCAAGCAAGACGTCGGCTTTCAATCAGTAGAGCAGGAGCAGGCTTTGCACGCGGTGCTGGAGAAGCAGACGCCGCTCGTCGTGGTGCTCCCGACAGGCGGAGGCAAGAGCTTGCTGTTCACGCTGCCGGCTTGCGTAGAGGGGCCGGGGGTTACGGTGGTCGTCGTGCTGTACCGAGCGCTGATTGAAGATCTAGTCGGACGGATTCAGCGGTGTAGCGTAGAGTGCATAGAATAGAAGCACGGCGAGAGCAACCCGGCGTCTGTAGTGGTGGTTAGCGCAGACGTAGCTGGCGACATTATAAGCGCTGGTAACTTTCTTAGGTACGCGCGAATGCTAAAGGCAAAGGGACTGCTGCACCGGATCGTGATCAACAAGTGTCATCTAGTGCTCACGGCGAGGGACTGGCGGGAGAAGCTGCTGGCGATAAAGAACTTGCGGCTAGTCGGGAGCCCGATGGTGATGCTAACGGCAACGCTGCCGCCGCTGCAAGAGGGAGAGTTTAAGGCAAGCATGCTTGTGCGTTACGCAACGTACGTAAGAGCAAGCACGGTGCAACTAAACGCGCGGTACTTTGTGTTGTAGTGTTAGGGCAACAAGCTTAAGGAGACGGCGCTGTTTATATGCAAGCGGTAGGTAGAGAAGCTAGGGCGGAGTAGATAGAAGGGGGTAGTATACTATAAGAGCAAGAAGCAGTGTAAGAAGCTTGCAAAGGAGCTAGGATGCGCTTACTATTATGCAGAGGTAGTTAACTAGGCAGACCGACTGTAAGAGTAGGTAGCAAGAGGTAGGATAATAGTAGCAACATTAGCGCTAAGAATAGAAGTAGACTTTGCTAGCATTATATACATCTTGTACGTAGGCACACTATAGAGTATAAGTAACTTTACTTAGGTAAGTAGGTGCAGAGGGTAAGGTAGGGAGTAATATAATATAGTAGTACTAGTAGGGTATAAAGAGGTAGAGTAGGTAATAGAGTAAAAGAGGGAGAAGATAGAGATACTTATAATAGAGTAGTTTTTAATTAGTAGTAGGTGTTAATAAGAGCTAATAAGCTTATATCTAAATAAGTAGAGGTAGAGCTATAGATAGATTAGGGTAGTAGAATATAACTATTATAGAGAAGGAGAGAAAGTATAGATAAAGAAGTAGGAAAAGTAATTATAGAAGTAAGTAGTAGTAGAGAAAGTATTTATAGAGCTATAAGAGGGGTATATAATCTACTAGGTAGTTAGATAAGAATTTAAGATAGTAAGAAAAGAGTAGTAGAGAGAATATAAAGTAATATAGTATAGAGTATAGGCTTAGGGAATAGAAATATAGGTAGATTAGTATTAAAGTTATACTTTAAGTAAAGCTTATAAGCACTAATTCTATTAGTTCTTAGAGATAAGTATAGTAATAGGAAGCTAAAGGGGTTAGTTATAATAAGGTATATAGATATAATCTATTAGTCTTAAGAGTAGGGTAATAATAAATAGTATAGAGTAGACTATCTAGCTTAAAGGTTAGGTTTAAGATCTAAAGATAAACTTAATAACTTAGGTTAAATATAAACTATAAAAGTTATATTTCTACTAGAATATATATATAGGTATATCTACTGCATTCTATATACTAACTATATCCTAGAGGTTATAGTATCTAGGGATATTATAGTATTTTAGGATACTATAGTATTCTAGAAGCCTATCCTTAGTAGGAGGTATTATATAATACGTAACACGCTATTAACTAAGTAATACCCTACTTCCTATTAGTACCTATTCTTTTAGAGATTATAATACTACCTCCCTCCTTCTAGTATATTATCCTTAATATATTCTTTATCTATACTATAGGTTATAGAGTAGGTCTCTCTCTTATAAGTACTATTTATAGGTTACTTCTTATAAAGTTCTATAGCCTCCTTAACTATACTAAAGAATTCTAGAGTATAAAAACTCTAAGCCCTATACTCTTAGTTATCTACTAAGTAGTGTTATGCCTATATGTGTTATATCTAGGACTATTTATTAGAAATAGTATTTTATTATAAAAGATATAAATAGAAGAACTTCTAGTGTTTTATTAATACTACTACTAGTTAATATACTAGCTATATCTCTATAAAAGCAGAGTATAGTCTATTTATTCCTAAAGAAGAGTAGAAGAAAGTTAAGAAGGAGAAGAAAGAGAAGTAACTTAAGCTTACTTATTTTAAAGAGGTAATAGCTTGCGTAAAGCGTAAGTTATTAGAGCTTAAGAGTTATAAGTATTAATTTATATATTATAACCTAGTAATATTAAAGGTGTAAGATTAGGCGTAAGAGGTAGAAAGTTTAAGTACCGCTACCGGCCCCCTTATCTCTATTCCTTAGGCTAATTCTAGCTAGTTATAGGCTAATAATTCTTCTTTTAGTTTTTTGTCTAACTAACTCTTTATTAACTTTCTTACTAGAAACCCTATAGATCCTATACTATACTAGCTATAGAATTTTAATACTATATTAGCAACTAGTAGTAGTTTATAAGGTTTGCTTCTAGTTTTTATATATTTTCTAAGTCTAGGTATTCTAACTACTTAACTAGGTATTTATTATTTTCTTTAGTTTTTTAATATTTAATTACTTTCTTAACTTCCTACTTGTCCTAGCTATCTGCCTAGTAGTAAAAGTCTTTCTAGATTAGTATTCTAGAGTTAGCTAGTTCTAATAGTAAGATATAGAATACTAGATAGATCTTTATATTCTTAGGCAGTATAAGTTAATAGTTAACTAGGCTAATTTGCTTAGAAATAAAAAATAGTCTAACCTTAACTTTGTCTAGTTTTTTTATTAGTTACTATATATGTAGGTTTTTTTATAAGGAGATACACTTTATCCTTCTCCTTTAGTAGAGGTGCTATTTTTTATTTTTTATTAATATAAGAGATACTTTATAACTAAGCTTAAGTAATATTATTAAGTAATTTTCTATATACTTCCTTTAGTGCGTTAACTAAGTTAATTACTAATTCTATTTAAATATTACTATCTAATAACCTAGTAAAAAGATTTAGGTGTCTCCTATAGTTTGCAAAGAACTGTGTTATACCTATTACTTCTAATAATTTATTATTATACGCGATTTATGCTATAGGTAGTAGTAAAACCTAGTTATCTTACTACTAGTTATAGTAGATATAGAGGTACGTCTCTATTATTTAGTTTACTTATTCTATTTAGCTATCTATCTGTTACGATCTCCGAGTTGCGAGGTACTGATAGGAAGCGGGGCATCGCTAAGGATGACAGCGTGTCACCAATCACGGGACTCCGGGATGGCATCCCGCCAAGACGTGACCTCCGGGATGGCATGACCTCCGGGGATGGCATGACCTCCGGGGATGGCACAACCTCCGGGATGGCAAGACCTCCGGGGATGGCACAACCCTTGGGATGACCTCCATTACCTTCACTATATAATCTAGTAGGAACACAACTCTTACAGTTCGTGTTCAATCCTAAGTTAAAGTTTGTCTTTGGATCTCAAACCCAACCTTCGAGCTAGACAGTCTACTCTGTACTACTCATCGTTACCCTGCTCTCAAGACTGACAGATCGTATCTGTACACCTTATTGCAACCAACCCCCTCGGCTTCCTGTCACCGTACTCATCCCCGAGAACCAATAGAATTAGTGCTTACGAGCTTTGCTTAAAGTACGACTTCAACAAAACCCTAGGAATTTAACTTCCTCCTTATACTACTTACACTTCTTAGGTTTTAAGTATAGATACGCTACTTCTAGGTAGGCAAGCACTTATTATACATATTTAATATAACGCCAACTACCACCGGATGGCGCACCCCACCGGAATGGCGCACCTTGCCAAGACCACACCTCTTTTGACCACCACCAACGATGTCGCAACAAATTGATCTTGAATTACTTTCTCGTGAAGATAGAATTAAGCTTGCTATTAGAGCTATTAATTCTAATGCGAACCTAAGCCAGCGACGCGCTGCTGCTGTCTACAACGTGCCTGAAAGTACTCTTCGAAGGCAACGCGCCAAACCAGCTTCTCAACGCGTTATCTACCCCAATTGCTCTCGGCTTACAAAGCAAGAAGAGGAGGTGCTTGTTCAACATATAAGAAAGCTTGACGCGCGAGGATTTGCTCCTACGCTTACTTATGTGCGAGAGATGGCTGATCAACTGTTGGCTGCTCGCGATGGGGGCAAGGTTGGAGAAAACTGGACCTACAGGTTTATCCAGCGGAAACCTGAGGTTAGGTCTCAGGTTTCTAGACTGAGAGATTACCGGAGAGTTCTGTGCAGCGATACAGCAATTATCAGTCCCTGGTTCGACCTTATACGCAACGTTAAAGCCAAGTACGGCATCCTGGACCAAGATACCTACAACTTTGACGAGACTGGCTTCCAGATAGGCGTTGGAGGGTCAGTTAAGGTAGTGACTGCGTCTGAGAGACGTCGTGCACCACTCAGCCTTCAGCCTGGCGATCGTGAGTGGATAACTTTGATTGCTTGTATCAACGCGATGGGCTGGTCTGTCCCACCCTTCTTCATCCTCAAAGCAAAGCACCACGACAAGGCCTGGTACGTTAACAACCCAAAAGATTGGAGGATTGGGGTTAGCAAGAATGGCTGGACTACTAATGAGCTTGGCCTTGCCTGGCTAAAGCACTTTATCCAGCACACAGAGGCTGCTACTGTAGGTAGCCATCGGCTGCTGATTATCGATGGCCACGAGAGTCACAAGTCGCTCGAATTCCAGAATCTCTGCGAGGAAAGCAAGATTATTGCCCTCTGTATGCCTCCGCACGCCTCTCACATCCTGCAGCCACTTGACGTTGGGTGCTTTGCCCCGCTGAAGCAGGCGTACAAGAAGGAGATCAAAAGCTTGGCAGACAGTTACATTACCCACGTGGACAAAAAGGCCTTCTTAGCAACGTTTCAACCAGTATACAACAAGGCAATCTCAAAGAGCAACATCTTATCAAGCTTTAGAGCAACTGGCTTGGTCCCACTTGACCCAGAGGCGGTGCTGTCAAGGCTTGAAGTTAAGCCTCGTACGCCAACACCGCCTCTGCCTGGGCCTACCAACTGGCAACCTAAAACACCAACCAACGCGATTGAAATTGATAGCCAAACAACTCTTATTATTAAGAGGATAAGAGAACATAGGAGTTCCTCTCCTGACTCAATTATTGAGATGGTCCTACAGGTTAAAAGGGGGTCTGCAAAGAGGGACTATTCGCACACGCTACTTGAGGCAAGGATAGCCCAGCTTGAACAGGCAAACAAGGCTGCTTCTGAGCGTAAGAGGCGTAAAAAGAAGCGGATTCAGGAAGGCGGGACTCTCTCGCAGGCAGAGGCAGAGGAAATACTAAAGGAGAAAGACGCTAAGGCTGAGACTAAGGGAGAAGGTGCGCAGGTAGGTAGCAGTAGTAAAGTTAAACGGTGCTGTACAACATGCGGCAGGATAGGGCATAATAAGCGCACTTGCCAGCAAGATGTAATAGAGATAGAGGATTAATTTAAGCTATTGTACGTTTAAATTTCTTGTTGTGGTGCTGAAATATTGAGGTGTAAAGATAAATTTGCTACAGGGTGCGCCATTCCGGTGGGGTGCGCCATCCGGTGGTGGTTGGCGTTACTCTTCTAGTATTTTACTATATACTAGAATATTATTAAGGTATACTACTATAGTAATATCTAAGTATGCTCTTAGTATATTATTAATTAAGGCCTAATATATTACTAGTATATTAGTAAGCCTAAATAGTATAACTAAATACTTATAATAACTATAATAGGTTCTAAATACTATCTTCTATTTTTTACCTTTCTTTATATAGATAAGGTTATACACTCCTTTTAAGTCTAACACAGTAAAGTACTATACTCTAGCTAACTAATCCTAAAGTTTACTAATATTCGGTAGTAGGTAATAATTTTTAATTATAATATTATTAAGCTTTTAGTAATTAATATAAGGTTATAACTTACTATCTTTTTTTAGTATAAATAGAACAGAAAATCCTACTAGGGATTCTAATTCTTAAATAAATCTTTTATTAAGGTTCTCCTTAAGGTAGTTACGTAGCTCCTTAAGTTCCTTTTCTAATATCTAGTATATTAGCCTAAATAGGGGCTTCTTACCTTTCTTAAGCTTAATTTTATAGTCCTATTCTTAGTGCTGTAGTAATACCTTTATAGTTTTCTTATTATAGAAGAGGTCTCTAAACTCTCTATATTTATTTAGGATATTAGGAGTTATACTATTCTCCTTAACTATTACTTTATAATCCTAAGGCTAGTTAGTATCTATATAGTTAACTACTCTAACTTAGTATATCTTATTTAAAGAGATATTATTAATCTTCTTCTTATCTACTAGCTATATTATAAGCTGCGTAGGTTACTATCTAGGTGTACCTAATCTATAATATATAAGTGTTATTTGCTAGTTCTTCTAGTTAATCTATAGATTATACTCTCTTAACTAAGAGAGTCCTAATATAATATTATAGGTAGCTATTCCTAGAATATCTAGGTCTATTAATTCCTTATAGTTAAATACTTTTAGATATTACTATACTAATTTATAGGTTATAGTTAACTCTTCTAGTATTAGTTCTCTATTAGCTACTTATAAAGGGTATAGTTCCTCTTTTTTTTACTTCTATAAGCCTACTTATATAATAGTAGATTAAGATATATAGTTACTCTATACTCTTAAGTCTAATACTATATGCCAAAACCGTACTAATGGGGTAGGGTTAGGTTGCCCCCAGGGGCGAAAATAGGAGCTGCCCCTAGGGGCAAAGAACAGCTGCGCTAACAAGTCTAGGTATTGCCTGTGGCTTGCCCCCAGGGGCAGAGAACAGTTGGCTGGAGCTAGCAAGTTAAGTACCGCTTGCCCCCAGGGGCAAAGAGGACCGTGCTAGAATCCGCGAACTCTTAACCTACTCACAACTAGCTTAGCGACTCGCATCTCCTGCAATAAAAAAATTCTTACCTTCTAAGGCACTGCTCTTTCTACATCTTCTAACGCTAATACAACTAAAGCTGCGATGAAGCGCAAAAGTGCAGACGTCTCGACGGAAACAGGAAAAAGACAACGTACGGCTGTTAAGGAGATCAAAGAGGCAGACTCCATCTACAACCAAGCTGCGCTGTACCTGCTGGCAACAGCCAAATTTCCGATTGACGCACTCACCTCAGAATGGAGTATTGGTGTGAACAGACCCATCGACCAAGCGCACAAGCGTCGGCTCCGCCAGATTTTCGACGAGGCAGGCGTTCTTCGGCGAGACACAAGTCACCAATTGCAGATCGCTTGCTCCAAGGCGCAAGTGCAGCAGATGCTAGATCACCTAGAAGAGGAGAACCAGGCTCAGACCACTGCCATTGCAGCCGGAGGCGCTGAAGAGGGGGACTCGAAGTGGCCATCGTTTGAAGGTTGGGCGGCCGTCATTGGAGCGAAGGCAGAGCTTATTGCAGGCCACCATCGCGTTGAAGCTTTCAAGGAGTATCTACGACTTCGCCGGTTGCCAGAGGAGGAACGGTGGTGGGTGTGCAGTATTTACGACAAAGGTTTCAGCCCCTGCACGTGCCAGCCAAGCCAACAAGCTAACCTAAAAGACAGATACGCTTCCCGCACACTTGCGCGTCCAGCTTCGCGCCAACCGAGAAGACATCATCCTTCCCGATAGCCACGGGCAGATATGGACAGAGCTAGCAACCCTGTCCTCCAACAATGGCCAGCTGTTCCAAGGTTCAAATAGGTCGGTTGAGCAAGAGATGCTGGAGCAACTAAGGCTCAGCAGCAGAGTAAAGTTTCCAGTCCGACGGCTGGCTACGCTGTGGAAGAATCTTAGCTGGAGACCGATGATCACTCAATGGTGCCGCACCTCGATTGGGCAGGCGACCTTCAACATCTCCACGTTTGAGTGGATGGCAAGCTGCAGGATAGACGATGTAAGTGCAATTTGTATCTAGGCACGCTCTGTACATCTACGCTAAGCAACCATCTAGTATTGGTTTTCTGCAATGAACGAGGTAACGAAGATCACATCAGAGTTCCAAGGCCAGCATGGACTGGACGTTCAGCTAGCCGACTGGAACAAGCTGGCTGGCCTACCGCGCGTACGAACTGTACACGAGGTGCGGGGATTGTTCTATCCTGGCCTTGAGCCTGACGTGGACCCCTATTCCTCAGGCACACGTCGGCGAGACTTGTTCCCGGACGCAGACGATGATGCATACCTTGGTTTGTATCAAACGGTTCTTTCAGAACCAGGACGCCGGTTCATTGACATCCAGGCGCTTTTAAGAACTACAAAGCAAGAAGGAAAACTAATGAGCATTGTGATGTCTCACGTCACCTTGTGGATAAACGCCGAACCCGCAAAGGTCTCAGACCGCGACAACAACAAGCCTGCGCTGCGAAAGGACCTAGTCCCTGCGCTGCAAGCAAAGTATGGCGACAAGGCTGACGAGAAGTCTCGAGTCCTCCAGCAGGCAGTCCTTGATTACGTACATGGAAACGCAAAAGACTTCACCAGCTCTACGCTAGAGCACTATCTCCACAAGTATCCGAGCGGAGACAACAAAGCCTACGGCACACGGTTCGAGCATAAGGTGTGGAGAGAAGTGCTGTCTATCGTCATAATCTACGCAGGGCCGTCTCTGCAGCACAAGTACATCGCCAGTCCCATTCCAGAGGAGGCTGGCAAGATCAGTCCGCCTACCATTGCACAGACTGCGCGTGATCTCATCTGTCAGATCCCAGAAGTTGCGAACGATTCAGCCCTTCGGTCAGCAACTGCAGCCAAACAGCTGCTTAGGATGATGCAGCCAGTGATTGCTCAATGGATAACACAGCAACACGTGGATGCGTCGGATTCTTATAGCGAAGATGGGCCACTAACTACTGTCGACCTGGCAGATGAGCAGCGCGCGGAGAGCGGGCTGTTCTCTCAAGCATCAATCAGCCACGCAACACACGAAGGGCAGCCATTAGCAGAAGCGCGGAACCGTAGGCCCCTCCCCCGGGCCCAGAATGGATCAAGTACGCACCAAGCCATCCAGGAGCCAACCACTGCCCAATCACCAAGCTCCAGATCGACAGCGGAGTCGGACGCAGGGGCTTCATCACGAACGGAGATGCAGGAACGAGTGCTGATTGACTTTTCCTTGGACGGGCTGAATAATCTCCGAAAGCAACACGGTCACAACAGCGCGATCAACCAGCAGTCGGCTCAGCTGCAACAGCATCCCCTCGCGACAGAGTCTCACCAGCCTGGATATCCATCCACACCTCTTTCTTCACGCGCCACGACCGGCTCAGGAGGACGTTGGAGGCAGAGAGCATCGGCAAGGCGTGGGAAATGACGAGGATTCATAAACTTCGAAGCCGCCGCAGAAGGTCCGACATTGGTACCTGGCACGTACCACAGTAGCTGAAGATGATCAGCGCTAGTAAAAATAAAGAATAGAGATTGCGTTACATGTTTACTGCTCTCAAGTTTAACCTGCCCCGTGGCTTGCCCCTGGGGGCAAGCGGACACCGCGCGATCCTTCCACCGGATCCCGTCGGCGGTTGCTTCGCCTGTTCCTGCTATGGGAAAGTGCTGCCTATACATGTCTCACGATGGATTTCGATGGATTTGACGACGAGCTTTTGAACCTAAGTCCACCCCAAGACATAGATCTATGGCCCAATTCGCCGCCAGCCGTTGTCGTAACGCAGCCTCCGGACGCGCAACAAAGCGCCAACAGCGATGATGATGGTTCTGGAGATGACGATGGACTCTACGGCGACGCGTCGCCCGGCGAACTTGGGGACGACTGCAGCGAGGGCAGCTTTGGCGACGAGGAACAGGTGATAGTGGCGGCAGACCAGTACTCGTGGAAGATTGATCACTCCAAAGGGGACCACAAGTTCAAATGTGTGTTGGTGTGCAGTGGACTGCGTGTATATGCAAATGCACACAGCGACTGACAATGCAGCAGTGCAGGAGTTCATGGCGGCGACCAAGAGCACATGTTTCGACGGCAGCCAGGCTATCGACATGCTGCAAAGGCGATACACGATCGACTACGGAAGCAGGAAGGCTGGCTCCCGAGCTGCTGCGTTGGAGGACGAGTAGATACCGTCGTTCTTCCTTGATCTTCTCATCATCGTCGGACGACCGCTCAGGCCGATCACGCAGCCATGCAGCCGCTTTTTCGACAAAGTTAGATTAAAAGAAGGAAAAGCAAGAGTAATTGGAAAAGTTATAGAAGATAAAAGTAGGAAGTAGAAGAGAGAGAATAAAAGAAGGAGAAGGAATTAAAAGACAAGAAGATTGAAAGAGGAAGAAGGTAGAGCAAGTTTAAAAGAAGAAAAAAGGTAGTGTTGGGGTTATAGTAGAGACAAAGGAATAGAGTATTATTAGAGTTGTAATATAAGAAGTTAAGTGAAAAACAAGAGTATAATAAGCTTAGAGAAAGGAAAAGAAGAATAAAAATAATAAGGCAGAAGAGAAGGATTTAGAAGAAGAGAGGTAAGAAAAGAAGAGTAGGATGAGAAAAGAAGAGTAGGATGAGAAAAGAAGAGTAGGATGAGAAAAGAAGAGTAGGATGAGAAAAGAAGAAAATAGGCTAGAAGATGTAAACAACTGAGGTGCAGTAAACAACTGGGGTGCAGTAAACAACTAGGGTGCAGTAAACAACTGGGGTGCAGTAAACAACTAGGGTGCAGTAAACAACTGAGGTACTAAAGTTAAGGAGTGGGCAGTAAGCCTACCTCCACGCGACCGCCACGACCCCGAGCCTCGTTCGCGCTTGATGCGGTATAGTGCGCGACTTCGGCCCTACTTCGTCCCCTCCCAGCCTTAGCCTGGAGTCGACCCCTTTTGATGCTCTATTTCGGTCTAGCTCGGCCCTGCACGGGCATGCATGCTCCAACACAGGGCAGCTATAGCAGTTCCTGCTTGTTACCTGTTGTTCTGTACTACTTTTACCTGCTTACGCATTAACTAAGACGCCACGGCCTGCTATTCAATTGTGTGCTACTGTTAGCAACAAAGTAGTGCTATGTCTCACCAGACAGCGTCTCGCTGGATAGTCTACACGGGTAATCCAGAAGCCGGTGTCTTTTCTGAAAGCGCCTCTAACCCTTCCTCATGGACTGTCCATTCAGGCGACTCAGCAAAGAGCAAGGCATGTGAATGACGTACCTTTGCCGCACTTTTTATTCTATCTCACCCTCACTTGCTAATTATAGATAGCCTGCAGAACCCGAAGTGCCAAACATTATCTCCTATCTGCCAGAACATGGACACCTGTTGTGCACCCCATGTAGAAGCGTTATACCCTACAAGACGCTCCGTTACCACCTCCGCCACTACCACAAAACTCGATCGTCCATATGCGAAATTATCCTTTCTCAGTATAAAGGACTTCCTGTATCGCAGATTGATGCAGACGTTGTCCCTCGTGCAAATAACTCTTCTAGCTTAGATTTCCTAGCGCCACCCGAGCGAGGCTACTCCTGTCCGCAGTGCGACTTGACAACTTGTAGTTGGGATACAATGCTGCTGCATTTTCGGAAGACGCAGTGCAGTAGGGGGCAGAGGACGCGCAATGATCTATTCTGCTTCGTCCAGCGATGGTCTCCTATCAGGCGAAACGTGGGAGGTACCTGGAGGGTAGCACACGCTACACACACAATTCAAAGCAGAAGAAGATCAAGCCAGGACGGATCCGTGTCAGACGACCCTGCGACCGCCGCTCTTCTGCTGATGGAAGCCGAGGAGGAAGCTAGGCTCTTACAGCAAGATCAAGAACTGATGGCCCTAAGCAACGAGCTTGAGCATGACGAGAAAACCGACTGGCTGCGCGGTTGTGGTTGGACGCGGTGGTTTGCCCAAAAGCCGCTCCATCTGATTATTGCTACTTCTAGGTTGGCCACTTCTACCGGTGAAGCTATTCACCTCGGCACCTGGAACAGCGTGGAGTGGATCAGCTCCGCAGCTACAGAGTCAAAACTAAGACAACTATCAGAAATTGTTCATCTCGTGCTTGATCGCTGCGAGGAAACATTAGAACAAACTCCGCGAGTCTTGCGCTGCTGGCTGCGAAGCTGGGGGTCACACTTCTACGCGTATCCCTTCGAGCTACCTCAACGAGACGCTACGAAAGCTAGGTACCGCTCCTTCCTAAACCGCTTTCTGTGCTATGTATTCCGATCATGGCAGGTATGTCAGAAGCTCAATCAAAGCTTAAGCGAGGTATATGGGCTTCAGCTGTCGGACGCACAGGCGGATATCGTGAAATCTGTCTGGTCAGATCTGTCCACAAAAGGATTCAGTAAGGCAGAGCCTACGTTCTCTTCCCGTTTATCAGAAACCGTCTTTCAGCTGCTCGTGCTATTTTGGACGGATGTGTCCACAGACGGCATATTGGAAGGCAAAGCAATTGTCCACTTCTCTGGTGTGCTGGGTATCCATCCGTACGAGTTGGCATACCGTACAGCTTACGACTACACACCGTACCTATCAGCTCTACTGTGGATTGGTAGACTTATTATTCTCGAGTACGCCTTGCCGCTGCGAGGGTACACTACCCTTGATGTTCTCTGGCCAGCACGAGCAGCCTATGCTGATCAGGGCAAACGTCTCTGTGTAGAGATTCGCCCAGCATACCTCCAACGCGGCAGTCTCTCACCTATGGGCTACCTGATTGAGCGTTTGCAGCACGGCAGAGCCATTGCCAAACGCGAAGGACCACGCACCAACCTATCTTGGTCCCTCGATGGTCAGACCCTAGACATCGCTGGTTCTCGCATCTCTATGCATGAATTCCGCTATACAATCCACTGCCTCCTTGCTAGACTTGAAAGAATCACGCGAGACCTCATGTTTGACTGGTGGCCTAAGGTAGATCTCCATACCTTAAAAGAGGATCTATCAAGGCACCGCCCAGGTTATTCGTTCCTGCAAGAGCCAGCAAATCAGCTACAGACTAGCTTTAAGCATTTGAGCCGAAGAGCCTTCTCTAAAGAAGGGAGGGGGTTCTCCCTACAAGGCAGAGGCCGAGAGAAAGCAATGTCCTACCTGAAACAATATAACAACATGGTCGAAGTACTGTTCAGTAGTATCCATGTGACCAGCGGAATGCCTGCTAGAGGAGAGGAGCTTCGGGTTCTGCGCTGGGCAGACACTGCCGCAGTGCAACGCAACATCTTCATTTGCCAGGGCCGGATCTTGCTAGTCTTTTCGTACAATAAAGCTAGCCAGAACTCGAACAACTCTTTTTTTGTTGTTCGAGTTCCCTGCTCATCAGTAGAGAGGTGCCTGTTCCTTTACCTCGCATACATCAGACCATTCAGCGATTTCCTTAGCCGACAACTAAAGCTTGTCAACACAAGCGTTCCAACCAATCCGCACTTGTTCACTGCGTACGACACACCTGTGTCGTGTTTCAGCTCATCAGTCTGCTCGAAGCTCCTGCAGCAATCCACACCAGAATGCCCGATACTGCTCCATTTTCAAATGTATCGCCAGATTGCAGTAGCTATTAGCAAGAAGCATCTTCTAGATATTGCCCAGCCTTTTGATCCTCACACTCCGAGGGATCGCGATGGACTATTACGACTTCTCTCTTTCCAGACAGGACATAATCCAGCTACCCATGCTGGCGCGTACGCTTTGGATCGTGCCTATCCTGCCAAGCTGCAACCTGAGTTATTAGAACGATACCTCGAAGTCAGTAAGGTATGGCATCAATTTCTGGGTGTCGACAGACAAAGCACAGATCAGGCTATTCTCAGCTTTAGTGCAAACAGAAGTTTACCAGAAGCTCCAGTAGAGCATTCAATGTTTCTGCCACCAAAGGATGATGCGTTCTTGACTAATAGGACTACACAAACACTTGAAGTACCCGAAGAGAGCACAGTATCGCAGATCGAGGCATCGGCCGCTGGCGAGAATGAGCGACCGCGGAAGCGAAGGCGCGACTCAGATGAGAGTATAAGTCCAATACAGCAAAAGATTGATGCTTTACGAGCAGATCTTGCCGCCCTAGAGCATGAGCACAAGATGCAAAAACTCTGCAAAGCTGCCTCCCAACGAGCGCTAACAAACCAAGGGGGCGAAGACCCCAATGGAACGCTCCGGTATCGTAAGAGGGGCTCACAAGTATCGTTAAGTAACTGCGCAGATGTGTTCTGCTTTTTAGAAGACTTCAAGGTCTTCGTATGCAAGCAACATCATACCGCAGTTATGAGTCTTGACCGCCATATGTTGCAGCACCACAAAGTGCCTGCTTCAGTACGAAGACAGGTTGTTGACTGTTTTAGTCGCCTTGAACCAGTGGCTCCAAGCAAGATAGAGCTGCCTAAAGAGCCCACGCAGGCTATAGAACAGCTTGGTAAGCCACTTGCTGGGCTAGAGTGCAGAGCATGCGGGTATATCACTGTTAGCAAAGATCAGATTCGGATGCACTGCAACCGAGATCATAAACTTGCTTGGTTAGGCGACAAGAGCCAGTTGTATAATTCAGTGAAGGTACAGAGCTTCTTCCGAACAGGTGGTCTGCAGAAATACTTTATAGTCGTTTAGTGTTCTGTAACTAAACACGTCCTCTGCATGTAAAGTGTACTAACAACTATAGTAATTCAATAATATATAAATTACCTTAATAGTGACTTAGCCACTTCTAACCTGCGACAATGTTCACTGTTTTCTAGAAGACTACAGCGTCTTAGTATGCAGGGAGCATCACACTGCTGTTGTTAATCTCAACACGCATCTCTTGCAGCATCACAGCGTGCCCGCTGCAACTCGAAAACAAGTTGTTGAACGCTTCAATCAATTCGCGCTGATTGACGCAGCAGACGTTGAGCTTCCAGATGAGCCGGCGCGACCGATAGAAGAGCTTGGGAAGCCGCTAGACGGGCTGCAGTGCAAGACATGCAGCTTCATCACTATCAACAAGGACACAATGCGCATGCACTGTAAGAAAGATCACCAGCAAGCTTGGCTAGGAGAAAAAGGCGCGCTCTATCACACTGTCAAAGTACAGAGCTTTTTCCGCACAGGGGTTTTACAGCGATATTTTGTTGTTGATGTAGCTGTAGCCGAAAATGCTCTAAACGACGACGTCGAAGTTGCAGTTCAGAGGCAGCTTGCCGAGTATAAACTGACACAACAAGAAGTCGAAGAAGAGCTTCAAACACTTGAAGAGGCTGCAAAGACAGACAAGACAGGCTGGTTTAAGCGGACAGGCTGGTTAGAGTTCTTCAAGGATCGAAATCTTGTTCATCTGGCCCATCAAGCCCGGGCTCCCGATCGGAGCGAGCACAAGCTCAAGCTAGCTGCTCAGCTTGCAGAGGGACTGATTGAGAGAAGCGTCAAGGGATTGGCTACGCTTCCGCAAGAACTCAGGCGCTGGCTGCGGAGCGCAAAGCAGAGCGAGATCGACGTGCGGCCGTTGGGGCGACTGCAGAACCCAGAGAGTCAGGCTGTGTACGCAAGCTATATAGTGAGGTTTGTCTGCTTCTATCTACGCGTGCTAGGAGATGAAGAGCAGCAGGTTATGCGTTTCCGACAGCAACGCGACACAGCTGCTCGATCAGAAAGCAGTGCGGCGTCGAGCAGCGACGAAGACAGCGAAGACGAGGCGGAAGGCAGTGAGGCTGACGACGACAGCCCGCAGCCCCGGCGCAGGACACGCAGTCAACAGGCACCAGACATGATGAAGGACACGCGCGAGCTCTTTACGTGGACAGCTGAGCAGAAGTTGTGTGCGATCAGGCTGTGGGACGCGCTGAATGGCGACGACAGAGGCGCTCAGACGGAGGCGCTTCTTGCGTCTATCAGCTCGTTCATCTTCACGACGTATCATCCCGTGGCGTTGTCTACTGGTTTGATTCAGTTTCTGGCGGTGCTTGGGATTGATGTAGACACGGGCCGCTTGCGGACCGCAAAGAACTACTCGTACATGCTGGCGGGGATGGTGTACTGCGTGCGGGTGCTCGCTCTAGAGAAGCTGCTCCCAGGAGGGCAGCGCGACACGCAGACAGAAGAAGACCGCGACAACTTTCTGGCAACGCGGCACAAGCAGCTAGCAGACGGCACGTTCAGCCCAATGAGCGAGATGATCAGCATGCTGGCGTACGGCAAGCACATTGGACTGACGGCCGGCAACTCAGGCAACGCATACTGGTCAGAGGACAAGCAGACGTTCTATCTGAACGGCCGACCGATCGTCATCCGCCGCTTCTGCAAGATGGCGCAGGACTTGCTGGCTGAAACAGAGCAGATGCTGTGGGAGCTGTGCTGGGTGGACGGCGAGGAAGAGCGGGTTACCGTTGATTTGAAGCAAGTAGTTGACGACGTCACGTTCACAAAACGACGCACGTCGTTTGTCGACGCTCCGGGCAACAAACTGCAAGGCGGGCTGGTTTGGATGCTTAGGAGAGCGATGACTACAGCGGGCGGGCTGCGATTGAAGCGTGCGGACGGGCAGTGGAGCGTCAAGGCGGTGCGGCAGTACATGCGACAGATGGATCGCTTCTTGGAACTACTGCTCTGCAGCGTGCACATCACGTCAGGACAGCCCGGGCGTGGGTCCGAGATCACGACGATTCGGCACCGCAACGGCGTACTGCAGGACCGCAACATCTTCGTCGTGGACGGGCAGGTGATGACAGTGGTCCGCTATCACAAGTCGCAGTCGCAGTGGGACAAGCCGAAGATTGTGCCGCGGTTCTTGCCGCCGCAGCTAGGGCAGGTGATGGCGGTGTACTTGGTCTACGTACAGCCGTTCCGCGAGTATCTAACGCTGCAGGTGCTAAGCGGCAGCTACAGCGACTACGTGTGGCAAGACGCGCAGGGCGCGTGGGACACCGGCCGGCTCACGAGGGTGCTGAAGCGCGAGACAGGGAAGAGGCTGGGCGTGGTGCTGCACACGCTAGAGTACCGACACACGGCAGTAGGTATTGGGCGAGTCAAGGTGGGAGAGTCGTTCAGCAGGGGCTATCAGGACGACGTTGGCGAGACAGAAGAGGCGGAAGTGGACGACGATGGCGAAGACGTTCTTGAGCTGCAGAACTCACGCACAACCGCAATGGGGGTAGGCAACTACAGCGTGCCGATGGATATCGTGAAGCATCTCAGCGTGCGGTCCGTTGATGCGTTCCGGCCGCTTAGCGCAGCATGGCACCGCTTCTTAGGGGTGGATGGGAGCGCAGCGAAGCCCGTAGAGCCGAGCAGGACGACAAAGCGACGGATGAGCAACAGCACGTCGTCGGCACTTGTTGGGCTGCCGAAAGAGAAAGAAGTGCGGTTTGCAGACCCGCGAGCAGATGCGATA
Organism: Didymella arachidicola; assembly: GCA_016630955.3. Taxonomy (NCBI): domain Eukaryota; kingdom Fungi; phylum Ascomycota; class Dothideomycetes; order Pleosporales; family Didymellaceae; genus Didymella; species Didymella arachidicola. The sequence continues at coordinate 3,252 of CM049997.1, read as the reverse complement.
CACAGGGGGCTGCAGCAGGTGCTAGGCAAGCAAGATGTTGGCTTTCGATCGGTGGAGCAGGAGCAGGCTTTGCACGCGGTGCTGGAGAAGCAGACGCCGCTCATCGTCGTGCTTCCGACGGGCGGAGGCAAGAGCTTGCTGTTCACGCTGCCGGCTTGCGTGGAGGAGCCGGGGGTAACGGTGGTCGTCGTGCCGTACCGGGCGCTGATTGAAGATCTAGTCAGGAGGATTCAGCAGTGCGGCGTCGAGTGCATGGAGTGGAAGCACGGCGAGAACAACCCGGCATCTGTGGTGGTAGTCAGTGCAGACGTAGCTGGCGACATAACAAGCACTGGCAACTTTCTTGGCTACGCGCGGATGCTGAAAGGAAAGGGGCTGCTGCATAGGGTGGTGATTGACGAGTGTCATCTGGTGTTCACGGCGAGGAATTGGCGAGAGAAGCTGGTGGCGATGAAGAACTTGCGGCTGCTGGGTAGTCCGATGGTGATGCTGACAGCAACGCTGCCGCCGCTGCAGGAGGGAGAGCTTGAGGCGAGCATGCTTGTGCGTCACGCAACGTACGTGAGAGCAAGCACGGTGCGGCCGAACGCGCGGTACTTTGTGTCGTGGTGTCAGCGCGACAAGCTCGAGGAGACGGCGCTGTTCGTGTGCAAGCGGTGGGCAGAGAAGCTGCGGCGGAGCGGACAGAAGGGGGTGGTGTACTGCAAGAGCAAGGTGCAGTGCGAGCGGCTCGCGACGGAGCTGGGCTGCGGACACTATCACGCAGGGGTGGTGGATCGCGCAGACCGGCTACAGGAGTGGGTGGAGGGGGGCGGAATGATGGTGGCGACGTCGGCGCTGGGGACGGGAGTGGACTTTGCTGGCATCGTGTACATCTTGCACGTAGGCACACCGTGGAGCATGAGCGACTTTGCTCAGGCAAGCGGACGCGGGGGACGAGGAGGAGAGCAATACGATGTGGTGGTGCTGGTGGGGCACGGGGAGGTGGAGCAGGTGATGGAGCGAGAGAGAGAGAAGATGGAGGTGCTCGCGATGGGGCAGTTTCTGATCGGCAGCGGGTGTCGACGAGAGCTGATGAGCTCGTATCTGGACGAGCGGGGGCAGAGCTGCGGGCAGATTGGGGCAGCGGGATGCGACCGGTGCGGAGAGGGAGAGGAGGTGTGGATAGAGGAGCAGGAGAAGTGGTCGCGGGAGTGGGCGGTGGTGGAGGAAGGGTTCACAGAGCTGCGAGAGGGGTGTGCGATCTGCTGGATGGTTAGGCAGGAGTTCCCGACGGCTGAAGAGGAGCAGTGGAAAGGGCACCGGGCGATGCAGTGCACGGCATGGGCAAGGGGAACAGGGATGCAGGCAGATGAGTTCCGTGTGAAGATGCGGGATCGGACGGTGAAGAACAACTGTCGACGGTGCTGGGTGAGTCAGAAGTACTGCGCGACTGGGGAAGGGATGGACAAGCGGTGTCAGTGGCCGAACGTGGTGGTGCCGCTGGCATTCGCAGCGCGGTTGACGAGGGGTGGGATTCAGGCAATGGGAGAGCTGGGGTTTGCAGAGACGGGAGACGAGGCGTACGCTGGGTGGCTGGGAAAGCCGCACAGGTCAGAGATTTGGGGACAGATGTTTAGCAACGCAATGGCGATGGCGATTAGGCTGGTGTTGGAGGGGTGGGGACGAGAGGGAGAGGAAGAGGAGGGTAGCAGAGTAGAGTAGCAAGCAGGGGAATAGATGAAGTAATAGGTGTATATGCGTAGCAAAGCCGTGACAAGGTATTAGCAAGAGAGTAACAGGGTAGGGAGGTGGTAGGCCGTCCGGGGCAGAAGAAGGGGGGGTGGGCAGTAGGCCCGTTAGGTGTTACAAGCAGCGGAGCGGTTAGGGTGAGTAGGAGAAGAAGGGGGGGTAGGTAGTGGGCCGTTTAGGTGTTACAAGGAGTAGAGCAGCAAAGGGAAAGAGAGAAGAGTATAGCAGGGTGTAGCAAGGTATAGTAGGGTGTAGCAAGGTATAGTAGGGTGTAGCAAGGTATAGTAGGGTGTAGCAAGGTATAGTAGGGTGTAGCAAGGTATAGTAGGGTGTAGCAAGGTATAGTAGGGTGTAGCAAGGTATAGTAGGGTGTAGCAAGGTATAGTAGGGTGTAGCAGAGTATAGCAAGATATAGTAGAGTGTAGTAGGGTGTAGTAAGATATTACAGAGCGTAGTAAAAAGCAGAGTATAGTAGAGTGTAGCAGGGTATTATAGAGTATAGTAAGGTATAGCAAAGTATAGCAAGATATAGCAGAGCGTAGCAGGGTATAGGAAGGTGTAGTAGGGTAGGGTTAGGTATAGTAAGGTATAGCAAAGCGTAGTAAGAAGCAGAGTATAGTAGAGTGTAGCAGAGTATAGTAGAGTGTAGCAGAGTATAGTAAAATATAGCAGAATATAGTAAGGTATAGTAGAGTATAGCAGAGTGTAGCAGAGTGTAGTAAAATATAGTAGGATGTAGTAAGGTATGGAAAAGCATAGTAAAGTATAGTAGAATATAGTAGAATATAGTAGAATATAGTAGGATATAGTAGAATATAGTAGGATATAGTAGGATATAGTAGAATATAGTAGAAGGCTAAGCTATAATAAGATATTATAGGTTAGAAAAAGAGAAGAGTAGGTAGTAGATATAAAAAAAAGTAGGTAGTAGGTATAAAAAAAAAGTAGGTAGTAGGTATAAAAAAAAGTAGGTATTAGGTATAATAAAAAAAATAGGTAGTAGGTATAACAAAAACAATAGGTATTAGGTATAATAAAAAAATAGGTAGTAGGTATAACAAAAACAATAGGTAATAATTATTAAAAAAAAGAATAAGTAGTAAGTTTAAGAAATAATATAAGAGAATAAATAGATTAGGTAGTAGAAGAATTAAAGATAAAAAGAAGAAATAAAAAGTAGAGTAAGGTTATAATAATAAGATACTAAGAGAAGAGAAGAAAAGAAAAAGTGTAGTAAAGCTGTAATAAGGTATTAATAAAAGCGTATTAGGGAGGGTAGGGGGGTAGGCCCGTAAGAAGGGAAGGAGGGTGCCCGAAGGGCAACCCGTTAGAAAGGATTACTAAGAAGAGTAAAGGGGTGGGGGGTGGGCCCGTAAGAGGGGAAAAGAGGGTGCCCGAAGGGCACCCGTCGATAGGGTTAGGGTTAGGGTTAGGGTTAGGGTTAGGGTTAGGGTTAGGGTTAGGGTTAGGGTTAGGTTAGGGTTAGGGTTAGGGTTAGGGTTAGGGTTAGGGTTAGGGTTA